>CM022176.2:20817658-22144100 GCA_011420285.2 Erysimum cheiranthoides | reverse complement strand
ATGTTTTAAAAGAATGCACCCTCTTTGGTTGCTTGCCTTTAGAGTTTTCTCACTTGTTGCAATGTTGTCTCTACTCATTTCCAATGTTGTGCGCGATGGAGGCGGCATATTTTACTTCTACACTCAGTGAGTTTTAATCATTTTTAACTTCCTTCTCACATTTTTGTATCTTTGAAATGAATGAGAAAGTTCCTATCATTTTCGCTGAAACAGGTGGACATTTACTCTAGTCACACTCTACTTTGGGGTACATCTCTTGGAAATTTTGTTATTGAGGTTACCGTCTTAGCTTTAGACACTAAATCTGTGGGTTTTTTTCCCCGTAGTATGCTTCGTTGTTATCTATTTATGGATGCTGCATCTACAAAAATAAAGAAGCTGGTGGTAACATGGAGAGTTATACAAGTATAGGTGATGCGGAACAAGGCACTTATAGACCACCGGTCGCCCTTGATGGGGTGGAAAACACTTCAAAATCTTCCAATACACATTCAGAAGCGCCCATCCGAGAAACAGCAGGGTTTTGGGTTTACGTCTTTCAGATCCTTTTCCAGGTAAGTGTTTTGGCTTTCTACTAAATCATCTTGTTGAGAGTGAAGACTATGCTTTGCTATCTCAAAGCTTCAAAAGGATTTACAAAGTTTTCTGTTCTGGCAGACTTGTGCAGGTGCTGTTGTGCTAACAGATATCGTGTTTTGGGCGGTACTCTACCCGTTTACTAAAGGTTACAAGCTGAGTTTTGTAAGTTCTTATGCGTTTGATTCTCAATCTTTAGAAAGATTTAGATTCCTTTGATATGATCACTTTTCCCTGGCAATCTCTATCTTAGAAGTCGAGAATGAATATATTTATCCCTTACATGTGTTACTTCGATTGCAGCTCGATGTATGTATGCATTCTCTCAACGCTGTTTTTCTCCTTGGTGACACATGTTTCAATTCTTTGGTAAGTCTTAAAAATTGAAGTCTGTGGATAAATGATTTTCCCACTTTTTTTAATTAGAACCTAACAGCGATCTTGCTTTCTTCTTTATCCAGCGATTTCCGCTGTTCCGGATCTCTTACTTTGTACTTTGGAGCTGCATTTTCATGGCTTACCAATGGATAATCCATGCTTTCAAGAACTTACGGTACACACTTCTTCCGTTTTTTTTTTTTCTATGTTTATAGAGGCAAAAGGTTTCCATCCTTTTACCCCAGATGTTAATTCATTGTGCTGATTAAGTATACTATTGCGCAAAATGGTCCACTGGAAGGCTTAACATACAAAGTCACAATGTCTTTTAAGAGTTTTAAGTGTTCTTGTTATACATCTTTTGCAGGTGGCCATACCAATTTCTTGATCTGTCTTCACCATACGCACCCTTATGGTATATATGTTTATAAACTCTTCACATGTAGTATGGTATCGTAATAAAGTTTCCAATAAAAAAAGAGACAATTGTTATGATCTTTTACTAATGTTTCTTCCGGCAGGTACTTGGGAGTGGCAGTGTTGCATGTACCGTGCTTTGCGGTCTTTGCTTTGATCATAAAGCTGAAGAATTTCTTGCTACAGCGTCACAACTCGTAATAGTTTTGGTTCATCTCCTATCCGTTGAATTCTTGTTCATTAGAGTATAACACACATGTGGAGACAATGGTCAAAGTCAGAGAAAGTCAAACCCCAGAAGAAAAGAGAGTAAGCCAAGGGATCTTTAAGTTTCCAACACTTGAAACGTTTGAATGAATTAGATATTGTTCAATGTCTACTAATGAAGTGTAAAAATACGCAAATATTAGTACAATTGTTGTAATGATGGGATCATGGAACAAAAAAATATTACTATGGGAAAATTAATAGTATATAATTTCCTTAAAATATTAATTTGGTAATGTTACATGTTACACAAATGGAATGATGGAAACGTACGTTAACAAGTTAGGTGGCATACTCTGAAATTGAATAACCACCAGCTGAATTATTCAGGGAGGAGTAGCTGCAAAGTCTTGCATAAAATTTATATGCATATGTTAAAAAGTTATTAACAATACAATTTAATGAGGGAAATGATGATTTGCAAGTTGCAACTATAAATGGTAAATACAGTCCTTAAACTATAATGTAAGGCTAGACTCGAGTTGGTGAGCTAACTATCCAACCGGACCTGAGAAGCTATCA
The DNA here is from genome assembly GCA_011420285.2 of Erysimum cheiranthoides. NCBI lineage: Eukaryota > Viridiplantae > Streptophyta > Magnoliopsida > Brassicales > Brassicaceae > Erysimum > Erysimum cheiranthoides. The sequence goes on along the minus strand of CM022176.2, from coordinate 22,141,940 downwards.
TTCTCTCAACGGTAAGATCCTCCATTTTCAGGAATTTCTGCTTCTTCCACCTTTCTTTGATCTGTATGCAATTTGTGAACATTCTCGTTTCAATCTTTGGAATCACATCTCACTATCGTTAGATTTGATTGGGAAACGAGTGATTTCGCGTTCGATTTTGTCTTTATACGCCTCTGGGATCTCTGAGATTTATCTAGGTGGTTTTGATTTCGTTTCTCTTGTTTTTTTTTTTTTTTTTTTTTTTTTTTCTTCTGCAGTTTCGGTTTGAAATGGCAAGGAAGAAGATCAGAGAGTACGACTCAAAGAGATTGGTGAAGGAACACTTCAAAAGGCTTTCTGGCAAAGAGCTTCCTATCAGATCCGTTCAGGTTTAATACGTTTCCTTGTTTCTTTCTCTTATTATTATAGCTTCTGGGTTTAGGACATTGGTTTCTCCGACATTAGGACAGATGATCGTTTGTGGTTTACATAACATACTTTCTCCTAACAAATTGAGTAAGCTATAGATCTGCAGCATTTTGCCAAGAATATAGTCTACTTCTAGTTTTAAGGCCTTAACAAAATTAGCAGAGATTTGCTTGGTGGGTCTTAGAGTATATATTTCTTCAATTACATCATTTATGAATCATGGTGATTGCATAGGTATCTCTTTCGATATATGTCTCGTTTACTATTGTTTTCCTCTTCTCATAAGGCTTCATGTAACCTTTTTTATCCATCATGTGTGTAGATTAACCAAACAACTGATCTGAATGAGCTAGTTGAAAAGGAGCCTTGGCTCTCGTCCGAGAAGCTGGTAGTGAAACCTGATATGTTGTTTGGAAAACGTGGGAAGAGTGGTTTGGTTGCCTTGAAGTTAGATTTTGCTGATGTTGCCACTTTTGTGAAAGAGCGTTTGGGCAAAGAGGTAACGTTTTGTTTTGCGCTATTAAGCCATCCTCCTGAGACCATTTTTCACTCAATCTTTTCTATTTATAATCTGTAGGTAGAGATGAGTGGATGCAAAGGACCCATAACAACATTCATAATTGAACCATTTGTCCCACACAATGAGGAGTTTTATCTTAATGTTGTCTCGGATCGGCTTGGCTGTAGCATAAGCTTTTCCGAGTGTGGAGGTATTGAGATCGAGGAGAACTGGGACAAGGTATTTTGGAAGAGCTTTCAGAGATTTTTGTTCTAATGTCTTAAGTGTCTAATTCATTATCTTGCATCATAAAGATGAAAATTGTGCTGAGGCTCCAACTTCTACAGGTCAAGACAATATTTTTACCAACAGGTGCTTCCCTGACACCTGAAATATGTGCACCTCTTGTAGCAACTCTTCCCTTAGAGGTAATCGACTCTTTTTATAGGATAATAAGGTTGTGAACATGACATAGAATCTGACCTAGTGACTTTGACTTATAACATTTCCACGTACAGATCAAAGCGGAAATTGAAGAATTCATCAAAGTCATTTTTACTCTGTTCCAAGGTATGCCAAGCATAGTTGAACCTACATACATATCAAATCACCTTTGTTGTGATAAAACCTAAGCAATTAGTTTTGTTTCCTTTGGTTTGCTAGATCTTGATTTCACTTTCTTGGAGATGAATCCTTTTACACTAGTTGATGGAAGGCCTTATCCTCTTGATATGAGGGGTGAGCTTGATGATACTGCCGCCTTCAAAAACTTCAAAAAGTAAATATTGACTCCCGGATCTTCCAACCCTTTAACCTTAAGAGATTCGAGAAATGCGCAGATAACTAAGCTTTCAAACTTGCAGATGGGGCGACATTGAATTTCCTATGCCATTTGGAAGAGTAATGAGTCCCACAGAAAGCTTTATCCACGGACTGGACGAGAAGGTATCACTGTCTTGACATTAATTTATTTCAAACGTCTGTCTGCTTCATCGTTCTGTGACTAGTAAAGGGCTTTCTTTACTATGCACCTTTGTGGTTGCAGACAAGTGCATCTTTGAAGTTTACGGTTCTGAATCCCAAGGGACGGATTTGGACAATGGTTGCTGGTGGAGGAGCAAGTGTCATCTATGCGGATACAGTATGTTCCCTAAAGAATAATTACTGAGAATCTCTGCATTTCTTCCAGCAACGAGTCCAAAAAAATAATTTCTTATCTAGGTTGGTGATCTCGGGTATGCGTCTGAACTTGGCAACTATGCTGAATACAGTGGAGCACCCAAAGAAGATGAGGTTTTGCAGTACGCTAGAGTCGTTATTGATGTAAGATTAATGATTTTCCTCTTCCATAAAACATTTTTTAACCTGTGACTAAACAATGACAATACAATATTGCAGTGTGCTACAGCAAACCCGGATGGAAACAGCAGAGCTCTTGTGATCGGTGGCGGAATTGCCAACTTCACTGATGTTGCCGCTACTTTCAATGGCATAATCCGCGCTCTTAAAGAAAAGGTAAGTCAAGAAAACTTGAGCTTCTCTTAGACTCATTACTGACTAAAGGGAATCAAAAGCAAAATATCGTTTGTTATATTGTGATTATGTTTCTCAACAGGAAGCAAAGCTGAAAGCAGCAAGGATGCATATATTTGTGAGGAGAGGAGGACCAAATTACCAAAAGGGACTTGCTAAAATGCGAGCCCTTGGAGATGAAATCGGTGTCCCCATCGAGGTCTACGGTCCAGAAGCAACCATGACAGGTATTTGCAAGGAGGCAATCCAGTACATCACAGCAGCAGCATAAGCCTCTCTTTCAGTACCTTCATGTCCATTACCATTTGTATTACCAAAAACGTCGGTGTTTTAGAGCCTCTATCAACTTTGTGTTCAAGTTCACTCAAGCTATAAGCTACTTGCAACATCTTGAAAACTCTTGGTTCGATTCTCGCTCACCTATAATTTTCCTCAGATTCTTTTGCTCTCTGTTTTCTTTGATTTGATTATCTCTAAGTGTTAGACTTAGAGGTTTCATTTTGAGACCGGTTGAACTATGAATCAAAATGAATAGCATTATCAAACTGGAGTGACATAATCATATAGAATAAAAGTACGATCACTATGTATAAAAAACAAACAAACAAAGTTTTGACAGTTCAATAACAATTCTCAAGGATGATGTTGATGCTGCTGCTGAAGACTGATAAGTTTGCAGTATGGGCCATTCTTGTTCTCAACGAGGCTATTGTGGCTACCTTGCTCTATGATCTTTCCTTCTTGTATTACACTTATCATATCTGCGTTCTTGATCGTCGATAGCCGGTGAGCCACCACCACCGTGGTCCGTTTCTTCATTAGCCGATCTAATGCTTGTTGTACCTACAATTCATTAGTATAAAACCTGTAAATCTTTGCGGAAAATCTTGACACAAACTCTAAATGCTATCAAACGCTTACCACACGCTCTGATTCAACATCCAAGGCACTTGTGGCTTCGTCAAGGAGCAGAATCTCTGGATTCTTGAGGACGGCTCTTGCTATAGCGATCCTCTGTCGCTGGCCGCCCGACATCTGAATGCCGCGTTCACCCACTTTGGTTGAGTAACCTTCCGGGAGAGAGCTGATGAAGCTGTGAGCGTTTGCAAGCTTAGCTGCTTCCATGACTTCAGATTCAGAAGCTCCTTCTTTACCGTACAAGATGTTCTCGTAGATAGTCGTTGCAAAAAGAGCCGGTTCTTGTTGAACCAGACCGATGTGTCTTCGTAGTGATTTCAACTTCAGTTTCCTGATGTCTTGTCCTGTAATAAAAAAAAATAGCTTATACAACCATATAACAAATTTCTTATGATGCAAGAAACCTATGGTAAGTGTTTCTTGTGATAAGAGTAATTCTGTCAAGAGCTGGCACTCACCGTCTATCATGATTTTTCCGGCTGAAGGATCGTAAAACCTGAGAATGAGCGAAAGGACCGAACTTTTCCCAGACCCGCTTTGTCCCACAAGCGCCATGCTTTGGCCCGAAGGAACTTTTAGATCAAAACCGCTAAAAATAGTCACATCAGGCCTCGAAGGATAGCTGAAATGGACACCTTTGAGCTCAATTGTGCCTTCCACATTACTCAGCTCCTCGCCAATATCTCCAACAACCTGAGTTTTTCTATCCAATAGCTCGAAAACTGAAGCAACCATCTGGTTTCCTTTAAGCAGATCTGGGGCTAGAGCCAACACTTCACCCATTACTAACGCCGTTACGATCAAAACCATGAATGTTTTCATCACAGATTCGAAACTTGATAATCCTTTCCCCATCAAAATCGATCCGTACCTGTAAAAACATCTAAAGTTTCAATAAAGTTTCAATCTTCACAATCTTATACTATGTGTGGTACTGTTAATATATATATACCAGAGGGCAAGGCCGTAGGAGGAGAAGATGAAGAATTGAGAAACACCGTACAAAATCCCAGCCACCTGTCCACGCCTGAAAGAACGTTTGGAAGGTTCTAGAAGCTCTTTGGAATAAAGGTCTAAGACCTTCTCCTCAGCACAAAAGGCGGCCACGGTTCGGATGTTGCTAATAGACTCTCCGGCCAACATGTTAGCCTTTAAATACGCTTTACTCAAGTTTCCTCCATAGCCTTGCATGAAAAGTCTCTAACATATGCAACCAAGAAAATAAATAAGAACTTAATTAATAACCAAAGAGACGCAACTATGGAAATTTATCTTAAAAGAACTCAAAAAGCTGCATCTTACCTCGCTGATATGCCCGCTTATAATCAAGGGGTATGTGGCCAAGACAACAAGAGTGAGACGCCAGTTGAGTATAAAAGAAATGATGAAAGATGTCACAACAAGACCTAAATTCTCCAGTAGAATTGTCGATCTATCGACCACGATGGTTCTTAGCAAAGTCGCATCGCTTTCAAGGCGTGACGCCAACATCGAGCTAGTGTTATCAACCTTATCAAACCACCCGATTTCATTCCTTAAGATCGCTAAACCAAGAAGAAAACAATATTTTCACATTTAGATCAACCAATGTAAAGACAATTAATCGTATGGTTAAGACCACGCGCGGTTTTGTGTTTGTGCGTACCTGAAAACATCTTTTGTCGGACTCGGAGAGTGAGACGCTCACCCATAATACCGAAGCTGGTATGCTCAATGGTGTGTGAGATGACAGTGATGACGGAGGCACAACAGAAGAGGATCGAGATTCTCTTGACCTCGTTTTGAGTTGTATCCCAGTCCATGTAATAAGATACTAAAGCCTGTGAGATCCCAAGCGCGAAAAGCGGCATTTGAGATCCCGCAGTAAAAGAACCTAACATCCCACAGATTCCGTACTTCCAGTCCGGACGGATCATAGAATAAAGACGTCCCAACGTTACTTTGGCCTGTTTGGTCGTATCTGGTTGGTTTACTGATTCATGAATGGAGCATAAGTTCCTCTTTGTTATTGGTAGTTCCGGCAAGGAATTTGTACTGCAAAAATTAAAGAAACAGAACCTTTATGAGAAAATTAACATAAAATCTATTTTCAGTGGAATTTTTTTTTTTTTTTTAATTGTAGTTTTAGTCTGTTTATTTCATGTTCAGTTTTACATACAGAAAAAATATTAAACTGTACATTTTCTCTTTTCGATTGCTTTTTTTTTTCTTTATTTTTGTTACTGTTATGGTCTGGATCAGACTGATTAAACCGGATTAGGCATCTTTAAGCTTAAGTATAAGTAAGTTACCTGACGGGTAAGCTTGAAGTGTTGTTCAAGTTAGGGTTGGCAGCTTCTTGGATACGAAGAAGAGAAGAGTAAGCCCCATCAGGGTTGGAGATGAGTTCGTCGTGGCTTCCAGACTCAATGATCTTCCCTCCTCCAACAACGGCTATGATGTCAGCGTTTCTTACGGTAGAGAGTCTATGAGCCACCACGACCGTCGTCCTCCCAACCATCACTCTGTCCAAAGCTTCCTGCACGCTTTTCTCTGACTCTGCGTCTAGTGCGCTTGTTGCCTCGTCAAGTAAGAGTATCGACGGATTCTTCAGTATAGCTCTCGAAATTGTGATCCTCTGTTTCTGTCCGCCGGATAGCTGAATCCCTCTCTCACCTACCTGTAGAACCGAATAACATACAAAATTTAGGGTTTATAATTGTTGCTTTCTTGTTTTCTAAGAAATCTGATTTTGGACAGACCTGGGTTTCGAATCCTTCCGGGAGGTTGTTGATGAACGAAATGGCTTCTGAGAGCTTTGCAGCACGGGTAATTTCCTCAGTGGTGGCATCGTCTTTACCGTAAATAATGTTCTCGCGAATCGTGGTTGCAAACAGGGCAGGCTCTTGATTAACCAGACCAATATGCTTAGCCACTTAAGATCAAGGTATCTAATATCGTTCCCGTCCAGCATTACTGCCCCATCGGTAGGCTCGTAGAACCGTTCAATTAAAGATATAATGGTGCTTTTCCCAGACCCGCTTCCTCCAACAAGAGCCACGACTTTCCCCGCAGGGATCACGAGGTTTAGCTTGTCAAAGATCACTACGTCAGGACGAGACGGGTAGGTGAAAGTCACGTCCTTTAATCGAATTTCTCCGTCAACTTTCCCGAGTTTGCGACCTGTTTTCACCTCCGTGTTCCGTTCAATCATCTGAAAAATCGGATACGCAGCAGCTGTCGCTCGTATAAATGTAGAAATATCCGGAGCTGCCTGACCAAGAGACCTATACAAAACCCCCAAAAACAGAGACTTTATGATCAACAAAAAAAAGGAATAAGGGAAATGTACAGAGCAAACAATCAAGCTAGGTGGAAATAAAACTTTGATATTACAAGCCAGCGATGACAACGTTGAGCATAGTCGTGAAAGATTCGCCGCCATTAGCGATTCCCTTGTGAACAACGATGCTTGTGAACCAAATGAGCAAAGCCCATGACAAAAACAGGACACAGTGCATCGAACCGAGTCCTAGTCCTTTGGCTAAACCGGCTTTTCTCCCGTAAGTGTAAGTCTTCTTCAAAGCTCCTTGGTACGAACTCACCGCCTTTTCTTCTCCCGTGAACGCTTGTACGGTCCTTACATTCCCGATCACCTGAATTTAAACAGAGAGATTTATGAAATTAAATGCACAAAAGAAAATTCACATTCAGATAGTTTTCTTGTCTGACAAGTGACCAACCTCTTCGGCGATCTCGTTGGCCTTGACGTATGATTTCCGAAGACGGACGACAAGTCCGGTGCCGATAAAAGCGTAGGTACCACCGGCGAGAGCAATGAGTGGGACTATGGAGAGAGTAACGAGACTTATTTGCCATACACTCGTGAATCCAATCGCAAAACCGGCTAAGAACCGGCTTATGAAGTGCAAGAAATTCCCTAACTGCAGCAAAAATACCGGTTATCCATTTATCATATACCATAAACCGGATTTGAGTGATCACACATTTAAAATTATGCATGCAAAAATCTCTTTATCATTATTGGACTAATCCATAGTTGTTGACAATAAGTCAATTGGACTAGACAAGTGATCATGGTGTATGCCTGAAAATTAAGATCCAATGGATTTAAATTTTTCATACATTCACTGTACATAATATTATGAATGAAATTCATTGATTCTCAATAATTAATTAAGAAAAAAACTATATTATTTTTTTTGGTAAAAGGAAAAAAAAAAAAAAAACTATATTATTCATTGTATATATCGAATCAGATGACTAAGGCCGGTCTGGAGAACCGAATCAATACCGGTTTTAGCGTACCTTCTCAGAGAGAGCGTCTTGGACGACAAGGATGTCGGCGGTGATGGCGGAGATGACTTCTCCGGTGGAAGATTCGGTGTCGAATAAGCTTATGTCTTGACTTAACATTGACCGGAGATAAGCTTTTCTCATCTTCGCCGCTTGTCTCTCTCCCGTATGCATCCAACATGAAACCTCTGTTTCCATTTTTTTTTTTTTTTTTTTAAGATTTTGTTATTATAGTTTCAAGAAAATATATAATAGCTTGATTACATTCTTTGTTATGTTATTTACCTATCCATGACGAGAAGAGTATCACCACACTCAGATATACAAAATCCAACGAGTACTGCATAGCCAAGGAAATACAAATTATACGGAGCCAACATATATAATAATAACAAAATCTATTAAAAAAAATTAACAATAACAAAACTTATTTTATTTCTTAGCATCTCATTTAAATTTTATTTGAAGTACAGAGTCTACAGACGTATATATATCAAAATATAAATTAATTAAAATTTAATGGAATTTGGAATTCATTGATATACCTCAGATACATTGAACCCGAAAATATCATATGTATTTCTAAATTATTTGGAATTATCATATATCTTAATCTCTCTTCGAATTGTGACCGTTCATGTTAATTCTAGTGGCCAATAAGATTCCAACACAATCCAAGTTTAAAACCTTACTACGCAGTGTAGTTAAGATAAATGATTATGACAAAAAAAAAACATAAGAACCTTGGCGACTTTGTGAGAAGCTTCTTGTGGGAAGAGGTAAGCAAGGCCGATAATATTGATGAGTTTGCCGAAGAAGATGAAGAAAACTGGAACGGAGGCACCGTGAATGCACGCGCCGATGGATCCAAGAGCCATCAGAACGCAATCGTAGAAATCAGCAAAGGAGAAGAGCTTGAGCAGTGACACAGTTGGCCGCTCCTTCTCCTTCTCCTTCTCTGCCGCTGTTCCTGGAACGCTGGATGGCTGCATTTTCACGTGAAGCGGTGCGTTTCAATAGAGAGAATTTAGTCAAAGAAAATGCAAGAGAAGAGAGTGGTTTGAGAGAGACACTGTAAATGAGAAGCTGTCATATAAATACAAGAGGTTTGTGGAGGAAGTAGATTAGGCTTTTCAAGTTTAAATTCTGACGGCAAGTATGAGACTAATGTGAGAATAAATAAAATTAAGTATTTTTAGTTCTTTTTCTTTTACATTAAGTATTTTTATATCTACTTTTGTCGAGGATGTAAGTATAGAAATTTAATGGAAAAGAAGTAAGAAATGGAATTTTGGAATGTATGTTTACCATTTTTAGTTGGTAATATTTATATTTAAAAGCTGGCTGCTTTAAAGCTGGCTACATTACATGGTTAAATTGCTGTTTACATAAACTTTTATAGGAAAAAGAACAAAATATTGAAAAGATTATATATAAAAACAATGACAGATCACAGATGATACACACAGAGAATTAGAAAGAAAATTGAGATATTATTCCTTTTTAAGTACACAAATTTCAATTTATAATTCAATCAGAGAAAGAGTCAAAGAGAATGAATAACCTAAAAAGAAACGATAATCCAAAGATATATAATAGTTCATCTATAATTAGTGATCATTAGAAGATCTTAACTCTTAAGATTTAATATAAATGACGTATTCTCTATAACGTATAGCGGTATGAATCTTAACTCTTAAGATTTAAGTCTGTCATTCTATCAAGGAGACAGTAAAGAAAACAAGTGGTAACTTCTAAGTGAGAGAGTCCTGGGTTTAAGTTACTTTGGCCATTTAGTCGCGTTTTAACTTTGGAATATTTCCAAACGTGTACCCGGATGCAAGGCTTCGAGGGATTAGTCTTTGTATCTAAAAAGTTTTTGGGATGCCTACAATTAAAAAAAAAAAAAAAGTTTATTATGTTAATGGTCGAAAATTGTTCTGTTAACTAGCATGAAAATGCATTCAAGTATTTAGTTGTAGAGAGAAAATTTTGATAAGGTTTTTAGACAAAACAATTAGCCGCATAATTTAGTCTGACTAATATGAATACTTTTTAATGGACCATCAATTTTTCAATGGCGCCGTTATGTTTTGACTATGGTTGTAGTCCGGTACACGTGTCAACTTCTATGTTTAGGTTTTTCTTTCGTACCAATAATTTGTTATTTAAGACAATGGGAAATTAGTGCTTGCATCAGAATGGTGTAGAAGTTTTCTTGATCTGCGACTGTTTTTCTTGATCAACTGTTTCCGTCTCTCAAACTCCAATGGATGAGATTTAAAGTCCATGGACCGAATAATTTAGGGACGGTCTAGATTTTCAGGTACACGAGGAAAAAATCAAAAGAAACAAGTTTTAGAATTACTTATCACAAATTCACACTCATAAAGACCAGAAGCTTAGTAAATACACATGAGCAAACATAGTCCAATTATTCCCAAAATACAAGAAAGAAACACACATCATAAGACGATCTAAATGATAATTTTCTTTCCCATTGTACATAGTATTAAAAGATGATTCGATTTCAAAGAATCGAATCTTAAACAACTCAAGATCGAATTTACTACCGAAATCAAATCAATAGAACTCGAAAACACGAGCCTGATGCCGATATATGACTTGCCGTTTTGCTGTTACCATAAGACCCAAAAGAAAAGTTTTTTTTGTCTTGTCTTCTCGCTTCTCATGGCCAAGCTAAACAAACTGTTGGGGAAATTTTTCAAAGTGGTGTTCCTCTGTCTCTTCCTTGAATGGCTTTGTCTGCATTTTTTCTGCCGGTTTCATTCCCTTGAAGATTTTTTTTTATGAATTATTTGGTTCAAGGTTTTGAATGTAAAGATTTGTGGGTGAAATCTTTATTTCAGTGGGCTAATGTATATATATAGAGAGATATATGTGTAGATAGATAGGAGGCTGATTTTATTTTATTTATATTTGAAAGTGGAGATGACAATTATTAAATAGTGATATCACATTTTATGTTTGGTCCAAGTCATAGTCCAACTCAAAGTTTCCCACTTTCTTCCTTTTCTCAAAAAAAAGTATTCAGTTTAGCCGTTAAAAGTTTGGTGCTGCATCATCGCATTCGTGGGAAATAAAGTAGCTAGATTCTCATGTTTGTTCGAAATGACAGTTTTGTCCTTTCTGGTAATATCTGAACAAGAAGTGTTCTATAGTAAATGCAAGTGTATAGCTATAGAAGTGCCAAATTAGTTTTATATATACTTTTAGTAAATGGATTCTATACAAAGCTGATAACAAACATATTTGGTCATATGCAATTTTGGAATCATTGATGTCAAACCTTGTAGGTACGTAAAATTAGCTGGCAAAATTATCAAAACGAGTCCTGTCTTATCCTGTTTCGTTTCGTTTCTGATTTTCATTCTACCTGAACTTTTAATCAAGATGAAAGTCCCCTGGTATTGTCATTGAAACTTTTTATTGTATCAGTTTAACCAAATCGTTTTTTGCTTTAATTTTGGAGATTACAACTTCTTCGTTTACAACTTATTCTTTAATGCTCTGTTCTTTATGTTGCTCTTGTGCTCTATCTATATAAAGACGAATACATATGGTTTGAAAACTTATTTAACAAAAGAAATGAACAGTTAAGAAATTTCAACTTCGAGAAGAGAAAACAAAAGCTCACTCGACAAGTGTATGCTACGTTGTTGTTTCTATTAGCAATTGTGCGTTCCTTGTATGTTTCCACATTTTTGTTATGTCCATGCACTCTGGTTTATTTATTTATTTTCCAAACACTGGCCTTTTCAATATCTCGTATTGCTGCTATATAAATAAATGCATAAATTTTGTGAAAGGACATGCATTTATACTCTTTAGATTTCAGACTTACTAGTTGATGTGTGTTTTTTTAAAAACCAAAATGTGTAATTTTTCAGACGGAAAATAAAAACGGATTTTAATTATTTTCTAAGAAGAATTGAACCGTGGTTTGTTTCTTGATTCTTTTTACTTTGTAGATCTCGAATAACGAATGCATTCGCAGGAGCTGGATACAACAACATTTCGATTTTGGGAGATGTTTTTAACCTATTCCTTTATTCGTGAGACAAACATTTCCTTGCACATCTGTTGTTCTTTTCTTAAAGCATGTTATATAACCTCTTACATAAAATAAGGAAAAAAATATGCAAAAAAATGTATATGTTGCACGTTGTAAGAGAAAAGGAAAGTACCCCAAAATTGTGAACAAGACTAACAGAAATTCCTCTAAATTTGGTCAGTTTTTTTCTTTCTTTCACGTCGATATAACTGCTTCTCTTACGGATAACTTTGCAAGTTTGCATTATCCAACATGTATTCTTGAAATTGGGTAAGCCACGTGTCTAGAAACACATACCAAGTGTCAATTCGCCTGAAAATCTGCACCGATTAATTTTCTGATCAATTTATTTCCAGGATCTAACTATATTTATTTTAATTTCTTTCCTGCATTTAAGTTAAATAAATTTAGCTTTTGAAGGATGAGGTTAATTAATCGCTCTTCCAAGTACAACGCACCGGGATCGCCAAATTATGGGATCTCTAACCATGTGGAGTCCAATAATTAGCAAAGTTTCAATGTGATTATCCAAATATTTTTTCTTATAAAAAGTAAGATGAAGGTGACGCTACATTCACACAATTCTTTTTTCTGTTTACTAATTGTAATGATAGTAATAGTTTTTAGTTCAGTCAACAATGTAAAACACAAAATACATATTCAAATATACTAGTACTAAAGAGCACTAATCCCAAATCACTTTTGAACTTGGTCATATTGATGAGATTTTTCTTCCTTTTTTTTTTTCATTTTCTTCCTTTGAAGGTCGTTTTGGTGAGACTTTTTCTTCTTTTGACGTGGTTTTGATGATATCTTTATCTACTAAATAGTAATAAATATTCTCGTTAATTAAATTTAATGAGTTGGATGAAATTGCGATTTCACTTGGAACCTCAAAATGTCTACTGTATTTCCAATCAAATTACGAGTGATCTTCAAAACTATATCTGAGTTTCTTCAATTTACGGAACCTTATTATAGTTAATTAATAGCATTTGCTTTTTATGTAGATATGGTGTACATCCTTATCCACTCGCGAGAAAAAAGGCCCTCTTTTTTTATTTTACATTAATAGTTTGCGACTTATAGTTCTCTTATTAATCTTGTAAGTTGTAAGCAGCATATACTATAATAAGATTCCGTAAGTTGGATCTTTTGATCCCTGTTATGTTATTGTAATATACTTATTATAATGCTGTATAACCCGCCAAATGGGTATAGTTATTGCCTTATTGGTCACATTCAAACTAAAGCGTTATGTACAATCACGTTACTAAGAAAGAGAAACAAATTTTTCCTCTTTTTCCACCAAAAAAAAAAGAAAGAGAAACAAATAATCTATATATACGATAATAATAAAACCCAAATAAAATAAGAAAACCCACAAAAAAAAAGAAGATGATAAAAGAATTAAAACTTTAATTATATATAGTGTAGAATGATAATAGTTATTAAGCCAAAAAAATACTGTAGTATAAAATTGAAAACTTCCAAAATCTTGGAAATTCTGATGCAATGAGAACAGAACTAAAACTTTTTGGCGTGTTCTTTTCTCGGATTCCTCTTGCGTCGGTGGCTATCACTGATCATCGAATGATGCTTGATGAATATTAAATTATTACAAGAAATCTGTTACCCAAAAAAAAAGAAAAAATTTAAAATATTACCGATGTAATTGCATACATTTTCGTGCATTCATTTAAACATAAACAACCCATACTAAGAAAACTTGGTTGACAAATGTTTTGTACCGTGACCTATGTACAGTTGTAAACATCTCAATCAATTTACTTAACTATTTTCCAGACCAAAAAAAAAAAAACTAATCTAATTTATTTGATATCCAAAAAACTTCAATGCGTATCAAAATCAAACGAGAAATAATGTTTGTTATTTATATATTTGTGTTAGAAAACTGATCTCTAACTGAAAACAAACATTTCTTTTTCAGTTCCTACAATTTTTTAGAATGAATAACCAAAAAAAAATCGGAATAGGAAAAAAAATAAATTAGATGCCACCGGGCTATACATATATAAAATGACATTACATAGCATGATTGTATATGTGAAAACAATTCACCAACCATGTCCAATTATGAGAATGATGTAAACAATAAATGCGTGAATATATGCATACATATTTTGAACATTCCAAGTGGTATAGAAATTTTGGGATAAAAGGAAGAGATTGTTAAGACCTATCGAGAATAAGACATTCTTGTTCTTGAGATACATTAGCGAGAGATATTTGCATTCTTTCAATTTTTCAACCATTTAGAAAAGAACAAAAAAGATTCTTTTAGTTTTTATACAAAGAAGAAAGATTCTTTTTTTCTATGTAAAGAGTTTTAAAAAATAGATGGAGGTAAAAAAGTAAACAAAAAGGTTGATAAAGTGTAAAACTTTTGTTCTGTGAACCATATTGTTAGGGATTGTTAATATCATCTCAAACTTCCAAGGGGGAAAAAAAAAAAACTATTTTGAGGAAGAATGATGTATGGGTGCAAAAGAATGACTAAAAATAACGAGATCAAGAAATTCAGAAAATTTTGTAAATGAATAAAGCTAAAAATCATAGATATCATATCAGTATTTATCAATTCTATTGAAAACAGGGGGAGATAAATGTACATAAACATGGAACAGTTCCTATTCACTAACCTTGATTAGTGTCCTAACATTAATACAACTGAGAAACAAACAGAGGGAATATAGTTTCGAAGTTCAGAATCTAAGACTGAAGTACTGAACCAGAATCGAAAATTAAAACTAAACGAAGAAAACTAACAATAGAAAGAAAACATTATTCTAAAATTTAAAACCATGAAGAAGGTTAGAATGAGACTATGAGAGAGAGAGCTCAGAGAAGTGAAAACAGAGTTAACTAGCTCTCTGGATGAAAACGGTTTCGAGGTCCGGCGGAGAGAAGAAATTTCTAGCGCCGGCACCGTAACTGCACTTAGACGAAGGCTTTCGCTTCTTTGGCGCCGCTGGACACGGCGGAACCCTTGGAATTCTGACGGAAAGAGCCGTAGGAGTTGTCGGACACTGATCTTGATCCTCTGTTTCAGTGACTATGACGCCGGAGGATAGGTTAATCTGCTTGAGGGGAGAACGTGAGGTAATTCCAGCAATGACCCATTTTTTACCGTCGGTGGTTTCTCGTATCTCGCCGTCGAGTTGGTGATGATGTTTGCCGGAATATCCCATGCCTTCTCTCGGATATGAATAATGAAAAACAGGGGAAGTATAAAAAAAACAGGGGAATTTTTGTTGTTGTTGTTGAAGAAAAAAGAATCAAAGGTTTGCTTTAGGATGTGGGGATTGAGTGAGACGTTTTGTTCTCTCTATCTCTCTCTCTCTCAAAAATTTACTACTTTTTCCTTGGTTAACTTTGGTGGCGAATGTGAAGTGAAGGGGACATTTTTTCTGAGAGGAAGGTTTTATAGTCAACAGAGTATTAATTACATCAGATCGGTGTCGATTCAGTTCGGTAATTTTCCTCTTCTTCTGAATTCTCAATAAAATAAGAATTACGAAAATAAAAGATTTGTTTTTTATATTTCAAATTTAATAATTGGTCCAAAAGAGTTAAATTATGGGAAGACAGTGAGATAGAGTTGTACGTTTTTAAAAAATACTAATATTTATTCGTTACTGATAACTGAGGGCAGAGTGGAGGGAATAAAGGGGCATGAGAGAAGTAGCAACGATTCCTAAATTTCAAAATTTAAATTTCTAGGCCATTTAGATCATGCAGCCTCCACTCCAGGTAGCATAAGAAATATACATTTGATCTAAGTAAAATAGTTTAATTGCTTGTTGTTAACATGGTCTAAGTAAATAGTTTGTGGTTGTCTTGGATATTATAGTATTAAAAGTTGATATATATACTCTTAACTCATATGGACAATTGTAAAACGACAGTCATTCAAAACGAATTGGAGTATATCTGATTGAGAGAAGAGTTGATATGAAAAGAGAGAGCCCGTGAAGAGATGAACAAAATGAGAAAATAGAAAATGAGTTTTAAATGAGAATAGGGAACCCGAGGAAACGCGTGACCTAAGCTAAGGTAAATTTAAATAACTCTTACTATTTAATATTTTATAGGGTATTTGTATTTTGTATAAATTTCTACGTACAGTACATAATTATATCCTTTAGATGCAAGTAATAAATGGAGTAACGAGATGGAAAGAGTCGTTGAGATTCAGACTTCAATTGGCGGTCCTATGTTTGACTTTCTAATTATAACCGGTCAAAAATATTTTCGAGAGATTCCAACGTCGATGCTGAAGTTCTTGTACACATTGTTCTTTAAATATTTATTTATTCGTTCTGAAAACTTATGATTATTCCCTTTTCTTTTTGATCTAACAAATGATTAAAAAAATTTGTAACCGATATTTCCCAGTCTACTATAGTTGCCAATACACTATTGTTGCCCAACTAACACATTTTTTATCCACGTAGCAGGCGCGTGTACCTTCCCAAGTTTGTCCTCCTAACCAGGAAACTAACTAACTAAGTCTCCCTATCGACATACTAACTAAACCGAGACAAACCGTTTGATTTCGGTTTTTATTTGAACAGACTGATATTAGAATCGGTATTTCGTACAAATTGAAGTTTGGACCGACGGTTAGCTAGCTACATTAGCTAAATTAGTCCAATCAAACCAAGGAACGAATCCGACATCTTCACAAACGTGTCTCATTTGACAGATAGGGGCAATTATGTCATTCTCCATAGTCTTCGCCACATGTCAGATTTGCCTTTTATATGAAAAAATTCGGTAATTTTAATTTGAAGATATCCGCCGGAAAATTCGTAATTTTGACCTTTCATCTTCGGAAATGGCGGCTATTTCTCCGGCGACTGCAACCACCGCTGCTTCTCTCTCTCTACCTCATTTGAGCTCTTCTTCTTCGTCTCCTTTTTTTCTTAATTTCAAAACTGTTACAGTCGGTAATCGCTGCGTCAAGTGCGGCGTCAGAAGCTTAGAGAACCAGTCCGGTCACCGGAGCCTCGAATTCTTGTCCACTGGAGATCCGATCAGCTTAATTAATCCGATTTCTTCGTCGTCTCCTATATCCATGGCGGCGTCGGCGTCGGAATCCGGCTCGAAGTGCTCGAAGCGAGTCTGCCTTTTCCACAGCGACGAGACTAAAGATCTCGCCGAGAGAATTGTCGCGCAATCTGATTGCATCGAGCTACGAAGTATCAATTGGAAGTAATAACCTCTCATCTTTCTCTATCTAATTGATTCCCAAATTCCTGGGTTTGATTTTAGAAACTGATATTTCTTCTTAACAATTTGAACTCTTTCAAATGTGAGTTTCTTTGTGTTTTTGGTCAATGCTATTACTCTGGACTTCAAATTCGAGACCTTTAGATGAGATCGCTCCGTAAAATTGCATTAGGCCTTGATGTGTATGATTAAGGTTTAGGTTCTTGATCACAGAGTAATCACAATCATTGTTCTTGTTTTTAGGAAATTTGATGATGGATTCCCTAATTTGTTCATACAAAATGCTCAAGGCATTCGTGGGCAGCACGTCGCTTTCTTGGCTTCATTCAGTTCACCAGCTGTGATCTTCGAGCAGCTCTCTGTTATTTATGCTCTGCCCAAGCTTTTCGTTTCGTCATTTACACTTGTTCTTCCATTCTTCCCTACTGGAACTTCTGAGAGAATGGAAGATGAAGGAGATGTGGCGACTGCTTTCACTCTCGCTAGGATTCTCTCAAATATACCGACTTCGAGAGGAGGACCGACTAGTTTAGTTACCTTTGATATACATGCCTTGCAGGTCCTTATTTACAACCTTGATCAATGCTGATGACTCTTCTCTTTATGTTTTATCTAGTTTTTCCCTGTCTTCGTTTGGATTGTAGGAAAGATTCTACTTTGGTGATACGATACTTCCATGTTTTGAAAGTGGTATACCATTGCTCAAGAGCAGACTCCAGAGTCTACCTGATTCTGATAACGTAAGTCTCTCTCCCTCTGGTTGTCACATTTCTATCAGTTCTATCATGTAGAGGTCAACAAGAGTCAATTTATTTTGGTTACTGTTCTTCATTTGTTTCAGATATCTATTGCTTTCCCAGATGATGGAGCATGGAAACGTTTCCACAAACAACTCCAACATTACCCAACGGTACTTTTCTAATACACAGACCATATCGCCTTTTGACATCTGATTAGCATCTTACAGCAAACCCATGTGGACCGTTTTAGGATTTAGCAAGCAGGGTTTAGATTCAGGAGCTTGTTCTACAAGCTCACATTAGATCTAAGTCCAAAACAAGCATTGCATCATCCAATCTTGAACAGCAAATATGTACATTAACCTTTGACTTACAAAGTAATCCTATTTGTCGTTAAGATTGTTTGCAACAAAGTAAGAATGGGAGACAAACGAATAGTGCGTATCAAAGAGGGAGACGCTGAAGGAAGACACGTCGTTATTGTTGATGATTTGGTTCAATCAGGTGGCACACTAATCGAATGCCAGGTTCTCTACTCATATTCAACTCTCGAAAGTCTAACTCTATTCTCACTTCTTCATTACTAACCACTAATTCTTGTTCCCTTCAGAAAGTCTTAGCTGCACATGGAGCAGCGAAAATCAGCGCATATGTAACACACGGGATTTTCCCCAAGAGCTCATGGAAACGTTTTAAGCTGGACACCAAAGGTTACAACCATTATACAAATGTTATGACTCAGTCTAAACAGTGTCATGTCCATTTCTTTGCGACATAGTTAAAATCTTTTTTTTATTATCTTTCCGTGATGCAGGTGATCCCGCGGAAGGTCTGAGTTATTTCTGGATCACAGACTCCTGTGGATTGACTGTGAAAGAGGTGATGAATAAGCCTCCGTTTGAAGTTCTCAGCCTGGCTGGCTCCATAGCTTCTGCTCTTCAAGTTTAAGCTTATGTGATTCGAGTAGAAATCCAGCCGCAATTAATTTTTGGGTTTGGACAAAGCTGATTAATGAACTTTGGTGTATAGAGTCTCGATCGAAGCATTTTCCATTGAAGAGGTTGTTTGTTGTTATGTAGGAAAATCCAATAATGTAATAATGTTTCATTTCACTTCTTTTTGTACTTGATAGACAGTAAAATTCCTTAGGACAATAAAGTTTGTTTACGTGACAAACATCAACTAGAATGACAAAGCATTATTTGAATTTTCTTATTTAACTTTAGTTTTACTTTTTAAGTTAGTTAAAAAACTAAGTTGGAATAATGTATTTATTTTCACAAAACTATAAAATCATAAAGATTTCCACAACTCAAAAATCATTATAGCTTTAGGAATTCTCAACTCTACAACCAAAAAGAACAAATATTTTCTGTTTTTGGTGCGACTTTAAATTTGCTTTGTAAAGCTTAATTGATACGAACCATAGGCTGTAGAGAATTTAGTGGTTGTGGAAAGATCCTACAGCCCTTTCCAGTCACTCCTAAATCTATGCATATTAATAATATCAATAAGTATCCTATTTGATTATCTGAAAGAGTTTAATAAGGTGATTGGATTCAAGAATTTCTCTATTTCTTTATATATTGATTTAAGTTTTGTGTATAAATTACAACTCAATAAGACAACAAGAACCACAACACCTCTCTTTGATACAACCAAATCATGAAATCATCACACATAGTTCTAATATGCGTACTCATGTTCACCTTCTTTGCTATGCATAAGTGTACGTATTAGTTTTTCTAATACACACGTATATTCGAATATCTTTTTTTCTTCTTAATTCTCAAAGTTTGGTTTGTGTTCAAAATCAAATCGATGCATAGGTGTGAGGATGAACGTCAGAGAGATCGAGGGACCGAACTCCCAAAATGTCAATGAAGAGTGTTACCCTGGCCCATGCCATGCTATGGTACCTCACTGTTGGTGCTGCAAACATTTAGAACACTGTTGGTCAGGCAGAACTGGTCACGACTTTTGCAACATGCAATGCAACTTAAATTTAAATCCTTGATAAAATAATGTACTGCTGCTCGTTGTTTAATTTTGAAACTTTTCCAAGAGGTACTAGTTCTCTTTATTTACTACTATTATGTTACATGAAATAAATAGACGTCTCGCAAGGTATAGACGTTTCTGTTATGTTTCCTTCTACAACAAGCAGATAACAAATGTTTAAATCAATTTTTTTCTTTAGAGTTGTAACTAAAGATTTGAAATAATTTATCAAAGTATTGTAGTTTTATTTGTTGGTCAAATAATTTCAAACATACATTTTTAACTTAAGAAATGGTAATTTGAATACTAATATTAACAAATTACAACAATTCAATTAGACAACAAAAAAATCACAACATAATTTTTTGAGACAT
The DNA here is from genome assembly GCA_011420285.2 of Erysimum cheiranthoides. Lineage (NCBI taxonomy): Eukaryota > Viridiplantae > Streptophyta > Magnoliopsida > Brassicales > Brassicaceae > Erysimum > Erysimum cheiranthoides. The sequence goes on along the minus strand of CM022176.2, from coordinate 22,121,840 downwards.
CCAAACTATGAAATCATCACATATAACTCTAATCAGTCATGCTTTCTCTCTTAGTCCATCATGAGTGTAAGTATAAGCTTCTTATATATATATATATATATATATATATATACATAATACATAATACAATCGAGGTGTTAAAGAGATTGAGGGACCGATGTCCCAAACCCTTAATGAAGCGTGTGTGCCTGGCCCATGCCATATTTTGGTACCTCATTGTTGGTGCTGCGAACATTTACGGGGTATCAGGCCGCAATTCTGTTGGTCAGGCAAAACTGGTCGCGACTATTGCAACACGCAATGTAACCCTTGATAAAATCATGTACTGTTACTACTGACTCAAATCCCAAATTTTTCCAAGCAGTCTTATAATGCTTGCTTGTACTAGTTCTCTTTATTTACTATTTTGTTTAATAAGATAAATAGCCGTTTCTGCTATATATATATGTTTGCAGAAACGGCTATTTATTTAAAAGTGGTATCTTAAAATTTAAACTATTGTGTTAAATTTGTTTGTTGGTCAAAGTATTTCAAACATACACTTTTGAGTAAAGAAATGGTAATTTGAATATATTATTCGATTCCTATCAAATCAATTTACTATTTAGTATTTACAGCCAAGAAATTGAAATCGAACTAAACCAAAAATTTGTATTTTTTTGACAAAAATAAAAAAATCAGAACCACCATATACCAAACCAAATTAGAACCGAATTTATTCAATTTAACAACTTTCACTAAAGACATAGTTTTTGGGCTTGGGCCCTTGGACTAAAATAAATACTTTTTTTAATCTGAGAAGAATGACTATGGAAATATAAATTTCCGTACAGAACGCTTTTCAAATTTCGTTCTTAACAGAAAAAAATAAGTGAAATAAGGAAATTTCGAAACGGAGAAAATATCTGAAGGAAGATGGCGGGATCTCTAACAGCATCAACCCACGAGCACCATCACCGTGGAAAATCGGTGGCCGCTTCAGAATTTTCCCAATGGATGATCAGTTTTGCTCGATTTGTTCAGTTTCCATCTTCTCCCTCTCCGTTTCCTGGTCTGAAACCTCTCGGAAAGAGAGAGCTGGATCATCCGAACCACGGGACGTGGTTGTCGACGTCTACTTCGAAGGTCTATCTCCAGATGGTGGACGAGGTGAACGGATCCGATGTGATCCTCACCGTCCAACTCGGCCACAAAGTCCTTGTGAGTTGATTTTTATGATCTCTCTCTATATATATTGTTCTATAGATCGGATGTTTAGGTTGGTGTTTCGCGATGGTTTAAGCTTAATCAAATTCGTAAATCGGGATCTATCCATGTTGGATTGAGGTTCTTAAGTGCGATTAATGGTGTTTAGTCTCAAATTCTACAGGAAGAACACTACATTTCAAAGCTGAATTTCACATGGCCACAGATGTCATGCGTTTCTGGGTTTCCATCTCGTGGTAGTCGAGCGATTTTCGTTAGCTATAAGGATTCTTCAGACGAGGCAAGCTCTTTACACTTGCAATCGCTTTTGGATTTTCTGGAATTAATCAGATAAATAAGCTTACTATTGTGAAAGCTAGGAAGAATATGATTACTGTTCATGAGTTAGTAGATACTTCAGGTTTTTGAATCAAAATCATGTGGTTTACTGTGCTTCTTGTTCTTCTCCAGATCCAAAAATTCGCTTTAAGGTTTTCTACATGTGATGCAGCGTTGACCTTTGTGGTAGCTCTTAAGGTTAGCCATTACTGCAAAGAGCTGCCTTACATGTTAATAAGATGGAGATGATCATTTTCATTACCCTGACTTCAGTTTATAAGCTATTTTCTTCGAATCAGAGCCGATGATTGTTGTTTTGCTCTGTTTGCAGGAGAAGCTGAAGGGTTTAGAGGAAGCTGGGATTCAGGAAAATGAAACTAGGTGCGAGGTTTCTTCCCAGTCAGATTACAACCCTTCATATGAGATTGTCCCAAGGTTAGATCACATTACATTGTTGTGAAATTTTCAAAAGTGCTTTAGACAACTATTTAGATATGGTAAATATTCTTTGCAGAGTCACTGAGAAAGAGGCAAATATGCTTAAACCTCTTGATAGTTATGTTCCTCAAATGCTACCAAGACTTGAGTATGAAGATCAGAACCAGAAAACTGAAACTAGGTCCGAGGTTTCTTTCCAGTCAGATTACAACCTGTCAAATGAGATTGTCCCCAGGTATCACATTACAGTGTAGTGAATTTGTACAAGTGCTTGAACCAACAACTAAGATATGGTAAATTTTCTTTGCAGAGCCACTGAGGAAGAGCCAACTACGCTTAAACCTCTTGATAGTTATGTTCCTCAAATGCTGTCAAGACTTGAGTATGAAACTGGGCAAACCTTCTACCCAGCACAATCCGCAATAAGTCATATCCCGAACGAGACTTCCATTAATCTTCCTCCAAGTTTCACCACCTTACTCTCTGGCTGCTTCCCCAACTCAACTCTAGGTACATTTTTCATTGGTCTCGGTTGTTCTAAGTTTGAGAAATATCACCTTTTTCATACTTTTTAAACACATTTCGTCCCTATGAAACCTACAATAGATGCCGGCCAAACAACTGTAAAGCAGGATCCTGATCTAAAGTCACAGATACTGGTACAGCATAAGCAAACCCGAGTTTTTTTTCCCCAAAACTCTCTTTCGACACAACAACACAACTCTAATGATATATTCGGGATTCCAACTTTTTTGTTTTGGCAGAAGTACATGGAAGATTCTTCATTTCAAGGTGATCATTCTCTCCAGTCCTCACACACAGACAGTATTTAGACTCCAACTTTGCATTTCAGCTTCTAGCTAGCTTCACTTAATAGTATTAAACAAACTATACCGTCTTTGTAACAACTAAATAACAAGTGGTTTTCTCATTATTCAGATATGCTGCAGAAAGTAGAGAGAATTATGGACGAAATTGGAGGTAACTGGATTCTCTGAGTTTCATTATAAATACATATATTTTACTAGATATCAATCTTATTTTCCATTTCCAGTCTTTTGTTCGTTCAAGATATATTGTTTAAACAATTGAGATTGAAAGGACCAACCAACATTGGTGACAAATGTTTTTTTTTTTGGTTCATGTATTAATTTGCTTTATTTTCGTCCAAAAAAAAGCACTTATGGAGATATTTTTTGCAAATCAAGTATACAATATATGTCAACAGATTTAACAATTTTTTTTTTATGGTATTTATAGTAATGTACGAAGATTTTCTTAAATTTTCCTATATTACCTTTCCTTTTTGTTTTTTCACAATTACATTTCCTTTTCATTTTTGATATAAATGATTAAAAAAATTGACACATGGGAAAGCTGCAAGGATCGTGAACCAAGGGAAGGAAAGAATGAGACCAGATATTGTTAAGTCCCTATGGTTTTGGAAATTTAATTCAAGAACTTCCTGTTTTGAATTTTAAGAATATGTTCAATAAATTGCAATCAGTTAAATTCGAAAACTTCCCGTTTCGATTTTAGAGATTATGGTAAAAACATTTTGTGTATATCCGAATATGAATCGAAAATAAGATATTTGAAAACTAACCAAAACTTTGAAATTAGATGTGTATTCTCTCGAATTTATGTCTTTCCTAATTTAAATTTCCCTGTTTCATATATATAGTATCATATATAAGTTTTGTATTACAAACTAGAACAATTCTACAAAACAAGAAAAAATCATAACACGGTCCTTTGAGAGAAGCCAAACCATGAAATCATCACAGATAGCTATAATCTTTCTAGTCATGCTCTCCTTCTTCTCCATGCACGAGTGTAAGTATAAATTGTTCCCACATATATCACACATTGTATATCATATGTCTCTTTGTGTTTTTCCACACAGTAAAAAGTTGGTTTATGTGTGTCTAATCGATGTGTAGGTAGCAAGCTAGGGAGATCGAGCAAAATCTATGTACCATTGTGTTTCCACGACAACTGCATCCACGCATTTAAAAATGATTGTTGGTGTTGTCTAGCAGCTGCAACTAAAAAAGATTTATGTTGGGCTGAAAAAGATTTTCCTGACGCCAAAGAGCTCTGCGAAAAAACATGTACAAGAGAGTTTTGAGAGGATGTATTGGACTAATAATTTTAATTGATTTAGTGGTTTTTAGATTAAGTGGGATCTTATATATCTTAAAGGTGTTTTAAGATTAGAAATTAAAAATTTAATTCACATTTAATAAGATTCTACACTTATGTTTAAGAGGATTTCGTGTGATAATAAAATTGTTATAATTTTTTTTTTATTGTTATAATTTTCGTAATATCAGAGGAACTTGCATACATAACTCGTTTGATTACTCTGTTTACATATTTCTTAAACCTATTCGCATGTGTTATTAACAAAAAAAAAAAGAAAACGTTCGTAGTCGTAGGTGTTAAAAAGATTGGTTCCAGTCTATGGAATTTAAATTAAATGTGTATATTGAATAATGAATATGTATGGGGTTTGTTGGGCAAAAATGTATAGGTTTTATTTTTGACTAACCCGAGTGGATCAATAGATTAATGAGAAAAAGAAAAAGAAAAAAAATCAATCATAATGTTTTCGAATTTTTTGGAAAGCTTATACGAGGGAATCGGAGACGATGACGCCGCCGACGACGACGAAGACAACAAGAACACCCCGAAATCCTCTACGGAAAGACACGATTCCGAGAGAAACACCGTTCGTTTGTCACCGGAAGAGGAGGCTCAAGCGCGTGGGGTGAAAGATGATTTGACGGAACTCGGTCATACCCTCACGCGTCAATTTCGGGGCGTAGCTAACTTTCTCGCTCCGTTACCTGATGGATCTTCCTCCTCCGATCTATCAAATCATCCCAGATTGAATCAATCGCGGTCTTCAGATCCTCAATTGAATCAATCGCGGTCTTCGGATCTTAGACTGTATCAATCTCGGTCTTCAGATCGGGACGAATCGTCTATTGGAAGTGATACGCCGGAGACTGGAATTAGGGATAGGAGCTGGGATTTGGAAGAAAAAGGGGTAAAAAATGTGTGCAATGATCCGGAGGAGGAAGAGGAAGAAGAAGAAGAAGAAGAAGAAGAAGAGATCGCTGCGGTTGCTCTTACAGACGAAGTGCTCGCATTTGCGAGAAACATAGCAATGCATCCAGAAACTTGGTTGGATTTTCCTCTTGATCCTGACGAAGATCTTGATGGTAACGTATACGTTGAGTCAACTTGGGATTAGATAAAAATATTGTTGAAAAATTCACTAGTCAAATATATAGTCTTCATTGATTTGACTTATATGCATATCAAAAGTTTGGTGTTTTGAATGTTTCTCTTCTTCTTTGTAGATTTGGAAATGACTGATGCTCAAAGAGGTCATGCTTTAGCTATTGAACGTCTTGCTCCAAGGTTAGCTGCATTGAGAATTGAGCTTTGTCCATGCCATATGAGTGTTGGTTACTTCTGGAAAGTCTATTTTGTTCTTCTTCTTTCAAGGCTCAATAAACACGATGCTCATCTTTTGTCTTCTCCACAGGTTAAAACCTCTATCTTTTCATGAATCCTATCCACACTAATCAAAATGATTGTTGTTGTTGTTATTCAACAAAATCCGTTTGCCTTTGCAGGTGATGGAAGCAAGAGCATTGTGGATGAAAGAGCTTCAGAATCAGACCCATTCTTCAAAAGAAGGTAGAGATAAGATTCTTGAGGAAGACATTACACCATCAACTTCAAATTACTACAGCCATGCTCCTCCTGAGTTTCTTTCTCCAAGAATATATGCTTTTGAACCTCCTTCAATCATGTATCGCGATTTCGAACACGGGTCTGAAAATGCTCAGTTCATCGATAAAGCTGTTATCGAGGAGAAACCAATCCAGAAGAATGATAAAAAGAGTCCAAGCCGTAGCCAAACACCTAAAGATGTTGATGATGATGATGATGATTGGCCAGAAGAAGAAGATTCTGCTAATTCTTGGGCTCCAATGTTCGCAGTGAATGAGGATGATGTTTCTTTCAGTGATCTAGAAGGAGATGACGATATAAGTAGCTTAGCACTCAAGTCTAAGATTACCTCAAAGGGCACTGACCAAAAAGGAACATGAAACATCATCTGGCTTGTTTCTTTACCCTCTGCCTCACGAGATCGAAGCTATAGAATTGAACATAAGGATGCGTGCTTGAGTCAAATCGTGAAAGTCGTTTGGGTGAGTTTGATTGTTTGTGGATTTATGAGTTTGGTCTCAAAGAAAAGGAAGAAAGAAAAAGGTTTTGATTGAAACATGTACAGAAGGATTACTTTGATCACTTCAATTTCATTGTATTATTCTCTATCTCTCTGGCCGATGTATTGAAATGTGTTTAGTATGATGATATACTTAATTACATCTCAAAGATCTCAATTGGGCAGTGAAACATATTTCACACAATTGTCAATGATGGTCTTAACTAGTACCATAACAAAAATGAGAAGATCCAATTAGACGCTTTGATTATTTATGATGTAAGAAGATAATGCCTTGGGATGATGATATCATTAGAAGTAAAAGTTTCATTTTAAAAATCAAGACACAGCTCCAACTTTTAATGCAGGGGACGTTTTTGCTATGATGGCTGCTTCTTTCGTTTCTCTTGTCGAGGTCTAACTCTAAATCTTTCTCACCTTTTTTACTACAGCAATGTTAAAAACAACTTGAGGTTTATTTCATGCGTTTGATTATTGTGAATTGTGATCAATGGAACAGTCCACAGGGACATATATTGCTGTATCGAGGTATGCAAGCGCAACGCCAATCCCACCTTCTGTGCTTAGCCGTGGAATCGGTTGGCAGGTAAAAAACACACCAAAAATACTCAAATCTTTCTCTATTGGATCCTCCAAAATGTCTCAATGATGATGTGGTTCTCTGTTTTAAGGGATTTGGAATTCTTCTCTGTGGATTCTTTGGAGCAGGAAATGCAACATCAGTATCTGTGTAAAGATAATTTCAACTCAAAACTCCGAAAAAATAACAGACAAATTTTCTTATTCGAAAACAAGAATCTTTGTCAGAGATTTTAACTGCGATGGATCCTTGTAGGGAGAATGCCGGTTTGTTGGCTGTAACACGGGTTGGTAGCAGAAGAGTAATTCAAATATCAGCCGGATTCATGATCTTCTTCTCCATTCTTGGTATTTCTCTCAGCTTCTGTAGCGCATTTTCGCATAATAGAATTACAATTCTGAAGCTGTTTACACACATGGAGGTCACTTGATTTGCAATCATTTTCAGGTAAATTTGGGGCTATCTTTGCTTCTATTCCAGTCCCTATAGTCGCAGCTCTTCACTGTTTGTTCTTCTCATATGTTGGTACATTTCTTGAAACTACTGAAACAGAGTACTCTGTTTTTATTTTGGAACCGCAACGAACACATCTCTTGGCTCAAAACCAAAACAAAAAATTGCAGGTGCTGGTGGTTAAGTCTTATCCAGTTCTGCAATCTGAACAGTTTCAGAACAAAGTTCATTCTTGGATTCTCCATCTTCATGGGATTATCAATACCTCAATACTTCTACCAGTACACAACTTTCGAAAACTATGGACCCGTTCGCACATCTACAATGGGCCTGTTCGTTTGGTGCGCTAGACGCGGTAACTAGACGCAAATGCATATCATTGTTCGTTTAATGTTAATTAGGGACGTGAACTGACTGCTGCGTCTAGATGATTTTTGTAAACTCATCCAAAAAATCTGGAATTTCTGGATGCATTAAATCGGTGCGTTTAGATGCAGCAAACTCATCCAAAAACTTATATTATTTACAGTTTTGCCATTAACTATTAAATTTTTTTAAAAAATTAAAAATTAAAAACATAAAAATGATATAAGAAAATAAAATTACAAAACTATTAAAATTTAAAATAAATATAAAATTAAAAGTAAAATATTTAAAAAATGAAAATTCAAAAATTTTTAAATTTAAAATTTTAAAAATTTTCCCGCAAAATAATCATAAAAAATTTATACGGTTTTCTAAGGCTAAAATTTTTCCCGCCAAAATTTTTTGCCGTAAAAAATTTTCCCGCCAAAATTTTTCCGTAAAATTATTTCCCGCCAAAATTTCCCGCCAAAAACGAAAATCCGTAAATTTTCCCGCCAAAAACGTGAACCTGCAAATTTCCCGCCAAAAAACAAAAATCCGCAAATTTACCGCCAAAAAACGAAAATCCGTAAATTTTCCTGCCAAAAACGAATATATATATATTTTTTCCCGCCAAAAACGAAAATCCGTAAATTTACCGCCAAAAAAGAAAAATCCGCAAATTTACCGCCAAAAAACAAAAATCCGCAAATTTACCGCCAAAAAACAAAAAATACGTAAATTTTCCCGCCAAAAACGTGAACCCGCAAATTTACCTCCAAAAATCCATAAATTTCCCGCCAAAATTTTTAAAAATTATAAAACTCTAAAAAACATTTTAAAAATAAAAAAAAACTAAAAATTTAAAATTAAACTTGGAAAACAAAATTAGATTTTTAACTTTTTAATTTTTTAATTTATTTTTTTAATGAAGAATTTTTTTATCATTTGACATAAAATTCGTCTAGATACAAATACAAAAATACCAAACGAACGTAACTGCATCTAGATATAATTGCATTAACCAAAATCACAAACGAACATCATCTAATTATTGCGTCCAATTACTGCGCTCAGATGCTGCGTTTAGAAATTTTATCCAGATAAGGAAACGAACGGGGCCAATATGGGTAAAATACTGAGAAAACGCATGTTTTTTGAACACCGATATCATCGGATAAACTAATGCTCAAATTGTTGTCTTTTTGCAGTTCAACAACATTATAAACGTCCCTATCTCATCTAAAGCATTTGTTTCCGGGGTTTTGGCCTTCCTTTTAGACATGACATTGCCTCCAAAGGACAAGATGACAAAGAAAGATCGAGGACTAGTATGGTGGAAGCGATTTAGATGGTTCAAATCCGATAACAGAAGCGAAGAGTTCTACTCTTTGCCTTTAAATCTCAGCAATTACTTCCCCTCTCACTGATAAAATGACATTATCTACTTCAAGAAGCAGAGTTTGATCGACTCAATGTCATGTTTCCTGCACTTGTTTCAGTATGGGTCTTATATACATGTAGATATGCGAATATTTATATAGACATGATGTGGCCGGTGAAGTGGAATTCCACGAATTAATTCTTATATACATGTAGATATGCGAATATTTATATAGACGGGCAATCCTCTGACCTATTGCACCCTTTGGGCAGAGTAAAGGGCTGTGGAACCAATTTTGCGGATAATCAATTATAAATTTGGTTTATATAGACGGCAATCCTCTCCTCTTGGAGAATGGAGATAAACACTTGATCTAATGCAAGCTTGGTTTGACCCAAAAAAAAAAAATCTTCAATGGCAAAACAGAATGAATTAAATCTTCGGAAAACATTCTCTGCCACTGCCACCCATTAACTAGATTTGTGAATTCAAAGACTAGAGATTTAAATTTTGTACGCATTCAAATAAAAGGATTAAAATCAGATCTTTTTGTTTTTTTTTTTTTTTCATAAGGATTAAAATCTGATCGAAACACGCTTTTTGCTTATAATTTTTGTATTGAAATTTTAAAGCTTTTCATTATTTATGCGGTCGGATAAAATATTTTATTAGCATGAAAAATCAGATCATTTTCGGATTGATCCAACCGCGGTTAATGATTGTGACTTTTTTTCTCGAGAAAATGATTGTGACTTGAATAAGCATTTTGATATCCTATGGCGAGAACGAAATATTTTTAGCTATGATCCTTTAATTACCCATTTTCTACAAAATTATAGATACATATGCATGCATTAATTTTAAACAATTGCAATAAAGTATTTGTTGTCAGAAGAACAATTCTTGGATTTACCCCTTTTATTCACTCTCTCCTAACTGACCAATCAAAATTAGCCATATCATCTAAATAAACTAATTAAAACAATTCATAATATTTAAATAAAACAATTAAACTAAATCAATTATGGACCCACCAATTATATTATCTTATTTTATATCAATTTTGGTTTATAAATGAGGATTATAGTTTAGATTTTACAATTAAAATAAAATTATATGTCGGTTTGGGTTTATAAAGAGGTGGTTAAGATTTAGATTTTACAATTTATACGAAATTATATGTCGGTTTGGGTCTATAAAGGAATAGTTACGGTTTAGATTTTATATTTCTTTACGAAATTATATGTCGGTTTGGATTTATAAAAAAGTGGTTATGATTTAGATTTTACAACTAAAACGAAATTATATGTCGGTTTTGGTTTATAAAATAGTGGTTAGAATTTAAGTTTTACAATTAAAACGAAATTATATATCGGTTTGAGTTTATAAAAGAGTGGTTAGAGTTTAGATTTTATAACTAAAATCAAATTATGTGTCAGTTTGGGTTTGTTAAAAAAAATTAATGGATTTTATTTTCATAATCTATTTTATTTTTCTATTTTTAAATTTTAATTTGTTTTTAAATATAGCATGATGGCCATATTACTCCATTTTTATTTGTTAAACTAATAAGAGGTGAATAAAGAGGTTCATCCCTAGATATTGATATTGGAAGACCCAAAAGATTCTTCCGAACCAAGAATCGTTCCTCTTAGAATTTGATGTGGTTAAATTGTAACGACCCATTGTCATTTGACTATAGTGGGACTCAAAACAACAAATAATTTGTGACCCAAACTGAAAATTTTCATATGCTGTTTAATCAGAATTTCGCCTATACAAAGTTACACCAACTCAAACATGAAATGGAAACTACATACAGTTCATTAGGTGATTTGGTAGTTTTAAAAAAAAATATATATATTAAACACACTAAACAGAAAACGACATTGTATCATCCGCTGATCAGTAACAAGAAACTGATAATATATTTCAGAATACGAATCTAAGAAATACTAACACGTACAAGGTTGTAAAGCAACAAGACAGCTAATGTACGAGAAGCAAAATACGAGAAAAGCAGAGGAAGGATTCTATAGACTGGGTGCGATCTATTTGATGTACTGAGAGAGCCACTTGAAGCCTTCACCATATCCCATTTTTCTAACAATGCTGCACATAAACACCTCCAATGGTCTCACATTGGAATCAGTTAGATTCACTTTGCCTTTACCAGTGGTGCAATTGGAGAGACCAAGGTGGAATTGAAGAGCTCGTCCTCAGATGCAGCGTAAGGTATGTCGATTTTGTTACCTAGGATGAGGAATGGAACAGTGGCTAAGGATTCGTCAGAGAGGAGAGCATCAAGGTCCTTTTTTGATTCTGCAAATTTCTCTTTGTCATAAGCATCCACTAGGTAGACCACAGCAACAACCTGTGAAAACCCTCAAGAAGAATCAATAATACCCTCGCAAAGATTTACACACAATACCCTCAAATGTCTGTAACTAAGCACAATTTAAAGGACTGATCCAACGAGTGTAGTTTTTTTGATCCAGTGAGTGCAAATATTCCCTAGCGAGTATGTGAAGTAATTTTTCAAAGAATGCTTCTAAGGGTTCTTAGTGCATAAAGGAATAAGTAGTTATTAAGAATTTCACCTTAGCATAGTAATCTTTCCAAACTCTTCGTGCAATTTGATGGCCACCCAAGTCAAAAAGCCTTGAATTTGATTTTGTCAATGCTAAGTTCTTCAGAGGTTGGATGCTGCACCAATCTCTGTTCAAAAATTCCCAAGGGGTCAGCGCAAAATCACTCAAGAATATTGATGAACAACATCCTAAGTAAACGAAATTGATACCAAAATTAAAACTAGAAAGTAAAATCCTGATTTGGATTGAGTGAATACGGAAGAAAATCAAATTGCTAGATTCAAAGTTAGACACTTGTATGAACTGATTCGACACCCGGAAAACGATTATCAACGAAATTGAAAATCTAATTGGCGACCAAATCCAGAAGAATCATACAAAATTTGAACGGGACCAAAAGGTAAATCTAAAAAGAATTAGATCGATTCGATAGCTGAATTAATAATAGAGGGAAGCGAGAATCTCTTTTAACATGTGAAGCAAAGTGGTTTTACCAGTATTGTCCAGACCTAGAAACAAGATCTTCGCTTCTTTCTGCCATAGACCTAGCGAAGCAAAGTGGTTTTACCAGTATTGTCCGGATAAGAATGAAGGGGACCCTCAGCTCTCTCTTCAAGAACCTTCTTGTCTGTCCCGTCAAACTCAGAAAACCAGCGCGGGAGCTGCTTGAAAACCAAGTGGAAAAAGACAACATGGGTCAAATTTAGGCAAACAAAACAACAAGTGAGAAAGGGAACTAGTTGCGGGTAAGAGCATAGTTAGACAATGACAAAACGTGGCTAGGATGCTTAATTACCTCCCGTGCATGTTTTCGACTAGCGAGATGGGTGATGAAATTTCCAAAGCCTCGGCCAAGAATATGGCACACACGGCAAACCCACGAGACAGACGATATACTCGTTTCCCTGCATTTATCCTCATCAAGTGCCGCTGAAGCTGTGGGGAAAAATAGTAGCTAGTTCAGCAACAGAATTCAACAAAGACTGAGAGAGAAGAGGACAAACACACACCTTTCAATAGAAAGTTAATCCAGAGGGACCCTACATCTCTGGAGGGGGTATAAGGATAATCAAATGGGAGGGGGAGCAGTGAATCAGTGGAGGTTTCTTGAGGAAAATCATATGGAAACGGGTAAATAACGTTCAACCCCGCCTCAGATAGAGAACTCAGAATACCAGAGTAGCTTGGCGGAGTGGATATGACCATTACATTAGCTGCAGCTGGTAGACGAAACAAAAGCCACTCCATGTCTTTAGAACCGCAGGGGACGTGATTAAGAACAATTCCAGTAGAAGAGACCGCTCGAAGAATGTGTCTAGGGACGTATGTTAGTAGACCAACTGCATTGATGGTGACAGGACCAGAGTAGCCTAAATCCTTCAAGAACCATTTAATACACGGACCCACCTGATGAGCATCAAAGCCAAGGGGAACGGGACACCTGTTGATGTCCCAAAAGACCGAGGTTGCAGCCTCAGCCTTATCCGGAGTAGGAGGCTTCAGAGAAGCATGGTCCGGAGAAGGATCAGGGTATTTAAGAGACCCAATATAGGAAACACAGAGCGGAAGCTGCTTGAAAACCAAATGCACACATGCAGTGGAAAAAGATAACATGGGTCAAATTTAGGCAAACAAAACAACAAGTGAGAAAGGGAAACAAGTTGCGGTAAGAGCTTAATTGTTTGACTAAAAAAAAAATAGTTAGACAATGACAAAACTTGGCTAGGATGCTTAGTTACCTGAAATGCATGGTTTCGACTGGAGAGATGGGTGATGAAATCTTTAAAGCCTCGGCCATCACGCTTACGGCACACACCGCAAACCCACAAGGCAGATGATTCACCCGTTTCACTGCATTCATCCTCTTCAGGTGCCGCTAAAGCTGTGGGGAAAAATAGTAGCTAGTTCAGCAACAGAATTCAACAAAGACTGAGAGAGATGAGGACAAGAACACACCTTTCAATAGAATTAGAAAGTCAATCCAGAGGGACAATGCATGAGTGGAGGGGAGTTTCTGAGTACAATCATACTCAAACGGGGAAATAACATTGAACCCCCGCTTCGAAAGAGAAGGCAGAACACCAAATTTCACACCACCAGAGTAGATTGACGAAGTGGATAAGACCATTAGATTAGCCGGAGATTTATTATTCATAGCCCACAGAAACAAAAGCGAGGATATGTTTTTAGTGCCAAAGGGGACGTGATGAAGAACAATTTCAGTAGAAGACACCGCTCGAAGAATGTCTTCAGGGACGTGTGTTAGTATGCCAACTGCAGTGATGGTGAGAGGACCAAAGTAGCCTAAATTCTCCAAGAACCGTTTAATAGACGGACGCACCTGACGAGCATCGAAGCTAGGGGGAAGGGGACACCTGTTGATGTCCCAAAAGACCGTTGTTGCAGCCACAGCCTCCTCCGGAGTAGCCTTCTCCATCTTTTCAAAACCTACGGAAAATCAAATTATCAAGATTGGGAAAGCAAATCGCTGTAAGAAAGGAAAATCAAACATTCGAAAATAGATTGACACCGACCGAGAGAGAGAGAGCGAAACACGGCCGTAACAGTTTCGATCGCAAATACACCTTTTCAGATACTTGAGAAGAGAGAAATTTGGATCTCCATATCGATATCTGTCTGCTAGGGTTTCGAAATCCCTGATCGGAATGGAAGGGATAAATTACCAACGCCGCAAATATATAGGCTTGAGAATGGGCTTCGCTTTAATGGGCCAAGAGTTTGTATGAACCGCCTTGTCCACCAATCTTAGTATGTATCTTTTTTTTTTTCGTTTTTTTTTGGACAAAGGTCTTCTTTTAGGTTTAGATTTGAAAATTAGAGTTTATTAAGCATGTATTTAGTATTAGGTTTAAGAGCTTGTAGTGAGCTTATTGTATTGGCGATCAAATGCTGGTATTGACATAATTTATATATCCCAATGGATTCTAGTCAACACATGAACAATAATTGTCAAGAGTTAGTCGAAACATCAAAAATTTTGTTTGTTATTTTTTTTTTTGGTAAAAATTTTGGTAACAAAGTTTTTTGGTTAACTGATAACAATTTTATTTTTTTTAACGTTTACGGTATAATTATTTGATTTTAAAGTCAATATGTCTACAAATTACCAATTATCTCAAATTTTTGCCAAGTGTTAAAACAATCATTTTCAACGAAACTTGAATATGCGTTTTGAAGGCAAATATCTTCTTAGTATCATAGATGGGGCTTATAAGAATAATACTTCTCTTACTCCAGTGGTTTAATCCTATCTATGTACATTACTCCACTTACAGATAGTTGTTGTAGATTTCTGTTTATAATCACCAAGTTGAGTTTTGTTTTAATATACAAATTTAACCAAAGAAAAAAAAAACTTATAAATGTAGAAAGAAGTGGATGCATCATTATGCATGTGTAGATGTGTAGAGATTAAGGAAGAAAAAAAAAAAAAAAAAACAAAGTAGTGAGAGGGAGAATAAATGCAAAGCTGGAAATGGGGAACTCTGTTCCCTTCACTTGGGGCATATTTCTCCGTAAACAGTCTCTCTGGGCTCTGGCACCCATTTTAGGTGCTCTTTTTATGGTCCATAGAATGTGTTTTTACCCGAGTAGGATTTTCACATGGAAAGGTTAATTCATTAGAACCCACGACCAAAAAACTTAAGCTTGTATTTTGCTTAACGTGTGTGTTTCGGATCTAAATTTGATTCGTACTAGAGGTTTCGGATCTAAATTTGATTCGTACTGTTACACTAATATATAGTAAGACTCTCTGGTTTATAAAAAAATTGTTGTCTTTTGTCTTTTGACTCAAATGCAGGAAGATAAGGTAAAGTTGATACAGACATTGCTCTTTGTGTCTGGAGTCAACACGTTATTACAAAGCTTGTTTGGGTCTCGTCTTCCTGCTGTCATTGGAGCTTCTTACTCCTATGTGCCAACCACAATGTCAATCATCTTAGCTGCTCGGTACAATGACATTATGGATTCTCAGGAGGTTGGTGAAGGAAATCACGAATCACATTTTCTCTGTTTTGTGTATTGGTTACTAACTGTGAACCAGGTGTGTTTTTTTTCTTGATGAGAAAATGCAGAAATTTGAAATGATCTTGCGTGGAATCCAAGGTGCTCTTATTTTTGCCTCATTTCTTCAGATCCTTGTTGGTTTCAGCGGCCTTTGGCGCAATGTCGCAAGGTTAGAATCCCATACATATAAAACAGAGATTCCTCTGTTACCTGATGATGGCGTTTCCGGGTCTAAATTGTTAGTTTTTGTTTCTCTTGTTTAGGTGTTTGAGTCCCTTATCTGCAGTTCCTCTTGTGGCATTTTCTGGCTTTGGACTCTATGAACAAGGGTTCCCTCTGGTGTGCTTATATACTTCGATCTCTAGAATCCTCTCTCGCATAGTTTTTCTTTGATGAACTCCTGAGTTTTTTTGTGTTTTGCTCATTACAGCTAGCAAAATGCATTGAGATTGGACTGCCTGAGATCATACTTCTTGTCTTATTTTCACAGGTTAATCCTCTTCTTGTAACTCGTAATAATACCATTTTCACTTTTGTTACCAAAGCTGGTTTTTACCATTTTGTTGTTGAGTGAAGTACATTCCTCATCTGATGCAAGGAGAAAGATTTTGCAACTTCTTCAACCGGTTTGCTGTGATATTCTCAGTGATGATTGTCTGGCTTTATGCATACATTCTCACCATTGGTGGAGCTTATAGTGATACAGGAATAGATACTCAAATCAGTTGCAGAACTGATCGCGCTGGCATCATTAGCGCCGCTCCATGGTTTTTTTTTTTTTTTTTTTTTCGCAGAAACCCATTATATTAAGCTATCGGCTGGGGACACTCCGAAGTGGAGAGCCAATCCGGCACCGACGTACTTACATGGGTGAAAATACAAATACAAGATAAAAATAAGGGACGAAAAAACATAGCTAAAGATAGATCTCCCCCGAACGGGAGCCAGTTGAGATGATAGATGAGGAGCCATTGAAAGGTTCCGGACCACTCCGTGGTATGCTGCCACCTGAGAAGATTCACATTCTCTGTGGTTTGAAAGAGGTTCCTGACTTGCGCCTGTAGTGTCGAAACACCCAATCCCTGAAAAGGGGGGTCGCAGGTAGGGCGAGAGAAGTCTCTCGCGATCAAAAGAGCGAAATTGTCACATAGGATGGCGATCAATTGCCCCACTTCGAAGTAAGAAGAGCCCGAGGTACAAAAGGTAAAACACGGTACAAAGAAGTCTTGTTTTAGTTACCTAGACCAGACTTATATCCTTTTGGTTACCTAGACCAGTTTTTTAGTGTTAAGTTTGTTGATGCAGGATTAGAGTGCCTTACCCTTTTCAATGGGGACAGGTCATAAATCCACCGTTAAAAATCTAAGGAAAACGATGACGTTTCAGTGGAATCAAAATCAAAGGCAATAGAGTAATGCGAAATGTTGTTGTTGTATAATGAATGAATCCACCAGCTAGGAAGCAAAACCAATTTGGTCAGATCGTGAATAAAGACTTTATTATCGACGAGCACTCAGCTGCAGAGATGATCTTAGCTCCCTGTTCTCTTTGATGTTGCTTCTTCGTCTCCGGTGAAGCATTAGATTCTTCAGATCTCGTCGCATCGGATCTGATTCGGCAATCCTTGAGAAACAGGAAGGAGTAAGAAGAAGACCATGGCAGGGGCGGCCTCAGCCCTGTTTCTGCTCGATATCAAGGGTCGTGTTCTCGTCTGGCGCGATTACCGTGGCGATGTCACTGCTGCTCAAGCCGAGCGTTTCTTCACCAAACTCATCGAGAAAGAGGTTTCTCTCTTCCCTATCTTTTTTTTTTTCTAGATTTCTGATTTCGTGTTTTCAAATGCTCGATTTGGTACTTGGATCATGTCAATTGGAACCACTGCTTCGATACACTTAACTGGAATCATGGATTCGTTTCCAATAGAATTCTAAAAGTGTTTGAAACAACACATCAGATCAATTACAAGTTGTAATCTTGTCTGTTTCACAGTACACAAATTCTAAGATAGTGATGGATTCGTTTCTCTCTCCGTCATCTAATGCCAATGCTCCTTCTGAGATTCTCATGTTTTAGGAAACGCAAGTTTGAACATTTGGAACTATGACCAAGTTTGATCACTAGTGGTTATATGATTCAAATTGGATTAGCGTTTGATCATAATGAATATATTTATACCTCTGATAAAGTAATTAGTGCTTTCGTTGTGGGTTTCCTTACTTTTGTCTAATCCTTTCAGGGTGATTCACAGTCAAATGATCCGGTTGCTTACGATAATGGGGTTACCTACATGTTTGTACAGCATAGTAACATTTACCTGATGATAGCGTCCAGACAGAACTGTAATGCTGCCAGTCTTCTCTTCTTCTTGCATCGTGTAGTTGATGTAAGCATCGTGTACTTCCTGGATTCTAAGCAAAGAACAATAAAAACGGTACTGATCATTGACATTTTTCTTATACTGATTGTAGGTCTTCAAGCATTACTTTGAGGAGTTAGAGGAAGAATCATTGAGGGATAACTTTGTGGTAGTGGTATGTAATGCTTTTCCCATCTGCTATTATAACACTTCTTTGATGTAGTGATTTGTATGGGCAGAACAATAGCTCTATTGTTAGATGCTGAAATTTGACTTCTGTTGCTGGCAGTATGAGTTACTTGACGAGATGATGGACTTTGGTTACCCTCAGTATACTGAGGCAAGAATCCTTAGTGAATTCATCAAGACTGATGCATATAGAATGGAAGTTACACAGAGACCTCCAATGGCTGTCACAAATGCTGTCTCATGGAGGAGTGAGGGGTTACAGTTTAAGAAAAATGAAGTAGGTGCTTAGTTTTCAAGTAGGGAATTTTTTTACTTTTCTATATTTTTAGGTTTTCAAATTTTTACAGACTGATGTTTTGTTTTCCAGGTTTTCTTGGATGTAATAGAGAGTGTAAATATCCTTGTGAACAGTAATGGGCAAATTGTCAGGTCTGATGTTGTTGGAGCGTTGAAGATGCGAACATACTTGAGGTGCGTTCTCTAGTGTTCCTAGTGAACTAAAGCATGTTAGATGTAAAGTCCCTCATCTTTGACTCTCTGCTTCTTAATCCATGTTATTACAGTGGAATGCCAGAGTGTAAGCTAGGCCTGAATGATAGAGTATTGTTGGAGGCACAGGGACGAGCAACAAAAGGAAAAGCCATTGATTTGGAGGACATCAAATTTCATCAGTACGTTATTCTCTTGCAACTCCAAACATTTTCTGACAAGCACTTGTCCAGGCCAATTTCTTACTAACTCAAGAAAATTATTTAATACTTGAGTACATGTCTCTTTCTTTAAATTCCAGGTGTGTTCGATTAGCCCGTTTTGAGAATGACAGGACGATATCTTTCATACCACCTGATGGATCTTTTGATCTAATGACATATAGACTCAGTACTCAGGTTTGAAATGTGGAATATTGAACGGATGGTTTTTGTCCCCTTCGTAGACAAATTATATCTCATGATATATCTTAAGTTAACATAATACTTGTTCAGGTAAAGCCTCTTATATGGGTGGAAGCGCAGATAGAGAGGCATTCCAGAAGTCGTGTTGAGATGCTAGTAAAAGCTAGAAGCCAGTTCAAGGAAAGAAGGTAACTAATCCTTGTGTGACTTGTTTGATTTTACTTTTTTTTACCATTACTTTAAATACTTCAAAAAGTTTTGATAAAGAGTTCCTTACTCTGCAGCACTGCAACAAATGTTGAGATTGAGTTGCCTGTACCAACCGATGCATCTAACCCCAACGTAAGAACATCTCTGGGGTCTGCCGCATATGCTCCCGAAAAAGATGCACTGGTCTGGAAAATCAAATCTTTCCCTGGGAACAAGGTACGTGCTTATAGTTTAATGTAAACATTTGACAATGTAAAGTCGAATGCTTACGTTAAGTTTTGAAACAATGTAGGAGTATATGTTGAGAGCAGAGTTCCATCTTCCAAGCATAACCGCAGAAGAAGCAACACCTGAGCGAAAAGCTCCAATCCGTGTCAAATTCGAGATCCCATACTTCACAGTTTCAGGAATACAGGTCGGTATTCCTCACAGTGGTTCATGTTTTTTATCATATATATCGTGTTCTTTCTATATGGCTGCACTGAAATCTGAAGGCAAAACCTGATGCGTGTTAACTATCGGCATTGCAGGTCCGATACCTAAAGATCATTGAGAAGAGTGGGTACCAAGCTCTTCCATGGGTGAGATATATAACTATGGCTGGTGAGTACGAGCTGAGACTCATGTAATATGAGATCTTTTTTTTTTTTTTTTTACTTTTATTTAAGCCATTGTCAAAGAAACAAAGCAGAGGAAGATCGACAAAAAAGGAAAAAGATTGAAATGTTTTAGCTGATGAAATTTGCGGTGAAGGTTGTTTTAGAAGCCATATTCTTGTGAATTGTTTCATGGTGTTCTCTATTTAATCTTTTCTGTAAGCTATTTTACGACACTTTTGTATTGATAAAAAACTTAAAAATTGTTAAACATGAGTTTTTTTGGCTTCTTTCTATTTGTATAACTGTGTCCATTGCCACGAAAGAAAGAAGAAACGAAAGATGTGTGATGACGAAAGTACCTCACTATAGTATTATACTGTACGAAAATTTTCCTTCTTTTTTTTTGGTGTAAACTTAAGTTTTCCTATACTACATTTCCTTTTCATGTTTGATAAAAATGATGACTAATTAAGCTTGCAAGGATCGTGAATCAAGGGAAGGAAAGAATGAGACCAGAATTTTTTAAGTCCCTATGGTTTTGGAAATCTAATTCAAGAACTTCCTGTTTTGATTATAGAGAATATGTTCAATAAATTGCAATCAGTTAAATTCGAAAATTTCCAGTTTCGATTTTATAAATTATGGTAAAAACATTTTGTATAGATCCGAATATGAATCGAAAATAAGATATTTGGAAACTAACCAAAACTTTGAAATTAGATGTATATTCTCTCGAATTTATGTCTTTCCTAATTAAAATTTCTCTATTTCATATATATAGTATAATATTGATTAAGTTTTGTATTACAAACTAGAACAATTCTACAAAACAAGAAAAAATCATAACACGGTCCTTTGAGAGAAGCCAAACCATGAAATCATCACAGATAGCTATAATCTTTCTAGTCATGCTCTCCTTCTTCTCCATGCACGAGTGTAAGTATAAATTGTTCCCACATATATATATTACACACATTGTATATCAAATGTCTCTTTGTTTTTTTTCCACAGTAAAAAATTGGTTTATGTGTGTCTAATCGATTTGTAGGTAGCAAGCTAGGGAGATCGAGCAAGATCTATGTACCATTGTGTTTCCACGGCGCTTGCATCCATGCACTTAAAAAAGATTGTTGGTGTTGTCTTACAGCTGGAACTAAAAAAGATACATGTTGGGTCGACAAAGATTTTCCAAACGCCAAAGAGCTCTGCTTCAAAGAATGCACAAGATAGATTTTAGAGGATGTATTGGACTAAAGATTTTAATAAAATTTCATAGATGTTCTACCATTATTTTAAAAGGTGTTTTAAGATTAGAAAGTCAAATTTTATTCATATTTAGTAAGATTTTACTATTATATTTAAGAGGATTTCGTGTTGATGATAAAGTTATTATAATTTTGGGAATAGCAGAGGAACTCATTGCACACCATTCTCCTAGCATATATACTGTATATAGAATAGCAGAGGAACTCATTGTATAATTTTGGGAATAGCAGAGGAACCTGAAGCCACGAATCATTAAATTTAATTTACGTACCTGAAGCCACGTAAATGAAAGGTAGATGTTTGTGGTACAAGAAATGAAGAGAGAATAAGAAGAAGAATGAATAATCTGTATTAGTAAATTGCCTAACAAAATTAAGCCCTCTCAACATATCAACCCTAAAACACTTGTTTTGTTCTTTTCTTTTCTTTTTAGATGATGAATGTACAAAGCTGCTTTTTCTTTTGGGATTATGATGAACGAGGAGAAGAAGGAGATTGATTGGGGAGCGTTTGAGGAATCTTTCTAAAAACATGTTTCCTGCAACGTTGGAAGATACTGTCGTATATCAGATCAAACTGAACTCCAGCTCTCTCTCTATTCACTATGAACATTATGTGATCTGCTTCCACTATCTTGTAATACCTGCAACAACACACAACAACAAAAAGACATTCAGTTTTCTCAATCCATCAACATTCAACTTTATGGAAATTTGTTAATATATGATTCACTCACCAGATCCCAGGTTGTAATGTTTGACATTCCGAATCGCTCCTTATGAACCGGCTCGGATGCTCCACGGGTAGCCTCGGATGCGTCATTGAGATCGTGTTCATTGCCCCGTCGTTCTCTTGCCATTCCTCATCCCTTCATTTGAAAACATTTTTTCTTAGAATAATGCAAGCTACTTTGCAATGTTTAAGTACGTGAAAACAAAGAACTGATCAAGAGCTTCAAGAATGAATGTTAAAGTTTGGATCTTTTTGTGTTACCTGTATCCTTTATAAGGAGGAGATACATCTTGTGGGAATCTCCATTGGCTCATCTGAAAGACGCGGAGGAAGAGCATCGGGTGGATTCCAAGAACACCTGAAGGGATTGTCATACCCATGATTCTGCGGGTGCGCTTAGTCGCGTAGCTGAAGTAATAAGTGTTTGGGAATGTCTGGAGATTGGTGTTAAGACTTGTAGAGCCTTGGATCGTGAGATCAGGTAAGATCCAATCGCCGGAAGCAAAAGGACCTGCGTTTCCCATAAGGCAATCAACGAGACCTCTCACGCCGGTTTTCTTCCAAGAAATGTTGAAGTGATCGAACCCGAAATTGTAATAAGTCTTTAGCCATGAAATGTCCATCCAATCATACATTATCACGCCTATACGACATAACTGCAACAGACATATCGGTTTCATGCTCATCCCATCGTCTGTCCTGTAAGCAACAATGTGATTTATGATAAGAACAAGCAATCAGGACAGAAGATCTTGGTTTTCTAATACAAGAACATACATTTGCTTCCACAACGCTTGCATCCATGCATTTAAAAAAGATTGTTGGTGTTGTCTCGCAGCTGCAACTAAAAAAGATACATGTTGGGTCGAAAAAGATTTTCCAAACGCCAAAGAGCTCTGCCAAAAAACATGTACAAGAGAGTTTTGAGAGGATGTATTGGACTAATAATTTTAATTGATTTAGTGGTTTTTTAGATTAAGTGGGATTTTATAGATTTTATAAATTTCATAAATGTTTTAGTTATTTTAAAGGTGCTTTAAGATTATAGATTAAAATTTTTATTTATATTTAATAAGATCTACACTTATATTAAAGAGGATTTCATGTGATAATAAAATTGTTATAATTTTCGTAATTTTCATACTGTTATAATAATTTTTTTTTATTATTGTTATATTTAAGAGCATAAATAACTCGTTTGATTACTCTGTACATAACTCGTTTGAAAATTCTCCTAGTATAAAGAAAACTCAAGGAAATATGTAAACTAATGGTCATATATAATTTTCTGGCGACGCAGCCATCACTGTTGCATTCAAGTTTACAAGACATAGAGATAACATAATAATATTTGGGAATACGGATTTAAATTAAATATTATGATATTTCTTCATTGACGTAATTTAATTTCACTAAATAACAGAAAAAAAGAGTGATTAACGTTTTTAGATGTTAAAAAAACCGGTTTCAGTTTATGGAATCTTATTATATAAAGTTGGGTTTTTGAAGTTAGCAACTCGCTGGATCGTGATACGTGTCATATCTATCGGTTAGAGATTTTGACACGTGTCAAACAATTTTTTTAATAATTTTAAATATATAAAAAAATAATTATGAGGGAAGATTAAAATTTAAATAATATTTTTTTAAAAACAAATATTTGTTTTTAATAGTTTTAAATATATAGAAAGATAATTATGACAGAAGATTAAAATTTAAATAATTTAAATATATAAAAAAATAATTGTGAAGAAAGATTAAAATTTAAATATTTTTTTTAAAAAACAAATATTTGTTTTTAATAGTTTTAAATATATTGAAAGATAATTATGACAGAAGATTAAAATTTAAATAATTTAAATATATAAAAAAGATAATTATGAGGGAAGATTAAAATTTAAATAATTAAAAAAAACAAATATTTGTTTCTAATAGTTTTAAATATATAGAAAGATAATTATGACAGAAGATTAAAATTTAATAATTTAAAAATGTAAAAAGATAATGTTAAGAAAATTTTAAAATATGATTAATTAAAAAAACTATATATTTGAAATATGGAAATAATTAATAAATAGATAGGAAAATCAAATTAAGAAATTTATATATTTATTTAACAGAATATCTAATATTTTTTATACGGGTTATAAAAATTTTAGTTATAAACCGGTGTATATACAAGTTTCAATATTTTTTTGGTTTATTACACGGATTATAAAATGTTTCATTAGAAAATAATTAAAAATAAATAAAAAATTTAAATCAAATAATTTGTAAATATTTTACATAATATCTAAACTTTTCCTTTTAAACGGGTTATAAAATTTTTAATTACTAACCCGCGTATACGCGGGTCCTAATCTAGTTTAAACTAAATTACAACTATAATATTTAATTTGTTATGGGTTTGTTGGACAAAAATAAATAAATTGTATAGGTTTATTTTTGACTCAACCCGAGTGGGATTATTCTGAGAAAAAAGTAAAGGAATTCAATCATAATGTTTTCAATTTTTTTGGAAAGCTTATACGAGGGAACATGTATAGTGTGTAGAATACACAATCTAAATTTTTCAAAACATACTCAAAATGTAGAATACGGGGCTGATTGGTAACGACTTTTATCTATGACTGTCGAGACTTTGACTTTAAAAATTTTGGCTTTAGAAAATTTGGATATCGAGACTTTGAGTTTACAAACTTTTAAAACTGTGACCGTTAAAATATGATTGGCAACAAAAAGTTGTAGAAACGGTTAATGTTATTTTATTATATAACTTTTATAAATATAAATTATGTTAAAAATAAATTTATGTGACTTAAAATGATTATTGGTGTAAAAAATCATTAAAAATGGATATAAAAAAAAAGAGAATAAAAAGAGTATTATTAATCAATCAAAAATTTATTATGATAAATTACATATAAATTGATAAACATATTTCAATTATTACATGGAATAAATAAAAAAAAACACCATATTTTATTTTATTATTTATTCTCTACAGCCTAAAAAAGCTTCTCATTTGGGACTTTAAAAATTTGAAAGTAGAAAATCTAAAGTGGGTAGTTGGACTTTAAAAGTTTTAGAAAATAAACTTTTTTTTTAAAATGTGATTGGTAAATTTTAGGCTTTTAAAACTTTAAAATAAATCTAAAGTCTTCAAACTCTCCTCCAATCACCCCTTACGTATTGTAAACATTTCGGAAATTTTTTATCCATTTATAAATCAAAAAAATTTCAAAAAAGAAATCACAAATTTCCTTCATCAAATCTTCTTTACTCTTACTTCTCTACATTTTTGTCATATAAATTTTTCAAAACTTGCAAACATTGACTACGTAGGGTACTTTAGACATGATTGACATTTAGGAAATATTTTATAATCAATTCTCCCATTACTTAATAGAGACATTGAATAATTGACCAAAATATTTGAATATGAACCAAAATCTTGAAATTAGATGTATATTTTATAATCAATTCTCCTATTACTTAATAGAGACATTGGAAAATTGACCAAAATATTTGAATATGAACCAAAATCTTGAAATTAGATGTATATTCTCTCGAGTTTATGTTTTTCCTAATTAAAATTTCCCTATTTCATATATATATATAGTATCATATATTGATTAAGTTTTGTATTACAAACTAGAACAATTCTACAAAACAAGAAAAAATCATCACACGGTCATTTGAGAGAAGCCAAACCATGAAATCATCACAGATAGCTATGATCTTTATAGTCATGCTCTCCTTCTTCTCCATGCACGAGTGTAAGTATAAATTGTTCACACATATATATTACACACATTTATCAAATGTCTCTTTGTTTTTTTTGCCACAGTAAAAAAATGGTTTTTGTGTGTCTAATCGATGTGTAGGTAGCAAGCTAGGGAGATCGAGCAAGATCTATGTACCAATGTGTTACCACACCGCTTGCGTCCATTATATTAAAAGAGATTGTTGGTGTTGTATTAAAAAGGATACATGTTGGGATGAAAAAGATTTTCCTGACCCCAAAGACGCCAAAGAGCTCTGCTACAAAGAATGCACATGATAGATTTTAGAGGATGTATTGGACTAATAATTTTAGAGTAAAACATCTATAAATTAATACTCTATAAATTAATAATCACTATAAATTAATAAATATTGCTGGTCTCGAGTCGGAACAGTGTAAAAATTAACAAAATTCTATAAGATAATAAGATAATAGTGAAGTGATCTTTGTCTAGTTGCAAATGATAAGTCCACAAAAGACAGACACCATCACACCAGGGATCGAGTCTCCGACTCTACAATTTAATTATAGAAATTAGGCTAATGGGCCGACCAGTTGTGGCTCAAATGTTGACAAAAAAATAATAATAATAAGATAATAATTTTTTGAAACTCCTATGTAAAAATACGGTCCCAATAATATCATAAATTAATAATCATGCAAAATTACATATATAAACATAATATGTAGACATAAAAATAATATATCAATATATGGTTTAAGTGTTTTTTAAATGAATATTTCTTAAAATTAACTCATCACTAACTTTTTGATATAAAAAATGTTATGTTTTTTTTTAATCTATTTTATTTTATTATTGTTTATAAATATTTCATAAAAATAGATAAACTTTATTTTGTAAATTTTCAAATTTTGAATATACATTTTCATATCGATAGTTATATAGGCGATTTAAATACAAAACCTGAAGCCACGAATCATTAAATTTAATTTACGTACCATATCATTTATTCTCTTTGTTATATTATTTATTTTTTCTAAAATATTTCTTTAAAATAAGAAATATTAATTTATAGATAAATTAATATTACTATAAATTAATAAAATATTTGTAGTCCCATCATTATTAATTTATAGAGGTTTTACGGTAATTTGATTTGGTGGCTTTTAGATTAAGTGGGATTTTAATAAATTTCATATATGTTCTAATTATTTAAAAGGTGTTTTAAGATTAGAAAGTCATATTTTATTCATATCTAATAAGATTTTACTCTTATATTTAAGAGGATTTCGTGTTGATATCCTCTGCGCGTAAAGAAGGAGCGTATGCTCTGTTTTTTCGGCATCTATGCTCTGTAAGAATCTGACTTGTATCAGGGAATTGGGTTCAACATGACGAAACAACAAATATTATTATAACTTAAAAATGAAAGGTAGATGTTTGTGGTACAAGAAATGAAGAGAGAATAAGAAGAAGAATGAATAATCTGTATTAGTAAATTGCCTAACAAAATTAAGCCCTCTCAACATATCAACCCTAAAACACTTGTTTTGTTCTTTTCTTTTCTTTTTAGATGATGAATGTACAAAGCTGCTTTTTCTTTTGGGATTATGATGAACGAGGAGAAGAAGGAGATTGATTGGGGAGCGTTTGAGGAATCTTTCTAAAAACATGTTTCCTGCAACGTTGGAAGATACTGTCGTATATCAGATCAAACTGAACTCCAGCTCTCTCTCTATTCACTATGAACATTATGTGATCTGCTTCCACTATCTTGTAATACCTGCAACAACACACAACAACAAAAAGACATTCAGTTTTCTCAATCCATCAACATTCAACTTTATGGAAATTTGTTAATATATGATTCACTCACCAGATCCCAGGTTGTAATGTTTGACATTCCGAATCGCTCCTTATGAACCGGCTCGGATGCTCCACGGGTAGCCTCGGATGCGTCATTGAGATCGTGTTCATTGCCCCGTCGTTCTCTTGCCATTCCTCATCCCTTCATTTGAAAACATTTTTTCTTAGAATAATGCAAGCTACTTTGCAATGTTTAAGTACGTGAAAACAAAGAACTGATCAAGAGCTTCAAGAATGAATGTTAAAGTTTGGATCTTTTTGTGTTACCTGTATCCTTTATAAGGAGGAGATACATCTTGTGGGAATCTCCATTGGCTCATCTGAAAGACGCGGAGGAAGAGCATCGGGTGGATTCCAAGAACACCTGAAGGGATTGTCATACCCATGATTCTGCGGGTGCGTTTAGTCGCGTAGCTGAAGTAGTAAGTGTTTGAGAATGTCTGGAGATTGGTGTTAAGACTTGTAGAGCCTTGAATCGTGAGATCAGGTAAGATCCAATCGCCGGATGCAAAAGGACCTGCGTTTCCCATAAGGCAATCAACGAGACCTCTCACGCCGGTTTTCTTCCAAGAAATGTTGAAGTGATCAAACCCGAAATTGTAATAAGTCTTTAGCCATGATATGTCCATCCAATCGTACATTATCACGCCTATACGACATAACTGCAACAGACATATCGGTTTCATGCTCATCCCATCGTCTGTCCTGTAAGCAACAATGTGATTTATGATAAGAACAAGCAATCAGGACAGTAGATCTTGGTTTTCTAATACAAGAACATACATTTGCTTCCAGTATCAAACTTTTATTTCAAAAGGCAGAAACAGGTATAAATGCTCACCGCATGCCATCTAAGTAAGTCCTGGTAGTTCCATTGAATGCCCCAGACAATGATGTCACACTCAGAACCCAATTCTCATTTGTTTCTTCAAACCCTTCAAATGCCTAAACATCACGGTTTAAGACATACCTATGTTAGCCTCATCATCAAACAGAGCTTTAAAACCAGAAGATACTCTTTTTATTAAAAGAAGGATTTAACTCAAACCTTATCAGCAAGCATTTGCTGCAACACGCGCACAACTTGCGCACCCGCTGAATGGCCTACAAAATGAATAGGATGATCCTCATCCCATTCAGGGTATTGCCCTAAACACACATACCAAAGTCAGATTTACATTCAAAATTAAACATTTGGGTACATTAGTCTTTCAATGAACATTTAGATCAAAATCTAACCTTCTTCGTATCTTCTTCCAAAACGAGAATGTCCACAAGCCTCACTATGCTCTTCGCCGAAATCAACTCTCCCTCCTTTCAAGTAATAGAACAATTCCCTTGCCCTGAAACCATTGTTATCTTCATCAGCACAATGCACACATAAGAGATCAAAATCTACATCAAAACTAAATCCTACAACTGCAAATTGGTGAAGGAGGCAAAAATGAATCCAATACCTATCATAGATGCTTGTTAAGGACCCCAAATCAGGAACAAGAACCCTCTCATCTTTCTTCTCAGCACCACCAAAGTATGATAAGCCTCCTAATCTCTAATCAATCAAAACAATAAGATCAAACCTCAAAACAAAGAATCAAACAAAGAAAAGAAGCAATTTAGAGTTTTGTTTTGGTTTACCCCTTTGCCAAATCCAAAGATCCCATGAACCAATACAATTGGAGGCAAACCCTCAACATTGGTTTGATTTTGACCGGTTTCTCCGAAGTCGTTGAAATCAACATTGGATTTGAACAAGTAATCATTCAACGTCTGAGAGATATCTCCAGCTACGGCGGAGCTGAATATATAAAACCCATAAAGCAAATGCACAATAGAGCTCACGAAGAGCTCTGCGAGTTGAAGACAAGTCATCATCCACAACTTTATCATCTTCTTCTTCTTCTTCTTCTTCTTCTTCTTCTTCCCCTCAAAATCAAAATCCGAGATTTTATAATAATAAAGCAAAAAAAAATCGAGATAAAAGAATCTCCTTTATCCAAAAATATGAAAAAAAATTAAAACTCCCCGGAACAGGGGAGACAAATTAAGAGAGAGTCTTCTTTCAAAAGAACATAAAGGATGCTCCTTTGGCGAAAACCCAGAAAGAAAGAGAGAAGGAAAATTCGAAAACTTTGAATATTCCCAGAGAAAATAAAGGAAAATGCGTCGTCTCTCTTTATCATCATCCAACAAAAAACTTGTTATCCACTTGTATCTGCCCACCTCTCACCAAACTACTATTTTTTAATACTAAAAACTGCCAAAATTTACAAACTTTAAGCTCAATCACGCCATGTGTATCAGTGGTGACCTCTCCCTACAAATTCCGAGTTTCCGCAATGTATTGTAATGTCAGATTGTCAGGGTCCACTAAATGTTTGGGGAATATATTTTATTTTTAATTAAAATAAAAAACTCACCTTCGATTATTGAAAATATTTGATGAATTGTGATTGGTTGAGAGAAACGGCGAAGTGGGCTGGATCGGTGCTGGAAGGTTCGTTCATAGAATCCGACCAGTTCCCCAACTGTATTATCTTTCTGCTTTTATGTAACCTTATCCATTTAATCATATTGTTTAACCACTTATTTCGTTTCCACTTAGTTTTAATTTCTTGCTTATCCTCCCCTTTCTTTACCTTTACTTATCCTAATTACTATCCCTAAGCAAAAGATTAATACCAAAATTCAATGTGAACTTATACACTAAAAGATCAAACTAAACTTTTTAATATTTTTAATAGATTATCGACGTAAAAATTAGAACTCTAAAAAAACTCATAGATTCATAAAGAAAAAACGAAACAAATATTATACTTACAATATATATTAGGACATGTTGATCAATTGAAACAATCCAAAATTTTAGATCGATTCACGTCTTTGTTTCTACAAATCCAACCTGCAAATTTACATAAAAATAAACACCATTAATATTTCAATAAAACTTTCATGCCATAATTAAATGTAATATCAAAGCAAAAAATGTAAGATTAGTACCAAGATTCAATGTGAACTTATACACTAAAAGATCAAACTAAACTTTTTAATATTTTTAATAGATTATCGACGTAAAAATTAGAACTCTAAAAAAACTCATAGATTCATAAAGAAAAAACGAAACAAATATTATACTTACAATATATATTAGGACATGTTGATCAATTGAAACAATCCAAAATTTTAGATCGATTCACGTCTTTGTTTCTACAAATCCAACCTGCAAATTTACATAAAAATAAACACCATTAATATTTCAATAAAACTTTCATGCCATAATTAAATGTAATATCAAAGCAAAAAATGTAAGATTAGTACCAAGATTCAATGTGAACTTATACACTAAAAGATCAAACTAAACTTTTTAATATTTTTAATAGATTATCGACGTAAAAATTAGAACTCTAAAAAAACTCATAGATTCATAAAGAAAAAACGAAACAAATATTATACTTACAATATATATTAGGACATGTTGATCAATTGAAACAATCCAAAATTTTAGATCGATTCACGTCTTTGTTTCTACAAATCCAACCTGCAAATTTACATAAAAATAAACACCATTAATATTTCAATAAAACTTTCATGCCATAATTAAATGTAATATCAAAGCAAAAAATGTAAGATTAGTTATGATGTGAAAGTGAAGATCAAGCGATGTATTTATATAAAATTAAGAGGCGGTGTAAAATTAGATTTTCCTTTTTTTGACGATATCTACTAAACAAAATGGAAAACTACATAATATTTTAGGAAACTTACATTTCTCTATTAGAGAATATTTTAGAAAATTTACATTTTTCATATTTTAGGAAGTTTATATTATGAGGTGGCTAATCGTGATTGGTCGTCTAAAATCCTATTTAACACTAACTTTTTTTAAAGAATTTTTCTTTTTTACGATTTAACATATTTTCATTTTTTTTGTAGAAACAATTTTTTCCTTTTTACTATTTAACATAAATGATTTTTTCCATTTTACGATTTAACATCAAAGATTTAAGAAAATGTAAATTAATTAAATTTAAAGAAACGGTGACATGGCGCTATGCGATTGGCCGTCTAAAATCCTATGTGGACGGCCTTAGAAGCATATAGCCTAAACTTTTATATAGTATAGATTGTTCATTTTAAAATACCAAAAATGGCTAGTTGGTAAAAGTATTGGTAATAGGTCCGAAACTTTGTTTTCCTTTTTAGGCAAGAAACAATTGTCGTCCAAAAAATAATGAGATTCAGAATAATGTGATGCAGTCGTTCGTGGACCACTACTTGATACAGTATATAATAATATTCGGAAACCAAAGGTTAATTCATTTCTGTTTTCATATCATATATGTCCTCGTTCATAAACTCATCCGTGTACTTATCCAGAACCTTAGAACAAGATGGAAAATACCTCTGACTTGTATTTGCATTATGAACAATTTCAAATCAGCCAATCTTACAATTAGAATATATGATGAGTTGAAGAGAAGTTGAAAGTAAACTGCCTTAAGCTTTTACCTGTTTTCATGAGGGCTTCCATATAAATGAAAAATGCTCAAGAATGTGTCGTCAGGTCCCACATTCTTGAGCATGTAATTGGAAATTGCTAACAGCATCAGTCAAACAAACACTTAGTGTTTTGATTTTTTTCCAAAAACAAATCCTTCTAAATAACACCTTCAGAGATATGACTTTTTCATTTTGATTTTATAAGTAAACAAATATCCAAAATCTCCTGAAATCAGTGTTTTGATTTTTCTCCAAAAGAAAATGATATGTTTTCAATTATAGTTGATTTGATATAATTTTTACAAATTGTTGATTGAATATGATTTTATAGAAAATTCATATTCAATAATATTAGATTTGGAAAGTGATTTAAAAATCACAAGTTGAATAACATGTGATTTTAAAAAAAATTTCTAAAGTTTTGTGAATTTTTGGTTTCAGTACATCCCCTTACTTGACTACTTTAACTAATATTTAATGACAGTATATAGTTTATCTTTTTAAGATGGTGAACAATATATGTAAGGATTCATTTCAATTTTACCGTCTATATATGTGACTATAAGATAAAAATCACATAGTGTATTGAAATTAGACAACAAAGCAAAGAGAATATACAGCAAAAGATTGTTTAAGACAAATAAACGATGAAATCACAGACATCTCTCATCTGCATATTCATGTTTTCCTTCTTTGTTCTACACCAGTGTATGTATAAGTTTCTTCATATATATAACAATTATTTCTTAGTTTTTGTCATTTTCAGTGTTGCTTAATGACGTATGGTTTCAAATGTGTAGGCATGCAGATGGATGTTAGAGGAATAGAGAGGTCGAGCAAGTTCTATATTTCACCCTGTGGCCCTGCCAAATGTGGGAAACTTTTCTCTAAAAGGTCTTGTTGGTGCTGTATGAAAAATCAACAGCTTTGTACGACAAACCAACAAGATTGCGATTCCGATCCCAATTGTCCTCGTATAAGTTTTGAATTTCTAGAAAACTAATGTACCGCTATGACTCTTTATTCACAACTAAATTGCTTCAATTAATAAAAGAACTATTATCTATGTAACTTTTTGGATTCTATATATTACGTACTGTGAATTTTATTATAACCACGTACGACTGTCACACATTTCTTAAGAAATTTTTTTAGAATCTTTGAATTAACCAGTAAAGATCAAACTAACAAAAAAAACAAAATGTGAGTGTTAGAATATCCCACATCGGAAAGAAATAATGTCCTTGGGCAAGATATATAGTGTGAGGCAAACCTCCTCCCTTGAGCTACCTTTTGGGTGTTGAGTTAGGCCCATTACTAATATGGTATCAGAGCCCAAGGTTAAATTTCTCTACTCTCTGATTGTGACCCACCCGTGGATGTTCAGTCCCACAAACTTCAAGTTCAGATGTCCAATCCTGAACTTGAGGGGGGTTGTATTAGTGTCCCACATCGAGAGTAAGAGAGTCTTGTGGACAATATTTAAGTGATGTGACAATCCTCCACCCTTGAGCTAGCTTTTGGGTGTTGAGTTAGGCCCATTACTAATATGGTATCAGAGCTTAGGTCCAAACTTTCTCGATAGTGGGCTACCACCCGTGGATGTTCAGTCCCACAAACTTCACGCTCAGCGTGAGGGGGGTGTGTTAGAATATCCCACATCGGAAAGAAATAATGTCCTTGGGCAAGATATATATTGTGAGGCAAACCTCCTCCCTTGAGCTAGCTTTTGGGTGTTGAGTTAGACCCATTACTAATAGTAAGTGCCCTAGTTTCTCTCCCAAGCCCAATTCTCTCCCAAACCAGTAATAGACAAAATGTTTATGGCACTCACATTTTGATTTAGAAACAACGATAGTGAATTCTTATCGATCGATATAACTTCTAACTTTCTCCAATATACTTTTCACATTTACACATAAATGAACAAGATTAAAGAAACTAATAAATGATGAAAGTAGCCCTTATAACCAGATATAACCTAAAACACCATTTAACTTTTCACTTTTTTCACGTAAGAAAATTGAATCACTACTAAAGCCTAATTAAGTTTTCTTTTAAGGGCACTTAGGATTCTTCCCTGGTCCTCCGTAATAAAAATAACTCCCCCAAGCCTTATTAGATCCACCTTGAATATCGTAACAATTCGGATGATCTGCAAGTACTCGAAGATTAGGAGAAGGGACTAAATTGTTATCCCAATCAACTACTTGGATGTTTCTGAAATAAGAAGATTTTGTAAACCCTTCCTCTGCAAAATGTCCACTTCCCATCTGTGTTGAAGTGTGGGCTCCAAAAGGACTTGAATTTACGATTTCACCACCGTATTGGACCATGCTCGCGTGCTCCTTCAGGTGTGTGAACAAGAACGATGGCCAATACCCGACTAGAATACCCGACCCGAATTCCAGCCACCAATTCCCATGCTTCGGATCCTGAAATTAAATTTAGTTTATTAAACACACATAAACCTTTTATTTTGTTTAAATTAATCTAGATCAAGCATTTATGATAATTTGAAAACTATAGATGGATTCCTAAATCACTATTCCCCGAGTAAATGTTTTTTTATTTTATTTCTATGAATAATTGAATTTACTTTTAAAATGTTCCCATCAAACCATACTTCAGTTAACAGTGTTTGACCGGCAACGTAGTTGATCTAATTTGCATCGAACAAATGTATTCAGAGACATTAACTTAGATGATTAATGCGCCTAAACATAAACAATAGAGGGTTTAATCTGTTTGTTGTCCTTTATTACAAAAAAGAAGTAAGCATACCTTTAATTATGACCCATGTGAGACTAGAGAAAATAAATAGTACTATTAATTGCTTTGAGAGTTGGTATGTTGAACTATTCGGGGACAAATGTATCAAAAAATGAAAAAGAATAACTTGGAACAAAAGTAAAGAGTTGTAATAAGTGGTATGATACTCAAGTATACTTCCCTTTTTTTCTCTAAAAATGATAAAAAGAGAAAAGAAAGAGCATCTTCTAGTTAAAGCATATATATGCAATAGATTTTTTTATGTATTGTATTCTCTATTTTCAAAGGTAGATATTAATGAATATTGTAATTAAAGTGTGAGTAATTAAAGAAGAGAATATTTCGATTGTAAAATAGATATATCAACCTAATTTGTACCTTCCAAATAAGCAGAGTAATATCGAATTGTCCACCCTTGTATGAAGACGAGGGAGAGATTGCAGCTCCGATCGCAATCTCACTGTTGGTTTGGACAAAACCGGAACACAAAAGATTGTAGCAACCAGTTGCTTGATATGCATCGTTCTGTCTCCAAAACATAAGAACTAATTAATTATAAACTTAAACTATATACAATATAAATACAAAAGGCATAACTATTATTAAAAACTGAAGGTTTTTACTTACAGTCCAGTAAGTAAAGAATCTCGGGTAATTATCTCCATAGAGCTCTGGACTCACCTAATGGCAGAGATAATTATCACACAATTAGCAATTGAAGTTATTGGTCTATTTTGTGATATCATTGTACAATAAATAAAAAGAATTTATCAAAAAAAATACCTGCCAACCAGCTTCAATAGTGTTGAGATCATTACCGAAAGAACCAGAGATAATCCAAATCTGAGATAAACTAAATTCGTATTGGTTTTGCACCTGTGGTGCCCACACATTTATGCTTGCTTTTGCACCATAGTATTTCTCTCCGCTCACGTATCCCACCGCGTGCTATTATCAGTAATTATAACAATGTTAGATTGTTTATTATTGACACCATTAATTAGAGTAATAAAAACTATTTTTTCATTTTAGAGTTGCAGGTTGTGTCAATAATTAAAATAAAATGGGTATTATAGAAACTTGGCAGAGCTATATTTACGTGAGAGTTTGTGTTTTCCAAATCTAGATAACTAAGGATTTTATATTATACAGTAGTAGAAAAATAGTATGATATTATTTGGATAAAAAATAAATCTGCTGACAGAATGTAGAAGTGGATTAATCATTAATGAAAAGAAGTTTTTTGTTAATACTCGTTCCTCCTTTTCTTTTCTTTTGTTTCTTTTACCGACAAGCTTGTCTATCTTCTTTTTTTTTTCTCTTGAGTTCTCAAACGATGAAAATTTAAAGAATAAATAAAAGATAAACTGAAAACACTTGCCAATTTGTTTGACCACTTTTTTCTTCTCGTCCAAAGATAGTGAAGAAATAAAAATTCCATCGTTTTCAAAATCTTACATTTCCATACCAAGAATTCGAATTTCGAATTTATCAACACTCCGGACAAAGTATCTTTCTCTTTAGAATTTGCTTATAGTATTATAGGTGGACCAAAGATGTATCTTTTTTCCTTTTGGTCAGAGGACCAAGGAACTATCTAATTTTTATTTTATTTTCTAGGTAAAAATATATTTTTGCATTTTCAAGTTGAACCCATATGACTAATGTTCTTTTTTTTTGGGCAAAAATGACTAATGTTCTTTGATTTGATTTTTCAATATAATTTAAGAAAACTTAAAGACATAAAAGAAGAAGATAAAAATCTTACTTCATGGCCATTACTGCTAGTGTCTCTTCTGTAGTGTTTGAGTTTCTTGCCAAAGCTAGAAACAGAGTTAGCTCTGAGAATGTCTTCTTCTTTTGTTCTTCTGATAGGGACTGTTCCTTGAGGACATGTCTCTCCCTCCATTCCCCATAACTGGAAGCTCTTTGGTCTCAAGCCTCTCCTGTTATGCCCTCTTGGCCTCTCAGGAGGATCCTTCAGTAATGAAGTTTACAGATTAATTAGTTTATGATTAACAGGTCTAATGAGTAATGACTGTATAATTAAGATTTATAAAATTAGTATGTGTACCAGTGGCCTCTGTCCTCTTAATCTGGGATGATCAAATGCTGGTTGTTGATGTAATAAAACACAGTCTATAATGTCACCATCAGGGCTCTGCAACAATAAGGGGACCATGGATCAGAAAGCAGAGGAAGAAGAAGAGTGTCCTAAAAAGAGACGACAAAGAATCAGGAACACGATGAGAAGAAGAAGAAGAAGAAGAAGAGAAGAAGAAGAAGAAGAAGAAGAAGAAGAAGAAGAAGAAGAAGAAGAAGAAGAAGAAGAAGAAGAAGAAGAAGAAGAAGAAGAAGAAGAAGAAGAAGAAGAAGAAGAAGAAGAAGAAGAAGAAGAAGAAGAAGAAGAAGAAGAAGAAGAGTGTCATCTGAAACGAAGAAAGAAGAATCAGAAATAGAGGAGAAAGAGAAGAGCATGTGTGTGTGTTTCTGAAACAGAGCATAAAAGAAACAGGGCGAGTTCTTGAAACAGAGCACAAATAATCAGAAACAGAGTAAGAAAGTGTTTTTTTTTAATGAGACAGAGGAAGAAAAAATATAAACTGGAGAATAGGAAGAAGAAGACTGAGTTTCTGAAAAAGAGAATGAAAGAAGAATATTCCGTATAATAAATCTTATCTCGCTTACATGAATTGTCTTGATGGAAGGTTTATTGATCTTCCTGAGATGTTGACTAATGGATTTGAGCTTATTAAGCTCCTCGAGTGGCCGGAGAGTCTGGTTTCTCGGTGAGAGATTCTCCGACAAGACAGAGGAAGAAGAAAAAGACAAGAGCAGAAGAGAGAGGAAGAAAATGTTGGAGGTACAAGTACGAAACAAGAGGATCATATCTAAGAAGAAGCTTCTCCTTCTTCTTCTTCTTCCTCGTCTTCTTTCTCTTGTTCTCATTCTTGTTTCTTCTGAGAACAACTCTGTTTCCGTTTGTCTCATTGTATTGCATCGATCGAAACGACGGCATTTATTGCCGTTTCTGGGTTTCCTCAACACGAACACACCTCCCATCAAAGCCCAAAACGTTTTCTTGATATAAAGATTGAGGAAAGTGATCGGAAGAAGACAAAACCCTTGATTTTTAAAATCTTGTCAAGCTCTCACCGTTTCCAAAGCCATTCAAGCTAAATTTCTTCATCTCAAACCCAAATAAAGAATCAAGAACACTCTTATTGTCTTCTTGGGGTCTTTATTACGGTAACAAGAAAAAGAGAGAGAGAGTATTTAAAGGGTTTTATGGAATTGTGGTGTCTTAAAGTAATAGTCTAAATGTTTATATGTGTTTTGTGTTGGTGTTATAAGTGCTTGGGTAGTGATGAAATCATTCATGCCTTTGTTTTCTTTAACCTCCGAGAATATAGAGGAACCAAAAATACAATAAAAATGACAAAATTACAAAAGCACTCTGGCATAAAGTGACGACATCAAGTGACTAAGCAAAATCTAACTACGATGCTTTTCTTTTTCTTGGTCCATGGCTTGAGAAGACAATTTTAGCTAAAACAGAGGATAAGAAATTATCTAGTCCTTTTTTTTTTTTTTTTTTTTCACGGGGGAAATTATCTAGTCTAAATGCCTCGTGTGTTAATTAATGAGAGACTTAGGAATGGTAATCTCTTAAATTTTATCAATTTCAAAAAAAAAAAAAAAGTTTTTATCAATCCTTTCTAAATTATATATGTATGTAATACCGGATTTTTTGGACTATGTATTTCCAAGTATCTTAAAATCTATTAAGAAGTCAAATTCTATGACAGTAAAAATATAAGTGTAGATGGACCATTCCCTAAGAAAATGAAAATTTTCATCTATTAATATAAGTTGGTCAAAAAGAAAAAAAAGTTGGGGGAGGTAAATTGTTCCCAATTAGCAATACAAAGCCTGAAACATTGTATGTTTTGTGAATATATGTATATAGACAAAGATAAAGGAAAGTCTTGTGTTTGCTGTGTTCCTTATGATAATGACAGTCAAAATTATTTGCTCTTCTTTCTTGTTTTATCTTGTGTTAGTTTGTGTTCTCTATCCGTTAAAAAAATAACATTTTTTGTATCTTTTAAGAGACAAAGAGAGGAATTTGCAAATAATTTACTTTTTCTTGTTGTTGATTCTTGAAGTTCGCTTTTTCTGCTTGCTCTCTTCCCTATATGTTCCTTCTGTCAGCTACTCTTTTTTTTTCTTCTACAACAATTTTTTGAGAGCATTATATTTTCATAAGATATTAACTTCTACTGAGAAAATGCAACAGATAAATGAACAGTTATATGAAGAGTATTTATCAAAAAAACGAAAAGAGTATAACTGTGTTAGTGGAGTATAATGCCCTAGGCCGCTAGTGTAAGTTGCAAATCACACGATGCATTTTTAGGCTCTTGGCCGCTAATTTAGATAATTATAGGAAATCATAATATTTAGTAAAAATATAAAGGCTTTTGAGATGACTGTGTTTTTTAATATTTCTTCTAACATATTTCAGAATCTGTAATCTTCTAATCAGAGTTTAATTAGTATATAATTTAAATATTTTTATATTTCAATAAATTACAGCACAAGAAAAATAGTTTGTGCTATTCCACCCAAGGTTCTAAAAATCGCTAGGCGCTACTTAGGCGGTGGACTAGCGTCTAGCGCCTAGACGGCCGAAACGGGAATTAATCGGGGACTAGGTGTTTAAAAAAATAATAAAGGAATTCATAATTTTTATAAGTAAATAGGTTATATAAGGCTATAAACAATTATTATTGTCAAAAGTTGAAGTGGCATATCGGTAGAAACCCTTCTTCTAAGGTTCTCCACCCAGGTTCGAATTTTAACTGCTGCATATTTATAGTTTCTAATTAAATCACAGGGGTAAAAACGTAATTACTCACGAGTCTTCTTCCTTCCTACGAAAACCCTAATCGCCGCCGATCTTCTGTGTTTTTTTTTTTCCGGTTTGTTTTGCAAATTTCTTCCTTTTGTTCACCATTTTTGCATTAAACACAACCAAAATATCATAGATCTATTGTTAATTTACATATTTCAAACTAAAAAACGAAGTTTTATGTCATTTTTCTCTCCGACCGATTTCTTAAACGATTATAGCAAAATCGCGGCGGCTCACCTTTCTCCACCGCCTCCTTGGCGCCTAGCCGGCCGACTAGTCCGAGTTTTAGAACCTTGATTCCACCTAACAAAATCTTTTAGAAAATGGGAAACCAAAAAAAAAAAAAAATTGGTTTCCCATATATTTTCTAAAAAACTTAAAAACCTTTTGGTTTGACGTTAATGTGACTAGTATACGTTGCTGAATACATTTAAAAGTCTGATATAACAAAATTTAATACTAGTAAAAACATGTATACTAACTAATGTGAAATACTAAAGTAGATTAGATCAATTTTATTTATCAAGTAGTTGTGTTAGGGACCTGGATGTGTTGGCACGCGCGGTTGGGTATTAGCAATGCATGCTCGAGTGCGTATGTTGGGGACCCATCCATGCATGCCATCCTTAATTTATCCCCACCAATTATCATTACTTATTGCTCTCTCTTTAATTTATTATGGAGTCTTCAATATTTTAAACCTGTACAGCATAAAAAAAAAGATTTAATTTCAATACGTACGGGTAAATACTACTCCTAAGTCCTAATCATATTTTAAAAAAATCCATAATCCATGCCCTAAATAATGGGTTAAAGATTCTTCCACATTTCTACCATTAGTGGATTCTTACAAGAAGGAAAACAACCTTAAACTTGTTAGTTAAGCATTGAGTACGAAAATCGATTATTCATATTAATCTTGTTTTATTTTGCGTAAATGTCAAAACCAACTCATTTCGAATTTACGACATGTTTATCGTGAAGAGCACAATTTTCACGTACATGATTATTTTTGTTTTGCATGCAAATATACGCTAACGCCGTACAATGAATATGACATCCGTTGTGATAATCTTTGCTGTTAATTTTTTTTTTTTTTTTTAATGTGTGTCAAGAATATTCGACAACATTAATAGAGATAAAATACAGACGAATTAGTACTAAAACATGAAAATGATAATAATGAATTTTAAATATATAAATAAAATCTATACATCTAAAAGAATAAGACTTAAACTAAGTGCTTATAGTTTTTTTTTTTTTCATATATAAGTATATTGTTTCTTAATTAGGACATATACAATTATACACTCGGATTACAGGTAAGTTTTCTTCATGCGAAAAGTGAAAACAAAACAAATATGACCCAGGCACAACGGAGTCTAAAGTTCTCACAAACCATTTAAATTAAGCTCCTTATTGATACTTCATATCATAAGCAATATTTTACTTGTTGGAAACCGGGTACTGATATGCAATATCTCTCTCTCTCTCTATATATTATATATGTGATTCTTACACAATTGGATGCCATTATTGCATAGTTGGATCATATGGTCAAACTGGTTGTGTGGTATTTGTGTATTATTGTGATTTCTATTAACATACACACATTTGAATTTGTGTGCTTTAAATGTCGGTCGATATGCATTTCTATTACCTGAAGTGAACTACTAATGTGGTGGTTGGCTTCAGAGAAGGCCATACGCGAGATTCCAATACAAACATTAAATTAGTACAAACCAAAAATACATAAAAGTAAAAATAGAGAACAAAATAGGAAAGAAAGTCAAAGAGAGTGGTAAATGAAACGCATGTATCGTTTGGCAGTTAACCTAATATAGAAACAAAAAGAATCGTCTTTAATTGCATCTTATTTCGTGAAAATTGCCAAATTGCGGTCGTGTAAAATCTTAACGAAAATTATTCGGGAAAAAGGAAATTTTATACTTATTTATCTATATAGTAGTTATTACAGTTTTGACCCTATAGTCTATAACTTGCCTAAAGTTAATACAGTTTGAATGTCAAATTCACAAAGCCAAACAACAAGTGGTCTATTGCTCGACCGCTCGACCACTGAAACGACAAGCAGCTTTCAGTTGCACTGTAACTTCAAAACAACAAGATGCAGTAGCTAGAGAAGCTTCAAGCTCTAGTAACAGTTTTGTTTATATCTTAATGGTGGTAATGCCAAATGGTTTTGTACTACACAATCTTGTAATCACCTATATGCTTAATTATGCTTTACTCTTTGCTTATAGAGCAAATAAGAAGTTCACTGGACAGAGAACGTAACGTACACATTGAGAAGTGGTCGAAGAATTTAATCACACTTGTGGTCGTGTCTGGACGACATAGAGCTTCCCGTCTCTGATCACACCTTCAATGTCCTGTGCAGTTCCATAGAGTTTCTCGATGGCATCTCCAGCGCGTGCAATGTCTGAGAGAATCTTTTTCTGGAAGCTCCCGTCAGTGATCAGAGGATCTGTTGTGTAATCGAGCACAACTTTGTCTTCCTCATCCATTGGTACACTGCAAAAAATAAAATAAAAACGGAAGGAGATGTTTCATTGTTGCTCAAGTGTTGTTAAATGATGAAATCAAGACAATGACAAGAGGTTTTGAGTCTGTTTATATTACCTGTCATAGAGACCTGCACCTGCATAACCTTCAAGGTCTTCTCCGTTAGAATCAGATCTGAAGATGATGGAGCGTCTAATGAACAGCCCAATCGGTTTGCTTGGGTAACCCAACACCTGAATGATATGTTAAAATTACATAAGCGGGAATGATTTAACGGGACTGACAATATCCTATTCACAGTTTTTACTCATAAAACACCAGTGGTTAACTTTTAGTACCAGAGGCGAATCGAGGCTGTTTTTCTTGCAGATGAAACTCAGAGACCGACCGGGATATGCTCCTACAAGAGTTTCACCAAGGCCTTTGACAACCTGAAACCAAAAAACAACTGTCAGGTGAAGTTGGAAGAAGCAGCGGTTCATACAGGGTTGGGAGTTGGAATGAAGGGGGAATAAGAATCTGTTACCTCAGCATAAATCTCTGATGAATCTCCAGAAGATGGGTTAGTTGTGTGAATGACGAATGCGTAATCCGCATTGATAACTTCTTGGACCAAAACAGCCATGCAGAGATAGTCATGATCCAGCTTTACTTTCTTCGTGCTGAAGTACGCTCTCTCGTTCCATTTCGAAGCCCAGACCTGACATTTACGTTAGCTGATTAGTGAGATTTGACATCTTCATGTTAGGCAGCAATGCATCTTACTTCACGGTATTACCTTTTTAATGGCTGCCCAAGCTTGCTCCCATCTCTGTTCGCCTTCATCGCCCGGCCATGGCATGTCAGAACCTTTCATAGTACTTTTCAGTTCTTCAACCTGAGCACAAGAACCAATACAGAGGCATTTCTCTGAGAAAATCTCTACATTTCACTCCCTTTCCAAAAAGAAAATTTCAGCTTTTCCGAACATATGCACTTTTAGTAGAGTTATAGGCATCAAGCTTAATCCACGACATGAGGTAAATAATACCAAAACTCAAGCAACATATATGTAAAAGCAAAAAGATTTGCTGGTAAAGCAACATGTCAAAGAAAAGAGCTTTGAGGTCTGACTGTGAATTATATTGTGGTTGGTAGCATGTGTTGTGAAAATAAACAACGCAGCCCAGATTCGAAATATGCAGGAACAACATCAGATGATTGTGTCTCAAGG
The DNA here is from genome assembly GCA_011420285.2 of Erysimum cheiranthoides. Classification (NCBI taxonomy): domain Eukaryota; kingdom Viridiplantae; phylum Streptophyta; class Magnoliopsida; order Brassicales; family Brassicaceae; genus Erysimum; species Erysimum cheiranthoides. Next base: position 22,078,437 of record CM022176.2, on the reverse strand, counting down.
TTCTAACGACAAACAATATGAACATACCAGTTCTGCGGGTGCAACTAGCCCCAACAGTGTCTCACGGATTTCCTTCAGAGCACCTTGGTCCCCATCATCAAGACTTTTCTTCAATACTAGCAATTTCTCATTCACTGCCTGCCACATCCAGGAAGAGAGAAAGTGAATGTGAAGTGAGGTTGCGCGAAGGTAATCATGAAAAAGCAAAGTCTCAAGATAGTCATTAGTCATGGCACCATGGTTTGTGGAGAGACCTTACGAAAGATATGTTCTAAGCAGAAATCCTAAGAAACATTGGAACTATCGCTACTCTAAATATCTCCACATGAAGAGCGTCTTCTTATCTTTTTGAGCCAGAATGAGTTAAGAGGATCTACTATCCTACCTGATTTGCCTTTTCGGAGATAACCTTCTCAAAAACACCAAAAGGCAGCGCAACTGAAGTTGGGATACCAACCCAAGAAGGAACTTTTCCTTTCAGATATCCAATATTTCTTGATTTAGCACCAACCTAGAAAAGTATAATGGGAATATATAACCCAAACACGTGAAGTCAGTTATTCAAACATGAGGAAGTTCATACAAAATTCAATTAGATTACACACTAACCAAGTCACTTGTGAACTCCTCAGATGATATAGCATATCTACCCGCAAACTGTTTCTTAACCAAAGATATGCTTGGAGGGGCATCATCCGAGTTGTCCGAACTTAGACTCGAAAGCTCACTATCGTTTACCTCTCTGAGGAAAACGAAAAATAAGTAAGAAATTTTTGCCCAAATATTCTTCTCAAAATGAAATAAGAGAATTTTACTTAATAATATGTCTAGCACAAAAGGATAGAATATCTGCAGAGAAGGATGATTACTTATAGACTACATCTGCAGAGGTTGGTTGTAGGCTCAACAGTTTTCCATCCTTAGCTTGGAGATCAGATAAGATACCCGAATCAAAACATGTGGCAAAGCAGATCTGCAAGTGAAAAGCCAGACTAAGTTGAATAAACAGGCCACAAGCATTCAGGAACCTTTTGGCAACATGGTGAGTGTTTTTACCTTTCCATTTCTTGCTCGAACAGAAACATGAGATAGTACATCCGGCATGTCAGGAGTCAGTACCGCAACTGCACCATCAGGAATTTCCTCCTCTCCTCTCACTCTGTTTGCAACTATAATTGTAGGTCTATCGTAGGTTTTATTCTGTACAGTGAGCAATTCATCCACAACAATGACATATCCAACGACCTCTACAGGACTTATAACCTGCCAACTGATCAAGAGAAAGTGAAGCAACATTAGATTTTCTGATGTATAACTAACAGGGCGTCAATAGATACAACTTGCTACAGAAGATGTCAATTAGTCACAGACAATTGTTTAGCTATCTAACCTTCCCAAGTTTGCAGTCTGCCTAAGAACTGGGTCAAGTCGGTTAACAAGTGACGACAATGCTGCTGCAGATCCAGCTCGAATGATCTCTTCAGTAAATATGGTAACCTGGTAAAGTGATTAAAAGAATATTAATACTTCTCTCTTGTTTCAGGTAAATAAATAAATTAGTGATGAAAAAGTAGGACGGGTTCAGTCAAAGGAAGTGTAACTTACAGCCCATTGTTCGACTCCAAGACAAGATCCAAGATATTCAGCCGATGGTTGCAAAATTTCAAGGTATCTCTCAGCTTTACTTGCCAGTGCTAGTCGGCTTCTGTCAAGAACAGATTTTGCATACAGAGCCCAATGATCCTTTTTGCTCTTGTACATGTCGAGAGCAAATTGCCATCCCTGCAAAAGCAGAAGAATAGCATCATGCATTTTGTCTAAATTCTTCACGTTTTAGGCCATGGACATGTAGCCATAGGACAAAATAGGGAGTTCTAAATTACGTATAGAATCTAGCTATGTGAGTGGAGAAGTTAAGTTAGACACAATTAAGGAACCCAAGAATGCTAAACCTTGATGAAACCACTCTATGGATAATGTTATATAGAATACATGGCAAATTGACTGAATATTCAATTCACCTTCAAGCAGTAGATAAGGTCTTCATTGTCATCTGACGAAAGGGCAAGATTTTCAAGAACTAGGCTGATGAAGTACATGATTTTCTGCGATAAGAAAGCACTAATAAAGACAAAGAGAATATCTGGAAGAAAAAACGAAAAAAAAGAAGAAGAATATGGGACTGTTGACACATGATATTCAAGAACAAACTATCATGACGTTGAATGAAGATTAACCTCAGGTCCAGCATTGTTCAATTGCTCATATCCTCTTTCAATAGCTGTTCTGACAGTAGAATCGAGAGCCAGGTCCAAGAATAACAAATCCTTGAGGCGGTCATGGGACTTCAGCAGAAGTGGCCTTAGCTCTTGACGAGCTTCAAGCAAACCCTACATCAATATTCCTTCTCATGATAAGTATACGATTCAAACAAGTCAAATTAATAGTATAAATAAAGTGGACCTAGTAATTACGAAAAATTTACACCTCAAGAAGTGGCTCTACATTCTTTTCTTCAACATGTTCTAGAACGAAACGAAGCAAGTCCTGTTGAGGGAAGTGCCAAGACAGTGTAAGTTGTACTGATTTGACGGATGTATTAAATTCTTGAAATGAGTAAGAAAGATGAGAGAAAAGTTACTGGATATCCAGAAGGCAATCCTGATATAGGATTTATCTGCACCCCAACCATGAAACCTTCACCCTGAAGGACAACAAAAATGTTCAGTTGTCAATTCCAAGAAGAATCAATAACAGTAATTTTCAGTATACTGGCATTACGTCATCTTGGTAGCCCATGCAATTTTGTATAGCCGACTCAAGGTCTGCCCCTGAATGAACAGCCTAGAAAAAATAAAGGAAGACCACAAATTACATGATTTCCCTTGGTAAGAAAAGGAAAAAGAAGAAATCAGACCATGTTTGCTGTAGAATCCCATATTCGTAAAATGCAGCTAACATAAACATGGGGAAGTAACCTTTAAAGTCCTCATGTAGTGTCCAAGATCACGCAAAAGACCATCTTTTTGTTCTCTTCTAAAATTTGGTTCAGAATGTATGGCACGATCATAACTTAAGAGTCGCTCTTTGTTTATGCCATTATCGTTCAAGGTCTTCCAGTAAACACTCATGTCAAAGTCACTTTTGACATAATCCATCAATGCCTACAGCAAGAAAAGTGTCAAGAGAAAGATTAAGATTGGAACCGGAAGGGTACAAGTTCAAATACCTGACAGATGACAACATCATCTGGACTAGTGTTGTTATGCAACTTCTGATGCCATTCCTCCATCATTCCACCCTTGCAGTCATTTTTCCTCTGCAAGCAAGAAGTTCACTCATCATGTTTCAAATGAATATAGAAGTTGCAGCCTAATGAGGGCATCCCATCTTCTAATTAAGCCAGATGGACATGACCAACAACGGCCACAACTCTGCTTGAACAGTGTGGGACAGTAGGATGAATATTGAATAGGGAATCCAGTCCTAGAAAATTCAAGAAATAGAGTTCCAACCCTGTAATTTTAGGTTTTCTTCATGTAGAGGTATTCTTCTTATTTCATTCGTTATTCATTTGGAAGTAAAATCTTTTTTAAAGGTAATAAGAGATCTAAAGACAAACCTGGATGACTAGAATTTCGTCTCTGATTCGTTGCCCCACATCTCCTTCACCGCCTCGACCAACAGTAGCCATTATCATCCGCAAAAGTTCTCTGTACTCTGGATAACTTGCATAAACGTCCTGGAGAACGTCGGTCAGCCTATCCTGTGCTTTGCTTATCTCCCTGCAATAAAGTGGTGAGTTATGTAAATTACTAAAACAATGCTGTATGTTCATTAAATGAAGGATCATTTTCAGATGTCAGAACAAATTAGAAGGCTCCCATAAGGTTTGCTAATATTTCCCTTGGGGCTGAATAAGAAAGGTGCACAGAGTCTAAACTTTCAATTAATGTCACATTATTTGAACTGTACCGTGGCTTAACATTATAGTTTTTGTTCCACACAAGCTGTCTTGTAGCCATAAACCTCATCCAGACTAGGATCCCTGCGAAGCCCAGTTGACCAGCACTTTTTGCCTCATCCACAAGATCTGCTGCAATGTTGAATCTAGAAGAAAAAAAATAAAAAAAATAAAGCTTTCAGAAAAATCAGTGTGTTTTCCAGAAGTTGCAAATCACTTCATGCACAAAAGAGATGTATGACTGAGAGTATAATTTTGTGATCATGGATCAATCACTGTATTACAGATCATCATATATGGATCGACGACTGTAGATTGTAGAATTTTAGATCAATCTCTTTGACCTCATAGGTGAAAAAATTGAAAGGTGATGTATGACCCAACAAAACTAACAAAACACGTATACTTGGGTCATATTGGTAGGGACTTTAAGTAGCAAATGTTTTCAAAAGGGAATGCCAAATAAGCTTCTCCAAGTCTGAAACACGAAATAAGAACCAGGAGACTTGAGCATAAAACTGACCGATGCATGAAAGACTTCTGGGCCTCACTTTCCAAATCTGCGATTTTATCCAGTAAATGCTTGGCGGTACCTTTTCCATCACCATAATCCTTTCAAATGGAACAATTATAATTTGATCATCTAGGGGACAATGGGATGCAGTTGAAAGTGGTTTTTAAAAGACCAAGAAGGAAGAGGAACCTTCTGAACATGTTTTTCTTCTTTAGCAAAGTCCACATAAAAGTCACCGTCATTATTTTTAATCCACCTTTCACCAGCATTGAGTACAAACGGCATGCCCTTGTAGCTGTCGCCTTCTATTTCCAGCTCAAAAGTTTGAACCTACATTTTTGGTTAACATGATGCCTTTTACATACCATCTCTGGATCCAACTGCTAGTAGACTTATAGTATATAATAGATTCGACTAGCCATACCGGACTAGGAAGATCTGTTGAAGTAATGGTCAGTTTGGTATCAACAGCACCACGTACTGGCAAAGAGTTTGGTGGCAGTATATCTGAAGGTGGGTCCTGCAGTGTCAATGACTCATAAACTCAGACCAAAAGAGACCAAACCAGACATGCGACTGACAAGGAGCTGATATGCTCTTGTTTGAGAAATACAGAAGAAAAGTCTTACCAACCACTCTCCACCCTTTTGAGACAAAGCCCAGTGAAGGGTAACCGGCTCTTTGAAATCGGTTGCCAGATGAATTTTCGTCTTCTCGGAAAGTTTAGTGACAAGAACCTAAATAGAGGGAGCATCGACTTGCCATAAGAAAATAATTGTGGATGTATAACCGATTAGAAATAGAAAGGAGAGCAAGAAGGATAATCCCAACTGACCAAAACCGCACTGCCTTCAAGCTTGAATATTTTTTTGCTAAAGACTGGAGTGGTTTCTTGTTCCTCCTTTGCTTTGGCGTATATCTCCAGAGATGTCAAGGACCGTGGTTCAGTTGAGGGTTTGGATTTTGGTTCAACCAAACCAGAAACATGCTTATAGATAAGCTTATTCAGGTCCCTTTCCTTGCGCTGGATCTTCTCAGTGCTGAAATATTTTTTACGCTCTGGTTGCTTGGAAACTTTTTTCTGTGCCTCCCGTCCATTGGATGAAGTCCCCTCAGATTTTTGAGATTCATTAGTGTTATCTTTCTTCAACAACTTTGCTCGGAGATCTTCCACTGAAGCACCTCGCATCATTTCCTCCTGTAGCTCCATACGGGCGGCTTCATACTCCTCCTATTGATCAGAGACTAATTAACTATAAAATAGTGGATATACCCAAAATGTAGAGTACTTGATATAAATGCAACTGAGATTTATACATGTTTAGCAGATAAAGCAACAAAAATATATTTCATGACACCGGCCAACTTTAATATATTCAAGTATTATTTTCGTAATATATTGCAAAAAAAAAGGTATTTTGTTTCCATCTATGATCCAAGAACCACCAATACCAACTTTAAAACGGTATTAGCAAAAACTCAATCAAGAGCATTTTCAATTTAGCTAACCCATCATTCATCTGTGACCAGTCAAATATACCATAATTAACATCTAACTAAAAATTGGTGGAAAATTTGTACCGTGAAGAACTCAACTAAATGCCTGGTGAGAATGATGATTCCTCTTTATGTGAATTCCAGAACAACATAAAAGGTGAAGAATTTAAAAAGATAACAAAAAAATAATATCCTTGAAGATATGCTTGTATAGGTACAACGTCTGACTTACCTTCTCTTTCTCAGGGTTGTACATTTGTTTACCGTTACGTTCCCATCTAAGATATGCTTGGATCTGTACAAGATCTTCAGGAACAGATACATTGTTTTTCACATTCCTTTCCATGGGTAAGTTTATACGAAAATTCTGACCATTATTTTTATACCTACATATGTCAAAATTAAAAGGAACGATGATAATTAAATATAATTACATAGCTCTATGCTCTGGCTTAAATAGAAAGAAGAAGAGAAAACAAGCTCACCATCTGTTCCGACTTTCGTCAAATATAAGAAACTCAATAGCTTGTATGGCAGAATCATCTATCTCTAGTTTAAGGTAAGAGTTGGCACCAGACTGCAAATGAGAACCCAAAGCATCATTTGGAAATCTTAAGTTACACTGGTATCAGCTGGAAATCATACCATGACAAATGTGCTGTAATGTATGTCGAGGATTGAATTCAAAACTTACATTCACAAATGGAGTTCTAAGCGCTCTGTTCTTGTAGTTTATAGTTCTATCCGGAGAGCGAGAAGGTAAAACCCATTTTCTGACACAGATAATAAGAAATAAAGTTAACAAAACCATGTGCCATAACAAGCTCGAAGAAACCTATTAATTAGGCAAGTTGAACATCATTTGACAAGGACATACTCTTTGTTGTCACGTATTGCACCCCAGTGTAGAAGCAATGAGTCACTTGTATGAGCTATCTGGATATTTACTTCTCTTACATTTGTAGAAGTGACTTCGACCTATTCAATTACATGCATAAACTTCTCATCACATAAATATTATGGCTACAAATCTCAACAAGTTAATATCCATGATTTGAAAGACTACACTTACCAGTAAGTCAATATTTCCGTCAAGATTAAATTTCTCCACTGCCTGTTGAAGGATGAAACTTTTTAGCACAAATCGATATGATAACCATCTCTTATGCATTCAATTGGAAGAGCAGTGTACAATCACTACACGTTTCATGAACATATAAACATCTGTTGTTGCAGTTACAAACTTAGTGTCTAGAGGGGAAAACAGGTCAAACAAGCAGGCAAAACTTTCATTCCACACAGAAGTGCATATCATTCGAGTCCAAAACAAGTTTTTGGGACATGAATCGTCTAACATACATTGAGTAGTTGCAACCAAAATATCACATTTCCAAACAATGTCAATACTGGTGAAAAGTATCTCCATACGAAAGACAAGCTTTCTACCTGAGAAGCAGGGTCCATGGCAAGCACAGCTCGTGGAACAAAGGAGACAGATCTTCCTGTTTCGGTGATCAGACTCCGACCTGTCTTCTTAAGACCTTTCCCGTATAATTTTGATCTGCCAATCTTCCCCACAGCGGGATTTACGGTAGCAGCGGATTGGTAGAGAGAAAGAGCGGGAACGGAAGAGGAGTTGAGCTTGTTTTGATGTTCAAAAGTGACATGACGAATCAAACCCCGATTCAGTAAGTTATGCACTACGGAGTTACTCATGCTTTCTTGTCACACTCGTTGTTGCTTGCCTGATCTGATAAGTAAAGTATTGATTATATTAATAACAAAAACAAATCAAGCTTTGCAACAGATATCAAAAAGGAACAAGTTATACTACTATTTGTGTCTTAAAAGAAGAATCCGACAACCCAAAAAACACTTTTTCTTCTTTTTTTGACAAAAATGAGTTAGTTGAGGCAATGGAACACGAAGAAGAAAAGAATCGTCTTCTCGTAATCAATCAAACAAAGCTGAAACTGTTGCACGCCAATCACACACCCAACATCCTTTTTTCATTTTTATTCCCTCCTTCAATTTCGTTTTTCATTTTCTCTTTTGCGGCCAAAACTTGCAATTTCAATCAAATAATTTGTTTTCACACTTTTTCTCTTTGGGAAGCAACTCGCATTCGCAATAGCAAATCCAAACACGAAAGCAGTATAAATTCAAAGAGAAAATTACCTGTCGATCGAACCGGAACTTCAGAATCACGACTTGAAACGAAGAATCTGAGTAATGAGAGAGAGAAGATCCCAGAAATTGGATGATCTTCGCTCTTCTTCACTCACTACTCTCTCAGACTCACACACTCACGTGTAATCGAAGTAAAACGGCACTTTATCCTGCGATGACTCCACGTGGCGCATCGTGATTTGAGCACGTAGATGGAACGGCACGGGGAAAGAGAGAGAGAGAGGTTGTGGGATTCTTCTGAAGCGAGAAATGATACGCTCATGGACGGTACCTTGCGGGTCCCACTTTTTCGTTGATATTTTTCTTATTTTATAGTACAGAATCTTTCTCACCCTTCATTTTTGCTTTTTTTAAAAAATTCCTTTCTTTTTCTGTTTTTTGTCTGTTTGCTTTGATATTTTTCTTCTTCTTTCTCTTGTATCTTTTTTTTTTGGTCGACATGTTTTTTTTTTCCCTCTAGCATTCATTCACAAACCACGAATTGCAGAAGATATTTTTGTTTATCTTTCTATTCTTGTAATGCCAAAGCCCACTTGTTCAGTCATGTCAATTATATGCTAGCTACCTTATTTGGTGTTTTCTTTGTGGTTGGTTTTCTACAAAGACCCTTACACATTGTTATACCAATATATATTTATGTTAAACAGAAGCAACAAGATAATTTTGTATAATGTTATTTGTGTTCCCAATTGTGTGTTCATAATGGTCCAATATTTTTTTATCCAAATCAAAGCAATTCACATTTAAAAATTTTTAAAAACTTAACCATAAACCGGTTATTGATCCGCATGACCATATCAATTTTGCATCAAATAAGATATTGAATGGTTCTCTATCAGATCAAAATCATTAAGTACATATGTATAACCCTTTCCGAATAATATAGAGTTTAACATAAAGAGTTAAACACCACTTTTAAATGTTGAAATTAGTGATGAATGGAAGAAAACTTTAGTTATATTTAACCAATATATATTGAGATACCGAGAATTACTCTTCTCAGAATTGAAAAAATTGGTTGGATCTTAAGAATGGTAAAACATAACATAATAACATTTCTCAAAGCATGGTAATGATATCATATCAAACTTATGTTTGTTTAAATTCGTATAATGCATGTCGATGAAAGAAATGTGGTTAAAAGGAGAGAATGAAAACAATTCTATCAGCAAATTGATGAAATTATCATAAAATGAAATCTACTAGCAAATAATTACACGAATTCAAATATAATTAATTACACCCAGTGGCGTTACATATGAATGATGGATCAACAAACAGCTCCCCCAAAACAAAAACAACAAAAAGAAAACCCAATTTTTAATTTGTTAAGTTTTTTTTTTATCTTCTTCTTAATTTAGTCGACGAAATTAATTAGTTTTTGTTTTGAGAAAAATTAATCAAATGTTCTTTTAATCGATCATCTAATCAATGTAGACAACGACAAGCAATTGCTGCTAATTTTAAGGAGGTCAACCGCTACATTTTGGACCGCATTAGTCTGACCTCTCTCAATAAACCCGTCCACACATGCACCATAATCAGACACAACCGCAGTTAAATACGTGTTCATCGCCGTCACATCGCGTTTCCTTATGCTCTTTCTCGCGCTCGCCAAATTGTAAACGGCGTCGCTCAGCGTCGCGTAACACGTGGCGATCGCTTCGTTACCGTTTTTGTACTTAGCCGCTTCGACTAGAGTTAATTTTGTCTTAGCCTCTAAAGCTTGGATGGTTCGATGTGTGGCTCGTCTAGGGTTCGTGACGCGTTTCACCAGAGGTCGGCACAAAGATGGATACGCAGTATGAGAACAGATGTTGATCATACGCGATTCCGCGACTTGACCAGCCATGAGGAGGATCAATACGGCGGCGGATGCCACGACAGCCACAAATCGTAGCTGAAATGTGTCGCGGCCCGCCATCTTATTTTATTTCTTTATTTGAATTGACAAGAAACTAGCAGCAGGTAATTTTTTAATGCCAGAGTTCTTCTTGTTTATATATAGAAAAAGTTTTTTGGTTTTGAAATTGTTGGTTTTGCGCGTTTTGCGTTGTCTCGTTTTATTTTGGTAGTGTATAATAATATAAATACAATCTGAGGTTTGTCTTGTTTTTAGGAGATTAATCATATCTTCTTCTTAATCAATTTTTAAGCATATGACAATAATAGTTGTTTGATACATAAGCGGGTAAAAAGAAAATCTTACCACAAATGTTATTATTACAGTATATTCCTCTAGATTATTGGTATATTACCGTAGATTTGTTTAAGAGAAACGTGAATTTACAAGGGTTTCATATTTTTGACATGTGATGTTTTAGGTAACCTGATCATGTTTTTCACATTTTTGTGTGTTTACGAAGTATTCTTTAAATCTTTTATAAGTTCGAGGACTTTTACAATTTTACCACTAAATCAACACATTAAACGAGCAAAACAAATTTAATATATTGATTGATTAAAAAAAAGAAGAAGGTGTGGCTAACAAAACAAAAAGGGAACAAATTCTATTCTCAACATCAAAGATATTAATTTGTTACTTTAGTTTGGATTAATTTATACTTAGCCAGGGTAACAAGAAAACAAGAAAACTAAATTAAGAAATGTTTCCACAAATATTCGTTCTAAAGACAACTGAGAAAAGTTCCGAAACGTTGTCGGAATTAGAGTCATAAGTTGATGACCATGAATCAGGAAACAAAAATTACTCAATAGATCAATTCAAGAAATGCGCAGCTAACAGAAGGAGAAAATCAATGGCCGAAATTAAGATTAGCAGCAAGAATAAATTTCATTCTATTTGAATAAGATGCTTATGCATGTGCCGGAACTTGCAGATGTCATCGCAGAAATCATCTGCACTGCTGTGATTGCTCTTCATCCCAAGAATCCTTATCACCATTCGTCTGAGACCTCTCGCGTATTTCACAAGTGATTCGAGCGTGTTCATCTTCTGTTCTGCGTTCAATGGAGATCTCACTGTGATAACAACCTCTTCCAAACACGGTATTGCAAATCCTGTCTCAAGCTGCAAAGATAATGGAGGTTACATTATTGGTAAGACTTTGATTTCATAGGGAAGGTTTCTGATGAAGAAGAGATTATTTTTTACCTTCTTTAGGCTGTTTTTCTGGCAAAGTGCAGCAAACATTGCTCCATGGATGTCAAATGTTTGAAGCTTGGGATGGTTATTGAAGAACTCGACAAAATCAATCTCAGGGAAAGGTTGAAGGGAGTTATTGCCTGTGAATTCAACCTTCATAAAGAGATGCTTGACGTCTCTTGCTTGCTGCAGTATTATGCATAACGCATCCCAGCACCACTGTACACCACGAATTGACAAAGACTCCAACGATGAAAGGTTATGGAAATCTACCATGTAAACTCTCCCTGTTAACCAATCAGAGACAAAGTAAGACAAATGACATTTACAGATGGTGATGGAAGAACCAAACAAGTTAAACTCAAGACTCATTATGTTTACCAGCAATACTGGAGATGGATAGGTCCTTTAAGAATCTGGTTTCAGGGACACGGATCCAGCTACATCCTTGAACATCAAGGGACACTAATCTCGGACTCGTGAGGACTAGCAAGCTGTTACCTAGCCCATAGAAATCCAGCTTACAGTGCTCCAAGTATGGCAGATTGATTGATATGGATTTAACTCCCTCACAAGCTAGTAAAGCCAAGTAACTCAGATTTGGGCATGCACGTAGAGCATGACACAATGTGGAATCATCCGTTTTTGCTCCCACTATTTCGAGGCTGCGAAGGTTTGGGAACATATCCCACTTGGGAGGGTTGATCATTAAAACACCCCAAAGCTTCAAAGTCTCCAAATTCTTGGCCATGCCAACGCAATCAAGCTTCAAAGGGCCTTCTAGAATAACCTCCTCACTAGCAAGATTATCCATTCTTAGCTCCAATAGCCTAAGAGATGGACCCACATGCATCATCCAAGATGCCAGGCCGTTGCTTGTGAATGGGCTATACACCACAAGCTCCTCAAGACGACGAAAAGACGTAATCATTTTCCGAATGATGGCGTCAGAAACATGAGTCTCCAAGATGCTTTCGAATGAATTCCGGGGGAAGAAAATGCTCTTAACAGAGTCTGTTGACTCTTTCCATCGCTTGGAGACACAGTTGCAAGCAGCCACGTCCCTTGCAGCGGTCAGGTTGGAAAGAATGTATAGAAGAAGCGCTTCAGGGAGAGAGTCCATTTGGCTGAGACATTTCATCGAACAGTTGGTAGTCAGCTAATGAACACAACTATATAATCTCGTAAAATGCAATAAGTATTTATGCTTGGCATTATCAATCCATGAATATCAAAAAATGACAGAGCTTGTTTACAAATAAACCCCAATATTTCTCAACACTTTCATATTTGCTTCATAAATGCAGCATGACTAGGGTGGTAATACAAGTTTTTTAATATCTAGATCTTGACTTACGAACATTCACGAGCTATAATAAATCCCCACAAATATACAATTGAGATCTGAAAATTGCTCGATTTTCCCGCTTGTGTAATCTCAATACCAGACAGAATCAAGCAACCCTAGGATGACATTTTCGCAGAGAAATAGCTACAAATGTTATAATCGATAGACAGATAAGAGGAGACAAAACCCACATTTGCAAGAGTCTATACAGGAAAAACAAATCCACAGATATCCAAAAATCAAGTCATAGATTAGATCCGGAGAAAAGGGCACCGGAAGAGAAACATAAAGCAAAGGGGGACAAACAGTAAACAGAGAGATTCATCTTCAATTCACATTATAAATATTTTGTAGGGTAACCCTAAAATTGAGCTTCTTAGGGGCACTGAGTGTAAAGAATCTAGCACAGGTGAAGGAAAAGCAAAAACCCAAAAGTGTAGATGCGAAGAAAGCAAAATAAATGTGGGGGTGAGAGAGATTCTTACAGTATGAATCTGTAAATCTGGGTCGACCTAGAAGATTGTGAGAGAGAGAGAGAGAGAGAGATTCGAAACCTCAAAGTCTGGAAAAATGTCAATCTGGGAGAGGAAGAGAAGGATTTGGGTATTTGTAAGAAAAAAGAGAGTTAGGAGAGAGGGTGGCGCGTGAAGAGAGACGGAAGGCGGAGTTTCAAAATTTGAAAAGAGATCTTTTCTCTTTTCAAAAACAATTCGCAGCTTTTACCAAATTTTTTTATTTTTTTATTTTTATTTCAAACGGGAAACTACAATTCTTGCATTTTTCTACTTAGGGGTATTTCGTTTTGATAAACTATAATCACACCCCTGATAATTGAACTGGAAAACCAATACAAAATTTTGAATGGATTCATTTTTTAACGTATGAAAATTTTAAACCGAATAAAATAAAATAAATCTGATCTAATTTTATCGAGCGTTTTTAAATAACTGATTATCGCGCGTTATTTTAAACTTAATTACCCACGTTTTTTAGAAACTGATTAACCCCTATTTTTAAAAAACCGATTACCTGCATTTTTTTTAATAACTGATTATCCCATTATATATTCATGATAGGTTATTATATTCATTAAGATGTATAATCTATTGCTCATATAAAATGTTTTACATACATATGTGAAGTTATTCAATATACTTACAGGATTAAACAACGTTGTGAATGCAAGTCCGTTGCATTTTATCTCATGTTTCTATTTAATCTTATAGAAAATATTAAAAATATACAATATGGATTGAGATTTAACAAAAACATGAATTCTAATAGTTAGTATTAGTATTGTTATTGCCTCATCTTCCGATTCCATCCTTCATATTGTATATTGTTGACAAAGCGAGGTATAATTTTATGCATTTATTATATAAATTCTAAACTTTATGAAGAAATTGAAAAATAAAAACTTGAAAAAGAAGTAAAAATAAAGTAAATTTTGTATTAAATTAAATTTTTTTATTATGTGAGTAAAAAAGTGAGTAAAAGGGAAAATGTAAGTTTATTTGTAATAACATATATATATATATATATATATATCTTTATTAAGTTATACTATTAAAGGATATCTAAAAAGAGATAAATCTAATACTGGAATCCAATATATATTTCCATATTGCTCTTTTTATTGATTATTTTCTTAACTTCATAAATATTTAGGTACTTTTTTTAGAAAAAAAAAATCAAATTAGATAATTTTTTGTATTGTTTTAATTTTATATACTTTCCCATTATGATAAAATTTATGAAGAATAAACAAATCATTTTCTTTTAAAAATTTAGATTTGTGATATAATGTTTAAAAGTTAAACGAGAATCGATAAATAATATCCGTGAAAATATACTGAAATGACCTACTACATTAGAAAAAATATATGCATAAGTTTAATCAATTTCTTTTTTTTTTTAAAAAAAAATTCGAAATAGTTGAATTCATTCTCTTTTTTTTGGATATGACATAAAAAATATAATATATGCAACTATATTATTAAAATAAGTTATCCATATTTGATAAAAAAAAAATCAGATCTTTATTATTGAAATGTTTAGTCTTTAACAGATGTAGTTAACTGACATGTGCAATATTTTATGTTTATAAAAATATAAATTTTTTTGTTACCCGAATTTTTGAAAAACTGATTACCCCGCTTTTAAAAAAAAAACTGATTACCCGCGTTTTTTTAAAATTGATTACCCGTGTTTTTTTAATAACTGATTATTCGTGTTATCCATGAAATCAAGTAATTTATCTTTTTTTTTTGTTTTAGTGAAATACAAGTAATTTATGTTTAGAATGTGATTTTAAACTGTAACAAAGACATATATAATATATTTCTGGTATAAAAGAATTCAAATTAAAAATAAGTAAACACCACTGCACTAGTGAGTCAGCATGTTCAAAAATTAAAATACTATACATTAACTTTTTTATTAAAAGATAATCTCTAAAATTGTCTCTTATTCTTATTGTTAACAAATGGGACATAAATTTATCATATAGAAAAAATAAAATGTTGTCTTAGCCTCTCCCACACCACCATCACTATTTAGCCTCTCTCTGCTCAACGTTGGTTGAGCCAACTTCTTCCGTTTTCTTCTTCCTCAAGACAAATCAGCGACTTTCACATACTCTTTCAATGACAAAGCCCTCGAAGAAGAAGGATCACGATCAACAGCAGCAGCAGAATCTCGACCCTGAGAACCCTGAATCTTCTCGAGTCGCCACTCGGAGCTGTTCATCTCTCCTGTCGAGTCTGTTTGGTCTCCAATGTGTCATCGTTTTGGTCCTAAGCTTTGCGCTTCTTCTTTCTGCGATCTTCTGGTTATTCCCGCGTCGATCGCCGTCTGATTTCAACGCTGATGATATAACTAAACTCAATGGTAAGCGTCTTCTTACAACAAAAGTTTTTTTTTTTTTTTTTCAGTTTTTGAGGATAAATTTGGTATATTGATTACTCAATAACATACCGTTTTGGCAAATTTATTCTCATGGGGATGCTAATTCTTTTTCGAAAATTATACAAAAACCAAGAGATCCCTTATTGATTAGTTGCAGAATCTAGCTATTGTTTAACTTCTGCTTAAAGGTGGAGACTTTAAGTACAGAAGCTGTCTCTGGTTTTAGTCTCACTAGTCTTGAAAGATCTTATATATATGCCACACTATATCACAATGCTCCAAAATCCTTTAATGTCTAAAATCCTTTCTTCTTCTTTGTCTTAAACCAGGTTCAGTACAAGCTTACTTCAGACTTAAAAAACCACCTTCTGAAGTTGTTTCCCGTAAAGGAAGACTAGAGCATGATATCTGTCAGAGTATAGGTCTTTTAAACACAAAGGTATATATGTTTGCTCCAAAACTTATGCAGTAATAGTGTTTTGATTTCTACTTTTATAGCTCTAATATCCATTTACTGTTGAACAGGTGACTATTCTGTCTCTGCATCAATCAGGTGTATCTACTAACTATACAGATGTGGAGTTTGCGGTTCTGCCTGTCCCTCCTGACTATACAATAAGCAAAGACTCGTTAAGTTCACTGCGATCGTCTTTTATTAAGCTGTTTGTTAAAAGATCGAAGTTGAAGCTGACCACATCAAGGTTGGGGAAGACAACTTCTTTTCAGGTTTTGAAATTTCCTGGGGGAATCTCTGTAGATCCGTTTAGACCTAATCCTGTCTCTGGAGTAATAGTGATTCTGTTTGACTTTACTCTCGACCTGTCGATATCTTATATACAATACATATTAGCTCTGCTAAAAGGTCAACTTGAGCATATGTTGTGTTTGAAGCCATATGAGGGGTTTCTTCATTTACTACTCAAAAATGAACAAGGATCTACAATATCTCCACATGTAACTGTTCAGGTTTATGTTGTCTCAACCATGATGAGAAACCATCTTCACCAGAGACTGGACCATTTTGCTCAGATCATTCAAGCATCCCGTGCTAAAAATCTCGGTCTAGACAGTGCGGTTTTTGGTGAAGTCAAGAGTATAACTTTCTCAACATACCTGGACGGAAAAATTCTTGATTCTGATTTGGAATTGGCACCAACGCCAACTTCTTGCTTCCCTTCTCTGTGTTAAGTATTATATGAAGCTTCTTACCAAATCGGGCAGAGCAATTTCTCTTTTCCTCTTAAAGGGGCCTAATAATTCTTCTGGCAAGGACGTGTCAATGTTTCTTGTCTAAAATATTAGAGATGGGTGACTATTAGAATCACCATCTCGCTTCTAAGTCATTTCTAGCAGAATCTTGTTAGCTTTAGAACTAATGGTCTCATCGAGGTTGTATGAAACAGAGTTCTTCATTTTAATGAGAAGCAGTTTAAGTTTATTTATTACTTCTTTGAATACAAAGAGCATATTTCAGATTCTACATATTGAGTTTATAAAGCCTCCATATGGTTTGTTACAAAAGGAATATCGCCATTTTGTTTTAATCGATTTAGCTCTTCCTCTAGCTTCTTAATTACTTCATCTTTCTCTGCAAGAGTCTCTAGCAATGTTCTATTCTCTTTACTAAGAGCTTGAAACTGGCTGGTGATTCCATCTATCTGCATTTCAATGGCTTCATCACTAAGCTCAAACGCAGTCTCCACAACCCTCAGAACCCGCCACAAACTCACCACTATGATGAACCCGGTCCCTTTCCTCTCAAGAAGCACCTGGAGAATCAGAGCTACAATTGCAAGTGCACCATCCATTACACAACCAGGTTGTCTGAAGAATGATTTCCCCATGGCAACAGCCAGAGCCATTGACTTAACGGCGAGAATGCTTAGAATCGCGATTCCTCCCCAGTGGAACCATTCATTCTCGGTTTCGGTTTTCTTGGCTGATGTGCAAGAGAACACAGAAGAAGATAATTCGAGGGACGTTAAGATGATGTCAAGAGAGAGCAAAAAGATGGTGAAAAGGTGAACTTGGTACGACACTAGGAACTCTGACAGAGTGACTCTCCAGTGTTGTTTAATGGAGATAAGATCTTGTTGTTGTTGTTTTGGGGAGAAGATGCAGAGCCCTCGCCATTTTTGCCGTCTGCACCAACTCTTGATTAGATTTTGGATAGAGGATTCGACATTTTCAACTGTTCCGGTGCTAATAGAATTCATTGAAAGAT
Source organism: Erysimum cheiranthoides (assembly GCA_011420285.2). Classification (NCBI taxonomy): domain Eukaryota; kingdom Viridiplantae; phylum Streptophyta; class Magnoliopsida; order Brassicales; family Brassicaceae; genus Erysimum; species Erysimum cheiranthoides. Next base: position 22,060,687 of record CM022176.2, on the reverse strand, counting down.
GAAAAGATTTGGAAATTGTTGGTAGATGGGTGATATGAGCTTTAAAGGAAGGCAACCATTTTTAATGGGTTTAGGAAATTAGTTTTTTTTTTTGGAAAGATGACTTGAAAGGCAAGTAAGCTTGATATATGATGCAAGCTTTATTTTATCCTTTTTTAGGGACGATGATAGAAAATCCAATTTTTTCATATAATTTTAATACCAAATCTAAAGAATAATACCATTGACACTATTTTTAAGAGAAGAAATTAAATAATTATCAATACATTTAAAAAAATTACTACAAAATTTATAACAACTTTATTAATTTTCTTTTCATAAAGAAAAAAAAAATATACTAATTTTAAAATATCTGTAAGATAACAGTGAAATTCATTAAAATTGTAAACTTTTTTGTTAATTGGTTAAAAAAAATCATTAGCAAACAAGAGTATTCCTTCTTGGACGCCAATTGTGCAGACTGCAGACTATAGAGATTTTGTTTACAATTAAAATACTGCAAAATAACGTTAAGTTTATTACAAGACTCTTGTTTGTTTTTTTTTTTCACCTGACTCTTGCTTGTTTGACGCCAATAATGCGGAGATATTTGATTATTATTATTTTCTACTTTGACAACTTTTTTTTAAGACTTCCATTTCGTTTTTGCATTGACTTGGTAGCAATAGGCGAATAATAAGTTGGCGGCATGGTGAGTTCAATTCCGTTCTTATAAATTCCTCTCCAAACTGCTTTCAAATCATAAACTCACAAATTCTTGAGAGTTTCTCTTACTGTTCACAAAATTGCGAGAAAATTTTACAACTTGCAAAGATTTAATCCATGGCGTCTGCAAGCGGAGTGCGAAGGATCAAGCTAGGAAGCCAAGGGCTTCAAGTGTCAGCGCAAGGTCTTGGTTGTATGGGACTTTCCATCTTCGACGGAACTACCAAGCTAGACGCAGATCTCGTTGCTCTCATTCACCACGCCATTAACTCCGGCATCACGCTCCTCGACACCTCTGACGTTTACGGTCCCGAGACCAACGTGTTGCTCCTGGGCCAGGTTCGAGTTCGAGATTTTCGATCTTTGTTCAGACTCTATTGAGATGGCTCTAGAGTTTAGTAATTGTTTGGTTATGTGATGTAATCAGGCTTTGAAAGATGGAATGAGGGAGAAAGTGGAATTGGCAACCAAATTTGGGATTCTCTTTGAAGATGAGAAATGGGGTTACAGGGGAGATCCCGCCTATGTAAGAGCTGCGTGTGAAGCCAGCTTAAGGCGTTTAGGAGTTAGCTGCATTGATCTTTATTACCAGCATAGGATCGATACCACTGTCCCCATTGAAGTCACTGTAAGCTTTTTCTTGCCAATCTTTCTTCTTTCTTGAATCCATGAGCTGATTGTTACGGTGTTCTCTTGTCCTGTCATTTCAAAGATTGGAGAACTGAAGAAGCTAGTTGAAGAGGGTAAGATAAAGTACATTGGTTTGTCTGAAGCCTCTGCCTCGACTATAAGAAGAGCCCATGCTATTCACCCGCTAACCGCGGTGCAGTTAGAATGGTCTTTATGGTCGAGAGATGTTGAGGAAGATATCATTCCTACTTGCAGGTGCAGAATCTTCACCAACATTCCCCTTTCTCCATTTAATTTTAATATCCTCATCTTGTAATCTCCATTCTTTGCTTTACTTTCTCCAGGGAACTCGGGATTGGAATTGTAGCTTACAGTCCTCTGGGACGGGGCTTCTTTGCTGCAGGACCAAAGCTCATTGAGAATATGGACAATGGTGACTACAGAAAGGCAAGTCCATCAATATATATGAATGTTCACCGTCTCTTGTAAGAACGTTCAAGACAAGAGCTGCCTATCATCATCTCAGTATGATGTTGTTAAAACTGTGCTTCCTTTATTCCAGGGTTTACCAAGATTCCAGCAAGAGAACCTAGACCACAACAAGATTCTCTATGAGAAAGTAAATGCAATGGCCGAAAAGAAAAGCTGCACTCCCGCACAATTAGCTTTGGCATGGGTTCATCACCAAGGAAATGATGTCTGTCCAATTCCAGGGACCTCCAAGATCAAAAACCTTAATCAGAACATTGGAGCTTTATCTGTGAAACTCACTATCGAAGAGATGGCCGAGCTTGAAGCCATGGGACACCCAGATACTGTGAAAGGAGAAAGATCAGACACTAATATAGTTACCTATAAGAATTCTGAAACTCCACCATTGTCCTCTTGGACTGCATAAACCAGCTGTAACAGTTTTGCTCTGCCATCGTGCTGAGCTGTGTTCTGAACTACTTTTCATTATCGTCTTTAAGCTACATTATTGTTTGTCTGTTTCTGTCTCAAAAGTAATAATTTTTTTTAAAGTAAATCTCTCATTAGGACTGAAGATTCTGCAAACATTATACTGTAACAACGAATTGAGAAATGTGCAATATATATATACAATGATTTGTATCACATCATGTGTTAAACCATGAAAATGAAGAATATGTACCTAGTGGATGATTATTATTACCTTAACTAGAAGTTGTATTACACATAACCGGCCTCTCAAGACCAAACTCAAAAACTGTCAATACTAATTTAAGCCTCAACTTACAGCAAAAGGCTTTTGAGTTCCATCGACCTATGCCGTCTTCTATGAATTTCAAGGAATCCTTGTTCGACTTACAGCCAAAGCATTTTGTGCGGATCAAAGAGTTTTACCTTGGCTTTAGAAGGAATGTAGTCCATTCTTCCCCGACAGCACAAGGATTTTACCATTCCTGATTGTTGAATCTCGTGTTCTGAAGTGGTGTCTGCAGTTCATAAACATTGTCATGTTATTCACGGAAACATTACCATGTACCAGGTACATGTGCTCTTTACTTTAGCATCGACAAATTCCGAATTTCCTGTCAACTTCTTGGCTCTTGCTTCAGGTGGATGCTTGGTGGAATGGTGTACGATGTTGGCTGTGAGACAGGGAAACAATCCACTTAACATCAAACATGGCCAGCTTCCAAGAGAAATGCCCAAGAGATCAATTAACTTAGAACATTAATATTTTCTATGCTCCACTTTTAGGGTCAAGAAGCTCTGATTATTTGAGGTCACAAGAAAAACTTTTCAATTAGCTATTTTGACACATACAGCAAAATCTATTACCTGTGTTGTACTCGAAAATAAATTGCTTGCAAGATCATCGTTAATTGAAACAGGGAGAGCCGGCATCCGACTCATGATACCAGGCATCTCCTTCATGCTGCAGAAGAAACTAAGAATTTAGCAATTGAAGTTTTAATCATAGAAAAGAAAAGAAGACAGATGGCTTGTCTCAATCGTGAAAACTAAATTAGCATTAGATCCACATACTCAGTCAAAATGGCGCTGATATTATTTCTTGCCTGATAAAAGAGACTGATGTTATCCTGCAGCTGTATGCACTGAGTTAGGATATCTATGTGCGAATTACATTGCAAAAGGAAACAGTTTCAAATTCTTTTCTAAGAAATAACTGAGCATGTGGGAAATATGGTATACAATATTTGATCAAACTTTTCTGACAGTTCAGTCCAACTAGCCACAAAGTGCAAGTATAAAATTACCTTGTACGCAGAGAGGTTGTAAGAAATTTGACTAAAAGCTTGAGCATTTTGCTGCAGAAGATCCATTACTGCGTCACTTAAACCTGAGACGAGTTCAACAAAGGTACCTAGCTGACAATTTGACTTTGTATCTTTTGAAGACCACACAACTCAGGAGAAGAGCAAATAATTAAAAGAGCACTAGACCTTCAAAAGGCATGCGTGTACTGTGGCACATATTGTTCATGACATATAAAGCATTTTGTTGTGGCACATTGGATAGCATGTTCAGTTCTGGGGATGTATCCACCACCTTACCATGAAGAAGCATGGTCTTTAGAACCAAGTTCAAAAGCATACTGATTTACAGAAGTTCATAAGACCCAGCAAAGAGAATGTTCATTATATGAAACACATACTAACCCTTTATCAAGTGTCATAACAATCATTATATGACCCTATAAATATAATCATAACTATGCCCACAAGCTCAGATACTGATGTTAAAGTTATATATGCTAATACTTCTGCATAGTTGGATCCACATCATTTGCTGCCCATCACTCTTTGAACAATCGATCACAAACGTTATTGATTGTCCAGTCATGTACCACAAACACCGAATGTGGTGGTCTTTTTTCTTTAGTCAAGAACTAACAAAATATGTTATGAGAAACCCACAATACAAGTTATTCAGCCAATTATAGTCTAGCTTCTTCGTCGAAAAAACTACCGTTAGCACAGATTTGCATGAATAAAAGTCAAATCTCTAAAATCCCTTTTAACCCAAAAGGTAAAGGAGGCGACCTACTTCCGTTGATTTATTAACTGGTAAATATGATACACGAAAGGTTCAGGTGGGTAAGCATACCTTCCTATTGCTAAGGTTCTTAGCGGCATTATTATCTTCTCTTTTCCTCCGTTTTCGCTGTGAAAATAAATGTCCGACTTAGCCAAGAGAAACTTAAAGATCATGATAGATATCTAGTGGAAGATAAAATAAAGGCAAACAAGCACTAAATAACAGGAAAAAGAGTAATTCTGAACTTTATGTTTGATTACATCAGATATCTGATTGAAAACTCAAGTCAATTATGACAGGATAGAGACATGAATGAGACGGTAATATGATGATAATAAAGCATTGTACTTCATTGATTCATTTTGTTCCACTTTATTATGCACACAAAAAAAAAAAAAAACAATTAACATTATGATGTATGTAACCCATGCCGTGGGAAAAATAATCAATCAAAACACCTACGTAACTTTTTTATAACTTCTAATCAAAGAGAACATGCCAATATAAATTTCTTAAACTCCAAAAAGTATAGGATCAGTCTCAGCCATCACTCATAAAAGTAATATCTATGTCAGGATAACTAGAGAAATAATTAAGAAAAAGCTTTAGGCTTATTTCCTTTTCCAACAATTCCCTCCACAATCATGGACTCGAAAGCTAATATAAAGACTGATCTAGCGTCAGCAATACTTGTCATTTTCTCTTTTTTGCTCACCCTTTACCAGTCTTTAGACAATCTTTACGACATGGCAGGGTGACTTTTCATCAATAAAACCTCTAGCTTCTTTTTGTGTAGGACTTTATCTTTATCACAAAGCACACACGCAAAGTTGCATCATCATGCTGATACCCTCATATATAGCATATGCTTTTAACAGTGATAAAAATATCTCTCGGATCCTTACTCCAATAACAGCCACATACGATTTAAAATAAAAAGAATGCTAGAAACTGGTAAGCATTTCTCTAGCAGTAAAGTCTAGAGTGGTAAATTTTCTTCTCTAACAAGCAAAAAGAACATGACAAATAGCTCATGAAGAACAGGAAGTATGAACACAGCTCAAGGAAACTTAAGCGAAAGCACAACAACATTACAAACTTACCGTCATCCATCTACACCTCAATGCTACATCCCTTACAGTTTTTTCTGGTAAAGTTGCAGCGATCTTTACATACTTTGAAATCTTCGGTTCATCTTTTAATCTACAAACGGAAAATAATAAAGATGTTATGCATGCAAACAAACAGAACAACAACCTACAGACTCTAGAAACCCAAAGTAATCTCAGCTAAATTTGCTACAAAATCAATATGAGAGATGACTTACTTAGAGCAACCTGAACTAATGGTCCCAATCTTTAACAATATACGTTATTTAACCTTTTATTCGAAGGAACAAAAGAACATACTTTAATAGTCCACCATGGAGAATATAATGTGCCCACTACTACTTGTTATTAAACAACTTTACGTTTTGTTTTTGTAGAAAATTATAATCATAGTTTGAAAAGCTACGAATGAACAAGACACTTTGCAGATTAAAAATTAAGAAATGGAAATATCCCAAATACCAAACAATACGAAAAAAAAACCTACTTGGCAAGGCCGTTCTCCAGTACATACTGCTCCTCAGCGGACCAATCCATAACCAAAGCAGCTTCTTGTTTGACCCCAGCCGTCGAAGCCGAAGATTCCATAGTCGGGTGAAACCCGGAGGCACCGTTAATCGCATTTAAACCGTAACTCGGCGGAAATACAAGACCAGTGGTGCTAGTACTCGGCAAGCAGTGACTATTATTATCCATTGGAATCATTCCTGTTTACTGAAACTGATTCCAGCTACGAGGATGCCCCCAAACATATCGAATTTAGGGTTTTAGCAATTCATAAATCCATTAGGAAGCAAAATAAATAAAAAAACAAAGAGCGATTAAACCACCAAAAAAACAACTGAAACTGAAAGAGCATGAGATGAGCAGCTCACCTCAGATTTGGCATCAACTGAGAAGATAGAGCACTCCGGAAGCTACAGAAAGCTCAAATCCGCGCCGGTGATGTTATAATTAATAAGAGAGAACGCTGCAAACACGTCGGAAACAGCTTCGAGATGCTCCGGCGAGTATAAGAACTGAAGATCGAAAGATGCGATGTGAGAAGAGGAAGAAGAAGATCAGAGAGTGGCAGCAAATTGCGAACTCCAATGGGGAAAGGAAAGAGAAAGAAGAGAGGAGAGTGTTTGTTTAGTTTAGTAGCAAGTAAGTAATTTTGGTTATTGTTTTTTGTTTCCTTCTTTCTTCTGCAGAGCCACTTTGTTGTATACTTGTATGCACTTTGCTTTTTTCTTTTGGCCTCTCTTTACTTTGCTGCTTTCTTATATTTATTTATTTGCCTCTCATTTCCTTTTTATTTGTTTATCTTTTTAGTAATCAAAACTAGCAAATTAAAATCTAACAGTTGAGGTCTTTTTTTTTCTCAACAATTTTAAAATTCTAAATAAATAAAACAAGAGTGTAGACTTTAGACCAATGAGGTTTAAGTTAAGAGATATCTAGGCATCAAATCTAGATGGGGATGGGGAGATCTTCGCATATCAAGGTAAAATTAGATTCATTTTCCGATTGTAACTAAACATCAAAAGGTTAAATTTTCTTCTATTAGTATAGTATAGACTGTATAGTGGTGGTGGGCGTCAGACTCCCCCATGACATCTGAGTGTAGGTATCTGAGTGGCATTATATACAATAAATTTCTTTAACATTAGCTATTAATCTAAACCCACTTGCTGCTTCCAACTCTCACACTGGTTACCAAACAGTGTCGTTGCATACTTAAAACTAATTTTGAGATAACTTAATTTTTATAAGCTTCACAAACAACAGGGCTTTTTGTATTTATACTTTTTGTTTTTGTTTGATGAGGTACACATTGTTACTTCAAAGAAGTTTTTATCATCTTCCTATGAACGCTGCAGGGAACAAAACAAAACAAATCGACAAGGAATCTACCATTGAAGCCTAAAGCTCGCACCTTGCATTAGCGGGTGAGCAAAATATGCCCCAACTGTTAACGCAGTGATTGCAAGATACGGCAACCGAACAAATTCTTTGTAGTAATCCTCAGGCAACACTTGGCGTCCTTCCAAAATGGCAGCAAATGGAATCACACTTGTTCTCTTCTTGATGCTTTCAAAAGCCTCTCCATATCTTTTAGCTAATCTCCTGTCTCCATTCCACGCCCCAAACAAATGGTGTGCAATCAAACCCAAAGAAGCTGATGCAGCTACCGTGTTTCCTATCCAGAGAGTGTGTGCTAAACACCAAACTATTTGTCCAACCATCTGGAAAGGAGAAGAGAAGAGATGTGCAACAGTAATCAAATCTCATTAACAAAGCCAGTAGAATAAATCTTGGTTCTCGAAGATGAAGAGAGAAGAGAAGAAACCAAAACTGAAGCTAAGCTTTCTAAATATCATCAATTAGAAGTTAGAGTTACGGATCAAAAGCAATATCAAGTAATCAAGTATTGATGTAATGGACACAGCAGAATGAGGAGATTTGATTGTGCTCATGTAATGTGTATATTATTAGGGTAATAGCCAAAATCTAAACATGTCCAGTGATTCTCATGATTGGGGCCTCACTAACACAGCCACTAATAAACCTCGATTCGTAAAAATCCAATCTCTCTGTATATTTTCAAGTTTTTGAAACACAAAAATGAAGCAAACTGTGCTGCTCATGTGTAGGCATATTAGGGAAATGATCAATACCTGAGGGTGTCGAGTGATTCTCATGATGCCGGTCTCCCACATATGCATCTTGGGTTTGTCAACAGCTGCTACCTCCAAAAGATTGAAGGTTGAAGGATATAGAAAGAAGAAAGATACAAAATTAGCAATCCAAACAGCTTCATGGACTCCAGGAACACCCTTAAGCTGCCATAACTGTGACCCATCGTATCTATGGTTTATAAAGAAAACCTGAAAGAAGAACAAGGCATTGCGTAAACCATAAGAGAACTAACTCAAACAGGTATTTTTAATGGATCCAGAGAAAATTTGCAGAGTAAGAGGGTGTACTCACAATGGTGCTCATAGCTAAAGGAAGAGAGATTCCAGCAAACAAAACACGAAATGCTCGTTCACCAATAAGTTTCTCTCCTATATCCCTTAAACTAGCTAAACCACTATGTACAGTTGCAAATATGAGGATAAGCATTAACATAGCAACCTGCAAAAAGAGTGGTTTGAACAATCAAATAGCTAATTTGCCACAAGGAAAATTGAAATTGGTTCAGTTACTGTTTAATTTTGCACACCTCCGGTGAACCGGAGAGGCTAGAGACGGCATCGATGTATGATTTTCCGAAACCGGTGGAATTGTCAATCCAAACAACGTTGAGGACGAAGAGAACAACACCAAGGACAACACTGAAATAAACCCAGGAAACAAGCTTTTGTTTCCCTAATTCAAAAGCAGCAGAATCTTCACCGATCAGTAGAGTAGGAATCTCGGCGTCTGAAGCGACGGGTTGGTCTTCCCGGAGAGTGCTACGGACGAGAATTTTCCGAATTATCGGTGACGAAGAAGAAAGCAAGCTGGTTGAGTTTCCGAGACGGGGATGAGCTGGGATACGGCGTATTAAGGTGAGGGTAGGGCGGCGAGGAGAAGGAGGAAGAAGAAGCGAAGGAGGACTAGAGAGAAGAAGATGATGAACCGCCATTGTTGTTGGTAAAAAATCTTTCGAAAGAAGCAACAAAACGCTGTCACTTTAATACGCTTCTTCTATTTGTTTGGTTTTTTTTTGTTTCCTCTGAAATCCCATTTAGTGATGGAATATTGTTGGTGATCATTTATTTTATGATTTTTTTTTCCAAATTATCATTTTCTTGCATAGAAACAAACCATTCCACTGACATTTTACTATGTGCTAGTGGAAATTTTAAAAGATTCCAACAAAAGTCTTCTAATGTTGTGACTATGATTTATTTAATTATTTGCTGCTTCTGCATCCCTAGCACGCCTATGACCTATCAGCCTTGACTTCTCTTTATAATCTTTCATTATGCATAACACTTAAAAGATGTTTAAGATAGTTTAAAATTTGAATTACTTCACAACAAAAATTTTAAACTTCCAGGAAAAACAAATGAAGGATCCCTTCTACCACCAAATCTCGCTTTTCCAGCTCGAAAACAAAAACTTGGGTAGGCTTGCAATCAGTTTTCGTGCAATGCTTTGGTCAGGTAAAGCCTGCTGAAGTTCTGGCCAGCCACTCTGCATAGCAATTGGTCGACTCATTTTAATCTATTTTGAAACTCGAAATTTGTGAAACGGGTTATAAAGAGTTAACACAAGAACATACCCATTGATTTGGCCACAGAAGTTTGAGACTTGGTTTGTGATGAGGAAACTCTCTAGCCTTGATGGTTCAGGGATCGGCTTAAAGATTGGGTTTGAAGGATCCTCTTCGGGCAAAGGCTCTTCTCCAGCTGATTTGCGAGTCATGTTCTCCGTCCTATAAACCAAACCTCTTAGTTAGTTGGAAGAACAACACAAGCAAAAGCTTAAGACAAAATGTTATAGGACAATCACTACTCTTGTAACCAAATTGTACACCAAAAAAGCAAAATGATTTTGCTGGATATATAAATCGACCTACCTCCTCTTCTGGAGCCAGGCTTGCTGTTGCGCTTGCTGACGAGACAGGTTCCGGTAGTAATATTGAAACTGAAAAAATAAATTAAGATATCACGTTAAGATAGTTCTGACTTCTGAGGATGCGAATTGAAAAAGGGTGCAGAATAAGCCAAACCTTTTGCTGCTCCATAGATAAATCATCCATGCATTTAATCAAAAACTCCATATTGTTCTCAAGGAAAGGAGTGGTTGATGAGTGTAGACGATCATAATCACCCTATTAACGAGAAAATACAGAAGTATTAAGGGTCAAAAATCTAGAATACGGATGGCAAGCGAGAATCACTATCCAGATACTAATATTATACCTGTGAGACAGGTGTATCAGTCTCCAATTCGGTCATAAACGCACTGACAAGAGCAGAGTTTGAAACCTTGATCTGTCAAAAGAAATATTCAACATTGAAACCAAAAACTTCTGTCAAAGGAACATATAATTAGGTAATAGTGCCAACCTAGTTACTTAAAAAGATTAGCTGATTAGACTTCAACATAGAAGAGAGTTAGAGACTTACAGGTATTTCCTCAAAAATATCCATCCAGGAGAAATTTTTCTCTCTCAACCTGAAAAAGATAGTGATCAGCGCTCATAGAACCTAGATTTTTAAATATATCAGGATACATACTTCTCGCCTGTAAAGTTTCCGCCTCGGTACAATTCCATAAAGGAATCTGAAAGCTTCAAAGCCTTCAAAGCTAGGACACCTAGATCAGCTTTGGAGGGATCATATATGATGCACACGCACCTCTTGATATTCTCCTGTGGATGCAGAAGAAATAATTTCTTAAAGTTCATATCTTGATTTTGCAAGGGAGTTTTGCAGACAAAGTCTCAGCAAATAATTTCATGGTCCTGTTTACAATAACAGATGCCCAATTCTATTCTGCACTAGAGTAACCATGCTATACATACATAGATATATCCAAAACTCCAAATATTCTGATTAAAAAATGAATGCACACTAAGGCATTCTTCCATAACAAATAAAAAAAGCAAGCTAAATGAATAACACAGCTAGCATACGAGTAGACCAATTCAGCAAATCCAGAATCTAGAATGTTAATAATCACATGGCAGACAGGATTCTTAAAAAGTACCTGGTAATTCATGAAGGTCTCAATCAGTTCCACAGTCTGATAGGAACCAAGTACTGTAGATTGATACCTGAACAAAATTAAGCAGATCTTATATACATTCAGAAAAGAATATTTAACAAGTGAACTCAGACTAATGACATTAAAAAACCTACCACCCAACAGTGTTGTTGTCAACATTAACCTCCCTCAGACATCTCATCATCTCAAGCTGATAATTCGCACCATCAGCTTCAATTTCTTCATCATCATCCCTAACCTGTCATCGTTTAAGATACAAATTGCAGTAAATCACATGTACATCAATCATGGAAAAGCTCTTAAATTCTTGCAAATGCGTGTAAAATTGTTCAACATACCGGGAAAGGAAAACAATTGGTAACTTCAAGGACGCTACCAACATCAAGTCCAAGAAGCTGCCCAGTGACAAGGGTCGGTGCAAACTCCTTGCAGTGTTTGATTATCTTCAACACAGCCTATTACATAATACATACAAAATCCTCAACTTCACAACTTCCACCAATGATAATTCGGAATTCCAAATATATAAAAGATATAGTAAGTGACATAACGAGACCAATCACGCCGTAGCAAACTCCAAAATCAGCAGAAAACGAGGAGAAACCCTAAAATCGTAAAATCAGAGAACGGTATGAAGACGTTACCAATCCTTCGATCTGAACAACTCTAAGCGGAGGAGCCACAACCTCATCCTTCGATATCGCCTGCAAAAACGACCTAGCCACTGAAAAAACAAACCACGGAAGAAACTCAGCACAACATAGACAGAATCGTCAAAACACAGATGCGAAAATTTGAGGTAGCGTAAATTCTATGTGCAAGTGAAGAACGGAGAGGAAAACTGTACTGACTGGTTGCCATTGAAATAAACTCGGGTGATAGTGAAGCTTCCTAGGTCAATGAATCTGATTCTCCGGCGTGAAACCCTAACGATGTGATATTTTTTCTGCCGGCGGCGGAGATGAGCTAGAGAAAAGCCTTTATGTGTTTGATAGGGCTTCTTCTCATGGATTCGCAAAAAAAGTTTTAGAGAACGTTTTTTGCTGAATTGGCAACTAAAATTGCGAAACAGTCCTCATAATTTTGATTCTTGCTCTTTTTCCTTCTTTATTTTATTTATTATTTTATTTTTTTATGAAACTTATGCATTTGAGTTTTGACTACAATGTTTCCTCAAAGCTAATTTACAAAAACACGGTTTTTTCGGGATACTAGTCATGGTTGTTCTAAGTATTTGGTTCGGTTTCAGCTCGAAAATTTCGGATTTAGAAAATTTTGGTTTTGAAATTTAGGTCATGAATGTTTGGTAAATTTTTGTTGGTTTTAGGATTTTGGTTTTTGATTTTTGTAGTTTTTGATTTTGCTGTAAATTTTGGATTTTGCAAAATCTTGAATTACAAGTTTTTTAGTTTTTGGTTTTTATATAATTATATTTTTAAAAAACGTTTTTAATATATTTATTTTAATTTCTATTTCTATTTTGGGTTTAAAATTACTAAAAAAATAATTAAAAAAAAAAACAAAAAAAAATTGTTTACGATTAATTTTGTTGAAAAACTCCAAAAAATGGTTTTTGGATTTTAAGAACAAATTATTAGAATTCATTAAAATCTGGATTCCCTATAATTTAGGGAATCAACTTTTTATAAAATCATGAATGGTTTCAAAAATAGATTTTGCAAAATCAAAAACTAAAATCCACTTCAAAAACTAGTGCTCCTTAGTGTCTATTTGGTTATCTTAGAATTTTGGTTTGGATTCATAAAGTATTAAATATTTCAATTCAGTTTTATCCAAAAGTTATGATATTATTAGATAGTCTTTCAAGTATTTTAAATATTTTCGAATACTTTCTAATTTCTGCAGTTCGGATCCATTATTTAGATATTTTCTATTATTAAGTACAAAAATTGAACATATAATTTGTTCATTTTTTATTCTAATCGGATATCTAAACCATTTTCAATTCTAAATATTATGAGTTATTCGGTTAATTTATTGGTTTCATTGATATATAGATTCGTATATTTATGACTAACTTATTAGGCAAGGCTAAATAACTTTTCCTTAATCCGCTCTGGTCTGAATTGCAAAACAGCCTTCAAAATTGAGATTTTTACTGAATGACCGCTAAATGTTTTCAGATTATTATAAGGATGGACCATCCAGCCCATGAACCTATAATATATTTAAAATATTTTCGAATACTTTCTAATTTCTGCAGTTCGGATCCATTATTTAGATATTTTCTATTATTAAGTACAAAAATTGAACATATAATTTGTTCATTTTTTATTCTAATCGGATATCTAAACCATTTTCAATTCTAAATATTATGAGTTATTCGGTTAATTTATTGGTTTCATTGATATATAGATTCGTATATTTATGACTAACTTATTAGGCAAGGCTAAATAACTTTTCCTTAATCCGCTCTGGTCTGAATTGCAAAACAGCCTTCAAAATTGAGATTCTTACTGAATGACCGCTAAATGTTTTCAGATTATTATAAGGATGGACCACCCAGCCCATGAACCTATAATGTCATTCTCTTGTAAAAAGGCCAAGATCATAATATTCCTCGAAATATTGAACATTTAATCTCATGGGCCATTACATACATCTATAATATGAGTAAAGCCGTAACACTAATCAATCAGTCCACATATAAAATAGAAAATAAAAAAAACCAACAGTCATTGGAGTCAACAAGAATCCAAAACTTTGGAATTTTCCCTCCAAATCCCATCCGGTATTTTTAGAGTGTAATCCAAAGAGAGGACTAATTTAAAGTTATACCTATTACTCCATCTGTTTCTAATTGTTAAATATTTTAAAAATTATATATATATATATATATATATATATATTATGAAAACATATTAAAAATGATTAGAAATATATTATTTTTTGTGATTTACAATTTTTAACAACTTTAAATCAATCTAATATTTAGTTCTTTTTTTTTTTGAAATTTACAATTCATTATTATTAATTAATAAAAAATACATAAAAAACTAAAACAAATATATTTTTTAAAACATTTAACAAATAAAAACAAAACCATCTATCAACTAAAAGAACGTCCATAAGACATTGTCGTTTCATAATCGTTTCATAAGTCCGTAAGAAAAATCAATGATGTCCTTAATATACGGCAAAATAAATCGTATTTAATGTAGTTTTGTTACTCGGAATTCGAAACCTTCACGATGAAACTGAAGGTCAATAAAGTCAACAAGTTAATAGGAATTAAATGACGGCAGTCTCTTGGGGCCTTGGGGGTTGTTGTTGGACTGGTGGACCGCTGGTTAATATTAACTCAGCCTTTACGTGAACTCAATTGACCTTTTCTTTATTACATTTTCATCACGCTTAAGCTAAGCAACTAAATAAATTCGCATTTAAAATAATAACACACTTCAACATCCTCGTTTTAGTTTTAACAAAGATTGAAGACCAACCATGAATGTTAACACATGTTAAATTTCTTCACACTATATATGTATCCCAAACAAATAATATCCGAGCATTTACATACTTATTGTAATAACCTGAGGTCCAAATTAAAACACAGATTTCAAAATATGGTAGACATATAGTTTACTTATTAAAAAAAAAAATTAGAAATCATGTGAACATTCAACAAGAAAAGGAGGTAGGAAAAAAGCAGCTCAATAATTGGCTGAGGCAAGACGAACCAGACACCAATTGAATAAAATTAAAATACAATGTCTCTCTTTACTTTAATTCAGCCTACCACATTTCTTCTGCTCCATACCACACTTCACCATAGATCTCTATAAATTTTATCGCATTTTCCCAGCAGCAGTAACTACCTTGGCCCCAAACCTATCTGTCTGAATCTTGGCAAAGTAATAAAAACAAAAAATACGTGAATTATTTTTCTCTTTCTCCTTCGTCTCACCTTCATAACACCATTATTAATGATTTAATGTGTGCTGTGCAGATTTATATAATAATACTAATATCCATGAATGCATTGAAGAAGGCACAGTGAGAGAGAGGAAAAAAATAAAGAAGAACGAGAGAAAAAAAAAATTCAGGCATGGCTTCACGTGATGACATCTTCCTCGACCAAGAACTTCGAGAAAAGATACTCAGACAGTGAAGTGAGAGAGAAAAATGCTGGAAATTTTTAATGCTCCTTCTCTTCTTCCTCATGCTCACAACCAGTCGATTTACTTCCGCCATTAATGAGCAGAGCTCTCACTTTCTTCTTCTTCTTCTTTTTTTACCTTTCCTTTTTTGTTTCAATCGAGATGCTTTAGCATAATGGGGCAGATCTGGAAAGTGACCTATAATGGAAAGTGATGGCTTTGAGGAGATTCATGGGAAGCTTTTTATGGAAACTCTATTCCAACTGTATCAATCATTTCTGATTCTTTTATGAGCTGAGGAATAGTCACTCTTCGATTTGATTGTTTCATCGAGACATCCAACAATGGCTTCTTCTTCGATTACGTTGTATGTAGTCTTTGCATTTACAGTACTCTTCTGTTTGATTTCTCCGGCGAGATCTAGCGACGTCGAAGCTTTACTGAGCTTGAAATCGTCAATCGATCCATCTAATTCGATTTCATGGCGAGGAACAGATCTCTGCAACTGGGAAGGTGTTAGAGAATGTATGAATGGAAGAGTCTCGAAGCTTGTTCTCGAGTTTTTGAATCTCACTGGCTCACTCGACGAGAAGAGTTTGAACCAATTGGACCAACTTAGGGTTCTTAGTTTCAAAGCTAACTCACTCTCCGGCTCAGTCCCTAATCTCTCTGGCCTAGCCAACCTCAAATCGGTTTTTCTCAACGATAACAACTTCTCCGGCGAGTTCCCGGAGTCTCTCACGTCTCTTCACCGATTGAAAACCATTGTCCTCTCCGGAAACAGATTTTCCGGTCGAATCCCAAGCTCGTTGCTCCGTCTCTCTCGTCTTTACACGCTCAACGTTCAGGACAATCTCTTCACTGGTTCAATTCCTCCGCTTAACCAGACGAGTCTCAGATACTTCAATGTCTCCAACAATCAGCTCTCCGGCCAAATCCCATCGACACGAGCTCTGAAGCAGTTCGATGAGTCATCGTTTACCGGAAATGTCGCTCTTTGCGGCTATCAGATCCGAAGTCCATGCGGAGTCTCACCTGCGCCGTCGGCGAAACCAACGCCTATACCTAAGTCGAAGAACAATAAAGCGAAGCTAATTGGAATCATCGCCGGAAGCGTCGTCGGCGGAGTCCTAATCCTCATCTTCCTCTTGACGCTGCTTATCGTTTGCTGGCGACGGAAGCGACGGAGCAAAGCGCCGAGGGAAGATAGAAAAGGTAAAGGAATAGCGGAAGCAGAAGGAGCACCATCTGCAGAGACAGAGAGAGACATTGAGAGGAAAGACAGAGGATTCTCATGGGAAAGAGGCGAAGAAGGAGCAGTGGGAACTCTAGTTTTCCTTGGAACCAGCGATTCTGGCGAGACGGTGGTGAGATACACCATGGAAGATTTGCTTAAAGCTTCGGCAGAGACACTGGGAAGAGGAACGTTGGGGAGCACTTACAAGGCTGTGATGGAATCTGGGTTCATTGTTACTGTGAAGAGGCTCAAGAACGCGAGGTATCCTCGCATGGAGGAATTCAAGAGACATGTTGAGATCCTTGGACAGCTCAAACACCCAAATCTGGTGCCTCTCAGAGCTTATTTCCAGGCCAAAGAAGAACGCTTGCTTGTCTACGATTACTTCCCCAATGGCAGTCTCTTTACTCTTATCCACGGTATGTATCTAATGGCTGAACATCCACCATTGATTGCTTCTCTCAAGGTTCTTGTTTTGTAGCAATGCAAAGATTTGGTGGTTTGGATAGACATTAGGATACATTCGCCAGCATCATAGTGTTTTGTGTGTGTGTTTGTGTTTGTTTGTAGGAACAAGGGCTTCTGGAAGTGGGAAGCCTCTTCACTGGACTTCATGCCTGAAAATAGCTGAGGACTTGGCCTCAGCTCTGCTCTACATTCATCAGAATCCTGGCCTAACTCATGGGAACTTGAAATCGCCCAATGTCTTATTAGGTCCTGATTTCGAGTCTTGCCTCACAGATTACGGCCTCAGCAC
The DNA here is from genome assembly GCA_011420285.2 of Erysimum cheiranthoides. Taxonomy (NCBI): domain Eukaryota; kingdom Viridiplantae; phylum Streptophyta; class Magnoliopsida; order Brassicales; family Brassicaceae; genus Erysimum; species Erysimum cheiranthoides. Next base: position 22,043,395 of record CM022176.2, on the reverse strand, counting down.
TCTCCATGACCCTGACTCGGTTGAAGAAACAAGCGCAGTCTCTCTCTTTTACAAAGCTCCAGAGTGCAGAGACCCACGGAAAGCCTCTACACAGCCCGCTGATGTCTATAGCTTTGGGGTCCTTCTTCTTGAGCTTCTAACAGGTAGAACACCATTCCAGGACCTTGTTCAAGAATATGGGTCAGATATCTCAAGATGGGTGCGTGCAGTGAGAGAGGAAGAGACTGAATCAGGCGAGGAACCGACTTCTTCAGGCAATGAAGCATCTGAGGAGAAACTTCAGGCACTTTTAAGTATTGCAACAGTTTGTGTTACCATTCAACCCGAAAACCGGCCTGTGATGAGAGAGGTGTTGAAGATGGTGAGGGATGCAAGGGCCGAAGCACCATTCTCGTCTAACAGTAGCGAACATTCACCAGGGAGATGGTCAGATACCGTTCAGAGCTTGCCAAGGGATGATCAAGTGAGCATTTAATAAAAATGACTGGGCCTTCTTCATTGCTTCCCTAGAATGACTCGTGTGATTCTTGAAGTAGGTTTCATAGTGTAAAGCTTCTTTTTTTCTTTTGTAACGCCATTTTGATTCATCGACCTTGTAGGACTTGCATAAGATCTGTTTGAATTGGTAAAATATGAGATGCTGGCATTGAGTTTATGAAGAACAGAAGAATCTTTATTCATCTTACACTTTCTTAAAGTAACACGATTGCATTCAATAGCATCTAGTCCCATGTAATACAACTTTAAAGAGGAAAAGAAATCAAGTCGAGTAAGGAACAAGCCTAACTTGATATTGACATGGCAATTAACTAAGTTGGTAAGACTCTGCATTGCCCCTTCATATTGTGCTCCAACTATCAGAAATCAAAGGAATTGACCCAAAGAACACAAAAATAACAAAGTGAAAATGTGATATTGAACAAGCAGGTGCTCAGTGTCCGATATCTATCTCTTCTGTTAGTAGCCTTTGTTTCCTCGAATCCTGGCTCTCATGTCTACCTAGAGAAAACACAAATGCGACATCCAATTAATCCAAGAGGCTAATCTATTCCAACATCAATTCAAGAATCAATATTCTATGCTTCACAATTTTTTCTTTCAAGATTGAATGTAACACTCTCTAAGTGTTCACAAGCATGCTTAATCTTATCCTTGGTAGCTATGCTTCTTATCTTTTAAACATCATGCATGATTCCAAAATTACATTATCACAAAGGGTTTGGTGAACAAAATGAGGCTCTTCAAGTAGTGAAAGTAAAACATACCTGTCCTCTTTTACAATTGAAGTAGGTTTCCCTTAGGCCAACACACTCACTCGGTATACATGGGCTTTTTTCACCAGCACAGTCCCTAATTGACCGTTTCTCATCCTACAACAAAACCAGAAATACGAAAGAAGTGAACTGGTAATTAGTGAACAGGTGGTGAATACACTAAATAGAGTGAAGACATATTTTTATATTACCTTGACACAGATCGATTCACTGAGACACTTGACAAGCTCTTCAGCAAGACCCTTGCAAGACTTCGCCATTTCAACTGTTCATATGCAAAAAGGCAACCAATACATCAGAGCATGTTTCTAACAAATGAGTTTTCAAGATATTGTGATGCAAACAAAACATAGTCCGCAAATCCCACCAAAAGGCTACCAATCCATCAGAGCATGTTCTTAAAGCCTCAACAAATCCTTGAGGAAGAAAAAATGAGCTCTAGCGTAAAACTCAACCAGTGCACATAATCTAAAAACCCCTCTAAACAAACAAACAAACAACGGCACATGAGTGTAACTATGAATGGTTTCACGTACTAGAAATTACCATTATCAAGCATTGAGCTCAAAACAAATAAATTGCAAGTAAATCTCACAAAAGAAGAAAGCTTAGCTATTGTCTATTGGGAACAGTCCAAAAGTCCCGTTTCGATCTAAAATCGAAAAATGGAGGAGATGAATAAACATAAAAATCATTCCTTCTTCCTTTTGATGATCACGAAGAATCCAAAGAAGTCCGTATCCGAGAAACACCCAGAAAACTCGGAAAATTAATCCGAGAAAATATCTCTCTTTTGCTCACAGATACAAACCCATACGATTCCTCTGTTCTATTTCCCCAACTCATTTTTTGTCTTAAAAGAGTATGATCAAGATCAGAGCGGAAGCAAGAATCACAGAGAAATACAACACAGGATCTAAAGAAAGACAGACGATTGACGCTTTCCGACTTACCGGCGACGGAGAGTAAGAGACGTCGAAGAAGACCGAAAGAGGTTTTTCGAAAGGGTTTGGCTTTTTCTTCAATTTGGGCCTCGCGGAATAGCGGTGGCTGCCTTTCCCATCGGTCTATTCAATTTTGGTTCGGTTTAGTAAAGTTTCAAATAAACTAAATAAATTGGTTTGATCGGATGCCCAATTCGAATTCGGGTTCAAACAAAGTTATGTTTCAGCTCTCTTCCGGTTTAATTAAGTTGGAGACACAACACAAGAACTATTTACCAAACGTTTTTATCTGTTTACTAATTTATTAAATAATCAATTGTCTCCACACATAGCATATCATTATCTACTTAAGTATTAATAGTGCAGCTGCTCCTGAATTATAAATGCATACATCCCACTGTATTGTAAATCAATCTCATTCACACTCAATAAAACAAAAATAACATTAATATGAAGTAACAACGAAACAAACGATCTGGTCCTAATCATCGGCAAGATTAATGGATTATTGATATATAATATGTCATCTCTTCATGGTCGATAAGTCTTGCATGGTGAATAGAGCATCAAGGATTTGGCGCAGACGCAGGAGGTATCGGAAGGTGTCTACAAGGCAACTCACTTGCTTTCGTGACTCGAAGTCCGATATGAGTTCCACATGTTGGAGAATGCCAAACGTATCTCGAAAGGGTTGATTCCGACTTGGAAACTTCACCTTTTTAAACATCAATGATCAGTTCATATGTAAAAAGAAACAAAAACATTGGAGAGACTAATACAAAGCTTTAATTAATTAGAGAAAATTTAAAATAAATATTCTTGATTAGCAAAAATATACTAACCTACATGATAAGGTACACTAGCCTTTGTGTTTGGAACATGAAATGATAGACAAAGAAATATAAGAAGCAAACTTAGAAGAAGACAAGTTTGTGTTTGCTCTGTTGCCATTGCTCCTCTCTCATGTGCTGATGTGCAGACCAGTTTTAAGATCTATATATAAACAAAGTAAATTATGGAATATACATATATAGGTGTAAATAACTTCAATGGTAAGAAAGTTAAAGGCTATTTTTTTTTTTTGTTTACTGGTACTTATAAAAGCTATTTTTTTTATTAGTTAAAACAGTAAGATTATATTCTATTAATATTTATGATTATTTATTAAAAATTATATACATAAAAAGTATAAGAGATTATTTTTTATGAAGCCTACCATCATTAAGTAGTGCCTTCCAATTGATTGATAAAAACATGCATATATGGTGCGTTTACAAAAAAAAAAAAAAACATACATATTGTATATGGTGGATATTTATTTTCTTTTACATACCATTTCTAACTTGTGATATCTTTCCTCTTTAGTGTATTGTTTACATTAAAAATAAATTTTCCTGATAAAAATGTGTGATATTTTTGAAAAACAAAACAAAATCTAGAGTTTGCGTTAACATTTTTTTAATGTTTACTATGTCAATTTTTCAATTATATCCACAACTTTTATATTCCTAAACAAATTTTGTTTAGTTGTAAGTTGTAACTCAATCGGCAGAAGCATATAAAATGAAAATTATTCTTTTGCGTTTACAATATGTCGAAAATGTAAATAAATTTTGTGTTATATACTTCACAGAAATTATTTTTCACAAGTAAACAACTGCGAACGCAAAAGTGACAATTGAAAAAATCAAGCTCTAGTAAGTAGTAATTAACTTGAAAAGTAAGTAGAGATAACAATACAGGTGGCCCCATGAATCATATCCTTGTACATAGATAACTCAAAATATTGTGTGACCATGACTTAGGTGAATCTAGTAGCTTGTACCACCACCCTGTCATTACATGGTTTTGCATTTCAGGGTCTTCGAAAGGCGATTCTAATGAAGCTGTGCAGTGTCTGTTTACGCGCACTCGGCTAAGAGAAGAAAGAGCTTTTCGTCGGTTATGGCTCCCATTTCCATCGCTCTTTCCAGCACACTTAGCCCTCCATCGTCCTCAATCGATGGACGTGCTCCTCTGCGTTTACAAAAACAATATAAGAAAATATAAACACAACCGATCCAAAGACTAATTCAAGAGAGGTGCAATAGAGGAGCCAAGCTACGGGAATAGAATCTACGGGATGCAGAACTAGGAGGTTTTAGTTTGAGTCCTAACATTCATTCGCTCCAAAATATAACGTAAACAATAAAGAGTGCGTTCTTGAAATGTTAAAATGTACCTTTGCAGTAGAATCTTTGCAAATTTTTGGTTCCCTGATGATATGCAATGGTGTAACGGAGTCCTTCCGTGATAATCTCTCATGTTTAGGTCAGCACCAAACTGCAGCAACAGCTCAAGCAAGACAGAGTCACCAATGTGGCAAGCCACGTGGAGCAAGGAACAACCTTGAAGACAGTTTCCTGGTTTGTTGGATTCTTTGATTCTCTGACACACAGTTGGGTCATGTCTTTTCTTTACTGCTTTCTCTGTTGCATCAACATGGTGATATGCATCGATTTCAGTTATATCATCGAACTTGGTATTGATGATATTCACATCCCCAGAAGTTACTATCAGTCTATAGATTTCTCGTATGTTTCTGCTTTGAACAGCTTCCCATATCCTACTCGCAGCAGAAGGGTTTGCTTCGCTTTCATCTTTGATGACTAATGCTTTCTCCAGGTACTGGCCCAAAAAAAAAAAAAAACAATAATCGGGTTTAGTTGTTGTTTTTTGCATCTTTACCTTTTCACAAAGCATGATCGAATTCACTAAATGACATCGATCAATCATCCTCGTGAAGATAGATTTCACGACTTGGACATTAGAAAGTAAGAACTAATGCCATACCTTTCCTAGAATGTATTTCTCCTTCACATTAAAGGAATCTTCTGGACAAGGTTTTGAAATTGAAGCACGCGACGATGTTGTTCCGTCTTCACTGCAAAAAGCCAACACTGTTTATCATGATGTATCATCAGCTACATGCATGATTTATGAAACAGGAGTCTGTTGGAAGACACAGTGTTTAATAATTGAGCTATACTTCGAATGCTAAACAAACTATTTAACATTAGAATCATACCAGTCATAGTCAAGGTGAAGCAGTCCCTCCCACAGTGAGTTACAGTATACATTACCCAAATTTCGGAATAAGTCCAAGATCGTTGGCTCCCACACTTTCACATCTAATGAGAGGGACCTCACCTGCAGTTTGTGGGGTACATCATTTATGATATCAGCTTAGAGATATAGCACTGAGGACCCACCAAAGAAAAAGTCTATTAACCAACTTAATCTGGATACTTGACCCCTCCAAAGGTTATAACTACAGTGATATTGACTTATGCAAGAAATTTAAATCCTGGCGTAGTTGGTTTTACTAAGAAAACTTCAGACCACCACATTGAGTTCAACAAAGTCTGGATGACATAGAGATCGAACTTACTGACTCAGTGGTATAACTCAAACTAGCTCATACAAACGAAAAATCTCAAGGAAAGATGCTCAAAAAAATTTGTTCCACGAATAGTTCACTTCATACCTTGGATATATGAACCCCGAGATTCCTGTGAACACCAGAGCATTGAATGCACAACAAAACTCCAAGATTTAAAGATGCCCAATCGGGCTCAGGAGCATTGCACTCTGCACATGCATTATTTCCCGGAATTCCTCTGAGTATTGTTGAGACATCATCTCCGATATTTTGTCTTGCGTCATTATGTTGAATTTGATCCCCAGAGACGACATCGCTAGAGGGAGCAGAACTTGTGTACTCTTTATCCAAGTATCGCACTGGTGACTGCAGAAAGGATCTATGTTAGCAGGAAGGCTTCATTATCAATTCAGTTTGTAAGCTAAAGAGACGTCTAAGACTTATTGTGTCAACCTGTTGTAGAAAATGAGAATTGAGAAGCGTCCCTATAGCTGTTGTGATCTTATTTACCCAGTCCATCCTATCTGCTCCATTTTCAGCCTGGTAAGTTAGGAAAAATACTTGGTTCAGGAGAAGAATGAACCAGGATAAAGATACTAAATCTGTGACGGATTGGCACCAACTAGATCTTATCATTATAAACACTAAGACTAACCCATTCCTAAGGGGAAATCAAAAGGCAAAAAAAAAAGTAAGAATGACTAAAAAAGATGCAATGAATCAATGATACACTTGCTCCAAGGGTTCATGTAGGTTGTCTGCAAGACAAGGACTGGAACCTAATGTACACCTTGAAAGAAAATCTAAAGAGGGCAGCTCTGTTTTTCATATAACGAATTTGGAGGAGCCCAACAAGAAAATTCAGTACTATGTAATCCCTGTGACTTGCAACCTAGGCCTATAGCGAGTAAATTGGGGTACCTGAAGTGTATAAGTTTTTTGAGGAGAAATAATTCTGAAACAGAGCCGAAGATCCATGTCTTCTGCGTCCAGTTTTATCAAAGAAGTGCGGAGATCGATAGTATTATAGCCTAAGCTGCCCTCAGTGAGCGAACCTGACCGATTGTGCCTTGCCCGAAATCGACCAAAGACACCTGTATTATGGTCAGATGAACCACTGTAGTGATGCTGAGATCCCTGAGAATACGAATAGCAGAATAAACAAACAGAACTATGAATATAAAGAAAGACTTGCTTAAACTGTTAAACAGATGGTTAGTTCTAGAATCTATACTTCTATAGATATAAACCATAGCATGAGGAAGCGCAAGGTAAACCTACATGCAACTCATTTAAGGCTTAATATTCCTAGATTGTGTCAAATTAGGGGAATGCTCCGCCATTGATGACGACCTGATAGGCTTATATCAAAATCCACTATATTTTAAGAGACTTTTATCACAAGATATTACGGAGTTAAATCTTAAAGCTAATACAACAATCTTATCATTTAAGTGTCCGGTTTCTGCTCATTTATTGTCCCACTATTTATTAACAAATTTTTTCTTTTCAGCGGAAAAGAAGGATTCAAGAAACGATCAATGAGATTTAAGAAATTGTAACAATTGGCATGTAGACCAAATTGGAAAGACCTTATAGACGTCTCTCATGGAAATGAGGCAGGCAAAAGAGGTTTGCATACGTACCATTGATTTATTACCATTACTTCTGTAATAGTACATGGAGCCATGACTGTCAAGGACAAAAAACTTTCTTTTCCAATCAGTTCTCAAACTTGACGAACGCTTTAGTAAATACCCCTGTTTAATTACCTGCATTAGTACAAAAAGGAACTCTGTAAGACAATAAGAAATTCAGCCTGTGCTGGAAAATAAAGTGAAAAAATGATCACAAAACGACTGCATAATCGCATTGGCGCACAAGACATGATGCTAGGAATAATTTTGTAAGGGATATCAGAAAATTGACACAATCTAAAATGCATCAACAGATGAACAACAGTTAGAGGCTTAAGACAATGTGTTGCAGATAGCAAAAAATAGTAATAAGCAAGATTAAAGCATCTTCAAGTATAAGGGCTGTTCCATCTTCTTATCAGTCAATTCCTACCTTTACCTATTTCCCTATGGAGAGACGAAAAAAACTTAAAGAGCTTTCTTAACCAATCGATTACCACAAAAACACCACTTTCATGAGCACAAAGCAAACCCTACAAGCTATGGGAACCAAAAGGTATTAAATGAACTGCACTCGATTCTTGCAAGAGTGAAATCGGAAACGCTTACTTCCTTGTCTGCTGTTAAACTTGTTTCAGTATTTTTATAAGGGATAATTCCACCAACACGATTTCCGTTAACACCAGAGGGCTCTGCGTTAGCGGCTAGCTGTTGGCTGTCTAATTCAGACTGTGTCCTGAATTCTTGAATGCGTCTTGCTAGTCGGTCTTGTTCAATCTTAGACTGTTCTTTTGATTGTTGAGCATATGTTAATATCTGTAAGAAGAACAATCACAAGTCAGCATCAGTGGACTTCATTAGAAATCAGGAAAATTTGGCTATCTCAAATCCATGTTTACTAGATCAAAAATTAAATCTTAAGAGTCTCTTCAAGGCCCCAGTTCCTCTAACCAAATAATATACATCCCCATTTGCAAATTAAAATTGCCTCTGTGAACTATAGAAGGTCGCGATCTGTTCTGCCCATCTAAAATATTGAGACATCAAGTTGACTACAAGTTTGTACCTGATGGATAAATGGTTCCAGTTGACTCAATAAGTCATATCCCTGAAACATGTAGAGACCAAATTAAGGATCAACATGACACAATTGTCAAACTTAATTGATCTTACATGATAAGGATTAAAACTGGAGACCTTACAAGTTTAAAATATCTCAGATGGGCATCCATAATTGCACTTATAGATTCCAAAAACTCATACTTCTTTTTAGCTTCAATAGTCATCAGTGAATTTACCTGCATTCTTCAAACAATGCAAAAATTTACTTGCAAGTATAAATATTGAAAGTAAATAGCAATGGCTTCTGTTAGTAGAGTCAGCATACTAGATTGAAACGGCTCTTCTCAAATGTTGACTTTGAGTTCTCCAGATCCTGTCATTCAAATATGACAGCACAAGTTACCATGCTGGGAAAATAAAGCACAGAGCGTGCCAAATAATATTTGGAAACGACAACATTTACTTCTTGGCAAGCCAAATTAAAGAATGGCTTAGCTAACTACTTTTCTACTGGAAAGTTTCCTAGAATACTTGAGCGCAAACATTCCTATACTTATTACATATGTGCAACATGTACACATACACCTATAGAACGCAAAGACATGTATTGAACTATGCAGTCTAGAAATGTGTGTATGCTCATATGCACATATGGGCACATTCCTTAGTCGTAATTTTGCTTCACTTTTCCTTAGTAGCCACGAAGAGAAAGCAAACAAAAAGATATACATAAGAAATAAATGTCCTACCTCTTCCAACTCTGCAACAATTTCTCCTCTTGTATTCTTCTTTAACGACACAAACTTTTCACGTGACTACAAGCAGATAAGAAAACTCATTACACCAGTTCAGATGAAGAATATCATGCAACGTTTAAGTTCTATGCATTTGTGGTGGCAACATCAGCCTAAAGAACTATTTGTATTAGGCGAAGAAAGAGGGTGTACGCCTGCATGCACAAGAAATTGAAGAAGCTATACACTCTATAACCAAGTACCTGATCATACGAATGAGCAGCTTTGTCAAACCGATGGCGAGACTCCTGCAAAAACAGCGTAGGGTTGGTTGGAAAAAGACAATCATGAGTTTTCGATCATATAATTGCAGTGCAGGACATAAGAAATACTTTTCTATTTGATATGGACATAAAAAACATTTTTCATTTTTTTTGGGCAAAAAAAATAAAATAAAAATTCTGAAAAACATAAATCTCTAGTTTATTGATCAAAGTCGAATCTACAAAATTTGAACACTCAGCCCATTGGGAAAAAAAATTGATCAAATTTAGCAGACAAAACGAATACCTTAGCTTCTTGTAGATCAACATTAATAAAGTTCATCAATCTCTCAAGTAACACATGCTCCACCTAGAAAATTTTCCCCATAAAATAACACAACTGTTATATAAAACGAGACATTGTTAAGGCATCTGCACTAAATTAAATTGCATATTTGGAATTGTAGACGCAAACTGTCTTATTTTTTAATTGCTCCCCTTTCATAGAGTTGATTAGTAACTCAAACGAACATTTCCCAAAAAATAATCAAGACGGGAAACTCTGATCTACAAAGACCACTACACTAACCAAATCTTTATTTACCAAACAAAAATATGATCTCAATGATGATAGGCATCTTTACTGGCATTTGTTAATGTTCACAAGATACTATGAGCATACCTGTGAGCAAAGAAACTCCTTATAAGAGGCAAGCTCTCGAAGTGTATTTGTGAATTTGGATATAACGGGCCCTAGTGTCACACAAAAGAATAACAATCAAAATAGGTTAGAAACAAGACATTTAAATTACCCCTGTTTATGATCATTTTAGAGAAGTTTTACTAAAGGCAATGACGAGAACAAACATAAACTTAGATAATGTCTTAAGCTAAGATGAAATACATCATAAGCCAAGCAAAAGCGGCTTCAATAAATCTGTCTCGATAAAAAAAAAAATCCATCTACTGAACTGGTTAACAATCAATAATAAGGAACATGATAGTCTATCAAAGCTAAAATTCCCAATTTTTACAAAATCACTTTAAAGTAACCAAATGCTAGAAGTGCCTCCTATTGATCCTGAAAGCTTCTAGAAATCTTGAACTAACATACCTAGGTGAATATTGTCCTATTTGTTTCCCACTACCATTGCTTATTCCATTCTTAATCTAGATGTCCAATAAGGTATACTTAACTAAGAAACACAGTAAGCTTGCTCATCTTGACTTCTAAAGCTTTGCAAAGTATTGAATAGTTTAGTCCCACAAGAATATTATCCGTAACAACTACCAACCAGAAATATCTGCATAACTCAGTCTCTTGTTACTAGTGAAATAAAGGAATGAAGTGGTATTTCATAGCAGATAGACTCAGAGAGCAACAACTTAACGAGTCCAAATAGTTGGATGTAAATTAACAACCTCCAATTGAAAGACTGATAGGATCATCATGTCCAGCCCCAAATTCTTCCAGACAATCTGCAAAGGCATTTTCTCCTTTGGACGCCTCTCCCAAACTCCCCCTATAAAATAAAAGTAAAGCAATTCCTGTAAGGCACCACGTATAATACAATGACAAAAAGTGGAGTAGCAACAAAATAATATTACGGTAAAAAGCTAACAAATGAGGAAAGGTGAAATGCCAGTAAATTTGAATTGCAAAAGAAAGCAAGTCATAAAGCTAACAGGACACATAATCTAATATTTACATGAGAATGGGAAAACAGTAAACAAGGCATTTAATGGTCAAACAGTTCTTCACATTTGCTAATTAAGTAAGCGAAGAGACAAATTGGTACCAAAAAAATCCAACTTCCACTTTCAGAAAATATGCAACAAATGATATTCTTAGATTCTTATGTCCACAGAAAGATGAGACGACAAGATATAGACAGTAGAAAGAAAAAGGTAGATTAGACATACATAAACTTCTTAACACCTTTGTAAAGCTTTTGACAACGATCTTTAAGCTCATCAGCTGTCCCCTCCAAGGAACAAACCTGATTCAATCAATTAGAACACACACAAGACAACAGTTAAGGTGATAAAGTCACACAATTTATACCACAAACCCTGTATTAAAAATCCCCAGAAGGCAATCATACAGCAAAGCTTTTCAATTTACCTGTTTCTGAAACATTGGGGAATCCTCCAGATTGATAAATGTCGCCATTGATGAAACAAAAAGGAAGAAACTTTCAGACGAAAGAGTGAAGATTCGAATCGAGTGATAAGTAAGTCGAATTTTGGGTTTCTGATTCGGTTCGAGATGGATCTGGCGAGATCCAGAGGTGTTTTCAGTTGGTGATGAATGATGGTGATAGATAGCTTTGGAAATAGCTAGACTCCACAACTTTTCATATTTTCATATATACCCTTCTTCGTATCTTTATTTTTCAAAACTAGTATTTTTTTATGGGTAATTTTATGGGCTTTGATGATCAAATTAACTCCTTTAACAATGTCGGGTTTGCAAATTTTTTATTTAAAAGTGGAGTTTGGAGTCAATATTTATTAGGTCATCTCGAATAATCATTCAACATATGAAAAAGATAAAAAGATTTCCAAGTACTATTTGTTAAGTTGAACAATATCTACAAGTTTTATATTTTTGCACATATTGAAGTAGGTTATATACTGTATACTCGAAGTTGAATGAATAAATTAACAGTCTCATTACAAGTATATTATTCTGTTGTCTTTTTAAGATAAAAATGAATAATGTCTTAAATTCCATACAAATATGGAGCAATCTTGATGAGAGGCTCGAGGGTGCTCACATGAAACTTCCTCGCGAAAAGAAAACACACATTCGTCACCTTACCTTCGTAGCTACAATTCGACCCAAACCGGATCCGATCCAAAAAACCGACCCGGATATCCTTCCTAACGAACCTCGCTGGATGGGACCCACCCCTTGACCAATCAACCCACGTCACTGTCCGGTTCGAATTCATCTCGGGGCAGATCTTGTTAACCAACGTCGGAAGATAATGCTCGTCGATGTAACACGGCGGTCGGCAGTGATCTTTAAAGACGGCAAAATACCGGCGATCGGAGACTATCTCGGCGGCGACTCGACGTGAGATCTCGAACCACTGGTTTCCTTTCCGCCAATCGGAGAGGGACACGTGTGGGAGCATTTTGGGGGTGTAACGGCCTCGGCCCATGGGCCTAGGGTCGTCGAATGAGCCGAGGAAAGAGCGAGTAGAGCGCGTGAGGTAAGTGTAGATTGTGGTGAAGTTGAAGAGAGGGATGCAAGTCTCGGAGAGGAGGACGAAGCGCGCATTGGATGGTTCTAGAAGCGCGTGAGATAAAAGACGCTTCTCTGCCTCCATCATCGACGATTTTCCCCATTCTACCGCCTGCAAAGTTTGTACGTTTTGAAACTATATATCGCAATGCTATCTTGTAAATTAGTAATGGATTTAAAGCGAACCAAAGTTAAACCGAAATTTGACAGTAAAGACTGAGCAAACCAAATTAAAAACAGCATGATTTTTTTTGTTGACAAAGTATCGGTTCAAAACTATATCGAACCGAATAAACGTTGGCTCGAGTTCTACAGATTATCCTTTTAACATAGAGAGCTACTGCTAAACTAACATTATAATACCGTTAATGTTTAGGATAATTTATTGACCAAGCAACAAAACCTAATTAATTAATTAATGAATGTAAATATTAATCATACCTTGCTTGGTATACGTTTCTTGTAAAACACTGAAGATTCCGGCGCTTCCTCAGTGAACTCCGGCGAGGTATGAACATAAATAGAATAAAAACCTTCATGCCCTTTGAAGAACACTTCCCAAAGAGGGGACAACGGCAAATTCCACCTCGTCAGAAACATGAACGCAACCTTTGGACGAGTCTCATTCATCATGGCGCCGCGTGGTGCCATCGTTGCTCGCCACATAAGCTCTTCATCCGTCAGATCACTACGAGAGCTGCGAGGAGAAGGAGAAGGGGGAGGAGAGCGAGAAGGAGAAGTGAGAGGATTTGAGGAGAGAGTGTGATAATCTTCGACGAGGAAGAGTGATGTTTGGAGGCGTTGGTTAAGGTAAAGAGCGAGGAGGATGACGAGGGAGGAAACGGAGGAGAAGAAGACGACGGTGCCGAGGATGTGAATGTATCGGAGACTGATCGACTCTTTTTTCATCTGTAAGTTGAGTTCTTTAACAAAATTTGTGATCTTTTGCTTCTTCATATTCCTTTTTGTATTTATCAACTTTACTCTTCGTTCTTTGGCTTGCTCTACGTACGCCTCTTTTGTGTTCGTGTGTATATATAGTGCATAAGAATGTGTGTCCAAAGTGGTGCTTAGTATATTTTTAAAATAACATGACCGTTTTGGCCACAAATTAAGCCTCTAAAGGGTTCGAAAGTTCCACAATTAATTATGCTGATTGCGATGATTAATAAAATATACATATTTTAAGATTTAAGATGTTATCTAAAAACAAGGAAAAATGTTTCGAGTTTCAGACTACACATATAAGAGAAAAAAATGATCATGTAATTTCATACTTAGGATTAGTATCTTCCTAAACCTAGGCATGATCATGTGATATTGTAATAGATTTGTATATATGATGGACGTGCAAGGTGTGAGAGGAAATGTGCATGAGAATTTTGGGCTTAAATGAAACGTGATTTAGTCAAGCGAAACGAAGAGAAGAAGAGCATGAAATTTGCGGCGATGTTAAAGTATTGTAATGCTAAAAAGTTAAAATTTCTTTTAGAAGATTAACAAAAGAAGCCAAGCGTTATGTTTTTCTTTTTTCGCCAAGCTTTTGTGTATTACTGTAGTTTGCCAAAAACTTGAAAACTTGAAAGGGCTCCAAAACCCATGTCGTATTTATAAGCCCAAAAGGCTTTATTTCCATGTTCAGAACGAATTCAAAAGACTTGTTATTAACCAATTACAATTTGACAAAGCTCGCTTCTTCTTCTAAAAAGTTGCTGTATGTATCCGAGTCCGACGAATTTCGTTGCTCCTGCGTAATTTGACCCATCTTCCTCTCTCTCCGTGTTGACTCTTGAGACGATCCAGCAACAACAACAACGCGATTCTCGGGGTAAGTCAGGCGATTTCATCTGAATTTCCAGGAGCTTTTTATGGTTTCAATGTTGTTTCTCTGCGAGATTTCTTCCTCTTAGGGTTTTGTTATGCAGCTTACTTCAGGAAACAGGACAAAATTAAGCATAGATGAGAGAATAGACGAAATTAGTTTGATATTTTACATGCTCGATGATGAAATCCTTGAAATATTGTGGTGATTGTGTGTCCGCAATCTGAAACTGATGCTATGTGGGATTATATTTTCTTTCGTGATTTGCGAAGCTCAATCATACGGATAGGCTCTTCCAATCACTTACCTGAGCTGTTGAATATTGATTTTGCAGAACAATCCGTTACTTTCCCGGGAAGTTCAGAGGTTTAAGCTGAGCTTGTTATATTAGCAAGATACACTGCTACAGCATTTAGAGATGCCTCGGGACTTGTCAAGATCCAGGTCACCGTCTCCATCACCTTCACGTCGCAGAAAGCACTCGAGGTCTCCTGTAAGGCATAGGCATAGCAGGAGAAGTAGAAGAGACAGAAGCCGTTCTCCATACTCCTCTTATTCATATAGCAGGTGATACCTTGTGATATTTCTGCGCGATTCGTTTACCTTTGTTATAATTTGTCTATCCTCTAAAAGAAGCTGTAGTGGAACACGGTTATGTTCTGGATAGAAATGTAAAGTGTACAGAGTTAAGCTGTACTCATCTTATCTTTCTCAATTGCTTTTTACTAAAGTTCCTACTTATTTGTCGACTCTTCTCTAAAAGGAAGTGCAATGTCTGGATGCCACTGGCTCTATCGTAAGCGTTTTTTGAGTGATTGTTCTTATTGGAGAGATATCTTAATTTATTTGGCTGTGATGAGCAGTGTGTAAAGTTGTGGCTAGATAATATATGTTTTATGACCTGAGCTTTGCGGTTTTAGGCAATGCAGCCTGTATATTCAGTAAAGACATAAGTTAAGCTGGGATATTAACAGTACTGATTTCTGATCTAGTATATATTCTAGTGGTATGTCTAGTTGGCGTGATTATTTGTTAAACTCAGTTTTATGTGCAACTATCGTGACTTATAATTGAGATAGTTAGCAATAAAGTGACAAACCACCATATTTTCCTAAGTAAGATAATATTATAATTTGTTGAGAACATGGCTGAGAAGTTAGGAAGAGGATACATTCTCTTGCCATTATTAAAAGCTCAGTTTCTTCCTGTTCTACGGGAGAGAAATTGAGCAGGTGATGGATTGCTGTTGGGTGTTCTTTCATTGATCCCTTGTCTCATTAGCTTCTTCATGTGATAAAAAGTTGGAGCTGATAATTCTTAACAGTGTATGAGGTAACTGCATATACTTATGTTTTATTTATGTGAAATTGTGGGCTACCTGATGCCTAGTCTTCATGTGCGTGGTAGTTCATTAGTTGCATCTTTTACTTACTGTTCTATTTTGGGTATCGTACAGAAGAAAAAGTCGTTCTATTTCTCCTAGGCGCCATCGAAGTCGATCTGTTACTCCTAAGAGACGTTCTCCAACCCCAAAACGTTACAAAAGACAAAAGAGTAGGAGTTCAACTCCATCTCCTGTGAAAAGATCTCCTGCCACAACCCTTGAGTCAGTTAAAAATAGGAATGGAGAAAAACTAATAAGAGAAGATGAAGAGCGGAAAAGGTAAATCAATTCAAAATTTTTTGAATTAAATGGATGTTTTGTTCAAGTTAAGGAATTTTTTCTCAAATGATATTCTAGGTAATGTGGTAGTCCTTGATTATTAGTCTTAAGTGCAACAGGTTTCATGATATTCTCTCACAGGCTTCGCTTATGGAAGATAAGCTATAATTCGACTTGTTCATATTTGATCCTCTGGCACAAATGTTCGAACTATCTTGATTTGATGAGTTACCGTGAGTTGTTTACATGGATCATGATTGATTTAGATATATATATGTCAAAAGCACAAGAACACCTTGGTGAACGTTTGTTTGTGTTATGGTGGTAAAAAATCATTCTTCACGAAATTTACCCTTGGCGTTGGGAGAAGTGAATACGAAAATGGTCTCAACAATTTTTCTCGGATTTGGAATAAATTTTTGGTTCTTTTGATGTTCAAGATTGAAGACACCAAGAAATGAGAAAGTCCAGGTGATATTTAAGGTTCTGAATCTGCTGTGGGTGTCTTCTAACTTTTCACTATATTTGCTACCAGGCGACAGCGGGAAGCGGAACTGAAGTTAATAGAGGAAGAAACTGTGAAACGGGTTGAAGAAGCTATTAGAAAAAAGGTTGAAGAAAGCTTACAGTCTGAGAAAATCAAAATGGAAATTCTAACGCTGTTGGAGGATGGACGAAAGAGACTTAATGAAGAAGTTGCGGCTCAACTTGAGAAGGAGAAGGAGACTTCTCTTATCGAGGCTAAAGAAAAAGAGGTAATGTTCTACCAAAAAAATAAATAAATAACCCCTGATTCCCTTCTCAATTCAAATATTTTTTTTGCTAGATTTTGATGGACATTGCTTCATAAATGTTATTTTCTTGCTTTTTCACAACGGATAATCTATTCTTCATGTGACTTCACTTCTTGAATTGAGTGACAATAAATTCGCCATTTCTATGAGCTGCTCTTTAAACCTTAGTTTTCTAGGTGGAGATTGTCGTGCATTTCTTCAGTTTACTAAGTTGATGGTTTTTGTCACTTTCCTTGTTACACTGACATGGTTTGGAAAAATCTTTGCTTGTGGTGGTTTTCAATGAATTCGAATTGCTTATCAAGTCAGTATTGTAAATCTGCCTATCATGGAACATTGTTGAAAAATAGCCTTTTTTCAGGGCGTTATGCGGTGTTTGTCACAGGAAAGAGAACAACGAGAGAGAGAAGAGATGGAGAGAATAGCGGAGGAGAACCTTAAGAAAGTGGAAGAAGCTCAAAGAAAAGAAGCAATGGAGAGGCAAAGGAAAGAGGAAGAACGGTATCGGGAGCTCGAGGAGCTGCAACGACAGAAAGAAGAAGCGATGCGAAGAAAAAAAGCAGAAGAGGAAGAAGAACGTCTCAAACAGATGAAACTGTTGGGTAAAAACAAATCACGGCCTAAATTATCTTTTGCCCTAAGCTCCAAGTGAATGGATGAAGATAAAGAGTTGAACCAAAAAAATGAAAAGGCTGAAGATAAAAGGAAATTATTTTGTTGTGATTATATGCATCTTCTTCATCCCAAAGATACTTAAATGATTATTGTTGTTATTAGCGCTTCTTTTTGGAGCTTAAACTCTTTTCTGGCTTTTAGTTTTTTTTTTTGTAATTTCTCGTTTGTAATTTTACGTTGGGTTATATTTATCGAGTTTGATTCTTCTGAATAGGCAATGTTTCTGAACCTCTGACCGGATTGGTTAACCGACATGTATAAAAACCATGAGTCCATGAGCCAATAACACTTCCATACCGGTTTGTGTTTCATAACAAAAAAAAACTTTCACTATGAGGTTTTAAACATCAAGGATGTATTAACCAAATGATCTATAAAAGGAAGAGTGGAAGACAAATTATTTTGTTGATCCTACATTCCTCCTACCTTTCTTCTGGGAATACCTTGTGTAGAAAATTGACAAATCGTTTTGAGTAAATCGCGGGTTCGGTCACAGATATTGTCATTGGATCATACTGCAAAGACTTGCAAGTATGCTCCACCTTTTTCTTGGTGTTATACTCCTGTAGAATATCTATGATTCCCATGTACACAACCACATCGTATACTTCAAAAAGCTCGATTGTCGCTGACTCTTCCTTGTCCTCAATAAGCTTGTGATGAGCTTGAGCCGGCATGTTCACTCCTAATTGTACTCGCAGCCTAAAACAATGGATCCAATGGCATTGTTCAGCTATACGTACGGGTCAAATGAAGAAAGTAAGAGAGGAAATGAGTAACCTTGCAGTTCCGGGAAGAATAAGATCAACTTCCTGCTCGCCAACGGAAAATGCTCTGAGTGTGCTTCCTCTGATGTGAGGACCCGGGGCAGTATTCACAGAATTGGGTTCATGAGTTACCAAAAGCAATCCTTTTGGAGGAATGGAGAGTTCCTGAGTCAAACCGACTGAAAGAAAAAAACACGAAACGGTAAGTTATACGTGCCCCATTCCTTCATTTCTCAGTACTGTAATGATCCTCTAATATAGGGACATGAAGTGGCTCAAAAGTTTGTCGTTAGGATACTAATAGAATTCAAGCTCACGGCTGAATTACCTAAGCCATCAAAAAACTTTTATATATGATGTGAAAAAGGTATCCTCTTGAAATACTGGCACCTACCGTCTACAGAAGAAACACTCTCTTGATCTGACATCGCATTTGGAGGCTCAAGGATATCATTAAGTTGGCCAGGAGCTCTAAAATGTAATCCCAATAAAAGACTGTAGTCAATGATATTCAGAGATTCCAAGAACGAGCAGTCTAAGTAAATTTGCCTGTCATGTAGGGAAAACAAGTTGGTTCCACAAACAATTAGAAACTTCCAAATGCAAAACACAGCTGTATAATCATTGTTTAGGATTTGATGTTCCAAGACATTGTAAGCTATTTCAGAAATCAGATTTATGTAGAAAATAGCCGTGTCACATAAAGCTAGTGGTTTCCCTTTGCAAGAAATTTTTGATAATTTGTCATTCAGATGAGTATAGCATATATTTCACAACGGAAAAGAAAAAGGTACTGCACTCACTTGAAGAGGGCTTCCCGTAACAGCTTGTCCATATGAAATTCATAAGCTAGATCAAGATCTTTCAATGTGGTCTTTTCTTGGATTTTAATCTTTTCAGTAAATCTCCCTTGAGATGAACCCTTAAGATCATAACGACGATGAATCTTCAATTCTGTGCAAAACATATTCCCCATGACCACAAATCGTACCTATCAAAAGACCACAAAGCTCATGCTAAAAAAAAAAATTGGAAATGCAATGGAATTTAAGCTATAACTGAGACCAGAGAAGTTCTTACCTTTTTTCCCCACTTGAGTGTTATTCTGTGAACTCCAAAGAATTTGGTTATAAGTGTGTTTTCATGGTCCCCTACGTGTTCATAGTACTTGGGCAACATTCTGAGTAGAACCTAGAAAGCAAAAAAAGCTGGATGATTCTAGTCCTTAGCATCTATAATACCACCACGAACTAAAGAGTTTAGCAATCATTAAGACATTTGTTTCTGTGACATATTAAGAAGGGCTTACAATATAACTTAAAAAAACTATATTCTGTAAAGACAAGAAAAACTAAAATCAAAGCTTTGTTCAGTAAATTCAAACCTGCAACTCAGATTTTTTCAAAGTCTTGATCACAAATCTGTCGTCGTGAGAAAGGTAGAAGATACTGCCACTTTTCCCAGGGGAGGAAATTTCTGTCAGGCCATCATCACCACAAATAGACATCATGTACTCTGCAGCATCTAACTTGAACATCTCCCTCAAGTTCCTGCAACATTTCATTGAAAACACACAGTCTATTAATTTTAAGAACAAATAATCACTTGTTTCTTAATTGTTTGCCCCACACCCACAAATACCCCAAAGTATGGATTGTAAAAAGTGATTTAACTTGAGATCAGTCTCCAAAACTTAATACACACATTGATAGATTCTTTAATCTGAATCTAAACTTCTTGGTATCAGCCTGAAGAAAACTGTTTTACCTGAAGACCATAGGACAATAGTCTTTCCAAGAGAAGTCGACAGATTTATGTGGAGGCGTGAAATTGGAGCCGTCTCTAGGGAAGAACATCTTTGTTCTGGCGTTCTTACCAAAGTCAGAAGCACGCACTTCTCGCCTAGGAACTGGTGTAATTTTTCCAACAGTATACCTGTGAACCTCAAGAGATTGTTGTGTTAGAGGAAGAACTAATTATAACCCAATCTCAGTATAATATGCAGTGGATACATAAGGCCATCATTATAGATATGCAAACAGGTTTTCTATTTTCCTGTATGCGAGTGTGAGTCTAATATCAAGCCATATTGCAGAAACAATACAAACAATGTGTCATAGGCTATAACGGAGCAGTCTCAAGAGTCATGAGAATTGAGAAATATATTTAAATTTTACGTAAAGCTCTCCAGCTAGCTATGTTTGATAAAGAAGAAGATTTTAAAATACGTCGGTCACAGGGTTAGGGTGTTGATTTAGTTTACCTGATACCAAGTTGGAGATTTAGCATTAGATAATAGTTGTGTTCCCCCCTAAGAAAGGTCATTAATGTCCTAGCCCTGACTTCTTTAGGACGATTTGGAGGTCTAATTTTGTGTGACTTGTCAACAGAACTCATAATAGTTTCTCTAATCAAAACTCCTTGCATGTACTCCCTTTCATAAACGATACGGTTCTTATCTTGTCCCTCGCTTTGGCCTGAGCCAGCAAACCGTGCAGACTTAGATAACGGCCCATGACATATAAAGTCTCTTGGAGGATCACAGGTCCTCCAAATTTCATCCGGCAACCTATCTGATATTCTACCCGAGTTTTTCGTCATTTCACCAGCTGAAGTTTCCACAGAAAGACTTCGTGACACAGTGTTTGAACTCCTTAGCTCCTCAACATTTACTGATGAACTACGAGAAAGTACAAATTTTCCGGTGTCATCATATTCAAGAGAGCGACACCACTTCTTTAGAGATGGTTGTTTACTTCCAGCAGGATAAAAGACTCCTTTCCCGTCTTTCAGGCCTCGGGACCAGGTTCCAAAATATAAACATCCATCAGCAAACTTATAAACTCCAGAGCCATGTCTAAAGCCATTCAACCAAAAACCATCGAAAAGATCACCATTTGCCCATCTCATAACTCCTCTCTCACACATCTTACCCTTTTTCCAATTCCCTATGTACCTATTTCCATTGGTCCAAGAATAACTACCACGCCCATCTTGTAATCCTTCTTTCCATGAACCGTCATATAGATCTGAGTTACAATACTCTTTCCTCCCAAGCCCATGCCTAACATTCATTCTCCAGGCTCCACTGTAGACAGATTTATCAGGTGACGTCATGGTGCCAAAACCATGAAGGTATCCACCAGAGAAATCTCCCTCATATTTTGCTCCAGACGGCCACATAAGCTTCCCTTTACCAGAGATTTTGCCTTCATCCCAATCTCCCTCGTAGATAGTTCCATCTGTCCATGCATACTTTCCCTTCCCATGTGGGAGTAACCCTTTAACTTCACCAGAATAGAAATCACCATTTGGGAATTCTCTATCTCCAGACCTAAGGATACACACAAAGAGGAATACTTAGAAAACTTTAGAAGGAGATAAAATAGTAAGTTGCAGAAAGATTCGTTAACAATAAAAACACACCTCATATCCATCTGGGCTAGCTTCTGGTGATCCTAGAACATTGTTTCACGCCTTACATACGATGTCTTTTCTGCATCAGCTAAGATAAATCAATATCAAATATAGCAAGCAAAAAGAAAACAATCCATGCTTCAAGCCTAGTCATCACAAATCGTTATGCCTTGTATTTAGCAGACACATCCAATTCTGAAAATACAGTTTTTTTCCTGGAGATTTCGTCACTCCAATCCCTCTGAAAGCACCATTTTGACTGGAAAAAAACAGCCTAAACTTCAAAGTCAACTAAAATTAGGTTCAAGCAATAGAAATTCATCAGTGATTTGTCTAAATCTAATCTAGTTTGCCCAGAAAATAAATGCCCATCAAATACTCAGCCCTGGAGAAGTCACACAGCAAAACCCATTACTCAATATCAGCATTTCTAGCCAAAACTAATCATACAAACCAAATAGCTATTGAGTAAAGAATACACAGCAGTACTCGAGCTCGAATCTCAGAACATGACTCTTACAAGTAACAATTTCATATATTTCAATGAATAAAACAAAATCAAACTCAACAAAATCGGAATGAATCCGCGCGAATTCGCAGGTTACTCACTTACCCAGATGAAGCTTGTGAAATTCAATAAGAGAGAAGAAGGTAATTAACCCTTAAGATTGAGCAAAAGCCTTTGTTGGTTGAGAAAGCTTATCGTGCTGAGAATTTATTCTGTGAATTGAAAATATTAGTGTTGCCCATGCACCAAGTTCCATTCAAACAGCTTTCTTTCTCAGCGAATTTATGCGAGATGTTTTTTTTTTTTTTTTTAAATTAATATTTTATTTACATATTGGCTGGTTGATAAATAATAGTATGGGCTTAAAATATGTATAAAATATCGAAATTACTTTATACTTTGACATAAAAAATACTCTAATATCCCAACAAATTCTTAACTTACCAGCCAAATTTCAGTTTTCTCGTTACAGTCAACCCCGATAATCATTAGTTTTAAACCAAATCAACCCAATAATGAGTCTGGATCATCTATATAATTATTATCGTATAAAATCGTCAGACTGTCAAAATCATCCAGGAGTGACAAATCCACAATCCTTCCATATTTTATTGCAACGTTCATTGATTCATAATCCATATGACACACGTCTAGCTCATGTTATCAAACAAATGTACATATATATTCACAAAATATACTCCAACATTTCTAGCTTATGTTTTTAAAAAGGTATTTAGAAATTTCTATTTTCTGATATATTATCTTCGTATGAAATATTTTTCATCCAGCCTAACATTTTACATATTTATAGTTTTATTCTATCTATAGCTAAATTGAGATTTAAACTTTTGTATTTGAGTACCACGTTGAGTGGCCAAACCATTAACCCAGAGGGCTCTCGGTCGAATAAAAGCATTTTATTATGTATATATGTGGTTGCATTGCATAAGTATGTTTCTGTGCACAGTTATTAAATTAATGATTTAAAAATGCAAATGTATCAGTTCAACCATTTTTTTCATCAAAATTCAACAAATTCTTTTCAAATGTTAGAAAAGTTGCACAATTGTATTTCTCGATATAGTAGGTCAACCAAATCGATCATATTTACATGTACGTTGAAATTTAGTATTATCATCGCATCTAAAGATTAAATAAACTAAAGTATTTATTGAGGACAAAATAACAGTATTTAGAAGTTTACTACTCCAAATGCTTCAATTTTTTTTTTTTTTTGATAAAAGATAAAGCACTCTAAATATTGTGAATAATAATAATATATCAAATCTCGAGAGAAAAAATCATTTCTATATATATATATCAAAATCGGAACAATCTCAACTTAACAATTTTAATTTGTTGATTATTTTTTTTTAAAGAAGATGACTATTTTGATTTGATGAAATATCATTTTAGGATAACCTATACATGTTTGATAAAAAAAAAAAAAAAACTATACATATATATTTTTATAGTTCACCTATATATTTTTGTGTCATAGGTCTTAGATAAAACAACTAAATCGCATTAAGGCTAAAAATGATTTAAAATCAGAAAAAGATATTGCACCGTCCAGGATCAGATTCAGATATCAGTGAATAAAATAAAGCCCGACCACTTAAATATTTGTTCTGCTGCGAGGATTTTTAAATAACTAAATTAAGATGCTAACGATGTTGACGTCGGAAAATAGAAGAGGATATGGACGATGTTTAAATACTCCATATCGCGAATTCAAAGTGATTGTGACTTCGTGAATCGCGACAATACAACAAAAGAAGACAAACGATGATTGGGCCCTTTACAATATATTGCATGTTAATTTTCGTTGCTTCTGCTTGAAGCCTTAAATGCTTATTATGGAGTTCTTTGGTTTTTCTTGTGTTCAATATACTGCATTAAATCCGTCTGACAATAATTTAACTATTTGCAACAATCGAATTTCCTTTTGGCTTGTATGCGTAATCTACAATATAATAATGCAAGAAAGCCAAGAACCATAATATATTTCAATGACTAGTACTGTTATATTTTAAAAATCTGCCAGAGTTATCTTACATCATAGCAAGACTACTAGTGACTACATAACAAAATTGCAACGATGGGTTAGAGTCTCCCACATTACAAACAACAAAAAATCATTTGAATAGGTAATTAAGAACTCAACAAAATTATGATTAAAGTGAGAAAGATGGTGAAGTGGTTAAACCCAAGAAAAAAAAAAGAAAAAATGGTGAAGTGGGTGTCACGAAACGTATGAAGAGAAGGGAAGTGGGGCTGTGCTGTTTCTTGTCGGTCTCCTGCCGTACAATTCGTTGCAAAGAATCTCATTTTCTTTATTTTTCACTCTTCTAAGATATATGAATATATATTGTTTGTTAACGAAATTCTTATAGATATGGAATCTAGAGAAACTAGTTTCAATAGTTTGTTTTTGATTTTTAAACTAGCTTTTCCTTTTGTTATGACAAAATACCTCTCGACACTGTTTATCATGATTTGTTAAGAAAACATAAGTCAAGCGAGACTATCTGACAACTTGCTATTTGTTTTTTTGTAACTTGCAAAAGTTTGTATCATCTCGTTTAAAAATGAAAGTTTTCAAAAAGAAAAAAAAAAAGAAGGAAATAAATAGTACAAAGAGCAGTGCATGATGAATAGTGTCTGCGCCGGGAATTTTGTTCCCAAAAATCCAAAAAACTTTTTGGATACTATACTTCTCAAAACTTTCGTCACCAGTTTTTTTTTTTTTTTTGGGTGGAACTTTCGTCACCAGTTGGATACAAGGTAAATGAAATTAAAAAAAAAAAGGAAAAAAGAAAAAAGGCAGTAATTAAATTACTCAATTTTGGTGTGAACACTGAACAATACAACATCTCTAAAATAGCACAAATTACAAATTAGGTGTTACACTTTATAACCGTATGGCCCGTTGGATAAATCCTTTGAATTTAATGGTTTGTATAGCCCATTTATCTCTGCCTAACTAAAAAGCCCATCTTCAGAACAAGTTTTTAACCAAACAAAAAGCTCCAAACAGTGTTTCTTCTTCCGTTAAGGATATATTTGGTAATTTACTATACTACCCTTCACCTCTCAAACTAATATCACTCGAGCAAGAACAAAAAATAGGGGTCTGTAAAGTAAATTCAGCTTGAAGAAACTGGAATATGTTCTAAGATAGATATACAGTATACTCCTCTCGTTTAGACTCGCTCGGTTTAGCTTGGAATCCCAAAAAAAATGGAGACGCCAGTTCTGGGATTCGAACTACGATGTCCTCATCTCTTCAACACTCACTCTCGTCCCTCTTCTTCTCTCTCCCTTCCCGCCGTATCCTTACGAATCCTCACCTCGGCCGCGGCAACGACATCTACCGCCGTTGAATCACCTGCGACCGTAGCAGAAGCTCCTCGTTCGAAGCGTCATTCCAATTCCTACTTGACGAGAAAATCCGCCATTTCTCAAGTACTACGCTCCTCGGATTTCCTCTCTTCTCTCCAGAGGTTTCTATTTATCACACCACTTATCTTCAAAATTTTGCTTGTGATCAATATGTATATCGCTTACCTGATATTTCTTGTCTTTAATTTTGTATTGTATTCTATACAGAACTAACCAAAAGTGAATCCTCAGTTCTGAAGTAGATGTATGTTAAATTGATCAAATTGTCTAATTTGGGGATAGTTACTTGACCACAACATTACTAGAGATGAAAAAAGAATTGCTTTTTCAACTTTAATCTTTCTATTCCATAGTCCAATTGTTCGGGACCTCACTGATGTTGTGGCTCATGATATTACTCTGCTCTCTGCAGGTTTGCAACGGTTTTGAAGGTACAAGACTTGAATGTGATTTTGCGTAGTTTTGGAATCTCTGGAAGATGGCATGATCTTATACAGGTTTGTTGATTTTAACATGGATTCATAAAATGTATCATACTATTTTGTTTCCTTTAGAAGCAAGAGTTCTAAGGTGTGTAATGGCGTTTTCCTTTTCTTGCAATTTTTGTAGCTCTTTGATTGGATGCAACAACATGGAAAGATTAGTGTTTCAACTTACAGCAGTTGCATTAAGTTTGTGGGTGCAAAAAATGTCTCCAAGGCTCTAGAAATATACCAAAGCATTCCGGACGAGTCAACCAAAATCAATGTCTATATATGTAACTCCATTCTTAGTTGTCTGGTCAAGAATGGAAAGCTTGACAGCTGCATCAAATTGTTTGATCAGATGAAGCGTGATGGTCTGAAACCAGATGTGGTTACATATAATACGGTATGCCAGCTGAAGTTTTCACTGCACCAGTAAATGTCAAAATATTTCGCATATTTTCTTCCATTGAAGCTTAATACGATTATTCCCCCTTTAACCTATGATTTAGATCCTTTCGCTGATTGAGACTTGCTGGTACGTTTCTGCATTTAGAATTATATAGGTAAAAGAACCATGACTGCATCTGCAACATCTCGTTTCTTTTAGCTTCTGAAATATATTTATCTTTGATGTATTAGTTGCTTGCAGGTTCCATTAAGGTAAAAAATGGTTACCCTAAGGCTATGGAACTCGTTGGAGAGCTGCCACATAATAATATACAAATGGACAGTGTGATGTATGGGACTGTCTTGGCCATTTGTGCTTCAAATGGTCGATGTGAAGAAGCTGAAAACTTTATCCAGCAGATGAAAGTTGAAGGTCATTCGCCCAACATATATCATTACAGCTCCTTGCTCAATTCTTATTCTTGGAAAGGAGATTACAAGAAAGCTGATGAGCTGATGACCGAGATGAAATCAATAGGATTAGTGCCAAACAAGGTTTGTTTTTTTTTCACTATTTCTCATCTCATGCATTTATTGAAATATAGATGGAATTGTGTGAATGACTTGATATGACTTGACAACCATTATCTGCAGACAACACACTTAAGCAGTGCCCATCAAGAGAAAATGGAGAAGTGGTTTAGATATCACTTTGTTTAGACGTCAATTCTATTTAAACATGTCTCAGATTTTACATAAATCTTGAAAGTTTCAGTTCGTGTAAAACCTGGAGCTTCATACTACTATGTAGATATGTAGATTGAAAGTTATTAATTGTTAGCGTGTTGATAAAGAAATTATTAAAAAAAGAAGAAGCAAACGAGGATGGACATATGATACCAAATTCTATCAGCTTCTCTGAATTATTCCTCCATATTCTTTCTAGCTTCATCCTATTTCTTTTCGTAGTTCTTCTCTTTGGGTATCTTTGTTCAATTGAAGGATTGTTCACATTCTTCATTTTGCTTGTTAGTAGATGAGAAATTGGTTCTCTCAGTATTTTTTGATTCATTCTCACTTGTATAACTCTAGCTGCAAATATTTTCAGGTGATGATGACAACTTTACTGAAGGTTTATATCAAAGGAGGTTTGTTTGAAAGATCCAGAGAATTACTTTCTGAACTTGAATCTGCAGGGTACGCTGAGAACGAGGTAGTTAGACAATATTTTTTTTTCAGAAAAGCTGGCTGTTTATATTCTAGAAAAGAGCAATACAAGCCTGATGGGAAATTTTAATTTGTGCAAAATGTTGACTGGAGTAAACAGCACCAACAAGTATCAGTGGACAACATTTAGTTACATTATATAAAACATTATTTATTGGTATAGTTTGCTATCAGGTTATAACCAAATTAAGTAGAGCTCATATTGCGTTCTTATTTACGTAGCAATTATCTTATGGTCAAAAAATTGCTTTGCTCCTCTAGATGCCGTATTGTATGTTGATGGATGGTCTTTCAAAGGCGGGGAAGTTAGAAGAAGCAAGGTCAATCTTTGATGATATGAAAGGAAAAGGTGTTAAATCTGGTAAGTTTTTTTTTGACTGATGATTAGATAGCTTCATATTTCGTTCTTGACTCTGTCACCGGTTGCTGCTTTAATTAGCTGGGATAAAAATTCTACTGCTGTCCAAGATAGATTCAGGAATATTTTTCAATGATATCTTGAGCCCCTCGTGGGATAATTCTATTCATTGACTCAATTCAGGAACTTGGATTGAAAAACTTCTGCCCTTGAAGATCCATTTCTTATGATGTAGCAATTTGCTAGAATTTAGGGTGTCTTAGGTTTTTAGAGCTTTTCCCAGATTTTTCAGAACCTGATAAAGAAACCTGTAAGGAGTTTGTGGTTCACCTATCAGAATCTCTAGAGATATTAAACACAGGACCGAGCCAATTTCAGTTTCCTGTTTTTTTGTAGACAATGATGTCAGTTTCCTATTTCAGATGGCTATGCCAACAGCATCATGATATCTGCTTTATGTCGAAGCAAGCGTTTCGAGGAGGCAAAAGAACTGTCAAGGGACTCTGAAACCACTTATGAAAATTGCGACTTGGTAATGTTGAACACAATGCTCTGTGCCTATTGCAGAGCAGGAGAAATGGAAAGTGTTATGCGAATGATGAAGAAAATGGATGAGCAAGCTGTTAGTCCCGACTATAACACTTTCCATATATTGATCAAATATTTCATCAAGGAGAAATTGCACCTGCTTGCATACCAAACCATACTTGACATGCACAGCAAAGGCCACCGGCTTGAGGAGGTAACTAGAATCAAGGCGTTGCTAGTTTTTAGTGTTCTAATATAGAAATTTTGCTTCTTAGCTTTTCTTGTCTTTGAGTTTTTCAGCAAGTAATGCAAGACAATAACAAATTTGCATTTACCAGTTTACGACTTGTTGAAATTTGCAGGAACTTTGTTCGTCCTTGATTTACCATCTGGGCAAGATTAGAGCTCACTCTGAAGCATTCTCTGTCTACAATATGTTGCGATACAGCAAAAGAACTATCTGCAAAGAGCTGCATGAGAAAATTCTTCACATTCTAATCCAAGGGAATCTTCTTAAAGACGCATACGTTGTAGTAAAGGTTTGAAATCCCTCTCTCGGGAAAATTCTAACATTCGGGCCATTGCGTAAATGGTCTAAGTTGGTCATAAATCTGTTTCAGGACAATGCAAAGATGATCTCACAGCCTACTTTAAAAAGATTTGGCAGAGCGTTTATGATCTCGGGTAATATTAATTTAGTGAATGATGTTCTGAAGGTCTTGCATGGTTCTGGCCACAAAATAGATCAGGTAAATTACCAACCGTTCACAATTTGAAGCACATTTTGCTTGGAAATAAATACATTTCAGTTGAATCATTGTAGAAATAACGAAAAACGGTTTCGTTCTTTGATCATACTGGAATTCATTTCTTCTTTTTTCTTGCATGCGCTGTGTGTTGTTTTGTTTTCAGGTTCAGTTTGAGATTGCGATTTCTCGATACATTTCGCAGCCCGATAAAAAGGAATTGCTTCTTCAACTTCTACAATGGATGCCTGGTCAAGAATACGTTGTTGACTCCTCCACACGAAACCTCATTCTCAAGAACTCTCATTTGTTTGGTCGGTTGATCATCGCAGAGATCTTGTCAAAGCATCATATCTCCTCAAGGACGATGATTAAATCTCGATCTGAGCCAAAATTTAGAGGTAAGAGGTAAATAGAAGTATCGAAAATCATTTAATATAGATATCATGGACAGATCCTCCTAGTGAAACATGAAACTTCCTTAAAGGTATATTCACTTATCATGTATCATATCTGTAAATTTAAAAGTATGTTTTTTAATTATTAACTTAGGAAACCCATAACAAGGTTTATTGAAACCATTCAAGTTCGTGGTCGACAGAAAAGATACTGATTTACTTTGAAACAAGATTTAGATTCAGGCCTAGATCTTACAGCAGATTTATGTACTAAACATTAAACCAAAAAATGACACTGGAACGAAGTACATAATACAGAATCGATACTGTTAATCCAGGTAGAATGCAAAACCAGCAAATAAACAGAGTGGACACATACCAACGCTCTTTACCTAAAACTGCTCATTCTCCTTATTAGTGGTCACATTTGATAAATTGAGCACTGGGAATGTGTTGGACTTTGTAGTAATCTTCTCCACCTGGTACCAGTTTCTCTGTCCACTCCCTCTTCATTCCTTTTATTTTCAGTTCCTTTATAGAAATTATGTACTTGAGCCCTACCGAAAGCTCATTCAACTTTCTACATTTGTCTATAGTCAAAGTACGAAGACATGGCATCGAGCCTTCTTCTACTATCCACTCTTCCAACTCCTCTTGTTCAGATAGTTTTAGAGCACACAGTTGAGGAAATCCTCCTTTTGTGCACACCATTCTATTTCCGACGAAAGCACCACATGTTAATACAAGAGACTTCAGATAAAGCAACTTTTCTAGAATCGGCATTGGATCCTCCTCCACGCTGCAACCCATTAGCCATATGTGTGCAAGGTGGGGTGGGAATCGATACTGATCAGGAAACCTTGGCATATGCATAGCCAACACTAAATCTTTTAGATGAATACAATCAATAACGATTTCTCCCCTATGATAAGCCACGCGAGTTTCTTGCTTATCATATAAACGAAGCGCCTCAAGGTCTCTCAATTGACGGAGAGATGAGGATAGAGTTTCAGAAGTACACCCATCACATGCGTGACTGATAAATACCCTGAGCTCCCTCAGCTTCTTCATATGGAGGAGGTCCATTATACTACTGTTCTTTGTTGAAAAATTCATCAAAGACTCCAGGTTCACTAGATTACCTAATTCTAACTTTGTTTTCTCATGCAAAGAATGAGGTAAGTGAAGGTACCTCAGTTCTTGCATCTCTTTTAAAACATTTGGCAGATGAACTGTTGATGCCACATTAACACGTAAGTTCAAATAAAACAGAAGCTTTAGTTTGCGCAGAGAAGAAGGTAGATGAGATAACCCAGCCTTGTATAAGCTCAAGAATCTCAAGTGGATGAGCTCTCCAATGCTGGAAGGTAACTTCCCTCCTTCAAACTTTACCCTAGAAAGATGCAACACCCTGAGCAATGGTAAACATAGGAAGCCTGGAGCTGACTGTATACAAAAGTCATCCTCGATTCCAAAAAACAAAAGAGATCTGACTTTTTTATTGTATTTTTGTCCCAGCTTTTGAAGGGCATTACCACCATGTACGGAGAGTCTGCGAGATGTACTAGGAGATTGAGTATTGATGGTAGAGATGGATGTAGGGACTTTGACGATTTGTAGAAAGTTCTCTTCTTTGGCCTTTGATATACATAGTTCTCTCATCATGTCATGCATTTGACAAGATTCTATTCTCCAAGCAAAATAGCTTTTTTCAACAATAACCATATTTCTCTTCACTAGCTCTTCAAGACAGCCTTCTCCACTATCTCGAATGGTTGATCCATCGTAAAATGATGTTATGATTCCTTCTGCAGCCCAGCAATTGAACAATGTCTTCACATTTATCTTGTAGTCTTCGGGGTAATGAGCTAGGTAAAGGAAGCAATGCTTTAAATACATTGGCAAATCTTCATAGCTCAGAGACAATACTCGGAGAGCTGGGTTGAGACTGTTGTCATCTAAGCCAGATTTTCCTACGATCTGAGTACCGATATTGTCATATACTCTTTTCCACTCGGGAAGAGTATGTTTCTTAGCTAATAAGCCTCCCAACACTTTAACTGCTAAAGGTAGTCCTCCACAATATGTGACCATTTTCTTACCCATGGTTTCCATTTCTTCTTCAACCCTAAATTCTGCAAACCATCACAAGATAACATTTTTTAAGATTTGAGCCTTGAAAAATATGTTGCGTAATTTTATGACTGCCCGAGAGGATTGGACGTGTCCGGACAATATGATCAATTAACTTAGAGTATTGTTGATATAAAACGTAAGAGAAATTACACTTCTTGGTTTTAAGGATTCATAAGAGAAACAAATTATTGGTCTTCATTATGCGTACCAGTTTCGTCTCTCCTAGGGAACACTATCCTTTCACATAGCTTCCAACTTTCTTCAGGAGTAAGGATTCTTGGTCTAAAGACAAAACATGTTGGATCTGCATGTAACCCCACACCCTCATGGCGAGAAGTAAGTAGCATCTTCCAACCTGCAAAAATATATTATACCTCTCTTTTTACAATCACAAGTTAAATTTAGAACAATTGCCTTATGAATGTAGCATAAGAGGTCACCTCTTTTCTTTGGAAACACTGCTTTAATTCGGTCACAGTCTTCTTCTTTCCATACATCATCGAGGACAACTAAATATCTACCAGTTTCCATCAATTCAAAGAGTTTACGCTGGAGAGTATATTCTTCCATCTGCAAAATGCCCCCATCATGTGGTCGAAGTTCTTGCAAGATCCTTTGCCAGACATGTTTCTGTGTAAACTCTTGTGAAACACAAACCCATGCGAATCCATCAAAATGACATCTCACCATGTCATGATGAAAGACTTGTCTGGCGAGAGTGGTTTTACCAATACCGCCCATCCCAGATATAGAAACCACTTGAATGTTATCGTTCTCCACCAAATGACCAACTAATTCTTCAACACTCTGTTCTACCCCTACAAGATCGCTTTCAGAACTGTTAGGAAATGTTTGTCGGAACTCCCTTTGCTCCCTTTGTCTTTCTTGCAGAGACAGGGAAAGGCCACCATCGATAATCTGTTGTATCCCAAAACTCTGCATTCCCCCAATCACCTCAGCGATCCTCTTAGTTATTCCTTCAATATCTGAAGCAAATTTCCGGCGATTCACTAAGAAACAAGCAAGTCTTCTCGCATGCCTTGTGATCCCTTTTTCTTTTCCTCTAAATTTCTTCAGGAGGAAAGATTCAATTACATCTTCAGCATCATAAACAACGTCCTTGACTTCTTCCAAGAAGTTTCTCACCCTTTTACTTTCATGTTTCTTGGCGTCTGCATCTTCCAACAACGACTGTAACCTTCCCAGCTGACGCTTTAGTCCATCAACTTGCTCATCTATTCCATTCAATAGCGAAGATTCTCGATTCAGAAGCTCCCAAAGCTTCTGAACTCCAAACAACACAACTCCTTCAGCCATAATAACCCTTTACGAGAAAATTTCATGGACGGATCATTCTACTGAGACATGAAACCTCTTTGAAATAAGTAAAAAAGAAGAAACTTTATAGAACAAACCTGCAGTAAGTTTTGAGATCTCGTAATAATTCAATAGCTTTATTTTAAAGCAGATTCGACTCACCAGAACAAAGTATAAACCACGGAGCAAAGCAAAACAAGCAGACAAAAATATATATGAAATTTATTAAATAATAGAATTTATCTTCTGTTAATTAGCTCTGGCTTGTGTGGTTACGACGAGAAGAGCGATAAAACCCGGCGTGAGAGGGTTGACCCCAAGTCAACCTTGTCTAGCTACCAATCCATTGGCTAAAGGTTTTCCGCAATAAATATTTCTTATGATTAATGATCCATAGCCACCTGTAATTCTTCATTCTAATCACATCCCAATATATGGTTGATGAAAAAAAAAAAAACTAAGATCATCAAAGAAGTCAGCATCTAATAATTAATTCCTTCAGTCTACTGAACATCAAGGTACATTGGGTAGGCCATAGAAGTTAACAAAATATTACAGCAAAATTTCTTTACGACTAAAATTGCAGTGGTCACAACTTCACCAAGGTAATACTCTTCCCTCCGGTCGTATCTCTGACTCATCTTCGTCTTTGAAATCAAAATCAAGCTTCTCAGTAACCATGCCTACTCGATCTCCATGAACACTTTCACCACGAAGAACCTCATTGCTTTTGTTTCTCACCGTTTTTTTGCAGGACTGGCTTGGGCTTACTTCGAAATCATCATCTTCGGCTACATTTGGACTAATATTCTCGTCTCTTCTCCTTTTCCCTGAATCAGGACTCTCATTGCTGATGATTGAGTCTTTCTTATTGGTTCCGTAGTATTCGCTCACAGTTGATTCTATTGTTTCCAACAACCGGTCACCGTACTTGCTTACTTTGGCCCTGAAAAAGAGTTTAAAGATGCACACCATCATCAAAAACTTGTGGGATTTTTTCTTCATTGGTTTGGTGATTAAGAGTAGAGGTTTTAAAACAAGAGGACAACTTACTTCCCAAGGCCATTGATTTCAAGGAGTTCCTCTTTGGTTCTTGGAATTTTTCTGCTTATCTGCTGAAGCGTTGAATTGCTGCCACCACAAACAGAGAGATTTTGTGAGGTATGAATCAAATTGACCATGATCAAGTACAGAGCTTAGAAAATGAGGAGCTGAATGGTTTTTTGGACTTACATGAATATATGATATGCCATGACACCATCAGGAGCTTCTTTGACAAGAGCTGAACGAAGCTTCCTCAAGGCCATATACATGTTGGCGGAGAGATTCTAGAGAAAAAGATCAACGAGCCAACCTCAGCAATTCAGAGTGGTAGATTAATGTCAACACGAATAGAAGAGACTGAACTACAAAGAGCTATACCAAATCTTTTGGAGGTGCATCTTCTGTTGGAAGTGGAAGAGTACTTTGCTTCTCCGATGTAAGCGGACCTTTTGCTGAGGTTGCCCCGGGTTTACTTGGCTTTAATACTTTTACAGAAGAAGGGAATCTGCAAAAGATTATGGAAGTCTCAGCTAAAGTAATTTTTAACAAGCCGTTAACACATAAAACACAGGTAATTGCAATGATTTGCTTGAACCTAGTTCCTGTAAACCTTAAAGAAAGATATAAGCGCAAAGTCATACCTCATCATTATAGTCTGGCTTCCAGAAAATAGAAAGGCAGTCTTTGCGTTATTCACCTAGATACAAATAGGTATAGACGTTAGGTGTGTAAGAGCTAGAAGAATGGATGTTAAATGCTCACAGAGACAATCAGGGTTCCGGTTGCATGGAAATTATTCACAATTGAGTACCTTTAGCAACGATGACACAGTTCCATACATATCACTTTTCCTAACATCTTCCACAAGAATGTCCTCCGTTACGAGATAGTGCAAGATACGAGAGACTTCAATTTTCGATAAATGTTTTCCAGCTCCATGAAGCTGCAAAGTCTCATGTCTGTGTTTCTTGACCTAGATGCAAAGAAGACAGTTATCGTTTCAAGAGATCGAGCCACACTGATTGGATTGCTGGGTTTGAGAAGCCAAGGCTTTCATTAACAATTAGTCTTTACCAAGTATAAAAAAGAGACCATGGTTTATGAGGTGAAACAGGTTTCAATATTTAGCATAATCTGGAAGAGAAACAGAATATATGTGTAGAAATCTCTCTTAAAGCTTGAAGGTAACGTGGATTATTATTATTTGTGCATACCATTTGGTTTAAGGAACCTCTGTAGACTTCAAGAATATGAGCTGAAGAAAACCTTTCTCCTGTTTGCTTCACCAGTTCAACCTGTGCAACGCACAGAAGATAGTGACTCATGACTACTAATAACACATCTAACAAGTAATATACATAGTGAGCTTTCAATGATTCTATACCAGTTGCCTTGTGATCAAGGTGACATCTTTTTCAATCAAACTCTGACTACTGCAACAATTATCACACGTACTTTTGCAGTTTGTAGAATCGAATTTTTCCCCAAAATGCACTAGTTGTAGGTAGCGTCGGCAGTCCACCTCATTTTCACAGTAACTAACCTGAAGCAATAAAATTTGGAGAAATATCTCAGCAAGTATACCATCGAAAGCAAAAAATAGGATTCTTCACATTAAGTACCATGCGGAGAAGGTTTTCGGTATTTGTTTCAAGTATCCTCCCTAAACTTGCTACACGATTATGTCCAGTTGCCATGGGACTTTGGTCAACTCCTCCTTGGCTAATCATATGCTTAACTCGTATCTGAAATAATATTGTGTATGCATAACATGATCAAGAGCAGAAAGATGAAAGAAATTCGGCGTTCCAGGCTAACAAAGCGGATACGAAAAATACAATAGGTTAGTTTATATCGACTTACATAGTCGCCATAACCGTAATACAAAACACAAGATGACCGCTGGCCATCCCTGCCAGCACGACCGCATTCCTTGGATTTATAAAATATAGCTTATGTGAATGTCTAGAAGAAACACCAGTATCTAACTTTATATGAAATCAGTTGCATAAGATTTTCATGATTGGTCATATATACCTGATGGTAGCCTTCTATAGACTTCGGGAGCGAGTGATGAATAACAAAGCGGACATCAGGCTTGTTGATTCCTGGAATGTGCAATGTTAATGGGCAGCAACATTCAATGAATTAAAACAACATTAGCAAAAACCAGTACCCATTCCAAATGCCACAGTAGCACATATTATATTGATTTCGTCCTTGCTCCATTGTGTCTGTACAAAGGCACGTTGTTCAGGTTCCATACTGCCATGGTAGAATGCTGCTTTATGGCCAAACTCCTGAAAAAGAGTATCCAATTCTACATTTAAACATAATATTTGTGGTATGCACACGACTTGATAAAGCTCTAATATACAAATGACCAACCTGCAACTTTTCAGCGACTTTCTCACAGTCCATTCTTGAAAGACAATATATAATTCCACATTCATCAAAATGGTTTTCCTTAATAAATTTGTCAATATCTTCCAGACACTTTTTTGTCTTGGGAACAACGGAATACCTGCAAAACTTCTTGGTAAGCAGCATAGTGGAATACATATAAAAATTTGGATAGTTTTACTTTACCATAGATTTGGGCGATTAAAACTTTGTCGGAACACAACACAGTTAACAAGGCCAAGGGCTTGTACAACATCTTCTTTCACACTGGCTGTTGCAGTAGCTGTTAAAGCTAACACGGGAATATCGGGAAACTTCTGCTTCAGAATACCAAGACTCTGCATATTCCAAAATATTTTTGATGGGTAAAAAAGGAAGGTTATGTTTTTGAAAAAGTAAGAGAGGTGCCTTGTTTGAAGCTTTTGATGGCCTAACCTGGTAGTCTGGTCGAAAGTCATGCCCCCATTGGCTCACACAATGAGCTTCATCAATAACAAACCGAGCAAGCAAACCACGAGAATTTAAGTTTTCCAGATGCCTCAAAAGAGAATCGCTTCTGTAGTCAAGAAAGAGATACTTCTTAGCAACGTGTTACCAGTAATATCTTTCTGTGTGGTGAGCCTTGCATTAATTGTCCACATCTATGCTAATAACCAATCTAGAATTATAGGAAACGTCTGGTAATACTGCCTAATTCAAAGGCCATAATGTATCCTACCCGAGGCCTTTTTTTTTACGACACCTACCCGAGAGAGTTCTTATATATATAATAAAATAAAAAGAGAGTTCTTATATACATAAAATATCAACTCACTTTGCCACTTTTTCAGGTGTGACATATAGTAATTTGTACTTAGAATACTCGGAATTCATCTCCTGAAGGATTTTCAGTTGTTCAGCCCATTCCATGCCGGCACTTAGGGAAGCAGCCGGTATATTGGCCTGTAACCATAATTCAGAAATCAAAGTGTGAAATGGAAAGAATCCACTATGAGAATAATTTATCAATGAAACAGAAGCTACAAATAGAATCTCCGGGGGTTGCTGAAGTGTTCACCTGCAATAGGTTCATTATCTGGTCTTGAATAAGTGACACAAGTGGAGAAATGACTAATGTTATTCCTGGACAGATCAGAGCAGGGAGCTGCCAAAGAAAGATGTTAGAAAAAGTTTGAAGAACACAACTTGAAACTTTCATCTTTTTCCGTAGGATGTATACAAATACCCCAGTGCAAAACAAGATGAAGATTGAAGAATCAAAGTGAAATTAAAATGTAATGGTTAAAGTATAGTGACCTGGTATGTCAAACTCTTCCCTCCTCCAGTTGGCATCAAAACAAAAACATCAGAGCCACTCATTGTTGCATTAATGATTTCTCTCTGGTTAGGTCGAAACGAGTGATTGCCAAACACTTTTTTGTTATTAACCTGAAGGTTGTAAGGAAACACATGAGCACATGCAACCTATGTGATCAAAGAAAAGAGAAACCCAGCTGATCACCTCCAATTTTCTTGTCCAGGGAAAATGGCTACTGCTCCACTTTTGGTCGTTTGAACCTTCAGTGTAGGTCACATCAATAATCTTCGGAACATATTGTTCCCTCTCTACAGGAGCAGATGAATGACCATACCTATCTACGGGAAATGAAGAATCTCTTGGCATGTTCCAGCTATCATAGGCATATCTGCCTTGGTCACTTGAATGTGCTTGAAAATCAGTTTGTGGATGATCCATTTTATAATTTGTTGATTTAGGTGTTTCATACTGGAAAGCACGAGTAGCTGTAGATGACAAAAACTGAGTTTTTTGCCTTTCTTTATCTCGGATATGGTTCTCGAGCTGCTCAATTTGTTTCTTCAACTGTAGCCTAAAAAGAACACAAGTTGTGATACATGAGAAACTGACCAAAAGTCGACACATACGGTGATACCCTTAATTTCTCAAACTTAAGAAATGCACTGCCTACTATTTCTATAAGGCTAATCTCTTCTTGATGTATTATTCGCGATAAATTTTGCTACGTAATTCACCACAGCCTCCAAAAGGAAGCTAAATTACTCTCTCTTATAGAAAAAGGCAATTTTAACAGCCAAGAAAACGGGAACAAAATTGATAGGGATATAGACCTCTCTTGACGGAGCTGTTCAACACGATCACGACTCAGGTCAGCAGCATCGTCAAGGAGTTCATTTGATATTGCAAGCAATAGGTCCTTCATTTGTTCCACATGGGTTGAAGCTTCTGAACAAAGCCCTAACTGAGTAAGATAACAACATCAAATAAATTAAGAAAACCAATGGGTTTCAACCTTCAAATCATTGAAGCAAAAAAAAAAAAAAAAGTAGTGGGTAGCAGTAGTCATACCTTTATTCCATGACTACAGTTGGAACATAATTCAGGAGGCAGACAACACTCTTCTTCTCTTATGGGAGCACTTCTATCCACAGGTGGAGTTCTCAATGGAAAACTAGATACTGATGGTTGAGGAGTACTTGTTGAATGGTAGTGTTCCATCACAATTTGGTCGACATCAATATTCTGCATCACAAAATGTCAACACGCTTGAGTTGATGTATTATCACCACAAAGCCTTATTCTGCATAAGCATCTATGAAAAGACTTCCTTCCAGATCCGAACTGGATAACAGTTTATTATACTACAAGGTAAGCTATAAGTAGTTTTGATTTTTGCCGTCAAGGAAATGTGCTACAATTTACAAATACAAGATTGAGAAACACTAGCTTGTTTACATGGAATACTACATAATGAAAAAACGATGTACTACTTTTTACCACTAACATTACCTTGAGTAGGTCATCATCATCAATATCATCAAGACATGCTTCTCCAGATTCCAACTGCTCAGCTGGAAATGCAGAATTCCTGGAGGGTTTCTCCACCCCGTTTAAATGCATGCAACTAGTTTCGGATACTCTAACCTCATTGTTTACCCGTGGAAACTTTTCAGCAATTATTTTATCATCACCAGGGATAGAGGAACTGTGAAAGGATCTTCCAGTTCCTGAAAGGTTCATTGGACTTTGGTTTTGTTGACTGTTTGAATAAAATGAGCCATCAGTGCTAGATATAACTTTCACAGTAGATCTCTCTCTTGCAGAATAAGAGCTATTGGGGCCACCATTATCAACGGGGGGAGTAACACCAGGTCTTAGGTAGGCATTATTTATTGAGAGACTTGAAAGAGCACGCCAAGCCTGCCAACATAGGATACTAATAACTAACATATATGTAAAAGGAGGTCTATCTAAAAGGGAAAGTTAAACCAGAAATTAGGGAAATATAGGAACTACAATGAGACATTCAAGGAAATGGAAAGAGAAAAAGAAAAACTAGTAATGAAAATCCTACTCATGATAAGCGGAATGGATCAGGTGAAAATTATAATTACCACCACAATCTCCCTTCAACAGTATTACCTTTGAAATTTGCGGGTGTGCCAAAGTATGCACATTCACATGGGGAAACGCAATTGACCTAGGAAGAGAGAGAGAGAGAGAACAAAGACTTTTTAATAATTGTGAATCACTTAGTTGTAAACAGATTCATGAAGAAGAATAAGCAAACCTCACAAGAATATCCATCCCAGACATATTCATACTAGAAACACCAAAGGGAAATATTATGCACATATCACTCAATATTATTTGGGGTAGTTTGGTAGGATAGAAGTCAATCCATACATTAGCCTGAAGTCTCTATTTTGTTATAGCTATTAATAAGAAAACAAACACGCATTGGCACAATGATCCAAATGATAATGGAAAAGCGAGGTAATACAATGTGGTGAAAAGCTATCCTTGAAATCACTGAATTTGTTTGATACTTAATCTTCAATAGTTCTACTTCAATGAATCCAAACAGCAGATAGTATTGGTCTAAAGTAAAAGACAACCAAGGAATAATGACAACCGATAGAAGGAGATGATTGTTCTCGAACGAATGAACATATAGCCATAATACCTTGCAGCCATATCTCTATTTCTTCTAGGCTTTTGACTTTCTAGAGCATAAAGGAAATTGGAGCTCAGAGACTTAGTCACGGAGGATGGACTGTCAAGCGCCTTTGCATGTTCTGACCAATTCGTCTGAGGAACTCTAGGTTTCTGAACTTGAGGGAGATGACTCCTACTGCATTTAAACAGTGAGTAACGGGGATCAATCAGAATGAAGAAACTGCCATAAAATTTAGGAATAAACCAGAGAGTCCAAGGAAAATATCATTCTTGCCTTGTTTGATTGGAATTAATCATAGGTTTGACATGCTGAAGAGGTTCCAATAATTTTCTATTCCCTTGACACCGCAATTCAGTAGCTTAACAAAACACATAAAAGAAATTGCATTCTGATTAGCGTGTGCTGATGATAATGCAACAAGAACTGAAAAAATCTGCACATTATCACTGACTATACACATACACAATTATCAAATCCAAAGAGATTTACAGAAATTTTCGATTGAGAATGCTATGTCAAAAACAAACTCCAGTGAGACAAAACGAATCCGCTAGTTTATAGCCACCAATTTCAGCACTTCTAAAACGGTAAAATACTCCAAAAACAGGAAATTGAAGTGAATTTTATCAGGCATGAGACTAAAGGATTAGTCTTTACCCACTGACAACGAAAACCCTAATTGAAAACTAAACAGAAAGATTCACAGGCCTAAGAAACGCATCGGTGCGAGATAGAACGAAATGAAAACCCTAGAAATGATTGCGAAACAAAGCCAAGGAAATACATTTCAGGTTTCGGTGGAGTCTTTTGCTCCTACACCGTCACTTTAGCACTCCGAACGGCGAAACAATCCGGGGACTCGGCGAGACGAAGTAGACGATAAAATGGTCGCCACCGACTTGAGCTCAAGGCCGTACAAGATTATGCGGTTTCCTAATGGCGGGATATTTTTCCCTCTATTATTCGCAAACGCACAACAAAAAGAAAAACAATTATTTTTGAATTTTTTGCACATTTCGATTAGATTTTCTTAATCATTTGTTTACAATTTTACATTTTCTCAACATTCCAAAAATAGCTTTGTATTCTCGGAAAAAGAAAATAGCGGAAACAAACGAATCTAAAAATCAAAAACACGAATCCTTCCCAAAAATAAAATCTAATTTACAAAATATTTATTCGAGGTCACAATGTTCATAGTACCATGCGTAGCAAGGACTCATAATCAACCTCTGTTTGTTCTTCTTATGCTGCAAATTTTACAAATCTCCGAAACCATAATAAAAACCAAAAACCCAAAGCATTGTAAAGGCAAACACGAGAACATAAACTTTTAAGTTTCAACAAACCAAAGGGCACTTCTTCCTTACACAAACCAAAATATCAACTGATCCTGACTTCTCCACTTGCGTGTACTTCTTTTACAGTCTTGTCGTATTCATCTTCATCGTCTTCCTCTTCTTCCACCTCCTCCTCTTCCTCCTCCACGTCTTCTGCATCTTCCTCCTTTCCGTCTGCACCTCCCCAGCCAAAACCTCCTATGGACCGGGAAACAGGAGGCGGCGTTTTGGCGTCAGCCACTATCTTCATGATCTCTTCAACAGTCTGTAGGGAGAATGTTGGGTTCTCTTTCCTGAAGTATGCAGCTTGAGCTGTCTCTGTGAGTTCCCTTGGCAAGTTCTTCAGGAACCATGGGTGTTTCTTGATTTCTGCAATGGTAATCCTCTGCGAAAACAACAAATGATTCAATTGTCAAAAAAAAATACATCCTTTGAAAACATTTAGTTCAGTGGATTGATGTATACCTTGAGTGAATTGGCGACAAATATACGGGAAAGGAGATGTTTGCAATCCTGTGAGATATGGACATAGTCTGGGATCTTGTACTGAACAGCCATGATTTTCTGTATAACAAGATAACACATTGATAAATAAGAAGTAGCATACTTAGAGCGAGATATGCAGACACTGGCTCAAAAGGAGAAACCTACTTGTATTGTTTTCCTGAAGTTTTTCGGGTCTTCCTGGTCTTCAAATGGGTATGCTCCAACCAACATGACATAAAGAGTCACACCACAAGACCATACATCAGCCATCTGAAAAAGGAAAAGAATATTACAAATCTTAGCGATTTTCACGAGGACGATCAGATCATGACAGTTTCATAAAAACCCATGGGTTTATGTAAGCTCATTGCATTGTTCATGATGCTTAATTACCTTGCCATCATATTCTCTCCGGGAAAGGACCTCAGGTGCAATATACGCAGGAGTTCCAACTGTTGATTTGGGTCTAGAGTGTAGCAGAGAGGACTGCAAAAGAAGAATAACAAATCACTTGACAATGGTTTTACGAAAAGGGGATCTCATAGACAAGGGCAGAACTTGGCTGTTTTTTCTAGTGCCACACCTTGGAATAACCAAAATCACAGATTTTCAGTCGTGGTGCAGGACTTCCATCCAGGAGCGTATTCTCGAGCTTCAGATCTCTATGGCATATTTGCTGCAACAAAAGGGGCACAAGTTGACCACATGATTGATATATAAAACGAGTTCAAACATCCAAGGGATTAGTAAATCTTGCTTAATTCGTTTCTCTGCCTTACCATAGCATGGCAATAGCTAACACCTGATATAAGCTGCTGGAAGAAGTACCTTGCCTGGAGAAAAGAAAAAGAATTAGAAAGTAGGTCTTGATCTCATCATCAAAGCAGCAGCTACGGATGATGTATCACATAGGTCACACATCCCAATTGTTATATGCCCAATAATAAATAAGAGAAGGTTAACATGTTTTCTCTTCTTCCCTTCCTCGTAATCAAATGCCAAAGACTGACTATACAGGACTCCAAATCTTATCCTAAGTCGTACTTGTATATCAGCAAAAACATGACACAATGTCAAATGCCAAGCTTACCTCATCCTCACTAAATCTTCCAGCACTGCATATACGCTCGAATAGTTCACCACCAGCAGCATATTCCATGGCAATGGCAAGATGGGTTGGAGTCAACACCACCTGTAAAATCCATAAACCCCACGTATGGAAGATGAAAGCTATAAGATTATCAACTTCAGTAGAACCATTTTCACCATAGCAAGCAGTAAGAAATTCACTAACCTCCTTAAACCGGATTATATTTGGATGGCGAAGTGATCTGTGATTTATGATCTCTCTTGCCACATTCTCATCAATCTGTATCCAAAAAAAACAAAGACAACACTCATTCTACAAATCTTCTGACGAAATTAATACAAGTCTAAGATAACTAACGCTACAATTTTGTTGTGAACAACTAGCACTACGTCAAACACACAATCAGCTAACAGATTTCAAAAATCCAGATGAACAATTTTAAATTCTCTCCTTAAAACCAAGCAAATCCGATTATGCTTATCTGGGCATAGAGGTTGATCAGCTCATAGAGAGCGATGACACACATTAACAGATAAGAGTAAGCAATTGCAGATAAGAAATATAAAAAGAGACGAACCTTTGGACCACGCTCGATGTACTTCATGGCAACAAGTTCCTTAGAGTTTTTGACCTTCATAAGCCTGGCCACACCGAAATTGCCAGCACCTATGTCTTTCACCAGCTCGTACTTATCCATTCTCGCAACCCTAATTCCAAACACAGAAAACAAAAGAAACCCAGAAAAAATCTTCCAAGTCCGAGTTCAATCCCTAGCAGCTAAGAATTAATCACGTGAAATCATAAGAAACGAGACAAAACAAGAGAGTATCCCAAAATTAAGGATGCGATTCCGAGATCTCGCGATTCGCAAAGAAAGTGAAAAAAAAAGGAAAGAGATGACGATGGAAGGTGATTGAGATTTGGAT
The DNA here is from genome assembly GCA_011420285.2 of Erysimum cheiranthoides. NCBI lineage: Eukaryota > Viridiplantae > Streptophyta > Magnoliopsida > Brassicales > Brassicaceae > Erysimum > Erysimum cheiranthoides. The sequence continues at coordinate 21,998,926 of CM022176.2, read as the reverse complement.
TGGAGAGATTTGAAGGCAAAGCGAAGAATCGACTTTTTTTTTTTTTTTTTTTTTTTTTTTTGGTAGAAATAATGATAATGATGAGAATGAAGAATCTCCACTCTCAGATGCTTATTTTTTATTTATTATTATATAAATAATTTAATATAGTATGAGAATTTAAGAAAGCGGGACCCACAAGTTTCCATGCGATCCATACATGTTTCCCTTGCGAATTCGTACGGAATCGAATTTCCGATTTCTTTTTTTGTCACCAACACGCTTTCTTTTTTCCTCTTAATTACAATATTAGATAAACAAGTAAAACACACACTATATGCATTTGAAAACTTATAAATTTATAGAAGTTATAAAAAAAAAAAAACTTATAAATTTATATATTTTTAATGTTAGTATGCACATATTCATAGTTCAACCATAATAACATCAAATATTGGAGTAGTATTTATCTTTACGTATTAAATTTTACGAAAAAAATAACTTAAGAGTGAATATTTATAACTTTATGTAAAAATTCATCTTCTTAATATATTTCTTATTTAGCATATCTATTCTCTTACGGTTCTTAACTTATCCAATTAAAAAATACTAATCCAATAAGTATTATTTATTCAAATATGAGATAAATTTTATTATTATTCAGATGTGAATAATTTGTATGGGCTTTATATGGACTTTAAACTAATATATACGTTTTTACGTCCACGGGCCCAACTAATCGAGAAAAAACAAAAACAAGTTGTAAGCCTTATAATTTTTCTATTACCCAAAATCTCTACAAAGTGAATGAAACACTGAGCTGAGGATCTCGCTATCTCTCTCTCTCTCTCCGTCTCTCGCTCCGTTTTCCTCAGATCTGATCGTCCGCCGTGGTTTTCGAGATGCCGTCTTCCTCCTCCGCCGCCGTCGTATTTCTTCTTCTACTTTCCCTTCTCGCACCTACGTTCGCATCCGATTCAGATCACAAGGTTAGACTTGGATCTCCAGTCGTTTTGTTTTTAATGCAGCTCGAATCGAGTACTGTGTCAGTAGATCTCGTGATTTGCATAATGTTTGCGATTGACGTTTTTTTTCGTGGATCTGTTCGTTTTCTAATTGCCTATTCGTTGCAAGTCTAGGAGTATTTTTTTGTCTTTATTGTGATTTAGGTTTCTCGCAATCTCGGCGTTATTCATAAATTTTGCTATAGGATTGAGATTCAGTTTCTGAACGTGGTAGTGTGTTTGATCTTCCAACATGTCGATCAACACTGAGTTATGTAATTGACTGGAATTTAATTTATCAATTTCCCTCGGTGATCTCAGAAGTGAATATTCTTTTGCGCATTTGTGACATTTTCGAGAGCAGTAGAAGCAAGATTTTCACCTGTAGTTTCTTGTTGTCTGTAGCTTTTACTGGGGAATTGGGGATATAGCATCTACGATATGTAGATCTTATACTTCTGAGGTCGGGAAAAGTTTCTCAATTTGATCTAAAATGTGACATTGAAAGTGTCACACCTGTTGCTGATGGTCAGTTTTAGCTCAAAATTCCTCTTACCTTTTGTGATAATGGAGATCATGAGATCCAGGGCTTCTTTGCTTTTGCTCCTTCTGCCTTCTTACTCTCGCAAGAAATGTTAAAGTTAACCTTGTATGTACATCTAAATTCGATTCCAACTATATATTTTCTGCTTGAAAGACGATAGATAAAGGCGGATTATGAATTATTGCAAGCGCAGTTTGGTAGTCTTTTAAGAGGACTAGTCTAGAGGCCTTTATTTCTGTGGAACCAAAAATATAGTAAAATAATTTGAAATGATGCAAAATATATATTCAGAACAACTCATTTTAAAAATATGTATATATATTTCTGTTTGTGCTGTACATTCAGGAAAAAAAACGAATTATCTGGTGTCATATATCTATAAAATCTGAGTCACGTGTCTGTATTCTTGATTCTTGTAATAATATTGGACTCAACTTTTTATAAATATCTGTCTGTTTACTGTCTAGGTTTGATATTAGTTGTATTCTCTTTGATGGACTTTTTGTTCTTACTCTCTCTTGCTAGTTGATCACATAAGCTTCTACATTTCTTTACATTTCTGGCAAGTTAATGCTTTTGCTTTCACCTTTTGCAGTACCAAGCCGATGAGCAGGTTACCCTGTGGGTGAACAAAGTTGGCCCATATAACAATCCACAGGAAACATACAACTATTACAGTCTTCCATTTTGCCGTCCATCTGAAAACAATGTTCACAAATGGGGTGGTCTTGGTGAAGTTCTTGGTGGAAATGAGCTGATTGACAGTGAGATTGCGATAAAGTTCCTGAGTAAGTTTTAATTCTTATACTAGTTTCTGTTCATACTAGTTATCTTACTTGTGCCCTAAGTATAACACCTTTTCCTTTTTTTTCCCACAGAGAATGTTGATAGAAATGTCATCTGTCAGCTTCCACTCGATGAAGCTAAGGTCAAGCATTTTAAAGATGCCATTGAATCTAGCTATTGGTTTGAATTTTTTATGGGTATGTTTCACATTTCCTTGTACATATTGCCTCTGATATAGCGTGAAAAACAAAGAAGATATATTATCTCCAGAGAAAAGATGTTGCAGTTTCCTACTATGTGAAGTTTGGAAACATTTTATATTTGCTGTGTTTGCTATAGGTTCCTTTTTCATCATGCAAATCTAAAATATCCCTATATTTGTCTTCACTGCATTACCAATATCATTTACGGCATTAGAAGTTGTAGGATATATAATCTTACAGATGTTTACTATTTCTCACATTAATGGAGCTGGAAAGGTAACTTGTTTTGATTGCTAACCTTTCTTCCTTTTTCTGTGGCATCTGATTTGCGTGGACTTTCATCGGGTGGTTTTAACTTCAGATGATCTACCTTTGTGGGGTATGACCTTTGTATATTTACTTGAAACACCCAAAATTTATCATTTTTGTTTATAGTTTTAGATAGCTATAATATCGTCTCATTGCTGTTGTAGGCTTTGTTGGTGAGCTGCATCCTGACAAAAATAGTGAAAATGGCAAGCATGTCCTCTACACACATAAGAACATTATTGTCAAATACAACAAAGATCAGGTCAGTTGTTGGTACGCCGTTAAGCAATAGTATGAATATCATGTGAACTACATGTTTTGATCTTATTTATTTATTTTAATAGATCATTCATGTTAATCTCACCCAAGACAACCCAAGGCCATTGGAAGCAGGGAGAACAGTGGACTTAACGTATTCTGTGCAATGGATTCCAACAAATGTCACATTTGCTCGCCGCTTTGACGTATATCTGGATTATCCGTTCTTTGAACACCAGGTAACTTCTAACGTGCAATGTATTAGTCTTTAACCCTTCTGCTATTGTCTTTGATTCAGGTTGGTTCACAGGTTTATAATGTATCACACTGAATGCCCCCATTTCCTGCTTGTGCAAAAGTGCATGCCGTAATTATGCTTACAAGAATTTAGCAAATTTATAATTCCATCTCTTCAAGATTTATGTTCAAGCTTTAGAAGCCTTCTAAGAGTTTTTTCTTTTTTCGTTTCGTGCAGATCCACTGGTTCTCCATCTTTAACTCGTTTATGATGGTTATTTTCCTCACTGGTTTGGTCTCGATGATATTGATGAGGACTCTCAGAAATGATTATGCGAAGTATGCCCGAGAAGATGATGATCTTGAGAGCTTGGTGATGTCTCCTCAACTTTTATTTGTCTATAGCTGCACAATTTTTTTGCTGTTACTACTCTACAGGCAGTCTGTCCAACACTTCTTTATTTATAAGTGCAAGACTATTACCATTACTGATATTAGAAATGATGAGCACAGGAACGGGATGTAAGTGAAGAATCTGGTTGGAAACTTGTGCACGGAGATGTGTTCAGGCCAGCAAGTAGTCTAGTTCTTCTCTCAGCTGTTGTCGGCACAGGTGCACAGTTGGCGCTGCTGGTTCTTCTTGTCATATTAATGGCCATCGTGGGAACTCTCTACGTTGGGTATGTATTACACTTCTCTTTTCACTTGCACCAAATTTTTGTATTGTTGCCCCCCCCCCCCCCTATATTTTTTGTAGTACTTTTGGTTTACTTGTAAATTTGGATTTTTCTCACATTGTATTCTAATTATTTCAGGAGAGGAGCAATCGTCACAACTTTCATAGTTTGCTATGCTCTGACTTCCTTTGTCTCTGGTTATGTGAGCGGTGGAATGTACTCAAGAAGCGGGGGTATGACTTGCTCTACTTGGCGGATCTCTGCAGTGTTGCTTTCCTCTCTAACTATTCAAGTAATTTAAATGCTGGTTTATTCAGGTAAACATTGGATCAAGTGCATGGTCCTCACGGCTTCTCTCTTCCCCTTTTTGTGCTTTGGAATTGGCTTTCTCCTAAACACAATAGCCATATTCTATGGATCTCTGGCGGCTATTCCTTTTGGGACAATGGTGGTTGTGTTTGTAATCTGGGGTTTCATTTCCTTCCCCCTAGCCCTCCTCGGGACAGTCGTTGGAAGGAACTGGAGCGGTGCTCCAAACAATCCATGCCGTGTGAAGACCATTCCACGTCCAATCCCTGAAAAAAAATGGTACTTGACTCCATCAGTTGTCTCCCTGATGGGAGGTTTGCTACCCTTTGGAAGCATCTTCATTGAGATGTACTTTGTCTTCACATCCTTCTGGAATTACAAGGTAAAAATATTTGCGTTGACAAGAATAAAGCTATGAAACTGCTGATTCTCATGCCAATTAAATCAAAGAGAGATTTGGTTAATGAAAGACTTCCAACTCTCAGCCAAACCCCTGAAAATCCAGCCCCATCAGTCAATCCAGCCCTTTCTAACTGCTCTCTCAACAGATACAATCTGCTATGTTAAGACCTAGGCTAGCTAGTTATTGTAGACCTATAGCTAAATTGAGGATCTGAAGTAAATTTTTAATTGGCTATGTTCTGAAAGTTGTTTTTTGGCTCGACAGGTCTACTATGTGTATGGATTCATGCTGCTGGTTTTTGTGATTCTTGTCATAGTGACGGTGTGTGTGACAATTGTGGGAACATATTTCCTGCTGAATGCAGAGAACTATCACTGGCAATGGACTTCCTTTTTCTCAGCTGCTTCGACGGCTGTCTATGTCTATTTATACTCCATTTATTACTACTACGTAAAGACCAAGATGTCTGGATTCTTCCAGACAAGTTTCTACTTTGGATACACCATGATGTTCTGTCTTGGCCTTGGAATCCTTTGCGGTGAGCTCACTCTCTCTCCACTCTCGTTAAACCAACGAGTGGTGTTATTGATATGACTAAACAACCTTCTCGTAAAAATTTTGCAGGAGCTGTTGGCTACTTGGGATCTAATCTGTTCGTAAGAAGGATCTACAGAAATATCAAGTGCGACTAGAAAGGAAACAAAAGAGAAAACAAATCCGATTAGAAGGAAGCTTCTTATGAGGTTATATATTATATTGAAGGAACATATATATTCTTCAATGGGGGCTTTTTGTCTCTTCATCTTCTTTTTTCTTCTTTTTTTTTTTCCTTCCCCTTTTGTTAAGTGAATTGTTCTCTCTTTAGATTAGAATTGAGTGGGTGTACTATACTACTACTACCTGTAATCTTTTTCCCTATCTTTTTTTTTGTTCGTCTTCACTTCACTTCACTTAGATCATTCAATATGGTGTCCTTTAGGAGCAATTGGATAGAATCCATCCATATATATTTTATTTATTTGGTACATCCCAGAAAATATGTGGTCGCGTAGGATACTTTTGACGGTAAGAGGTTAAAAACTCAATTATATGTGTTGGGAGACGTTAACTCTCGTGCATGAGGTTCACTTTAAATTGGTTTTACCGGGTGAGTTTGTGTCGTGAAAATTCTGACTAATTAACATGAATTGGTTCAATCTGAAAACTTGGTGGGACCTGCGACCAGTTAAAAGTACACGATGTCCCTATAAACTAATAGGCATAAAACGATTTAATGGAGATAATAAAAACAGGACTCATGCTTCCCATGACGTTTTGCAGTTTCTCTCGAGTTTTCATTAAAAGTAAAATAATTATAACATGTTAATAATAATAGTGTTTACAAAGTTATTAAATGGGAGTTCCTACCAAAAAAAAAAGTTATTAAATGGGAGACGAGAAGAGATCACAATTTGAAGCATATAAGCAATTTCTTTTTAGCAATCAAACAACAACGTCTAGAGACTTCCTTTTTTCCCATATTCTGATGATGATTACTTGTCCCAAATCCAAACCACATGTGAAAAAAAAAAAAAAAAAAAAAAAATCCAAACCACATATTTACTCTCACCAACGAATTAGTGCACAGATGTAAGAAAACAGACACGGAGACAATCACCAAGAAGATAACATAAGAACCCACACATCGCACGCCACGTGGCAGATACACCTGCTTATAATCCTCACTCCCTCCGACCTTGTACGCCATTTTAACAAAGCCACACACACTCACATAATCTGTAGAGAATCATCATCGTTTAGCAATGGCTGCCACTGCTCTCTCCAGCGCAATCGTAAGCACCTCTTTCCTCCGCCGTCAACAGACACCAATCAGCCTCAGATCTCTCCCGGCGGCGAACACACAATCCCTCTTCGGCCTCAAATCCTCCACCGCACGCGGCGGCCGCGTCACTGCCATGGCTACCTACAAGGTCAAGTTCATCACACCGGAGGGAGAACAAGAAGTGGAGTGTGAAGATGATGTCTATGTCCTCGACGCTGCGGAGGAAGCCGGAATCGACTTGCCCTACTCATGCCGTGCCGGTTCTTGCTCAAGTTGCGCCGGGAAAGTCGTCTCTGGCTCCATTGACCAGTCGGACCAGAGCTTCTTGGATGATGACCAGATGGCCGAGGGGTATGTCTTAACCTGTGTGGCTTTCCCAACTTCTGATGTCGTCATCGAAACCCACAAAGAAGAGGCCATTGTTTAGAATTTTAAAGCTTTTTGATCAAATGGGAAAAAAGCTTCATGTATAAGTCATCTCTTGTGTTACTTCACTAATGTTGCCCTAAATAACAAATTTCAACATTTTCCTTCTTTCAATTCGATTGTTTCTTTAAAGATCCAATGTCAAAAAAGAAATTGCAGAGGCCGTATATTATTTGTTCGAATCTACAGTAGATCAAAGGTAATCTAAGAGCTAAGCCCAAATGGCCAGTGCGGACATAAGTCCAGCTCCAAGGAACAACATTACATAAGACACAACTTGAAGCCTCACATTACAACTCATCCTCTTGCTTAGAAAATCAGCTGCGATGAGGTCCACCAGAGCCATGTACACCAGTATCCCAGCCGAGAGAGAGTCGAGTATCCCCTCAGTGGCCAAAGCTCCTGGGCTATGCGAGTTGAAAGACGATGCCACTGCGGTTCCAATCCCAATCCCTATGGGTGTGGTTAGCGCGAAGAAGCAAGCCATTATGGTCGCTGATTTGTTCCTGAACTGTGCCTGGGATATGCAGCCTCCAAGCGCAAATCCTTCGAAGAACTGATGAAACGATAGAGCTGCAATGAGAGGCCTGATCGTGCATGGAGACTGCGATACTCCGAGGGATAAACCGATGATGATTGAGTGTGACACAATCCCAAGCTCCAGTATCTGCAAAATCAATATAAACGACTTATACAAGCTAGCTTTTAAGGTTCTAAAGTGTTTCTAGGCCAAATCCTAACACAAACTCAAACGCACACGCTAGCTTTTACTTTGATAAATGAATCACAGTTTGCGAAAAGGGATACGGGATTTAAACCTGAGAAACAACAACATGCCTAGCTCCATTTTCGACATCTGAATTCCCAAGCACATGTCCATGTCCGTGTGAATGTCCATGAGCATGTCCATCGCATGTACCATGGCTATTAGAGTGACTATGTCTATGGTGAGCAGCATGAGCACGAATGCCAACAATGTGAATCCCGCCACCGTCTTCTTCACCAAACACTTTATTATCGTTCACTCTTTCCACAACCACAGGAACAACAGCAGACTCTTCATGACCAGGCTCAGCAACGGCTGCTTCACTAGCAGCCTCATTCCTTTCTTGCTTCCTCTCATAGTACTGTGTCCCCATGAAATCCACAAGCAGAGTAGCTAAAGCAGCAACCATTGCAAAGAACCCGGGAAAGGGAAACTTGGACCACGGATAATCCGGTAAACACGGATTACTCAGAGCTTCCGTGCCACCTGCAAGCATATGGACAAAGCCAGTGGCGAGTATAACACCGGCTGCAAAGGCTTTAGCAGCTACAAAGAGATTTCCTTCGGTTGGCAGGAACCGGCGGTTCCTGCCAATAAGAGGTATGGCTACACCTGCAGCTCCAGCTAGTAGAATGGAGGCAATGGCTACAAATTTGAGGAGAAAAGCAGCTGAATCATCTCGACAGAGGTCTGATTCGCCAGCATCACAGAGGATTTTAGTGGGAGAAGAAGCCATTGTCTCGGGAATTATCTGCAAAATGGACTCTTTTTTTCCATGGTCCATATAGCAACAGATAACGCAATTCAGAACAATTTACAGTTTCAGATCAATTTGGCAAATCTCGTTTCATTTAATTTCAGAAGATAGAGGATTCGACAAAACAAATCAGACGGAAGTTTCAAAATACGGAATTGAGAGGAAGAACAGAATCTCAGTGAATAGTGGGAAAAGTGTTCGATGAAATACCTGAGAGAGTATCTCTTTCTGATCCGAACGAGTAAAGAGGAAACACTTTCCAAAGAACCTATAAGAGCAAAAGAGAAGAGAATCCAAAAAATCAAAACCAAATATTTCGACTATAAAGAATTGGATAGACGAATCGAATCTCAAGGTGGGGGAATTAACTAACATCGACGATGATCATGGGATCAAGAGTTTCTTCTTCCTCGGGATCAAGAAGAAGCAGAAAGTGACTCTATAAAAATAGGAGAAAATCGAAAAAAGGGAGAAATCGAAAAGGAGAGGCAACTTGGAGAAAGAGCGAAAGAGTGTCGACATTGTTAGGACGTTGCAATTACGAACCGGTTCGCTCCGTGGCGGTTGAAGACTATTGAGAGACTGACGCGATTCAAACACAGCTTCTCAATCTTGTCTATACTTGCCATAAATGTCGACATTTTTACGTTATTCTCTTTTTCATCTTTTTTTTTATTTTTTAAAAACACACTTAAACAAAGTGCTAGCTCTCCTTCACTAGTAGAATTGTATATTCTAAAAAACAAAAACATTATTATTATATATGTAGGTTAGTCTTTTTCGATGTAAATGTTGTGATTGTAACATTTGTTTTTATGTTGTTTGATAATATATGTTTGTTGCTGTAAAGCGCTCATGCATTGATAATGCACTGATGAATCTTCTTTGGTTTAAACTTAGATTAATGAATTGATAGTTGAGAATTATAATTGAACGAGAGGTAATTGCAGATGCTTATTTCATTGGAGATGTTAGGAAAAAAAGAAGTTATAATGGAATTATGGAAGACAGAATGATTGCAACTTAAAAGTGTTTCTTTTGTCCAAATATTCATCCGCCAGTTGCTCCACTACCAACAAGTTCATGAAACAGGAATTAAAAAAAACCGATTACATCAAGTCTACTGCAAAAGATTATAGTTATACTAGGAGTTAAGAAACTTAAACACACCAAAAGCCGTAGGTTAAAAAGGATGATTAGGAGCAGCTTAAGCTAAAAAAGGATGATTAGGAGGCAGCTTAAGCTAAAAGTACGGTAACTTTGTAGGATGGGTCTTAATTTCAACTCTCCCTTGGTAAATTCCCGAACAATAGGATGAATGCTTCGAGGAGGCTCTTCCTTCCATTCCTCTCAACATCACCATCTGCAGCCTTTGTTTCATCTTTCCTGTTCATCCCGGTTTCTGCCAACGAGAGAACTTCTTCTTCTTCAGACTCTTCCTCCATGTCAGCTATGTATAGGTACCTGCAATTTCAAACCAGTATATGCGTCAGAAAAATGTGCAAATAGCAGCAGAGAAGATAAGGTATAAATTTATATTCATTAGTTAAAAGTTCAAACCCGAACACTGTTAGTATTATACACACAAGATCTTAATGTGGAACTTAAAACATGCAACATAAGAACCCGGTTGATAAAAGGCCAAATAAAGGGTAGAGAGAGATTCAAAGTATACCTCGTTGGCTTTTCCGAAAGAGGCCAAAGGAAGCAAATCAGCACCAACAGTGCATAAGAAAGAAGATACCAAAAGGCCGGAATGGTCCACTTCACTTGCCAAAACTCACTCCGAGAGTTATCGACATATACCTGATTCAGACAACAATTTCAGTCACACAATTTTATGACTTGCCGTTTTCAAATGATTCCCCAGAGTTATCATTAGACAAGCTAGCTAATACCTGCACATAAATCCAGGCAAAGTTGAGCACCACCATGATTACAAGTACAGTTGCAAACTTCTTGTAGAGCTGCAGCTTAGCAAAGTTCCTCTTATTCAGCTACAAAAGAAAAAGATGGGATTAGCAGGGATGAGAAAATTAAGAAGAACAGGATCTTCTTAGATGGCTCATTTGCAACTTTCAACAATTTGCAGGAAAAAGATACATATAAGCAATATGTTATAAACATGTAGCAAGCAGTGTGCCTAATCTGTTATCTGAATCATCAAAAGAACAGAAGTATTGTATGTTTCTTACCTTAAGCTTCTTAAGCGTTTTCCACAAGGACCTGAAAATCCACTGGAGAAAGCAAGTTTCCAGTATAGCCCACGAGAGCATTAAGAAAGTCATTCCATTTTCAGAAATGTTCCCAAAGTCCATAGCCAACCCGAGAAATTCACTTATAACAAAGCATAGGACACCAATAAGACGCATCCTGCCACCAAGGGTAGGTTTCACTATCCCATACCCTGAAGATATGACCAACAGTAGAAGCCGGGACAGTGCCTTCCTCGCGGAAGAAAGGGTGATTGCCCAAACTGTAACCTCCATAGAACTTGTACCAGCTAAATCAAGATAAGCGAAGTCAAAGTAGAGGAAAGCCAATTCACCCATGGAAAATGCAATTACTAAGCTGATATGACTATGCAACTGGATTCCATCCTTCCAATACTGAGCAACTTGTGGAAACCAAACTAGGCCAAGCGCAACATAAGCCAAAAGCATGGAGGCGTAGAACGTCATCAAAGGAACTTTCTCTCCCTGTAGATAGCCATCTTGAGTCTTCCAAAGTGTTCTTCCTCTGATTGTGGTGCCATTCAGTTCAGGATCACATGTCATGAAGTAAAGAGCGTACCATCCAGTTTTCTTTATGATCACAGTTTCCGGAGACATCTTTACTTCTTCCTCACCCCTTTTGAAAAAAGTGGGAATCCGCTTAGGCCATTCAGGATCATTAGGATCTGCACTAATCATAACTTCCCCAAGCTTGCAAGAACCAGCATCCGCAAGTTTTGGTGTACAACACATGCTCTCAGTTTTGAAAAAAGATCCACCAACTCTATCTTGCTGCTTCGCCTCAAAGAGTATCGCTTCCACCAAGCCTGAAGTTGTGGAGTTCTGCTTGTGAGCAGATTCCTTGGTTCTTACAAAAGAGATATCATCAAACCTACAAAAATAAAACATGAATCATAAGGACCGTAAGATCTCCATCTACAAATGCACGAGTAAATCCCTAAGAAGCAGTAACAAAAATCAACATATAAATCTTGAAGTTTCCTTGGAAACGCTACACCAAACTCAAAAGATTCAGTGTCTAAGAAACAGTACTAAACAAAATCTACAAGCTCATGTATATAAATCGTTGTAATGTCCATGGAAACACAGCAAAAACCAGTACTTAAAGAAGCAGCAACCAAACTAAACCCACTAGAAAAATCGATTTTCACTAATAAAGCCCTAACTCGACGGGAAACAGAATCAGAAGAGAAAACGAAAAAGTGTACCTGATGAAGGACTTTCCCTTGAGCGGAGGTGTATAAGAAGAAGGATGGACATCCAGAAACTGAGAAGCATAGATACCTTCGTAACCACCAACAAAGTAGCGAGCATTCGCGATTTTAGTGAAGCCTTCGTTGTTGTACTCGTGAATCGAGCCGTCAGCTGCGTGGATCAAGCTTCCTAGAACGAAAAACGCGATGATAGCCCACAGATTCGCCATTCTTGACAAGTTTTGCTCACTCGCTTCTTCTTCTTTGTCTCACTCTCACTCAGTCACTCTCACTCTCAGAAGAAACACGCCAAAATTGCGTCCCGTTTTGGAAAACCATTTATTTAACTTTTCGCGTGTCCTTTCCGTACTGTTACGTTTACGTACGACACCTCTCCAAGCTTATCCATCCATAGAAAAACACGGACCAACGGCTCTTTTGTTTTCGAATGGGCCAGGCCCTTTAGGCTTATTCGTTTTTCCTTTTTTATCTGCAGATTATTACATAGATTTTAGTGGAGTATTTTAGTATTGGTTCATAGTAACAAACGTTACCGAAAGCCAAGAACTCATCCATCAAATGCTTTTATTATTAGCCACATCCCAATCTACCATTTTAACTCCCAGTCAATGACATTTCTGCATTATATTTCTCTTCTTTCTTTTCTTGTTTTATTTTATTTTATTGAAATCATCTACGTTTTCTTACCATATAGTCTGAAGTGGTTCCATACTTGTCATTAATCATGGAGAAACTAAACTCAAACGTTCATAGCCTATATAAGATAAACAAAATTAAACTATGGATAACCGTACTTAAGAAAAATAAATGTGGTGGTCATACATGGTTTTGGTGATAGGAAATCAATCAAATTCATCACCATCAGTACAGATAGAAACAAAAAAGGCTGCAAAGTAAATTCATAACTTAAAGTTGTTCACATTAAACCAAAAAATAAATAAAAGTTGTTGTTCATTTTTCCTACTCGGAATCGTAATCCCTGTCGTCCGGTCCTCCCAAAACGAACTCTATCACCGAGCTTAATTTATTTTTAAATCCACCCCTTTGCGGCGGAGCATCACAACCACATGGTGGGGGTCGTGGGGCTACTGAAGATCCTGATATGAAGTGGACTTGGGATTCGCCTTGGGATTCTTCCGGAACCGACGCAGATATGAAGTAGTCTTGGTCTTCTGGAACCGACGCAGGTATTAAGTAAGTTTTGGTGGAGGCCCTTCGATAGCCTATATACATAAGGTCATATCAAGAGATAAATAAAAGCAGAGAAAACTCGTTACACCAAATTAATCGAATAGGGAGATTAAGGAACTCACGTCGTATGGCACGTCGTATTGCTTTATAACATCTTGAGAAGATTACAAAAATAAGCAGAAATATTGCTCCCACAATGAAACCTCGCAACACTAAAACAGCCATCGTCTCGTCTTTAGAGTTCTCCATTTTTCTCTGTGTTTCTTGTCGATTTGATCTTGCGTGATCCAAAGTATGACTGGAGCCTGGAGGCAAGACCGAAGTGGTGATTTTATAGTAAATTGGGTACTACTTTACCTTCTTCTTCTTTTTAAATTCTGGTCTTACAGTACTTTATAATTTTTACAGTTGTCTTAATTAAAATCCTTATCTTCGAGTCTTTTTTTAATGCCATCGCGGTCAACGCAAGTTAGCTGACATAGACAATCCCTATAATATACGAGTTTTGTTATCTCTTCCGCGTTACGGGGGAACCTCCTTCAATTAAACGTTAATTAATTGAACAGAAAAACCGATTAAATCAAGTCTGCTACTCCGTACAAAATATTCTAGTTTTACACGTACGTATACTACTAAGTTAAAAAGAAAGAAAAAAAAGGATGATTAGGTGGCAGCTTGAGCCAAAAGCCGTAGTTTTAAGGTGGCAGCATGAATCAAGCTTTGTTCGGTATTTTTAATTGAAAAATCTCATACTCCTCTAGATGTAGGTTTTGGGAAGATCATTGTTACCTCTTGTGGTTTAATTTAGCTTCTCCTCTGAATCTCTAATATGTAATACTTTCCATATCAAGTTCATCAATATTATTCCAGTGAAAAAAGAAAGTTAAAAAGAAAAAAGTCAAAAAAACTTAAACACGCCATTGACATCAAGATGATTTGATATTAGGTGGCAGCTTGAGCTAAAGGAAGGTAATTAATTAATTACACATTATACTCTGTAGATTTTAAGTACTCCCATAAATTGTTCCTAAACCGAAGTGAACCAAACCAAAACCGCATTAAACTGGAATGACAACCTTGTTAGTTAAGAGGAGGAACGGGACTAAAGAATAAGTTTACTTTGTTAGAGTAGTTTGTGCGGTTTATGGATGTCAAGTAATTACAACATTACTAAGAAGAAACAAGAAGATCAAGTCCTCCTAAACAACTCCATAAGTGTTTCTCCAGCATCACCATTGTTCTCTTCACTCCCACTCTCTCTCCTTCCATTATCTTCTTCACTTTCAATCTCAATCTCAATCTCATCGTTTAAAGGCTGCATCGAGCCGATGTTATTAAACGTTTCAGACAGATATTCTTCGACCCTTGACGTGTATTCATCTTGAGGACTACTAGATGAAGCTGCTGCTCCGAATATGGACTCTGCTTGGTCTGTCGAGTTTATGGTGATCTGATTCAGTGAAGTCATCGATGAGCTCCTCGACAATGTCCCCACTGTCATCTCGTCTCTCTCGTCAATTGTTTCTGCGTCAAGAGAACACACTGATCTCGCGTGCTTAGACCTTTCTTTCACTCTCTTGCACCAGCTGTGAAGTGAGTCTCTTACGCTCTCTGCTATTACAGCTTTCTTGTGCCGAGATCCCATCTGTTCGTATTCAGGTGAATCCATACAATTTTGATGAACGATGTTTAATCATAAGACCTGGATAGGTTTAAGATTATGGAACTTGTAGATATATGATAGCTTCAGACGAACCTGAGTGACGATAACGTTGAGAGGCACAGTGCCATAGCTACACCAGAACTGAACGAGTACCCTGCATTCACCACAATAAAAACCCTTAGAGACAATGGGTTTACTGCGGATTGTTGTGTATTTGAAACGCACCCAGAAATTAGCCGGCTTGATATCATCACATGGTTCTTCATGAAGCAAGATCTTTCCTTGATTCCCCACTGTTACATAAAATGAAGGATTTTTATGAATCTGAAAAACTTTACATAGCTGATTTAAGGACTGGTGAAGGTATTTTACAAGTAGCCTTACCAAGAACCAGATGAATGTTGCCATCTCAAAGGCATTCTGCATTACCAAGAAATATATAAGGATCGTGGCTTGCAGAATTGAGAAAAACGAAGTTCCTTAACTTACTTGAAAAATTATAAATTGTATCAACCGTAGCAGAATTTCTGGTTTCCCAAACCAAAAGAGTCCATCACGTGGTTTAACTTGAGCCCCATTAGTTGTGCCTGTCTGCTGTTCCTTAACTTCGAGAGCTAGCTTCGAGACAACGTGCTCAAGTTTTGTTCCAACCAACATGACAAGCTGAAACAACAAAATTGATACAAACACATGCTCTGAGTGTAAGTGCCTTATAAATTCAAGCTTTTTACTTATTTTGTCTTTGTTTACTTACAATGGCAGGGATGAATGATAACCAAAAGTACATATTCAGGCCTGCAATGAAATCATTGAATTAGTAAAAACAAAGCTTAAATCTGGATATAGAAATGAAATGCACTTTGTATTTATGTAACTGATAAGTTACCATGAACATTTATGCAGATGCATACTATAGCGTAAACCCAAAGCGGCCAGCTGTTGATTCATCAAATAACGTTCATCAGTCCATTCTGAATATCTTATGAAATCTTATGAAAACAGTCGAATAAAGATTTTTTGATAAACTCTTATTTCTAAGAAGCGCATACCTAATTCCAACAATGCCATGAAACTCATCTTCCATTGTTCGTACCATGTACATATGGAAGTTGTATGTAAATGGCAAGTTATGTTTCTGATATGTCAAAGTAATGAAGAACTGATTTAGTACACTAATCATGCCAGCTAACAGATTAGATAAGAAGTCCGAGAATAAAAATATCAACATTGGCTTCAAAGAAGTATTACATAGAAAGTTATATAGTTTATATTTGAAGGGAAAGACTGAAAACGAGAAAAACAAAAAGGAACTCACTGTGAGGAAACCTAACCGAAGTGCAAAGTAGTCTGACTTTCGTATGGATCCCCTAAACTGCCGCAGGAAACAAAGCTGCAATAGCAAACAGATTTTTATAGCTGGAGAAACTCCGTTAAAAAAAAAATTATGGAGAAACATGTAACTGTCTTTGTTCTTTCTTCTAGCTATGTTCTTTGATAGTTGCAGTTACTTATGAAAAACCATCTGTATCAAAGATGTTCTTAACTGGAACTTTCTAAAAAGTATACAGTTTAAGGTAAAAGCATGGAGAGTTACCATCCAGATGAGGAAACGATTATTACTCCAAGGATGAGAGGCATGATGGAAAACAAAAGTAGACTGACGCTTCATCACTTTGGTTTTCTTTGCTGTTGAACAAAGTCAAGAAGACAAGGATATATATGATTGTGAAAATTAAAGCATCCTAGGCATATCTTTAACAGTGAATCAGCTGTTTCTGATAAAACGGAAATTACAGAGAAACATCATGTACGTCTCTCGTCCACCCCAGTTCATTTTAATCCAGTATAAGTGGATATACTAGGCTAGAAAGGAAAGTTTTTCCTTTTCCTATATCTGTATTTATAATAATGGTTCACTGGATTTAACCCAGTAGTCAAGGAGAAGAGATAATTGCAAATGCTGCATAAAAGCATCTCCACAGCCTAAATACTGAGCTTCATTTTAGTTTCAAGCTGTTCCTAATCCTAAGGTAACACAGTTAATCATGTACCCTCATGATGAGATCCATCAAAGAAACATACAAGCCTTTACTTGAAGGTGAAATAGAAAAGTTGTGTCATTTACCATGGATATCAGATTCAGCCATTATGATCGCTTGGGCTTCCCATTTTCTCCAACTGTAAATCTACATTACATGATAAAAAGACAACACTGTTTCTGATTGTACCGTGTTCTGTTCGTCTGCATAACCTTAACAACACTCTTTGTACACAAATGAGAATATTGAAGTTTTTTCCTCAATTTTGAAATTGAAGAAATTCTATTGACATATACTTAAGATCACAAAATATTTGACCATAAGGGTTCTCTACATCCTTCTGGTAGCAAATACAGTATAAGTCTCCCTTCCCGAGCAACATAGAAATACCCAAGAGTAACATTGTAACACTTATATGCAGATTTAGGAGCTAGAATGTGTACCTTGCTCATGGCTAAACCAATGGCAATGCCACTGTACAGAACATGAGTGATACCCAGGACAAACAAGAATCTTAGGAGTTGCTCGAGGCCCTCATACGACACAAACGGTTCACGGCCCTGACATTGGATCCAAGAACTAGTTCAGCAATTATTCAAGGTTAAATGAAAAAGAGGCTTTTAAGTCGACATATAAATAGACATTTACATGACCACATTGATGAGAGGCTTCATGTATCCCATGATGAGGTAAGGAAGTGTTGTTTGTAGAAGGGGTGTGTTCCAGGAGAACTTTCTTATGGATTCCATAGTCCTCTTCAGAGCAAATGTAGAATTTACTATTGAAAAGAGAAGAGTTTACACAGATTTCTGAAATCCATCTTGCGCTTTGTGACAACAGCAGTGATATAAGTCCCAGCAACATCAACTCTATGAAGAAAGTTTAACAAGTCAAAATCATACGAAAAAAAAATGATCTTTACTATTTCTAGCACAATATATAAGCACCACAACTCTGCATAACTTCACCACGGGTTTATTTGACATACCCTCTTTCATCTTCTCTAGCGAAGTAAAAAGCGCCTTTCTTCTAGTCTTCTTTAACCACTGAAACACAAAAGAACATAAAATCAGTGTCTCATCTATATCTAACATAAAACACGTTTTTATCAGATTATAATTTCTCCTAGAAAGAGGACATCAACGGTTCTTCTCCCAACATTTAGCAAGCAAGTACACAAATTCAAAAGAAGAAACATTTGCTCCATCAAAATTCTCACTTTCTACTTCCCATTATCAGATAAAACCATTTTCCAGTTCACTAATCAAGGAAAGCAAGAGACTTTAGTATCCAAGTGTAGAAAACTCATAAAAATCTTTTACTCACACTTCCTATTTTCGAGCTGAGCATTTCAACAAACACATAGTAGGCACAAATTAGTAAAACAAAAAGACAAAACGAAACCTCACCTTGCCAAATCTGTAGATGGCTCGTTCTACGAGAAAGCAAACAAAGACCAAAACAGTGACAACTGAAGCAACAGAGTAAGTAGGTGTCTCTGCTAGAGACCTCCCTTCTTTCATCATATGCTCCATCTCCGGTGAGGAGATCTTCCAGGAAATTCGCAAGAAACTTTTCTCCCGAAAAAAATTGAGAATCGATCTGCATCTGTGTGATTACGAGAGAATAATAAAGTTTAGCTTTTTTTTTCTTTTTTTTTCTTCATTTAATTTCTGAAATAAAATATAGTCAAAGAAGAGAAAGCTCATATGGAATGCTGCACCAAGTAGAAACCGTCGCACATGGTTGCTTCCTCGTCTTCTCCAACGGTCTTCTCTTTCTTTATTCATTGCTTTCATTAATGCATCTCATGTGCTTCCCCCCCCTAAATGTCGTTAAATTAATAATGCAATTTAATAGCCGGACTTTACCGCCCGGTTCAACCATAACTCGATTCGGTCCGGTTACGTGGCATTGAAATTAGGGGGAGATTCAATTATTGTCCGAATTAGGCTATTTGGCTGATTTCGAATATTAGGCCATTTCATACAATTTTTCTATAAAACAATTTGTTTGCAGCAAATCTACTATCACAATCCAGCTGCAACAATTCAACCGATTTACTAATATAAATGGCGGTTAATGTTAGTAGTTACGTGTATACCAAGAAAGCTTTAACAAGGATTTGGCGGTTTGTGATAGCTAAGTAATACTACTCTCAAATCATTAAACAAAAAGGGGTGGTGGCGCAGTTGGCTAGCGCGTAGGTCTCATAGCTACTGAGTGATCCTGAGGTCGAGAGTTCGAGCCTCTCTCACCCCAAAATTATTTTACTTTTTTTATTCATCTCTTTCAATTCCCAAAATAAAGAAGCTTTCTTTTCTCTCTCGCTTTGACCTTCCCAAGTTTTGCTTTTCTCCACTTCTGTAATCTTCTCACATCCTCGCACGATTTTTCTCCGGCCGATCAAAAACTCAGAGACCCTAATATGTTTGATTCGAATTCGAATCCTTCCCCTTCTGATCACACCGATTAATTTCCACCAATAAATTTGTTTTTTTTGTCAGAAATTTAGGGTTAGCGAAGGTTGATCAATGATGCAAGGTGAAGTACAATTGCAGCCACCGGATTCACAGAAGCTTAGTGATTCCGCTCCTTTATTGGGAAATCATACCAATTCTTCATCTTCTTCGGCGTCTCCTTCTGCCTCTGTGGTGGCAGGAAATAGCGATGAGATAAAAACTGAAGATTTGGAGAACGATGCTTCTTCAGCTCCTAGTTGTCGTATTTGCTTGGAGGACGATAGCGAATTGTTGGGCGATGAATTGATATCACCGTGTATGTGTAAAGGCACTCAACAATTCGTGCATCGCTCATGTCTCGATCATTGGCGATCGGTCAAGGAAGGTTTTGCTTTCTCTCACTGTACCACCTGCAAAGCACAGTTTCATCTCAGAGTCGAACCCTTCGAGGATAACAACTCGTGGCGTCGAAAGGCTAAATTCAGACTCTTTGTCGCCAGGGATGTGCTTTTGGTGTTCTTAGCTGTACAAACTGTAAGTCTCTCTAAGCTTCCCTTCTTGGTTCTTATACTGCAGTTTTCATGAGGATGATAAAGCATTAATTAAAAGATTCCGAGAATAATTTGTCTGTTGTCAATATCTGGGTCACAGAGTGAATCTATATTCGAATCTTGACCGGGTCAGTGCGCAATTTCACATGGTTTGAGAATGGATTTTGATAACTGGCTAATTTTTTCATTTTGCTTACTGTGACTTGTGTTTTGTTTTCTTGGCTTGCCATGGTTGAAGCATGTTTTTTCTATAGAGATTGTTTGAAATATGGAAGAAAAAATCAGTAAGAATCTTAGAGACAATGAATATTTTTGACTTCTGATAAGAAGAAGATTGTTGACATTCTAGGTTATTGCTGTGATGGCCGGATTTGCATACATAATGGACAAAGACGGAGAGTTTCGCAACTCTTTCAATGATGATTGGGATCGTATATTGTCAAAACATCCCATCCCGTTTTATTACTGTATTGGTAATCCTGAATCTATCATCTCCCTGTCATTTGTCACTAAAATTCCTTTGGAATACCACAGATCTAGAATCCTAACATGCGTTTAAACATTTGGTATATCATTAATCTTAGGGGTTATATCCTTCTTTGTGCTGACTGGATTTCTTGGAATCATTCTACATTGCTCTGCTCTCAACGGTAATGACCCGAGGATGGCTGGATGCCAGAACTGCTGTTACGGATGGGGTGTCTTGGATTGTTTCCCTGCTTCAATGGAAGCTTGTTTCGCTCTTGTTGTTGTTTTCGTCGTCATATTTGCCATTCTTGGTTTAGCTTATGGGTTTCTTGCTGCTACTATGGCCATCCAAAGGATATGGCAGCGACATTACCATATTCTCACCAAGAGAGAGCTCACAAAAGAGTACATTGTTGAGGATCTTCACGGAAGTTACACTCCCCCGAAACTGGATGCAGAGCATGAAGGAAGACTGAAAATGCTGAAACTTCTGTGACCGCTTTTTTAAACTGTCAAATAAAGGTTCTATGGAGTTCATACATCTTTGTTCACAGAGAATGTCTTTCGTTTCTTTATCAAGCAATGATAAGCACCTAATGAATACGTTCTCCTATATATATAGTATATATGAGGTGAAGCAACGCTATTGCTTTTTAGTGAATACTAAAGATATTGAGACCCAAATCTGCAAACAGAGTCTATCTACTTTTGTTGTTTCAGTTTTACTCTTTTATGAATCTTTAAGTCTGATGTGTTATCACACAAAAAGCTCTCACCAGAGAAAAGGGATTTTAGTGTTCTTTTGAGTTACAGTTTCTGAATGCAATAAGAAAATAATGGAGAGCATCTAGTAGCAGCTTCAATTTTCCAAAAACTAAATTTTCTCAAAACACTTAAAAAATTCGACCACAGTGGGAGTCGAACCCACGACCTTCTGATCCGAAGTCAGACGCGCTAATCCACTGCGCTATGCGGTCTTTAAAGATTCTTGTGTAAATTGTTCATTATACTCGATTAATTTTCGTTTGAATCCAATCCTAAATACAGTAGAACCTCTATAAATTAATACTCGATAAATTAATAACCTCTATAACTTAATAAATTTCTCCGGTCCCGAGTTGGGACCAGTGTAAATTTTGACATAATTCGATAAAATAATAAGATAATAATTTTTTAGAAAATCATATGTAAATGTATGGTCCCATTAACATTATAAATTAATAATTTTATAAATCTATCAAAATATATTTATAGATATGTTATATATGAAAATATTTAGTGAAATATGACTCATGTGTTGTCTGTTTTTTTCTTGAATTTGCATTAATTTTTGTTAAAATTCTTTTATAATATTTTCAATGCATCAAAAACTTTTGATGTTATTGGTTACACATGATAACTATTACCTTATTTGTAATTGATTTGAGAAGACTATTGATTATAACAAAAAAAACTTAACTTTTTAAGTAATTTTTTAAAAAAATTTACGAAATAAGACAAATCTCTCTATAAATTAATAATTATTAATTTATCGATAAATTAAAACCTCTATAAATTAATAAAATTTCACGGTCCCAACGTTATTAATTTATAGAGGTTTTACTGTATCAAGCATTAGCTGAGGAGAAAATTTAAGATACAGTTGTAGACCGTTGGGCTTTTGCAAGTCTTTAAAAAAAAAAAAAAAACTTGTTTAAGTCAGCCACAAATGATTGTTTGGCATTTATAGTTTATTGTCAATGCAAGCCTTAATTACACAACAATGACAATAAACTATAGACACAGAAGAAGACAATTGTACAACAAGAATCATTTAGAAACATCTCAATCTAAGAAAACGAATATATAAAGAAAATATATAAAATAAGCCTAAGTGTCAACGAATCACAAACTTAACGCATTAAGCCCTCGACTCGTAGGAAACTTATATACAAAGAAGAATAAGTGAAAGGCATGAAGAACCCCATTATATATTATAAATCTTTACGCCCAAGAACAATCTTTCAAAACCTCATAGGCCATAGACCGTTGTTCTTCACTCAACTTATCCGGGAAATTGACTAGAAACGTTATTTTCAAATCCCCTCGCTTACCTTCTTCTTTAGCATTTGGCATTCCTTGACCTTTAATCGCCTTCTCAAATCCATGGAAGATCACTTCTCCTACCGATATTGACATTGACTCGCCACTCAATAGTGGCACCGAGAGTTTACATCCCGTTAAAGCCTTTAGAAGAGGGATCTCGACCGCAATCTCTAAGTCGTCTCCGCGTCTTTTGAACAAAGGATGTCTCTTTTCGTCAACTACGAATGTGATATCTTCCGGAAGATAGCCCGGTTTTTCGTTCCCTGCTCCTTCGAATGTGATCTTTGTTCCTTTCTTCCATCCCGGTTTTATGTTCACTCTTAACATTTCTTCTTGTTGCCTAATCATTCTGTTCATAATGGAACATAATGAATGAGTCGTTGAGTAAAAGAATATAACCAAACCAATATCGAACCGAACCTAAACCGAAACGCAAACTCCACAACTAAAAAATTAAAAATGAGATTAGGAGCAAAGAAACAAACCCTTCATCGGTAATGATGTCTCTTTTGATCTTGATGTTCTTGACTCCGCCATGGCAGAGTTCTTCCAACGTACACTCAAGCTTTTTCTCCACAGCCGGCGGTTTTTTCGGCGGTGTAGACTGCGAAAACACTATCGGCGTTGTGCTCCTACGGCTTATACTCTTCCCCATTGACCCAGCCGCATCCTGTTGTCTCGTGCTCTTGCTCTTCGAAAACGGCACAGACGTTGACGTGGCCGAGCTTGCAGAGCCTCTATCATCTTTATCTCTCTTGCTAGCGCTCTTCGAAATCGACGACGGAGAAGATTGTTTCACGCCGTTAATCGGACTAGAGCTTGGAGGAGAAGTTAAACCCTGTACGGAGCCAAACAAATCACCTAGCGTTTGATCTTTCCCTCTAGGGCTTGTGAAAGGTGACGTCATGGGACTCGCATTGTTCGAGATCGGACGTGATTTCAAACCGTGGCTTCTCCCTCCTCCGTGGCTGCTTCCTTCGTCTCTACGGCTTGTGCTTCTTGAGAAAGCTGATCGGCGGTTGGAAGAAGCGGAGGAGGAGAGGTAGGTTGGTCGAGCTTGCGGCGTATGGCTGCGGCGGCTACTGGAGTTTGATAACAGAGAAGAGCGACGTTTGAAGACGGTGCTATCGTCCATGCTCTGTAACCGGAGACCTCTCCGAGCAGCAATCAGATCATCCTCCTCCGCAAATTTCTCCTCCAGATATCTCCGGTGGATTGCCTATATATAATTGTTTACAAAAGATTACTTCATTACGTTCTAACAATTTGGATTGATTGAAATTTGGGATATTTATTGTAAGAAACAGAGTTTCAAATTCGACTCAGCTCTCAAACAAAATATTTTTCCTCAAACAATTCTCCAAGAGAAAAGAAAAGTATCAAAATCCAAAACTTATTTGCTATATATTTCTACGCTATTCATTGTTCATCTGTGAAAAAGTATATGAAATTTCAACAAAAATAAACGTCAATGAAATGATCATCGAAATATAGCTTTCCTCACATTTTATACTGAATTGAAAAAGATGTGATTCCATAGAGAAGAAGATGAAAAACGTACGGAATCGACGTCGGATTGGGATTCGGATTTGCGGTGAGAAGAGAGAGGATGTAATTTGGTGACGAGGGACTTGTAAGCCTTGCATGCTGTCTTGGAAATTCCGAAGAAATCTGTCGCCGGCGAACGAGGAGTCCCCATTGCATCCAGAAGAAGGAGATGATAAAGATGATGATCGGGAAACTGGCGGAAAGAGAAAAACAGAGAGAGACAGAGAGAGAGATTAGGAAACTTGTTGTCGTGTGTGGGAATTAGATTACCAGACAGACGAAGAGCCGAGTTGTTTGGGCCTTTTATTAGGAAAATTCTGTTCCTTTTTTGTAATAATTTTTTTATATTACGTAAAGCAAATTTATATACTTACTAATTCATCATTTATTCGTTAAAATTTCTCCTAATAACTTCGTCATGGGTGTGTATGAGCAATTGAACTCACGACCTACAATTTCCGATTTCGAGGCATTTAACCATTATATCAAAATAATTAGTAAAAGATTATGGACACACTCAAAACATTATGGATACATTTAGCAGCGATACATTTGTACTTATCGAAAGTGCCTGATCAATGATCATATTGACACGAGAATAGCAAGCTGTTTCGAATGCAGTGTATGAAAATCGTCGGTATGCAACATGATCAGCTGTTTCGAATGCAGTATATATTATTATTATTTTTCCACCCCAATAGTGGATCCCCATTTCTGATAGCATGCGATAATAACTCTCCGTGTAAGAGGTCTGTCTATTCATTTTTTGTAAAGAAAATGTTTGTCTAATCTGATAATGTATTTGATGTCAAACAAAGAAAAAAAAAAAAAAAAAAAAAACTGATCCTGTATTTTTTGTCGACTGTTTTAAATTAAATGATATCTCTAGTTGACCGCTTTTTTTCCGAATCTCCGGTTGACCTTTGTTGAGTTTTTTCCTTTATCTTTATCTTTCAATTTTTTTTCTTGTTAATTCTGTTTTACGGTAGATGGATGCAAATCTAAATGTAGAAGTATTCAAAATTTATACTCCCTCCGTTTTCGAATAGTTGTCGTTTTAGAGTTTTTTTTTGTTTTAAATTAGTTGTCGTTTTAAGGTAATAATGTAACTTATGCCAATAACTACCCAAATTACCCTCATTTTATTAAACACAAATTATTTGTAAATAATTACTTGTCATTTTTATGAGGTTAATATAGTCATTGTATACATTTTCTTAATTTGTCCAAATACAGTTAAAACGACAACTTTTCAAAAACAGAGGGAGTAGTAGTTTTCTGGATCTTATATACATTATGAGTTGTTTGCCCACGTTACGCGCGAAAGTTTTATAATCTATTTATTTGATTTGTTATGATTTGGTTTGTTATTTTTTATTTGTTATATTATCTTTGTATATATTTATCGCAATATAATTTTTTAAAAAAAAGATCATTCATATTTTTTTTGAAAATTTTGTTTACAGAGCTGTTATTTCTTCCGGTGTGAGCCAATCAACCGTAGACAAGTCAAGTATGTTGTTAATGTATGTATGATGAAAAACAAAAAGCGTAAAGAGTTGATTTTTGTATACCTAATCAAAATCGAAATTCAAGATGGATTCTTTGAGATTTTTTTCAAACCCTAACCTCAACAACTAATCAAAATTAACCGCAAATCATAAATTGACAGCAATTTTCAGTTATTAGAGTTAGTTGTTTGATTAAGGATAATTTGGGTATAATAAAGCAAATGTTACTTAAAAAATCCAAAACGACATTTAGTATTGAACTGGACATTTAGGTGGGTGTATTCAAACTAGTATTTTAAGAGATTTGTAATTTTTTTACAAATCCTATGTTATTCAATCATGAATTTTAAAAAAATCTAATGAAATCTAGTGTTATTGAATTAATGATTTTAAAATCCACTTTACAATCAAGTGTTATTGAAACTAATTTGTGGATTTGGTTTTTAATGATTTTGAAGGATTTGAGAGGATTTAAGACGATTTTCTTAGTTAAAAATACAGATTTCCAAATCTTATGGTTTTAGGTGAAATTTGAAAGGATTTTACAATAAATCATATCAAATTCCATAAAATCATCAAAATCATGTAAAATCTCATAAAAATTCAAATCCCTTAAAGTACTAGGTTGAATACACCCCGGCCCCCCTTAAAGTGATTTGAGTTTTAATGAGATTTTAGATGATTTTGGTGGTTTTAGATGATTTTAAAGTAGTTGTTATGATTTTGTATTAAAATCCTCTCAAATCCCACCTAAAACCATGTGATTTGGATCTTTGTATTTTTAACTAAGGAAATTCTCTAAAATCTTCTAAAATCCTCTGCAGTCATTAAAATCTCAATACTTAAAACATTTTTAATAACAGTGAATTTGATAGGATTTTAACAAATTGTTGTTTGATGAATAACAGAGGATTTTAAATGATTTCAAATGATTTTAAATAAATTCCATGTTCAATAATACTGGATTTTAAAAGACTTTTTAAAATTCTTAGTTGAATAACCGGAGATTTTAATAAAAACTCAGAATCTCCTAGAATCATTGGTTCAATATACTCCCTAAAAAAATTTCACTAAAACGACATTTAATCACAAACGGAGGGAGTACATGTTTTATGGACAGAATCGTAAAATGAAACGTGGTCATAAATTCATTTGACAAAAAAAAAAAAAAAAAAAAAGTTTATTGTGAGTGTTAGCAGTTGCAGGTGGGGGACAAGCAGTGAGAGCTTCCATGTTGCTTCCAAAGTCAAATAGATCAAAGCAGCCTCTTTGACCAAACCCCAATAGAATCCAACTTTTTGTTCCCATCTCCTCAACTTTAATGGCCGCCAAATCAATCACTCACTTTCCAGTTTCCACCACAAAAAAAAAAAAAACCTCAGACTCTCAATTTCATCAAATTCTAACACGAACATGCCGAAATCGATTCTCTTTCTTCTTCTTTCTCTCCTCTCAACCTCGGTTGCTCAATCTCCGTCGCCGTCACCGTCACCGACTTGTCCTTTAGATTTCTCCCATGTCCTAAGAATCCCATGGAACACAACAGATTGTCGAAACTACGACAAATCAGTGAATAGCAAGAGCAGTTGTTGCCAATCGGTCCTAACTCTAATCGGAATCCCTCTAGCTCATCGTCTCAAACAAACATCCAATTTCCGTCTCCCTGATCTCGCCACTTCCGTCTCTTGCCTCACCAACCTCCAAGCGAAGCTCGATTCTCTCTCTCTCCCTTCCAATCTCACCTCTGACTGCTTCGACCCGAGTCAATTCGTAATCACTAACCATACCTGTGCCGGAATCCAAACAACCAAAGATTGGGTCTCTCGTCTCGGTCCCACGACGGCGCTTGACTCCGCCTGTAGCACTGGCCTCACCGATCTCACGCGCTGCGACGCTTGTGTGGCCGCTGGATTTAGGGTTCAGACTCAGCTCATCAATTTGGACGGTAATAGCTCCAATGGTATCCGTTGTTACCATTTCGCTGTTCTTTACGCCGCTGGTATCGTCAATAAGAAAGGTCCTGAGGGTGATGATGCTCTCTCTTGTCTCTTCTCGTTGAGTTTGACATCTCCATTGAGCTCCAAGAAGAAGAGACACACTCTCGCTCTTGTTTTAGGGATAACCGGAGCTATTTTCGCTGCTCTCGTTATTGCCGGTTTGTATTTCCGGTTCGGTAAAGCGGTTAAAAGAGGAGAAGTTGGTTGGGAGGATCAAGAGTCTAGGCCGAAGTGGAGACCAAACACTGGCTCAATCTGGTTCAAAATCGAGGAACTAGAGAAGGCAACCAACAATTTCTCGCAGAAGAATTTCATCGGTCGAGGCGGGTTTGGTTTCGTTTACAAAGGGGTTTTACCGGATGGATCGGTTATCGCGGTTAAGAAGGTGATAGAATCTGAGTTTCAAGGGGATGCAGAGTTTCGCAATGAGGTTGAGATCATTAGCAATTTGAAACATAGGAATCTTGTTCCACTTAGAGGTTGTAGTATGGTTGATGATGATAGTCAGAGTCAGAGATATCTTGTTTATGATTACATGTCTAATGGAAATCTCGATGATCACTTGTTTCCTCGGGGTGAGACTCAGAAGATGCCATTGAGCTGGCCTCAGAGAAAGAGCATCATTTTGGATGTAGCTAAAGGGTTGGCATACTTGCATTACGGTGTGAAGCCCGCGATTTACCATCGGGATATCAAAGGTACAAACATATTGTTAGATGTGGATATGAGAGCGAGGGTAGCGGATTTCGGTTTAGCTAAGCAGAGTAGAGAAGGAGAGTCTCATCTCACTACCAGAGTGGCGGGGACACACGGTTATTTGGCTCCTGAGTACGCGCTCTATGGTCAACTCACCGAAAAAAGCGATGTGTATAGCTTCGGGGTTGTTATATTGGAAATAATGTGTGGAAGGAAAGCTCTCGATCTGTCTACTTCCGGATCGCCAAGCACGTTTCTTATAACGGATTGGGCTTGGTCGTTGGTAAAAGCAGGGAAAACAGAGGAAGCTCTTGACCAGTCTTTGTTGAGAGACGAAGGCTCGGGGATCTCGAATCCGAAAGGGATAATGGAGAGATTCTTGCAAGTTGGGATTTTGTGCGCCCATGTATTGGTTGCTTTAAGGCCCACAATATTAGATGCATTGAAAATGCTTGAAGGAGACATCGAGGTTCCCCCAATTCCGGATCGACCAGTCCCGCTCGCGCATCCCTCATACCGTGTGGACGGAAACGGTTTCACTATATCGCCTGTGCTTAGCGGACTCCATATACATTCCGGAGATATGCTCCGATGAAAACTTAGAAAAACCTAGGCTCATGGATGGAATGTTTAGATTGTTTTTGTAAATATTTGAATGCAAGGATCACATCTTTTGATCACATCGTGTAATAAACTGGTTTCAAAATCTTGTAGAAAATTATAAGAAAACATATTGTAACAATAATACTAGAAAACAATAATTCTTAATAATAAGAGATGTCATCGGAACCCTACAAAGTATCTCACCTACCAAATTTTCGGGAAGATCAGACATGGTCGCCATGGTGACGAACAATGCTGTAACAAAAATTAAGAATTCTTTAACTAAACTAAATTAAACTTTCACGCTTGCCCAATTACATATATATATATATATATACACTCAATTCTGTTAGCTACCTATGTTCCGTTTCCTAAGTGGATAGATTAACCTGAAGTAATAATTTACGAAAATATCCTATATTTTTGCATATTTTTGATTTAATTAACAACTACACTTTTTTTTTATGTTATAAAAAAAAAAAACTACACTTTTTTAAATACTGATTTATTATAATAAACTTATTAATACTGTACTTAATTGTAATTCATTATTGTTAATAATACCTCATCTTTTAGCTACATTTCCCTATATCTAATATATTTTTTTAAAAATAAAACAAAATATTTTTTTTCTTCTTTATTTTTATACTAAAAACTGTTTTCTATTATTGTTACTACTAGTATTATCCTAAATTTATATTATTAATCGAGGATCGAGGGCGGTAGCCATATAAGCCGTTTTCGGTATCTACGAAAAATGTCATTGATTTTGTTATTCGGAAAAATCAAGGTAAGGGTAAAATTGGAAGGAAAATGTCATCCAACCCGTTTTCAAGCCGACTCAAAGCGAATCTTTTATAAAATCGGATCGTCCAGTTCGAATCTTCGTTTCCGTCCCCCAAAATATCAAATAATAACTGATATTTTTGGTTAGTGTATTAATGATTTCTGGATAGAGTATGTTAAGATCTTTGATATAACTATCGTGTGATCACGTAAGTTTTAATTTAAATGTGACATTTTTCGTACGGTTTTACATGTTTTGATAATATACAAATTATTTTGTGAGAGGTTGATGTGTAACGATTGATTTTATCGGATAAATATGTAAAATTTTAAAATATGATTAATTTGATCGGATGAATAGGTAAATTTTTTTTTAACGTATAATAGCTCAGAAAATATTTTTTCAAATTTTCAGTTCTATAAAATCTCAAATTTATTTATGTATATTTATATAGATTATAAATTGTAAAGTGGGTGGAATTTTTCACAGTACATTGACTTTGATTGATTACTACTATCCTACGTATCTTTATAACAGTGATAGTATACTACAACATGGCGGGCCTAAGTGCTCATCATAAGAGGTTCAATGTAAAACTCGAAGAGTGATGTAACTTCATCGTGGGTGAGCCATAACAAACGAGAGGACTGAAGTACATTGTTAAGACGTCTACCACCTCAAACAAAACAAAGTTTAGAGTTTAGAGCATCTTAAATTAGGGTTGTAAATAAAATCCCGAATCAAATCCACAATATGAAAAACAGAATCTTTCGAACCAAATATAATATCAGATACATAATTCGAAACACAAGATTCCAATAATTTCTCCTACAAATCCTATTTCTAATTAACAATCCGATAATTTCTCCAACAAAATAGATGAGCTGACGTAGATTGTTGTATTATTGCCGCAAAATACTGAAATTAAGGAGTTTTTATAGGGTTCGAGACTGGTGGAAGAAAACAGAGAGACCTTCTTGACAAGCCAGAGGGTTCAGTTTTAAGAAAAATATTAAAAGATTTTGGCGCATACTCATTTTTTTATAAAATTGAAACAGCTAAATTGTATTGTGCTACTAACTAAACCGATTGGTTTGGAAAGATATAAGGGGTCGTGATCTCATAAATATGAGACATGCGACATTATGGAAGACAGAATGATTGCAACTTAAAAGTGTTTCTTTTGTCCAAATTATTCATCCTCCATTTGTTCCACTACCTAACAAGTTCATGAAACAGGAAAAAAAAAAAAACAATTAGTTCACGAAAAGTCATTCCATTTTCAGAAATGTTCCCGATAAATTCACTTATAACAAAGCATTGGACACCAATAAGAAGCATCCTCAATGTAATGCCACCAAGGGTACGTTTCACTATCCCATACCCTGAAGATATGACCAACAGTAGAAGCCGGGACAGTGCCTTCCCCGCAGAAGAAGGGTTCTTGCCCAAACTGTAACTTCCATAGAACTTGTACCAGCTCAGTCGAGATAAGTGAAGTCAAAGTACAGGAAGGCCAATTCACCCATGGAAAACGCAATTACCAAGCTGATATGAGTATGCCACTGGATTCCTTCCTTCCAATACTGAGCAACTTGTGGAAACCAAACTAGGCCAAGCACCATGTAAGCCAAAAGCATGGAGGCGTACAACTTCATCGAAGGAGCTTTCTCTCCCTGTAAATAGCCATCTCGGTTCTTCCAAACTAAGAGGATGCCACAGCAGAATTTGGAGAAGTTGCAATTGATGGAACCAAATCTTAACAGATAAAGTATGACAACAGTTGGGAAATAAGGGTGGAAGATGGAGAGGCCTTTGCTGGGTTAATGTGGAAAGGAGAGACAGTTTCCTTTTGTTCATTGTGGAAGTAGCTAGCTTCTAAGACAGTTTCCTTTTGTTCATTGTGGAAGTAGCTAGCTTCTTTATGTTTGTCTTAGTTTTCGTTGTAAGCTTCCAAATTAAAAGGGTTGTGTAAATTGTTACAAGTAGACAATGCAACATTAATTTACATCCCTCTCTTTTACTTTAGCCAACTAAAGCTTAGTTTATCTTTTTGTGAGATTTTGACCTCTTGACCAAGGAGATAAAAAAGTAAAAATAGATTAAGACTAGCAGCAGTAGACAGTAGTCTTGTTCAGAAGGACATGAAAAATTTTAAAACGAAAACAAAAATGAATGATAGTGAAAGCAGATGCAAGAAACAAAATTATGAAAACTGAAACTAATTAATCTATCTGCACTAAACTTGGAACATAATAAGAGGAGCACACAAGTGGGATACAATATATGGGGCAAGTATAAGTATATCCAAATTTGCCAGGTTCAGCGAGATTGGGAGCTTGTCCGATGTTCACAGATTTGAAGTATCCATCTTGTCCAATGATGTAAGCCATTTGGTAGAGACAAGTCTCGGTTCGTTCATATTTGCTTAGATCAAAAACCACGGCGACTTTTTTCTCCTTGTCAATGAAGAAACTCCCAGCCTGAGGGTAAAACTGAAAACCAGTGAGTGGTCTCATATCCACTCTCAAAAACTTGCTCCACGACACCGCATTTGGCTCGATCTTAGTTGAAACCCAAATCTCCATGATCTCATATGCTTGCATGTGCTGATACAGCACCGAGAGCTGCTCGTCCTTAACACAAGATAGAGTCACAGTCTCGTCGTAAGTGTAGTGAAACGGTAGAGTAAGACGCGGTCCAAACTCCTCTGCCGTAAAATCAAAACAGAGTAAGAAACTTGGATTCCCTGTTGTATCAAACTCTCCATCTCCTTCCAGCACTAGTTTCTGTCTAGCGAAAAAGTAAGTATTTCCCTTCAAAGACACTCCACTTTGATAGAAATCTATATCCCAGTCGGGAGTGACGTCAAGAACCCTCCATGAATCAAAGCTAAAATCGTAGATTTCGTACCCAAAAAATTTTGTTTTGACGGTAAAGAGGTAATCATCCACAAACCTCAAGATTTTGTGGTTACGGTTCGTGTCAAATCCGAGAGCATACCTGTCTAGTCTGTGGAAATTGTTTCTGGGTTGGATCCACCTTGTTTGCCCTAAATACGGATTCCAGACCAAGAGCCTCGTCCTGTCTTTGAGGACGCATAAGACTAAACCGTCGCAGTGAAAGACTTTAGATACCTCGATTTGGTTAAACATGATTATTTGCTTTATTGATGGCTCAACCAAGTGCTCGCCGTCGTTGCGGATTCCTTGGAGATCGAATCTCAAGGAACAAACCCTAGAATCCATCATCATGAATCCCAGAAACTGCTCATGAGCTTTACCAAAAATCCAATTCTTGGATAGAGTATTCCACTGTTTGCAAACAGATCGCACTGTTTTAAGAGATGTCATCGGAACCCTACAAAGTATCTTACCTACCAAATTTTGGGGAAGATCAGACATCTTCGTCATGGTAACGAACAATGCTGTAACTGTGAAACAAGTGAATATTTGAGGTAAAACTTGTGTTTATTCGAGTAGAGCCTTGTCGCCTTATATACATGATACAACCGACTCAATTTACAAAGACCTAAACCTACTTGGCAGCCAAGTTATGGAGATTTAGTCAACCTTCACAATATATTCATTGCCAAAAGGCTATCTTTTTTCCGTTTCCTAAGTGGATAGATCCTATATTGTTGCATATTTTTGAAAAATACAATTTTTTTTTTTAAATTAACAAATATGTACACTTTTTTAGATACTGATTTATTATAATAAACTTATTAATAGTGTACTTAATTGTAATTCATTGTTGTTAATAATACCTCATCTTTTAGATGCATTTCCCCATATCTAATATATTTTTTAGAAAATAAAACAAAATATATATATATATATATCTATAATTTTTTTAATTTAAATATTTTAAAAAGTGTAGGTTTACGCGGGTTCTAACTTTTTTTTTTCTTACACGGGTTATAAATTTTTAATTTTAAACTCGCATATACATGGATCATAAATCTAGTTTATTATAATAAACTTATTAATACTACTTAATTGTAATTCAATTTTGTTAATAATACCTCATCTTTTTTAGCTACATTTCCCTATATCTAATCCGACCAAAAAAAAATCTATAGGGAAACAAAATCTATTTTTTTTTTAAATAAAACAAAATATATTTTCTTCTTCTTTATTTTTATACTAAAAACTGTTTTCGATTATTGGTACTACTAGTATTATCCTAAATAACTTATTAAAATAATATTAGATATTCAGATTCCAGATATGTTTATGAATATACTAATTAAAGATTTGAAAAAATTTTGGGCCATATTTGCGTATAATTAAAAAAGTTCAAAATATTGTATGATGTGGGTTTTGAATTGTATCGTAATGTGTAGTAGAGTACGAGTCCGATCGTCAATTATAAAACTTAAAACACAGCAAACCGATTACAAGTTTTACAACTTGAAATCCCCATAAATAGACAATTTAATTTACACAAAAATATGTCTTTTCTTTTTTTTTTTTTGTCAACAGAGAAATTGTAGGGTCGGAGATTCGATCCCTGATGTGATGGTGTCTGTCTTCTGTGGACTTGCCACTAGACCAAGATCACTTCACAAAAAATATGTCTTTTCATGTTAATGTTAGTTATACTTGTAACAGTGTGATATCAACATATATTTAAAACACTGTATTTAAAAGGTTCATTTAAATGATAAAACTAACGGGCTACCAATCACGATCGCTGCTCTCTTCTTGAGCTACAGATCTTACGAGAGCACTTTAATTTTGTTTTTGTATTTATTCCCGAAATACCCTTGTTTCGATTTGTCACCTAAAATCTGCCCCAAAATTGCAAATTCAACGACTCATCTCGGCGATGATGGAGCGAACCTACGGCCGCCGTAAGCCGGGGATACCGAGGACCCTATCCGACTCTCTAAACGGCACCGTTTCACAGCCTGAATATCTCTCTTCCTCTTCGTCGCCGGACATCGAACCTCTTGATTACTCTCTTCTTCCTTTCTCCAGTCAAGAGTCTTCCTCTCTCTGGCA
Organism: Erysimum cheiranthoides; assembly: GCA_011420285.2. Taxonomy (NCBI): domain Eukaryota; kingdom Viridiplantae; phylum Streptophyta; class Magnoliopsida; order Brassicales; family Brassicaceae; genus Erysimum; species Erysimum cheiranthoides. The sequence goes on along the minus strand of CM022176.2, from coordinate 21,964,388 downwards.
TTCTTCTTCCAGGTCAAATTTCCGAGAGGATTATTCGCACAACGGAGGCGTAAGGAGGACGAAAAGAGTGAGGAACGGTGATGGTTTTGCTTTTACTTCCACTTTGCTCGAGGCTCAGGAGTTTGGTGAGCTGATGGAACATGAGGATGAGGTTAACTTTGCGCTTGATGGCTTGAGGAAAGGACAGCAGCTGAGGATCAGAAGAGCAAGCTTGTCTTCTCTGTTGTCGATTTGTGCATCTCAACACCAGCGTCGCTCCTTGAGGGCTCAAGGGTACGCTTAACCCTTTCTTCTTAGATTTTTCGATTTCCCCATGCCTTCTTGGAGTTTGATTTTGTTCAATTCATCAGAAATTTTCCTAATTGGCATGTGGGTTTTGCGAAAATGGTTTGTTTGAGTTCTGGGTCTTCATTATTTTCCGCTCTTATCCAAATTAGGGCACCATGTTATCCAAATTCCTCGATGCCCACGAAGTTAATGGATTCGTTTTCTCTCTTCTGTAGTCTGGGTTTTGGTTTTGGTTAGGAATGCACTTCTTGTGAATCATATTCGTGATGGATTTGGTCTTTGTGATTTCCTGAATAGGATTAGGGGATGAAGGTGTAGAGAATTATGAGTATTTTGTGGTTCGTAGTAGATTGGAATGGTTATTACTGAGTAGCGTTTGTATCACGATGCACACGAAGCAAGGTATAGGAATATGTATAATTCTCTCCCAAGGACTGTAGATTTTGTGTTTGTCCCATTAATTGATGCGTTGCTTGAGTCGATAAGAAGCCCTAGATTTATGCTGAGTATCATGAACTCTCTGGAAAAATTTACCTAATTTATTGGGAGCTTATTTTTTCAGGATTTCCCAATCCATAATTGATGCGATTTTGGTTCTTAGTCTTGATGACATACCAAGCAATCTTGCCGCAGCCACCCTTTTCTTTGTGTTAACTGCTGATGTAAGTGACTTGCAGATGCTGTTATATATGTTTTATCTTTGATTCATTGACATTTTTTTGTTTCTTATTTACCATTTCACATTTTTCGTATATAATTTTACCAACTCCAGGGTCAAGATGAGCACTTTATGGAGTCACCCAAGTGCATCAAGTTTCTGATAAAGTTGTTGAAACCTGTGATTGTCACTAGCACTGAAGGAAAGCCACGGAATATAGGATTTAAGCTCTTATCATTACTTAAGGATGTTGATGCAGCACGGGACCCAGCGAAAGTGAACGATCCAAGCTCCAGTGATATACTTACAAGAGTTCAGGAACTTCTTGTTAATTGCAAGGAAATGAGATTAAATGATAGCTATAAATCTGAAACAACGAGGCCTGAGCTAAGTACGAAATGGGTAGCTTTGTTGGCCATGGAGAGGGCGTGCTTATCCAAAATTTCTTTTGATGGTATTTGAACTTTTTGCCTTGAAAGTAATGACTCGCTACCTATTTCAGGGATCATCTTAGAATTAGTTAGATTTAGATAAATAGATGACGAAAGTTCCTATTCTCTCCTGTAATTTATTTTGCTTCTATATATTCATTTAGCATAGATTCTATCATTCTAAGGTGATAATATTGTGATATCTTGTTTATTATTAATAATTTATTTCATTTTCCCCCATCCAGATACTTCTGGTTCTGTAAAAAAGACCGGAGGGAATTTCAAGGAGAAACTGCGAGAACTAGGAGGACTTGATGCAGTCCTTGAGGTTGTTATGGATTGTCACACTGTTATGGAGGTGTGAACCTGTATGTTCTTTTTTTTTTTGCCATCTACAGTATTATCTTTTATAATAAGAAAACTTTAGTCTATGACTTCCTAGGACTTGGATAACTTGTCTAAAAGGGTTAAGTGAAGGTGCTTTCTTTGTATATATCGAAGGAGAGATTACTTGTTGATCGTCTCTGCAGTGGTGAATGACTTTGTTTAAACTCAGGATAAGCTCTTTTCACAAATTAGCACTGTGAACACTTGATCGATAGATTATATACATGATCTGCCAGAATTTTTTTACCATCCCATGTATACCTTCTTTTGTGCATTAATTTTCTTCATTGCTGGCAGTTTGCAATTGCATTATGCAATATTCAGTGAGAGGTTCTAACACAGATTCTATATGCAGCGCTGGGTGGAAAACGACACACTTTCCGTTCAGGATAAGAAAGATAATTTGCATAAGCAGAGTTTAATGTTGCTTCTGAAATGTCTGAAAATCATGGAGAATGCTACATTCCTCAGCACAGACAACCAGGTATCATTTGTGAATATTGGTTTCCGGATTCATGACAACATTCTGGAGATTCAGGCGTTAATCAGCTGTTATCAAGTGCAGCGTATATAACTCAGTGCCTGGTATAATATAACTGTAATGCTAATCTTATTTTTCAGAATCATTTGCTGGGATTTAAGAAATGTTTGGATTCTCATGAATCCCGAATGTCTTTCACAGAGCTCACTATAAGTGTCATCAAGATGCTTTCAGGTTTGCAATGGATACCATGTCTTGTTTTGAATTGTTACACATTTTGACTTCCACTCGTTCCATCACCTCTTATCCTGATGGCTGGTCTCACTGATGGTTAGGTCTTCACCTACGTGGAGGTTTTCCTAGTCCTCACAACTATTCAAATGGGGGTAATCGTGATTCTATCTTGGGGGCAGATCGGAAAGGTAATTTATTCTTGTAGCCACAAATGAGTCTATCTCCTTTCACTCTCCCTCTCTGTTCCCCCTCTGGTCTCTGTATTGGCTAACCCACTTCTATCTCTTGCAGTTACCAATGAGGTCGTGACAATCAGTTCAGATACATGCTCGACCGTTGGCTCTAACTCCACTAGAAATGGGAGTGTATCCCAAAGAATTCCATCCATAATCGATTTAGATTTCTCGCCGACATCAATGTCGGGGTCTCAATCAAGTGTGTCAGGAAATGAGCCTACCACGTCAAAAACAAAAGTCGATTCCACCATCTCTGGTTCATTTGCAGGGAGATTGGCGTCACTGGGTAGTGGCATTGCCAGAAGTACTTCAAGGGCTAGTCAAGCTGGAGAACCAAGTTGTAAAAAAAATGGAAATTTTGCATACCCCGAGGATAGCCAAGATCCTTTTGCGTTCGATTTGGAAGATTCTAAACCTTCCAAGTGGGCAGTTGTGTCTGTAAAGCAAAAGAAGTCTAGAGCTCAAAAGAAGAAAGGATGTTATCAAACTAAAGATGAAAGTTTGTATCAGCTGTTCTCGAGCCAAGAAGAATCATCAAACCATAAGTTGAATTCCCAAGAAGAATCAAGTAACAGAGACTGCAATATATCACTGCAACCATCTTCTTGTACAAATGACATTGATGAAGAATGTCTATGTCTTTTATCTGATTGCCTTCTAACAGCCGTAAAGGTGATTTTCTTACAGTCTGTTAACACCTGTTTGCTGGTCTGTGGCGATATTCTCTCAGCCGGAATAGCACAAATTTAGTTAATGTTATCTATTTGCAGGTTTTGATGAACTTAACAAATGATAATGCTGTCGGTTGTCGGCAAGTTGGTGGGTGCAGAGGTCTGGAAAGCATGGCAGAATTAATTGCCAGACACTTTCCGTCTTTCACCAGATCCCCGCTTTTCAGTGAGATGGAAAAGACGGGATCGTCCCATCAAAAGAAAGACAAACATCTTACAGATCAGGAGTTAGATTTTCTTGTAGCCATCTTGGGTTTGCTGGTAAATTTGGTGGAGAAAGACGGAGTGAACAGGTTGGTACAAACAAAATCTCAGCTTTTTACCGATAAGCTTTTAGAGCTGGTTGTATTGCAGTCGAAAATTGACACCATCATGTGGTTGAGTCAATACAAGTTAAACTAGTCATACGATTTTGTCTTTTAGACACAGCAGGTGGTATCTCTTTTCTAATTAGGTAAGTGATATTTTTATAGATCACGGCTTGCTTCAGCGAGTGTTCCTATTACAAAACCAGAAGGGTTGCAAGAGAGTGAACAAGAAATGATTCCTGTACTATGTTCAATCTTTCTCACCAATCAAGGAGCAGCAGAGACCAAAGAAGAGACAACTACTTTCACCTTAGTGAGTCACATTATCACTGTTGTTTGCTCGGACTTTGAGGTTCCCTGAAAAGGCTTTTATTATTAAACGAGATGTTTTTTTTTTTGTATTCAGGATGATGAAGAAGCTGTTTTAGAAGGTGAAAAGGAAGCGGAAAAGATGATTGTGGAGGCATACTCTGCTCTACTACTTGCGTTTCTTTCAACTGAAAGGTACTTTTCGTTTGCAATCTTATTTTATGTGTCATAATCTATGTAAACTAAACATGTTATTGGACCCACTAGCAGTAGAAGTATACGCAACTCCATCAAGGACTATCTCCCAAAACGCAATCTCGCAATTCTTGTACCGGTCTTGGAAAGATTTGTGGTATGTGCCTCTTTAAGACCTTATGGCCAAGAGAAATCTCAAGATCCTTTAAAGTGATTGTGTTCTTTGTTTGTTCAGGCATTTCACATGACTCTGAACATGATCCCTCCGGAGACACATAAAGCAGTGATGGAAGTGATTGAATCCTGCAAATTACCGTAGAAAGGGATAAAAAAAGGGCAAATTAGTTCTTCATTCTCCTATTTCTCTGTACAGCTTCTACAAAAAAAAAGAAAAGAAAAACTTGGAATGCTTTGGGGTGATCATTAACTCTGGTGATCATGTTGATGTATGATATAAGGCTACTATTAGTACGTTAGTTCTGTCGTTTAGAGTTTTACTGTCTGTCTCGGCTTAGGTTTGTTTTAGTTGTCTTTTACTCATACACTCCATTCTTTTGTAGTTTTCTTGACTAATCATATATACGAGTTTGTTCTGCGACTTTTTCTTTTAATCTGTCCCATCGTTATATAAACATCTACTATCTTGCAAATAACGGCTTAACTGTATACGTTAGGACGGTAGGTGATAGTGTATATAAATGTCATTACTTATGATACTTCACAGCATATTAGAGTTTTGGTCTATGTTTCTTGAAAATGTAAGAAACGTCGGCAAGAAAATTACTAATTTTATTAATTCGTTTCAGCCTCCTTTTAGCTCTCTCTAGAGCTCTTTTTGAGATCATACCCCTCTTTTCTCTTGGTCTTGTTCTGTTTCTTTCCCTCTTGACCTCTTCTTTCACCGTCGCCATCTGCCGAGCTTTGCATCAGTCTATGGCCAGAGCTAGGCGTGGATTGTCTGATAAAGGTGTGATACAGCTTCTAGGTTCTGGTGTATATACATCAAAGCTTTATTCTCAAATACTTATATCAATGGTTTGGAGCATCCTGTCATTGACCAGTCTAACTGTACACGCAGAGTAGGGCTCGAGTTCCAAAAGCAGCCGACACAGTTGTGATTGGTTTTTCTGCGTTTGCGGTTGAAATTTTCATGGCCGTGAGTCCAATACAAGTATATAACAGTACTTTCTTATATATAGGTTCAAAGACTTGTCAGATTACAACAGCTTTTTGGTAACTACATTACAACATTTTTGTTATCTAAATCCCTTATTCTCTTTAAATGTCTTCTAAAAAGACTCTTTAACACTTTTTTGATTTCAGGCGAGACATAGTAAGAAGAGTGGTGAAGTCACGAGTCATTGGTTTCCAAGAATCAGTTTGATCTCGTCACCCAACTCTTTTGTAAGCTTATCAGCACGATCGTCGTGTCCGCCAGCAAATGTGTAAACTCTGAATGCAAACTGAAATGCCCTCCACAGCGTTTTAGCCCATCCTACAGTCTTATTCTTCGTGTTCGGCTTTGCCTCACGTGATTCTGCTGTAGTACTTTGCGGTGCAATCTTTGCTTCTCTCTTTTCCTGTGAGTTTGAACCGAGAGACTCTGGTTAAAATGGTTTCAAAACAGTGATCAGATGTTTGCAAAGTGTTAGTCCTACCTTCAATGCCAGTTCCATGCAGCCTGAAGAGATATCAACCATTAATTCCTTAATCTGAATAAGGATATTGAAGTCGAAATGGATGTTATTGCTCTTGAACTTCTTTTCTTCCTCTGCTTTGATCTGGTCTAGAGTTTCAATCTCTTTTCTGATCTGTTTGTTTTTTTAAATATTTCTCTTCAGATCAATTCAGCTACCTGGAAGAGGAAAGAACTAAAAAAAGAAAGGCCAAGAAACTAGCAAAATCAGTATTCCTATCATGACTTGCCTTTGCAAAGTAACGTTCAGTCTTGTCCAAATGTTGGTTCGCCGGAGACTCTATCTTCCAATTCTTTAGCTCTTTGATTATACCCTGCAGCTTCGAGTACAATGCAGCAGCCATTCTTATCGCTTCGAGTTTACTCTGCGGAAACCCTTCACATCTTGCTAGAACCTAACCGAGTTCAAACATTTTTGTGATCAAAGAATCATTAACATGATGAAGAAAGTTTGTGACATAGATGACTGACCTGTGTTTCATCTTCTAGTTTCTCAAGAACTGATTCAACATGATGGTGGAAATTCTGAAGCTCGATAATGTCCTTATTCTGGAACTTGGTAATCTCTGTCTTAAGCTCATTGATTGAATTCATATACATTCGAACATCCTCTTCTATTTTCTGAAAATAAGGAGACCTGTGTAGACATAAAAACATACAGCAAGTATGAGTTTTTGACCATTTTGTTGTTTATAAGTGAAGTGCGATGTGGTTTACTTCTTTGTTATCTCAGCAAGAGCATCAGCCATTCCTTGCTTTCCGCTGGCTGGAGCGCTTCCAATCCCGCATTTGCTTCCTCGGCCGGCGCCACGAGATTTTGCTTCTGGATTCTTCCCTTCTAATTTATCCCTGAGGTATCTAAAGAGGGCCCCTAATTGCATTGATCTCTTCAGTTTACTAGTTGCTTTCTTGGGTCCCAAACTTCCTCTTGCGCCAGGTGGAGGTGGTGGTGGAGCACCCGGTCCTTTTCCGGCAGCCATTGGAAGTGGCGGTGGTGGCGGTCGTGCTGCAGCCCCTGGAGGTGGAGCAGCCGGTCCTTTTCCGGAAGCCACTGGAAGTGGCGGTGGTGGCAGTATTGCTGCACTCCCTGGAGGTGGAGGAAGCGGAGCAGCCAGTCCTTTTCCGGCAGCCATTGGAAGTGACGGTTGCAGCTGGATTTCTGCATTCCCTGGAGGTGGAGAAGGAGGCGGAGCCAAAGATTTCGGAACAATTTCAGATTTCACGGAAACCTTTAAGCAACTTTTATCATCTATCTGATTCTTCACACTATCTTGTTCCTCAAGAATAGCTTCTTTTGCTTTCTCAACCTTCTCTGTTTCACTCTTCTTCTCTTTAACACTCTCATCATCACCATCACCATTATTGCTCTGAGCTTCTTTCTGGCAAATGTTTTGGATAGCGAGTCTCTTTACATCGATAGGACTCAGCTTTACAAGAGCTTGCATTCTCACATTTCTAGGAAAATTTGACACAGAGATTGCAAAGTCTTTAACTTTACTCGGTGGAGTCAGCACCGTTCTTGGCGTGATCGGTTGCTTTTCCAATGATTCTGATTGACCGCTCGATAATTTACTCCGAGGACCAATCTTTTTCTTCAGTTCATCATTGCCGATCTCTGTCGTATTGAGCCTCTCATTCATCCCCTTAATCAGTCCATCTAATGCAGTTAATACCTTTTCCACTGCAACAACAATTTATAGGGACTGAACTGTGTTACAACAACAATGGTGAACAAGTTGTATGATGACAAGAGTTTGGAATGTTTTTACCAAGTCGATCAGACAGATTCTTTCTCATGCTACTGTTCCTATACTTGGATTTGATGATCCATTCATGGTCATCGATCCATGAATCTCCAATTGATTTCAAAGCGTTGTAAAATTTGTCAAGCAACTGTTTTGCAAGAGTTTTGGTCAGATTAATTAACAAAATATAAAATCACAATTTGGTCAGGGCTTAACTTCACTCAGTCTCATAGCAAAAATTTAGTTATGAGATAAACCTTATCGACTTCTGCACGTCTCATATCGAGGATTTGCGAGCTGTCAACGACCTTAGGACAAAGTTTATGGAGATCTCTCATCGTACGCATCACCATCTGCCAATAGCCAGAAAACAACAACAACAACGCGACGAATCAATCATATATAAAACAAATCAAGTGATGTGGTTTTCACCCAAGGAATCTATTTTTAATTTACTGGATTTACCTATTTGACCACTGCTTATGAAGTGGGATATAACTTTTTGTAATTGCTATGATGATATATGGCTAGTTACAACTTCTTCGTACATTCTTGATTCATTATGTAAGTAACATAGTTTCATTTTGTTAACGAAAATTCACATTTTCACCTCAAAAATAAAAGAAATTCTTATAGTGATTAGTCTGTGAGTTTAGGTCAAAGTTACGATTATCTGAAAGAAAAAAAAAACTTAGGGAAGAGGTTAACGTACATTGGTTATAGAGAGATAACCGGTAAGAGGAGGGAGATCAATGATGCTTCTAAAAGTGATAATCTTTCTTCGAAGCTCGACCATGAGAATGAAATTTCCTGTCCATTTGCTCGAGTCGCAGCTCGAACTCGAGATCTTTGTTGCTTCTCTATGAGCATTCTTGATATCTTCAACCGACGAAGCAACACGTCTTAAACTTTTTTGGCTCACGAATGGAGATCTATAAGCCTTGTTCGATGATGGTGAAGAAACCAAATAAGGTTTGACATCCTGTTTGGTCTTGTTACTCCTAAGTGATGCTTGCCCTTTTACGGGCTGTAACAAAGTTCACAACAAACAACATAAATAAAAAAAACCAATAGAGATAGCAAAACAATAAGCTAAACGGATAAATTGCTTTACCTCAACTTTACAGGTTTTCACACTCATCAGCGGAGAAAACGAGAGAACGAAGTGTTGAGATACTTGTTATGATTACATGGACTTAATTGAGTGTTGAGATAAAACATGTGAAGCTTAGAGTATTTATCAACGCTAACGCTCCAGATATATTAAATCTTATAACTAATCGAATCACGACATGTGGCATCTACGGATAGATTTTGTTAGCTTTTTTTTTTACCGAATTAATTAGAATTTACAAGCAGAAATGGAAAATTTTAAAAATTATTTCTGAAGGATCCTAAAAATAGAAGAATTCAGTATAGTAAGATAGGTAGAAAGAGGAAATCTGTAAAAGACAATTAAAATCCCAATTTCTATATTTTGATTTCTATTTGAAATTGAAAGTTATTATTATTTTGACTTTTTACTACGGCAGTAGTAAGAGCATAAACTTGGACAAACATGTGGCAGAAGCAAACGTGTACTCCGTTCATGTGACCTAAAAGGCATTAAGCTAATTGCTTTCTAGAAATCTTCTTGTTTTCTACTATGCTATATGTAGTATTAATTATTTTGTTTGACTTGAACAGTGTGTTAACAAAAAAACAAAGTGTAACGCTTTCTTTCTTTCACAATGTAAAAAGTTCCTAATAAATCATTGGAAAGATGACAAGGAAAAAATGATATACTTTTCTCACGAATGTAAGATATTAGTATGCTGGCTCAATGCTTAAAAATTTTACTGTATGAATTATATATATTAAAAATGATATATTTTTATTATAGGTGGAAAGTTTGGATTTTCCATCCAAACCCCTACCTAATACTTAGGATGGAAAGTATGAGATTTTTACAATTTAAGACTGCTAATCTTAGGCAATAGCCATTACTTAGGATGGAAAGTATGGTATACTTACAATCTTAGCAAAAAAAACTGATAATGAAATTACAAGGATTTGACTGGATTTTGGCTTTCGGCGACTACAGTATAACTAGGGTTGCATCAGGACGAAACGAGACACTTCCATCTGGTTCGATGTCAACTTCTCTCCATCTTAGTTCATTTAGGCTAACAAGATTTTGGGCTTCGTAACTTTAACACTTGGTTATTTTGGGTTCTTTAGATTTGGGTTTTTAACTTATTGTGCTTAAATGTAAACATTTAGGCCTCTTGCCACCTTTTAATTTTAATGCAAAAAGTTTATCAAAAAAAAAAATTACAAGGATTTGAACAACTGGTCCTCTAATTCGCAGTAAAATTTTTTTAACCATGCATGAATTAGCTTATGAGAATTAAGGAACCATAGTTTGTATCTGTTCACAACTATTTCAATCATTGTTTGCCATATATGCTTTAGATTTAAAAAAAAAAAAAAAAAAAATTATATGGTTATTCCACAAACTCTGAATATTGTTTGAATTTTGGTTCGGAATCTTTAGTTATAATGAAGAGGTAAATGTAAGGTGAGAAAGTTTTTTTTTTTGTACTATGGTGAGATATTTTTTGTTGGCAACAGTTACAATTTAACCTGTACATTTGAAACGTGGGACCTCATGAAAATAAAGAGCACTCTACTACTGACTATGAGGGCAAATTGTTATAAAATCTCTAAGATTAGAAATGAGAAAATAATAAGAGAATATTTCTGAAAATGCCATATATATTTCAAAAATAATGTTAATTACAAAGTAAATATGTTTGTAATTGTAAGGATGGACACATTTATAAGAAATGGAATATATCATAGATGCATGCATGTCTCATTCTTACCCCAAAAAGAGATACATCATGTATCATACATGTCATATCTACATGTGTGAATATATGGCTTTATTTTTTTTACAACGGTGATAACGATCGTATTGATAAAGTAGCAAAAATCTACGGTTAGCAATAATTAAATAAAAGAAAGAATTAGCAAAATCCGCCAAAGAAATGTGCGCCAAACTAGACTGCTAGTCTCTTTGAGATGGCAAAAACCGCCAAAAATTCTTTATGATACTCTTTGGTTTCCGACCGCATGTTCTTGTAAAATAAAGTTTCGCATATTCATATGTTGCCTTCCTAATTAAAATAGAGTATTCCAAGAAATAGATCTTTTGCAGTATAATTAGTATAGTTTTTTTTCGAAATAAGCTACTTTTATATATTTGATTTTCTAGTTTACTACTTTTTGGTGCAAAAAGGAAGTGTTTGGAAAACTACAAGTCTACCGGTCTGTATTTCAATATAATGATATTGTAAAAAAATATTTATTTTTCATTTGAACATAATATTAATTATTAAAGTGTGAAAGTTCTCTTTTGATCATTATGATCATGATATAGAATGTAACATAAGTCACATACAACTTCTCTCTTATAAGTCACAATCCTTTTTTTTCCCCTATTCCGTGTGTCTGACAAGTTAACGAAACAAAACCCAAAATCTTTCAGAAATACTCATATTTTAGATTACTAAACCATCTTTTTAATCGTTGACTTTCTTTTCTACCGCGACGGCGGAGGAGGAACACCGCTGAGAAACGCCGAGAAAAAGGCGAGTGAGCTGCTTGGTTTGAAGCAAGGCACTGCATGTCCAGCTCCTCTGAACGTAGCAAACGTTAGACCTTCGTATTCTTGAAGCCACCCACTTACCTGTTGTAGCATCATCAAGAGATTTTTAACCAGTCTAATTATACTCAAAAGTAATAATCTAAATAACGGGTTAATCAGATCCATGGGTACCTGTTTCTCATGGTACCATGGCCTCCAAGCTGTCTTGATGGGTAATTCAAGTGCGCTTAAGCTATACCGAGTCGCAAGAACTGGAACCCTTCCGTCCGTGTCACCACTGATCCATCACAAAAGAAGACCAAAAACCAACGACTTAGAAAATTGCTATTAACCCCAACCAAAGTAGAAGAAGCTAAAGTGTATAGTGGTTACTTGCGTAGGAAACAACCGAAGTGTATACTCTGTTTCTTAGTTTTAGTGATCGAAGTTCTAAATGTTTTGTAATCAACTACTGTTCGTCAGAAAGTTTTAGTGAAGTTAATCAGAATTTAGTTGTTTTTTCGTGAACGTAATTTTACCTGTAAACCCATATTCTTAATCCTCCGGCAATGAGTTTCTCATATATAGGCAAAACCGACGGCTTAGAACCAGTCCAATTGTTAAAGATCTCCATGCTGCAGTCTCAGGATACCAAAGAATATTCAGACAAGTTCCTTCATATATTAAAAAAAAAAAAAAAAAAAAACTGTATAAAAACATGATCAGAATATTGGGGAGAGTACTTGCAAATGCTCCAGTTCTTGAGATTAACTCCATCACTCGCATGAAGAGACTTCTGAACATCTGCTCTGTTGTAAAATATTCTGGCGTAATCATCTAAGCACGGATCATATCCACCCATGAGCCTCGGTGGCATCTAAGGCATCCGAACAAAATAAAGAAAATTTCTGAAGTTTCCACTTATAGATTTTTAATAAATTTCATAAATCATATGTTATATTAGAAGGCTTTATGTTATTATACACGTACCCTCTTGGAGCTAATGCGAGAATTTGTTTTGAATTGCGCTGAATCAAAGTAAGACGATCGTGCGGAATCTCCTATGCAAACTGAGGTATAGATGCTATAGATATCTATCTCATGGTACTGCTTGAGAACTTCTGCTACGGCCTCATTGCACTCATCGTTGCTCCAAGTATTCTCGCTGCTAAAATTGCACGTCCTGGTTATGATCCTATGCGTCTCGTCCGATATCACTGCATGGCTCCATGCGTAATCCACCCAACCTCTCCAATCTTCTGCATCTGACGTCTCAGGATTTCCCAACTATATAGGAAAAAGAAAAACGCATTGGGTCTTCTAATTAAGCCGAATTTTATATATACTTATCACGTACATGACTTGCAACAATCATGTTTGTTTATAGTAGATGCATGATACTATTAAACTACATTAATTCCCTTGGTTTATTTTGTTTGATATTTTTTGGGCTAAAGATGAGAAATTCACAATTTGTGTAGCTAGACGTACCAAAATACCCTTAAGATTGATGTGAAGTGATGAACCATTTTTCTTGTTATTGTTATCGTACACAACCTCTGCTAGCTCGGGTACGTATTTTCCTGGAAAATATAGTTACATTCACAAAAAATTAAATTCGCGATAAAATCCATAAAATGAGTTACGTTATATACAACAAGTAAGAAAAAGGTGTGCAATATTAGTTACCTGCATAACTCTCACCCGCAATATAGAACGTACTTTCTTTGTGTTCTGGGAATTTCTCGAACCAGTTGCAAAGAAAAGTGTATGCGTCTCTTGCTGATCGTAGGACAAAAACAAAAACAAAAGAGAATGAAGCATATAGTTATGTTTATGAAGTACGTACGTACTATTATATTATATTCCTCGTCTAATTAAGGACAGCCACTGTAGATAATATATATGTGTGTGTATTATTATAATAATGGACTAGTAAAATATTAAAAAAATAATGGACCTACCTGTAAAGTCATCGCCAAGTTTTTGATAATCGCTACTAGTGTTTGAATACGAAAAGCCAACACCGACGGGAGATTCTAAAAACAGCATGTTGGCCTCTGCATCAGCAGATCAACCTTTTTACATCATTTATTGTCATTTTCATTTACATATAAAAGTTGTGATGCTAAGAAAACTATATAAAAACAAAAAAGATTACCTTTATTCCATGCGTATGGATTAAAGTTAAGTCCGTTTCCGTTGGTGTCCACGAGAAAAGGACCAATTTCTTGTGTTGCTCCATATCCCACAGAAGAACAACCTGGACCTATATACGTACATTATATACAAAAAGTGTCCTCCCATGAGAAAACATCAAAAATATACCAAATTAACACGACGTTTTATTGTATGAGCTTTGATAATTAGTTGGAGGAAAAAAATCGTCGTGAAAATAGTTTTTTTTTTTTTTTTTTTTTTTTTTTTTTTTTTGAAATTTTAATATGCGGAATAGTTGAACGACTGAGCTAGTGACAAATTTTCTTTTATATTTGACGTTGGTATGGTGAAATAGGAAACGGATAAACATATGGTATGATCCCTCCAAATTATGTAACTGATAAAGATATATTGGTAGAATCACATGTTATCAATCAGAATGAAAATAGAGAGAATATAAAATAGTTGCTGATGCATGCATGAATAAATCAAAAGATTGAGTTACCTCCATTAAGCCAGAGGACTAGAGGTTTCTCTTTGGGGAGATCCATGGCCTCAAAGAACCAATAAAACATAGCTCTTCCGTTGGATTCATCCACAGGGACATAACCGGCATAATGTCTGAAACTCACATCAGGTTGTCCAGGCAAATCTGTCACTAAATCTTGCTCGTTGGCCAACAAGCTCCTTTTCGGGTTATCAAACCGGTGTTGTCTAGTGCTTAAAACCACGGGGGCTAATATTAAAAGAGTGCTAAAACACAAAGAAGAAAATAGATTAGATACGTTCTTGGTATGGTAATCCATTTGAGGTATAATTTGTGAAGAAGATCAAGAATTGTATTGAGATGATAAGAAAGATCTAAGACTTGGATGTCTATTTATAAGCTAAGATCATGAGATTTTTGTTTGCTTTTATTTAATTTTTTTAATTAAAAAGTTATATAAGTGGATATGGAAGAATAGTCCTATGTGGCAATTGGTGGCTTTTATTTGTTCAGTTCGTCGAATAATTCCATCTTAAAAACTAAGATTTATAGGGACAAATTCGAGAGAATTCGTATACTTGACTTATATAGAGTGGATGAAGCACTTTCTTTTTGATGGGTTTGAACCACGTCATGGCCAAAAGTAATACAAATTTATTTAATATATTATTAATATCCTATTAACCTAAGAAAATTGGCGGATTAATCGACCCCACAATAGCATAAGCTTAACTAGTCATGAATTATATTGGTTAGTAAACGCTCACTCGTACTACTTGTGATGCACATATGGTGTATATGTATATACTTTAATAATGTATCGCCCACTAAAACCGAAGTCAAATATGTATGTACTTAATTAGTAGCTGTGCGGGTTTGTAATAAGTCCACATTTATTAGGATTCTAAGCAATAACTTAATAACCAACATTATATCTATCAATACAATTTTAAAATATTTAAAGGTAAAAACTAAAACCCAGTAAATAGAATCATGGAAATAGTTTCACTTCCAATTTAAATCTTCAAAAAAATAGTTTCACTTCCAGTAAATATGGTGTTTTATTTGAGCCAAAAATAGTTTCTCCCTCGTGAGGTATGAAATTTTCTTATGGGTTTTTGAAATTTTTTATATATCGCAGTTTAACTATTCGTAAACGTTTTTGGTGGTAAGAAAATCCGAACTTTTATGGGCTTCAAAGATTAATCTGGATTTTGGTTTAACCAAAAAATTTTCTGACTAACACCAAGAATTTTATCTAGCCGAGGAGTAAGCATGTTAAATTCGATAATTTACTCTTTGGATAGTGGGATGGTTAAATAATATACCGGTTGAGTTACTTATGCTAAGTAATATTTAAATTTTGGTTTGGATAAAACCGCAATAATCTTCTTTTCTAATTGATTGAGTTAGATTTGCTGCACTTAAATCATATGTTTACAATTTTACAAGTTACATCAAGATATATGAAAAATAATTTTTTTATAAGACAATTTTAGAAATAAAACTGATTAAATTTACTAAATGCAGACCAACAAAAATATTTATTAAGTAATATGTTATATGTTGCATCAATTTTGCAGACACAGTGAGTTGAAAAGGAACTATATATGAATAAGATTATAAGATCAATTTTTACCATACAAAAAAAAATTGTAAGATCAAGTTTTACGAACCAATATATATATCCATCATCAAAATTCATGAAACTAACGAATAACTTCTCACAACGATCGCTAACGTCATAGACTATAGGTTATATATGATGCGGATATTCCTATAAAAAAGAAGATGATTTATTTCTTAAAAAAAAAAAAGAGACATGTCACGTTGCAACATCTTTAATATGAGCAAGGACTGACTGTTGAGTGTTGAGAGAAAGGCAAATGGAGGATATATTCCAAATTGATGGTGCCCTTTAATTTTAATTTTATAGAGATTTTTCTCTGTATATGTAAAAAAAGAGTTAAATAAATTCATGGGAACCTCATCATTAGCAAAGTCGAAAGATGTAGTTTTGTGGCGAACCTTATGCGTTGTGATTCTTGAATTCAATTCGATGTACTAATCGTTTTAAGATAGCTAATTAATTTAATGCTGAAGATCTAAATCATCTAGAAATAAATCAAATATTGGCCTTTCTTGTCACCACTATAATAGTTTCCACGAGAGGAATTGAGCCATGGAGTCTAAGAACTTTAGCACACATCCACTATGCCACTACACATGGAATAATAGTTGTTTAATCATGTTGTCGAAACTAAAATGGATTTTCAATTGATTTATACACTTGACCGTTATATAGTTCACCTGATAACCGTAAGAATGCATACATGTTTACTCTTACATAGTTCAAATTGACAGCTGTACGTCTCGGCAATAGTTTAAATACATGTTTAGAAGATTAAGAAAAAAATAATAAGCAAAAGAAATGTGTTTTTGTTGAATGGTTATGACATGGAATCCAACTTTCTTTGATGAGGAATGAGAGGGAAATCATGTCCGGATTATATATGTTACGTTACATAATGGATATACATATTTTTTTTTGTATATAGTTGCTCTATTTTTTGTCTTTTTGTTGGGAAGGTAATGTCTATATTTATATAAAAATATTGTTAATAGAGGAATGAGACATATAGTGTAAGAATTGCATGCTCGATGAACATTAATTTATTTTTGTATACATCAAGAAACAGTTCATGGATAGCTTTCTTGCTGTCTATTTGCATATGCGAATATAGAGCATTTGCAGAAACTTTTAATTTTGTAGCTTATTTTCTAAAAAGGGTTCCTATTTCGAATTTTTTTGAAGAACTAGTATATCTGAAAAATAAGAAATGGTTCATTTGAACTTTTGCTATATTTAAGATAGTATCCCATTGTCATAATATTTAGAACAAAATAGCGCACATAAAAATATATAAAATTTCGTTTGCTAGTTAAATCGTTATTCAATCACTTTTTTGAAAATGAGCAAGTGGTCAGTAATACTCGTTTCTGTTTTTATTCTTATCTAACCCAGGTTTGAAACATGATTCTTCTCATAGAAAGGAGTACAATATGATCATTGGGTCCCGATGACAAAATTTCTTTTTTAATTAATAAATCTCAATCCCTTTTTTGATATGGAATGTCTCAATTTTTAAAAATTTGGTTGAATGATTTTCAATTATAAATACTCTATTAATTCTTCCTACTTGGATCCCTTGCATCGGTGAATGGCCATTAGCTGGAACTTATAAGTTATATTACTATAATAGGAGGTAATGATTTATCTAATCACCTTCAAATAGTTGCTATTTTAATTTTTATATCAACGCAAATAGAAGATTGAAAAACGAAAGTTTGTATGTTCAATATGGGGACCTCTTAACTGTTAGACCAGACTCCATAAATCCATATTGGCCAATGGATTTCCACTTATATGATTCTTAGAGCTATGGATACCCACTTAACTATGAATATCATTTAAATGTGCAATTGTAATAACCTTATTGGCCACAAGATTTTGAGGATATGTTTCTAGACAAATTGTGAATTGGTCAGTGTATTCTTTAATTATCTAGGACAAAGACATCCCACAATATGACACGCGTTGAGATACTATTGATGGATCATTTTTATTTTTGGTAATAATGTGAAGTCTATTGATGGATCATTTGATAAGGGAAAATCAAGAAAACGATAAGGGAGTTTATATTTTACCATCCAATTAGAGATTTCATAACTAAATCTCCTACTAGTTGATGACTTATAAGACTCGTTGTTAACTAACATATGAGATAGTTTTGGTTTTGTAAATCATTAGACATCGCCTAAGTTTGATTGATTCTTATGAGGGTGACTTCGTGGAAAAACTGTAAAAGAGTGCTTCGGAAAAAATAACTTTGTTAGGTGGGATGTACATATCTTTGAAATTAAGATAATTTTTTGTTGACTTCAAGTACCTAGTTCCTGATTGATTACTATTTTTAATCTAAATACCGTATGTATTGTTCGTTAATCATTGTTATATTGTTGGTTTGGGATAAAATTATTATTATTATTATCGGTTTTTAATTATAATATTTTCTTGTTCCTGGCCAAATAATTTTGTGTCAAAATTATTCAAAATTAACTTAAACAAAAACAAGTAAATAATCTAGTATATTACAAGAGTTTGAGCTCACCAATCTGATACGCCCCTTAAAAATCACTTCAAACTCACCCGTAAAACAATTGATGTTGAATATGTATATATAATTGATCATTTTACTTTGTTAATTTAATTTTACTTTAGAGTGTTTTTTACCCTATTGAATTGGTTTACGCAATTACGCTACTCTTAGGGGGGTGTATTGAACTGGACATTTAGAGTGATTTGAATTTTAATGAAATTTTAGATGATTTTGATGGTTTTGGATGATTTTAAAATACTTGTTATGATTTTGTATTAAAATTCTATGAAATCCCACCTAAAATCATGAGATTTGGATCTTTGTATTTTTAACTAAAGAAATCCCCTAAAATCTTCTAAAATCCTCTGCAGTCATTAAAATCCTAATACTTAAAACATTTTCAATAACAGTGGATTTGATAGAATTTTAACAAATTATTGTTTGAATAACAGATGATTTTAAATGATTTCAAGTGATTTTAAATAAATTCCATGTTCAATAACACTGGATTTTAGAAGACTTTTTAAAATTCTTAGTTGAATAACGGGAGATTTTAATAAAAACTCAGAATCTCCTAGAATAATTGGTTGAATACACCCCCCTTAGTTATGGGGTAGTTCATACTATTGTACCAAATTTTTTATCTTTAGCTTAAGCTTTCTCACCTTGCCAAAAAAAAAAAAAAAAAAAAAAAAAACAAAAAAAGCTTAAGCTTTCTCTTTCCATCTGATTTGGTATTTTCGATGGAAAAAAACCAGCCAAGAACTTCGTTTGATTCATGTTAGCAGAAAAAAATGTCACCTTGGTTTCAATCAATTACATAGATAGATTTCACCTTGGTTTTACTGGTATAGACATTGGTTTTACTGGTATAGACATTGAAAAAAATGTCACCTTGGTTTTACTGGTATAGACATTGGACTGATCATTATATAGATAGATTTATAGATATTTAACTAGCTAGTTCGATAGACACAAGTTTATCCATAAACTCCTTTTATCGAAAAAAAAGTAAGATTATCCATTGATAACGGAACATAAACAGAAAAATTAGAATATTATAATGGTAATGTTGTATATAATGCGCACTAAATGAGAGAGAAGATAAAATGTTTGATCGTCACTATTAAAGATAGAAGGTATAGGTTCCACCTTTTTCAATGAGTACTCGAAGGATTATAGGAGCATATGGAATCTAAACACAGTACTGCTAGTCTACTAGTGAGTACTATACGAAAGTTTTAATCTCCTCATCAATTAATTGGACCCATCTAGAAATTCTTAGGTTTTATGCTACATTCCTTGGCCATTCTTATGACAGAACCCGGATTTATTACATTATTCGACGATATATTTATTCATATTCTCTTAATCATCATATTTATAATATTAGGTTTACCAGAGTCGAGTGCTAGAAAAAAAGTTAAGCGACAAACTGTTTTTTTTTGTTAAGTTAAAACTCTATTGAATTTTCTTCACCTGGTTTTAGTACACGCCAAATTTCGTTCTGTAAATATGAGAGCGGACCAAAATACCAACTGACACATTCGAATTCGGCTCCGGTTGACACGGCTGTCCACATATCCAAAGGAAACTCGTGAATTTTAAAGATTTATACTCTACTGTGCGAGTCTCCATGCAGAGAAAAAGAGTTTCTTTTCTTGGTCGACAAACAGAGATATTTACATAACACGTACTGAGAGATAACTTCGCAAGATAATAAGATGAGTTGGCATACCATTGGATGGGACATGGATTAGATGAATTCCAACTTCACTAGTATGGTCAAAGTATTGCTAAAATCTCACTATTACCAGTGATTCTTATCCATCCAAAGATTGAAAGTGCGCATAACATAAGTTTATTTGAAGGCTTTTTGACTATATCCACTCTCCCACAAACAAACACGAGAAATTATAGGTTATGGAATCTTTTCTTGAGCACTTTTTTCGTTTGAAGTATAAAATTGTGTACAAAAAAATTTATTCAAATAAAGCTCTAAAAAATATCTATCATCTGTCCCAAAAAAATATTATCTATCATAAGTATTATTTATTAACGTACGATTTTACATAAACATATTTGAATTTATTGTTTCTAGTATGGTTTTAGTTATTATAATAGTAAATAAATAAATAAATAAATAGGCAAGATTATTTTGGTTCTAACAGTCAAGAGATTTGGTCAGTTATGTTTTGGGATAGTAGTTGTTAACTTGTAAACATGTTTTTCAGAAGTATTATCCAAGCAAATAAATGTATCATGTATGTGCTATTTAACATGTTTTCCCGTTTATTATCTTCAAAGATATTGACATGCAGATAATCAATTCAATCACAGCCACAAGAAAACTGAAGAAGTTCAAGAATCTCATGGCACTGTGGCTTCACTAAAGGTTTCAGGGATTTTCTAAAATCTTGAGAATGCATCATTGTTCCTTGTTTTTAATGCTTTTTTGGCAAGGATCAATTGTATATGATCTTCAAACTTGTAACACCTAACTTTCATTTTAATGATATTTACACTCTTAGCAAACAAAAAAGAAGGAGCATATATAGTCTAATTTAATAAAAATGAATTATATAAAAAGCGAATGGAAACTATACTCTTGGGGAAAAAACTGCAAGATACAGTTTTGTAGGTGCAGAGAATCGTTTTCCCTCTCCTTCTCTGCAATAATCGTAATGGTTTTTCTTTTCTTTCACGCGCTTGAAATTGGCTATGCGTGTCTACACGCGTTTGTACGGAGCTTGAAGTTGTTGATGAAGACACTTTGTCTTCAGTCTTTTTCCCTTGTCGAAACATTGTCTGAAACTTGTCGTTGGGCTTTAGTTGTTTCTTGCAGACCCAACTCGTTTTCTTCTTTGAAGCCCAAATTACTTTTTCTTTTGGATCGAAGGACTCTTTGTTTTGAATATTTTTGCAAATTCCCCATTATAATATTCATGGAAAAAAAACATCTAAAACTTTGACTTTTCCAAACGCAAAATCAGCGAAGCCGAAAACGAAAAGTAAACGCCACAAACCTTTTACAGTTTTACTCAAAACCACTGCATCACTGATCAGAACCACAAGAACACAAGTCTCAGAAAGAAAAAAAAAAACCAATCTCTCTCTCCTCGATGTCTGATCACCAGTTTGAAACAGAGATCAACTTCTGGGGAGAGACTTCAGAGGAAGACTTCTTCAATCTCAAAGGCATCATCGGCTCTAAATCTTTCTTCACTTCCCCTCGAGGTCTCAACCTCTTCACTCGTTCATGGCTTCCCTCCTCCACCTCTCCGCCACGTGGTCTCATCTTCATGGTCCATGGCTACGGCAATGACGTTAGCTGGACTTTCCAATCGACTCCCATCTTTCTCGCTCAGATGGGTTTCGCCTGCTTCGCTCTCGACATCGAAGGTCATGGCCGATCTGACGGCGTCCGCGCCTACGTTCCTTCCGTAGATCTTGTCGTCGATGACATCATCTCTTTCTTCAATTCGATTAAGCAAAATCCTAAATTTCAGGGCTTACCTCGGTTTCTCTACGGAGAATCAATGGGCGGCGCGATTTGTCTTTTAGTCCATTTCGCTGATCCGTTAGGGTTCGATGGAGCAGTTCTTGTTGCGCCAATGTGTAAAATCTCAGACAAGGTGAGACCTAAATGGCCGATTGATCAGTTTCTGATTATGATCTCTAGATTCTTGCCGACTTGGGCGATTGTTCCGACCGAAGATCTGTTGGAGAAATCGATCAAAGTGGAAGAGAAGAAACCGATTGCAAAGAGGAATCCGATGAGGTACAGTGAAAAACCGAGGTTAGGTACAGTAATGGAGCTACTTAGGGTTACGGATTACTTAGGGAAGAAGCTAAAAGATGTAAGCATTCCCTTCATTGTTGTGCACGGAAGTGCAGATGCTGTCACTGATCCTGAAGTGAGCAGAGAGTTGTACGAAGATGCCAAAAGCAAAGACAAGACTTTGAAGATCTACCAAGGGATGATGCATTCTATGTTGTTCGGTGAGCCCGACGACAACATTGAGATTGTTCGTAAGGATATTGTTAGTTGGTTAAATGATAGATGTGGTGGAGACAAACCCAAAACCCAGGTTTGAATTCATTGTCTGTCTTATTTTTCTCATTATTGCTGTAATGTTTGTATAGTCATAGTTTATCATGGAACAATATTTGGGTAAGGGACTAGATATTGATATACAGATCAATCACATTGTTCATGCAGATTTTTCTTACAATGCTCAATTTCATTCTATATACAAAGCAAAGCTAACTTTTTTTCTAGTTCCACAAACCTATAGTTAGTTCAAAAGATTTCTTCTGCTAAAAAGCTGCACAAACCCGGAAACCCCTATATTATATGTACCTGAGTTTGTCAGAAGAGCTTCGATAGGATTGAACTCTCATGTATCTGCCATGAACAGATAGTTCAAGTCCTCCACTGAAAGATGCGATTGGACACTACCCTTTTCATCTTCTCCAAATGCAGAAGCAACCATCATTCTCTTCTTTTGCTGTGGCAGTTTAATGTTTGTGAGGATAACTTAGCTAGTAGAACCTATAATAGAAAAACATATAATCATTGCAGAAATGACAGACCTGAAGGGCCAATATGCGATCTTCAACTGTATCTTTTACTGTGAACCGCACCACTTTTACTGGTCGTGTCTGTCCAATACGGTGTGCTCTGTCAATTGCTTGATCTTCAGTGGTCGGGTTCCACCATAAGTCCAGCATCAGAACATGACAAGCTGCCACCATGTTTAGCCCAAGACTAGCAGCTTTGAGAGACATTATCATTACAGACACCTGAAGTAACAGCCAGAAGAGCAGTCAATATATATAGCAACATATGTTAAAATTATGATCTCAGAGACAAAAAAAGAAAGAAAGAAAGAAAAAGAAAAGAGAGATGATCTTGAGCTGCAAACCTCAGGGAGAGTATTAAAATCTTGTACTGCTGCATCTCGAGCTGCTACTGTCATTTTTCCATCAAACCTTCTATACTGAATACCCGAACTCTTAAGACCAGCTTCAAGCAGGTCCAGCATCTTTGTCCATTGGGTAAACACAATGGCTTTTTCTCCAACTACCTTAACCAGACCGTCCACGCTACTCTTCGCTGCTGATGCAGGTAAACTGGACGACTTGTCAAGCTGCTGATTATTCTCTCCATTTTGGGAGCTCTGATTGAAATCATTCATTACTGTCGGGGGACTATGTGGTCTGCTCAATGACTGCAAGATTTCCAGAACAGCCTTGATTTTGGATGAACCACATGGAAAGTTTTCGATAGGATCTGAAATGGTACTATCACATGGAGCATCAAGTTTATGCAAGCCAAGCATAGCATTTTCCAGTGTTTCTTTGGAAAATAGTGATGAAATTTCAAGTCCGGCTTTGCAGTAGGACAGTGGGCATTGATTATTATCGCGAGTAAGGCATTCGCAAATGCACTGTTTACAGAAAACGTGACCACAGACTGAAACAACAGCATCTTTAGGTGCATCCTGTAGGTGGAGAAGGGACACAGAATAAGAAACTCATGTTAATATAAGAGAGTTTGACATCTATGTGCGACAGATAAACAATACAACAATCCAAAGCAATGCCTTGGAGTTTGAAGGATTATTCACGAGTAGAGAATCTTACATTGCAGATACCACAAATTGCCAGTGAAGCTTCTAGGCGATGCAGAAGCAAGGTTTGCTTCTCATATGGAAGCTTCTTAGCCACTTCAGTTGAGGATGTCCATGAGGAACTGGATACGAGAAGAGGGTGACCACAAGCTTGACGAAGTCGCAACAGCATCAACAAAATATTTACGTAATTTTGCTTCACTGTTCCAGCTTCTGCATATTCCTGACAATTTAATTGCGTACATGTATATTTTATAAACAAAGAATCAGCCTTCAATATCATAATAGACAAAGAAACTGCCATGTGAGAGCGTAAACTGCAATTGCGTATCCATGTTCTATATGCATATTTATAAACCACGAATCAGCAATTCACTTTGAAAAACAATGCGTCCATAGTCATACCTTGAATTGATGACGAGAGTCGCACTCTAATTGTGAGTAGAAATCACGTTCTTCCTTGGTGAAGTCCACTCTCCTCAACTCAATGGACTTCGGAGGTAAAGAGATTACGGGTTTTCCATCAAGAAGTGTATCTAATGATATTACTAGTTAAAACCCATAGAAAACTTTGATGAAACATCTAGGGAAATTTAGCTACATAATAAGAAGACTGACCTTTAGTTCGTCTAAGCATTATTTTTTTCAGGATAGGCTGCAACGTTTGATATCCTTTCACAGGGTACCTACTGATAGGGTTCTTAATCGTGTCACAAAACGTTTGGTATATAGAATAAGGATCATATTTGAGGAATCTGAAGTAGCTGTAGAGGTCTTCAATTGAATTCTGGATAGGAGTGCCAGACAAACACCACCTACGCTTAGCATGAAGGCCTGAACATGCGTTTGCAGCTTGGGTTTTGTGATTCTTAATGCTCTGAGCTTCATCTAGAACAACTCTAAACCATGAAACTTGCGCGAGAGGGCCAGACAGAAACACAACAGGTTCACAATCCATATGTTTCCTCTTCTTTGTGCCCTTCTTTTGAGATTTTGGCGGATCTTTTTTGTTTGAGCCAAAACCAGCAGATTCAACTCCACCATCATGTATGCCACCCTTCTCCTCATCAGATTTATCAAGAGGCTGTTTCGGGACTTCCATGCTCACAAGGGAATATGTGGTAATGACAACATCATATTTAGCTAGCTCGTGAGGATCCTTTGTTCTGCTGCAACCATGGTATACCAGAACAGAGAGATTGGCTTCAAGAGTAACCTTCTTGCGTAATTCATCAGCCCATTGTCTCATCAGACTAGTGGGACAGACAATAAGAGTTCCGGCAGCCGGCCTTCCCTTCATCTTGCATAAACTATCTTCGCCGACTTTGTTTTCATTGAAAACCACTTGAGAGTGATCAAATTGATTGCATCCTCCATTCTTTGAATCTTTACCACATGGTAGAGAAGGTGTAGACCGTTCTGTCAGTATAAGCGCAATTGTGGAAACTGTTTTCCCAAGTCCCTGCAGAAGAAGATAATTACGCAAGAAATTTTAATAAAATATATGTTTGTTGTGTTGGATGTATAGTAACTGATAACATGATATAGGTTACAACAGTAAAAATTAACCTGATCGTCAGCAAGAATCCCTCCAAAACAGGGGTTCCCGCTTGTCTCCATTTGGGACATCCACGCCAATGCAATCCGCTGTTCATGTGTAAGGTATGATCAATTTCTTTTAACACTAAATATTCTATTTAAAAACCACCATCAACTTGGAAAACCACAATATAGGCCTAAATCATCTTAGTTAAGCAAACAGAAGTACGCTCCAAAAATAGACACAAAAAACTGAAGTTCTACAGCTTGCTTTTAAACATCTACAAGGAATGTTACCACTTTTCTAATAATATACAAACCTGATGTCTAAGAAGTGAGACTGCCAAGACACCGTCAGGAGGACTTGCTTCAGAACTAGGCTGGGAAAAATCCTGTTATTTCAAACAATATCGTTAGGCCTAAGAAACTGAAGCAAAACCAAGAGAAAGGGATAATATGGGACAAAACTCATTATATGCAGTGTGGCATTATATCACACATGCATCCAACATCGGAAGACTTAAATAAATACCTCATGCACAGAACACAAGAACAAACTTTGAATCATTATAATATGCATCCGCATATCAAGAAAACTTCATAAGAAAGTGAGTGTGTATGGCTGGAGTATAAAATTACAACAGACATGGTGAGGGCAATTGAGGAAAAGGCTTACACGCCTAAACACCACCAACCTGCAATTCAGCATGAACGGTCATGTTACCCTTGTTTGACTCAAACTTCAAGCCTCCCCAATTATTAAAAGTTTGACTAACTGTAGAATGTTCTGAAGAAAACACCGGTCTCTGCACAGCTAAATATTGGTCTGGATTAACAAATTCACCATAAGATTTTATTTTCTGGATGTCAGAATCATCATCTCGATTGGGTATACGTTTTGATGAAAGACTTTCAACTGTTCCAGAGCTGAAACTAGAAAGATTAAAGCCAGCCCTCCTAATATATTCATGGTCCTCTTCTCCTACCAGAATATCCAAATACTCAGGGCGTGATGTTACTGGGTCAGGATCTGCGACGTTTTGCAAATAGTCATCCACGTCAAAACAATTATAGAAGCTCCTGCCGTCAATATCTTGGCCAGAGAAAGCAGTCTGCGGTGCCATAAATGGGTATTCTTTCGCGACATCTGTCTGATAGGAGATTGTGCAATCAGAGACACCAGACCGTTGCAGATTCATTCCTCCAACTGTATGAACATCACTACATATATAGTTCCCAGGAACTGAACTGTAAATCGTGTTCTTCAACTCAAGCTCTGGTTTAACCTTCACATGGATATTCTCCTGAAAACTGCTTGAACAATTGTAAGGCTGCTCAAGCTCCTTATCAACTTGATGACCATCAAAACTATTGTATGGTTTGACACATGCAGGGGAGACTGAAGGAATGATTTCACATTTGATGCTGAGTTCTCTTTCACTGCTTACATCAAGCCCAGAATTCCTCTCTGAAGTTCTACTATCTAGTCCTGCATGTCCGTCAAAAACCATCTGGCTTGCATCATCTGACTGACACTCCCTAAATCCACTCTCCAAGTCATTTACCAATTCTTCTTTTTTGGGAAAGAACTGGAATGTGTAACTAGGGGAAACTTGTGATAGGGATGCATCCATCGTATGGTGGGCATATGGTCCAGAAGAGGCACAATTATCAGCACAATCAATAATAGAACTGGAATTAGGAGAGAAATGAGACATCAGGGAGGAAATTTGCGTAGCTCCAATTCCTGAGTCATTACCAGACATGGTATTGAAATAGGGAGTCATCATAGTGGGCCTGCAAGGTTTAACTGCAATAGGATATAAAATCAGTGAGAAAATCTCTCGATATTAGCTCCAAATAATAAGGAACATTGAAATTTCAAGAGAATAAAACCTGAAAACTTCACAGAGAAGGTTCATACATTTGGAATCAATTATCATATCATCCACGTTGGATACATTGCCATATTCACAATTGACAGGATAGGAGACCACATTGCCACCATAGTCAGAGAAACAAGTTGCGCTAGGTCTCAATTCTTCATTCCCAGGATCACCAAACGCACTAGGCATTTGTAGTCCAGTTTGTGAGACACTAGAGCTATACGAATCCCGATAAGGAAACCAACCAGTGGCCTGAGATTCTAAGCAAAGAAACACATATAATCAAAAAACAGTTACCAAGGTGATCCAAATGGATTCCAAGGTCCAACAAACTGAACTTAATTGCACACTTCAATATCCATACAGAGTGACATATAAACGAAAAGAGTCCTCTACATCTACTTACCAATTTGCATCAGTGTGTTACTAAGCTCGCCAGACTCTACAGCAGTTGAACCGACTGGAGTCATATATTCTTGACTAACCTGCAAGTAATCACTCATAATTTTAGTCCAGAAATTGAGCACCTGAACAACATCTCTCTTTGGATTAGCGAAACCATACCTCCATAGAATCAGGCGCCTCATCAAGAATCCGATAAATCGATTCTATATCAATCACAAAATCCTCGTCTTCCGCTCCAAAGCCAAAGCCTCCAGAGTAATCATCCGCTTGCGACCAATCGCAAGGCTGAAATACTGAATCCTTCTCACTCATCACGAACCCAAACCCTAAGTCTGAAAAGAAGAAAACAAAAAACCCTAACTCGACGAATTCCAGCACAAAAACCGACACTCAGAGAAGAATTTTCTCCCGGAAAACTAGTCAAACACGAAATCGCCGGCGCGCGGATTCAGAGACATGCGATTTGGGGGAAAAAAAACTTGCGAGTAGGTTTTGAAAACGAAGAATTGAAAGCCGAAGAAGGTTCTAGAGTAGTTGGGATGATCCACGCGACTTTTATTTGTGCCGGTGAGGTTTTTTTCTTCTCTCCGAAATGGAAAAGGTAAGAGAAAGAGACGCAGATTTAAATAAGAAACGGTCGAAGAAGTTGCTTTTTTTTTCTTTCTATTTGGTCATTTTTTATTATTTGTACTAATCATGAGCCGTTTTTATTTTAATTTTTAATGTATGTTTTCTGCGGCAAAGTAAAGTATATTGCTGACGTCAAAAACAAAAGTTAGACTAAATTCATTTCTTATGAGAAAAGCATTAATCACTTCTATTTTTGTGTTAATTAGCATTAATCATTTTAACTTTTTCTATACTCATTTTTCCTCATTTGCTATACGCCACATAATTAAAGTTTACAGGTTGACCAAAACATTGGATAATATCTCTTTTTTCCAAAACAAAAAAGTTTACCTATTTTTTCTTATATTTAAAAGATGAGTCAATTTTTCTTTTACTGATCATTAAACATAGTACTGGTTCCTACCAAAAAAAAGTCACTTACTAAAACCGTAGTATAAAAGTTATTTATACAGGTAGAAAATAATACTAATCTTGTTCATTTCAAGGAACCGCTTCGGTTTATTAATGGTACGGCCAAACCCGGTTTAAGAATGTTTATATATAAGGGGAGAAGATTGAAATTTCGCTGGCAATTTCGCAGGAAAGGAACCACAAAACTTTTCTGACCTTTTCACAGCAAATTTTTCCACTCTCCACGTACTCTTTCTCAGAAAGTTCCACAGGATTTTTCCGGAAAATTCATCGTCGCACTATTCTTTCTTAGAAATTACATCAAATCTTCCTTAGACATTACGTATCACTATATTGATTATATTTTGTTGTGTATCCGGCTCGATCTTTAACTAAAGACCTCGATACTCGGGCCTTCATTGTGGTCGCCAAGTGAAATTTCTTGGTCAACTTTGAGTGAACATTTCACGGGAAAAATCGATACTTGTATTGATGATTAACATTCTTCTTGGGTGTGTTTCTTGACCGGGCTTGATGATGTAAATTTGGATGAATTGAATCTTTTTTTCCCTTGCGGAACCACCGAAGCTAATGATCACGAGGGAAGATTGGGAGTGGTATTACTGTGAAATTCGGAAAGAAGATGTGAACAGACTCGTGATGGATTTTCTTGTGGTTGAAGGATATCTAGAAGCTGTGGAGAAATGCCAAAGGAGTCTGGAACTAAGCGTATCCTCTCTGATTTCGGCTATACTCGTGAATATAATTAACAGGTCCCAAACTTCAACACTTGTTGAACATGCTGATTTGGACTGAGAATCAACTGGATGAAGAAGTAGAGTATCCACACACATGAGTGTTTTGCCCACTGGCCAGCTCACAGTCATAAACCCATCAGAATGATTCTTCACCTTTTTGGAACATATATAGTGAAGTATATATCTGCTACAAGAAATTGAGGAGACCATTGTTTCATGGTGTATATTTTGATTGACATGAAGTTTTTGGCCCTGCACTTGTGAATTGTGATAAAGTCATTTGCTTTATGATGAAAACTATTGGACCACTTGGTGTAAATAGTAAACATGAGATGTTGGTTACTGGTTAGGCTTTTATTCTCCAACATGGTACGGTTACTAGAAAGCTACTTGTTAAGAGGTTATTGAATTGGTTTTGAAGTTTGTTGGGTGTTTGACCAACTAACCAGAAAAGTTGCTTCTTTGTCTCCTTATTGCACTGTGTTTCAATGTACTTTATAATCTCTGCTTTACTTATCTTTCTCCCTCACCTAAGAAGATAGTTGCAAAACTAAATTGTTCAAAAAGAATATAGCATGTGTTTAGAAGAATGTTAGGTGCGAGTCAGTAGTCTTTCTAGTTTCTACTTCAAGTAAGTGATTATTTATTCGAAATTGATTAGTGGATAAACATAAATTCAAATTTGAATTCAGATACAAATCTTAACTAATTATAGTATCATTCAATCATCTAACTTAAATAAATCCCATATTTAGTTGTTTATCAGAATGGTCAATAAATAGTTAATTTACTTCGTATCTTTTTTGAACGTTGGAACTAAGAGAGAGATTACTAGATCAGTACCCATTTATGTGTTCATGGTTTTAAATAACCATATCTCGTTGTTTTTCAAAGTGGTCAATAAGTAATTACGGTCTATACTCTTCATTGGAATATACACAAAGGTAATTAAGTACCAAAAAGTGTGTTCACGATTTCAGTTGTTGCCAAAATGATACTAATCCATTCAGAATGATAATCGATACAAAAAAAAAGAGAGAGACTGCTTCAAAACTGTAAACGAATAAGACAGAGAAAAAAAGAGATATAATAACGTCAAAATTTGACAGAAACAACATAAATCAGAGTGATCTTGTGGAGTTTACAGTCGCCGGAGGATCTCTGAGGATTCTCTACTCCGTCGTCGAAGTTCAAGGCGTAACTCCAAGGATCATACTGAAACATAGTTTGCTTCTTCTTCTGCTTCGTCTTCTTCACCGCAGCCTTCACCCTCCGGAACATCTTTTTCCGGTACCGATTCACCGCCTCCAATCTATCCTCTAATCTCATTTTACTCAGCAAATTCAAACAAAACCCTTTTCTGTATTTAAGCTTTACAGGGTCTCTTGAAAATGGATGAAAGTTTTGATCTTATGAAGCAGAAGAAGAGAGGTGGATTTGAAGAAAAAGTGAGCAGCTTTTTAAATTTGGAGTTGAATTCGTGGGAGGAATTTACATTGGGGGTCACGAGAAAGAGATATAACAGAGGAAGAGGAAGAAGAAGAAACTTTGGGCAGAGTGCCTAAAACATCATTTTCGGATACTCTGTTTTATTTTATTGTTCAACTGTTTGGTCTTTGTCTGCTACCATCTTAACGAATCAATATTCTTTTTTCCCTTCAAAATTTTAACAATTCTTTTTTTTTTGAAATATATAAATAAATTCAAAATCTTGTTTGAAATAATAAAAAATCCTGATTGACCCATTGAGATTTTGAACTGAATGTATCTAAGAAAATCATCATTTTGACAAATCCTAAGATTTCGTTTCTTGTTGAGATTTTTTATTCTTACTGATTCTAGGAATATCAATATTAAAGATTTAAATTATTTGTTTCTTTTAGATATTTAAAATACCACATATAAAAAATAGTGATTAGTTGTGTTGTAGGTTTGGTCTATACAAATGTTTGAAGTAGGATTAAGACTTAAACCTTATCGAGAGTTTAGAGGCTATAAGATTTGTATCTAATAACTTAATGCAACTATTTAAACCTTATGTGGATCTCATATTCAGTGTGGTAATTTTTTTTTTTTTTCAGTGTGGTAAATTTTAAATCGTACGTAGATGAAAGAATCGGGGATAAAGGCTTTTGTTGAATAACACATGAACCGAAAGATAAATGTATTTATTGGCTTATCGTTTACGCACTGTATGAAGTGAAATACAAAGGGAAGAAAAAGCTAAAGAGCTAAAAGGTGATTTTGTATGTAAAAAGTTATTAGTTCTTTCATGTCAACATTCTCTTGTGTTTTATAGCGTCGTTCCATCATAAATATGTGTACTGTAACGTTTTAATTCGATATTTGGATTTTAACCTCAACATTTATTATCGAGTTTGGATTCATTACTTTACGGATGAGATCTGGCTTAACTTGAAATGGGATGTCGACAAGATGAACTTATCAAGTGATGCCATTTGAAGTGGACTTTGGTTACTTCTCATTTGTTTGTTTATTCAGCTGAGACTTCTTCTTTCAATAATCTTCTCTACTGTTAATGGGTTTGAGTGGAAAATAATTGATTTGGAGAGAGAAAGTTTCTTGTGTTTTTTTACTACTGTATTTTCTTTCCAGCAAAACTAAGCTGAATAGTTTTATCTTTTAATGACAACTGCTAAAATGTTTTCTACTGGTTTAAAAGGCTTTGATTGGTGAAAACAAAATAACTCAAAAGTAATCACTTTTTTGATCAAACCTGTAGTGTATATACTCTAGGATTAACCAATTATATTAATTAAAAATATATCATCGAGTCACGCCTGTCTTTAATAGGTAACAAACGTGGCTCAAAATAAAAGTTAAAAGATTCTGAATATATTTATGTTTCCTTTTTTTCTTAATTACTTTAGTAAACAAAAATCACTACTCCATTCTCTTTTGTAAGTTTTCGAGAAAAGCTGTGCAATAAAGGACAACATGTGTGTCCCCGAAAAGTTACAATTTTTTCTCTTTTTTTAAATTTCTCTTAAAATCCCAAAACTTTCACATTCTCACATATTAGCCCCACTTGCTTCCTCTCTTTCTCCTTCTTCATCTTTCTCCTCATCTCTCTCTGTATCACACTGAAGCTTCTTCGCTTTTTTATACATAAATGAGAGACCTTGAGCACTTAAGGACGAGCTTAAACCATCCATGGCCACCTATTGGAGCTCCGATGAATCTCCGGCGAGAAGAGCCATGGAAATCTCAATTCGACGACTCAGTTAACGCCGTCTCGTTTGGTTTTGTGGCTACAGCTATTCTCATCTCTATGTTCCTCGTCATGGCTATCTTCGAGAGACTCATTCGAACAACCACTACAACTACTAACTCAGATTCCTCTTCAAGTCGGGTCCTTTCGGGTATGGATTCTCGGGTCGGGTTTAATGGTGCTGCAACTAAGCTCGGTTATCAATCTCCCAAGGCAAGTTCTTTCACTTTATTCTTCCTTCAAAAATAATTTAGAGAATAAAGTTCGTAAACATACAAATTCCTTAATTCTCGCATTATTGTCTAAACTTAGTACTTACTGTTAATTAAATGTTGACATATTTTGACTAATCTATAGATTTTCATTGTTCTTCAATTCTTTTTTTTTTTTGCGTATGATTAATTTTTTTAAATCTGATGTTGACACTTAAGATGAAGCAAATTTGGTATAAAAAAGCTTTAGTCTTTGGATTAATTAATTATCCCAAAAGGTTACAATTTTAGTTTTGGGGTTATTTTCATTTGATGTGAACACGTTCATACCAAAAGCAGAAGAAGAAAACATCATAGGGGTTTTGAATCTTGATTCTGTGTACTATTTGAGTATTGAAAGAGACCCAACATTGCACATGCTTTTTACATCATCAACATTAAAGATGTCTCATAAGCTTCCTTACTCACACATGCAAACACTGTTAGAGTGTATATAGATGCATAGTGATCTGGTGATGCATTCATTGATTTCTTCCGTCATTCAGAATCTCTCTCTGTTCTTTTTCTCCTTCTTAATAATGAATGACAATGGAGACAAGAAAGAGGTGTAATAAAGTTTTGTGTTGTTGAAGATTGATTCATTTGTAAGTATTGACGCCGACGTGTGTATACAAAACTATGCGTGTTGTAGATGGAAGATGAGGTCTAACGTCAAAGTCTAATACCATGTGTGACTGACATTTCCTAGGAACACAAATGGTCCCACAAGTTTTCTTGAAACCTAACATTGCTCCTATTGTAGAGTCTATTCTTGTTTTTCGTCTTCTTGAGTGTTGGCATAGTTTCATGGAGCTTGCCGAGTTTGCTTGACTCTAATCTCATATAAGACTAGAAGTGGGACAGATTCGGTAGCCCAGTTTATCGAGACTGATGTTATTTCAATCAATATGTGAGCTCGAATGTATTTAGAGAATTGTGTTTTCTTTGGGAACGTTTTTCGTTTAACATGTTAAAGAGTTACTTGAGGGTTATAGTTTCTTGGAGAGTTCTTTGTCTCTCATACCTTTTAGTACTAAGTATTAGCTTAACTTTGGTCACAATTGTCTATTGAATACCAGTCAAGATATAAACTGCATGTGTTTTGATAAATGGGTTTTAAACTTCTTCCTTCCTAGTGAGGCGGGTCTTGATTGTCGATGAGAAGCTCTTGTTAGAAAATGTCATTTTTCAAAAGAATGATTGGCATTGATAGATTGATTTTAGATGTCTATGGAACAAACCATGTGATCAAATACTAGTTAGAACTATTCAAAAACATGGGAGGACCCATAAATGGTAAACTTAAGACCAAGTGTGTTTGCCCTTTTCTTCATTCTAACCTGAGCTGCTGTTGGGGAACAATGACACATGTTTAGATCTGTCATTGTCGTCTCCCACTAAAAATTCTCATTTGCTTATGCTTGTTGACTCATCAAACAAAATTCTTTTTGAGAATCTTTGCCTCTTCTATCTGTTGGATATATTTTGTGTTGTTATTTATGTGATTTTTTCCTTTGATTTGCAGATGACTGTTTACTCAAACGGGGTATCGGTATTGATGCCAGGGGATGATATTCCTACGTTCATTGCTCATCCAGCGCCCGTGCCTTGTCCTCCTCAACACGTCTCACAGTCTCAGCATCAACATAGCTCATCCAGAGATTCCTCCAACTCAAACTCCATTCAAGAATGTTGAAGACTGTTTATTTATCTCCATCGCCATTCACCATTGGCTTATTTAACATTCGAGCAACCAACCACGTTGAGTTGAGTTGAGTTTGCATCGGATGTTCTTGTTTTCTAGTATTTTTTTTTTTTTTTCTCTCCCGATGATTTCACTACATTGATTGGGCTCGGGGAGATTATTTATCCCACATTTTGTGTACATAGCATTAGGATCAAAAACTGGTTTATGCCCTTTAGCTTAAAAGCCTTGAGCATATATTCAAGATTTGACTTGGGTTTATTTTATTTCTCTGTTTTTTGCTTTTTACATGACTTAGTCATTGTAGAGAAGAAAAGAGAAGAGAGTGCTCATGCGGTCATGTGAAGCTGCTTTATAGTACGTTCAAACACGAACTTGGTTATAAATTCCAATAGCGGAAAATTTCAATACTAATCGTAAGGTGAAAACAAATTTGTATTGAAAAATGTGAGTATTTTAGGTGATGCTAAATTTTTTTTTTATCCAGTGGTAATTTTAAATCGAGATATGATTACGAACTAGGTGAAATCTTCATGGTAGTGAGTGAAGGATCTGAAATGAGTTGGGATTTTGGAATGCAGACATAGCTCTTTTGTTGTGTAGTCACCGGGTCAATGTGAAATCCACTGTTATGTCAATGGTATATACATTTTTCTTTTCGTGTAGTCATGTAAATGGTACTTCTGTCATATGTCGTACACTAATTTTTCGGAACAGTTGACGAGTACGAGCATTTGGCATATGTGATGATTTTGAGAGTGTACGTATATTTTCTTCAAAATAATGAAAATGTATCTCAATTTTTAATGTATCAATGTCGTAAAATCTACGTATCTTAACTCGTGAATTAGAGGGATTAAATCAGAGTCGAGATTCTTCACGGTTTGAAGTTTGGATTGACTTGCTGAATTGCTTACGAAATTGTACTTTTTGTCAAATGTCATTTGTACAACTATGTAAAATATGGTAGATAGCATTATTAATTACTTGTACTGTTTTGCACGTCCAAAATGAAATAAGTCATATATTTAGTGCTTTGCATAGCGGTATGTTAATGTACACGGAATGGGAGCCGTATTTTTCGTGCATATAACAATTATACTTACTGCTCACTTTCTGAATTCACTTCAAGTAGTTGTATAGATAAACGACTTTAACGCATTGATTTGCTACAACAAATTATGTCAAAAACCTCATTATTTTAACTTGTCGCTGTTAGCTTTTTTTTCTCAATTAGATATTTTAAATAATAAAAGATTCGACTATTATAATTTACATGTGCTAGTGATTATTAATCTAGAGTGTACTCTGCATTTTCAGGTTATAACTATTTCTTTGTCTTAAAACATGATTGGTTTCACTGTTATAAATAAATAAATATAAAACTTCGGTGAAAGTTAGTTTCGCACTAGTCTAGAGTAGCCCAAAATATTGCCAATAAATATCCAAAAAACTCTCATTTCTCACATTCACTCTGCTCTCTGCCGCAATCATACAGCACCAACAAGAGTTAAGAGGCTCATTATCTCCACTTAAACGACACCGTTCTCTGTTATGGGTTGTTGCGTCAGCTCCGCCACCACCGCCGACCATAAAGATGTGCCCGTCTCCGGCAAGAACACCGCACCTCCTCCATCCGTTGTCGATGAAGAGACGGTAGTCAAAGAAGTCTTGTCCGAAACCACATTGCTCACTTCCTCTAATGACGATTCGACGGTAAAGAAGATGACAACTACGACGACAAAGATTCAAGAAGACGAGGAGAAGAAACCCGGAATTGTCGTAGACGTTGCTCCAAGCCCGGTTTTGACCGATCCCGGTTTGGTTGAACCGGAAAAAGGATCGGAGGTATGTAGTTTGAGCGAGAGCTTGCTTTCGATCGTGAATAAGCACGACGAGGAAGAAGTGAAGCAGATAAAATCTCAGGCAGTGAGACAGAGATCTCCGGCGAAATCTCGGAACCGGTATCCGACCCGGAGAACCGAAATGTCCCCTCTTAAGAGAAACAATGAAGGAGGAGGAGGAGAAGAAGGAGGTGGCTCGGTGAGGCTGGTGCCATCTGGTACGGGTAAAAGAGACCCGACTGAAAGATCCGAGAGGAGGTCAAGGTCGCCGGCGATGAACAGGTCCGTCGTGATGGGTCCGACACGGAGTCAACAAAGTACCGTCAGTGGTGGAGCAACGAGGAAAATAAGTCAGTCTCCGAGTCGGGTCAGACCTGGTCCGAATAAGAACGGGTCGGAGCAAGATTGTAATCATCATCAGTGGCCGGGCTCTGTAGGGAATTACAATTCTACCCCAAACGACTCGTTTGAGAACCCTCTTGTTTCCTTAGAGTGTTTCATCTTTCTGTGAGATAATGTACTATGCCGAAGAATATTCCGGGAGAATAATAGTCTCGTATTATCGCCGGGATTTAATCAAGTAGGGTTTATATGTTTCGCCTTTGTATTCATTTATATATTTCGAAGTTATTTATCTATTCAGTTTTCACGAATTTCAACATTTGCAGGATCTGTTTGGTTGTGTCTCGTAAAATGTTTTCAGTTTTTGATGATATAGTAAGGAAGATAAATTAAATTATAAGATGTGTGAGTAGGGCGGCAAAAGATTTGCCTCTCTGACATCAATTATTATATTTTTCTGACAGTCAAAATCAGACGCAAGCAAAGTCACGTAACTTTGACCCCCAAAAAAGCTACGTACGATACACTAAATTCAATCTACTATGATCGTCTGAACCAACAAATTTCAAATAGTTTATGAATATTTGAGTTTTCATCATCTAGACTCTAAACAGCCTAAATTTAGTAGTTTATGTGTTGTACATAATATCAAGTTTTACATAAATCGTTTAATAGGTTCTATTTGTGTATAAAATAGTTTTTACAGCCTTACGTAAATATCATATACAAATACAAGCAAACTCTTCATCTTAGTTTATCTTCAATCGTGTATAACAAAAGGGTTGGGATCCTTCCTTTTGCTATGAAAGTAATTTCTTTTGTAAAGTACAAAAACTCGATTTGTTGTTTTGTTTGGTAAATCATTCAAACGTTTTGTTTTTTTTGTTTCATAGCAAATTTCTTTATTATATTTTTTTACTTTTCTAGGCTCATCTTTTGGAGAGAGCATATGTAAAGATTTTGCTTTTTTAACGTTTTCTCGCTTGTCCTTTTTAAACCCCACATCATGTTAACTAATTTATTGGATAAATGTTGAATAATTTCCGGCGAGGGGAAAAGAAGGCTTTTTACCGTTAATTCTCTAGAAAGTTTGTGTGTCACACTTTTGCTTGTGCATATTGAAAAATGAACTTAAAATAGAACGAGACCACCAACTCTGATCAATTTTAATATTTTTTCAAAATTATCAAGTGCATCACAGTTAATTGATATGCAAAAGAAAGTTGAAAATTTAAGTTTGAACCGATCAAGTTAATTTGATGTGTTCAAATATCGTCTGAAATTCGATACATACATAAAGACATCAGAAATCTCATATCATCCAAATAACGTCTAACCATCTTTTGAAGTTTTTCAGAATTTATTAGAACTTTTTTGAGACTTTTTATATGTTGTAAATTTCGAAGACTAGAAGATTATAACGGATAAAAATGGTAGGGCAGAAAATGTTGGGACGATGTAAAACCAAAATTTGAACCAAAATTCGTGTAGATAACTAGAATTGATTAAAATAAATAAAACATTCGTTATATACAGTACCTAAGTGCCTTGGATCCTCTGGTCTAAGAGGTGACCATAAAGTACCGGTGCATTCTTTAATTTTGTTTCGACTTTTTGGGTAATGAGAGACCACGTTCAAAACTAAGGACAAAAATAAAGCCTAACTTTACACTATCTTTATTTTGCCTAAACACTTTTAAAAGAGACCAATAGTTTGAGTTTACTTGAATGTATCATCCAATCTCATAACTAATTTTGTTATATATGTATGAGTGCTACAATCCTTATTCGCATAAACATAATGTTTGAATAATGGTTTAATAATGAATTATTGTATTGACTTAATCGTGTATATTTTGGATTCATGTTCAAGTCTTCAAACATCTCTGTATACATTGAGAAGTTATTCTCAGATGTAGATGAGTAAAACCAAAATTTAATTCGGTATTTTCATTTGATTATGGTTCGGTTTACCCTATTTACTTCAGAAATAGAAAGTAGCCGTTGCAATCTCTTTGCGTTATTAGGCCTACGAGAGGCATCTTCCTTCAAGTGGGCTTTACCATTTACATTATCGACCAATTTGGAGCCATGTTTTGTTTGTCTAAGCCCATAAGAATGGTTTTGTTTGTTTTTTTGTTTGCTAGTCTCTACGAGTATTGTAGTTGAGAGTAGTCAATGTGTGTTACGCCAAACTATGATTGTCTAGGGAATTTTTTTTTTTTTGTTTAGGAAGTTCGCAACTTATTATTGTCTGAAGCACTTAATTGATCGACAATCTGAGACCCAAAAAAAGAAGAAAGATTGATAATTGTTTTTTTTTAAAAAATAGTCTGAACTTGAACTCACCAACCATGTTTATTCTTTGTTGATATATACAACTTGTTTGGTGTTCAAAAAAAAAAAAAATATACAACTTTTTTTTTTGTCAACAAATACAACTTGTCTTTGCAGTTATTATTTGGAGTCAAAAATAGTTAATGTGACTATCAGAAGTAATCACAAATGAATATTAAAATTACTCTCATCTCAAACTATGAAATGATGGCATGCACCATTAAATTATTACGATTGAATTGTTCACAAATCCTCCATCACATCAACCAACATAAAGGAAAAAGAATACAAATTAAATATATATTCCAAAGAAATTGATAAATAGTGATTGTTAGTTGTAACTGTAACACATAAAACCAGAATTCTTAACTGTTAATCGAAAAACAAAAACAAAAAAGTGTAATCATGAATTTACCTTCCTTTTTTTTCTTAAGGTTCTAACAAAATTTTCATAAATCCAGTTTTAGTCGTTGATAAGAATATAAATAAAACTCTATAACAATCTTCAGCTTTAACATTGCAAGTAATTGGTAAGTAATTTAACTACAACATCATCGACAAACAATTTGTGTTGTGGTGTCAGAATTCGTAGTCAAAAGATACTACTACTAAAACAATCTCACAATTACCACATTTTACAAAAAAGGAGCAAATTAAAATGGGCGTGGGATGAAAATGATGATATTATGACCTTGTAGGGTCTCACTCTCTTCTTCCATTAAAGAATTCGCAGAGCTTTTTTCACTTCAACTGTTTTGTTTGGCCCATCTCACTGAATAAGTCATTAAAAATATGCAGTTATATTATTTGGATTTTAATAGGTGAAGCAACGGAATATAATCTGTGCATCAAAATGATATTCACTTCTTCTACCTGATGGCATTAGAAAAATCCAATTACATAAAAATAAAATACAAGAAAAAAAAAACTATAGTTAGATGAAGCAAAGCGACAATTATAAAACATTAAAGAGAGAGAGAAGTCTTTGAATGTTTTCTCTGTTTCACACTTTGAGACGAAACCTTGGAAGGCTTAAACTCAGAGAAAAACAAAGCCGTTGGCTTTTGTAAGCCGCTCGTTCTTCGAGACAAAACACACTACACTACACTTCTCTCTCTCTCTCACTCACTAGTCTTCTTCATCTCTTTACCTCTTTCTCTCTCTCCTTAAAATCCGACGAAATTATGATTCACTTTACCTTTTAATCAGGAATAACCCTGTTCACCCCCTTCTCCTTCCTGGAGTTTTCATCACATTCCCTCAAAATCTTCGTTTTCCAAAAGTTTTCTTGGAAAGAAACAATCTAATCCAAGTTCAAGGGCTTCCCCCATCTTCAGAAGTTATGAGCTTTACAAGATGGCAAGTGTTCTTTGTTCTCTCTGTTTTAGCCTTGACAATGCCCTTCTCCGCTGGAGTCACCAATCTACGAGATGGTAACAATCTCTCTCTCTCTTACTCTCTATGCAAAGTCTTCATTTTGGGTCTCCTTTTTTTGTGTTAGTGAACACTGTCAAGTGAAAATGACTTGC
Source organism: Erysimum cheiranthoides (assembly GCA_011420285.2). Lineage (NCBI taxonomy): Eukaryota > Viridiplantae > Streptophyta > Magnoliopsida > Brassicales > Brassicaceae > Erysimum > Erysimum cheiranthoides. The sequence continues at coordinate 21,923,767 of CM022176.2, read as the reverse complement.
ATCACTTTTAGGGTAAACTAGGTAAGCACTAGAGCTATCTGGGAAGCTCTAGATTGGAAGGTTCTATGACTCTGAGACAAGTCTTTAAAGCCCTAAAGTTTTGGTTTTTGACACATTAGCTCTTCTTAGGGTTTTACTTCAAGACCTAGAAATTTGTTCTTGTTTACCATTGAATGGTTATTTTCAGAAAGATTCTTTAAACTCTAGAAAAACTGTGTTATATCATATTGTGATGGGTTTGTTTGTTGTTTTATAACCTCTGCAGTCTCGGCGATTAATAACTTATACATTACTTTGGGAGCACCATCTTTACATCGGTGGCTTGCTTTTGGAGGAGACCCTTGTGGAGAAAAGTGGCAAGGTGTGGTTTGTGACTCCTCAAACATCACTGAAATGTATACTTTCTCTTCTACTCTTTTAACACTTGTTATCGGTTTGCTTTAGAGTTACCAAAAGAAGAAACATTATTCAGGTTCTGACCAGGTGATTATTGTTGTTGCCTGCAGAAGGATACCCGGCATGAAGGTAGGTGGAGGCTTAAGTGATACTTTGGCTGATTTTTCATCTATCCAAGCGATGTAAGCAATTTGTTTCATCTTCATGTTTCTTCTGAGGCTTCTTGCTATATAAAGAACACACAAGAAGTTGCCATTGGCTATAGTTTACTCTGTAATAGGCTATATAAGTTTGGTTATAATCTTGAATTGCTTGATAATACCCTTTCTCTCTTCCTTGTTTGAATGGACAGGGACTTCAGTAGCAATCATATTTCAGGGACAATTCCGCAGGCTTTGCCTTCTACCATCCGAAACCTGTGCGTTTGAGAATTGACTATGTTTATGGCAATACTTATGTATCAACAGTTTAAACAGTTAAAAGACACTCCATTTCTGGTTTCATTTTCTTGTTTCAGATCTCTCGCGGGAAATCGCTTCACTGGGAATATTCCCTTTACGTTGTCCTTTCTCTCCGATTTGTCTGAACTGTAAGTCTTTGTTAAAGAAGATACTGTTTCTTGCATCTGCAATCTTTCCTTGGTTTAAAGCAGATTCTTTCTTTTCCCTTCAGGTCGTTGGGAAACAACCTTCTATCAGGAGACATACCAGATTACTTTCAGCAGTTATCAAAGCTGACAAAACTGTATGTCTTCTCCTTTCTTAATCTTATTTTCTTTCTTCCTCTGGCGGTCTTTCACTTACGCGTTTAGTTTCTAATGCAGGGACTTATCGTCTAACATACTGACCGGGCATTTACCTTCCTCCATGGGAGACTTGGCGTCTCTTAAGATATTGTAAGTGCACATATTTTAGAATATGGAACTTTACAAAAAGATTGTTAGTATTGCTTTAATATCTAATGTGGTTGGACTGCAGGTATTTGCAGGACAACAAGCTCACCGGAAAGCTTGATGTTATAGAGGATCTTTTCTTAACCGATTTGTAATCTTTTCTTTGCCTTGCATACTCTTTGTTCTTTACTCTATAACCATAAAGCTAACTTCAGTAACTCACTATGGTTTCTTCATATCTTTGATTCAGGAATGTAGAAAACAACTTATTCTCGGGACCTATACCGCCAAATCTTTTGAAAGTTCCGAATTTCAAGTAAGGATATTAAAAGAAAAGCTAAATGTTTTTTCCTTCTCTTTAGCCATTCAAGTTTCATCGTCATTATAACCGCAGAAAAGATGGAACTCCGTTCAATACATCGATTATGTCACCACCGCCTCCGCCTGTGGTTGATCCTCCTCCCGCTACTCACCGTGCTCCTCCTGTTCCCCGTGTCCCTCCTGTTTCCGGTGTTCCTCCTGCTCCTTTTGCTCCACTGCAACCACAACAACCACCACCATCATCATCATCATCATCACCATCACCACCTCTAGTTTGGTCACCACCTTCTGATAATGAAGGAGGAGATCCCTGGAACTCTGGGTCAGGGCAACCTACCTTGCAAATATCACCTCCTTCAGGTTCAGGATCAGGAAAATTCTGGTCCACTCAAAGAATCATTCTAGTTGTTTCTTCAGTGGTCATAATTGTGCTTGTATCTGGTTTGTGTGTTACACTTTGGAGATGTTGTAGAAGTAAAATATCTAACCGATATTACACTGGAGCTCGTAAAGATTTACAACGACCATACTTCAATAAACCACCATCTCAACCAACACCCTCTATAGGAAAAGGTACATTGGTTCTTTTCCTTCCAAGAAAAAAAAGAAACTTGTGATTTGGCTTATTAGCTATCCGCAAAATGCTGCGGGTGTTTTCTTTTGCTTTACAGTTTCTCGGGAGCCAATGCTTAAGCCTTTCGATGGATATGGAGCTGGAGACAGGAAATATGGGTATCCTATGCCATTACGGGCTGAAGAGAGCCGGAGAGCAATTCCTCCTACTTCATATTATAATAAGGATGTTAACACACCGCGAAAACCACTACAACAACCACCAAGGCAGTTCCAGTCCAATGATGCTGCTTCAAAGAGAGCAGCTCATTTTCCTCCGGGCTTGAATTCTTCTTCTGCTACCGTTTTCACCATTGCTTCACTTCAGCAATACACAAATAATTTCTCAGAAGAGAATATAATCGGGGAAGGGTCAATTGGTAATGTTTACAGAGCCGAGCTTCGTCACGGAAAGGTGTGACACATTCCTCTCATCTATCATTTGGTCTTACAATGTTTTATGCTGTGCATTCTTATTTACTTCTTGACATCTTGTGATCTGTAGTTTCTTGCGGTGAAGAAGCTGAGTAATACCATCAATAGAACACAGAGTGATGGCGAATTCCTCAACTTAGTCTCAAATGTGTTGAAGCTTAAACGCGGTCATATATTGGAGCTTCTTGGTTACTGTAACGAGTTTGGGCAAAGACTGCTTGTGTATGAATACTGTCCTAATGGATCACTTCAAGATGCGCTACATTTGGACCGCAAATTACATAAGAAGCTCACTTGGAATGTGCGTATAAATGTTGCGTTAGGAGCTTCAAAGGCATTGCAGTAAGTAAAAGAACCTCAAAACGTTATGCCAATCTATGTTTGGAACATCTAGGATCTTAGAGTTTGGTTTCAGGTTTCTTCACGAGGTATGTCAGCCGCCGGTGGTACACCAGAATTTCAAGTCTTCCAAGGTTCTCCTTGATGGAAAGCTCTCAGTACGAGTTGCAGATAGCGGTTTGGCTTATATGTTACCACCACGCCCAACAAGTCAGGTAAGTTTCTCTATGTTGTCTGATTTCAAATATCCCATAGGACTGACTACTGAGTGCTATAAGGAAAATGATGTTTGCTTATAAAATTGTAGATGGGGGGTTATGCTGCTCCTGAGGTTGAGTATGGAAGCTACACTTGTCAGAGCGATGTATATAGCCTTGGGGTTGTGATGTTAGAACTGCTCACTGGACGCAGACCATTTGACAGGTTAGCAGCATACTCTAAAGAGACAACAGAAAGAACCCATAGAAGATTCTGAACACAAAAGAGAACATGTTTCACTTGTGTTTCTTATGTAAAATCACTGTACTATACTATCTGAAGACAAGTCCCTTTTCTTTTTGCAGGACAAGGCCGAGGGGACATCAGACACTAGCTCAGTGGGCGATTCCTCGGCTTCATGACATCGATGCGTTGACAAGAATGGTTGATCCATCACTACATGGAGCGTATCCAATGAAATCATTGTCACGTTTTGCAGATATCATATCACGTTCACTGCAGGTAAAAGTTGACTTCATTAGATGAGAAAGCAATGCCAAGCTGACAGTTTTTGACGTCAAAAAATTAACTAACCCGCTTTGCCTGATAATCTTGTCTATAGATGGAACCAGGATTCAGACCGCCTATATCAGAAATTGTCCAAGATCTTCAACATATGATCTAAGATATACAACCTTGGACTAAAACGCAGAAGCAATATTTTATTGTCAGATCCTTGTTCTTTTGTCCTTTGATGAATGAAATTCACACAACCTATTTCTTTTGTATTATAACAACACTTGTGTATGTTGGCTGGATAGAAATGAGCTATGGGGTCATCATCATGTAAGCCCATCCCATCACTGGGCAACCCTGATCGTGTATTTAGATAATTTGTCATGTCATTTGTTCTGAAATGAAAACACTTTTAGATTTAAGTAAAAATCATATGAAGACTGAAACTCTAGAGATATTAATTAAGGTACAAGAACAGAAGGTTGTACTTGAAAGAGAAGGTAACTTTTTCAACTACCACTCTAAACAACAAAACCTCATATTGAAACCAATCTGCTCAACAATGCTTTAGAGTTTCTCTTCTTAAGGTTTCTTGGACGAAAACTCTCAAAAGCCATGTTCAAAGTTGGTGGATGTCTGAGGCTCTCAGTAAATTGATAACCTGCATTAGGTCAAATTGTAAAAAGGAAACTTGTTAATACCATAGTTACATGTTAACAAAAGAAAAGTAATATTTACACATACGATATCACGCCACTTGCTATAATTGCTCAAATAGTTATGGAAAACATATTCGACAATTAATGACGCATCTAGAGAATTAAACTATATTGATTTAGTTCCTTTTTATTGAGAGATAAGTATTTGCTTGAGCAGAGACAGAGGCAATAATTTTGATGGAGGAGACAGAGAAGCGAGTGGTGATTGCACCATCAACACAAAGAAAGAGAAAGAGAAGAAGATTAAGAAGAATAATAAAAAGAAGAAGAAGAAGAAACGAGAAGCCAGTGATTGCTCCATCATCACTGCCAAACGATGTCGTAGAGGAAATCTTCTTGCGATTTCCAGTGAAAGCACTATTCCGACTCAAGTCTCTCTCGAAACAATGGAGATCTACGATCGAGTCTCAATCTTTCGAAGAGAGACACTTAAAGATAGCCGAGCGATTCCGTGTGGATCATCCTAGAGTTATGGTGATCACTGAAAAAGATCCTCTAAAAGATTTGCCTCAAGCTCGTCCAGACACAGACCTTGGTTTTAGATCATTCTGTTTGGAATCGGGTTCTCTTCTATCCTTTACCCTTCTCAATTTCCCTCAAGGGTTCATCCACTATATCTTCGTTTCTGGATGCTGTGATGGCCTTTTCTGCATCCATTCCCCAAAATCGGGCTCCGTATATGTAGTTAATCCGGCTACACGGTGGCTCCGACAACTTCCTCCAGCTAGGTTTCATATTTTGGTGCCCAAGTTTAATCCCACTATAAGAGAATGGAAAGACATGGATCAAGTCTTTGATCTAGCATTCGTGAAGGCCACTGATTACAAATTAGTGTGGTTGTATAATTCTGATAAGTACAATGCTGATGCCTCGAGTCCAAGTGATGGAGTTACCAAGTGCGAGGTTTTTGACTTTAGGGCAAACACTTGGAGGTATTTGGCTTGCACCCCAAGTTATCGAATATTTGATGACCAGAGGCCAGCATGTGCAAACGGGTCAGTATATTGGTTCACAGAGCCGTATAATGGTAAAATCGAAGTAGTGGCTTTTGATATTTATACCGAATTATTCCGGTTGCTGCCTAAGATTAAACCGGCTATTGCTGGTTCAGATCCGAGGCATATTGACATGTGCACTCTGGATAATGGTTTGTGCATGTCGAAAAGAGAATGGGATACGATGGTCCAAGATATTTGGAGGTTGAATAAATCAGAAGACTCATGGGAGAAGATTTATACTATAGATTTGTTTTCTTGTTCTTCTTCCCGGACTCAATTTCGCGATGAATTTGACTGGAGCAGTAAAGATTTGGTTGAACCATCCACACCTGTGGCGGTATGCAAGAACAAGAAGATCTTGCTCTCACATCGATATTCTCGCGGTGTGGTAAAATATGATCCCTTAACAAAGTCTCTAGCTTCGTTTTTCCAACATTCTTTGTCTAAGAGAAAAGTTCTTTATTTTCAAAGTTTGATTTCTCATATCTAAATAAATACTTTTGATGTGTTTGAAAGCAAGAGGTTTTCTTTTATTTTCTTTAATCTGCGTCGTCCATCATATGTAGTTGTGTTTGAGTCGATGTTATTACCGAATAATTGGTTGTAATTCCATCTAATTTAAAATATGTGTGTGAAGATGGTTTATCTGTAGAGATATATTGGAATTATATATGATTTCTAGCTAGCCAAAACAAAAAGTTAATGACTACATAATAATGAAAGCTAGCAAGAGTGTATGTGTGTGTGAAAATACAAAAATGGAATAATCTATGAGAGATGCCAATTGACCCTTCCCCGATTATATTCTCTTCTTCTGAGAAATTATTTGTGTATTGCATGAAGATTCCAGAAATTTGAACACCGGCGATTTTAGCGTCTCGGACGGTTTTCTCCGTGGCGTTACGAAGAGGGATAACAAATTTTTGGAACCCTAATCTTTCCAAATTGAAAAATCTCTCTTTTTTTCTCTCTCCGATACAACGGCTTTAAGAATTAGAGTTCCGATTAAAATATAAAAGGCAAGATGGTGAAGGTGCAACAATTGTAGATTACAGATCGGTTTTAACTACATAACAGTATAGACTAATTGACGGGAAGAAAAAAAAACAGTACAGACTAATTATTCTCATAACAACACTTGTGTATGTTGGCTGGATAGAAATGAGCTATGGGGTCATCATCATCATGTAAGCCCATCCCATCACTGGGCAACCCTGATCGTACGTACGTGTATTTAGATAATTTGTCATGTCATTTGTTCTGAAATGAAAACACTTTTAATTAAGTAAAAATCATATGAAGACTGAAACTCAAGAGATAAAAGAGAAGGTAACTTGTTCAACTACCACTCAAAACAACAAAACCTAAAATTGAAATCAATCTCCTCATCAGAGGCATGTGATTGGTGCTTTAGAGTTTCTCTTCTTCAGGTTTCTTTGGGAAGAAAGCTCTTAAAAGCCGTGTTCAAATTAGTGGATGTCATGAATGAGGCTCTCACAAAATTAAGATCCTACATTAGGTCAAATTCAATAATTAATTTAAGAGCATAACAAAATATAATGTTGATTTCATGCTCTTCCTAAAATTGTAAAAAGGAAATTTGTTAATACCATATTTACATGTTAACAAAAGAAAAACATAGAATTTAGAGTTAAAACATGTTATTCTACACACCCATTTTTCTTTATCTATTTTCTCCAATAAAATCAAACCATAAACCATAATCTTTCTTACAAAACATATTCATAGACAAATACCATAGAACTATATAAGTAATAGGTAAATATGGTGGTTTACATCATCACTTCATAAAACGCAAACCCTCCAACGAAGCATATATTGATCTGTTCTTGTTATCCAAGCAACTCACTATGATTCGCTTGTGGTATTCAATATCCTCTGCTATTTTTTTAATCATATTTTCATCTCGGTGTTTCATTGTATATGCGCCAATCATTTTGTAACTCCAGTTGGTTTTTGGCATCTTTTTTTCTTTTTGGTAGAAGAAAATTTGAGTTTAGTAGAGTTTATGAAGAAAAGAATGATGGAAAATAATGATTTATAGACTAAGAAATAACACACACAAATGAAGCCTCTGCTTAGAGCCCATTTTGAAAACATAAAATTATTTGTTAAAATATTGTTGGTTTAGTGTGTATACACTTCATATTATTTTTTATCATTTTAATGTAAATATTTTTCTAATTTGTGATACATATTTTTATGTATTTTAAAATATGTATTTCATTTTTTTTAATTTTTTTCTAATATAAATCTTTTTGTGAAATTACATGAAGTTACAATTTTTGTAGATTTATAAGGTACTTTAATATAAAAAAAATTTATTATAGTCTAAATGCAGATTTTTGAAGGAAAATAATTGGCATGTTTAAAGTTGAGTAATTATTATAGTATTGTCTTGTTAAAATTTTGTTAGAGATGCTACATTTAAACCTCTATCTTCATTTATACTTCAACCCATAGTTGGAAGTACTTTAGATCAACGTTGTTATTACTAAAAATATCTAATGGATTCAGATTCACTATTTGTTTCTATACGGAAACTTTATAGAGCTTGTATTTTGATATAACTGCTATAATAAATTGTACTTTTCAAAATTCATAAAGTTAGCATCTATGGGAATATGAGATGATTTCTCAAAAAATATCCACAAATGAAGTTTGGTTTGAGTTAATTTCAGTTTTTTTTTTTTTTTGGCTCAACATCAAACTTCTCATTAACCGAATCGAGATTACACATTTTTCGACCTCGATAACTTTCACCCTAATACAATGACTCAGTCTAGAATCACCCTGGAACACATAGATGAATCCAACGCTCCCCAACGTAAGTCATGTATTTTTTACCACAGAGGGATAGATAAAACTCCATATAGCAGGCTATTATCATCCCTTAGACCACTAACTAAGACCCAAAGCGACACGAAACGACTACTAATCGCGGACGAGACTAAAACCTAATCTGAAATACAGAGATAAACCATACTATTAGACCCTAATGATCGGATTGAAAAACTTGTTCCAATAGCATCACCACCCGGAAGTGCATCATCAGAAAGGCTCAGTAACTCCGGCTTTGGTCATTCCGGTCTTAAACCAAAAGCGACACGAAAACAACTACTAACGCAGGTAAGAACCAAAATCAATTCTGAAGAAACCAGTAAGTGCAGGCTATTAGTTCCGAATGATCCGCGTGTAGAGCTTGTCCTATTAGCATCGCCATAAGGAGGCGCAACCTCAGAAAGTCTCAGTTTCCCAGGCTTTTGTTGTCTCGGTCTTGAACCAAAAACGGACACTAGATCCGACTGACCCGACCAAAAGATGCAAGGCAGTAGCAAGATGACCCGAGACTAATCCGAACTAATCCAAACAAATCCATGATACTAATCCTTCTGATATGACAATGGAGCATAGATTAGTATACCTCATCTCTCGATGCGTTGCCGGAAATGTCTCTTCGCTATGCCATGACGCTTTACATCTTTGCCGGACTGAACCGGAAGTGAAGAAGACTTACTAAAGATCCGGCTTTGAGGACGATCCTCAACTCTCGGCCGCCAGCAATCCCAGAAGCTTCCCCGACATCCGAGAGACTCTAAGACCCAACTCAATCTCTCGTACTCGGTCGGTAAGGGTTTCCGGCGGAAAGGGCAGAGGAAGCGTGGAATCGCGACCCAATATCCCAGATCCAACACCCTGAGCTGTATAGCCGCCTGCGCAGCACTGATTCGAACCACCACCAGATTCCGGAGATGAAACGGCCGAGATCTCATCCGAAAAAACCAGTTCTCAGCACCACCAAAGAAGGAGGATTGAGTCGACTACTACTACGACTAAAGACAAAGCTAAGCAGGAAAAGGAGGAGCCCTCTCACACCGCCGGCAAGAGCCTAAGGTGGCGGAGAGGCAAGGCGGCGGCTGGATCTAGGGTTTCTCTCGGGGAACTCTCTCTTTTTTAGTTAATTTCAGTTTTTATGTCAATCCGTGGAAGTACCAAGACATTTCTTATTGAAATAATTAATTTTCTTTTTACGCCACCAAATGAAGTTGTTGATTGGGATTGACTCTTTTTGTGCAAGAAAGCTTAAAGCACCAAACATGGGAAGCACTATAGATCATGTTGTCCTTATGTCCAAAAGAGAAACAAATTATAACAACCAGACTAATCATTTCTAACTAGAAAATTCAATTTAATACAATATAAGCACTGTTACAGAGCATACCAACCAGGAGCTCAACTTTGATGTTCTCACCAGTATAACTTTTCAAACCACGATTTATTACCTCGATTTTGTGATTATTTATTGTCAAGCCGAATCTTAGTGTTTGCTTGTTTTTTATTTATTTTTGGGTTTATAATTTGAAAACATTATTTTGATTAAAATATAAGATTATGTTTTCTAATTAAGTGTGAACAGAGTTAAAAAGAAAAAAGGTTTGAACATAATATTGAACGTTTAAACCCAAACATATGCCGTAAAAACAAAAACACTGAAACACGTTTTTTTAAAACATTCAAAACTTTCATAACAATGAATGATTAAATCAAAATATAAGGCTAAATAGTTTCAAAGCAACATATTCCGAGTTTCCAATCAATTATCTATCCACCACCAAACTTGGTTGATTGAATCTTTCAGTGTTCTTTTGTTTCTGGAAACAGTCAAGTGCATATACAAACCATACTCTGGTAGTTATTTATGATTAGTCATTTAATTACAATGATCCAGTTGTAGATTGTATCCGTGTATTGATGATTATACGAAAAACTCAATGTTTGAGAATGGTATGACATTCAATCTTAATTAAGGCCGTTGAGTTGGTTAAATTAATATGGAATTAGCTAGCTGACGAGTATTTTATTGATTTCAATCAAATTGTGATTGACATCTTATAAAAGTATTACTACTTCTTATTCAAATTTGTGAGTACTCTGAAGTTTTCAACGAGTTCTGTGTATCATCATCATCATCAATGACATAAATAAATAAAATAAAATAAAAACACAACAACCGGAAATGTTTTTAAAAAACAAAATGAAAATGACAGAATCTGAAAAAAGGGGGAAAGAAATATTCTTCGCTTTACCTTTTTAATTTTAATCTAGTCTCTCTGTTTTTTTTTTTTTTTATAATTTTCTTGTGTTGGTGCCACTCTTTCAAAAATCTCTTCTTTCTTTCTCGTTTGCTTCTCAACTTCTTCTTTAAATTTTTGATCTTAGCAGGAAGCAATCTCTCTTGTCTCAAGTTTCTTATTTTTTCTGAATCTCCGAGAAATCTTGAACTCTGTCTTGTCGTCTAGTCACATTTGAATATTTTTTTCCCCAGCTCCGAGGAGATTTAGTTTCAGCTTCTTCTTCCTATGCAATCGTATGAATCTACTGAAATCGAGTAGAAAATGGCGAAGCGTGGATATAAGCTGCGTATCCTTTTACTCTTTGTTGATATATATCATTGGAAACTTAAACCTGAATACAAAGATACAAACTTTAGCTACACATTTCATTTTTTTCACCACTAACTTTATAAATTTGCGGTAATTGAATCACTGTAGCATTAGGGTTTATCTGCATTGGTGGTGCGGTTTTATGTTCCTTTTTTGGTAATTTGTTAATTGACAAGTTTGAGTTTTTTCATAAAATTTCTTATGGGTTTCAATTACTACCTCTGTCATCTCAAAACCAAAACGAGACCAGATAATGGTAGAAGACAAAGAGACATTGTTATTTGATTTTCTCTGTTTGTCTTGACTTTTTTTTTTTTCGAAATGATTTGTGTGTGAATAGCTACATTGGTTTGTTCTTGACTTCGATTTGGAAAAAAAGAAGAGTTTGTGGCACATTCCGGAAATGTGAATTGTCTAAGTATCGGAAAGAAGACGTCACGGCTCCTTCTAACTGGAGGAGATGATTATAAGGTCAACCTTTGGTCCATCGGCAAATCCACTTCGTTAATGGTGTGTTTCACATTTCTCTCTTTTGTAATTTGTTCATCCTCCTTGGTCTTCATTTGTAATTTTCCTTTCAAAAGTTTTTGACTTTTACTTTGATAGCCATTACTATAGCTATCTGAGCTATACTATAATCAGATATATGTGAAAATTGTCAGCATTTGGTCAAAGTTGTTGTGCCTCTTGGTATGAAGCATGTAATATTTTGTGCTCTTGTGTCTCTTGATAGAAGAATGCTGATTTGTTCTTTCCCGTGTTGTTGGCAGAGTCTTTGTGGGCATACAAGCCCGGTTGACTCGGTAGCTTTTAACTCGGCAGAAGTTTTGGTACTCGCTGGAGCTTCTTCGGGTGTGATAAAGCTGTGGGATCTAGAAGAAGCAAAGAGTAAGGGCTGATTGATTTTCTCTTCACATTTATTATCCCTAGAGGAGGCACTGCTTATTGTCTGGGGGAATTATAAGTCTGTGATTTGGTGGTTAGTTTCAGATAATGAGGTCTAATATTTACACTCTTGCTCTTGAAGTGTAGTGGTTCGAGCTTTTACTGGACACAGATCCAATTGTTCTGCTGTTGAGTTCCATCCATTTGGTGAATTTCTTGCCTCGGGATCCAGTGACACAAATCTAAGGATTTGGGATACCAGAAAGAAGGGATGCATCCAAACATACAAGGGTCATATTCGTGGTATTAGCACTATCAAATTTAGTCCTGATGGTCGTTGGGTAGTGTCTGGAGGACTTGACAACCTTGTAAAGGTACGAGTAGCAGTACTAAAGTGGAGCTTGTGCATTGTTTTATATTATCAATAAATGTTCTTATAGTGTTGTATTCTTTATCGTACTCAATAGGTCTGGGATTTGACTGCTGGAAAGCTCTTGCATGAGTTTAAGTTTCATGAAGGACCTATCCGTTCCCTAGACTTCCATCCGCTTGAGTTTCTCCTAGCCACAGGTGAGTTTTTGGGGTTTCTTTCAATGCTTTCGGTTAGTTGATCATTTTTTTTTTAAATCCACAAGTTTTGTTTTGAGGTTTTCTGATTTCTTATATTACCCTTTCACTATTCAGGTTCTGCTGACAGGACTGTGAAATTTTGGGATTTGGAAACGTTTGAACTGATTGGATCTACTAGACCAGAGGTACCTGCGCTTGTGTTTTGTTATTTAATCTGTCCTGTTTTGTTTTAGCGTTGGGTTCACTTTATAATCTTTCCACAAGACTTAGTTTTTACGTGCACTATCCTCAACCTTCTTTTTGGCATGCGGTGTCCTTTGTTTCACAGGCTACTGGAGTTCGTGCAATCACTTTTCATCCAGATGGGCAAACCCTTTTCTGTGGATTGGATGATGGCTTGAAGGTCTTGATTGTCTTTGTGATCAATTAGACAGCTTAGATGATGTCCAGAGTCAAACATTAATATCATAAGTTCATGCTCATAATGCAGGTTTATTCATGGGAACCAGTGATTTGCCAGGATGATGTCAATATGGGATGGTCAACACTTGGTGACTTCTGCATCAATGGAGAAAAGTTCATTGGTTGTTCATATTACCGAAATTCTATTGGGATTTGGGTCTCAGATATATCGGTATGTAACCTAATGTGATTGTCCATACCTTATTTGAAAAATGAAACTTGAACGTTTTAAACAGGTTCATATTCGTTTCCTCTTCCTTTCGTTTTAAGCAGCAACTTGAGCCGTATGAAACGGGATCTGAAGATAAGAATAGAAGCATGGTGAAAAGATTCAGTCTCTTGGATGATCAGTCATCTGAGAGAATAGGAAATGGCCCACGGGGCAGTACATCCCCAGATTATGAGACAAAAGAGATAAAGAACATATACGTCGACTGTGAGTGAATGTTATTTTTGTTTTTATGTTTCATGTCCTTTAAGTGTGGTATGACAGATCTAGGTTAGGCCTTCATCTGTCAGTATAAATCACATCTGATGTGAGAGGGTTATAAAGTTGCTATCTTTGCACCTGGATGAATGCTTGAAAAAGTTATTTGACTTAGTCAGAAGTGTTTTTAATGTAGACCATTGCAACTGTAGTAGGAACTCTTGTGATCAGCTACAGAAAAAGGTACTCTAGACTTGAAGCCTGTTGTCACAATATAATGCTGTGAACTTTTTTGTTCATACTAAAATGAAGTGAATGAGTCTGAAATGCAAATCACGGTATCCCTTACTGGATGAAACAAAGTAGTCTTTAGACAATACCTGGTGGAGATGGCATGTGACTTTTTGGCTCTGATGTCAGTTTCGCGGTATTTCAAACTGCATGAAACCGCATCGCACACCATTCACATAATTTTTCTATGTCATTCACTTATGTGAGCTTATTCCTTATGTTTGGTCTGATTTGAACTCTCTTTGTTTAAAGCCACAGGTGGAAATTTGAATGTTGCAAAAACTCCAGGATCTCTGAAAGCGACATTGCCTTTGGAATCAGGAAAAGTCGTTAATATGGCGAGTGAGAAGCAGAACGCAACAAATTTTGGACAAACAGGGGATAAGTATTCTAGTATGCATAGTGTTGTATTGCGGGATAGTGATAATGGAGAAGAATCTTCTCATTCAGGAAGAGAATCTATCAGTTTCTCAAGAACTAAATCAGGTATGTTGCTAAGACCAGCTCATGTAAGAAAGACGCTAGCAAAGTTTGAAGAATCAAAGCAGTCAGTGGTTGTTCACTCTGGAACTCGGAAGAACAGTGGATTGGATGTCGAAGAGGAGCCGCACACCCAAAGTGCGTTCCTTTCAGAACAGAGTGGTAGTAGACCATTTGATGCGGAAGAGTCTACAATCAAGGGTATTACAGACAAGTTTGAAAAAGCTTTATCATCGGAACCACCAACTGATGAAGCGAATCGTAGGTTCCCTATTCTCAGACTTAAGTTTCATTGAACTTTAGCTTTCAGATATTTAATACTCTGCAATCTTGCCTCAGGTGTGATGCTTAAACCACCTCGTGTACAAAGGTCATCGAATAGTGAGTATCATGAGTCAAGCCGAGCAATGTCTGTTGATTCTGGGACTTCTGACAACAACAAAAGTGGGTTGGAGTTCTCTAGAGACAGAGACTTGCCGACAGGTAAAAACTTATGTAAAGAGGATTCAAAATCAGAACTGACTAACTGCGCATTTTCAGCTAAGAAAGTCCACGCTAAAACTTACGCAACTTTTGTGTGTTTGCACTCTGTCAAATATGAGTGAATTGCACTACGATGCCAAAAGACATCTATCTGGAAGAGCTACTAAATTATATCTAGTTACCAAGTGAAATAACTTTAGAGAAGAATTAATAAAACGGCAGAAATTTATTTTGCAGTAGCTTATAGGTTGCTATGATCTAAATATTTAGCTACTGGTAGAACTTACTTCACATTGTTCATTATCTGTGGTCTGTTATGATTCACTTGGTTTTGAGGCAACAATTAATTACTAATTGGCTGGTATAAAATTTCTCTCACGTAGAAACTGAATACCCTGGAGGCAGCAGAGAATTGAATCCCGTGAATATTGTTAGAGGAGGTTAGGAGTTCAAAACATTTTCTGTCTTTGTTTTTCTTTGGTAACATGTAAAGTTGTCTGATTATAATTTTCTTAAAAATTTCTATGTTTGCAGTAAAGGTTGTCTCAGGGAGGACACGGTCGTTGGTGGAGAAGTTTGAGAGAGGAGAAAATATTACTCATACCGAAGCAGCCAGTACAACAATAACTCAGAGCACTAATGCAGTGCAGGAAGATCTGCATACAACATCAAGACAGACAGGACAAACTGCTGTAATATCAACACGACGAGCTAGGAGTACTCCAGCCAGAGTAATGCCTATTGTTCTCAATCGGGATTATAACATGACATCTAATGAGCCTCCTTTAACACAACCAGCTAGGACTTCTTCAGTTCCAGTGATGCCTGTGATTCTGAGTCAAGCTATTAATGTCACACTTGATGAGCCTTCTGTAACATTAGCACAACAATCTAGAACTTCTCCAGCCCGGAGATTGCCTGTGATATTCAATCAGGCAACAAATAGCGCATCTAATGAGACTTCTGTAACATCAAGGCGACCACGCAGGACTTCTTCAGCACGAGTAAAGCCTGCGTCACTCAGTCAGGCAATGGACATGACATCTCATGAGTGTCCTATAACATCAACACGTCCATCTAGGACTTCTCCAGCCCGTGTAATGCCCACAAAAGTAAGTCAACCTGATAACATGACATCTGATACATCTCATATAGCATCCAGGCACCGAGTTAGTCCAACTCAAATGCTGGCTACACCCACTGTGATTGATCAGGTGGCCGATAGGGCATTGGACGAGACACATGTGGTACAAATTCAACCAGCTTGCGATAACTTACCCCAGGTACCTTGCAATAATTAGCCTTGGCAACTAGGGCGGCAGATTTTTTTTCTTGAAAGAGTACAGTATACATGACAAACGTAATTGATTGTTTGGTTTATACAGAAGGAAGAGCCTCAAATATCTGGGAGGGAAAATGATAGTGAAATCACTGATACTCTAATGCAAACTCATGATGAGTTCTTAAGCACTCTTCAATCGAGGTTGGCAAAGTTACAAGTAAGCATTCTTGTTGCTTTTCTGTTCTTTTTCCTGACCGTTATTTGTTATAGTATTAATTTGCAAGTGGTTGACTTCTCATAAACATGCAGATTGTAAGACAATTTTGGGAGCGTAACGATGTTAAAGGCGCGATCGGGGCATTGAGAAAGCTGACAGATCAGTCTGTGGGTATCTCAGATATTTTTTAGTTGATGTTTGTATGTTTAGATAAGCTAACTCATAGATACTGGAACAGGTTCAAGCAGATGTGATCAGTATTCTAACCGACAAAATAGAAATTCTCACATTGGATATGTTTTCTCAATTGGTCCCTGTCCTCACAAGCTTATTGGGTAGCAGGACAGAGAGGTAAACATATTATATCATAATTCCTCCACCTTAGACCATATTTTCTGCGTCTGAGCTATAACGATTTCATGACTTGGTTTCTAAAATGAGCGCCAGGGCAGTAAGACCAAGTTGCTGATAAACATCTGTCAGTTCAAATGATAAACCTAATAGTCCTCTGGTTTATGATTGAGGAAAGAAAGAGAGTTTTATAGACAATCTTGCGTTTTATCTATTGTCTTGTGAAATCTAAGATAGTTATATGATTGTGCAGGCCGGTAAATGTCTCCTTGGATATGCTCTTGAAGCTTGTAGCAGTGTTCGGTACGGTTATACGCTCAACTGTCTCAGCTCCACGGATTGTCGGCGTTGATCTTCATGCAGATGAAAGGTACTCAAGTTCACGCCACTCTCTGGAACCTCAATTAGTTTACTAGGTTGATTCTCATTTACCAAGAAAAGTAAATAAACAACAATGCAGGCTACAACTCTGCCAAATTTGTTCTGCGGGATTGCACAAGATTCAAAGGATTCTTCCAGTTCTCGCAAGGTAAACATCCTAAGCATCTTGTTTTCATCAACTCATGAACTTAATTATTGAGAGTAGTCTTCGGTCTGAATACAGAAGAGGCGGTCTAATAACAAGAAAGGCTCAAGAACTAAACCTAGTTCTTCAAGAGCCATAGCCACAGGCAAAACCATCAATAATCATATAACTGCTCGGCAAGTTGTTGTAATGTACATTGCAAAGAAGCATCTTGTGTCTCTCGTGTCCAATATCTCATTGAGGTTTTCATATATGTGGATTCATATATCAGAGAGAAAGGCAGAGTCTTTTGCTGCGGGATGGATCGAAATATATAGTCCTCAGAAGAAATACTTGGAAGCTAATGGTTGTTGTAAATCATTTTTTTGGCCTGAGTAGCTTCAATTCTTTATTTGTTATTATTCCGTGACTGCAACTCATTGATGTAATTCTAAGTTTAGTTCCTAACTGATGTGCTAATGCCTAGTGGGTTTATGTAGTCTTTTGTTATTTTATCTGCAATATCACTTGTAATAGACTTGAGCGGAGTTTCGTTTGAAAATTGTAAGAAACTCTATCAGTCCGATGCAACCAAATATGAAATATGCCTCATCGTTGAACATAAAAAGCATATATACACGAATATTTAAGTTTAGATGATCATATCTTTGTATAAAACAATCTTTATACAAAAGCATTTTGAGATAGTTGTCTCGTGAGTAAGATGAAAAGTTTAATTAGGATACTCAAAAACATAAGTTACCCACTAATGATCACCAAAGACGTTAACATGTAAGATAATTTAAATGGTAAATATTCTATAAACTTTGACACATAAAACAGTTGTTTGCAGTATGTAATTTTGTATATTAATCAACATTTTATTTTTTCAACTAAAACTAAACAAAAAACATGAATATCTAAATGAAAACTCGCAATTAACAGCCAAAATGGTAGCTCTAACCGAACCAATCGCTATGTATTGTATAGTGTCATTTTCCATTATAGTTTTGTCTTTTGGTAACAAAAGAGGGACACTTTGCGTTTATCTCACCATTTGCTTAACGCGGTAAATTAACAAGTTTATACCGCTGCCTTTCTTCTAATTAAAAACTTTGAAACTCTTCCACTTTTGGTTATTCGGAAATATTAGTCTTTAACTTTTTCATCGTTTTGGGGATTTCTTCAATCTTTAACGTCTTACATGACTTCTTTGATTAAAAAAATCACCTGTTAACCATATAAAATATCAATGAAAAACTTGCAAACTTTGTTCTTCTATATATTTTCCTTACCAACTAAAAATTATAAACTCCTCACTTTTGACAAGTATTAGTCCTAACGTTTTATCTTTTTTGATGTTTTGGGATTTCTTCAAACTTTTGACATTGCTAGAGTATTATTTCGTGTATATATTTTTTAAAATATTTGATACTACCTTCTATGTTAGAAATCATATGTTAAACGTACAAACAATCAAATATATGATATATATAGCTCATCCGGTTAATGGAGTGTTGTTTATCTTTCTCTTTTCATGGCTATAACTTAAAATTATTTAAAAACTCAGGGTTTTTATAGAAATCTAATAATCAAACCGAAAAATATTCAACTGGAACAGAAAATTCCTTGAAATATAGAAAATATTTTCGATATAGAAAAGTGAATCGAATCAGTATCTAAACGGAACACTGCATCAAGCAAAACTCGGAAAGATCAAAAAAAAAAAAAAGAAATATCAAAACGTAAACAAGAATTCGGATAGAGCATACGTAAAAGCAAGTCACATTGGTTGCAGAAATCAAGAAGAAGAACAAAAAAAATTGTTGAACTTATTGGGTTTTGGAGTTGCGTAAGTAGTAAACTACAATCACTCCTGTCTCAATGTTGTAAAATAATAGAAGAACGCAAAACATGGAATTTTTTTTTCTTTTTTTACTAATTAGTTTTATTTTGAGAAATTGGTACAAATGCCCTTCCTTCTATGTCACTTTGCAAAAATGCCCCTCTCTTTTATCTGACTAAACTTTAGGTTGAAATTGACGATTTTGCCCTTCTTCTCTCTCACGCGTTAATCGCGTTTCTCTCTCTTTTCCTCTCTCTTGCGGCGAATATGGCGATGAAGATCACGCCTCCGATTGTTCCTCCGATTGCGCCTCCGGTGGTGAAATCAGAAGAGCAGGAGTACGATCAAGGGGATCTGCTCTTGCCGACGCTTACTCTCGCAAGGCTGATGTTGTGGTTCGTGGCTATGGCGGCTACAACACCCGATTGGCTCTCTTCTTACTTCATCACATCTTCCCTCTTGTCAGTACTCTTATCTCTCTCTCTCCATAGTCTTGAGTCTACAACGTTGAATCGAAATTGGATTACATACGAATTTGGTAGTCAGGGGTGGTTTTGTTCATGATCTGTAGTGATTGTGATTATGATAGATCTTCGACTTTTGTCACTTGTGCAAACCTCTGGATCATGAGTTTCTCTAAATGCATTACACAGCAGCTTGTTTTTCTTATGAGTGTTATGATTCAGTGATGAATGTTATCAGTGATCTGAAATGAGAGAACTGATTCAAGTACAAAAGCAATTACGTGTACAGATATCATGAGAACTCTTACTAGCAGTGGTGTTGTTTCGGTGTGCCTATATTTTAGTGTGTATTTCTACTCTCTTTGCTTAGGGCTCTTCGTCTCCTCCTGTTGCTACGACGATATTCTTCGGTGCAAACGATGCAGCTCTTAAAGGAAGAACGAGTGATAGACAACATGTGCCGGTGGAAGAGTATAAAGATAATGTCAGAAAGATTGTGCAGCATTTGAAGGTTTTTATTTGCTTCCATGATCCTCTCGCTTGCACTGATTTTTCTTGAAATGTCTTCGTTGAAAAACTAATGACTCTGTTTTTGTAGAAATGTTCACCTACCATGCTAATCGTGCTTATAACTCCACCACCAATTGATGAAGCTGGACGGCAAAGTTATGCAGAGTAGGCTTTATTTTGATCCCTATCTTCGTTCTCAAAACATTTAGCCCGATACATCTCAGGAACTTGGTCAGCGATGTGTCAACTTATGGTCCAAGATGCAGGAAACTAATGATTGGCAGAAAAAGTACCTAAGGTCTGTTTCTAACTCTGATCCCAAAATGTTGTTGGTTTTTCAAAAACACTCATCTCCTGAATCATTTTTGTTGTTTATAAATGGTTCTTGCTTGTTGTTTTTGGCTTAAGCAGTGATGGGCTCCATCTCACGCCTGAAGGAAATGGAGTAGTTTTTGAGGAAGTCTCGAGAGTTTTTAGAGAAGCTTGGCTCTCTCCTGAAGAGTTTTGATCCATTTCAGGTTAATATAAGGATGATACACATTTAGATGGAAAGAAGAGAAAAGAATGTTCAGAACCAATGAAAAGCGTCTCAAAGATCGACTCGGATGAAGATATTTCATTGAGATTTAGCTTCTGAGCTCTGCACATAAGTTATAGACAATTGGCAATTGGCA
The DNA here is from genome assembly GCA_011420285.2 of Erysimum cheiranthoides. Classification (NCBI taxonomy): domain Eukaryota; kingdom Viridiplantae; phylum Streptophyta; class Magnoliopsida; order Brassicales; family Brassicaceae; genus Erysimum; species Erysimum cheiranthoides. The sequence continues at coordinate 21,903,429 of CM022176.2, read as the reverse complement.
AGAATTGTGGCTGGCTCGGTTCTTGCAGGAGAGCTTTCACTAATGTCTGCTGTTACAGCTGGACAGCTTGTGAAGAGTCACATGAAGTACAACAGATCCAGCAGAGACATTGGCCCTTCGTCTCAAGTCAACAGATGATGTTTGGAGCACGACGAGACAAATAATAATAAAACAAAAACCCAAAATTAGATTGATGTAATTTTAACCTCATTTATTTTCTTCTTCATCGATCTCTTTTCTTATCTATTTGTACTCATGTCTCCAAATTATCTTAATTTATGTAAATTCTTTTTTGTCCTTCCATCTCTATTGCTTTTATATTGTTTTTTCAAAGTTTTTATATGGTTTTTATATGGTTTTTATATGGTTTTTACAAGGTTTAATACTTTTATAATGATTTTATAAGGCTTTTTACATGGTTTTACAAGGTTGTATATATAGTTGTTTATATGGTTTTTACATGGATTTTACAAGGTTGTTTATATGATTGTTTACATGGTTTTTACAAAGTTGTTTATATGGTTTTTACATGGTTTTTACATGGTTTTTATATGTTAATTATTGTAAGGTTTTATATGGTTTTTACATGGTTTTTATATGGTAATTATTGTAAGGTTGTATATGATTTTACATTGTTCTTACATGGTTTTTACATGGTTTTAATATGGTAATTATTGTAAGGTTTTATATGGTTTTTACATGGTTTTATATGTTAATTATTGTAAGGTTTTATAAGGTTATTACATGGTTTTAATATGGTAATTATATGGTTTTTATATGGTTTTTATATGGTTTTTACATGGTTTTTACATGGATTTTATATGGTTTTTATATGGTTTTTACATGGTTTTTATATGGTTTTTATATGGTTTTTACATGGTTTTTACATGATTTTTATACGGTAATTATTGTAAGGTTTTATAAGGTTATTACATGGTTTTAATATGGTAATTATATAGTTTTTATATGGCTTTTACATGGTTTTTACATGGATTTTACATGGATTTTATATGGTTTTTATATGGTTTTTACATGGTTTTTACATGGTTTTTATATGATTTTATAAGATAATTTTATTTGAGATTGTTTTTCCAATGATGAAGGCAGCCCAAAGATCATAAAATAACAGTTTAGTTACAATAAAATTTTCAATTTATATGTTATTTATATGGTTTTTATAATGGTTTTTACATAGTATTTATATGGTTTTTTTATGGTTTTTATAAAACTAGTTCTCTGATTCTCGAAAGATTAATTGAAAAACAAATACCAACACATAGATATTAACATACATCTCATAAACTCTGTTTCAAAAACAAACAACAACACATACATCTTAACAAATTATCTTACTATTTTAAAAACTACAACACAATCATTGTGGTCTCAAGTGCTCCACTAATGATTGTTCAGACACCTCACTGTCACGTTTGCAATCGTGAATAACTTTTGTGATGTAATTAGACTCGAGTGCAGGCTTACACGCTTTCATAAGCACCTCTCCACCTTCGATGACATCAACCAAGTATATTGCATTAGAGAATGCAATCTGCCAAGATAAGATCTCCAGTAAAAAGAATTATAAACTACCAAGAGAGGTAAGACATATATCATAGAGCAAAGAGATAGATAACAAAGGTCACACCTGCATGATACAAAGCTTTCTATGTCGACAGAGGTCAACACCTTCACAGTCAAAACCAATAACCAATTTCTTTTCCGGAGAAGGGTTTAGGAAATCAGCAGGAAGTTGCAAAGGATCCGTCACTATGTGAATCGGAACTGGTGGCTCATTAGCTTCTTGTGTTGGTGACCTCCCCCCTGCAGAGTAAAACTCAGACATGAGACAAGAGGTTTAAGACAATATCCACTACTTGCATATACCAAAATACAAATAAATCGCTGAAAATGAAAACTAACATTAACATTAACATGTTAAGATAATAATCAATCTAATCCAACTCTCATACATTCATCACTCCGCTTAATCTCGCAATTCCACAGTTCCATAAGACATTAAAGATCAAACCAAAAATCAAACGAAAACTGCTTAAGCACATTTTAGATCAATAGATGTTGAAACTAACTAACATGTATAGTTTCAAACAGAGATACATTAATGATCTTTTTTCAACTCATGCATTCATCTTTCAGCTTAATCTCACAATTCCACAGTTCCATAAGACATTTAAACATCAAATTATAAAGTAAACGAAAAAATTATTCGTATGAAGATAGCCATAACGAAAATAGATAGCTAAACCCACATTTCGATCAGAAACAAAGTAACGTTAAACAATTTAATAGGATTACTACGCAATTAAACAAACGAAACCAATTTTGACTAAAAAGGCTCGATTGAATCTGAGAAGAAATTAAGAATGACATAATCCACAAGAAGTTGGACTTAACCCAGGAGGAATAGTGATACAAGTCGATCTCGAAATCGGAAGTTTCACCGGAGACATGAGCTAAATCAGAGAGAGACGCCGAAATCGAGTCGGAGAGAGACGCCGGAATCGAGTCGAAGAGAGAAACGCCGGAATCGAGTCGGAGAGAGACGCCGAAATCGTGTCGGAGAGAGAAGCCGGAATCGAGTCGGAGAGAGACGCCGGAATCGAGTCGGAGAGAGAGAAACGGAATCGAGTCGTCGAGGAGAGAAAACAGATGGAGAAGAGAATAGAGATTTAGGTTTTAGAGGGCAATTCAGTCTTTTGTTACAGTTAATAGGGGTATTTTTAAAAAGGGAAAAAGGGAAAGGGCATTTTTGCTTAAGGGCATGGCTAAAAGGGTATTTTTGCAAATCTCCCTTTTATTTTCGTTATTTGTTTTTCGGTTTTTTTTTTCTTTATTAAAATATATAAAGCCTCTCGGATTAGGTCGAAGAATCCAAAAACTTCAAAGTATGATTTTCTTAATTATTTATTTGACACAGGAGGAGTAGGACACGAGTCGCTGCTAACTTTTTAAAAGATATTTTGCTTTTATTATTTTAATTTTAGATCTTTTTATTTGATTATATTTACCCGGTTCAACTAAAATATCTGTTATTAGGTTTCGTTTCTTTTCCTTTCAATAGATCGATAGATTATAGAAATAAATCGTGGCTATAAAACAATCCATCAGTTTGTTGTCTTCCTTTCATGCAAAGCAAACAAAAACTCTTCTTCTCTTCTCCTCTGTTTCTTTCTCTCTCTCTCTCTCTCTCTCCCTCGAGCTGGCTCTTGTCTTGTCTACTTTTATTACAGTGCTTCTGCATGGTTCAGGTTTTTCTTCTGTCCCGTAATTTGTCTCTTGGGTCTCTAAAATTGCTGTCTCCTGTGACTAAAGATCCTATCTTTCGATAAATTTAATCACCACCGCCATTAATTTCATCATTGACCTTTGTCGATTCCATTCGCTCTCTTTATATCTTCGTAAACAGAGAGAGGCTATAATTTGATGATTATATATTGGAGTATTCCTTTTCTTATAAGCTTGTCAATAAATTTGCAATCAATGAGAGCCTCGTTATTATCTCATAATACAGTAATGACTCTGCTTAGATCTAAAACAATTCATAAAGTTATTTCCTTTTTTCTCTTCATAAATTTTTTAAAAATTTGCTTAGCCGTTTCGCTTTCTCGGGGCCCAGGTGATTCGTCGTCTTCTTAGTACAACCTGAGAGAAGCCATTACTTGTTTGCTGTTACAAACTTGCCGCTTCAATTTTTTTTTTATTGCCGTTTTCTGGGAAATTTTTCTAGTTTCTTGGCTTATAGAAGTTTCAATTTTTGTGCATTAATACATTATCTACACTTGTTTGTGCGTTGTTTAGTGTAAGTAGTTCTCTTCTTTTGTAATGTTGGTTCCAAAAATTGATTACTTGTCTTGTGGATATTCAGACTGAGATAAGTCACATGCATGGTCTGTAATTCAGCCTATAAGACAGAGATTTAGTGACCAGTAAGGTCTCTTGTTCTCTGTTCTTGGGAGAACACAAAGGCAGTGTGGAGTCTGGTGAGTTTTCTCATTCTTGAAAGTTTTTAAAATTTCTTGCAAAATTAGTCTTTAGTTTGAATTGGGTTTGTTCGGTTGTGTAGCAGATAGATTTTATGGAACATGGTTTGCCGTCTATGAAGTCGATCAATTCATTGAAGTCACTTGTTAAAAAAAGAACCAATGCTCAAGAAGTGGTAAGCTTTGTTTTACTTTATAGAACCTCGATCATGTTCCGGGTTATTGTGCTGGTTACACTAACTAGCTTTGAATCTTGATAGAGTAAATCCGGGTGGAAAATGAAGCCTTTTTTGGCTCTCATGTGTACAGCACTTTTGATATTTTGGTATAAAACCACAAATTTTCAGTTTGAACAAACAGAGGTAATGTTGGAACCAACTCTATCGGTTTGATGGTCTTTGGATGTAGCCATTTGATTATTTGATAACTTAACAACTTTCTTGCTTCCACGCTTCAGATAGAAGAAACAGATTATCCTTTTGAAATGGCAAAGGTAACGTTTTCATGTTATATTCTTCATTTGTTGCGTATTACCGGTTTGATGTAAAGTTCACTCGTTGATGTTGTTCAGGAATCTGAAGCTGTTCAGGAATCTGAAGCTTTTAACGATAAATTAAAAGGCTTGCCTCACGGAATCATACAGCCTAGATCAGATCTTGAATTAAAGCCTCTCTGGTCAAGAAGTAGTCTGAGGTCAAAGGTTAGAGCTTTTGCATCATTGCAGAATATATAATCAAATGTTTCTTTAGCTAGAGGAGTTTCTGATGTTTGTTGTGATTATTAACACAGGGTGTCGAAATGACTAACCGTAACTTGTTGGCAATACCCGTAGGAATTAAGCAAAAGGGTAATGTTGACGCTCTTGTAAAGAAGGTATTGCAATTTTTGCTTGAGTTGATCCTAATCCTAGGCATTGGAGAACAGATAGAGATTTCCTCTTAACGTAAAAGCTCTTGTGTCTCAGTTTCTTCCGGCAAATTTCACGATTGTTCTTTTCCATTACGATGGAAATATGGATAAATGGCGGGATCTAGAGTGGAGTTCAAAGGCCATACATATAGTTGCACAAAACCAGACTAAATGGTACTTCAACTCGGAATATCCAATTATAATAACTAGTTTCCGGTAGAGTCTAAGCGCATCCTCGTTTAATGCATCTCTAAAAGAAAATAACATGGAAAGAATGTTTTGTTTTGATGTTCATATGTGTAACATTGGTTTATGAATTTTCCTCTCTTGATTTTAGGTGGTTTGCTAAACGGTTTCTCCATCCGGATGTTGTATCTATTTATGATTATATTTTTCTATGGGACGAGGATCTTGGAGTAGAGAACTTCAATCCAGAGAGGTTAAGTTTGGTTTCTTTTTTAACCTTCTTTATTCTATTCAACTACAAGGAGTCATGAACGTCACAGATGACCCTATTTTCTGCAGATATTTGAGGATAGTTAAATCAGTGGGACTAGAGATATCTCAACCGGCTTTGGACCATAACTCGACTGAAATACACCATAAGATCACACTTCGTTCTAGAACAAAGAAATTTCATAGGTTAAAAATTTTCATTCGAAGAGTGTTGGTTCTTTTTGTTTTCAGTTCATTTGGTACTTATATTGTCAACATGATGTCGAAAACGCAGGAGAGTTTACATCAACAGAGGCACTAAAAAGTGTTCTAATTCTAGCACAGATCCTCCTTGCACAGGGTAATAATGGTTTGGTTGGCGATGAATAATTTCTTGGAATTGTTGGCTATATATCTATTGATACATTTTGTTCTGTTTTCTCTGTTTGTAGATTTGTTGAAGGAATGGCTCCTGTGTTTTCGAAAGCTGCTTGGTTTTGTACTTGGAATCTTATACAGGTAATTTTGGCTTGATGGTTATCCACCTATATAAGTTATCTGATCCTGAAGTAATTTTTCACTTAAGGAAATTTTTGTTTTGGTTTTTGTAGAATGATTTGGTTCATGGATGGGGAATGGATATGAAACTCGGGTATTGTGCTCAGGTGACCTTTTCATTCTTCATAAATCACAATTCTCATTCAGGATTTTGTGGTACTAATGATCTTTCTGCCATGAACAAATTAGTCCTCGCTTGTATCTCTAGAATCTCGGTTTTAGTCGAACTACCGACCGTTTTGTATTCTTCCCTTTGAAACTTGTAAATACTCGAGATATTCTTATTTCTTGAGAAAAACCAAGAACTTACATTATGCTAACGATTTCACTGAAAACTCACCTTTCTTTTCCTAATTCTGAAGTTATGCATAATTTGGCATTGTTGATCGGATTGTTTTTAATCCATGATCCGTTTTATATGTTGCAGGGAGACAGAACGAAAAAGGTAGGAATTGTGGATAGCGAGTATATCTTTCATCAAGGCATTCAAACTTTAGGTGAAAGTGTTCATTCTGAGAAGAAGGTATATTCTCTAATAAGTGATATAAAAAGCACTTGTTTTGATCCGGATGACCAAACAATTCTTATATATAACCGTTGTTTTATAATATTCGCAGACCACTGCTCGTGATGTTGGGACCAGGGTAAGTCTTATCGACTCAAAAACATCCTCCATTTCCATTTCTGTTGTTCTTAACTAAAAAAGGGTCACTTCATTGTGAATTTTTTTCGTCCATATTTCAAAGAGACACGGCCATACAACCTTTGATTCAAGAACCGAGGTGAGTTTGTGGATTAATTCTCGATCAATTTTTTTTTTTTTTTTTTGTTATGTGCTCAATAAACCGGAAAAACTTAGCATCTTAGTGTTTGTGTCGTTTGGTGAAACAAGTAGATAAGGAGACAATCGACGTGGGAGCTTCAAACTTTTAAAGAACGATGGAACCGAGCGGTTGAAGAAGACAAGAACTGGATTGATCCGTCGGCATCGAGCTCGATGACGAAGAGGAAGAGTAACGGTAACAACAGAAGATTAAGGCGTGGTAGTAGTCACCGAGTAAAGCATAAGAGAAGTCGAGAGACATCAACAACAACAACAACACACAAATAGCAAAAGAAAGATATTTATACACAGATAATGTTTTCTTTATCTCATTAGTTAATATTATTAATTTTTTATTATACTTTTCCTTAGTTAGTAACTTATTAGTATAGCTTTATTTGAATTGAAAAGGGGTTCATATTAAGATTTATAAAATCTCATGTCCATTCTATTTCTTCGTCACTCAACTACTCCTTACTAATTCTAATTGAACCAATACAAATGAAAAGGTTTTTGAAGTTAAAAAGGAAAAAAGAGAAGTATTTACTTTGGCAAGCCATTTTTCCAACTGAGACTTGGACCAAGAAGTATATAAATGAAGATGTGATGTAGACTCAACTCAAAGGTCACTTTTTCAAATTTTCGATTACTTCAATTTGAATTTCTCTCCGTGTCTTCTCCACTGCTTTTTTTTTTAAGTGTCTCTATATGTGAAGCCTCACATTTATACATATGGAAACATTTCGATACAATTGAAAATTAAATTTACTGGTCAATGAACCTAATTGAAAGCAATTAAAACTGATTAAATTTTCAAAATCTATACTAATAAAAGGGGGTACTCTAAGCATTTCAGAGTGTCCACGTCAGCTTCTCCCAAAATCATTTCCCTGATGCCACGTGGCAATGTTGTATGCTTGAAAAAGAAAAGAAAAAAAGATAACAAATCATGAATAACCTTATTGACGTGAGTAAAAAAAATAAAAAAATAAAGCATAACCTATTGACGATTCATGTTCACCGTCACACATCTCATCCGCTTCATCTTCTGAAATCAGGAGGAAGTGGTGTACAAATCTCCCATGAATCAAGATTAGGATCATAGACTTGAACAACTAATCGTTCCTCGCTATCGACTAATCCGCCGATTCGCGAAGATCCACCGATGAGGATAAGCTTAGAATAGCCAGAGAGAGTAGTGAAAACGCTTAAAAGAGGATTGATTCTCGGAAATTGAACAGGAGAAGTAAATCGCGAATTAGGTTTAAGAATCGGTGAGAAGGAGAATCTAGGACCGGTGATGAAGAGGAAGCGATTAGATCCGACGAGATGATCGGAGGGGAAGGAGGAAGAAGAAGGAAGACGGAGCCAAGTGTTTGAGAGAGGATCGAAAGCGAAGGATTCGTTATGGAAATATGAAGTGTTGTGAATACCGAAGAGGAAGAGCCATGGTGATGAAGATGAAGATGAAGATGAAGATGAAGGAGGAAGAGAGATGATTATTGAACGCCACAGCTTGAAGACGAGAGTGAAACGGACTAAGGAAGAGACTTGGAGATGAGAAAGGATTGATTCAGTGACATCGTAGTTTAGATTAATGAAGGTTGATGATTCGATTTCTGGATTGTAAATTATAAAAAGGTTCAAACTTCAAAGTAACATTGTTAGTTCCTCTTTGTGATCGACAGGGACAAATCAACTCGATGGTCTCAAATTGCAATGGATATTGTACTGCGCATCAAAACCTACACTCCCTGGTAAGTATGTAACCGAGTCTGTCTTTGATGTTTGGAAAGAGATTCTCTGAGATATATTGCTGATGATGCTTCATGTTTTCTCATTGCAGGCACAATCCATAACTCAACAAAGGCTTTATGGAACTGTAAGTTGTTCTCTGAATCAGTCTGCAGAACCCTAAGTTTGATCTCATAAATGAATGTTTGAGCAGGTTTGATTGAACTTTTAAGTTGAAAATTATGGCTGGAACAATTGAGTTTCAGACCAGAAGCTATGTATGAAAGACTTCAAGACATGGTAAAACACTTGAACTATACCTTTTAAAGCTGTCTCATTCTCATGTGCTTCTTTCTTATTACAAAGGAATTAGAGGAATTTGTGTTTATTCATGAATGTTAGGGACAATCAAGTTTTAGACATCATTCTCAGCAACATTGCGACTCTTCAAAACATCAACTATCCAACAAGAATTTCTCTCACTGAGCCACTCTTCCTTTTTAGCAGCAGAATTGTGATTTTTTTTTTTATAAATATATTTAGGGTGCTGGATTTCAGGAAAGAGATAAAAGGTGCCACCGTGGATGTTGCCCTTCAATGGTATGTTGCTTTTCCTATTATATACATGATTATAATATCCAACTTGCACTTTTTTAAGAGGTAATCTGCTTGGGTTTACCATACCCACAAAAATGAACACTTTGGCTGCATGATTTTGTGGCTTTACTCTTATCTTTAATTGGTTCAGTAAAGGTGGTAAACATTTGTTCATGGTATTCTTGACATGCTGTCGTTTGTTTTTCCCAAGAAAACACATATTATAATGACTATTCTTAACTGATCTGATCTCATTGGCTTTTAGGTGCTCAGATGCATATTCAGACACAGTGATGGGATATGCCAATAGCATTCGCACCATTGATGGTGGAAAACACATTGAATGTGTGAAAGCTTCATTAACAAGGACTCTTAATACCCTTGCAAAAAAGTCAAAGGCTGTTAAGGTATGACATCAATAACCAGCTTAACTTATGTGGCTATTTTTATTTTCATTTTTTTACGAGGGTTCGACCTTTATCTCCATGATCTTTTCTCCTTTTTGTGAAAATCTCATGTGCTTTTCCACCTACTGTTTTTCATAATTATAGTTTGGTTGAAAGAGTCCTCAGAGATTATGTGGGTAGAGAACTTTATTCTCCTCTTTGTGGACTGGATTGAATTTGAACTCCTGTACATATACAGTGTAGTATGCTCTACTGTAAAACGATTTTTAGTTCCTCCCTGCTTTTACAGACAATGAAACATTTTACTTCCTAAAAATGTTTTTTTGTATGTTTATAATTTTATATACTTTTGTTGGTTGTGTTTTCAGGAAATGGGGAACAACCTTATTTGTATGTATGGGCTTAGCAACGAAGGCTCATCTCTTGAATACTTTCCATTCCAAAAGAATAACCCTTCTACTAAATTCTATATCACTGATTCCAGAAATGAAAGTGCAGCCTCTCTCCTTTCTAACTTTGATTTTGCTTTGGCTCAGTATTTGGTGGGTATTATTCATCCTATAAAACATATTCGATGATGGTTTATGGAAAAGAGTATGAAATGTTGAAATGTTTATTTATGGAAAACAGAGATTTTATTTTGAGTCTATTTGAGAACTAGGAAAAAAAGACTCAGTCGAAAACTAGCATATGAATTGTGTCGATTACTAACATGATCTGCTTACGTTTGTATCAGTAATAACATCTTCTTTACCAACTTTATTTCTTTGCAGCTTCCTTGATTATATATAGGTTAGACATCCTCATGAAATTTACTTGACAATTTGAAATATGTAAGATTGTAAATGGAGTTACCAAAGTCGATGGGGTTCAAGAAGCTCCAAAGATGAACCAAAAAGACGATAAAATTGCATAAAGAGTTAAGGTATTTATCTCTCTGTTTCTCTTCTTCTGTAAATGATTCTTGAAAAGACAATATCCTTCATTGTATTTCATTGGATAGAAAGGGGTCCAAGTTTCTAGCTAAATGCCCTGTAAATCAATGATGTTAAACTTAAGGAGGTTTGTGTTGCAACTTTGGTAGTTCACTAAGAGGTAAGTCCCTCTTACTAATGTTGTGTCTCTAATTCTAAAATGTTACAATCAACTTTTTCTAAAAGAGATGCAACATAGCCATATGGACATGAGGTGGACCAACAGTGGATTCTAAAAGTAAAGTGTCTATGAGGTTCTTACGAATCAGAGTGTTGACAAATCGTACGTGGAACAAACCCCCGCGTAGCGGGGTGTTCACCTAGTAAAACTAAAATGTCTATAGATTATAGTTAACTGCTTCTTTTTGGGTTAATTTGTACATATATTTCTCATCCTTAGCAAATTTCTCCTCCTATTTAGTTTTGGTATATTTATTTAAATAAAAATTAAAGATAATATTGACAAAAAGTAATAATGAGAAATATTAGTTAAAAAAATAGTAAAATATTGGGAGGTAAAACTGAAAAGCTGTATGTATATTTCTTTTCCACATTTCAAAGTTTCATAGTTAAGAGATCTCAGATCGATTCCAAGTTCTGATCTTGTGATTCGAGATACGCTTTGGTAACCATGGCTGGTCGCTACGATCGGAACCCTTTCGACGAACAAGAAGAAGTCAATCCTTTTGCCGTAAGCTTTTACTCTTCTTTTCTCCGATTTCACTAGTGAACTCAAATCCGGCGTAATTCTCCGTTAAAACATAGCTCTTTCGCTCTGAGTGATCTAATTTGGCGTATTCGAGTCTTGTCAATCTTACGTAGGGTTTATTTTGTGGGGTTTCTAATAGTGTGTGTGTTTGCTTCACTAGGCGAGAATGTAATCCAAATTTCTTGAAATTTTGTAACTTTATAACTTCTTATTGATGAAATTATGGACACTTGATGGATTCTACTATAGCTAGTAGAGTTGTTCTCGAGTTCTTGATTTCAGCTCTTTGTTGTACTCTATTGGTATCTGGATATGTGCTCCTCTTTGATTCTGAAAACCATTTTGGGTGTCTAATGATTGTTTTTCTACCTTCTTAGAATCCTGGGAGTGTTCCTGCTGCTTCCAATTCCAGACTATCTCCTTTGCCTCCGGAACCTGCTGGTTTTGGCTATGGTCGTACCGTTGACATTCCTCTTGATAGACCGGGGTCTTCTACACAGGTTTGATTGACGATGGAGTAGACATTCTACATTTTGTGATTTGGTGGATTTTATAATTAGTTCGAATGATTTTTCCTTGTTTTATTCTTTCATTGTTGGGTATACAGGATTTGAAGAAGAAAGAGAAGGAGCTCCAAGCCAAAGAAGCTGAGCTAAGACGACGAGAGCAGGTGAAACTTTGACTCAAGCAGAACCCTTTGAAACTCACATTTATACTTCCTCAAGTAGATTCTATTGAACCTTTTGTGATTAGAAAAAGCCAGTTGAAGGTATTTTGTGTATCTAGAGTTTTCAATTGCTGATTTATTTTTGTTTCTATGTAGGATCTCAAACGGAAAGAGGACGCTGCTGCACGAGGTACATATCTTATATGGTTTAGGCGAACATCTACCTCTTTTCAGCACCTGTTGCAATACTGTTACTTAGAGGATTTGAATTTTGTGTTCAATGTAACCTATGATATGTGTCTCTGTTGGTTAATTCATAGTTTTACTTGCCTATATGTAGCTATAGGATTTTGATCATATATTACCTTTCTTTGTAGCCGGAATTGTTATCGAGGCGAAAAACTGGCCACCCTTCTTCCCACTTATCCACCATGACATCGCTAATGAAATTCCGGTTCGTCTACAAAGGCTACAGTATATTGCATTTGCAACATACTTGGGTACGTATATATAAGTCTTACTTGGAGAGTGAGGACGTTTGCCCAAACACTCATTAATTCCACTTCACTTATATGGGTTAAATAAGAAAATTATAAGATGGTAAATTTTACTCGTGTGTGTGTGTCCATGTCCAACAGGGTTGGTTCTTGCACTTTTCTGGAATATCATTGCCGTTACTACAGCTTGGATCAAAGGAGAAGGTTTCTTCGTGTTCTCTTACACACGTCTAATGTTCATTGTTTGCTGGCCAAGTCCTCAGTAATGGTCCTTCTCTGTATATTCTACAGCTTTGGGTATTTATATTTTTTCAGGAGTAACAATTTGGCTTCTCGCCGTTATTTACTTCATATCGGGTGTCCCAGGAGGCTATGTGTTATGGTATCGGCCTCTCTACCATGCCTTCAGGTTCTTATTTTTCCATCCCTAGCCACTAACTTTGTGTATAAATGAAGGAAAGTGTTTGTAGTATGTATATTTATTTTTCCACATTCTCTTACTCAATGTTTCCTTTGTGTTGAATTCCTGCAGAAGTGATAGTGCATTCAACTTTGGATGGTTTTTCTTGTTCTACATGGTGAGCCCTTAGTTTATTGCTCATTTTAGCGGCAGATTTTCTGCATAGTTTTTAACAGACTTACCTAAACTTCATCTGCTTTCTGGCCACAGCTCCACATACTTTTCTGCGTCTTTGCTGCAGTTGCTCCTCCTATTGTCTTCAAAGGAAAATCACTTGCGTAAGTTCCTCCAAAACTTCAAAGACATCTACGGTTAACAGAGTTAATGTTATCAAGTGTCTGATGATCTTAAAATGTCTGATGATCTTCACATTTACAGGGGCATATTACCTGCAATAGATGTGTTGAGCGCTCAGGCATTGGTCGGGGTAAGCCCTTTTCATCCCTTGATCATTCAGGCTGCAACCATAAAATCTTGTCTGATAAACGTGGAGGCTCCTTCTCATACAATCACTCGTCAATGATTTCTTGTTTTTTCCTTTTTAACAGATCTTCTACTTCATCGGGTTTGGGTTATTCTGCCTTGAATCTGTGGTCAGCATCTGGGTGATTCAGGTCTCTTTCCGAATCTCTAAACTGATAAGATACAATCTCTGGATCAATATATGTTTCTGAGGCAAAACTCTTTAAACATTGGATTTGTGCAGCAAGTATACATGTACTTCCGAGGAAGCGGGAAAGCGGATGAGATGAGACGGGATGCTGCAAGAGGAGCCATGAGAGCTGCTATATGATGCAAATGTAAATCAATGATTGAAATCATCTCTTCTGAAGCATTGCTTTACACTCTTCTTCAGTTGTTATTTAGCTTTGCTGATCGATTGTTTTTTCTTGAGCTTTTTTTTTTTGTTTTCATCAGCTGTTCTTAAAAGTAGTTAAAGTAAAGCTAGTGTATAAAAATGTGTTTGTTCAATTTCAGTTAAGATTTCTTACACTCTCGCAAACTATTCATTGTTCGATGTTTTGTTACTTATTGTGTCTCAAAAATATCTCGCGAATCTTGCTATGGTTGTGTTATCCACATGCATTAATGTTTTTAAAAAGAACACCTAATCCTTATTGTAACTTAATTATTTTTCTCCACTAAGCATTCATTACTTAGATGAACCAGCAGGTTTTTTGTCATTCAAGTCCACAACAAACTCCTTAGACTCAAACGGAAGAGCACCAGCAGTGTAAAGACTCTTCCTTCCATCATAAGCAGCAGGAATCTTCTTCCCCATTTGTGACTCTCCATAAGTCCGCACCAACGTTGTCATCACGTCTCTGTTCACCTTCTTCGAAATAACCTCCGGCGTGATCGAAACCTATTAACCAAAAAAGATCAAACAAACATCAATCCACAAAAGCTTCATCCACGAAGCAACCAACAACAACAACGCTAACCGACAAAACATATGAGCAAAACATATCAAACAAACATCAACCCACAAAAACTTCATCAGCGAAGCAACCAACAACAAAACGCTAACCGAAAAAACAAGTCCGAAATGTAAAGACACAAAACAGAACAACCCAAACAACCAAATAAACACAAGAAATCAGTAAAACCGAAGGAAGCTTACGTCGTAATGATACAGATCTCTATCAGCAACTTGAACGAGGAAATGATTCGCACGAATCGTTACTTTCTTCCCCGCTTGACCAAACCCAGGCCGTACCGGATACGTCGCCGCCTTCGAGGAAGCCGGAGGAACCGTCGGAGTAATCTGCAATTTCTCTTCTAACTCTTTACTAAGGGACGAACCGGAACCGGAACCAGACTCCTGTCTTAACTTAAAGCTCTTACAAAAAAATGATTACCAGGATTTGTAAGATTGTTGCAATTATTTTGCTTGCTTCCGGTTCAGGTATTTTAGAAGAGCTTCCTTGCCTTTCTATCTAACACTCTACTACTTTCTATACAAATTTTCGCCAAGAAACGTTGACACAATGATCAATCATCCCCTTTCAAAGAGGGAGTAGTTTAAATAAAGTAACATGACAAAGATTTTCATGGTAGAGTATTAACAAGACTTGGATATAAGCACAGGGTATGTCCCATAATAAGAAGTCTTAACTTGAACAAACCATAACAAGAGTATATCCCATGATAAGAAGTCTTTAACTTAAACAAACCATTAAATGATTGGACATGGACGCAGTTTTACTTCTTCTTCTTGTTTACCTCGTTCAAAGAAGGTTCTCCAATCCTCTTCTTCTTCAACTTCTTCTCCTCCTCCTCCTACTCGAAAAAAACAATTAAACCATAATATAAGAGTATATCCCCTAATAAGAAGTCTTAACCATTAAAGTGTAGTAAATGAGAAAATGTAATGATTACAAGCTGAAAGGCAAGGATGCTTACGTTCTGTTTATGTTCATCACTGTTGTAATGGATGTCCATGTTATACTCGTCGTAGCCAGGATATTTGCAAAGACTGCAAAAATGGAGAGGAACACCCTTCTCGTTTAAGGCCACCGATTCAAACAACTACACACACACACGTACATCCACAATGAATTTCAAGAAAATTACAAATGTAATAAAACAAACGCTGATGAGAGTTAGAAGGCAAGGATGCTTACCTCCTGTTTATGTTCATCACTCTTGAGATGGTTGACGAAAGATTCACAGCTTTCAAATCCATAATCATATATATCGCAAATGTAGCAAAACCAGTCAGGTCCATACACATGTTTATCCTCCTAAGACTCGTCTAAATTCTCCTCTAATAAGGTTTCCCAGTGGCACATTCTACCCCAAGACGGGAGGTAAGCTGGTGGGTTATAAGTTTTTGGATGTGCACGAAAAAAAGTGTATCCTCCGTAAGGCACAGCTGAGGGGGAAAGCCACGAAGGATTACAGGATATGAGCATTATTTCACCCGGGGGTGGAGTATGCTCTGACCATCTTATTAGAAAATAAAACAAGCTATTCCCACCTGGAAATTACCCAAAGGCCAGATGCATTAATAACTGAATAATCAACAAACCCATGATATTAGTAGATAGACTAACCGAAGACGGCGTGTTTAATAAGGATTCCAGAATCAGAGAGCGCTTTCAAGACTTGAGGAGAGACGTATTCTAGATTGCCAACTGCACTTATTTCGACTCGACGAGGTTCGCCAATCATCTTTCTGAGCGCCGATTCTATACTCCGACGGACATTACGAGGATCAAAACCATCGGGAACCGGACAGGTGTTGAGGTCCCACCACACCCCCGTGAACGGTACAAAATCACCTACGCGCGAAAATCAATCACAAAACAAATATCGCAGTTAGTTCTAGGAGACTAGAAAAATCGTTCCAAGTAATTGACAACATTATGAATCCAAAACTACCGACCTCCTGTCATATCGAACTTTGATCGGATCGGGGGAGAGAGAGAGGAGATCTATTAGTCTCGATCGGTTTAGGGTTTTCCTTCGACTTCGACAATATACATATACTAGCATTATGGCCCCTACAGGGGCTTACTAAAAAATTGCAACTATAGATTTTTTAAAAAAAAATTATAATAATTCAATTTATTGATATATAGTAAGTTGTAAAAATTCCAACGAAATAGTAACTAAATGTATTTAGAAAAAAAAAATTTTGATCTCTGGATCAATATTTGTTTCTGAGGCAAAACTCTTTAAACATTTGAATTTGCCATTTGATTTGTGCAGCAAGTATACATGCATGTACTTCCGAGGAAGCAGGAAAGCGGATGAGATGAGACGGGATGCTGCAAGAGGAGCCATGAGAGCTGCTATATGATGCAAATGTAAATCAATGATTGAAATCATCTCTTCTGAAGCATTGCTTTACACTCTTCTTCAGTTGTTATTTAGCTTTGCTGATCGATTTTTTTTTTCTTGAGCTTTTTTTTTTTTGTTTTCATTAGCTGTTCTTAAAAGTAGTAAAAGTAAAGCTCATGTATAAAAGTATACATGCATGTACTTCCGAGGAAGCAGGAAAGCGGATGAGATGAGACGGGATGCTGCAAGAGGAGCCATGAGAGCTGCTATATGATGCAAATGTAAATCAATGATTGAAATCATCTCTTCTGAAGCATTGCTTTACACTCTTCTTCAGTTGTTATTTAGCTTTGCTGATCGATTTTTTTTTTCTTGAGCTTTTTTTTTTTTGTTTTCATTAGCTGTTCTTAAAAGTAGTAAAAGTAAAGCTCATGTATAAAAATGTGTTTGTTCAATTTGAGTTGTGATTTTCTTACACACTTGCAAACTATCCACAAGTCTTGCAATGGATCGTGTTATCCACATGCATTAATGTTTTAAAAAGGAACACCTAATCCTTCTTGTAGTATTAATTATTCTTCTCCACTAACCTTTTGGTGCGACCCTATCTAATTTCTCACGTGATTTTTGTTGTTAGTCTGGAAACTATTAAGAACATTTTATTAGTTTAGCTTTCGGTTAATGCATTATGCATCGAATTCCTAAAAGATAAGTAAGCTTTTTTGGTTTTAGGCACGTGAATTTAGTGCAAAATGTATTATTTAGACTATTAGTACTATTAATCACGGAGCACTAAAAGAATCTTTTTTTGTCCCTTTTTATGAAATGATCAATCTACCCTTACGAATGAGTATTACTTTTTAGTCTTTTATCCTAGTGGGAACACAAGTTGGTGTCCACTTTAACGTAAAGCTTACTTTTTTTTTCATATTAAGTTGTTAATTATAAGCTTGCAGCCATCGATGCAATGTACTTGGATTGGATATTATGCATTTTAGATAACAATTACAATTTACCCACTATGGAAAAGATAATTATATTTAATTCGTAAATTATTATCTTAGAATGTTATCGTTTATTAAATTCTTCAGTACTATAATGTGATCAAAACAAAACCCTATCAAACCAAATCAAAGTAGACTAATGAAGTAAGAATCTTTTCTTAATAGAAGGGCGGCAAGGGGCAGAAATGTCTATGCAGATGATAATGGATAATAATTGGGTCAAACTTGTATAGTATTAGCCAAAAGCAATGTTATTTTAGAGAGCACCTTAAAATTTCCCTTTATATAAGACCTATGAGTCACCTTGTGGTTGTAATTTGTAGCAAATCAAACATTCTTGTTTTTCAGTTTACTCACTTCTTCTTCTCTACTTTCCACAAGACTTTGACTCCGAGTCCGAGAAGCAGTAAATGGAAGGCAGAGGAAAAGTCAATATGATCAATGGTGGCAATGGAACTAGGAAAGGTGGTAGAGAACACAGTAGCCGTCCGATCCCGAAGAGAGGACAAGTCACAGTTGGGATCTTGCTTGGTTTTGCGAATTCTTTTGCTTCCATCTTTGGCTCCACGAGAAACTTCCATGGATCCTAAATTTTGTCTGCTGCTTCTCATTTCCCACAGAAATATTTTCATTTATTTTCCAGAATCTTCCTGTGGTTTATTAAAGTGTGATATCTCATTTAAGATTGGTGATCTTGTAATCTTGTTTAGTCTCTAGTTTGTTGAGTTCATTTTCATTTTGCCTTTTCTTTTTGTACAAAATCTATGTAGCTTCACTTGTTTTATATATATATATATTGTGACCTTTCTTTTAGATTCCAGATTTCTCCTTAATTTTTATCAGCTTGATCTCTAATAGTGTATTTAACTTTTTAAACTGAATGACAGAAAAAGTAACTGATGAGCCTAATTATTGCAAGGCGCCGGAAAGAAAAATATGAGTAATAATTAATCTCATTTCTTATAAGTTAGAACATTCATACAGTGAAATAGTATTATTGACCTAGCATATGATCTAATCCTAAACACTTCTTGATAAACCAGTCCACAGGCATTAGCTGTCAAATTAATAGATAAAGCTAATTAGCTACGAAGAAAAGAATGTTCGATCTGTCTTAATTATTTAATTTTGTGAATGGACCAAATAATCTCCTAATCAAATGCTTTGATGGTCCGGTTCGATTCAAGTGGCAGCAACATCAGCATGATTGTCACTAAAAACCCGGTTTAGTATCATGGCTAGTCTAACTCCTCCCTGAACTATTCTCTTCATCACTATTGGCAACCTTGTATCGAAATATTCCTCTGCAAAATTATATACCGGAAATTAGAAAATCCTTTAGTTTTCTTACTATATATTAGTCATATATATATCCCACCAAAAAAAAAAAGTGACTATTGAAAATCCTTAATCCGATTAATTAAACTTCATTTGGTCGGGTTCATTTTTAAACTATTTTTGTTTGCGTACAAGAAAAAGAAGAAGCAAACAACGTACCTGATAAAGTTTCACCGGACTTGACGCCTTTGTAGCCCCATTTACAAGCTAACTTTATACTCTCCGAAGCATACCTGGATATACAATTTAAATTAGTTCCAAAAAATAAATTATATAGAGTATATCTCGAAATTGGATTTTCTCCACCCAAACAAATTCCAACTTCAGGAAATATTAAAACCCATCTTTCATTTTTAGATTTTCTGAGCAGAAAAGATTCAAGATTTGTAAGGCTAGCTTTAACAAACGTCGAACCAACCTCAGACCAAATAATTTAAAACTTACTTGTGTGGACAAGCGATAAGATCGTTGCATTCTGTCCACGAAGATAGATCGTCGTGCCATAATCCCTAATATATGATGATAACCATTATAAAAGTCACCGGTGAAAATAAAAAACTGAAAACTATATTAAATATATAAATAATTGTGTTTCATTACATTGGTGATGTTCTTCTCAAGATCCTCTTGGAGAAGATCCAAGTTCTTGTCGTAATATTCTTTTAGAGCCGTGAGAATGATTTCTCTGTCCCATACCTACACATTTTGTTTCATTAATTAATCCTTTTTTTTTTCGTAATGAAATTCAAAGTTGTAAGAGACAAAAGAAGAAGCTTACATGATGTAGATTTGATTTGTGTCTGTACCAACGTAAATCTATCGTGTTTCCCCCTTCATCACTTGTGAATCCCACATGCATCGGCTTTTTAAAGGTTAAAAAAAAAAACCATGTTACAAATTAATCATAATTAATTAAATATCTAAAATGAAAAGAACTATATATATGTGATGTGTGTAGAATGATTAGTAATAAACCTGATGAATATCTCCCATGAAATGAGACAAGAACAAAAGGGCTTCGGTCATGTTATCTATGATAGCAAGAAGAACACAATTAAAAAGAAAATACTAAGTACAAAAATACATCAAAAACCAAAATTTGTAGTTAAAAAAGGTTGGATATCATTATTATAGTAAATCAATAAAAATGATCACGTACATCGACGATCGGATGTTCCTTCACCGTAATGTTGAAGCTGAGACGTGAAATTCTGGATTGCTCCATCCACACACATATCCTTCAACCCATGTTGATCATGACAATCCCCTGTTTTTAAAAACAAAATTTTAATTATGTTTTTAACAGTAATCCGGTTTTGGTTTTTGTAGAATTTGATCAGTTTTAGTTAACTCCGGTTCAAGAGAAATAGAACCGGCTTAAGGTTGACTAAAAAAATGTTTATCGTCATGACTTACTGGAGTATTCGTAAGTGCAGGCTTGGTCCGGAGTGTCGATGTAATGGAGATGACTGGTCCAACGGTACTTGTACCAGTGTCGGATCTGGTCAGGCCACACACACAATGCTGATAAATCTCCCTTCACGTAATCCGGTAATAGATTCTCTACCACATGTGCCGGTCCTGCTTCTAAAAGATTCTGTTCAGACCACATAAACACAGACACATAAGAACTTTTGTAATTAATGATTGTTCAAATCTCTACCAAAAATCTTCAAATTTGATATGCCTTGATATCCCCTTAGTCTTGTTTGTATTCGTGATCATCTAAATGATAATATTAGGCATGGTTGGTAAGAGTTCTGAAAGCTTTCTACGATTATTTCTATAGCAATTTAAAAGTAAGTACTCATCTTACTTTAAAAGTTGTAGGTACATCTCACTAAAATTTCAACTTGCTGTAATTTAATTATTTTTTATGTCTATAGGATCACGAGTATATATTTACTTCATTATCCGCTCTATTATCTCCTGTTATCTAGTCCAAAGTGATTGACAAAAACCGAAAACCAAAATACTTAATTCAAACACCAGATCATTAACTTACCTGAGCAATTCTACATGTAAGAATATGACCTTCTTTGCTCCAGCTCCGGACAGAAGAAACCGAACACAAAATCAGTATACCTAATACAAGAATCAAACTCGTGGATGATCTAAAAGCCGATGCCATATCTTCAAACTTCAAATATTCTTATATAATAATGATCTCTTCTTGTGTAAGAATGTCTTCTCTTGACTCTTGTTTATAAGTTATAACAACTTCATAGAATTTGCAAAGAGAAGACACAAAGACATTATAAATAGAGAGACAAGAATGGACTTACAAGTTAGGTTAATTAGAAGCAACATATATGATGTTGAGTTTGTGTGCAAGCAAGACATTGCGAGTCTCATACGTTCCTCGTATAAAGTTGACAAATAGGTGCACGAGATATGACATAAGATAAGAGTCGCTAATTTATTAGTTAAAGCATATTCCTAATTTGTAACAGCATCATCCATGCGTGACATCAATTTATCATTTATGTATGTATGTATATTAAAAAATTTAAGCATCGCCTAATTTTGCAAAGGGAAACGTTTTCGTCTTTTTAATTTGTTTTCTTTGCCGTTGTTTCGAATTGAAATTCAGTAAGAATTTTAAGACTGAACCGAAGCAAACCAAACCAAACCGGCCGGTTGATAACGACGGAGGACTTGGGTGACTTTTTCTAATTTCAATTGTTTTGTTTTGGTCGCAAAGAAGACTTACGCTGATTTTTACCGGTCAATGATGAACACTTGAACAGCTTTGGTTCTTTCTTTTTTGCTCTTAATCAACAATATCTTCACCATTGAAGAATCTTAGTACCTTCACAATACGGTGAAGTTCTCAACTTGACATCGTCTTCTTCGATAATCACCCACTTGCTTCAACCAGGTTTGCCCTTTCTCTACTATGTTCATCTCTGCAAATTCTGTGTCCCTGAGGAGATTCAAAGTAATAACCTTTTAGCCCGATTCAGTTTTCTCGTCGTTCGATTTGGAAAATTTTGGCTCGTTCATGAATGATTTGATCCTGGGCTTTTTCACAGCATAAGATCTGTGACCTAATTTTGATTCCTCAAGTATCCCAAACTAGTGAGCTTACTAGTTAATCACTGGAAATTTCTGATAAAGTATTTGTATCTCAGGGATTGTTTTGTTGTAAACAATCTAGAAACGCTAGATAACTGTGCTAGCTGCTTCATCTGATTGGAATCATGATAAGTATGTACTTCTTAACTTGTTTCATTCAATGCAGAATCCAGAATGATAGACTTATCTACTCTATCTCCTGCGGAGATCACGGTGATGGGATCCGTGTTCTGTGTTTTGCTCTCGATGCACTTCACTATGCAGCTCGTATCCCAGCATCTGTTTTACTGGAAAACCCCCAAAGAACAGAAAGCCATTATAATTATTGTACTTATGGCTCCTGTTTACGCCATCAACTCTTTTGTGGGCTTGTTAGATGCTAAGGGAAGCAAACCCGTCTTCATGTTTCTAGACGCTGTTAAGGAATGCTATGAGGCACTTGTATGTTTCTTCTAGATTCTCTCTTGTTTCATTCCACTACATTTTCTCTCTTGTCTCATTCCACTACATTCTCTCTCTCTCTCTCTCTGGCTATTTCTTGATTTGTTGTGTTTGCTCTGTTTGTTTCAGGTCATTGCTAAGTTCTTGGCTTTGCTGTATAGTTACGTAAACATATCGATGAGCGCACGGATTATTCCAGACGAAATCAAAGGAAGAGAAATCCACCATTCGTTTCCAATGACTCTTTTTGTGCCTCGCACCACGCATCTGGATTACCTCACACTGAAACAGCTCAAGCAATGGACATGGCAGTTTTGTATTATCCGTCCAGTGTGTTCCATCTTGATGATAACACTACAGATCCTCGGGATTTATCCACCGTGGTTGAGCTGGATTTTCACCGTCATTCTGAATCTTTCAGTTTCCCTGGCCTTGTATTCTTTAGTGAAATTCTACCATGTTTTTGCCAAAGAGTTGGAGCCTCATAAGCCGCTTACAAAGTTCATGTGCGTCAAAGGGATAGTCTTCTTCTGCTTTTGGCAGGTAATACATAGTTTCTAACGATTCCTTTGCCTACCAAATCAAACGTTCTTTGCCTGCTAGCTTCTTCAATCATCAAACTGTTTCTAATGAGAACGTAATTCGGTTTTCTCTTCATTCTACTGATATAGACAATGGATTGATACATATATAGTTTCTAGAATATCCTTAGATGTTCTAAGGGTTCCGTTCTTATTTTGTTGTCATGAATTAGAGTATAAGACTATTAAGATTATCTTGTTTAAGTCTAGTGTAGGACTACTTCATAGGACATTGTAGCTTTTCCGGCTCAGTAAAGGACCTTACATTATTTAGTTGAGAGCTGAAGGTTTAAAGGGGAACTCGTTGGTCTAGAATTTTGGTAATGGGCATAGATATGGTCCGAGCGTTGAGATGTTTCTCCTTAATCAAGTATTTCTGTGGTATAGCGAACCAAAGCCATTTAGAAGTTGCTGATTGGTCCTTGAGACAAACAAAGTCTCATCTCAATAGATTTAGGATCACCACTGCATTTGGTTAAGTAATTGAACATTCTTAAAGCTTAAAGCATTCATGTCTTTAGCTCATTGTTCCTCTTATATCTTGGGAAGTCTTGGTATGAATGCTGAGCTCGGTTTTTGCTTGCATCGGGACCGTCTGTTGTGCAGGGAATAGTGCTGAAGATACTGGTGGAATTGGGAGTAATAAAGTCGCATCATTTCTGGCTGGAGGTGGAGCAGATTGAGGAAGCTCTGCAAAACGTGCTTGTGTGTCTTGAGATGATCGTCTTCTCCGTCATTCAACAGTACGCATATCACGTTGCTCCTTACAGTGGAGAAACTGAAGCTAAGATGCGAATGAACAAGAGAGATTGATGCTAAGAGAGAAGACCCTTTTCCAAATTTAGAACAGAGAAGAACTTTTGCTTCTTTTTTTGTGCTTAATGTGAATGTTATTGATGTTATTGACCATAGTGATTAATAAATGTATCTTTTTTGCTTTTTGCTTTTTGTTTTCTGTTTTCCCATATTAGAAAAGGAAGAGCATTATAATTACGAAATTAGGTATTCCAAGTCCTTTCTAAAAGCGTCGTTATAAAATAGATATTACGCAGAAAAAGGAAAAAAAAAAATCTATTCAATGACTTAATTACATTGTCAACTAAGATGAAATATCACAAGGTGAACTACCCTTATCCAATCAAATACCAACCCAATAAGAGATTTCGTTTGTGGAAGCCCCCTTGGTCCAGTGGTTTGACCAAGGGTTCATTAATGTTTCTACACCAGAAGGTCTCGGGTTCAAATCCCCGAGAAAGCAAGTTATACAGATTAATCGAGGCAAGTTTATAAGGAGGTCTTCAGCGTGGTGCAACCAGAGCCGTTTCATCGTGGTCGTGGATCCTAGTGGAGCAGGTAGCGTTGTCTGTTATAGAATTGTCCTAGTAGTAGTTCTCATAATTTGTATCAGCGTTAAAAAAAAAAAAGAGATTTCGTTTCTCCGTGACTTTCTACTTTTTGTTCACTTGTTATTGTCGTATTGAAAGACAACCAAAACGTAATACATTAAAACCTCTATAAATTAATAACGTTAGGACCCTGAAATTTTATTAATTTATAGAGGTATTAATTTATCGATAAATTAATAATTTATTAATTTATAGAGAGTTTTGCTTTATTTCATAAGTTTTTTAAAAAAGTTACTTTAAAAATTAAGTTTTTTATTATAATCAATATTCTTTTGAACTAATTATCATGTTTAACATATTATATCAAAAGTTTTCTATGCTGTGAAAAATACAATAATGAAATTTTAACAAAAACTAATACAAATTCAAGAAAAAATAAGTAACACAAGAGTCATATTTCACCAAATATTTTCCTATATAACATATCTATAAATATATATGATATATTTATAATTTTATTAATTTATAGTATTAATGGGACCATATATTTACATAGGATTTCTAAAAAAATTATTATCTTATTATTTTATCGAATTGTGTCAAAATTTACACTGGTCCTAACTCGGGACCGGAGAAATTTATTAATTTATAGAGGTTATTAATTTATCGAGTATTAATTTATAAAGGTTCTACTGTAATTTAATACGAAAGACCAATTGCACGACGAGCCACTTCTTTGTCCAGTCTCATCGACGCGAACCTCTCGTCGTTACACTTTTTTATAAACGCTTCTACTCTTTTGTTCAGCTCATCCCGACTCCGTGACACCTTCACGTTCTTCACCTTCACCGGCACCGGTGGCTGCATCGCCGGCAGAGACTGATTATTACAATTAGTTCGGTCATTAAACGTCTCCGATTTATTCAAACCGCCAGATTGTTTTGTCTCTTCGCCAAGTCCGAACGTGTCAGGTCTCTTGTAATAACTTGTCAACGGAAGCGCTGACTTCCCTTCCATTATCATCTTCCACGTATTCTCTAACGTCTCGGTCCGCTTCGGTTTCGCCACTCTTAACGCTCTCATAGAATTTCTCTCTGAAATATTACAAATATACCCCTTTAATAAACAGTGTTTCGATTTTTCATAACATATCTAACGTGCACGATGTCACCTTCCTCGATAGTTACTTTTTACCAATAGTGTTTTAGATTTTTAATAAAATATCTAACTTCGTATATATGATGTCACCTTCATCCTCAACGTTTTAATAATTAATAAAATATTCAAATTAATTACCTGCTGGGCTGGTTTTAACCACTGGTTTACGTTGGCCGATCCTAGCCGTAACCAGAGGCTTCTCAACCGAAGGTTGACTTACTGATTTGGCTACCACCACTAAACACCTCTTCTCCTCCTCTATCGTCGCCGCTGCTTCTACTAGCCTCTCCTTCTCTTCATACACAACCTCCGGCTCCTTAACGATGATCAACGACGACGAAGTCGCGGCGAAGAAACCGAAATCCGCATCTTTCGTCTCAGTCCGTCGCCGGAGAGAAGTTTGATGGACGATCTGCTGATGTTCAGTCTGAAACTTATTGTCGCCACTGTAAGAAACCTCGTAGTCTTTGCCGTCGTGGCTGGATACTGCAGGACTCCGGAAATACCTTGAAGAAACTCCGATAACGATGATGATGACGTTGGTGATGACGTAGAGATACGGTGGTCTCAGCCACGTGAGAAAGGAGCTCCAAAGGATTGGAGGTATTGAGAAATCTAAAGCCACAGGAACAATGACTTTTAGATGCATAGCCGTGGCCACGAAACCAGTAGAGATTAGCACTGCCTTCATCCACGACGCCATGTTTTCTGACTATGTTACTTTCACTATCTCTATCTCTTGATATTTATTGAGTGTGGTATTGTTGTCACGCTCTTAGTTTTAGCTATCTGACTCTTCATTCTTTCCATTTATATAAGGGAGGGGACAATGAGATATCTGATGTACACTGTTGGATTGAAGTTTAGGAAGATGAACGGACAGGATGTTGCAGATAGTAGGTGCATCTCCTTTAATAAAATAACAAGAGTATAAAAACCAAAAAAAAAAAAAAAAAAAAAAAACAAGAGTAGAGAATAAATCAATAAACTATTTCTTGTTTCTGTCCTACTGTATTGACACGTAAACAAAACTTCACGTGTCCTTACTTATATCTCTTAATTTTATCCCATAATTGTCTCCTTTTTTTTTCTTACGTCAAATAATAATTCTCTTATTAGTCAACCTAGTAGTATATGACCATCGTTATTATTCCTTATTTTTGTTTCCAATGGTTTCCCAATGCCACGCTATGGCCACGTCTTTTAGCCTTATATCGCCTAATGCCATGTATACTTTTACGGCATATCGCGTATATTAGTTGGAAGACAAACAAATTATGGATGTGTATACGTCGACAAAAAAAGAGAATTCTGTATGGAGCTAAGATCATTACGTATTTATCAAGTATAAAGTTAAATGTGCTTTTGTTTATTATACGTAATGTTGTATTGGATAGCAAAAATATCTTAACCAAAACTAATGTTTCGAATCGTAACTACGTTTTTTATTATGAAAGAATTACAATACGGTTTTAATATTAACAAAAATACACACATATATATATATATATAAAAATTTAGATATTTTGATATTTTTATGGTGCGATTTTGTAGTGCGATATGAAAACTATTCAAAACTTAAGAGTAATAAAATATTTAATATAAATATTCCATATCACTTGTATTAAACTATAGTAAATTTTTGTTGTTTTATGTAAGAACAATCAAGTAAAAACAAATCATATTTTTGCATTAGAAAAAAAAGAGTAAAATATCATATCATTTGAATAAACGGCTTAAACAACACTTGATGTATAAAAAGTTTAGTTTATATTAATCTCTACTTGATAAGATGTTACAAGAAACGCCATTAATTTCTTTTTTTTTGAATCAAATAGTAAAATATTTTACTCATTAGTGATTAATTCCTACCACAAGACTAATTCATAATATCACCAAAACGCATGTAACATTATTTTATTATTATGATACATTATCTTTTTAATGATCAAGTATCTTGTGTCACTTGATTAAAATGAAGGATTTCTTAATAAAATTGTCCCTGAAGGCGGGTAACCCACCAAAGATATTTTTCTTAAGAGCTAAGAAGTAAGAACGGGCCAAGGAAGAGGTCAATTCTCACCCTGTCGAATATTTGACCCCAACTCGTCAAGTGGCTATCCACTCTTTCCTATTTAGTTTCTTTTCTTTGTCGACCACTGATAATTTCCTTAATGCAATGATGAAATTAGAACTACTGCTCCCTCAAACCACATATATTATTCTTTACGTATTTTCCTTATATATATCTAGAGAAGCTCTTTAGTTTTTGTTTAAAATTTTATGGATGAATTAAAAAAAAATTAAAGTGTGAAAATGAATTTACTTTCTACACTTTATAAGAAGGAAATGTGAATTTTTTTTATGGCAAGTTATTTTTCAAGTGAACTCCTAATTTATCACATGACTCCATCATATAACTAAATTTTATATGTGAAATTTGAAATCCTAAACTATATAATCTTCATTTAATATATTAAACATCTACCAAAAAGAAATGAACATGTTACGAAAATATCATTCACTTCGTAACAACTAAATAAAAAGTAAATCCGTCCAAACTCGTCTAAAAATAATCAAACAATCATACTATGTTTGCACTGATTTCTTAATTGCCATGCAGCTTTTTGACTGTGTGTGCAAATACTCATATTGCTATTGGTACTCAAGATTTTCCTATAGTTTTTTAAGAGATATGTTATGATATGATAGCTGCTTGACACGAGAGAACTATATATAGTTTAACAGTGTCAAATAAATTATTTAGTCTTTGCTTGAAATGATTGTTTCTTTTTGTGAAACTTTCTCATTTGAAACATCTTGTTATTAAAATTATCATATATTTACCTACGTACGGATTTCTTGTAATATCTTTGGATTTATTTATTTGTATTATGAATTTAGATTTAATACTCTGAATGTATATACATACAATGATATTCTGGCTATAACATACAAAGATCTTGTTAGAATTATTATTTTATCTTTTGTGATGTTACACGGTAAGAATTTTCAAAAGCTATTTTTGACTTTCTCACAATAATATTTCCCCATACTTCATTTGATTCACATCTCATCTAGCACTAGTAATAATAATAAGAAAATATGTGTTCATTACCGACATAAAAGAAACGCCGAACGAAACTTCGTCGAAATACATACAGAACACGACAACGTATCCAACTGCCCTGTGATGTAACTGTGGTGGTGAGAGTGAGTCGCCAATTTGTCTTACGTTCGGCCGTTAGATTTCACGGCGTAAGAGTCGAAGCTCTTTTGGAGGAAAATCAAGAAGATCCGTTTGAAAAAAAAACAAAAGAAGATCCGTTAGTTGGAGTACTGGATCCGCCCATAGTTAACGACCATCATACGATTGCACGTCACGATGGTGTGTCATTATCGACCGACGAGTCGTTGCTAAGCAAGCAGTAAGCACCATGCACTGTCCTAATTCCTATCCAAAGTTTAACAAGATATGTCACCCATTGTCACCCTGTCACATCTAACACGTCATTATTGGCTCCAGATTTTCTCGTTATGCATTCATTTTGACAGTGATCATTTAAATAAACCTAATGGGATGGATAAATCGGAATGATTTATACGTATACGTACTAGATTTTTGGTGCTTGTGCAACGTTCCCTTTTGGCATAGTATATCTCTAACAATTTTTTTCTATAAATAGAACCTCACTCGATCGATATACTATGTAATTGCGTAACATTATAGCTATAGCTAGACACGTCTCTAATTTTTCAGATGGTGTTATAAGTTTTAACAAACCGTACGTATTGTGAGAGTAGCGATTATTACCAGTAAAGAGATTTCTCTAACTAAGAAGACTTAAGCCTAATGTTTACGTTCGTGTTTAATGTTTAGTCATTTAGACAAATATTTTTGTTAATTCTAAACGCAAACGTCATGGAGAAAAAGAAGAAAATCTACCGTTTGAATTAACAGTTTTGTAAAAATAGTTATGAAAAAGCACAGATGTTTTTTTTTTTTTTTTTTTTTGTCACCAAGCAAAAATATTGTTTTATACTTAACAAAATGTATGTTTTTCTCATATAAATCTAAACCTTTTTTTGTAATGTCTAAACGCATATTCATAAAGTTTTTGAAACGACTCAGCTTTAAACGTAACAAAACTTTTTTCACAGATGTGATTACCTCTAATTTTTTGTGATAACATTCTCCGATTATTTCCCACAAAATTCGAATAATCAGAAGCTCTAAATGATTGCATTTGAATCTCTGTTGCTACCGCAAGGTCTTATCCCTCTTACTTGTTTCTTGATAATTTTGGTCCTGCTTTAAGAATCTGCTTCAAGCACAAGCTGTTTTGTGGAGGCGTAGCCATAAATCCAATTCTGTTGGTTGGATCTTGTTCTTATGAATAGGCTCACACCCTCTTTACGAGGTGTCTCGTTTGTTGCCATGGTTACTTCCAGTTCGCATGTATCATACATTGTCGTGCCTTTCATCGACAAAGAAATTCACAACCAAGATCATAATAAGGCCAGTCAAGAAATCATGCCAACTTGCCAAGGCAAAGCAATCAATGGAGAAAAAGACACTCAACTCAATAATGTTTATAGTACAACTTCTTGATTTCAATCAATCATTTTCACGTCATGGTATCAGTCATTTCTCGATGTAAAACTTTCTGCCTAACAGAATGTGAAATATCGATCTTCAAATTGAAAATGAATGTGATTATGAAAAATTACCAAAAATTAGAGTATGAGGCTCTGCATCTCCACTTTACTCACTATTCGCAATGACCTGCGACCATTAGCTCTCCCAATTTGTTCTGCATTGTTCATATAAAAAATTCAAATAATACGAAATAAGACCAGCTCAAATGCTTAATGCCAAAAAAAAAAATCAAAATTCTAATACAAGTAAGTGAGATGATTTTTTCTCATGTCATTCAACCATATGTTTTCCACATTATTCCCTACACTGGAGAAACCAAAGCTAGGATAAGAATGAACAAGAAGAAGGGCTGATTGATTTTGCAAGACCAACGAATGTTAAATTTTGGTCTAAGATGTTATTAAAATCGTGTTGAATTAATCTTTTATTTTTTGTTAATGTGAATGTTATGTTTTGCATTTGCTTTGTTACAAACTCCATGAAGAATAATGTGCAACAATTTCATGTTTGAAATTGGACGAAACCGACCGGTCCTAGGGATAACCAAGCGATCGAATACAACCGTTATAGACTCCTCCTAAGTACTAAAGCTTAAGTAGATCACTTGCCTATCAAACTCATTAGATTTAATTATGGTTGTAATCTCTTTTCTTTCATTTCTTGTAGTCCATGGGAAAAACAAAAAAAAAGACAATCAAAACAATTAAGACGAGAAGCTAATTAAGCCTCTGCTCTAAACCACTTCTTTCTCCAATTTTAGCGACTCGAATCTCTCTTCCTTACACTTCTTTATAAAAGCTTCAACTCTTCGATTCAGCTCCTCCCTGCTAGGCGACATCTCCTTCTTCATCTTCACCGGCGTTGTCACCGTCGTAGACGACTGTTGATAATTAGTCACGTCCCTGAAAGTCTCCGCTTTCCTTAAGGCAGGTTTTACATCACCGCGGGCGCCAAGTCCGAACGTGTCGGACCTTCGAAAACGACTGGTCAACGGCGTTGACTTTTCCTCATCCGTGATTATCTTCCACGTGTTCTCAATCGTCTCGTGCTGCTTCGGTTTTACCACTTTCAAAGCCTTCTTTTTAATAATACCGCCTACAAAATAATAATGCAGCA
The DNA here is from genome assembly GCA_011420285.2 of Erysimum cheiranthoides. Lineage (NCBI taxonomy): Eukaryota > Viridiplantae > Streptophyta > Magnoliopsida > Brassicales > Brassicaceae > Erysimum > Erysimum cheiranthoides. Next base: position 21,872,150 of record CM022176.2, on the reverse strand, counting down.
ACGAAATTACCAGTTTACCCCTTTTATTTTATCGGTCATCGTCGTCGACATAAGTGTGAAAATTCAAATAAAATCTAACCGTTATGTTGAATGACGTCATGTATTCCTCAATTATTATATTAATATATTTAAACACTCTCTCTAGTCTCTAGTCTCTCAAGTACCTTTTGAACTCGCTTCGACCGGTTTCCGGTGACCGGATCTAGCCGAAACAAGAGGTTTCTCAGCCGGAGGGAGATTCTCCGATTCAATCATCGACGGCACATTATTACTCTCCGATCTCAACACCGCAAACTCATCTCCACCACTGATAAGTGCTGAAATCGCCTCCTCCTTCCCTTCATACACAACCTCCGATCTCTCCACCTCTACAACAACGATCGGCGGCGAAATTGTCCCCATGAATTCGAAATCCACGTCCTGACCAACATCCTTAACTTCAAGTTGGCGCGGAGGAGCTTGGTTGACGATTGGCTCAATCTCAGACTTATCGTAGCCACGGTGTAGAATCTCGTCGTCTTCACCATCTTGATCGTCTATGCTCTGGTAATACTTGGAAGAAGCTACAATAATGGTGATAATGACGTTAATGACGACGAAGAGGTACGGTGGTTTCAGCCACGAGAGAAAGGAACTCCAAAAGATCGGGAATCGCGATTCGGAGAAATCTACTGCGATATGGAAAGAGGATTTAAGAAACAGAGACATGGTGGCGATTACGGTGGAGATTAGTGCCGCCTTAATTGAAATCATAGACGACACCATTTTTTCCGATTTGTGGTTCACTTGACTTATCCACTGTTATATAGGGGGGTGGAGCTTGTGTGAAGCTTTTAGGCTATTTAGCTTATAACTTAACAACCTACACCGTTGGATCTAAGAATTGGAAGATGGACGGTTGATAGAAGACGTGGCTTTTTTACTTTGTGTTACTGCCACGTGAGTTTTTGCGTACGTGTAAGTGGTAGTCAGAAAACAAAAGAAAAAGTAAAAGGCCACGTGTCTGCAATCTCTTTTTTTTCTTTTTTTGGACTGGTAATCTCCATATTTTTCTAATAAGAAAACAAATGAAACATTGTAATTTTCTTAGTCGACCTACTGTGTGTGCCTAATGGTTTTTTGATTCAATTGTTTCCTACGTTGTGACCACTAAACCACGTATTTTTGACGTTATCTTACTCTCAACAAATATTTCACTATCAGTCGACTCAGAAAAATTCGAACAATTGTTTAAAATTCGAAAGATATGCAAATGTATTTGTTGTATTTACCATAACTAAGAAATGATGTACTTTCTATAAAACTAGAATAATGATTTAGTAAACATAGTTTTTTCTTTTGGTAAACATAGTTGTTTGTGACGTTTTAACCGTTTCCGATCAAATTACTCAGCATGTTTTTTAGCAAAAAAAAAAAAATTACTCAGCATGTAAACAAACTTTACTGTACCTTGGTCCGTTTACACGTGCAACAATTTAAGAAATAAACAAGACAAATACGATCTCCTTAGGTCTCAATGTTATGTCCTTGCGTTTTGTGATATGTGATAGTTCGATGCTTTGTGTGCTTTTTTCTTTTTCACGTATACTCCCTGAGACCTTCATGTCGTTTACTTAAGTCTGTTCATTTGGTCTTCCCAACGGTTTTTAGTTATTTATAGACCTTATGGTGGATGTAGCCTATATTAATTAATCATGTTTTCACAATTTAATTTACTTAACCGGCTTGATAGATTGACGTATGTGTTGTAATTACGATACAAATCAAGACGGTTTTGGTAGGGTTACAAACCGGCATGGTGGCCCCGTAAAATATCACTTACATTGCTGACAACCACAAATTAAATCTTGTCCAACATATCAATTTGGACCTTATCAGTTATCACATAGTGCTGAATGCTGATAAATTGAATAAAAGATCTTCTACTTATCAAGATAAATCAAAGGCGTCTTCACGGCGATAATTATTGGATCAAACAATTCCAAAATGTTTATTTCCTTAAGAAGTGGCCAAGGAAGGCCAAGTTTCAACTCTTAACGACCAAGAAGGGGGCGCCTCAAACACAGCGATTAACCTTCAATCACAACAGTTGTTTACCAATCAAACCAAATGTATAATGAGAGTTGAGCAGTTACAAACTTGAGAACAGTGAAGCGATTGTTACTAATAAGACTTTAAACATTAGAAATTTGATTAATAAATGTGATTGTTACTACAAGACTCAACATTATCACAATTGGTACCCACAATTTCAACCACAGAAAAAACAATCCAAACGCTTGAGAATCCGAACCAACAGGAGCTCCGAAAGGACAACAGAAATCTCTATTGCTACCGCGAAGTCTTGATCCCTCTTGCTTGCTTCTTCTTATCCCTTTTCTTCATAGTTTTGGTGCTTGACCGTTTCCTGCTCTGCTTCATGGGTTTAGTTTTCCTCACAGGAACAGGCTGTTTCGTAGAGGCTCTGGCCTTGGAACCTGATTCTGTTGATTGGGTCTTTTCCTTGCGAATAGGCTCATCCTCTTCACGAGATATCTCACTTGTTGTGACAGTTACTTTCAGCTCGCCTGTATCATACATCGTCGTGCCTTTCATCCACAAAGAAACACAACAAATATCATAACAAGGTCAGTCAAAGTATAATCATGCTAAGGCAAAAGCAATCAATGGAGAAACGACACTCAATAATGCTTATATTGCAACTTCTCGATTCCAAACGTAATGGCTACAAACTATCAATCATTAAGTGATCAAGAAATCTCTTTCATAGACAAAAAAAACTGAAATTTCTTCATATTGAAAACTAATGTAATTAAGAAAATATTACCAGAGGTTGAAGCATCAGGCTCTGTTTCTTCGTCCTCTGCATCCTCTTCCTCCTCTTCATCTTCAGCTTCCCCATTTTCACTATCCTCGCCATGACCAGCAACCATTAGCTCTTCCAATTTCCTCTACAGAGCTCAGATACAAGTTTCAGAACAAGAAGAAAAAAAAGACAATGTCGGGAATAAGAATCAAAATCTACACAACACAAATGATTGAACATTGACAATCTCTCTGATATTAACATATCATCCACTATCAATCACTAATGCATCACCGAAACTATCAAAGGACAATTGAAGCATTCCGTTCTGAGAGATGTTAAAATTAGCAGTCAAAACATAAGAAACACAAAAATTTCAATCGAAAAGAATCAGAACAAGTGAATCAAGCTCCATAAAAATAATAAATTTAGGTAAACTAGGAATGAATGACTAATCTATAACGTATGGATAATGAATGAGACACATTAGTATGAAGAAACAAAGAGAAGCAACAGTTTCATCCTCACCTTCGCCCGGGCCTCGATACGCTTCCGCCTCATAGCTTCTTCCTGCTGCTTCTGAGCTTCCTTTCTTCTCTTCTTCTTCCTCTTGTGAAAACCAGTCACAAAATCCCTAGCAACCAATCAACCAACATATTTGAGTATGTGACTCTAACTCCGATTATTGAGATTGAAACAGTAGCAAAATTTTATACTTGAGATCTTTCTCGTCAAAAGAGACTGTGAGGCTTTTGTTCTTGAGAGCTCTCTTCCCAATGTGTCTGCCTCTGGTCGGCGGAGCCAGTGAACCCGCCTCCTCATCAGCCAAGTCTACCATAGCCGAATACTTCTCCGATCGGAAACGAAACGATTCAGGTCAAAAATTAGGGTTTGTGAGGTTTTAATCAAACCAAGTCTTGGAAGACGAAGAAGAGGCTGGAAGCAAAACAATGGGCTTTAATTGGGCTCTAGGGTCAGCCCAGTGTATGGGCAATAGCGTCTTTTAACAAAGTGAGCTAATTTGGTTAAGAAAAAGTTATGCCATTGACTAATTTTAGACAATTACCAAAAGTGGCTTGTGTCTCTCATTCTAACAAAACAAAATAAACCTTCCAACAAAACTAAAGTTTTTTCTTTTTCATTCAAAATAAAGAAAAACTTTCTTGCATCTTCTTCCTCGTACTCATACAGAGGATGACGATGGTGATGTTCATCATCAAATTCAATTGCTTTTGAACAAAAGCATTAAAACACAAAACAAAACAAAAAAAGTTTCTTTTGTACATAATTAAGCCATAGAAAAATATCTTTAAAAAAAAACAGAGTAAAATGAACGATTTATTCTCTAATTCATTCAAGAGGAACCAGGCTCAACTGGGCGATGTTGAGGCAGGTCAAGAAACGATGAACCTCGACAAATTCTTCGAGGATGTCGAGAATGTGAAGGACGACATGAAAGGAGTCGAGACTCTTTATAAGAAGCTTCAAGACTCGAACGAGGAGTGCAAGACGGTGCATAATGCCAAGAAGGTGAAGGAGCTACGAGCTAAGATGGATGGAGACGTAGCTATGGTCCTTAAAAGGGTCAAAATCATTAAGCAGAAGCTCGAAGCCTTAGAGAAAGCAAACGCTAATAGCCGTAATGTCCCTGGTTGTGGTCCCGGTTCCTCAACGGATAGGACTAGATCGTCTGTGGTTAGCGGTCTCGGGAAGAAGCTTAAGGATTTGATGGATAGTTTCCAAGGTCTACGTGCTCGTATGAACAATGAGTATAAAGAAACTGTAGAGCGCAGGTCTTAGTTTTTCCCTAGGTTTCTTATATTGCAAGTTATTGCTATTGTTTGTTTTCTTGGTTTGCAAGTTATGTCATCCTGTTGGAGTTGGTGCAGGTATTTCACGATAACAGGAGAAAAAGCGGATGAGCAAACAATCGATAACTTGATTGCAAGCGGTGAGAGCGAGAATTTTCTCCAAAAAGCAATTCAAGAGCAAGGAAGAGGTCAAATCCTAGACACGATATCTGAGATCCAGGAGAGACACGATGCAGTGAAGGAGATAGAGAAGAATCTACTGGAGCTGCACCAAGTTTTCTTGGACATGGCGGCTCTAGTGGAAGCGCAAGGGCAACAATTGAACAACATAGAGAGCCATGTGGCAAAAGCGAGCTCGTTTGTGAGAAGAGGGACTGATCAGCTCCAAGACGCGAGGGAGTACCAAAAGAGCTCGAGGAAATGGACTTGTTATGCCATCATCCTCTTCATCGTCGTCTTTATCCTCCTTCTCATTCCTGCTCTACCTCACATAATGCTCATGTTGAAGATGTGAAGTTGCTAGACAGTTGAACTTGATTCTCAAAATAATCTCTTCGCTTGTTACTTTTTCCTCATTTTTTAATATGGAATATTGGGATAGTTAGATTGCGATGAAAATCCATGGAAAAAAGTTGTTGAGATTTTTGAAACACCTGTTCGTTATTATTATTGTAAATCTTTGACATCCAGATTTTTTGACCATATATGATATCCATCTTTAGTGTTTATGTGACAATCTTGGTATGTTAGAGTGATGCATATGCATTGTAAAAAGGTAAATTAATGTAAATATATAAATGAGGAATTCCTATATATCGTTAATTAGGACCTTTATAGCGCACGAACACATGGAACACGGCCATTTAATTATACTAATAACACTCTTGGAAATTTTGTTCTCAAGTACAAAACAATAAATTTACTTAAGTAGATAAAATTACATATGAATAAAATATAAAAAAAGAAATTAATAAAGTTAAAATCCATATAGTTCATTTCTTTTTCAATTACTCATAAATATTTATAAGTAATTTATATCCCAAAATCATCGGACCTATCTTAACTACTGTGTCATTGTCAATGTATTGTTTCGTTAATTGCTACTGTTAGATGCAAAAATTTGATACAAATACCCTAAAAATCAACAAATAATCAGTTAATTAATATCTTGAAATTGTACTTCTTTCTTTTTTTTTTTGAAATTGTACTTTAATAGTATATACACACATTTTGTTACTATGCTGATGTTATGTTATCCGTAAAGTGCTTTACAGCGGACTTATCAAAAACTTTGGGCAACATAGAATGGGATCTCAGAATCACATCTTAGCCGTGGACATGCATTCTTTCAACTCTTAGTTTATTGAATAAGACCCTGCATTATGTTACCTCTTCTTCTTACTTTATTTACTTTAACAGAAATTACATTGGGTTCTTAAAAGGACACAAACAAGAGGTTAAAGGAAATAAATATTCTCAATCACTATACTTTTATCCATTTTTGTCTTGCAACTAAATAATCCTGTTTTTTCGTTTCTTGTGAAAGGTGAATAATGCTTTGTTGGCCGGGAGTTTTTGTTCAGTCATTCAAGTACTTATTTTATTCTATGTCATATATTAACTACATATATGGCCAATGATATGTACGTATTTTCCAAATGTGCGGAGACTAATCCATAAATGGTAGCTTTCTGTTGAGATCACATAGCTCCGGATGAACAGAGACAATCCCGATATAGAGATTAGAGATATATATCTCAGTTAAAAATTTGTGACCCTCTCTCATCTACCACTAAAATTAGAGGAAGAAAATTATCAATACCCTGTGACCTGTGTCGAACTGTTCGATAGGTTACAAGTTACAACTACTCCGATGTGTTGTTTACAAACTTCTGAAAAATTCAATGTTATATGTGATGCTTAATTAAGAATTGATTAATTAGTGAACAAGTGTATAAAAGCAGTTAAAGGGCTTCACAATTATTTCTCTCAAATTTGTGAGCAGCACGTGCATGTGTTCACCAAACTTCTAACATCTTTTCTAGAAAGCCTCTTTTAAACATTATGAATTTAACCATTTTTTTTTTTTAAGCCTAAGGTCGGTTTATATAAATAATAGGGAGGTTTATAAAAACAGGCACTTTTAGAAAATGCCTTTCGGATTTAGGAACTAAGAAAAATGGTCGGTTGCTGTTCATCAAAAGTCAACTCTTTTTGACAATTTTGCCCTTCTAACCTGTAAGCGGGAAACAGAGGAAGCTGGGTTGTGATGTCAGCTGAATTAGGTTTAAGATAAACTATTTTTTAATAGATTGAGAAAATCTTTCTCTTTGATAAATCGATCGACATAAAATGAGATGAATCGATTTGGAGATCCCTTAATCCAAATTCTTTCTCGATTATTTCTCAGGGGATTGGGGGGGTTTTCACCAAGCGTTCACGACGAGCTCTCAATTTAAGGTTTTTAATTTCGCATTCTAATCAAATTTTCTGTATTTACTAATGTCTTTGCTCGGGATTTCCCAATTCCCGTTTTCGATCTCTTGATATGAGCGCTCCCTGAATTGAATTCACTTTGGTCGAGATTTTGGAGAATGTGATTTGGATTGCTTTGAAGTAGAAACAAAAAAGTATGTTTGAATCTTTGTTTGTTTGCGTTTGTGTATCAATGGAGCTTTGTGATTTTAGTTTCTTCGATGTCAAAGTTAAGCGTGAAAGGGTTTAATTGGATATGGCTTCATTGCTTTGTGTACATGAATCCAATTATCATCTGGTTAATAGGTTAAGCTGCGGGAAATGAAACCAGGAGCTTTGTCATATGTCCAATGTGAGTAGTGATGACATAGAATCCAATTTTTGGTTGCTTTTATGAATCAATTTGATGACTAATGTAGAAATTTATTGCCATTGTTGTTGTTTTGCAGCTTGAGAAACTTATAATTTGCTGCTCTTCCTTATGACTTATAATTAAAAGGTGTACTTGATACTCGATCAATTCATTCTTGCTGGGGAGATCCAAGAAACAAACACAAGGGTGAGAAACTTGCAGTCTATCATCGAAAGGATGTCAGAACTCAAGAAGTTAGAGTGATTGGCTTCTCAAGAATCACTTCCTACTTGGTTAATGTGTGTGCTTTGTCCAGATGTTTTGGTTATTCTTGGCGTATTCACAGATTTCCAATGCTTTGTTGAGTTGAAGACAATGGTGGTGGTGTTAAGATTGTGAAGGATATAGAATGATTATGCTGAGAATTAGATCATACATTGAAAGTTTGTTTGTCTATACCCTATTTTCATATCAACCAGTGAGATTACTATTTATTTTGCAAACATTGAATTTTGTATAATCTAATTGGTCCATCAGATGATAAAACTAAATGCTTCCTCGGTTTCAGTCTGGCTCTCAGTTATTACCGAAACCATAGTGATGGAATTCTGAGCTTCTCTCGGCATGATCATCAACATCATCTACATGGTCAATGCACACACCATTCAGCACGCCCTGGCATCTCATATAAACATCTCTTTGAGCCCAATTTCTTGCTTCAAATCTAAAGAAGACAACTTTCTGCAAGATAAAGGATTCGCCTGCTTTGGAGACAAACTTGGGATATGCAGGAAGGGAACCTCAAGTAGCAAATATGATGAAGTCATGTCCTCTATAACAAAACAGAAATCTTTCCTTTTACGAAAACTTATTAACCTCAATGATAAAGAAATTTTGCTGCTTTGATGTGACATTGTTCAGTCGCTGCTTGAGTGAGTGGAGAAACCAAAACCTGTGAAAAGGAAAGGTGAGAGTTTCAGGGACAGAGAAGCAGAAACAGATTCGAACAAAACAGAAGCAAAACAAAAAACAAAACCAATTTAACGATGCAGTGGTATTCAAAACTATACCCTAAAGCTAAGACAGATGACTAAACCCAAGGGAAACCAATTTAACTTTGCGGTGGTGTTTAAAACTATACCCTAAAGCCAAGACAGATGAATGAACCCAAGGGAAACCAATTTAACTTTGCGGTGGTGTTTAAAACTATACCCTAAAGCCAAGACAGATGAATGAACCCAAGATGAACCAATTTAACGATGTTGGTGTTCAAAACTATACCCTAAAGCCAAGCTGGATGAATGAACCCAATATGGACCAATTTAACAATGTGTTGGTGTTCAAAACTATACCCTTAAGCGAAGAGGGATGAATTAACTCAAAGAAACGAATTTAACAACGTGGTGGTATTCAAAACTATACTATAAAGCCAAGACATACGACTAATCCCAAGGGAAACCAATTTAACTTTGCGGTGGTGTTCAAAATTATACTCTAAATCCAAAATAGATGAACATACCCAAAAGGAAACCAATTAAACTTGCAGTGACGGGAGAATCTCTAAACTTCAGCTAGAATCTGTCAAATATCATAATGGAAAATATATTAGATAACGTAATACAAAATTCTAAACCCTAAGTTTGGACTAGCTAGGGAACCCAAATATTATGAATGTAGGATGGGGAAAGATATAAAGAGGTGCAATATATTAGAAATCCAGAGATCAAGCCAAATTCTGATGTGGTGGACTAAATAATATCCATATGAGAATACATGATTAAACCTTCAAGAAGTTCTCCAGTTCTTTTTACCTGTCGAAGAAATCCAGAGATCAAGCCAAGAGAAACCAATAATATTTTCTTATATTGATCTTTGACTTTTGTGTTAAACCAAACCTGAACAATTGCAAATAAGAAAAGGATATGAGACTTAATATCCAGAAAAGCAATTGCTACTTGTTCTTGGAAGACTTTTACCTGCAGAGACCAGCAAAGAGTTTGAAAGCTTTGTGTGTGGCCTACGAAGCTGAAATGCTAACCATGAAATCACCAGCATGTATAGGGCCTAATTCCACAGACTGACCAGTCTCCAGTCCCAATGTTTTGACAATGTAGTCTTTTGCTCGCCCAATTTCCTTCTTTGTCGCCCTATTGGCAATAACGCAAATTTCTATTCACAAGGTTCAGGAGTTTGATTGACTTATGTCAAAGCAATATCAAGAGGTAACCACACTCTCTCAAAAGAGAAATCTTTGAAATGTACCCTTAATAGTTCGTGGCTTGTCCTCTTCTCGGCAGGCAATGTACAGGCAGGGTGCATAAAGTGCATCATGATTTCTTCCCCTGCTTGACTTTTGATCCTCCAACCTCTTATATATCGCATTAGTCTGATCCTACATATGACAAACACCCACCAAAGCTGTAAATGATATGCTACAATAGCATATATTGACAAATAAGTTCCACTAACATATACACAGACGAACAAGCTTTACCTTGATAGTGGCAAGAAGTCGGAACCTGAAAAAAAATATCAACAAGTGAGTATTCTCACACGGATCATAATGTGTACACACAGCGAATCATAAATCCGGAAATGTAAATAAACACTATAACCCAACATCACCAACAACATCATGATCATGTTGCTGGTTCTTTAAGTACAGAGAAACACAAAACGAGCTAAACACATAAAAGCACAATAAAAGAAAAAACTCTCAACGAAAGATTAAAAAGGGACCTCCTTTTGTTCTGTAATTGACAATGTACTTTCTCAAACGAGTAATTGTTATGCAAGAGGTGGATCTGTAAACAAGATCCCAAAATAAATCAAAGCAAGTTCGTACAAAAATCAATCCCCAAGCGGAAACTACTTGTATAAACCATGTCTTCATCAGAAATCATGTGATCTTAACGTTTCAATTCTTTATAAAGTTCCAATCCAATCTCAGAATGGGATCTCAAAAGAACGGAATCAGAAATCGCACTACCTTTCAGACATGGTGGCAATAGTTTTAAAGGCTTGAATCAGACCACGATCGGAATTGGAGTTACGATTCTGCCACCTCCCGAGAGAAGAAGACAAGAAATCACCGGAGGAACCATTGGGCTTAGCGATAACAGTGGTTAGAGCACTATCGGCGAGAAGCGGGTTGGTTGGACCACCGACACGATTGGGATCAGTGTTGGAAGACTCATTAGCGAAGGTACGCCACTCAGAGGTCTCATCAATGGAGTGAGATTCCAAAACCAGACAACACTCGGAGCAAAGGGTGTCTTCGGCTGAGTGATCGAACACCAACTCCGTCTCCTTCTTACAATCCGTAGAATATGGATCCGACATGATTAAAAAAAAACCCTAAATTAACCCCAAACAAAAATTTCTGACATCGCTCAGATCTCAGAGAATCGAAAGCTTTGGTCAAGCAGAGAAAAGAACGATGGAAAATTTTGTGAGGTTGAAGATGATGATGTCACAGATAGGAGGGCAAGATGGTAAATGAACAGCCGACAATACCTTATTCCGAAGGGGACAAAACTTTGTTCCTAATTCGGAAGAGGAAAAGTGGACAAGTGCCTTTTTTTTTAATTAACTCTAAATAATAATCGTAATAGTACTATTGTTTAAGCAACACATATAATAAAAAATACAATTCACACGTGGTTCCGGGAAAGTACACAAAACAGTGTCAGAGTTGTTTTGCTCTTTACTCATTCATGGAATCCGAGGAATGGAGGAAGGAACCAACAAAATCTTAGTGATAATGGATTAAAACCTAAAAACTAAAAACATGCCACCACGTAAGCACATGCACTATCCACGTAGGTTCTTTTTCGAATCATCGATTGTCACGTGTCATTTTCAACGGCTAGTTCTTTGTGCCGTGTTCGTGCTCTTTTTTTTTTTTAACCGCCAAAGGATCGTTTCTACCACCTAAAACGAGTAGGTACGATTTTTTTTTCAAGTTAAAGAAAATATATAATTTAATTAGCTCAACTAATTAGAAAAAAAGAAAATCTCAACAATTATATAAGTATTTCACTTGTTCTCTGTTTTGAAAAACTAAAAAGATAATTGGAGATCTTATCTACAAATCAAACAATCGGATTTTTCTCTTAAGAATCTTAACGACTTGTTAGTGTTTCTCGAAGGTGTATTTCTTGTTCCTATATTCTCTTCGTATGTTTCTCGCTTCCCCACATCCACTGTTTTCTCTCCGCTTCCACTGTTTTTGGGCTCATTGAATCTCGGTTTCATACATTTTCGAAAATAACATTTTTTTGTTACAATTTTCTGATGCAGGACTCGTGGGTTAATCGTAAAATGGCATTGGGGAAGAAGAAATTAGTTACTGCAAAATCGTCATCAAACTCGAACCGAAAAGTAGTGGGTGATGGAGGATTAGGGCTAGGGTTAGAGTTTGTTAAGTACAGGAGAAAATTAGGGAGGAAGAGGTCATCGATTTCAGCCAGCAAGATTCGAGATTCTGGGAACATCCGACAAGAAACATTGGAGAATAGTCGAAAGCTTGAAGCCATGCCTCAAGATATTCTGGTTCGTTCTCTTTAAAAGTTAATCTCACAAACTCGATTTAATCGGTTTTCTTCTATTTGGTTTATGTGAAAAAATTGATATTTTGTGTTCTTGTACTGATTATTAAGCGGACAGAGCTGAATGTTGAATCCTTTTATATTCTTTTATGTGCTATAAGTACAAAGTTCGAAAACAGAGAAATGTAAAGTTTCAGCTTCAAAAAAAAAAAAAAAAAAAAAAAGTTTCAGCTTCTCTCTGTGAAATGTTTCCATTTGTGGAAATATTCTTCAATGTTTGTAGTTAAATCTAAACGAGATGTTGTTTTGAATTTATTGGGTGAGAATGAGATTGAAGTTACTGAGAAATTTCATTGGTTTATTTGCAGGTAAGGATAATATGTGGTGTGGAGCATGAAGACTTAAAGCAATTGTTTAATGTGTCCAAAACTATAAGAGAAGCTGTAAGTAGAGATGTTATCATTAGTATAGGTTAGTTAAAATCTTTATGACAGAACAAAATGGATGCTGACCATTTTGTTTCCTCTCACAGACATTGATCGCGAAGAAATGTCATTTTGAATATACCACACCAAGGAAAACTCTGTTTATGCGGGGTGGGCTTGATTCAATGATCGATGTGAGAGATGAAGTCGAAGCTCCATTGCTGAAAAAGCACAGCCTTTCGAGGATAACCTCCCACAAGAAAGTATCTAAAATCTCAATGGCTCTTTTCAAATGAATATGACAACTTGGGTTTGTGGATCAGTTGCTGAGACGCGATCACCCAATCCGGTTTCTTCAAGAGCTTTGGTTGAAGAAACGGTTTTCGATTGGAGTCTTCTTTAATTTTCTTCTTGGGGTTAGAGCCTTATAGGTCTCTGTAAATTGTTGTTAGATAGAAAGTGGGATGATAATGCCTTTGAAATGCTAAGCTTGGTCCTTCTATGTATAAAGAAATGTATATCTTTTCTTGGTTTTGCAAAGAGAATCAAATAGAGATAAATTTGTTTCAAATCTTTCTATATCTGTTTTTGAAAAGCTCTATCTGGATAAATTGAGACAATCCAGGATCGTCTAAACAAGGCCCATACACAGGTAGCCCATCTTTGATATGTTTTTTTTTTTTTTTTGATAAGCAACAACAACATCGAGATTGAGATGAGTTAACAAAAAAAAAATCGAGATGGATGGATATAAAAGAAGGCAATAGCAAACTCAATTATTGTAATTCGTGTGTAGGTCAGAAATATATTTATATTATTAAATAGTAGAATCTAGATATGTCACAATCATTATTCATTAGAGAAAAGTTCAACGTTGATTAAAGGAAAATATTGGTTAAGAAGAGGGAAGAATCTTAAATTATTTAGTTCGCAAAGCCCTTTTTTAAATGCCACTAATAACAAGTTTAGTTATGACAACAAAAAAAACTTACTAATTATTACAACCACAATTTATCATAAATCACATTTATGAGATGTATTCAATCAAACATTTTAAGTGTTTTGAGTTTTAGTAAATTTTAATATGATTTTGATGATTTTAGGAAAGTTGTTTTGAGTTTTAATGAATTCTAATATTTTGCATAAGTTTAATTCTCAATATTTTGTATAAATTGGGGTTTAATATATAGGATCTAACAATGTAAAAAATAATTATTCAATCATTTGTGATTAAATAATTCCTAAATGTTTATTCATTGTAAGAGATCAAAACAATTATGTCGTAATATTATCGTGAATCATGAGATCGGTACTTATCTTTTTCGTGAAAGCTAAGGAATTTGCTGTAATGGTGTTTGAGTATGTGTATATATCATTTTTTTTACGCCAATATATATAAATATATAATGACTATTTCCCTTCTCAACTACTCAACATCGATTTCATTTACTTACTTTACTTTATTTATAGATTTATATATATCTTTATATATGTATTTTATTTTGTCACCTAACTTTGTTTTCGATATTACATTATAGTTAAAGAGATATTACATTATTGCTTTTTTTTTTTTTTTTTTTTTTTTTTGCAAAGTAGCATACATAATTTAGATGCTTAAAGAGTTAAAGTTGTCCGTGACAAATATAAAACAAACCTTGTTTTTAAAAATTACAAACCTTTTTTTTTTTATTATTATTAAATGGCTTGAGAGATAAACCATTTGTTTTGGCGCTTTTTTTTTGTCTCTTCTAAAATCACAAAACGTTCAATTAAATTTTAGTCATCAAACTAATAAATACTTAAATAGAGTTGAAGTATGCACATCGGTAGAAAAGCTTGTACATCTTTTTATTATTGTATACAAACAGTATAATACATCTGATAATGTATGACCTTGAAAGCAACCTTTAGGATAAGTTAATATAATTATCAACTGATTATCGATTGCGATTTTTTTTTTTGTTTGGGATTTATATTTTCTGTAGATTCCTCTCATATTCGTCAATGCAAAGATAGCATAATGCATGTGATTTAAGGTTAATCGGAAAAAAATCTATTACTAAAATTTTTTAATAGTCCTAGGGGGATGTATTGGACTTAACATTTTAATTGATTTGGTGGATTCTAAATCCTTTTAGATTTTGAAAGATTTTAAGGATGTTTGAATGATTCTTAGAGATTTTAATAAAAAAATAAAGAAAAATAATGATTATTTGGTGGGATTTGCTTGTTAAATTTCATAAGATTCGGTGTGATTTCCAAAATCTGTATTAGAGAAAACAAATACATTGGCATTAATTCAAAATCACAAAGAGATTGGTCTCTCTTTTTTCGCTAATGTTATCGTCTTCCTTAAAGACACATAAATATGTGTTTCAAATCTTCTTAAAGATATATAATGTCACCCTCGTAACAAAGCTTATGATAAACAATTCTGGGATTTGAATGTCTACATTGCTAAAAAAAGTTACTGGGCTATGAGACTGTTGCTACGGCGACTTGGTGAGTGTCATTGACCGAGTCGTTGATTGTGTTGCCAAAATTGTCAGTATTTACAAGAAGACGGCATAAGAGATGAAATCATTTATTCAGATGCAATTAAGGTTTTGCAGCAAGAGAGAAAAAGAAATGAGAGATGAGTAGGGTATTCTCTTGTTGAAACCATGGAATTAATCTAGGGTTTATAGTTGGGGTGAGCGAGGAAGGAGAAAAAGATGTTTTTTGTTCTTAAAACTTTTGTTTTTGTTAAAATCCCTTGAAATATCACCTATAGAGGTGTGATTTGTTTGATGCTTATTTTCAACTAAAAATGGATTTAAAGTCTCTTGAAATCACGTCCAAAACAATCTCATAACAAACTTGTTGAATTTTGAATAACACTAGATTTGATGTGATTTTTACAAATTATTGATTGAATAACATGTGATTGCATATTATTTTTAATCATTTTAACTAAATTCTCTTTTCAATAACATAAGATTTGGTAAGACATTTTAAAATCATGAGTTCAATAACAGAGGATTCTTTAAAAATACCAAACTCTTCTGAAAAACCAAATCCAATACACCCCCCCTAAGTTACAAAGAAAAAGTAGACGAAATGACAAATATAGCCTTACATTCATCTTCGTCGACTTGTCACTGCTCCAACCCCACCAAGAAGGCCAACTCCATAAATTCTCTCTTTTTTTTGTTTTGTTGCCTTTACTCCTTCATGCTCACAGATAGATGAAATTTCCCTTTGAATTCTTCTTCTTCGAAGGCACAAAGTCATCAGTTTCCAAAGAGAGAGATTCATGATGGTTTCTCTTCTAAACCATTGAAGAAGAACCTATCCACGAAAATGGGAGAAGAATCAGTGGAAGAATCAAGACCCAGCATTGAGATAGCAATCGAATCGATATCTTCTTTAATCTCAATCTCTCACTCAATCAAATCCTTCACTGTGAAATGGCAATTGATACGAACCAAGCTCGAAGAACTCTACTCTGGAATCACTTCCGTCGAGAATCTCGATTCCGACTTCGACCCATCTCTCTCCACCTTGATTAACGCCATTCTAGGTTCTCTCAAAGAGTGTCACGATCTCGCGTCGCGATGCTTGAATGTCTCGTTCAGCGGGAAGCTTCTGATGCAGAGCGATTTGGACTTCATGTCTGGGAAATTCGAACGCCATGTGAAGAATCTCTCTTTGATTTACTCTGCTGGGATTCTCAGCCATGGGTTCGCGATTGTTGTCTCGAAGCCTAGTGGTAGAGCTTGTAGAGACGATATGAGGTTTTACATTAGGGATTTGTTGACAAGGATGAAGGTTGGGGATGTGGAGATGAAGAAGCAAGCTTTGATTAAGTTGAATGAATCTATGGAA
This sequence comes from Erysimum cheiranthoides, assembly GCA_011420285.2. Lineage (NCBI taxonomy): Eukaryota > Viridiplantae > Streptophyta > Magnoliopsida > Brassicales > Brassicaceae > Erysimum > Erysimum cheiranthoides. Next base: position 21,855,864 of record CM022176.2, on the reverse strand, counting down.
GAAGATAATAGATATACGAAGGTTGTTATCGAAATCAGCGACATGGTTAGTATGCTTATCGAGTTTTTGGATGCTGAGATGGGGATTCAAGAGGAAGCTTCGAAAGCTATGTTATTGATCTCTGGGTTTGATTCGTATAAGCCTGTTTTGATCAGATCTTGCGTGGTTGGTCCTCTGGTTAGGGTTCTTGAAAATGGTAACGATGTTGGTAGAGAAGCGTCCGCAAGGTGTTTGATGAAATTAACTGAGAATTCAGAGAATGCTTGGTCAGTCTCTGCTCATGGAGGAGTCGCGGCGTTGTTAAAGATTTGTTCTTGCGGTGAGTTTGGTGGCGAATTGATTGCTAGCTCGTGTGGAGTGTTGAGAAATCTAGTTGGTGTTGAAGAAATCAAGAGGTATATGATTGAAGAAGACATGGTTTCTACTTTCATTAAGCTTATAGGATCCAAAGATGAGATTGTTCAGGTAAATTCTATTGATCTCTTGTCAAGTATGTGTTCTAGAGATGAACAAAGCCGTGAGATCTTGGTTAGAGGAGGAGGAATCCAAGAGCTTGTGCTTGTATCGGATCCCAATTCGTTGTCATCTTCGAAATCTAAAGAAATGGCATTGAGGGCAATTCATAACTTGTGTTTTGGGTCAGTGAGCTACTTGAATGCATTGTTGAGTAGTAGCCGTTTCTTAGATCATTTGCTGTGTTTGCTGAGAAATGGGGAGATTTCTGTTCAAGAATCCGCGTTGAAGGTTACATCCAGGCTTTGTAGTTTGCCAACGGAGGTTAAGAGGATAATGGGAGATGCGGGTTTTATCCTCGAGCTAGTTAGATTCCTCGATGCTAAATCTTTACATGTTCGTGAAATGGCGAGCGAGGCGCTCTATTGCTTGATATTGGTCCCAAAGAACAGGAAGAAGTTCTTGCAGGACGACGGTAACATCAGCTACATTCTTCAGTTGCTAGATCAGGAGGAAAGGAGGAATGAGAGAAGTGATTTGGGTAACACAAAGTTCTTGATTTTGTTATTGATGTCATTAACGAGCTGCAACCGCGCAAGAAGAAAGATTTCGGCTTCTGGGTACTTGAGAATCATAGAGAAACTAGCTGAAAGAGAAGATTCAGAGGCTAAGAAACTTGTGAAGAAGCTATCTAGGAACAGATTCCACAACATACTTGGCGGTATTTGGCATTCCTAAACAAAAAACTATTTTTTTTCTCTTTTTATAAGTTTTATTTTGTGAAGTTTTTGAGTGTATATTTTACAGAAGGTGTTTTATTTTAGTTCCCTTCTTGCCTCTAAATCCCAGTTACATGTAATCTCCAAAATTTAACTTAAAGAGTACAGTTTTACTACAGAATTTAAAGTGATAATGTAATTTTGAGATTCTTTTTAGAAACTGCAAACACTAAAACCTTCACCACTTTGGAAGTGGTTATTTTTAATCAAATTAAACGAGAAGTAAACTCAATCATATGCGGAGTTGATTGATCAAATCAAACATTCTTTCTCGACTCTTCACACTCTTTTTTGTAAAATATAGCACTGTTTACAAGTCAGTCACGCAACTTTTTATTAGATTCAATATAGGGATTTGTTTAGAGAAAAATGAAACTAAATTTTGGGATTAGCATTATCAAAAGGGCTGTGTTTAGAAGTATATAGAAATGGAAAGCACATGGGTTGCGTATGGAACCGAACAAAAAAACATTAAGATATGAATGGTCTCTCTCATATACCACAACTCAGATTTATGGAGAGACAACAAAAATGAGGTATGTAAGATGTAACATCAAATTTCTGCCGCTACAAATTTCTATTATAGTTAAAATAAATACTAGAAAGCTTTTACTCTGATGTTATGTTTTAGCGTTTATAAACAATGAATTCAACATTTTTATATGGCAAACAAATACGAACCTAAAATATCGAAATATCCTTAGTTATGACATTTGATGAAACTCAATATATGTTAACGCTAAAACAACAAAAAAACTCCAAATTTCTTATATTCGTTTAACCTTCTTTTGTTAAATTTATATTCATTTAACTTGTTTTCTCTATAACATACATTCACGTTGTATAGTGTGTGATCACTTGTGCTTCACTTATTCATTTCACAATTAATATTTTTAACCTTGCTAATTGAATTTCTTTTATTTTAGATATTTGTTGTCAAAACCTCAAAGGTGGTGTTGGAGTAAAGAATTGGGGGGCATGTGCGTTGGGTGGACAGCTGAAAAAGCATTTGCTAACATTTATTTGGCTAAGGACCGCTTTATAACTTCATAGAAACGATAAGATTCAACCCTCCCTCTTCTTTTTTTTTTTGTACGTCAAGATTCATCCCGCTTTTCGCTATGACGCTATATTTCATTATTTTCTATGTTCCCAATCCATGAATAAATATCATATTCTCTCATTCATGATTTGGGAATTAGTAAGTCCGATAAGATAAAACTTCACCTGCAGAATATAAAGACTAGCTAACGATATTTGTTTATGAATGATGCACGTTTAAAGGTGTTATAAATTTCAACGACAGAAAACTGAATTGCTAATAAACATTTTTCTACTAATGTCTTGTGCAACGTGCATTTATCTACCTTAGGTTAGCAAGACTAATTATTAGCATCACTCTATAGATCTTGATATCAGCACATTCCTTTCATTTATGGAGCCTCTTGTAGAGGTTGGGCCTAAGCCCTTTTTTCCTTGGGTAATATACTTTTTCCCAACATATTTGATTTAGATTTTTGACTCACTAAATAACATCCACGATTTACGAAACTGTCCCAACTATGGACCGAATCCTATTTTATGTCGACATATTTTTAAAAAGATTGAGCACCGGTTTCTTCAAAATATCCTACCAATTCCAGTAATAAAAAGATTTCGTGATAAAAAAAAAAAATTATGATGATCAACTACATATGAGGCATTCAAGGGAAGTCCAAACGACGAAATATTAGAGTTAAATTTATTACAAAAAAAAAAAATTAAAGATGTTCGTACTCTCTGCTTCTTTTGTCCTTAGCTGTTGATAATTGATTTATACAGTACTAGTAATCTTTACTACTCCAACAGTCATCAAAACGTTGTTTAATTAGTGGATTGATTATGCAATTATCATTTTGTGCGTGAAGCTTCGTAATATCAGTTTGCTGACAACAACTAATCAGGTAGTAACGAATTTTCTACTCAAATTATTTTTTTTTTTTTCACGTATTTTCTACTCAATTATATACATAATTTTTGTTTATATATATATAATTTCTTTTGATTTTTTTTCTCTTAAAATAATACGTAGAATTATGTAAAAGAAAGTCAACGGACGGAGAGACCAGCAAAGCCTTGCTGTAAAACTGCTTTGATGGCGCCATTAGTTTCAGCCGTTCGGCACGCATACACATGATTCGTCCATCAACGGTCTTATATAATTTTGATATAATTTTATTATTATCGACACAAGCAATTACAAAGTCGAGTAACTTTCAATGGGTGTCGATAAGGGTTTGAGTATTCTATGAGTATTATAATGACAAGAAGATTCGTTTTTTTAAGAGTTTCCAAAGAAATTAAGGTATCTAATTTTTTTTATTATGGATTCCTCAATTACCAAAAAAAGAAAGAAAGAAAGTAAAAGTTTTGTTTTGCACAAATTAATGTACTACACAAAAGTTAAGTTTTGCATTCAGAAGCCTATCGAATCATTTTGAAAGATGCATATAATAGAAACAAAAAAAGTCGTCTTATTAATGGCATTGAAATTTCGTATGCTCTATCTATTTTTGTTGTTGTTGAATTCTTTTGCATTCGTTATAATTAAGATCAAAGAATTTTTCAACTTGGGAAATTTTGTCTGTTTCACATATTTAGAACAATAACTAACGTCTATGATTGTATGATACAATTGGTCTCTGCTTCACTGCTTCACATATTTAGAACAATAACTATCTATGATAGTATGATACCAAACCCCACACATTAGATAAATTGTATATGCATATATACGTTCAATCATTCGTCTATATACTTTATTTTAGCTTTCACGAAACGTAAAAGAAAGTTTCGCTGCAAATATGATGGGTAAAATAAAGAAAGTTTCGCTGCAAAATAAATTTAAATAATAAACTTTCTTTTACACAATCATATTTGCCTGGCCCTTGATTTGGTGCGAACGTAAAAGAAAGTTTCGCTGCAAAATAAATTTAAATAAGAAAAGTCATGCGTCGACTTTTCATACTTAAACATCGATAGATATCTATAGATCTATTTTGAATTCAAAATAAAAGGACTTTCGGTATACATAATATTTTGGACTCTTACGAGGAAAACAAAAGTATTATTAACTTTCATTGGTAGGCACCATATATAAAATTCATAACGGAGATAAGATGTCACTTAACGTACATGACATGGAATTGGGCATAACTTAGTGACTTGTTTTTATAAAGATTCTCATTAGGAGATGCATAGTTACTCCAAAGCAATCTTTGAACAAGTCTATGCCTTTGCATTCTTTAATTGATATGTCACAGTTCCAAACTAGAGACATGATCATTAAAAATCAAAAACTTGTTTTATCTATTAAAAAAAAAAACATTTCCTTTAAAATGAAAAACACACCTCCAAAACCAATTTTCATTGTACTTCTTCTAATTTTCTTTTACAGGTAGAGAACAACAAAGAATATGTAAAGCCTAATTTAACAACCATGATAAACATATATATATGAACACATGATAACATAACGTCTCATGCATGTTTGTGATATCTATTTTATTAGTAGCGGTTTTTCAAACTTTGCAAATCAAACCAACCAAGTTAATTAATTAACATTTCTCCTCATTTTTTTTACTATTTTTATTTTGGTTAACATTCTTCTTGTCAATTATGAATTAAAATTATTAATATACAAAATACTAGTCATTCATAAGTTAGAGTAGACTTTCTTTAAACCGAACTAACCAAATCTAAGCAAACCAAACCATCGTAAATTCTACTGAAACCAACGTTAAACCGAAATGTCAACCATTTTTAGCGCGTGAAGTCAAGCAGCGATGGAACCCACCAGTCTTTGGAGTAAACCTCCAAACACAATGGGCGCCACAGTGACCACCTTTAGTTGACCTTGACTTCCTTTTCTTTTTTATCCCTTTTTTCTTTCTTTCTTTTTCTTTTTTCTTTTCCAAAACATTTTTATTGGTTTTAGACTTTCTGAATAATTTCTTCTTCACTAATTTTCATAGAACATTTAATATAGTATTCAGTGAGCATCCAATTTTCTTCGTCCAAATTTCTTTCTGAGTACTTTTCAAATGATCATATTGAAATCCATACAATAACATGTCAACATTTTTGTCAGAAATTAATTATGTGTATGGTACATATGGACCTCGTCTGATACCAGGTGACTGATTTTTTTCTACCCAAATTATTCATGTTTTATTTCACCTAAAAGCTCATAAACACCTAAACGAACGTCTAGTCACCGTCTAGACCTTTTTCTTTTTTTTTTTAACTTAATAATACTAATAGTTCATGAGATATTTGTATTTTACTGATTTTCATTTTAAGAAATCGTCAAAACGACAATAATGCGAATATTCCTCTAAATTTGTCTTCACATACATGAGTAAAGTTTAAATAAAATATGCGCACAAACCTAATTTAATTAATTTTGCATGGATTTTTTTGGTTCAATTTTTCTTTTAATTTTAACTTTGTGAAAACCCACGGGACCATGACCATCCTTTTCCCCACTTTTGTTTTACAAATTTAGTATTTTCTTTATGTAAAAATATATTGTCTTTATCAAGCTTCACCGTGACGTTTATTAATATTTAAAAATGGGAAAAATCCTCCCCAAAAAAGTCATATTCGTCCATTTGTCCTTTGATATTATCACTGTTCTAGCAACTATTATATTTCATTTACACATTATTTCGCCGTGAGTAAGAAAATAAGAAGTACCATTTGGTTGTGTTGAAATTGAAAATGTGGGAGGTGTACACTGTACAGGGGCAATTTAGGAAGTTTGGGTTATATAATCCTAAAGGAAATCTTAGTTCAGAACTCACAAGTGCCGCGAATCTGGGAAAAGAGGAGCCCAGCTTTTTAACCTTTAACCCCTATATTTTAAATAATTTCTTTATTTCCTTTTTACCTTTTTTTTTTTTTACAATATTTTTCCCTCTTTCTTTAATACTTGAACGCTGTTTTACCGATTAATATTTTGTTTATAATTTTAAAAAAATCAATGGTAAATATGAGCAAGCTGCAAGCAGTTCATGACAAAGAAAAAAACATATGGGCAAGCAATCCAAGTAAAAGCAATTCGCTGAATAGATACAAATAATATGAAAACCAAATTAACATCAAGTATATATACTAGTAATACGTTTGTCAGTAGATAGATGGCTACGTATAAAGTAAGATTGAAGAAGTTTAAGGAGTATTGCACACATGAATCTATCCTGTAAAATTTGAACCTATCCCTAATACCACGGACATATAGATGTGAACATTAACAATACTTTCAAAGTTAAAAAGAAAGCATATGGATAAGCATTCCACGTAACTAATAGTGTTATGTTGTTTCTAGATAAACCAAATCCTTGAGTGGTCGAAATTGAAAAATACTTTATATCTGTAAAGAAAATTTTGAAGTCACGTTATATAAGAAAAACCATGCTGCATCCCATGAAACAAATTAATTCTAAAAACATTATCCAAAACGAATTTAATGTTATCCAAATATATAAAGAAAATTAGTTGGACCGTCGAATGAAATGCGATCCTTGCTGATTAGTACATGACGTGTTCAATTAATTTTGACACCGATCCACCGACCTCAACTCTTCTTTTGGTAAATTTTTATATTATGATATCTTGTGATACACAATTTATAAACGTTCTGGTTATCTGGTTTTGAAGTATTTGTTTAGAAAAGGAATTTGATAGTGAATTTTTCACGATATTTCACGTATGAACTGATACTAATTATGGTTCAATGTTATATTTTTACACGCATTTTAAATATTTTTATCGTAAACACGTCTTCTAATACCTCTTTTTGTTAATGGGTTTCTAATACCTAATTAGTAATGTTGAGGATGTAAGAAACATTAATGAGTCACACATTATCCCGAAAACAAAATCTTGAAGAGCGTACAAAGATCTTTGATTTAACTCGTTATGCAATTGGATAGAGCCGTTGAACCATCTAGTGGGTCTTAAAGTCAACGAATTCTATTTGATTTACACTGATCATGCGTACATCGGCGACAATTTTATTCACACTCCCAAGTCCTAACACCTCTGGTTTGATTTTTGTTAAAGTTTTTGATTGGATTTCATTTATTCAGAATTTTAATTTTTGCTTTATAAAATAAAATAAAACTAAAATAAAACTTATGTAAAGAATGGTATATCACTTCGTTTGTCACATATTCACATTTTTTGCTATTTTTTAATCATTTATAAAACTAGAATAAACCTAAGGTGGTGATGCATGGTATATCACTTATTTTTTATCATCTAAAATATGACATACATCCAAGCCTTCTGGTTATATAACATTGTAAAAAAATGCAGAAGGCTCTTAAAGTCAATATGTAGATGATGCAGTTAATAACATGTTCACATAACGACGGTCACCAAGTTGCTCAAAATCATGAAACAACGTCACATTATTTAATTATCTTATGATGTGGAATTGTGGATAATTAGTAGTAAAAGTGTAAAACATTAATTTATAAGAAAATTAGATTATTATGGATTCACAGCTCAGAAAATACGAAAAGACAGCTCAACACTTTTCCACTTCTCTTTCCCACTCTCTATATAACTCTAAACAAGTCTTCCCTTTTCTCTCCATCGAATTTCTTCTCAATTTCGCTTCCACTTTCATTTTGTCTGCAGAAACACATCCCAACAACAACAAAAAAAAAGAGGGTCAGAAGAAGAAACCTAAAGACTTTACAGGTCTCTTTTAGAGTTTCTTAAAAAATGCCTGCCGGTGGATTTGTCGTCGGAGATGGCCAAACGGCTTATCCCGGCAAACTCACTCCCTTTGTTCTGTTCACTTGCGTCGTCGCTGCCATGGGCGGTCTCATCTTCGGATACGATATTGGAATCTCCGGTAAGTATCTCACTGTTTTTATATTTTACATGTCCACCCCAAAAGTATATATGTAGTAATAAACACCCCCTAATTTGAAATTATGATTGTCTTTTTGATACGAAACATTAGAAAAAACCATCCCGTATCTTCTCCTTAGTCATAATGACGCACATGGCTCAAAATTATAGTATTCCAAATTTCCAACAATATTATAGGTTTTCAAATTTTACAAAATCGTCCCAAATGTTTCTAAAGAGTCATAAAAACCCTCATCCATGTGATCAATTTTTGGGGAAATTTCGTAAATAACTTTAAAAATTACAGGTGGTGTGACGTCGATGCCGTCTTTCCTCAAGCGATTCTTCCCGTCGGTGTATCGGAAACAGCAAGAGGACGCGACAACAAACCAGTACTGTCAGTACGATAGCCCAACGCTTACGATGTTCACTTCGTCGCTATATCTGGCGGCGCTAATTTCGTCGCTGGTGGCTTCCACCGTAACAAGAAAATTCGGACGGCGCCTCTCGATGCTTTTCGGTGGTATACTCTTCTGCGCCGGAGCTCTCATCAATGGTTTCGCTAAACACGTTTGGATGCTCATCGTCGGTCGTATCTTGCTCGGTTTCGGTATAGGTTTTGCTAACCAGGTTCGTCACTAATAACCATAATTTACTCATAATATCAAAATTGATTTTGCTCATATGTTTTTCTCTTTTTTTCTATTTGCATGTTTTTTTGTTCTTTCACTTTTACATCACGAGCTAACAAAAACAAAATTAAGTTTTTAATAAAAAAAGTTATTAATATATTGAAACTATATTTATAACCGTTATAAATGTGCCTTGGTTTTGGGAAAAAGTTATGGACCAAGCCAACCACTTCCATTGAACATAATCATGATATAGTTAGGTCAAGTTGACATTATTAATTTTTTTTTTGCTTTTTTACGACGACGATCATTATTTTCCACATTATTGAATTTGTTTTTTTTTTTTTTGTTATTGATTTGTTTTTCTGCTAGTATCCACAATTCCACATGGTCTGTTCATTAGCCTCCGATGTCACTTTCTCTTCATTTTCATTGCTTTTTAATCTTTAATTCATTGCTTTAATTAATTAAAGATATATATTGTTTTTGACGTCATATCGAATATACTAACTTTTATCACTGAATTAATAGGGATTTTAGTTAGAAAAAAGGTCATATTCGGACAGTATCTTCTTGAGTGAGTTATATAGCACAATGACTTAATTGACCTACTTTGATCCCAAACAATTTTAGAACCAGCTTCACTTCACTTGAAAAAGTCAGTTTCGGACACGTATCTGCTTAAAACTACTAATAATGTAACTAACCTAGTTAATCTCTCTATTTACAGGCCGTGCCACTCTACCTCTCTGAGATGGCTCCATACAAATACAGAGGAGCTCTAAACATCGGCTTCCAGCTTTCAATCACCATCGGAATCCTAGTCGCCGAAGTCCTCAACTACTTCTTCGCCAAAATCAAAGGCGGTTGGGGATGGCGGCTCAGCCTCGGAGGCGCGGTGGTCCCGGCCCTGATCATAACCATCGGCTCCCTCGTCCTCCCTGACACTCCCAATTCAATGATCGAGCGAGGCCAACACGAGGAGGCCAAAACCAAGCTCAGGCGAATCCGCGGTGTCGAGGACGTCAGCCAAGAGTTTGACGATTTAGTCGCCGCTAGTAAAGAGTCGCAGGCGATTGAGCATCCGTGGAGAAACCTCCTCCGCCGTAAATACCGACCACATCTCACTATGGCCGTTATGATTCCTTTCTTTCAGCAGCTAACCGGAATCAATGTGATTATGTTTTACGCTCCGGTTTTGTTCAACACCATTGGTTTCACAACAGACGCTTCTCTAATGTCCGCCGTGGTCACTGGCTCTGTCAACGTAGCTGCCACGCTCGTTTCGATCTACGGCGTTGACAGGTGGGGACGTCGGTTTCTCTTTCTTGAAGGCGGTACCCAAATGCTAATATGTCAGGTAAGGAGCAATAACTACTTTATTTATTTCGTGGATCCATATAAAGATTTAATCATTTCATACCGAATATAGATGTGTCTAGTTATATTTGCCATATTTGTCTAGAAATTGATTTTCACTGATTTGAACATTTGACTTCTGTATTCTGTGACGTAAATGCTCCTGGCTTTTTAGTTTTGTACTGATGTAGATGTGTCTAGAAATCGATTTTTATTGGATATAGTCGATGATTAATGTCTTCATATTGATGTGGATGCCTTTTAGAGGTTGATTTTCACTGTACAAGCCTTTTATTAGGATGTTTGTTGATGGATAAATGGTTTTAGAGATCGATTTGTTTATCGGGTATTTATGTTTGTATTTTCAATTATACTAATCAAAATCAAAATGTGTCCGTTTTTCTTGTGTAATTGTAGGCTGTGGTTGCAGCGTGCATCGGGGCCAAGTTTGGGGTAGACGGGACCCCTGGTGAGCTACCAAAGTGGTATGCTATAGTGGTTGTAACGTTTATTTGCATCTATGTGGCGGGTTTTGCGTGGTCATGGGGCCCACTAGGGTGGTTAGTACCGAGTGAAATCTTCCCCTTGGAGATAAGATCTGCGGCGCAGAGTATCACGGTGTCGGTGAACATGATCTTCACGTTCATTATCGCACAAATCTTCTTGACGATGCTTTGCCATTTGAAATTTGGGTTGTTCCTCGTTTTCGCCTTCTTCGTGGTGGTGATGTCGATTTTTATATACATATTCTTGCCGGAGACGAAAGGAATTCCGATAGAGGAGATGGGTCAAGTGTGGAGGTCACATTGGTATTGGTCAAGGTTTGTGGAGGATGGTGAGTATGGGAATACGCTTGAGATGAGCAAGAGCAGTAGTAACCAAGGAACTAAGCATGTTTGATTTATGATTGATTATTTTTATGAGAGTTTTAAGAAAGAAAAAAAGATTTGTATTTCGTAAAGGAAAAAGTGTACTAGTCTAGATATATTGTTGTTTATATAATTCAATATCAAATGGTGAAATTATGCATACGATTCTTCTTTTATATCTCCATGGTGTACTTTTGTCTGTTGTTAGTATTATTATACTCTCTACTTTTTATCTCAACGTTATGATAGTAGTGTTCTGAATAAAACTATTTATTAAGTGATGACAAATATGTTAGATGAACAGTAGAATTAATGAATAACAAAACAATAAAATAACAAAAAAGTAGAAAAGCGGTGAAGAAGTGAAAATGTGCTTATGCTAGCTAAGAGGGCTGAAGAAGTGATAATGTGCTTTTGCCAAGAGGAATCGATTTCTCTCTTTGTCTCCTTATAACAGTTTTAATTCTATACGAGTGATGTTGATGCGCCTGTTAGCTGTTACAAGCGGAGGAGAGAGACAGAGATCTCATCGGTATCTCAGACCAAATTACTTTTACACCTCTTATTGACATCAATGTCTTCTGGGCTTTAATTTTAATTTGGGCTTCGAACCCAGTACCCCATTTCCTTTGTCTAATTTATAAAATAAAGTAAAAAAAAAAAAAAACTTGTACAACCACTATTGGCAACAATAAAAGAATGTTAACACAATAAAATTAAAAAAGAACTAAAGTTTTTAGAGGATTATACTCAATTACGCATCACCTTATAGTATTATGGATCCTGGTTTCTTTGTTTTTTCTTGGCATCTTTATATTAGACTCAATACAGTTACAACAAATTTTGTTTGATGTTAATAGTATTTTTTTTTAGTAATTACACAAGGTTTGAACGGTATATTAATAAGTACAGTATATATGAGTATTTTTCTATAATAGAGATACAAAAAGTATTCCAATTTGTTTGCACTAGGTTTACACATTGTGTGTTAAATAGTTTGTTGGAGTTATAAAATTATTGCATATCTTTGTACACAAATGTCCTATTCTTCCCACTCAGTGTATTCATCTTTCTATTATTATTAAATTTATCGTAACAAACCTAGGGTGTTTTCCCTTTCTGTACTGATGAGTCTGGAGTCTCTCACCTATTGGAGAGTAATACAAAACTTGAATGCTTAGATGAACATGTGATCTATGAGGTGAAGCAAACCTCTGGAGCTGAAGCAGACTTCTAGAGCTGAGATCACAATCTTTTCAGATGGAGACAATCAGATTGTTCAGATCACTGGATTTTTTTATATGGTGAATAAAGCGTTTCTTAAAGTTATTCAGCGTCTAAGAAGACATGCCTTCAAACAGTTTAGGTAAAATAATAGCTTTTCTGATTGCTTTATTTCTTGCTTTGTTAATCTCTTTGATTGCTTAGAAGATTCTTTCCTGAAATGAGAATGTATCAGCTTTGTCTTGTGGTAATTACAGTGAGGAAGTAGCGTCTCATTTGTCGATAGGAAAATGCAGCACAAGGATCAGAGACCAAAGAGAAAAGTGTTGAGGCCTTTGCACCTAAATCAGTATCTTCTATTCACCATGGATGCATCACCCCAAAAGTCAGAAATAAATATATACATTTTTCTTTGTAATTCGTGATAATGTTTGATATACCATTCACATTATTCGTCAATAACCCAAACTAAAATAGTTTTTTTTTTTAATCTCCCAATTTACATTATTATTTGCATTGAACAGTTTCAATCACATATCAACAATATCTGGAATTAATATTGAGTTATGGAGATTCCGGTATGTTTTCATCATCAGAGAACAAATCCTTGTGATCATTAGACTTGAGAGACAAGAAATCCTCGTCACTCGTATCCGAAACAAACATAGGTTGTTTTGGCTTTGGAAGATCCATTGTTGACGTCAGCATTGTCACAACTTGTTTGATGTTTGGTCTGTCCATTGCTTGGTGTTGGACACAGAGCAAACCTATCTGAACACACCTCATGACTGCCTCAACTGAATCTGAATCATCAATGTCTTGATCCAGTAGATCCACTCCTCCGGTTTCACTCCATGATTCCCATGCCTGTTACAATGATCCAAAACCCCCGGATAGTATAAGAATTCATTTTGTTTGGAACCACATTCTAGACTATTATAAGTGTGTTTCTTACATATGCAAGAAGGTTTTTTTCCTCTTTGCCATGGCTAAAGCTGGATATCTCTTTTCCGCTGATGATTTCCAGCATCAAAACTCCAAAGCTATAAATGTCGGATTTCTCAGAGAATGTCCCTGTCCACGCATACTCAGGAGACATGTATCCCCTGTTGAAATATCAAATAATTTTAGAAAAGCTTTGATTCCAACATGTGACAATTGGGAGAAGAAGATAGGAGTGGTTCTTACAAAGTTCCAAATACTCTGCCAGTGTTGTCTTGATTTTGAGTTCCTTGAAACATCCGAGCCAAGCCAAAATCCGATATTTTGGGATTCATCTTCTCGTCCAAGAGAATGTTGCTGGCCTTTAGATCGCGATGTACAACTCTGAGGAATGAGTCGCGATGGAGATAGAGAAGTCCACGAGCAATACCTTGAATGATGTTGAATCTCTTAGGCCAATCAATCTCCAGCTTCTTCTTCAAATCTAGAGATTATCACATAAATGAAACCGATCAGCATGTAAGCCATACAAGGAAATAGGCAAAAGCAGAGATAGAGATGCAAAGTAAGGACTGACCGAAGAGAAAAGTGTCAAGGCTTTTGTTCACCATGAACTCATAAATCAATAGCTTGTCGTCTCCTTCAATACAGTATCCTAAAAGCCGAACCAAGTTTCTGTGTTGTAGTTTTGAGATGAGTTTTAATTCGTTCATGAATTCCTCTGTGCCCTCTCCAGAGCTGCTAGAAAGGCGTTTAATAGCTATTTCTTTCCCATCTTTTAGCTTTCCCTGTAAGCAGAACGAGTTGCAGAGAGAGTCATAAGAGATACACTAACAGTAAAGAGCAAGATAGAGAGAGCATCTTGCATCATATGTTATCTTGTACCTTATACACTGTTCCAAATCCACCTTGACCGAGTTTATTTGACTCGCTGAAATTATCGGTTGCTGTTTGTATGGTATGCATCTCAAAGAAATTTAATCCTGAGACATCTTGTGATTTCAAATCACTCTTCCAAGAATTTTCTGAAATCTCCATGCCTACACTAGCTTTACCTACAAGTTACATGAATCCATCCATGTGTCAGTACATAAGTTTCTAGCATTTGAGGATTAGGCCAAAGCTCAACATCACCGAGCTGATAGCTAAAAGGGCACTAAGATCAATAAACAACAAAAAGAAACATATAGAAAGTCAGCTTTTAAGCCTTTTTTTCTTGGAGTCTCACCATTTTGTATCACTCTGTATCTCCAACACCCAAATGCCGCAAGCACCAAGATAATAAATACACAGAGGCTAATAGTGCTAACAGCGATGATCTTGATTCGCTTGCTTCCCGCTGAGAGAATCAACAAGAAACTAAACTGTAAACCAAATTGCTATTGTACTGAAAGCTAAAAGATAATGTGAAAAATGAAAACAAAAATCTGATTTTGTGATGTCTTTAACCCATACCTAACTCAGAACGCGCAATACGAATGGAAAGAAACTCTCCTTCTTCAGTGAACTGAACCATGTCCAATAGCTCCTGGTTCCACACCAAGCATCCAATTCCATTAATATAGGCAAAGGCCGAGCAAGAACAGTTGCGGAGACATCCTTGATGGCATTGTTCTGCATCACCAAAGCTTGCCAATTGATAAGAAGCCGGAGGCTTTATATGGGCAAGACGGTAAAATCCATCTGTTGTGTCTTTGCCTGATGTCGTTTCACATGATGATAACTCTGTTCGTCTCACACACCCACGAGTCCAGTTTCCGCTGTTCCACTCATCATCTGACTTTGGCACAAACCCTTTCAAGCATTTGCAGGTTGGAGTACTAATGGACCTTATACACAAACCATAAGGTCCACATGTACCATAGAGATCACATGAGCTAAGAGGACCTTCAAAATGTTGAATCCACCCACTGGTGCTACCATTAATACGGTGAATATCCAGTGTTCCATCTGATGTTAGCTTGATGTAAGACACATCAAAATTTCTTAATGCACAAAAAGTCAAAACTCCTGTGCCATTCACCACATCTTGGACCATTGTTAATGGATTCACATATGTTCTATCCATTTCCGGTATCCCCGTGAACCTTGTTTCCGCCCATGGCCCGCTTCTCCAATAAGGTGATGATCCTTTCCATACAAGTCCTTGAGGGGGAACTTCTGTCGTAAGCTCTGCTACAAATTCACCGGGAGATGGATCTGTGTTACTCTTCCAAGAAGTCAACACACGCCTTGTGTTGTTAGGAATATCGTACATAAGCGTTGAGAGAGGAAGCATAGAATCACTAGGATGCTCGAAACTTTCCCATAGATATGTTCCAGTAACATTATCTATGAGGACAAGATTTCCCGTGTCTAAAAGCTCAGCACGACATTCGTTGGATGTAAGAACTTCTCCTCCAGATGACCACAAAATGTTTTGTTTCTCATCAAGCAAGATAAGGCTTCCATTGCTGTTGATGGTGAGATTCGCCGTGAGGCTCGTTACTGGTTTTTCTCTGTTAGCTACCCAAACGTATACTCGAGGAGTGACTTTCTTGAACCAGATTCCAACGTATTGATGATTTTGAGAGCTGTTAGGACTGAAGAAACCTAGTTGAAAGTTGTTATCAGGAGAGCTCAAAGTTTGTGTTATCGACAAAGGATTCGATGTGGTTATAGCTGCAAAGCCATAACTTGAGAAGATGGTTAACAAAAGCAAGCAACAACGAAAGTAAAAAATACCCATCTTTCCTCTCTCTGTCTCTACCAGAGAGAGATTGAATTTAATGTATGAATAAAAAGAAGTTTTGTTACAGATGAATATAAAACCTAAGGATGTGCGATATTCAAACAACTTATCTTTGACTAAGCAAATCTTATTGACATTTTCTTCACATTCAAACATCCTAAATTGACGAAAGAAACCGCATGCTTATAATATTAAACCAAACATATCACGTTACTTGACTTTTGCAAATTTTATAGACCTTGGTGCATGTATGCATCAAACATCAAAAGATCTTATTGTCATTATACGGAATAAAGTACAATACTTTGAATTAATCAACTGAAAAAAAAGACAGATATTCACAATCCCTGAACAAGGTCAACGGAAAAACAATGCCGCAAAAGTGGATGCAACTCGCCTAATTACTACGGAACAACCAATTAGTTGTTCGCCGTTGAATCTCTGGAATTTTAAATTTGTTTTGAATAATAATAATAGCCAATCAAGAGACTTTTTGCGTATAACTGTTTTCACGAATGGCTATGGCTTCTTTTGTAGAACCCACACGAAGCCAGTTCTCGGACAAAGACTTCTCGTTCAGCCTTTTCAACAAACACCTTTTGAGTTATGCAACAATTCGATTTCTGTGGACCCAAAAGAAGGAAGACATATGGGTTACGAGATTTATGCCTGACTTTTGTTTTCCTCTCTGCCTCTGTTTTGTTCTGATGAATTCAGACACTAAACAACTTCATACTAAGCTTTATTAACATCATATTTTTAAACAACCAAACTAAGTCATGTACTGTATAGTTCGAACTAAGTGATCACACCCTTAGTGTAGGTAGGTTATACATTTCAGTATGCAGCAAGTTGATACATAGAGGAAACTTTATCGCCCATATATCTCAGTTTGTGTTATTTGATTCACAGAGTCTGAGACTGAGGAAGCACTCTCTTGATCTTGAATCTGTATTGCAAAGACTGGTTGTTTCGGAGTCGGAAGATCTATTGCAGTTGTGATCATCGACACTACTTGTGCAATGTTTGGTCTGTCAATAGCTTGCTGTTGGATGCAGAGTAGACCAATCTGAACACATCGAGCGACTTCAACTGGAGAACATGAGCTTGAAATATCTTGATCCAACAGATCTACTCCACCAGTCTCGAGCCAAGATTCCCATGCCTGATATATAGTTTAAAAATTGTCAGCATCTAAGAATTTGTTTGCATCATGAATACTGTGGTTTGGAACACTAGGAGGATAGAGAAAATGTCTTACATATTCAAGAAGGGTTTTGCCTTCCCCTCCACAGCTAAAGCTTGAAATCTTCTTCCCGCTTATGATTTCTAACTGAAGAATTCCGAAAGCATAGATGTCAGACTTCTCTGAGAACATCCCCGTCCATGCATACTCCGGAGACATGTATCCTCTGTTCATATCCCAAACAGTCTGCTAAGTGCTAAATTGACATAACTTTGATTGAGCATTGTCACTGGGATAGATACTTACAGAGTTCCAACAACCTTACGAGTGTTTTCTTGATTTTGGGTTCTTCAAACATCCGAGCCAATCCGAAATCTGATATTTTTGGGTTCATGTTTTCGTCCAAGAGAATGTTGCTGACCTTCAGATCTCGGTGTATGACCCTCAGGCATGAGTCACGATGGAGATAGAGAAGCCCACGCGCAACACCTTGAATGATGTTGAACCTCTTAGGCCAATCAATCTGAAGCTTTAGCGTCAAATCTAGCCAATAAGATAAACCATATTAATGAGCATTAATGGTCATTCTCATATGATAAAAGGACAAGGAAAAAATGTAGAGGCAAATGCAGAACAAAGAGCAGACCAAAGATTAAATTGTCGAGGCTTTTGTTCACTAGAAACTCGTTCTTCTCCATCAATGCAGCATCCCAAAAGTCGAACCAAGTTTCTGTGTTGTAATTTTGAGATGAGTTTTATTTCATTCATAAACTCTTCTGTACCTTGTCCAGAGCTGCTAGAAAGGCGTTTAACGGCTATTTCCTTCGTGTCTGACAGTTTTCCCTTAGAAGCAAAGTTGCAAACAGTCATCCACAGAACAAATAACGACAGAGATTTGAGAAGAGCAAAGAAAATCAATTCTCTCTTACCTTATAAACTGGACCAAATCCACCTTGACCGAGTTTGTTTGAGTCATTGAAGTTATTGGTAGCAGCTCGTATGGTATTCATCTCAAAGAATGTTAAACCTGAAATTTCTTCTGGTTCCAAACCATCTTTCCATGAATCTTGTAAATTATTGAAGAATACCCACGTTGGCCCAACAAGTCACAAATATCTGTGAGTTAGTATATAATTTGATCATAGATAGAGATGTCGAAAGCCTCTTTTCTGCTTTAGTTGGTTACATAATTAAAGATAAAAAGCAAAGCACGAGAAAAGAAAGAGCGCTACTATGTTATTCGGTGTCTCACCATTTTGCTTTGCTCTGTGTCTCCAGTACTTATATGAGGCAAAGGCCAAAACCACAAAAATGGACAGGCTGATACCACCAGCAATAATCTTGGTTCTCCTGCTTCCAGCTGAGGGATTTACCATAAAACAAAATTGAAACAAGTTAAAACCACACTGCAATTGAAATGAGCACATAAACGAAGTTAAAGAGTAAATTCAATAAAAATGATGGGTCTTTATGGAAAAATGTCTTTCAGCCCTACCCAGTTCTGAACTTGCAAGACGAATTGAAAGAAACTTTCCTCCAGTGGAATATCTAACTGTGTCTATTAGCTCATGATTCCAAAGCAAACATCCAATTCCAGTAATATACGCAAAAGCAGTGCAAGAGCAATTGCTGAGACAACCCTGGTGGCATTGATCTGCATCCACAAAGCTTGCATATTCGTAGAGATCCGGAGGCTTTACATTAGCCAGACGATAGAAGACGTCTGAGCCTTTTCCTTGTGTTTTTGTAGATGATTTTGTCTGACAAGATAATTCTGTACGTCTCACACATCCAGAAGTCATGTTCCCGCCCTTCCACTCCTCCTTGTATTTTGGTACAAACCCTTTTATGCATTTACACTTTGTGGGATTGGATGGCACACACAACCCAAAAGGTCCACATGCACCATACAGATCACATGAATTCGCTGGAGTCACAAAGTCCAAAACCCAGCCTGTCCCATTGTACCGAAAAGTCTTTAGATATCCTTCTGATGTTATGATAAGAGAAATACCCAGTTCCATTTCCTACATCTTGGGAAAGGCTGAATGGACTTGTGTATGATTCATCCATTTGTGGTACGCCAGTAAACCCGGTCTTAGCCCATGGACCGCTTCTTTTATAAAGCTTTGTTCCTCTCATAGTAACAATCTGTGCTGGCACTTGTGGCGTCAACTGAACTACAAAATCACCAGGGGATGGATCAGTGTGGCTTTTCCACGAAGTCAATACTTGCTTCTCCCCATTGGCAAGGTTGTACATCAGCGATGAGTAAGGCAACATAGTATCACCAGGATTCTCGAAACTTTGCCACAAAAGATTTCCTGAAACATCATCAACAATGACAAGATTTCCGGTATCTAAGAGCTTTGCATGACACTTGTTAGATGTGGAAGTTTTCTGGTTGACCAAACAACATTTTTACTACTGTCAAGCAAAATAAGACTCCCATTTCTGCTGATAGTAAGATTTGCCACAGGGTTTGTGATCGGCTTTTCTCTGTTAGCCACCCACACAACAACCCGTGGTGTAATTTTCTTGAACCAGATCCCGACATACTGATTCTGAGAGTTGTTAGGAGTGAAGAATCCTAACTCATAAAATCCACCTGGGGAACTCAGAGTTTGCCCTAATGTCAAAGGACTTGAAATAGTTATAGCTGCATAGCCACAACTTACGAATATACTTAACCAGAGAAAGCAAGGAAAGAGAACAATACCATTCTCTCCCAAGTGTATTCCCATGTGTCCAAAAGAGTTCTCCTTCAGATCTGAATGTATGAACAAAATCTTATTTTGAAAAACTGAAAGCACTGTGACCAATGTCTCCTCTAAGATGTATCGTATAATGTTATAGTGATAAGATATTGCATTGTTATATATTATCACACCTCGTTTCTCTGAATAGCCATTATAATAAACCAAATGATGACTCATGTTTCTCTCTCTGAAAGAGAGAAAATGCAATCTTGTCCTTTGGTGTGTTACTATATAGATAAATTGTAATACTTAATTCTAATTTTAAACTCCATCTTACATCAACCCTGTCCATGTCCAACAGAAGCCTTTGTCTGATAGTAAATAAAATATTATAATGATCGAGGTTTGCTTTTTTTTTTTTTGTACACTCTGTAAGCATATAATCTAAGGGGAAAAAACTTTTTGCCCGACCAATTCCACAAAAATAAAAAACACTTTTCAGCTTTCACATGTACTGGGAACGACATGAAAGGAAAAACAGAGCTGCAAAAATGAATAAATTACCTGGACGCTTCCAAATATGAGAGTTCCAGCGAAGATATGATTATTCACGATCAGCTTAAACCTTGTGTTATAATACAAAACAGATTATAGCTCTGTATGAAGGCTTCTACTTCAGAAAAGCTCTTGTTCTTCCATATTAGTTCTCTCCAAGGTAAATACAGCCCATCAATCTTTTGAGTATGGGGACATCTCACCAGTAATCTCCACATGAACAGGCACCGTTCTTGAAATGGTGAAACCGTTGCATGTCCCGTACAATAATTTCCCGTCCGGTCACAAGGGAAATGTACTTTGTAGCATTGTGACAGTCAGCACAAACCCGCAGGTTCTTTCTTACGTGAATAGTTGTACCTGCAGTTGTATTCAAGAGTCCAAAAGATATAGCCAGCTTCTCACTGTGGCTACTCAACAACTGCTCCTTAACATCATCTTCCACGCCGAGGATTAAATTCGTGTCCGGAACATAACCAGCTTCTTTGATTTTGCACATCAGCTTCTCAAGAAAAGCATAAATCTTCTTGGAATTGGGATGGGCAGTGCTTCCGGAGAAGAAGCTATGCACCTCGTTCTTTATCTCCACCATACTGCAGCCAGGAGTTTTGCGCAGACCCTGTCTCAACATTGAAACTCTCACTTGCCCCACTTTTTCCCACATTGAAGCAGCGCGATATACGTTTGCAAGAAGCACATGATACCCACCATCATCCGGGTTCAACTCAAACAATCTCTCTGCTGCTTTCTCAGCGAAATTCACATTTTTATGAATCTGGCAAGCACCTAACATGGCACCATATACATTGACAGCCGGCTTAATGGGCATCTTCATAATAAAGTCCCATGCTTCATCCAACCGTCCAGCTCGACCTAGAAGATCGACAATGGCTCCATAGTGGTCCATTGACGGTTCTATGCTGTAGTTTTCCTTCATCATGTGGAAGCACTGGAGTCCTGCCTCGACCAAACCCGAGTGGCTGCAAGCAGAGATAACAGAAAGAAACGTGACACTATTTGGTTTGACGGTGCCTTCTCGCATTTCTTCAAACAACTCTAGAGCAGCTTTCCCGATACCATGTGTCCCGTATCCATCTATCATAGCATTCCATGTCGTCACGTGACGCTCGCTCATTGTGGCGAAAATCTTTCTAGCAGTCAAAATAGCTCCACATTTCGCATACATGTCAACTAGAGCCGTTGAGACAAACACGTTCTTGTCCAGACAACTTCGCATAACAACACCGTGCATCCACTTGGCTTGACGTGTAACTGACATATCTGAAAGAGCAGTAATCACACTCACATAAGTAAATGTATCTGGTTTCACTGTTTGAGCCCGCATCTGGCTGAAGTAATTCAATGCTTCGATCGGACGTCCATTATGTGCAAATCCTAAAATGATTGCGTTCCAAGATACAAGAGTTCTGGTCTGCAATTTCCCAAATATAGAAGCTGCAGTATCAACTTCCTTGCACTTGCAATACATGGAGATCAAAGAGTTCACTACCGAAACATTTCTATCAAGATCCAACTCAACCGATAACTTATGGATGAATCTTCCTCTCTCAAGGTCCCCCAGGTCAGCACAAGCATGCAAAGCACCCATGACAGATACATCAGTGGGTTTCACTCCTTCGTCTAACATCTTCTGAAAAATTACCATTGCCTCTTCAGGATTCTCATTCTGCACATATGCATCAATCATTGAATTCCATGAAACAACATTCCTTTCTAACATCCCATCAAAAAGCTGCCGAGCAGTTTTCAGAGATCCACATTTCGCATACATATCAACCAAAGCAGTGGAGATATTGACAAGAGAATCAAACCCAGCCCGCAGAGCATATCCATGAATCTCCTTACCAATACTAATCGACCCCAAAGCAGAGACAGCAGGCAAAACAGAGACAATTGTGATAAAACCAGGCTTCAGATTCTCCTCGCACATTCGTGCAACCATCTCCAAAGCCATCCTAGCCATCCCATTTTGTGAATACCCAGCCACCATTGTATTCCAAGAAACCAAATCTCTCTCAGGCATTCTATCAAACACCTTACGGGCCTCATGTACCTGCCTACACTTGGCATACATATTCTCAAGTCCAGTCATGGCAAATAAATCCAACGAGAAGCCACTCTTCACCAACAACCCATGAATTTCCTTTCCCACCCTAAGCTCTGCCTCGTCTCCACAAACTTTCAGAAGATAAGTGAAGTTATACACAACTGGCTCTACATCATCATACCTCATTCGAACAAAAAATTTCAAAGCTTTATCCAAGTCCGAAACTTTAGCATACCCTTTAAGCATAGTGTGATACAGAACATCGAGCTTATCATCAATCGGTTCAAAAACACGACCAGCCTCAACGACACTGCCATAGCGACAAAACAAGCTGACAAGCTTCGTCTGGAAAAGATGCTCCTGATAAAGACCATTCTTGAAGACGAGTGGAAGAATGTGACGGAGATCTTTCAGAGAAGAACATCTCTCGAGAAGAAGAGCCGCAGGGTGCTCGTAGACATTAGCTGGAATATAAGTTCTCTGGGAGAGAAAGTGACGATGGTGAGACGAACTTGGCGGATTAGGGATTTGAGGAACTGTTGAGACCTGCACCAATTGTAAGCTCATGGTTTTGTTCTTCAAAATCAATCCTTTATCGACAATTCCTTCTCTTACAGGTCCCAACTTCTTCTCCCGATTCTAATTGAAGCAGACATTATCGTCAATGTCTGTATTTCGTTGAATTGACAGTGACGTGAGCTTATTCCGGAGATAACGGTGAAGTGAACTCGTCTCAGGTGGATAAGAGACCAAGTCGTGATTGTACAATTTTGGTCAATTGAAGGTAGAAAGACCGCCGTTAATAAATAAATGATGAATCTTATCTTTGCATCATCGTTTTAGAACAGTGCCACTTTGACTTGACCCTTCTAACAATATTTGGACTTTTCTCTTGAAAATTTAATTCTCACCACACCATTACAGAATCACGTAACGCAACTCAAGACCCTACCATTGTTAATGCTGAGATCTTGCTATTTATAGATCGCTTGTGTTTGTTTGTTTTTTCAGGAGATATTAAGAAAAACAAAAGCTATACCAAATTGGGACTGTTCTTGAGTGGCTGGTACTGAAGCTATGGCACTTCATGAGAGCAAGAGTCCTTTTGTTCATGTTCTTGCAGTACTGTCTTGTTTCTTCCTAAGCGTGTCTCTGGCTCAGGAAAGAGCTTTCTTTTCCAGCAAGCTCAATGATACTGAGACGATAGTCTCCAGCTTTCGCACGTTCAGGTTTGGCTTCTTCAGCCCTGTTAATTCCACAAGTCGATATGCCGGTATATGGTATAACAGCATATCTGTACAAACTGTAATATGGGTTGCCAACAAAGATAAGCCGATCAATGACTCCTCTGGAGTTATTTCGGTTTCTGAAGATGGAAATCTCGTAGTTATGGATGGTCAGACGCGTGTTCTATGGTCAACAAATGTCTCTACTCAAGCCCGTGCCAATTCTACTGTCGCTGAGCTTTTGGATTCCGGGAACCTCGTGCTAAAAGAGGCGAACAGCAATACATATCTTTGGGAGAGCTTCAAGTATCCTACTGATTCTTGGTTACCAAATATGTTGGTTGGGACAAACGCAAGAACCGGAGGAGGAAACGTCACAATAACTTCTTGGGAAAACCCTTCGGATCCTTCGCCTGGGAGCTACACTGCTGCACTGGTTCTTGCTGCATATCCAGAGCTCTTCATTTTCAACAATAATAACAACAATGCTACGGTGTGGCGCAGTGGCCCGTGGAATGGTCAGATGTTTAACGGTTTACCAGATGTGTATGCGGGGGTCTTTCTTTATAGATTCATAGTTAATGATGACACCAATGGATCTGTCACTATGTCATATGCTAATGATTCAACTTTGAGATACTTCTACATGGATTATAGAGGATCAGTGATCCGAAGAGATTGGAATGAGGCTAGGAGAAACTGGACGGTCGGGTTACAAGTCCCGGCAACAGAGTGTGACATTTACAGGAGATGTGGCCAATTTGCTACCTGCAATCCCCGGAAAAACCCGCCATGTTCTTGCATTAAAGGGTTTAGGCCAAGGAATCTCGTAGAGTGGAACAATGGAAACTGGAGTGGTGGCTGCATAAGAAGGGTTCCTTTGCAGTGTGAAAGACAGAACAATAATGGGAGTGCTGATGGGTTTTTGAGGCTGAGGCGAATGAAATTGCCTGACTTTGCAAGAAGATCTGAAGCCAGCGAACCAGAATGCTTAAGGACTTGTTTGCAGACATGTTCTTGTATAGCTTGTGCTCATGGCTTAGGATATGGCTGCATGATTTGGAATGGAAGCTTAGTTGATTCACAAGAGTTGTCTGCTAGTGGACTGGATCTTTATATCCGTCTTGCACATTCAGAGATCAGTTAAGTATTATTCCATAATTTCTCTCCTATTCTTATTTAAGTACTTATTAACTCTATTATTTCTTGCCAACTCTCTATTAGAAACGACGGACAGACGACCAATCTTGATCGGTACGTTATTGGCAGGCGGTATTTTTGTTGTGGCAGCTTGTGGTCTTCTGGCACGACGGATTGTCATGAAGAGAAGAGGTCAGAGTTTAACTAAAATATGTTTGCTTCTTGTAAGAGTTGGACTTTTTAGTATTAATAAAACCTTGCATTCGGTCTCAGCAAGAAAGAGGGGAACAGATGCAGCACAAATTTTTGAGAGAGTGGAAGCTTTAGCTGGTGGTAATAAAGGAAAGTTGAAAGAGCTACCATTGTTTGAGTTTCAAGTGTTAGCTGCAGCAACTGATAACTTTTCTCTCAGAAATAAGCTCGGACATGGCGGTTTTGGTCCTGTTTACAAAGTGAGTATGACAAGTTTGTGGCAAAAAGACAACAAGAATTTCTGACGACTCCAATGTCATATTTTTGTTGCAGGGGAGGTTACAAGAAGGGCAAGAGATTGCTGTTAAGAGACTATCACGAGCATCAGGACAAGGGCTCGAGGAACTTGTTAATGAAGTGGTTGTGATTTCTAAGTTGCAACATCGGAATCTGGTGAAATTACTTGGTTTTTGCATTGCAGGAGAGGAGAGGATGTTAGTCTATGAGTTCATGCCCAAGAAAAGCTTAGACTATTATCTATTTGGTAATTTATCACTATTTTTTGTTTTTAAACTCTGTTCCAATGCAATCACCAGGTCAACTAAAAGAAGCTAATTTGTTGTTCAGACCCAAGGAGGGCAAAACTTCTTGACTGGAAGATGCGGTTTAACATTATTAATGGAATATGTAGAGGTCTTATGTACCTTCACAGAGATTCTAGGCTGAGAATCATTCACAGAGATCTGAAAGCTAGCAACATCTTGTTAGATGAGGATCTGATTCCGAAAATATCTGATTTCGGGTTGGCCAGGATTTTCCCAGGGAATGAAGATGAAGCAAACACTCGAAGGGTCGTTGGAACATAGTAAGTTACTCTATTCAACCATATGTTACATTTTTTTTTCCATCAATATAGTCTTAAAACCAAGAAAATAATTGTATCATGCAGTGGCTATATGGCGCCTGAATATGCAATGGGAGGACTGTTTTCAGAGAAATCTGATGTTTTCAGCTTAGGAGTGATACTCTTAGAGATTGTCAGTGGAAGAAGAAACTCAAATTCGACTCTTTTAGCTTATGTGAGTCTACCAAACTCTACTAAGTCTCTTAACTCTCTTGAGATTGTTCTCAAGCTCAGCTTCTCTGTTTTATAGGTATGGTCAATCTGGAACCAAGGGGAAATCAATAGTCTGGTAGATCCTGAGATCTTTGACCAACTCTTTGAGAAAGAAATACGCAAATGCGTTCACATTGGGCTTTTGTGTGTGCAAGAAGCTGCTAACGATAGGCCAAGTGTTTCTACAGTGTGTTCGATGCTCAGCAGCGAGATTGTAGACATCCCAGAGCCGAAACAGCCTGCTTTTATATCGAGTAACGGTGTTGCAGAAGCTGAGTCCTCTGAGAACAGTGACCCTAAAGCCTCTATCAACGATGTCACCATCACCAATGTCACAGGACGTTAAAACCTGCAGAAACAAAACTCTTGTGTAATTCGCAATACTCTTTTAAAGAGAATAAATCATCAATCTATATAGATGTTTAGGTCTCATACATCTAGTAATGTACAAGAGGTTTCATATAACAAATTCCCACTGTAAGAAATCAAATATAAATATCGAGATTCATCATCTCTTAAAAGAAAAATCCCTTAAGCTTTTGCTAGTCCTTATAGGAGGAAGTTCCACAGATGCAAGAACAGGCTTCTTTTCTGAGCTTTCATGTGCAAGAGAATGATGTGTGGAAGTGGAAGTTTCAGCTGCTTGGTGTTGAGACTCAGGATCCCAAAAGTGGTGTTCGTCATGACCAGAGTATCTAGGAGAAGGAGAATTTGGGTAACTTTCAACGCTTCGGTTATTGAAATTGTGAAGGAGATGGATTGGAGATGAGCCATGTGTTGGTGTGGTTGGACGGCTAGAGAAAGGTGTGTTTGATTCAGAATGTCTTCCGTGTTTAGTCTGGCTCTTCGCCGTGTGATGCCATTTCTTTAACGCCGTGGCTACTCTTTCGTTGAATACCGTTGGCTTCATTTTAGAACCCATCTACACAAATTTTTCATATTAACACAATGTCAAAAACAAAAGATCATATCAAAAATCTGGTATCAATGTCACACTCAATGTTGTGTAGTACCTGAGTAACAAGAGCATAGAGTGGAAGAGTCACATAGCTGCAAAGTATCTGTACAACAACTCTGCAAGATTTATAGATAAATGTTGTAACTTTGTCAGTTTTGAAATTTTTCTACAGATATTCTCAGAATCAACAGTCAAGTTCACATTTAACTTACCCAACTACAATTCTAATGACCACATCTGCATAGCTATCATGGAAACAATTCTTGAGATTGAATTCATACTGCAAATTCCGAAAATTCATGACATAACAATTAGTATGGCGCCAAAACAGCAATGTTTGTAAAGAAATGAAATGGCTCGCTTACTGTACTCCAGGCAAAGAAGGCAAGTTGAAATGCATTCTGCAAAGTGAAGGATTTTTGGTACTCATGAGTTTATTCTACCGTAGGAGGAAAAACCGAAAGAGAATTGACGGAGTGAAGAAGAATATTGTATTGTACCGTAAAAAGGACCAAGTGGATTAGGAAAAGAATGAACCGTGGTTGGCCAAACCAAAAGAGGTCATCACCAGGTTGAACCACCGGGGCGCCTCTCACCACATCACCTTTCTCTTGGATTCTTAGACCCAATTTGGTTATTATGACTTGAAGCTTTGTTCCAACTATTAGAATTACCTGCACTTATATTCATTCTATTAAAATCTGACGGCGAAAGGACAAAATCGTAGAAATGTTAATCGCTTTAAGAGCTTTGTACTTACGACTAGCGGAATGAATGGTAACCAGAGGTAAGAACGTAGTCCTGTTTCAAAAGAAAAGCAATGTCAGTTTTGTGCAAATATTGACGCAACTAAGACAAAATATTTGCGCGGTAAGCAATGAACATTACCATTTGTATTGGTCAAGAGGAATAGCACGGCGACAAACCAGATAACCGGACTGCATAAAGTTGGCATAGTTTAAGACAAAGATATCCATATTGGCTTTTCTCGGACTATAAGAAAAATCAGTATTAAATCCAAACCTGATTTCAACAACAGTTTTGAAGTCTTCCTCTAATGATCTCTGAATATACTTGCGGAAATCGAATCTTGATTCGCTCCCTTGAGCCAAATGCGCCTGAAAATGTAGTTAGATCATTGTCTTGAGAGATAAGTGTTATAATAAACAGTAGATTAAAAAAAAAAAAAGAATGAATTCCTTACCATGATGAAACCATGTCTTAGTGCCAAGTAATCAACTTTGGTGACAGATCCAAAGAACTGTCTGAAAAAACACACAATCCATAGTGTAACACTCGTCTTGCTCCAGAAATTGAGATGTCTTCTCCCAAAAGATGTGTCCCTCGCAAACCTGAACCTCTCAGGATCTGCATAACAAGAATCATTCACTTTAAATCTTCCATTTCTTTCTTTGGAATTGATCTAATACTCTGATTTCTCTTACATACCATTGGTAAACTGATACTCTATTGTCTTTGTCTCCTCCTCCCACGACTTCCATCTCCTCATCTACAATACTCAGGAAACCAAAAATCAAATCTTTTGCATACATCAGTCTTTCTTGATTCTAGCCTTAGACACAGCGGAACTCACAAGAAATGGTTACCTTGGACTTTCCGAGAGCATAAGTAACAATGCAGTAAATAACATGAACCACCGCGAGCACGAAGATGAATATATGCAGCTGGTGGATTCCATAAGCAGATACAAAAGCCACTTTCCCCTAAGAGAATCCATCAATCGCAATCAAAATTCCATCGGTTTAACAAGCCGAGAATGATTTGTATATATATATACTATGGGAGATTACTAGTTACCTTAAGTGCACATTTGTCATAGCCTTTGGTGGCTAAACTTCGTCTAGGGATATACTCAGCTAACTCAAGAAGAAGTCTTCGACCGGATTTTTCTTCATCTCCATGTTCCTTTTTTGCGGTGTCTTTCTTGCCGTATTTTTTAGCTTCTTCGGCGGCAGTGCAAGGGTGCATTGTTGATGCAACACTTTTGGAGATGCAGATATTTGAGATTGGTGTTTGTCCAATTGTGAGGAGTAGTGATATGAATCCCAATAGCATAAGCTCTGAATGAAGTTTAAGTAGAAAAAAAAAAGATAATTAGCTTGTTATTGGATGAAGTAAAGTAGAAAAAAAATATCAGTTTCTTTTTTTGGTTACCTGCTTTGACCTTTTCAAGAGCTTCAAAAAGAGCCTTCTTGTGCTTCTTTTTAAACCACTGTTTAGGTAACAAAAATAGAAAGAGCAGAGATTTTTCATTATGCACAGACTTAGTAGTGATAGTGATAGGAGAAGAACTAAAAAATTGAAAAACAGAGTGTAAACCGAAAAAAGATAGGAGATCAAGAACACAGAACAGGAAGAAGATCAAGAACGCAGAACAGGGGAAGAAGAACTTCTAAGAGAGAGAAAAACAAACAGAGGAAGAACACGAAACAGAGGAATCTTAAAATAAGGAAAAATCAAAGGGACTTACGGTTCCAATTTTGTGAATCGAATGTTCGAGGACAATCGAAATAAATAGTAAGACGAAGCAAACAACAGCTACAGCCCACGTAGAGGTTTCCTCTAAAGTCCGCTCCTTTACTTGATCCGCCATTAGAGCTTAATTTTTAAGAAAAAACCCAAATGAGTCTTCTCTTTCCAGAAAATACAAGTATAGAACACAAATAGGAGAGAATTAGATGTCGTGTTCTTCTTTTGCTCTAATTTCTCACAATTTTAAAATAGTACGCTACGCAATTTTGAAAAAACACAATTTTGAAAAACACAGTTGGTGTTAATATAGAGAGCCCTGCCCCTGAGAGAAGGCGAAAGAGGAAAGGAGGAGAAGAAGATAAGACCCGCAATGAGAGACTGTAAACTATTGGCTTTGTACGACCTCTTTTTTGAGAAACGTTCAACGTTTGACTTTTGTATTATTCCTCATGTGACGACTTCCCCCACAGTTATCACCGTGTTTTTTTTTCTTATGGCCTTATTTGGATCAATCATGTTTTGTTTCTATTTTTACTCTATATCAAAATTTTGGTTTACACTTTACACTTTACAGGTATAAAATTTTCGAAAAAAAAAAAACCTGTAAGAACGAATTACCAAATTTATTAGTCGTTTAGTTTTGCTCAACTTTTTTTGTTTACTTTTGTTGTATTAAGCTAATATCAAATGCCAAATGGTCACTTGAGATTTATATAAATAAGAATAACATACTATAATGGAATCTCGTTGGAAAGTTCGTGCCCTTTTTTTTCTTCTTATTCCCAACTTGTTTCTTACACTCGTTAGACGACAAAAAAGAATGAAGATGCTAGTTGAATCAAATCATAAATTATTAGAATGCATTATGCATATAAAAAAATATATAGTATATCAAATGAAATTTTTAGTCGAGGCATACAAGAATTTTCAACCATATTAATTGCTACATTAAATTTTTAAAAACTGATATTTTCCACCAATAGATGACTGATAAGTTGAAAACAACATAAGTCGGCCATAATGTTTAATTTTTGAAAGCTACATTTGATAATGTCGTTGTTTAACTATGTAGAAAATTTTCAGTTTTGAAGTTTACCATTTACCAATTATCTAGATTTTAGTTAATTTTGTTAAATCAAATTTACGAAGTTTTTACTATCCATCTATAATGTTTAGTGGATGGGTGATTGATTTTCTTTTATTAGAGCCGTAAACTTATTT
Source organism: Erysimum cheiranthoides (assembly GCA_011420285.2). Classification (NCBI taxonomy): domain Eukaryota; kingdom Viridiplantae; phylum Streptophyta; class Magnoliopsida; order Brassicales; family Brassicaceae; genus Erysimum; species Erysimum cheiranthoides. Next base: position 21,825,114 of record CM022176.2, on the reverse strand, counting down.
TAGAAGCAACTATAGTTATAAATATATCGGTATAGCCAAAGGTTTACTATAAAACTAAAGTAATTTGGTTTCAAAAAAAAAAAGTAATTTGGTTTTTTTTTTGTTTTTTCGCATGCTATGAAAGTATATGTTTATAACATATGAATAAAATATATATTTTTGAAATATCAAACTATGACTAATTTATATCTCTAAGAATATTATTTCCAGATAGAATTTAGAATCCACCAAATTCTAACGTTTGTCTTATAATTTTTTTTTTTGATTATGTTGGACGATTTCTTACAAAACTAATGTCATTATTGTAGTTACAAAATATTCGCAAACAGCCTGTGCAGATATGCATGCAGCAATGATTAATTAATAGTGAGATAATTATTTTTGTTAAGTGGAAGATGTTGTGAAATTAGCTGACTTTCCATTAGCCATCGATGTTTATTCTTTAATAAATCTAGTCGAATACCCCTGCAGACTAGATAATTGATAATCAGTATTCTTTTCAGATTTCCAGTCATTTCTTTAAATTAATTAAAGTGTTGCTTACTTGACAGTTGAAACGTGATTAAAGATAATTAAGATTGATTGCAAGTAGAAAAAAAAAAGATTAAACATCTAATATAGACTGCAAGTAGACATATTTTTGAATACAATATCAGAATAGTTGACGGAAAATACCGACGAATCACACGTTATCATTTTTCTTCTTCGTCGATATACGTTTAGAATTTAAACTAGAAGAGATCTAGCTAAGTTTGTGAATGATTATTGATTAAATTGGTTTATATGTATATTAACTATGGATAGTGGATAATAAGACGGTCAAAACTCAAATTTTCTAGAACTACTAACCATGTTACATATTTAATATTTTATATTTATGACTGACACAATTGCAACTTAAGTTCAAAGAGTTAAGAAAATAGCAAAGCATGCTTAAGCATATATATATATATATATGTCGGCAAAAACAGAGTATTAACATACATTGTTTAGTAGCTTATCAAGTTGCAGTTGTGTAATTACTAATTAGTCACAGAGAGTTTAAAATGTAATAATTGAATCAACGAACGCTTAAGATACATTTAGCATATTAATTAAACGAATCAAACAAAAAAAAGCACATGCCGAAAAAAACAAAAAAAGCACATTATTGTATATGTATGTGGTTGAATTGTTGTTGTGGCGTAATGTTTAATCAACAAGATCGTAGGAAAGTGCGAAGACGTGTTAGACACAATTAAATATGATTTATATAAATGAACTGAGATGACATAATGAATAGATCGCGGAAATGTGAGGCGAAAAAAATGAGATGTTGATTTTTTACTATGCATCTTAATTTCCTTATAATCGATAAAAACAAACGTTTTTTTCTCAATGAAGGTTTTCGACCAATGCTGCTCAAGACAATTATTCCCTTCTCTCCACTTTTTGTAATTAATGAAAAACGAAAGAAAAGACATTATCTTCTCTATTAATTGTCACAAGAAAGATAGTATCTCGTTATATATAATTAATGATAATTGCATACAAATATTTATTCGTATATTAACTACTACCGACACGTACCAAGTAAACTTCTTTTTTGTTTTTTACCAAAAAAAAGAAAAAAAAAATTTCTTTTTTGTTTTTTACCAAAAAAAAAAAACTTCTTTTTTGTTTGGTCAGGTGACATCAAGGCATTTTATATTAGGTGAAAACCGTAAATGCCAATTTCTTACTTATATTTTTTCTTTTTTTAAAAGCTTTTACTTGTTATTTTCAAATCAATATTTGCATAAATCTCCTAAATCTTATACACATTTATTGAAATACAAACAATTATATGGAGTAATAACTAATGGTTAGAAACAATAATATAGCTAAAGAATTGATGTTACATGATGGTTTTCTTGAAAATTTTGTATTCAAATTCGCTGTATTCGTTTTCTGTTAACAATTTTAATAAGATATGATATTCATTGTCTAAGCTATCATCAACTTAATAAAAATCTAAATTCGTCGCATCATAAACTTTGTTTCTTTTGATTTTCTCACCGAAACCAAAACAATCTGAATTCATGCCGATCAAATTGCACCAAAGAAAGGATGAAAGATAGGGTAGTTTAGGCTTTTAGCTAGGACGAAAGGATGAACACACCTGTCTTCTGATGTGTTACGTACGTTTTAGGTTGTTTTAGCTTTGTTTTTCTCTTGTATTCATTTCTCACGTGTCTAGTAGATCTCTTAGTATCTAGGTTAATCTTTGTCTTTAGGAGTTTTATACGTGTTTAGAATCTTTTAAGTCAAATTTCTATATTAAATTTCAAAGTTGATGACGTTAAACAATCATTTTCTATATATATTATAAAAAAAAAATCACATTTCTTAAGCATGCCAAGCTTGAAGACCCCCAACTTTCTCACGATTCCCCAAAATCTACCAAACTGAAGTCAACCTTCATTAACCATGGTTCAGTTCAAGATTCTGCAACGCAATTTAATCGTGTTCCCACAACTAAACCAGACTTTAGGACCCATATACAGTATGTAGGTCTTGTTTATACCGGTCGTGTTTAGAATCGGTTTTGTTATCCTTGCCTTTGGCTTTGGTTATCTTTGTTTTAGGTTTAACCAAAATTTCAAAACCGAAATAATCGAAATTCGAAGATAACCGAATCGAACCAACTTACGAAACCGAATCTCCTGAATCCTGATTTTGAAACCAAATTCTGAAACCCCCAAAAAATCCAAACTCAAAAACCCTAATCATGTTCCTCTTAGTCTCTCTACTCAAAGCCTCTTATCATCATCGGTAGAAATGATCGTTATGCACATTTATCCCTTCAGCTTCTTCTCTTTCTAGTTTTCTGGGCTACTCTTCGTTTGTATCGTCTTCCTCTGTACAGTCTCTTGTACTTTCTAGTAGCCCGGTACGAGTTTTTCTAGAATCTTCAAGTTTTCTGAACAAAAAATGGATCCAATTGCTTCGGTGTTGGATAAAGTGAAGGGCTTTGCGAAATCGAGCCAGGACTTAGTCTCCCGCCATTTCGGCTTCAATGAGAATCCTTCACGCCAGAATCCGGTATGTTTCATCTATCCCCTTTACTCCTTGTTCTTGGAATCGGCCTCTTGTTTGTCTCTGTAATGGCTAAAAGAAAACAAATTTATATACTTTATTATTTCAGTAATGTGATTTATAAAACGTGATCTTATTATCTTAAGAAAAATTGGAATTATGTTCAGATTGATATCTTGAAGCGATTACAAAGAGAAGCATTCTCGGATTTGATGAAACTTAGAGATAGACAAGAGAAAGTGGAGCGGATAATTTCGTCGTATAAATTATCAAAAGGAGGTCCGTTTCAAGAGACTAGCACTCATGTGAGAGGTGAGGTTGATGTGCTTGGAGCAATATTGCTGATGGGAAACACTGACGAGGAGAGTTTCAATGGACTCGATAGACAAGGAGTGAGACCCGGATTGCTTTCAAGGTTTACGTTTGAAACGAGCCTTAGGGAGACAGATAGGCTTGTGGCTGAGCTCGTTGCTGGATACAAAGGAGAAGGAAATCGCAGTGATTTTTCAGGGAGCCAGTTGTCTTTAGCCAAAGTCTTTTACAAGGCAGATATTAATGATTGGTTCTCTGCAGTTGCTATTCCTGTTGGCGCGCATTTCAGAGACGTTGATGCTGATGTAGTGTCTTCTTACCAGGTATTCACCAATTGTAGTTGAATCTCACGTTGATCTATGTGATAGTTTGCGGTGATGTATATAACCTTATTAGAGCAACCATGGCGGTTTTAAAGTTACAAACTCTAAGCCATACTATTTATATGGTTTATTTTTTGCTTATTTTTATCTCTGCCAATGGCATGTTGAATTCTCTTTCCTGGTTTCTTTCTTAGGCATTTTTCTCTCATAAATTATCGTTATTGATGAAGCTACAAACACAACTACCTTCGTCCTGCAGGGAATGAATCTTACAGAAGTTTCTGAACTTGGACCACCTCTTTTAAACCAGCATAATGGTAGTGCCGTAGGGTTAACATTCAGAAAGTCAAACATCACAGCTTCACTGGCCCAGTCCATGTCAAACCTTGAAGTTGAACAGGGTTTGAATGCACCGAATCGTTGTTTCAGAACTTTTGGACAAGTAACCTGCCACCTTGTCAGAAGTGTAAAGCTATCTCTACTTGGATTTCACCAAATTTTAAAACCATCTCACAACCACTCTTCTGCTGGAGCCATTACAGTTCCAGTAAGTTTCCTAAGGCGTCGTATTGCTATGGAGCCTGAATCATCAGCACCATCTCTGGAGATGAGCAGAAGCAAGAATCATAATGTGTCGTCCAGTTCCATTGCTTTGAAGTTAGACTCTCTAATGGACGAGACTACAAAACTTGGGGGATGGATTGAAATTCAGAACTCAAGAGCAAAGCAAGTAAAATGGTCAGTGTCTATTACAGACAACCCAGAGAATGAAGTGGGCTGGGGCATGAGCGTTGGGGGAGTTGTTGATGGTTCAAGAAATCATGATCGGTTTCAGGTGGAATCGTATCTGAAATTTAACATAGGCGATCGGTTTAGCTTAAGTCCAGGCCTTGTTTATCTCACAAACAGTAACGGAAGAACCATAGGTCTTATGCTTCAGTCTCACTGGTCTCTGTGATCTCAATGTCACTCTTTACATGTGCATTGATGGTTCTATTTACCACTCATAGCATTTTTTGAGAGAAAAAAAAGTGTAATATTTTGGTTGTCTGAAAAAACAATCTGATGCAGCTGCCATTTTTTTTTGGCTTGATGGGTAAATAAAAAAGTCGGATTGTTTATTATTGTCAATCGTAATTCGTAAATACACAATAATCGGTATAGAACTAGTAACTAGTGAGAGACTTTACAAAAGAGAGAAGTCAAGATTTTTGTTTTTTTTGCATATCAAGTTGATCAATAATACGCAAGTCATTGTCATGTTGAGAGGACCATTACAGCCCTCATGACCATACAAAATCTCTAGACTTTTTCTTCTGCCCAAGTCAATCCCCTTGCAATGTCCTATGAAGACCGTCATGGCAAAAAAGGTAATTTATGTTCCCTTTTATTTCTGCTGAAAGGATAATTTCTTTGGATGTTTGAGCCAATTAGAGTTTTTGATAGTACGAGTTATCACTGTTGATGCATTCACTGTTCCCAAGATCCAAAGCGTTTGTGTGGATGATCAATTAGTTCAACTGTAGATTTGCCTTTGTTCATGAGAGAGATTGGTCTTGTTCTGCAATTTCTCTTTTGTGTAACCCTTTTTTGCTTTCACTCCCGTAATCTCAAAAGCATCCAATTTGTATATCTTTCTATGAACCACATATTCATTTAGTACAAATAAAAAAAAAGTGAATTCGCCATATTCATTTACAATGGTGTGACAAATGACTTAACTCCGATAATACCTTCATCTAATTGTGATATGTTAACGAGAAGCGTGTTTTTTTCTTTTTCTTTTCTCATCTTATTTGTGACACGTTACTTTATTACGTGGACTACTATTTGTCACATAAAGTTCAACATCTTAATCCTAACATCACTATTCGTTTAATAAATTAGACATCGACATAAATCTATTTCCATGATAGTTATCCAAAAAAATAAAAATAACGTTACTTGTTATAAAAAGAAATAACATGAGGAAAAATCTAGCTTTCCGTAACAATAATATAAAAGGAAAAATCATCTCAAAAATATTTAAGTTATTTAATTGTCATTTGCTTATTTTCTCTTCAAATTTGTCATCCCACCTAATTTATTCATGGCTTTATGACGGACGCATTGTCTAGTACTCTAGTCTAGTATTGTGTGCAACGCATAAGTATGTGTTGTGGGACAGAGACCCATCTATTTCTAACACACGATAAATTTGATTGTTAAAGCTTTCTCATTTTTTTTTAACTTCAAGTTTCGTTCCAAATGACCACAAATTGAATCTTTTATTAAACATATAATAATTCAAGAATGACCTTATTCCTATGAAGTCGTCTCTTAATTTTCTTACAAACCCATTTTCCTTCGATCAGACTTCTGATTTGATAGTCTATGACTAGTCCAATTCTCTATTTAGCTTTTCTATTTCCATGATTATTGTGGTACATGTATTTAATTTACGCAGCATACAAACTAGAACCAACGCAAAACACTTCATTTAGGCATTTCATCGAACATATTGTGTGCTTGACTCAGATCACTATTAACTCAACAACAAATTCAAAAACCATTAGCTACCCAGAAAAGCATTTGCTAACCAATTTGGAACATCAGGGCAAACAATTCAACCCACTTAGTGGTCTGTGAAACACGCGTTACTTAGTATAATCAACAATGAGAAACCAAAAAAAGTAATAATATTTGTTTTCTATTTCTATAATCTGCAGGGAAACATGTGTACTAGAAATATATAAACAATGACCCCATTAAAATCGCACTCACGCAAGTAGTCCTCTCACTTTCAATCGTTTCCTCCAATTTTCCTCTGCACTTTAAGAAAAGTCAAGATTGGTGGTTTCTTTCACTCTCATTGCTGATTGGTGACAATTCAAGAACCCACCAAATACATTATCACAGCACAAAATCTTCGTAGAAAGAAAAATCTTACATCTTTTTCTAAGTCAGTCTTCTCATAGAGAGACAAAAAAGACGACTACTTTACTAATTTACTTTACTTGATTACTTCCTTTTTTTTTTACATCTTCTTTACTAATTTACTTCTCTTGGAGGCAAATCTTCCAAAGAGAAACAAGAAAGCAAAAGAGTTATGGTGATTTCAGTGAAGACACGTCGTCTTTGTGTTCTTCTTCTACTTGCATTCACTTGCTTGTCTCTGAGACTCTGTTTTGGTGAGGATAGAATCACGTTCGCTACTCCGATCAAAGATTCACAGACCCTTCTATGCAAAAGTGGTATTTTCAGGTTTGGTTTCTTCACTCCTGTAAATTCCACTACTCGGTTACGTTATGTTGGGATTTGGTACGATAAGATTCCCATTCAAACTGTGGTTTGGGTTGCTAACAAAGACGCTCCCATCAACGACACTTCCGGTGTTATCTCCATCTCTGACGACGGAAACCTCGTGGTTACCGATGGTCGAAAACGCCAAGTATGGTCTACGAATGTTACAGTACCAGTGGCTGCAAATGTTACGTGGGTTCAGCTGATGGACTCTGGGAATCTTATGTTACAATCTAATAGAAACAATAATGAGACTCTGTGGGAGAGTTTCAAGCATCCTTATGATTCTTTCATGCCAAAAATGATTCTTGGGACCAACGGTAGAACCAGAGAGAATCTAAAGCTTACTTCTTGGAGAAGCCATGATGATCCTTCCACAGGGAATTACACAGCTGGTATTGCTCCTTTCACGTTTCCTGAGCTTCTAATCTGGAAGAACGATGTTCCAACCTGGCGTAGCGGGCCGTGGAACGGTCAGGTTTTCATCGGTTTACCCATAGATTCACTTCTGTTTCTTGATGGGTTTAATCTTAACAGTGATAACCAAGGGACGATTTCAATGTCTTATGCTAATGACTCTTTCATGTATCACTTTAACTTGGATCCTGAGGGAGCTATATATCAGAAAGATTGGAGTACTTCTATGAGAGATTGGAGGATCGGTGTAAGGTTTCCAATGACAGACTGTGATGCATATGCTAGATGTGGTCAATACGCGAGCTGCCAATCCGAGGAAACTCCGCCTTGTAAATGCCTTAAAGGGTTTATACCAAAGAATAACACAGAGTGGAATGGAGGGAATTGGACTAATGGATGTGTGAGAAAAGCTCTATTGCAGTGTGAAAGACAGAGAAATGTAAGTAGTGGTGGTGGTGGAGGAAAGGCAGATGGGTTTTTAAAAATGCAGAAGATGAAAGTGCCAATCTATGCGGAACGATCTGAAGCTAATGAACAAGTTTGTCCTAGAGTCTGTTTAGGTAACTGTTCTTGCACGGCTTATGCTTATGATCGAGGAATCGGATGTATGCTTTGGAGTGGTGACTTAATTGATATGCAATCATTTTTGGGAAGTGGTATTGATCTTTATATTCGAGTTGCGCATTCCGAACTCAGTGAGTGAAAAATCTTTAATAGTTCTCACTTGCTTTCTTCTCCATCTTCAGTTTACTTCATTGACTTATGTTTTCTCACCAAATCTTGTAGAAACACATAGCAATCTAGCTGTTATGATCGCAGCACCTGCGATAGGTGTTGCATTTATTGCTGCGGTCTGCATTCTTTTTGCATGCCGGAAATTCAAAAAGCGTCCAGGTTAGAGCTTTGTTTACTTATTCATGTTTGCTTCAGATTGTTTCTTTTATCACAATTTGTTTGTTTCATTGATCATTGTCTTAGCAGCACCAGCGAAAGATAGAAGTGCAGAGCTATTGTTTAAAAGAATGGAAGCACTTACAAGTGATAATGAGTCTGCTTCTATCCAAGTCAAGCTCAAGGAGCTTCCGCTCTTCGACTTTCAAGTGTTAGCTACATCAACCAATAACTTCTCTCTCAGAAACAAGCTCGGGCAAGGCGGATTTGGTCCTGTTTACAAGGTAAAGCATTATACAAGAATCCTTCTGAAAACAGATATGTGTATAAGTTGTCTCAGACTAAGTGAGTGATTGGTAACCTTTTTCTTCAGGGAACATTGCCAGAAGGGCAAGAAATTGCAGTGAAGAGGCTCTCACGGAAATCAGGACAAGGACTAGAGGAACTCATGAACGAAGTGGTTGTGATTTCGAAGTTGCAACATCGGAATTTGGTGAAATTACTTGGATGTTGCATTGAAGGTGAAGAAAGGATGTTAGTATATGAATATATGCCAAAGAAAAGCTTGGATGCATATCTATTTGGTAACTTTTCACCTCTGTTTTTAACTCTGTTTTTACCATTTGGCTCGGGATGATCGAAGAGAAGGCTAATGTTTTTGCTATCTTTTCTCAGACCCACTGAAGCAAAAGATTCTTGATTGGAAGACTCGGTTCAACATAATGGAAGGAATTTGCAGAGGCCTTTTGTACCTTCACAGAGATTCAAGACTAAAGATCATACACAGAGATCTTAAAGCCAGCAACATTTTGTTAGATGAGAATCTAAACCCGAAGATATCTGATTTCGGACTTGCAAGAATTTTCCGAGCGAATGAAGATGAAGCTAACACAAGAAGGGTTGTTGGAACATAGTAAGTATCCATTCCCAAATACATAACAAAAATTGCGAAATTCGGTTATTTTAAATTTTGTTTTTGCAGCGGCTATATGTCACCGGAATATGCAATGGAAGGTTTATTTTCAGAAAAATCAGACGTTTTCAGCTTGGGGGTTATTTTGCTAGAGATCATAAGTGGGAGAAGAAACTCTAGTTCCCACAAGGAAGAGATGAATATGAACCTCTTAGCTTATGTAAGTGTGTACTAGGAAAACACAAATCTGAGTTTCTCTGACAATAACTTATGGTTAAGCTTTGAAACTTACCTAAAGAACTTGGTTTTTACAGGCATGGAAGCTGTGGAACGACGGTGAGGCTGCTTCTCTAGCAGATCCCGTCGTCTTTGATGAGTCTTTTAAGAAAGAGATAGAGAAATGTGTGCATATTGGACTGTTATGTGTGCAAGAAGTTGCAAACGATAGACCGAATGTTTCAAATGTGATTTGGATGCTAACTACCGAGAACACAAACCTCTCTGACCCGAAGCAGCCTGCGTTTATAGCAAGAAGAGGAGCTTCTGAGGCTGAATCCTCTGACCAGAGTAGTCAAAAGGTATCTATCAATGACGTGAGCCTCACAGCTGTAACAGGACGTTAAGCTCACCAAGCAAATCTCAGCCTGTTCATAATACGTATAATATGTAATATACACGTTTTGAAAAACTCCTCCTATGTTTACAAATTTTGTTATTCTGCGTTTGTTCCATGGTTTAGATTCATGAATAAGAGATGTATTTCAGAGAAGCTATTTTCAGATTCAGTGATCTTTGTGGAAACTTGACCAATTCTTAGATATGATTAGATTTGTAGGATTAACTAACCTGGATGACGAAACTGAACCTGAAGGAAAAGGAGAAAAACAAGAACGATCCATGTTCTTGAGAAGCCACAGTAGGATTTTTATTGAGAGAGAATTAAAACCACATTATGGTTTTGTTTTTTTGTGTTGCTCTTCTATATATTGAAACAAGCCTGGATAGTGGATAAGATATATACTTTTCTTGGATCATTAAATACGTTACAAACAACCTTGACTTTGTCTAGAGCAGCCAAGAAATTTCCTTTTATATTGTTTTATTTTTTTATTCATGGTTTTATTATTAGTTAATTAGTTTTTTCTTTCTTTTGCAATTAGTAGTAGTGTAAATTAGTTTGTCAAAAAATTATTCATTATCTCAAGTTACAGAGCTAAGGTCCTGAGTCCTGTAACTGATTCTATAGTCTTCTCTTCTAATACGAAAAGAAGTAAAATATTTGGAAGTTGTTTTAACGACCTTGAATGTCGGTGAAGGTAACGTCATTAACAGAATTACCGGTTTTTCCCTTGAGATAAGCACCATTTTCGCCGCCTCTCCTCCTCGCGGAAGTAAACGCAGGATGCTTCGGAATCGGTAGATCAATGGCGTTATGACCCAACATGATGACAACAGAGGACATGTCTACTCTATCCGAAGCGTTTTCTTGCACACAAAGCAACCCAATGTGTATGCATTTCATCACTTCGCTCTCATCATAAGTCTCTGCCTCCATTAACTTGTCTATGATATCTGTTGCTTCACCGTTTTCCCATAGATCCCAAATCTACAAGAGGAAGAAACAGAGATTTGCTTATGTTCTGTATTCTTCCTCTGCTTTTGTGAAAGAAAATGCAGGGTTTTACTTACATGTCCGACTAGGTTCGATTGTTCCTCGTGGAAAGCACTGTTCTTCTTTCCTGTTATGATCTCTAACATCAATACGCCAAAGCTGTAGACGTCGGATTTAACAGAGAACTGGCCCTCCATTGCATACTCCGGTGACATATATCCGCTGTGCAACAATAAGACATGAAACAACTTAAGGTTGAAAGATTTTGGACAATTTTGTGGTGATTAAGAAAGACTAACTCACAATGTTCCGACGACCCGACTTGTGCATCCTTCGATTTGGTTGCCCCCGAAAATTCTAGCCATGCCGAAATCCGAGATCTTAGGGATCATTTCGCTGTCAAGAAGTATATTGCTGGCCTTTAGATCTCTATGGATGATCCGCAGTCTTGAATCTTGATGAAGATACAAGATCCCACGAGCAATCCCGCGGATTATCTCCATTCTTTTAGGCCAATTCAACTCTGCTCTCTGCTCTTCATCTAGGATGACGACAAGAATAAAGAAACAGGGAATCAAATTCAAAGTCATTGATCTTCCTGAAAGAATACTCTAAATTTGTGTTGGACAAGTTGAACGTACGGAATATGAAATAGTCTAGGCTCTTGTTTGGTAAATACTCGTATATCAACATCTTCTCTTCCAATTCAACGCAACATCCTAAGATCCTCACGAGATTTCGGTGCTGCAACTTTGATATCAACTTGACCTCATTCTTGAACTCTTCCATTCCTTGGCCCGAGTTTCTCGACAACCTCTTCACCGCTATCTCCATACCGTTTTGTAACACTCCCTGAATAGAAACAGAGAAAACATTCCTTTAATCTTAAAAATTTCTTTTTTGGGAGGAGTATTGATGAAGATGGCTTTCTTCCTTACCTTATAAACGGGTCCAAAACCACCTGCTCCAAGCTTGTTTTGAGAAGAGAAGTTATTCGTTGCTGCAGCGATCGTGTTAAGATCAAAGAAAGGTAACTCCCGGTTTCTTGCCTTGTCCTGTTCAAATCTGAATGTTTCTTCAAAATCAAAAGGTACCGGGGTGAAGTTTGCCGAAGAGCTTCTATACCTGTTTGAATCTGCGCTTCAACATGTTTTCAATAGTTAGTTGTGAGCTAAGAAAGCAACATATGAGCTTAAAAGATACATCAACAGAGATTTACTTACTTCGGCGCTCCCTTATGAAACAGAGCAACATGACTGTTAGTAACATTACGGTTGCCAAACTGATAAGAATCAGAACGACTCTGGTCTTCCCTGATAAGCCATCACTATTCCAGCGCTCTGAAACAAGCAAGCAAATCAATCTTTAACTACTTAGAAATTCTCTACATTGATGTGTCTTTTAATTCTCTTTGTCGCAATGAAATACTAAGTTTGTTCTACAAAGACCAAGAAGAATAGAATTATATGTACCTAACTCTTCCTTGTCTACACGTATGTAGAAATCTTGTCCAGAGTTCAAGTATGTCCTTGCATCCAACATACCGCCGTGCCATGTCAAACATCCTATTGCTCCTCTTTCACTCTCGTGGTAAGCGCTTGCGTAAGCAACACAAGAGCAGTTCCTCAAGCACCTCTGTTTGCACTCCTTCAATGTAATGTTCATATCCACAATTGCATCTGATGTGTCTGGAATCTTCACGCGCTTTAACTTCACAAACCCGTCTTTCTCACTGCATATTGAAGATCTGTTTTTCTTCGTACATCCGCCAGAAGAGTCCCTCAAGAACCAATGCCGAGGAATCTTGGGCTCAAAACCAGGTAGGCATGTGCACTCAAACGTTTTTGAGCTAGTGGGATCGCAGTAACCGTTAGGGCCACAGTGGGCGTAGTTATCACACTGCGCTTTAGGAACTGACCAGAAATCGTTCCATCTCTTGTCCCTCGAAATCCATGTGAACCGGTGCATGGTTCCTGTCTCGTTCACCATAGTTCTTGTTATGACTGAACCATCTGTCATACCGTAAGTGAAGGATACTTCGTCTTCATTATTCACAAACGAGTTATTAAAGATATATCCTATTGGCATTTCAGGCACACCGCTCCACCTATGCCCGGTCCACGACCCCATACGCCACCACGGGATGACACCTTTGTACAGAATCAACTGTGGAAACCCTCTACGTTCCATCCGCAATGTTAACTCTCCAGAACCAGGGTCCCCATGAGATCTCCATGATGTCAGAAAGCGATCCAAACCATCTTTTCGTGTGAAACCCAATCTCATAAACGGAAGAAAAGTGTCTGTAGGATGATCAAAGCTCTCCCAGAAAACTCTCCCTGTGACTGGACCAATCAGAACAAGGTTCCCTAAATCAGAGAGTCTAGCAACTAAAGTTGTTTCTAAGATACTATCTGAAACATTAGTTGACCAGATATGCTCTGTCTCATTGTCAGATGCATACACACAGAGATTCCCACTGCTGCTGAACTTTATCAGCCCAGATGAGCCATTAATAGGATGGTCTCTGTTTGCAACCCATACAATAGTCTGTTGAGAGACTTGAGCATACCAAATCCCAACATACCCCAGCTTTGAATCCCCAAGACTGAAGAATCCAAATGCGAATCTCTTCCCTACAGAGAGTATGACATCACCATCTTTCAAGGACTGTCTTCTCATGATTGTATCGACCGAGATACAAGATTGGAAGAGGAAGAAAAAGAAGATGACGAAAAAAATCTTCATTTCTCTGTTTGTTTTCTGAGCTAAGGATAGTTAGTGACTTTTATAGATGCTGTGTAGTATTAAAAGCCAAGTGGATCAGACATTAACTGTAAAGTTCTTCTCTGTCTTTTGTGAACATTGATCAGTCACGCCCCAGTTCCGGATAATCTCAAAGGTTGGACTTTGAAAAGATTTAAGAACTGATTCACGTGACTTAAAGTGTAAAACTAACTAAAAGAACACCAACAATAATCATTCATTACGTGTTTGAGAAAGACTGAACTCATTAATATGTGTTTTGAGAAACTCCCTAGGATTACATAGCTACATGCCTACATTCAGTGCTCAGATGCTCAGTTTACAAGTGAAGTAGAGCCATTTAACATTCCATTGTCACTTTAGCCCAAAAAAAAAAACATTCCATTGTCACTTTGAAATTACTCCCACCAATGAAAGAAAGAATTGTTTAAGAACCTTGTAAACTGCACCAAATCCTCCTTGTCCGATTTTGTTTGTGGTAGAAAAATTGCCAGTCGCCACTGCTAACAGTTTGAACTCAAACAGTGGTAGCTCCTTAAGCTTGTATGGACGAGTCTACGAAACTTGGGGGATGGATTGAAATTCAGAACTCAAGAGCAAAGCAAGTAAAATGGTCAGTGTCTATTACAGACAACCCAGAGAATGAAGTGGGCTGGGGCATGAGCGTTGGGGGAGTCGTTGATGGTTCAAGAAACCATGATCGGTTTCAGGTGGAATCTTATCTGAAATTTAACATAGGCAATCGGTTTAGCTTAAGTCCAGGTCTTGTTTATCTCACAAACAGTAACGGAAGAACCATTGGTCTTATGTTTCAGTCTCACTGGTCTCTGTGATCTCAGTGTCACTCTTTACATGTGCATTGATGGTTCTATTTACCACTGATAGCATTTTTTGAGAGAAAAAAAAAAGTGTCTTATGTTGGTTTTCTGAAAAAATAATCTGATGCAGCTGCCATTTTTTTTTTTGGCTTGATGGGTAAATAAAAACGTCCGATTGTTTATTATTGTCTATCGTAAATACAGTAATCGGTATAGTAGTAACTAGTGAGAGACTTTACAAAAGAGAGAAAAGTCAAGATTTTTGTTGTTTTGCATATCAAGTTGATGATCAATAATATGCAAGTCATTGTCATGTTGAGAGGACCATTACAGCTCTCATGAACATACAAAATCTCTAGACTTTTTCTTCTGTCCAAGTCAAGGCCCTTATGTTCTATGAAGACTGATAGGATATTTCTTTGGACGTTTGTGCCATATAGAGTATTTGAACCACATATTCATTTAGTACAAATAAAAAAAAGGGGATTCGCCATATTCGTTTACAATGATGTGACAAAATGGTTTAACTCCGATAAGGCCTTCATCTAATTGTGATATAGTGCTATCTTAATGTGCTATCAAAGACCATATTTGTTATAGTGTATGTCACGAGCTCGTGTTTTTTTTTATCTTTCTGATCTTATTTGTGACATGTTACATTATTACGTGGACTACTATTTGTCACATAAAGTTCAACATCTAAAGTCTAACATCACTATTCGTTTAATAAATTAGACATGGACATCATGATAATTACTTGTTATAAAAAGAAATAACATGAGAAAAAAATCTAGCTTTCCTTAACAGAAATATAAAAGGGCAAAATTATCTTAAAAACTATTTTTGTTATTTAATTATCATTTGCTTATTTTTCTCTTCAAATTTTGTCATCCCACGTAATTTAATCTTACATCATTTTCTAAGTCAGTCTTCTCATAAAGAGAAACAAGAAAGCAAAAGGGTTATGGTGGTTTCAGTGAAGATACGTCGTCGTTGTGTTCTTCTTCTGCTTGCATTCACTTGCTTGTCTCTGAGACTCTGTTTTGGTGAGGATAGAATCACGTTCACAACTCCGCTCAAAGATTCACAGACCCTTCTCTGTAAAAGTGGTATTTTCAGGTTTGGTTTCTTCACTCCTGTAAATTCCATTACTCGGTTACGTTACGTTGGGATTTGGTACCACAAGATCCCCATTCAAACTGTGGTTTGGGTTGCTAACAAAGACGCTCCGATCAACGACACTTCCGGTATTATCTCAATCTCTGACGACGGAAATCTCGTGGTTACTGATGGTCGAAAACGCCAAGTATGGTCGACAAATGTTACAGTACCAGTGGCTGCAAATATTACGTGGGTTCAGCTAATGGATTCTGGGAATCTTATGTTACAAGATAATAGAAACAATGGTGAGACTCTGTGGGAGAGTTTCAAGCATCCTTATGATTCTTTCATGCCAAAAATGACTCTTGGGACCAACGGTAGAACCGGAGAGAATCTAAAGCTTACTTCTTGGAGAAGCCATGATGATCCTTCCACAGGGAACTACACAGCTGGTATTGCTCCTTTCACGTTTCCTGAGCTTCTAATATGGAAGAACGATGTTCCAACCTGGCGTAGCGGGCCGTGGAACGGTCAGGTTTTCATCGGTTTACCGATAGATTCACTTCTGTTTCTTGATGGGTTTAATCTTAACAGTGATAACCAAGGGACTATTTCAATGTCTTATGCTAATGACTCTTTCATGTATCACTTTAACTTGGATCCTGAGGGATTTATATATCAGAAAGATTGGAGTACTTCTATGAGAGATTGGAGGATCGGTGTAAGGTTTCCATTGACATACTGTGATGCATACGGTAGATGTGGTCGATACGCGAGCTGCCAATCCGAGGAAACTTTGCCTTGTAAATGCGTTAAAGGGTTTATACCAAAGAGTAACACAGAGTGGAATGGAGGGAATTGGACTAATGGATGTGTGAGAAAAGATCCATTGCAGTGCGAAAGACAGAGAAATGTAAGTAGTGGTGGTGGGGGAGGTAAGGCAGATGGGTTTTTTAAACTGCAGAAGATGAAAGTGCCAATCTCTGCGGAACGATCTGAAGCTAATGAACAAGTTTGTCCTAGAGTGTGTTTAGATAACTGTTCTTGCACGGCTTATGCTTATGATCGAGGAATCGGATGCATGCTTTGGAGTGGTGACTTAATTGACATGCAATCATTTTTGGGAAGTGGTATCGATCTTTATATTCGAGTTGCGCATTCCGAACACAGTGAGTGAAAAATCTCTAATAGTTCTCACTTGTTTTCTTCTCCATTCAATTTACTTCATTGACTCATGTTTTCTCACCAAATCCTGTAGAAACACATAGCAATCTAGCATTTATGGTCATAGCACCTGCGGTAGGTACGATCTGCGTCCTTTTAGCATGTAGGAAATTCAAAAGGCGTCCAGGTTAGAGTTTTGTTTACTTATTCATGTTTGCTTCAGACTTCAGAATGTTTCTTTTATCACAATTTATTTGTTTGTATTGATCATTTCCTTAGCAGCACCAGCGAAAGATAGAAGTGCAGAGCTATTGTTTAAAAGAATGGAAGCACTTACAAGTGATAATGAGTCTGCTTCTATCCAAGTCAAGCTCAAGGAGCTTCCGCTCTTCGACTTTCAAGTGTTAGCTACATCAACCAATAACTTCTCTCTCAGAAACAAGCTCGGGCAAGGCGGATTTGGTCCTGTTTACAAGGTAAAGCATTATACAAGAATCCTTCTGAAAACAGATATGTATATAAGTTGTCTCAGACTAAGTGAGTGATTGGTAACCTTTTTCTTCAGGGAACATTGCCAGAAGGGCAAGAAATTGCAGTGAAGAGGCTCTCACCGAAATCAGGACAAGGACTAGAGGAACTCATGAACGAAGTGGTTGTGATTTCGAAGTTGCAACATCGAAATTTGGTGAAATTACTTGGATGTTGCATTGAAGGTGAAGAAAGGATGTTAGTATATGAATATATGCCAAAGAAAAGCTTGGATGCATATCTATTTGGTAACTTATCACCTCTGTTTTTAACTCTGTTTTTACCATTTGGCTCGGGATGATCGAAGAGAAGGCTAATGTTTTTGCTAGCTTTTCTCAGACCCACTGAAGCAAAAGATTCTTGATTGGAAGACTCGGTTCAACATAATGGAAGGAATTTGCAGAGGCCTTTTGTACCTTCACAGAGATTCAAGACTAAAGATCATACACAGAGATCTTAAAGCCAGCAACATTTTGTTAGATGAGAATCTAAACCCGAAGATATCTGATTTCGGACTTGCAAGAATTTTCCGAGCGAATGAAGATGAAGCTAACACAAGAAGGGTTGTTGGAACATAGTAAGTATCCATTTCCAAATACATAACAAAAACAACGAAATTCGGTTATAGTAAAATTTTGTTTTTGCAGCGGCTATATGTCACCGGAATATGCAATGGAAGGTATATTTTCAGAAAAATCAGACGTTTTCAGCTTGGGGGTTATTTTGCTAGAGATCATAAGTGGGAGAAGAAACTCTAGTTCCCACAAGGAAGAGATGAATATGAACCTCTTAGCTTATGTAAGTGTGTCCTAGGAAAACACAAATCTGAGTTTCTATGACAATAATTAATGAATGAGCTTTGAAACTTACCTTAAGAACTTGGTTTTTACAGGCATGGAAGCTGTGGAACGACGGCGAGGCTGCTTCTCTAGCAGATCCCGTCGTCTTTGATGAGTCTTTTAAGAAAGAGATAGAGAAATGTGTTCTTGTTGGACTGTTATGTGTGCAAGAAGTTGCAAACGATAGACCGAATGTTTCAAATGTGATTTGGATGCTAACTACCGAGAACACAAACCTCCCTGACCCGAAGCAGCCTGTGTTTATAGCAAGAAGAGGGGCTTCTGAGGCTGAATCCTCTGACCAGAGTAGTCAAAAGGTGTCTATCAATGATGTGAGCCTCACAGCTGTAACAGGACGTTAAGCTCACCAAGCAAATCTCAGTCTGTTCATGAATATGTAAATTACAGTATAATATGTAATATATAAGTTTTGACAAACTCCTCCTATCTTCATTTCTCCGTTTGTTTTCTGAGAAAGGAGTTAGTGAATTGTATAGATGATGTGTAGTATTAGAAGCCAAGTGGATCAGACATTAACTGTATAGTTCTTCTCTGTCTTTTGTGAACATTAATCAGTCACGCCCCAGTTCCGGATAATCTCAAAGGTTGGACTTTGGAAAGATGTAAGAACTGATTCACGTGACTTAAAGTGTGAAACTAACTAAAAGAACACCAACAATAATCATTCATTACGTGTTTGAACAAGACTTAACTCATTGATATGTGTTTTGAGAAACACCTAGGATTACATAGCTACTACATTCAGTGCTCAGATGCTCAGTTTACAAAACACACATGTTCTATATTTCTGACCTCATACAATAAATCTTAGAGATACTAAATTTTCAAGTTCTTATCCTATAGATTACTCTTATATAACAATGTCACATAAGATATATACAACTTAATCAATTTGTCATAAAAAATCTTTAGTAGTAGGTTTATCTCACTTACAGAGCTAACGTCCTGTTATTTCTGTGAGACTGACATTGTTGATCGATGCTCTTGGGTCGCTTTGCCCTGAGGATTCAACTTCTGAGTTGCCCCTTCTAGGTATAAATGCGGGTTGCTTTGGCTCTGGAAGGTCTGAATTCTCGCTGCTTAGCATCCAAATCACGGTTGAAACGCTCGGTCTATCATTTGCGTGATCTTGTACACACAACAGTCCTATGTGCACGCATTTGCGTATTTCATTTTCAAAACACTCTTCAAGGATGACCGGATCCACAAGAGCAATATCTTCCCCATCATTCCAGAGTTTCCATGCCTGGTTAAAACAGAGAGATAAAGTTTCAAGAATGATTCAAAAGCTGTACTAGAAGAAAGGTCATGGTTCTAAAGTTAAGCTTACATAGGCGGAAAGATTCAGATTTTGCTCGTCATTGTAAAAGCTTGAGTTTCTTCTTCCACTCACAATCTCTAAGAGTATGACACCTAAGCTGTAAACATCAGATTTCTCTGAGAACAACCCTCCCATTGCGTATTCGGGTGCCATATAACCGCTGTGATGTTATGCTTTTGTCAGTTATAGAATCAACAAATATCTAAAAAAGTCCAGAGAAAAACTGTGTAAGAGTTAGTTAGGACTCACTATGTCCCAACTACTCTTAGGGTGTTTGCCACATCCTCATTCCTCTGGAAAATCCTAGCCAGCCCAAAATCAGATATCTTCGGATTTAGATTCTCATCTAACAAGATATTGCTGGCTTTTAGATCTCTGTGTATGATCCTCAGTCTTGAATCTCTGTGAAGGTACATAAGACCTCTACAAATCCCATCGATTATGTTAAACCGCGTCTTCCAGTCAAGAAGTCGTTGCTTCACCGGGTCTGGATTATACAACAACAAGGCGCACAAACAACACTAGCATTAGGATCTGTTTCTGTGCCAACTAAGACTGTAACAGAGTTAAACCAAATGATAAGTATACTACCAAATAGATATGCGTCTAAACAATTCTCTGGCATGAACTCATAGACCAACATCCTCTCTTCTCCTTCAATGCAGAAACCCAACAATCTCACGAGATTCCGGTGTTGCAACTTAGAGATCACGACCACTTCATTCACAAACTCCTCGAGTCCTTGTCCAGACGTTCGCGAGAGCCTCTTCACAGCGATCTCTTGCCCTTCTCGTAACTTCCCCTGTAAATGAAAGTAGAGCCATTTACCATTCCATTGTCACTTTGAAATTACTCCCACCAATGAAACAAAGAATTGTTTAAGAACCTTGTAAACTGCACCAAATCCTCCTTGTCCGAGTTTTTTTGTGATAGAAAAATTGTCAGTCGCCACTGCTAACACTTTGAACTCGAACAGTGGTAGCTCCTTAAGCTTGTATTGATTCAGAAGGAGTTCTCCAACATCATTACTACTTAAAGCTTCCATTCTCTCATTCAGTAGCTTTGTGTCTCTTTTCTTCTCTGTTAAATCAATTTAGAAAAGCAATGCAAAAAGTTAGTTATCTAATTACATAGAGAGATATCTCTTATATTGTTGGAATGTAACACTAACCTCTAAGCTTAGCGATCTTCCACAGTGCTAAGACAACAGTCACTGCGACAAAAAATGCGCCTACTACCAAACTTACTATGATCACAGTTGATAGATTCCTCAGCGTTTCTACAAAAGATTTTGTATAAATCTATTATGATCTAGTAAACTGAAGTTAGATGGAAAACTGAGGTTAATACTACACTTACTGAACTCTGAATTTGCAAGACGAATGTAAAAAACTACGCCAGTGCCCGAAAACTCCTGCATATCCATCAGGTTTCCACTCCAAAGAAGACAGCCAATCCCTCTGTCGTAGGAGTAAGCCGTACAAGAACAGTCTTTCAGACAGCTCCCAGGACAGTCTTGTTCATTGGCTTCAGATCGTTGTGGATTGTTGGGCACTTTCATCTTTTGTACTCTCACAAATCCATCACTTTCTCTACTTCCATCGTTGTTGTCTCTTCTTTCGCACTGCAATGGTGCCTTTCTTACGCATCCCTGAGTCCAGTTTCCGTTATTCCACTCCGCATAACTCTGTGGCTTGAACCCTC
Source organism: Erysimum cheiranthoides (assembly GCA_011420285.2). Classification (NCBI taxonomy): domain Eukaryota; kingdom Viridiplantae; phylum Streptophyta; class Magnoliopsida; order Brassicales; family Brassicaceae; genus Erysimum; species Erysimum cheiranthoides. The sequence continues at coordinate 21,804,045 of CM022176.2, read as the reverse complement.
TAAAGCACATGCAAGACGGATTCGACCTGGAATTGCAACTGGCGAATTGGCCACATCTGGCATATGTATCACACTTTGTCGATGGAACCTTTAACCAGATCCTCCATTCTTGCATAGCTATGTTCCAATCTCTCTGAAACACGTTACCTTCCGAGTCCAAAAGAAAATGATATAGCAATGAGTTGCCAGCATAGGACATGGAGACAGATCCTCTGTTATCACTATTAAGGGTAAGCTCGTAAAGATTGATACGGTAATCCATATTTGGTAACCCGATGAAGTATTGACCATTCCATGGACCACTACGCCACATCAGAAGATCATCTTTCCAGACGACAAGCTCAGGAAATGGCAGAGGAATCAAACCTGCAGAGTATCGTCCAGGCGTAGGATCAGATGGGCTTCTCCAAGATCTTAGCTTAATGCTCCTCCCCGTTTTCGCGTCAGTAGCAAGTCTCATTGTTGGCAGATATATATTTTGAGGATGCTCAAAGCTCTCCCAAAGAATCTCATCCCCAGTGTTAGTAGTTCCTAGCAGCACAAGGTTCCCTGTATTCAGCAACCGGGCATAGGTGGTGTTAGGAACCACCGGCACAGAGACATTGGTGGACCAGTGAACCCGTCCACGACCATCCATAACCACGAGATTCCCTTCCTCAGATATGGAAACCATTCCAGAAGAGTCATTGATTGGACTATTCCTGTTAGCTACCCAAACAACGGTTTGCACAGAAATGTTATTGAACCATATCCCCGCATAACGTCCCGTGGAGTTAACCGGGCTGAAGAAACCAAACTTGAATGTGCTGTGGTTGGAGACGATGGTCTCAGGGTCCCTGTACTCGCTTGAAAAGGTGATTACATCAGTAGCCAAACAAAGACTCAAGGAAAAGCAAAGCAATGTACGAAGAAAAAGAAGAAAACAACTCATCTTCTCAGGAAGTCTGAGAGAATTGTTGAGCTTTATGGACTCGTATTTAAATATAACATATCTAAAGACTTGAAAAAAATTTATGTTATCTCACCTGTTTGGTGGGTTCATTTAATTGCCACTAGCAGAGGGGCACCACACTTGACTTTTCCGCTGGGAAATTATTGGAGTGTGTGCTGGACCTTTACGAGCATTTGTGAGACAGGGACTGCAAGGAGTCACAATCTAAGACCACGTCACATTTTGCGAAGTGGAATCGATATTCAGTTCGACGGAGTTGATATTGGAAGCTGTTTTGAAGCCTTGTCAAGACATATTGCACAACAACAGGCAACAAGAACTCTGCAAAATCAACTAATGCAAACAAGGATTTATAGATTCCTCAGGTAAATAATGCTCTAACTCTTCAAAGTTTGGAATCGATAGTGAACGTTGATCACAGGAAGAGATTTTCGCTGCTTGAGAATATGAGACAATGTGGTGAAAAAAGTTAGTGATAACTATGAAAACCATCAGAGATGCTTTCTATGGGGCAAAATTAAACTGCAGAGAGACAAAAGAGACCATATTTGACCTTCAAATCTGAAAATTTGGAACCATTATCAGTTTTTTTTCTGTTTCAAAGATACAAACAAAGATACATCAATACCATTGATCTTATGAAACTTCCATACAATTTAAGACAAAAATCCAGAAACAGGACAATACAAAAGTAATGGTTCTGAAAGATACAAGCATAGCCATTTCAGGGTAAGTCTAACAATAAATAGATGAATCTTCAAAAAGAAAATGGAAGGTAAAATGTATTTAATGTTCATTACTGAGAAAATTTTTTTTGGTCTATGCATATACAAAGCAGACGCTCCTTCTCAGTGAGAAGTTCTCACTGACTATATAAAAAGCAAAATGAAGGAGAAGGAGAAGAACAAAAACACTCATGTTCTTTATTTATGTAACCTCATATACTTACTAAAGTGATGAGAGAAAGATTGGAAGAATTGTAATTACTCTCATCACTTATATAAACAACATAGGTGTGTGTATATCTCTAATAACAATAATCTCACCAGTCCTATAGTTTAATTACCCTTAGATACAAATATAAAACTTAATTAGTTTCTCGAGATTTTCTCTAGTATTAATTTTATCTCAACTTACAGAGCTAACGTCCTGTGAGTTCTGTCAAGCTCACATTGTTGAGGGATGCTTTTTGGTCAGTTTGCCAAGGTGATTCAGCGTCTGGAGATCCCCTTCTAGCTATGAAGGCCGGTTGTTTTGGCTCGGGAAGGTTTGAGTTCTCGCTACTTAGCATCGAAATCACCGTTGATACGCTCGGTCTATCATTTGCATGATCTTGTACACACAACAGTCCTATGTGCACGCATCTGCGTATTTCGTTTTCAAAACACTCTTCAAGGATGACTGGATCCACAAGAGTGATAATCTCCCCATCATTCCATAGTTTCCATGCCTAGGAAAAACAGATAGATAAAGTTAGAAGAATGTTTCAATAATTTTACAAGCCTTTGTAGAAGAAAGGTCATGGTTTCTAATCAAGTGGACTTACATAAGCTGAAAGATTTAGATTCTGCTCATCATTGTAGAAGCTTGAGTTTTTCCTCCCACTCAAAATTTCTAAGAGTATGACCCCTAAGCTGAAAACATCGGATTTCTCCGAGAATAACCCTCCCAGTGCGTATTCGGGTGCCATATAACCGCTGTGAGATTATGCTTTTGTCAGTTATATCATCAATAAATAAAGTTCAGTGAAAAATGTGTGTTCTAGTTAGTTAGGGTAGCTACTCACTATGTTCCAACCACTCTTAGGGCGCTTGCTTCATCCTCATTCCCCCGGAAAATCCTGGCGAGCCCAAAATCGGATATCTTCGGGTTTAGATTTTCATTTAACAAGATATTGCTGGCTTTTAGATCTCTATGTATGATCCTGAGTCTTGAATCTCTGTGAAGGTACATAAGACCTCTGCAAATCCCATCGATTATGTTAAACCGCGTCTTCCAGTCAAGAAGTCTTTGCTTCACCGGGTCTGGTTTACACAGCAATGGGCACACAACAATAGTATTAGCCAACAAGGAAATTATGACGGAACAGAGTTAGGCCAATGTTAAGGTACTACCAAATAGATATGCATCCAAAGAATTTCCTGGCATAAACTCATAGACCAGCATCCTTTCTTCTCCTTCAATGCAGAAACCAAGCAATCTGACGAGGTTCCGGTGTTGCAACTTAGAGATCACGACCACCTCATTCACAAACTCTTCGAGTCCTTGTCCAGACGTTCGTGAGAGCCTCTTTACAGCGATCTCTTGCCCTTCTCGTAATTTCCCCTGCAAACGAAAGTGAACCAATCCATAACTCCAAGATCAGCTTGTAACCACTCGTACCAATGAAGCAAAGAATTGTTTACAAACCTTGTAAACTGAACCAAAGCCTCCTTCCCCGAGCTTGTTTGTGATAGCGAAATTGTCAGTAGCTGCAGCTAACATTTGATACTCGAACAATGGTAGCTCTTTAAGCTTGTTTTGATTCACACGTATTGCTCCAGACTCGTTATTATTTAAAGCTTCCATCCTCTCAAACAGTAACCTTGTGTTTCTGTTTTTCTCTGTTGAATTAAGAGAAAAACAATGCAAAAATAAGCCAAACTTTTTCCAGTCTCAAATATATTATATAGAGAAATGATTAAATATAACTCTGACCTCTACGCTTTGCCAACTTCCGCAGTGCTAAGAGAACAACCACCGCGACAAAAAATGTGCACCCTACCAACGTGATTGCGATCACAAGTGATCGATTGCTTGAGGATTCTATGAAAAATTTGGTGAGAAATCTATCTGCATTATTATATTGCAGTTTTATGGAAATGGGGAAACAGTTACTTACTGAGCTCTGAAGCTGCCAGACGGATGTAAAGAGGAACGCCCGAGACCAAATACTCCTGCATATCGATCAAGTTTCCGCTCCAAATAAGACAGCCCATCCCTTGGCCGTAATAGTAAGCCGTACAAGAACAGTTTTTCAGACAGCTTCCAGGACAGTCTTGTTCACTGACTTCATATCGCTGTGGATTGTTGGGCACTTTCATCTTTTTCAATCTCAAAAACCCATCACCCTCTCTACTTCCATTATTGTCTCGTCTCTCGCACTGCAGCGACCTCTTTCTTACGCATCCCTGAGTCCAGTTTCCTCTGTTCCACTCCGCATAACTCCGCGGCTCAAACCCTCTAATGCACTTGCAAGGCGGATCTAACCAGGATTGGCAACTGGCGAATTGGCCACATTTACCATATATATCACAATTTGATGGAAACAATATCCCAGTCCTCCATTCTTGCTTAACCTCGCTCCAGTATTTCTCCACCGCATACCCCTCGGAGTCCAAGAAAAAATGATACAGCGAGTCATGATTAGTATATGACATGGAGACGGATCCTCGGTTGTCATTACCAAGGGTAAACTCGTAAAGATTGACACGGAAATCAAATTCTGGTAGTCCAATAAAGTATTGACCATTCCACGGGCCGCTACGCCACACCATAAGATCATCTTTCCAGATGGCAAGCTCCGGAAATGGTAGAGGAATCACACCAGCAGAGTAGCGTCCAGGCGAAGGATCAGAACGGTTTTTCCAAGATCTAAGCTTAAGGCTCCTTCCCGTTCTTGCATCAGTAGAAAGTATCATTGTTGGCAAGAATGCATTTTGAGGATGCTCAAAACTCTCCCACAAAAGCTTATCCCCACTGTTTGAAATTCCTTCGAGTACGAGGTTCCCTGTATTCAGAAGCCTTGCATATGTGGCGTTAGCAGCTACTGGTTGTGAGACATTCGTGGACCAGTGAACCCGTCCGCGACCATCCTTAATTATGAGATTCCCGTCTTTGGATATCACAATCACTCCTGAAGAGTCATTGATCGGGCTGTCTCTGTTTGCTACCCACACCACGGCAGCCGGTGCAGAAATTTTATTGAACCAAATCCCTGCGTAGCGACCAGTGGAGTTAACCGGACTGAAGAAACCAAACATGAAAGTGCTGCGATTGGAGACGAGCGTTTCCGAGTCCTTTAGCTCGCTAGAGAACGAGACAACATCCCCAGCCAAAGATAACCTCAAAGAGAAGAAAGACAATGTAACAATAAGAAGGAGAGGACCCATGTGTTCTCGTGCAATCTCGTAGCTTATTTTGTTTCTGGTAGAAACATCGAGCTTCATGTATTCATATTTATATATACAAAGAGTTGAAAAATATTGACTTCAAATCAATGTTTGGTAGTTTTAATTTCAACCGTTAGTACCGTCAAGCCTCAAATTTGACTTTTCAACTATCAACATTACTGGAGTGTAAGAGAAGATATGAATACATTTGGAACCGTCAAAGACGTTCTTTTGTACCAGCAAGATTCAAACTGCAGAGATATACAGTACCATTGAAATTCTTTTCACTGCTTTTTCAAAGACAACAGAAGACATTGATTCCACTCATCCCAAATTCCAGAGTTCAAAAACAAAACCAAGAAACAAGACCATACTTACAACGAAGATCTAGAATACCCCAAACAACAGACAATGCAGCACGCTCAAGAACACAAACCAAGGGCATATGAACGCTTTCTTTCCCTTCTATGTCTCCTTAGGAAGGTCTCCTGCTGTAACATGGAAGTTGACGCAAGATCAGTCGTTACATATAAGACATCATTGATTGATCCAACTTTTAAAGAAGTAACTTAACATATCCAGACATAACTGAGACAAAAATAAGTACTGCAAATCTCTAGCATCTGTAGGATATTGGTCAATATCATCAAGAGATCAATGAATGCAACAAAAATAGTAATATGCAGAAATTATCAAACATACACACCTCAATCATCATGAATTACACAACATCTTAGTGAATCTTCCTAGCATCCAATCATACCAACTGAGAAAGATGACTCCAAACAATTTTTCTTATACAAAAAACCTTAAGATTGAAGATAGGAATTAAAGATCAAATCTTAATCCGAGCACAGTGTTATAATATGTAACCTTCTTTAATGACGACACACTTTCTATAACCTAAGCCAATAGAAACGTATTCCTAAGTAAATTGAAATTGACCTGTATTCAAAGTCAAACCTTGCTGATGCTGCTGCTGCTGCTGCTTATCTGAAGCATCATGGTACTCATCCTTGTCTCCCTCTTCCTCAGCCACCTCAGGCACTGTGTGAAGCTTATCACTATCTACCAGATTTTCCCCACCATTGTCGCCGGATTTCTCATCCTCTCCGTCCTTATCATCTGGAAATCTAACAACCACCACAGGACAAGCACAATGGTGGACAGAGTAATCACTGACACTCCCCAACCTCCCTTTGCTGCTCCGTTTCGTAGCTCCGAATCCTCTACTACCCATAACCAAAGTGCTTAACCCTAACCTCTCAACCTCCAAACACAATCTCTCCTTCATATCGTGATCCTTGACGATATGGATCTTATACGGAATATCCGCCTCAACCAAAGGCTGAGCAACGTCACTCGCTTTCTGATTCGTGAAAATGTCGAAATCGTCCTCAAGCTTCCTCTGAGACTCTACGTTCTCCGGATCCCACTGCGGCGACAAGTCAATGGCGCCCCAATCGGCGCCGTAAAGTACGCTCGTCGGCTGAACGTGGAGGAGAACAACGGCGTCACCTGATCGGAGATAGTTTTGAACAGCCCATTGAACTGCGTACGCACTCTCGTCGCTTAGATCGACAGCGATCCCGATCTTACGCTGTGCTCCAGCTGTCGGTGTGCCGGTGTTCAGGAATCTAGGAGAAGACGGTTGCACTGTAACAACCGTCGGTGATTTCCGATCGGATCTCGGAGATTTTCCAGGAGAAGTCATGATTCCGTTCTCTCTGTGTGGGTTTCTTCACGATGATGAATGCTTCTTCGTGAGTGTTTTAAGAATGAGCTTAGCGGTGGACGAAAGATGCGAATAAAAGAGAGAAATTGATTCTGTACGGTACGGTGTATAGTATAATAGCGACTCTTTTTTTGTACTTTTCTTATGAGAGATGGATACCGTTCGATTGATGGGTTTTATTATCTAACGGCTGTAAAGGTGGGAGTAAATCTCAGTTAAATGATAACTGGGGTCAAAATTTTCCCCAATTTCTTCAATCAGGATGCGAATCTGCTACTCTAGGGATTTCAATTTCAAACGATCCAATTCGGAGTTAAATCCCTAATTCCGAAGAATTTGTTTGGAGTAAAAGATGCCACAGAGACACAGTCGAAGAAGAACAATGATCAAGCCCTTCGATTGATGCGTTTTACGTGTGCTTTATCGACCCATTGTGTTTCTGCAAGGAGTACATCCTCGAAATGCATCCAGAAGTGAATCAGTCACTTGTTTTGATTTCAGCCTGATTTTTTCATTGGTGATAGTTGTTTGTGTTTTCAAGTAGAAGACTTGTCACTTGTTACTTTCGATAGCTTGAAAGAAGAGTGTGTGCGTTCAGTGTATTATTATTGAAAGCTGGACGAAATGCATTACAAAGCTAGTCTCTCAGGGTTGTTTGAGTATTTGAATGTGTTTCTCAATCAGTCGCTGATCCTGGAAACCTGTGTTGAATCGATTCTTCTCACTTGTATCTTTTTAGGATTGTCTGAATTTTTTTTTAGTGCCATGTTAAAAGAGCTGGTTATGTCGTATTGTGTGATATATCGAATTTAGCTTATGTGTTTAACATGTGACCTTCTTTTGCAGGAGGCTTGCAAAATCATGGAGCAATGCCGCCAAACAGTGACAAGAATCAAAACCAAGGGAGCAAAGGAGGAACATAAGACGTCTTCATCTTCCAGCTCATATGGCAAAGCCCACATTTGCCCAAGCTGCCAGTCGATAAAGTATGTCTCGTGTGTGACAAACCGTGTAAAGATAAGAACTTGGTTCACTTAAAGAAAGGAGGAATGGGCTTTGCCAAACATGATGATCATCTCGAAGCTAAGGACCACAAACATTTGGGGAGTGGTTCTGGTTTGGGACTTGTTAGGCCAGTTAAGACATAGAACATGATCAATGTCTATAGTACATCGGATCCTGAGATTTCTTTTCAAACTTTTGGTTTCATTTAGATATAAACGAAAAATAGATGTTCAAGTTCAATCATTAATATCAATCTCATATGTTCATATATTTGGTGACGTCAGCATTATCTCTCGTCTTGTATTTTCCGTGTTAGAAATAAATTTCAATTTAAGTACTCCATTTAATTGCCACCGATTCAACTCCATTTCAATTTAATTAAGTACTCCATTTAATCCACAAATTTATGATTTTTTGTTTCGTTACCAAATTTAACAAAACGTCTTCAAACGGAAAACACAGTACGTATTAATGGAGGTATTGCGACTACAAAACTCATAATTGCTAAAATAATAACAACTTACCAATAAATTAAGATGCAATTTAAACAATATACATATAGTCAGCCCTAAATTAGCCAAGTCCTCTTTCTTTAGAAACGTTATAAATTCGGTATTTTCATTCACACCTCATGTGACACAATATAAATAAATAAAACTTGCTTTATCTTGGGAAATTATAAAATCTAAATATAAGAATATCGTATAATTGAGCAGATAGGATAAGAATAAACATCATCAATCACTCTCTCCACTAGCCGAAATATCTACGTGGCAACAGCTGTACCGTTAATAATGACAGTTTATAGCTGGGTTTATGAATAATTAATTACCCGCCAAATCACTAACGCTTTAAAAGAAGAAAAACAAATAAATAAAAAAAGGTATCAAAAGGCGTTCACCAAAAAAGGCACAAATCCTTTGGGAGAAGATATCAAAGAGAAAAGCCCTAAATCTCTCTCTCTTTCATCAATGGCGGATTTGAATAAACTAGAGAGTGGAGGAGGAGCCGTCGTAATCGACGACATTAGAGAAGACGATGGCGGCGGCGCAGAGGCGGGAGAGAGGGAGAGGCTAACGGAACTTGAAGGAATCTCTGTGCTTGATTTCGATCTGCTTTGCTCGACGGTTGCGCTTCAAACTCAGGGGAAATGGAGGAAACTTGAGAGCTCGGAGGGAGAAGATACGGCGGATGATGATTATGGCGGCGGCGTTTTACGGCTTTGGGAAGGCGATGTCATGGATTGCTTCGAAGATCGTCATCTTTGTATCGAGTCTGCTTGGTTGGTTTTTTAATTTCTTCTCCTATCATTCTTTATTATAAAAGCATTTTCTTTTGGGTTTCCTCATCTTTTTCCCCATTTATTCGTATTTGACATTTGTTTGATAAAGCTAAGTTTTTTATGTGGTGATTGATTAAGTCAAATTGAGGTCAGATGTTTCAGAATATGAAAGAGGGAAACATAGATTCTGACATTTCTGCCCTTTTGTCCCATAGAACTAAAGCGTTTATATTCAACATTTGGTGCATACAAATATTTACTGTAATTAGAGTAATTGAGTTGTTTATCATTCCTGAAAAAGTGATTATGAAGCAAGAGGCTTTTTTGTATAATAGTGTTTTTTATCTTGTTTCAGCTGTCCATGTTACAGATTCGGTAAAAATATGACAAGGACTGGTTTTGGTTCTTGCTTTCTTCAGGTATAATTTTGATATCTGACCTTTTTTGAGTTGCAATCATTGAAAGATGCTGACTTTTCTATGTATTTGACTTCTCCTCCTCTTGACCAATTTTGTATTTGTCAGGGTGCTGTTCATATGATTCTTATTGCCGGTTTCCTATTCAACGTTGCTGCTTTTGCTGTAACCAAAAGGCACTGCTTTCTCTATCTGGCTATCGCTTTCGTCCTTTTGATTGGATCCTACTTGGGTTTCTTCCGTATGCAGATAAGAAGGAAGTTTAACATTAGAGTAAGCAGATGCCTTCTTTTTTCTTGTCTTCTCTGGAGTGTGTTGACTGTTAAGAAACTTATCTGTCTTCTTTTTTCTGCATCATGACCTTTCGATTCTCTTACTTCTTACAGGGTACTGATAGTTTCTTGGACGATTGCATCCACCATCTCGTCTGTCCCTTCTGTACATTAACTCAGGTGTGTATCAATCACAGATCATTCCCTTGAAAACAAGCTGTATCATTAAGCGTTTTTTGGTTTCAACTTGCTTGTGATGCCATGGGAATGCAGGAATCGAAAACGCTGGAGATGAACAATGTCCATGACGGTATCTGGCATGGTCGTGGAGACACACTATGCATAGGCGGCTATCCTGAAGGAAAGGCTTTTCTAGAGCTGCATTCGCCCCCAGTCATTGTATCATCAATGGCATCTGAACCCTAACAGCACTCAACAGATTTCATATAACCTGCAACCAAGCTCTGCGCCTCCATAGCAATAGGCATTCGTATCATCATTGGCTTATGGCAATTGATGTTTGCGTGACAGTTGAAAGAGATTCATGTCAAAAGAAAACTTTCATGTTTGTTTTCGAAACTGTGATATATAGCAAACATGGAAAAGTTCGATGAAAATGTCCTGTAAGATTTGAAAAGGAGAAAAGTCTAAAAGGCCATTTGTATGATAATAGTAAACCAGTGCAAGCTATGTGTTTACAGCCATCTGTTTGTATGATAATGCATTTGATGATGGTGTTCACATACACCCGTTGCACAGATAAAAGAATATTTGGATCATTCATCACCCATCTTGTGGAGTTTTAAAGTATAAATACATGAGATCATGCATGCTGATCGTCCAGTAGAATTCATAAACTGCAAAATAGAGATGAAGAGAATAGAAACAATGTATTGTGTGTGGCATTTTGGTCTTGTTCGGTTCTGTTATATACCCTTGTCAAAATCAAACCACAAAGCCAAGAGGTAAAAAAGACAATTAGCTACACATACATGAATGTAAACACTTTATTCAAATCCTCTGGACCATTCTCAGGCAGTCTTTTTCATTGTTTTTGATCAATGTTCTTTGGTTCAGAGAACAAACGGGCGGTTTATATCGGAAACCAACCGCGTAAATACAATTCTATGTAGTTAGAATGAACCAAAATTCATGACAATAGAAAAACAAAAGAGAAAAGAATGAAAGATAAACAAGAGGAACCCAAGAACATGTACTTTCTTTCTATGTTCTCTCATCTAAGATGTGTAAATTGTTTCGACTCCTATGATGATAACAAACAAAATTTGAAAAAGATGGAACCTTTCTTCTCCTACGGTGCCATCAGACCATCCACCGTGTAAGAAAGAGACTTAGCCCAGTCGGTTTTCAACACCATTGTTTGCAACGTGTGCATCACATCATATCCTGGGTCGAGTTTCCGTTGCCAACCCTATAATCAAACCGATTACTTAGATCGAAAGCAAACTTAATCTCTCTGGAATTATAAACAGTAATTGGATCAAACTAGATTCTAGTTACCATGCTCTAAGCACAAGCCGTTTCATAGGCAACATCTATAAGCTCTGTTTTTAACTTTTTATAATAAGCTTAGTTTATGGTTCCATGCTCTTTAGGAATGTATTTCAAAACCTTCCATCAGACTTGGCATGATCTAAAATCTACACTAATATCTGAAAGTGGGGAAGATTTTGGCTCACCTCGAGAACTAATGTTGTCACCATCACGGTGCACACATTCCCATCAATATTAACTCTATGACGTCTTACTTTCTCAAGTAATTCGTGCATACAATCTGCTGGATGTACTAAATCTCCCTCAGGGGTTCCCCAGAATTTGAATGCTTCCTCTACTTCCTGTCAGAGTATAAAAGTATTAGCCATCATAAAATAAAGAATTTTGAAAATATCTTCCATAGATTTGACAACTCAACTGATTTCTGAAGTATAGAGAACCTTGGAGCAAGGATATTATTACCTCAATAAAAGCCTCTGGATTGGGACAATTCTGCTTTCGTGATAATTTAAGTGTTCGCTCAGCAGCAGTCCGGCCATCCCTAAGCGCAACTGCCTTGAAAAAATCAAGTAAGTTCTCTCGGTCGTTCTTTGCGAGTTCTGCAGTCATTCCCACATCAAGGAAAACAATGTGAGGCTTCTTCGTTTTGAAAAGGCCTCCACGGGAAGCCTTTTTCCGGACAAGGATATTTCCCGGATGCATGTCAGCGTGAATAAAGTTATCAACCTGAAGTAACAATTCACTTGAGATTAAGAGCATTATATCAGTTATAAGTGATTTTAAAAGACTACAAAGAGGTTGTTACCAGGAGCATCTTCAAGAGGGCATGGGTACCGATGTGAGCCAATCTAGTCTTAATCCATTCGTGTCCTTCCATTCCATCAACATAACGTGCCACGCTTTCTCCGTGCTCATATGTCTCCACCAAAACAGCAGGATGTACAAGCGGATACACAGGTTTAGGGAAAGAGACATCCTTCCATCTACGGAAGTTATATATGAACCGACTCAAATGAGAAGCTTCCCTCGCGAGATCGACTTGAGACAACATGAAGACACCAAACTGTTGCACACTCTCATCCAGTCTCAACCATTTCAAAGCTGGAATTATAGTCGATATCTTGGCCACTAAATTAATAATCACAAAGTCTCTCCTAATCGATTCACCAACACCCGGGTGTCTAACTTTAACAGCAACCAACGAAGACTTGGACTTTTGTCCTGGATACTGAAACCTCAAAGAAGCTCTATGTACTTGGGCTATACTCCCCGATGCCACTGGCGCCTCTTCAAACTCCTCAAATATCTCAGAAAGTTTACGACCAAACGCCTTCTCAATAGTTTTCTTAGTGTAGGCAAAACTATGCTCAGGAGCATTACTGTGAAGCTTTGAGAGCTGCGAACACAAATCCTTGGGGAAAAGATCTGGTCGCGTGGCTGCCCATTGACCCCATTTGATAAAAGCAGGACCTGCTCTTTCCAGAGTTCGATGGACTATTTGAAGCCATAGTTTCCTAAAACGAGGCCCACATGCTTCCACAACCAGCCCCATCAGAATACTAGGAGTAAACAAACAAGCTATATAAAAAGCTCTCCCAATCAAAATAAAACCCTCTATAACCGAAAACAATAGCGAAGACAGAAAGATAGGACCATTCTTTGCCCTTGTGTAGAGGGATTTATCTGAAGCATAGTGATCTATCCCCGAACCAGGAGCTCTTTGAGCCCATGCTACTTGTCCACAAGTGACAGCAACGATGCCAGGTATTAACAAGTGTGAGCGGGTAAGAGACAAGCTGAACGCTTGAGCAATAGTACTTATACGAGGAAAGCTCCATTGGCGCACAGAATATTTATTATGAAGCCTTTTCCAAGCAACTTGGGCATGATGAGTAACTACATTTCTAGCAGAGGCAGTAGAATAACTTCGCAACAGGTGATTACACAAAAAACTTCCTTTAAGATCTCGAAAGGCCAATGTACAATGCCCATTACTCGGAATCCTAGCAGATGAAGAGTAAGTTCTAAACTGAGGCGACCTCAGGGCAGCTGTAAAAGCAGCTCTATAGCTTCCCCATTGTGTCCCTCTTTCTTTCTTGTTCGATAAAAGATACTGCGTGTGTTTTCCAACGATTCTAGAGATCAAAAATCTGCAACAGCAAGCAAGAAACCAATGAAGAGCAAGCAATAATCAGCTAAGAGAGCCTAAAGAAGGATCCGATCAACATTAAGACGTATGAACCACAGAAACTCGTAAAATTTCGAAACTTTACATAATTCAGCTAAAAGCTTACATTAAGAATCATAAACCAGCCTCCGAGTAAATGGGAAACAAAAATCAGATCAGAATCCGTGACAGACCGACCCAAAAATACGAGACTAATGTGGGTCTACGAGAATATAAAAGTCCGTTCGATGAACAAACCTTGACATGGCGACGACGATGGTGAGAAATCACGGGAAGAAAACGCGAAAACGCGGCTTGTTGGGTATGGATCTCTAAAACGTTAAAATTGAGGAGCATTTTCTCATTGACTTCAACTTTAGGGGACTAGTCGGTTAGCGTTTTCCGTCCGGTGTTACGAAGCTTTCCTCCGGGAGAAGACCTAAAAGCCGACACGGAGAAGAGAGAGACGAGAGAGAGAGAGAATAGGTCGTCAGGTCAGTGATTTCGTTCGGAAGCCCAGAAAAGGGAAATTGGAAACTAGTGGGCTTAACGCTAAAAAAAAACATATGATTTAAGTCGACGTGTGACATTGTCAAACCAAGGAATGATGTGAACAAAAGGCTTAAGGTCGGTCTAAAAAGACAACCTGTCGTCACATTTAATTTTTATTCCAAAGTTTTTTTATTTGGTCTCCCTATAAGGAAGGATTAACTTGTCTAAAATTGAATTTTACAGCTCTAGTTACCTTTTAGGCTTTTACCATTGAAATATTTTTCGATATTATTTTACAATTTGTAAAAGTTTACCCGTATTTTATTGATTTTCTCATTGGTCCTTTTTTTTTTTTGGTCAGCAATCAATTTCATGAAGAAAGGTTTTTTAGAAGTTTTAGGGAATAAAAAAAAGTCGTATTTACGAATATTGTTAAACCCCCGTTAAGCTGTCTCGATCTGAATCCTTAGGGTCAGGTCACGGTCGACAAATCCTCTTTTCATCTAATATAACAGGTTGTTTTTTCACCGGACTTGGGCTCTCCGGCGACGGAGGAAAGCTCCTTCTTCAAAGAAGGTCAGTTTCCTTCTTTCTCTTTCTTTTTTTTCTCTCTCTCTCTCCCTGTGATTGAATTGGGGTGTAGGGAACTCCGGCCGCCGGAAAAGAGTAGGTGTTTGGTTAACAATAAGGAGATTAGAGGAAATTGAATTGAGCTTTAAGGGTCGTGAAATTAGGAATCCGATAAGATTCATTCGGTGTGTATGGTTTTAGGATCTGTAATGAAGATTTTGGCTTTGAGGTTATTCATAGCACCCAAAGAGATATTATCACCAAAGGTTAATACTTTGATGAGAATACAGAAAGAAAGTTTGGGACTTTGTCCTTTGTAGACGGTCAATCTTAGAGAAGGTTAATGGGCATATGTTAGAGAAGGTCAGAGTTAGTGTTGAACTATTTAACTGAGTAACTGGCCTGCCTTGATTAGTTTTTGACTTCAGATTGCATGAATTTGAAGGCACGAGTCAGCTGATTGTTTGTGTGGTTATAGAAAGTGAGACTCTGGTGTTTGATTTGGTGAATTTCTTGAGTGGTTTGCTTATGCTTGCTACTTCTGCGTAGAAAAAATGAGGTTTGATGTACGCAGGGAATTAATTGTGGGAACTAGGTATGCATAAGGGTCGAGAGTGAGGTTTATTTGTCGTTGCTAGTTACTGATCAGCACAATGTGGTTTGACAATGAGAAAACCTTTGTTTGGTAATTATGTGTTAGATATATTCATGCCTAAAAATTGTATATGTCGAAATCGAAAGCATGAGAAGGACGTTTCATTTATAATTAGCAGATGGTTACTTTGAGATTTTAAGTTGAATTTTGGAATTATTGAACAGATGGTGGCTACTGAATTGTGTGATCTTTAGAATATCTGCTATAACTTGTAAACTTACTGTTGATACAAGAGCTTACATGTTTCAGGCCCTAGACAGCTTAAATCTATGAAATAAACTGTTGTGCATTTAGCTTCTTTCACAAACTGTTGTGACTCGCTGTCAAACCAAATTGGGTTCTTTATCTGTCTAAATGTTCAAGTCCATGAATTGTTTTGCTGAACCCTGCAAATTTGATACAGAAAACAGTGTACTTGATAGCTAAGAAAGAAGAGAAGTGACAAGGGTGATTGAAAATCTGAAGGAATTAGATGGGAAGCAGCAACAAAAGCGGAGAACAAAAAAAGCAAATGGCAGAACTGAGCAAAAACCTTAAAGAAGGTGAGAGGATTCTGGAGCCCACACGTAGGCCTGATGGAACTCTCCGGAAACCCATCCGGATTCGAGCTGGATATGTTCAACAAGACGAAGTTGTCAAATATCAGTCCAAAGGTTCTCTGGTATGGAGTCCTTATTCCCTCAACCTTGTATTCTGTTCTTGGACTCATTGCTTCTCCTGGAAATGAATCGTTTAAATTTGATTTATCATTTATCTCAGTACTGGTTGTGGATAGCATGCTTTCATTATTTGTACCACCCTTATGTCCTCTGTTAGAGTGCTCAAGACATTGTTTCCAAATTTTTGCGCTTCTATCTTGGTTTGAAGAAGGGAAAAAGGAACGTAGAATAGTTTTTTTTTCTTCTAATATGCATTTAATTTGCAATAGATGAAGAAGGAGATGGCCTCACAAGGGCCTCCAGGTTATGAACCTGATCCAGCTCCTAAACCAAAGACCAAAGCTGCTAAAAAGAATGAACGTAAGAAAGAAAAGAGATTACAGGTATGTGTTTCAACTCAATTCATATGCTACTAGCTTGGTCTTCAGTTACTGGAACATGTTTTTAATTTAACAACTCTGCAGGCTACTGCAGAAAAAGGTAAAAGCTCTGAGGATGGATCAGCTGGTAATGTAGACAAGGAAGAAGCTGTTTCCATTGTGGCTCCAAGTAATGGATCCCAATCTGTGAATGTATTGGCTTCTCAAATGGAGGCTTTGGATGTTTCTTCAAATAATGCTGTACCTGGGGAAGCGCCCAATCCAGGAACTACAGGAGAAGATGTAGAGAAAAGAATACGCGCACTTAAGAAGAAAGTAAGATTTCCATCTTACTGACTTCAACAGCTACTTTAATTAGAATAAGACAATTGAGAACCTTTGGCTGGGAAGATATGATCTTCACTGTCTCGTTCAAAAACAATATTGCTATGCATTAACCTTGTTCCAAATGGTTTTCAATCATCAATTTTCTTCAATTCATAGCAATATTGTTTTTGAGACAAGGTAAATGCTACCCAAGTTGATGCAGAAACCTGCACGCTAGCGGTTTTGTCTAATTGTCTCCTGTTAACATTTGCAGATCCGACTCACAGAAGCTCAACAGCAGAAGACTGCTCCCCGAGACCTTCAGCCGGAGCAGTTAGAGAAATTCTCTAAGTTGGAGGAATGGAGGCAAGAACTCAAGACTTTGGAGGATAAGGAGGCTTTACTCGCTGCAGCATCGACATAAATTGTCTAACTTTTAGACAGGCTGCAACTTTTCTCCTGAAATTTCTGAAATCAATCCAAATTTGTATCATTGGAAAAGAGGCTGTTGTTACTTCTTAGGTTTTGTCAGATTTGATTAATGAACTTGGCGCAATGCCTAAATCCTCATTGGAATTGATGTCGCTTTGTGTTTGTGTTTGGTCCTAATCTAAAGTATATGCTTCCAAACAGATGATATAAAGTTGTTGTAGCAATCATCACCCGATCAATCAAAGGTGGAGGGCATGCTTGAAACGTCGTACAGTTTGATCCTAAAGCTTATTTTGAATTCAAGGAAGATTTCTACGTGTTTGTAGACACAACGACATAGGTACTTATAGGCATATATATCTGCATTCATAATTTGCAACTCTTTGCTGCTTTATGCTCTAAGAGAACATCTCTACAATTAAATATATCTCAATACAGAAGACCTTAAAATGTAAACCATTTGTGTGCTTCCTGTTTCAGATTGGTTTGATAAACATGCTTCATCTCGAAAGAGGAAAACACATTTGTCATCAGTTTGGTTGTTGCTGCACTTTTACTAATTGCCCTTGTGTTCAGTTCCATAAGGAGGAAGCCAAAGGTATGAAAATGTCTGATTATGTGCAAAGCTAATTTTAGTTTACTAGTCGTTAATTGGTCTGAAAGTTCTAAATTCAGTCATGCCAACTGCATATTTAAAAGGAATACATGTTCTACATTGACTTTTCTAGGTCTCAAGAATAATGAAGAAGTTGATATTCACTTTCTTAGCTTACATCAATAACTTAAAAGTGACTTTTGTTTTGTATATTCTTTATCTGATAAGTTTTATTATAAACGAGTTTCAAATTTAACAATAAGCTTGCCATATTCATACGTAAGTATTTATTAATGTAGGTATCCTTTTAGTTCATGTTGTGATACAAGTCACATGAATCAGTTTCACTGATCTATGTCTACTGCTCCACCTAGAAGAACAGAAGAACTTTACTGTTAACGTTGTTGGTTCAGGTGAGATCCACTTGGCTTTTAATGGGACACACACCTTTTATATTTATACATTTCATCAAAATCTCATCAGAAAAAGAAAACACACAGAAAATGAAGATCTTCTTCATCTTCTTCCTCCTCCAATCTTGTGTGGGAACCGACGATACAATCATGAGAAGACAGTCCTTGAGAGATGGTGATGTCATAGTCTCTGATGGGAAGAGATTCGCCTTTGGATTCTTTAGCCTGGGGGATTCGAAGCTTCGGTATGTTGGGATTTGGTATGCTCAAATCTCTGAGCAGACTATTGTATGGGTTGCAAACAGAGAGCATCCTATTAATGACACATCTGGGCTGATAAAGTTCAGCAGCAGAGGGAATCTTGGCGTGTACGTTTCAGTCAATGAAACAGAGCCTCTCTGGTCAACTAATGTTTCAGATAGTATCTCGGAGCCAACTCTAGTTGCGAGACTCTCTGATTTAGGCAACCTTGTTCTGCTTGATCAAGTCACAGAGAGAAGTTTCTGGGAGAGCTTTGACTATCCTACGGACACTTTTCTTCCGTTTATGAGATTAGGTTTCACACGAAAAGACGGTTTGGATCGCTTTCTGACATCATGGAGATCTCCTGGGGACCCTAGTTCCGGAAACTTCACATACCGGATAGAGCGTGAAGGATTTCCGCAGCTCATTCTGTACAAAGGTCTGATCCCGTGGTGGCGTGGAGGGTCGTGGACAGGAGAGAAGTGGAGCGGTGTGCCTGAAATGACAAGAAGTTATATCTTCAATAGCTCGTTTGTCAATAATGAGGACGAAGTATCGATCACTTACGGTGTGACGGATGCTTCCGTCATAACAAGACTGTTGGTGAATGAGAAAGGAAACATGCAACGGTTAACATGGATAGCAAGAGACATGAGATGGAACGATTTCTGGTCAGCTCCTAAAGAGAAGTGTGACAACTATGCACACTGTGGCCTTAACGGTCATTGTGATCCCACAAGTTCAGAAACGTTTGAGTGCACATGCCTACCTGGTTTTGAGCCCAAGGTGCCTCAAGATTGGGTCTTGAAGGACACTTCGGGTGGGTGTAGAAAGAAAAACAGAGCTTCACTATGCCGTGAGAAAGAAGGGTTTGTGAAGTTAAAGCGTGTGAAGATTCCTGATACATCTGCTACAAGAGTGGATATGAGCATAACATTAAAAGAGTGCAAACAGAGGTGCTTGAGGAACTGCTCTTGTGTTGCTTACGCAAGCGCTTACCATGAGAGTAAAAGTGGAGCAACAGGATGCTTGACATGGCACGGCGATATGTTGGATACGAGGACATACTTGAACTCTGGACAAGATTTCTACATACGTGTAGATAAGGAAGAGTTAGGTATGTATATATATCTAGTCTACAAGTTCTTGTTGGTTCTAGAAGATGCCTCGGATGTCTCCCAAGCAACTTCGCTAACATTTGTTCTGTTTCATTGCAACAAAGAGAATAAAATAAACATGTCACTGTCGAGGATTTCGAAGTACTTACTATCGGTTTGCTTGCTTGTTTCAGCGCGGTGGAACAAAAATGGCTCATCAGCGAAGAGGAGAGTCGTTTTCATTCTCATCAGTCTGATTGTAGCCGTAATGTTGCTAATGGTCATTTTGTTATGTTTCCTAAGGAAGCAACGAAGTAAGTTAATCTCTGATGGTGTATCTCTCAAGCTTATATGTTGCTTGCTTAGCTCACAACTAACTATAAAACATGCACATGCGCAGAGTTGAACAGGCATAGAAGATCTTCAACAACCCTCACCCTGGGTTCTTTTGGTTTTGAAGACTCATTCAGATTGGAAGAGGACAGGGCGAGAAACTGGGAGCTACCTCTCTTTGAGCTTAACACGATCGCTGCAGCGACAAATAACTTCTCTTCCCATAATAAGCTTGGAGCAGGTGGTTTCGGACCCGTTTATAAGGTAAGGAAGGGGACAAATCGATCTTCATCAATACTCCACCAAAAGAGGAATCTCAAAGTTCAATAAGTAGTAAGCAATGTTTCCTTTGTTTCTATTCAGGGCGTGTTACAAAACGGTAAGGAGATAGCAGTGAAGAGATTGTCAAGAAACTCGGGCCAAGGAATGGAAGAGTTCAAGAACGAAATCAAGTTAATATCAAAGTTGCAGCATCGAAATCTCGTGAGGATCTTAGGGTGTTGCGTTGAATTGGAAGAGAGGATGTTGATATACGAGTATTTACCAAACAAGAGCCTAGACTATTTCATATTCCGTATGTTCAGCAGTTCCAACACAGAGTTAAATTCCCCTTTATAGACAGATCAATGACTTTGAATATTGATTCCCTGTTTCTTTTATTCTTATCGGTGTCGTAGATGAAGAGCAGAGAGCGGAGTTGGATTGGCCAAAACGAATGGAGATAATCTGCGGAATTGCTCGTGGAGTCTTGTATCTTCATCATGATTCAAGACTGAGGATCATCCACAGGGATCTCAAGGCTAGCAATGTACTTCTTGACAACGAAATGATCCCTAAGATTGCGGATTTTGGCATGGCTAGAATCTTCGGGGGCAACCAACTCGAAGGAAGCACAAACCGGGTTGTCGGAACATAGTGAGTTAGTCTTTCTCAAATCCCCACAAAACTCTCTTAACTTTTTCTTTTCCTATCGTTAAGATTATTTCAATCTCACAGCGGATACATGTCACCGGAGTATGCAATGGACGGCCAATTCTCCATAAAATCCGACGTGTACAGCTTCGGAGTATTGATCTTAGAGATCATAACCGGGAGAAAAAACAGTGGTGTCTACGATGAATTTTCGAATCTAGTCGGACATGTAAGTAAAAAATATAAACTTCATTTTGTTTATAGAACTTTGGGGCAGTGTTAAAAACAGAGGAACAAAACAGAGCATAAGAATACGTTTGTTTCTTCTTATTGTAGATTTGGGATCTTTGGAAAAAAGGTGAAGTAACAGAGATCATAGACAAATTAATGGATGCAGAGAGTTATGATGAGAGCGAAGTGATGAAGTGCATACACATTGGGTTACTTTGTGTGCAAGAAAATGCTTCAGATAGAGTAGACATGGCCACTGTTGTGTTCATGTTGGGTGATAACGGCGTTGATTTTCCTTCTCAGAAGCACCCTGCGTTTACGGCCGACAGGAGAAGAGAAAGTAATGATGGTGGCAGCGGTTCCGGTGCTTGGCTCAGCAGAGGAGACAGCACTTCTGTTAACGATGTCACCCTCACCGCTATTCATGGCCGTTAATAAAAGTGTTTTTTTTTTTTTTTTCATTTTTCAAGGATGTTTTGAGAGGATAGACTTGTGTATAACTATTCTTAAGAGAATAAAAAAGAAAAACAAGTTTCAAATATCATAAAAGCTGGTCATATTGGTTACATCGTACGTATTTATTACTGTAGGGAAACTGGGCTGGCTATTTAGTGGAGACTGCTCCACCTAAAAGACCAGAAGAACTATACCGTTAATGTTGTTAGTTCAGGTGAGACCCACTTGGCTTTTAATGGGACAAAGCATTTATACGTTTGGCCAAGATCTAATCAGAAACAACACACAAAAATGAAGATCTTCTTCATCTTCTTCCTCCTCCAATCTTGTGTGGGAGCCGAAGATGCAATCACGAGAAGACAGTCCTTGAGAGATGGTGATGTCATAGTCTCTGACGGGGGCAGATTCGCCTTTGGATTCTTTAGTCCGGGGAATTCGAAGCTTCGGTATGTTGGGATTTGGTATGCTCAAATCTCTGAGCAGACTATTGTATGGGTTGCAAACAGAAATCATCCTATTAATGACTCATTTGGGCTGATAAAGTTCAGCAGCAGAGGGAATCTTGGAGTGTATGCATCAGTCAATGAAACAGATCTAGATCCCGTCTGGTCAACTAATGTTTCAAATAGTATCTTGGAGCCAACTCTAGTGGCAAGACTCTCTGATTTAGGGAACCTTGTTCTTCTTGATCCAGTCACAGGGAGAAGTTTCTGGGAGAGCTTTGATCATCCTACAGACACTTTTATTCCGTTTATGAGATTGGGTTTCACACGAAAAGACGGTTTGGATCGCTTTCTGACGTCTTGGAGATCTCCTGAGGACCCTGGTTTCGGAAACTTTACATTGCGGATGGAACGTAGAGGGTTTCCACAAGTGATGATGTACAACGGTCTGACTCCGTTTTGGCGTGGAGGGTCGTGGACGGGACAGAGGTGGAACGGTGTGCCTGAAAAGACACTCAAGTTTATTTTCAATATCTCGTATGTGAATAATCAGGATGAAGTATCCATCACTTACGGTGTATTGGATGCTTCAGTCATAACAAGAATTGTGCTGAGCGATGCGGGAAGCCTGCAACGATTCACGTGGAACGCAAGGAATAAGAGCTGGATTGGGTTAAGGCCAAATCCGAAAGAGCAATGTGACAACTACGCCCATTGTGGCCCTAATGGTTTTTGTGATCCCCCGAGTACAGACACGTTGGAATGCATATGCCTACCTGGTTACAAACCCAAGACTCCTGGGGATTGGCGCTTGAGGGACCCTTCAGGTGGATGTATAAGGAGAAATACAGCTTCCATATGTGGTAAGAGAGAAGGATTTGTGAAGTTAAAACGTGTGAAGATTCCCAGCACATCAGCTGCAAGTGTGAATATGAACATTACATTGAAGGAATGCAAACAGATGTGCTTGAGAAACTGCAGTTGTGTCGCTTACGCAAGTGCTTACTACGAGAGTGAAGGAGGACCAACAGGGTGCTTGACATGGCACGGTGGTATGTTGGATACGAGGACATACTTGAGCTCGGGACAAGATTTCTATGTACGCGTAGACAGGGAAGAGTTAGGTACATATATATATCTACTCTGCAGTTTTTATGTTCTAGAACAGGCCTCGTATGTTTGGACTACAGCTTCTCTAACAACCGTTTTGTTTTATTTCAACATAGAAAGTAGAAGAAACACGTAAATGTATAGGCTTTCGAAGTACGTAATATCGATTTGCTTGCTTGTTTCAGCGCGTTGGAACAGAGATGGGTCATTAAGGAAGAGGAGACTATTTTTTATTCTCATCAGTTTGATTGTGGCCGTAATGTTAGCAACGGTCATTTATATTTGTTTTGTAAGGAAGCGACGAAGTGAGTAACCTATCTAATGATGTATCTTTTAAGCTCATTTGTTTCTTGCTTAGCTCACAAGTAACTATTACAAACATGATCAAGCGCAGAGTCTAAGAGGCATAGAAGATCTTCAACAACCTTCGCCCCGGGTACTATTGATTTTGGAAACTCATTCAGATTTGAACAGCTTCAGGACAAGGCAGTAAACGGGGATTTTCCTCTCTTTGAGCTTACTACAATCGCTGCAGCGACGCATAACTTCTCATTTCATAACAAGCTTGGAGCAGGCGGTTTTGGATCTGTTTATAAGGTAAAGGAGAAGCCAAAAGAATCATCCCAAATGCCTAGAATATATTTGTAAATCTTTATGTATTTTTGCCATAGGAACGATCTCTTAAGTTCAACAAGAGGTTGGAGCAATTTTGTTTGCTTTTATTCAGGGCGTGTTACAGAACGGTATGGAGATAGCGGTGAAGAAGTTGTCGAGAAACTCGGGCCAAGGCATGGAAGAGTTCAAGAATGAGGTTAAGTTGATATCAAAGTTGCAGCATCGGAATCTCGTGAGGATCTTAGGATGTTGCGTTGAACTGGAAGAAAAGATGTTGATATACGAATATTTACCAAACAAGAGCCTAGACTATTTCATATTCCGTACGTTTAACATTTCTAATACATTTCGTCAGAAGATTAAATTCAGAAAGATCAATGACTTCACTGCTTGTTTTTTTTTCTTATTGTCCTCTTAGATGAGGAGCATAGAGCAGAGTTGGATTGGCCAAAACGGATGGAGATAATTCGCGGGATTGCTCGTGGAATCTTGTATCTTCATCAAGATTCAAGACTGAGGATCATCCACAGAGATCTCAAGGCCAGCAATGTACTTCTTGACAACCAAATGATCCCCAAGATTGCGGATTTTGGCATGGCTAGAATCTTCAGCGGAAACCAAATTGAAGGAAACACAAATCGGGTAGTCGGAACATAGTGAGTTTGTTTTTCTTAATGTCCACAAAAATCTCCTATTTCTTTTCTTTTTAGTCAATCTATAAGGTCGTATCAATCTCATTGCCCAGCGGATACATGTCACCTGAGTACGCAATGGAGGGCCAATTCTCTGTTAAATCCGACGTCTACAGTTTTGGAGTATTGATCTTAGAGATCATAACCGGAAAGAAAAATAGTGCTTTTCACGTGGAATCATCGAATTTAGTCGGACATGTAAGTTAAAAAGAAACTGCATTTTTTGACATCAACAGAGGAACAAGAGAAAACATAAGCAAATGTTTGTTTCTTCGACGTACAGATTTGGGATCTATGGGAAAGAGGTGAAGCAACAGAAATCATAGACAAGCTAATGGACCAAGAGACTTATGATGAGAGCGAAGTGGTGAAGTGCATACAAATTGGGTTGCTTTGTGTACAAGAAAACGCTTCGGACAGAGTAGACATGTCCTCTGTTGTCGTCATGTTGGGTCATAATAAGGCCATTGATCTTCCGAATCCGAAACATCCCGCGTTTTTGGCCAGGAGGAGAAGAGCAAGTGATGATGGCTGCAGCTCCTCCGGTCCTTGGCTTAGTGGAGAAAACGGCATCTCTGTTAACGACGTTACCCTCACCGCCGTTTATGGCCGTTAAAAATATTCGAATCTTTTCTAAATAATATTAAACGCATTGGTAAGACAGTTGTTGTGTTTGACAACTTTTATTAGTCATCCTAAAATTACCCTTCTGTCCTCGTTTTAATGGTTGACTATATTCGTCTCAAGTCTCAACGTGCCACAGTGGCAATCACTCATGAGAGGACGATTCACGGAGAAGAAATGAGGGAGAGTCGCTGTGGTGGTCACTCTCTGCCGATGGATCTGATGTCGTCATTGTTCCCATGGATTCTTCTCATCTTACTTTGGCTGTCTCGGCTCCTTGATTTTATTTTTGGGCGACTCGACGCATCTCACTTTGGCTTATTTTTGGAAATTTCGGGTTCTCTGGTCTTTATTTTTTCTAGATAGGAGATTGGGGTTACATATGCAGTTTTTGATCCTTACCAGGGATCTTTATTTTCTCTGTAATATATGTGAACTTTTGTTTTTAAATGGCTATTTTGATGTTGATTCCAGCTTAATTCTAAGAAAAGCCCCTTTCAACAGAGTTATGCAGCTCAGGTAATTAAGCTCGTTATGTTATTCACCTTATGTGTGTAGAACTAGTGCAATAGCTCTTTCTAAATGTACTTTGTTGTAAGAAAGTATAACTTAATATTTTGCAATAGTTTATTTCTTTTCTCCCATTGTTTATGAATGAAGATTTTTAAGATGTTGAGAGAAGGTACGTAAGATATACGTTGGCAGGAGTTTCTTCCAAAGGACCTTAGAGAACGGAAATGATATTAATTTGGATGATGTGGAGGTGAACAGAGATGCTTCTTTTCTATTTGCTGTGGCATGCTTCCCATTTTATCATTCTTATACTTTTTCTTCTCAGGTAAAGTTTGGAGATGTAAAAGCTAAACTTGTTAATAATAATAATGACAATTTGCAATGTGGAGGACAAGCTAGTTCTTCAGAAGGTATATCTTTTCACTAGACATAGAAAAAGAAGGTCTTATTCTATTGCAGGGTTTTGTTTTTATCTTGCTTTATATGACTTCTATCTTTTCATAGGTACATGCAATAGACATGCTAACATCTAATTTCTCATATGGACATGCTAGATATTTGACATTAAAACTGCCTCCCTATGGTTATAACAAACAGATTTATTTTTCTCAAGAATAACAACCAACTATATATGCTTGATTATGATGGATTTATGGATACCCTTTCTGTACTATGCTGATTGGAGGTTGCATTTTCTTACTTTAATTGGCTGTCATTATCAACTTTATCTTCACCTGCTATGGGATGGTAAGTGTTTCTAGGTCGAATAGTTTGTATATATCTTGTGGTAGTGGTTAATATGTCTCGTAGAGTTATTTCCTGTAATTTTTCCTGCATTATGCTTTCTGGAGGTTGCTTTTTTTCTCTTTTTTAATTTCCAGTCATTATCAACTTTGTCTCACCTGCTATATCATAGCAAGTGTTTCTAGATTGAATAGTTGGTATATATCTTGGAGCACTGGTTAATAAGTAGTCTCATAGGGAATTTTTCTTGTGTCAGTACCATGACAGTGAATGTGGAAGGATGCTTGAAACCGCATATATATCAGCATATTAATCTAGAAACTATTTGAGTTCAGGAAGATATATATACATATATTGGATATAATGCCGGTTTAGTGATTGGTTTTGTTGGTTTAATTTAATTGTGATTAAACCGTAGATACTTTGTATAGCTATATATACGTTGTACAGATACATTTTACAGAAGAATGAGAAAATATCTTCATAACAAACTTTCTCAAATTCTCTCTACTTCTTCATAGTTCGTAATATGGTATCAGAGCCAAGGTAATTTTCTCAATAATGGGCTCCCACCCGTGGATGTCCAGTCCCACAAACTTCACGCTTCAGATGTCCAGTCCTGAGCGTGAGGGGGGTGTGTTAGAGTCCCACATTGGAAAGAAATAAAATCCTTGGACAATATATATAGTATGTGGCAAACCTCCTCCCTTGAGCTAGCTTTTGGGTGTTGAGCTAGGCCCATTACTAATAACATACTTCTATGTATGTGTAGACAAAGGTGATATAGGTACATCTCCACATTCAGACATATACACACATACTTTTTACCTAGAAGAACATCTTTACATCCTAATAAAAATTTATAAGAGTATGTCAGTAGATGCTTCCTGCTTCAGATCAATTGTATAAACATGCTTCATCTGGATAATGGAACATCCGATTTTCATCATTTCGATTGCTGCTGCATGATGTTGTCTTTCCATGAGAAGGAAGCAACAAGTAAAAAATGTTTGTTTTTTAATACATAAGTGCTTATTTATTATTGTAGGGAAATGGTGGTGGCGTGGACTGATTTCCTGCACAGTGAAAGAGGCAATGATTGAATGGACAAGGAAGAAAGGTTTTCACGGTGATGGTAACCTTTTTACTTCGTGTCATGCTCTAAGTCACATGAATCAGTTTTTTACAACTTTTGAAAGTTCAACCTTTGAGAAAAATCCGGAACAGGGTGTGACTGATTTCGATGTCTGCAGTTATTGTTGTTAGTTGAGGTGAGACCCACTTGGCTTTTAGTAACACACATCATTTATACGTTTCATCAAACTCTGATCAAGAAACAAAACAAAGAATGAAGAGCTTCTTTATGTTTTTTATTTTCTTATTCTCTCTCTTGATCCAATCTTGTTACTCTGACAACATGATCACTAGAAGACAGTCTTTGAAAGATGGTGATGTTATATTCTCTGAAGGAAGGAGATTTGCTTTTGGATTCTTCAGCCTGGGGAATTCAAAGCTCAGGTATGTTGGGATTTGGTATGCTCAAGTCACTGAGCAGACTGTCGTATGGGTTGCAAACAGAGATCATCCTATTAATGACACATCTGGTCTGATAAAGTTCAGCAGCAGAAGGAATCTGTGTGTGTATGCATCTGAAAATGGAACAGAGCCTATATGGTCTACTGATGTTATCGATATGATCTCAGAACCGGCTTTAGTTGCGAAGCTAACTGATTTAGGCAACCTTGTTCTGCTTGATCCTGTCACAGGGAAAATTTTTTGGGAGAGCTTTAATTATCCTACAAACACTTTGCTTCCTTTTATGAAGTTTGGATATACTCGTCAAGACGGCATGGATCGTATTATGACATCGTGGAGATCTCCTGGTGACCCGGGTTTCGGAAACATTACATATCGGATAGAACGTAGAGGGTTCCCGCAGATGATGATGTACAAGGGTCTGACTCTTTGGTGGCGTACTGGCTCATGGACAGGGCAAAGATGGAGCGGTGTGCCTGAAATGACAAACAAGTTTATCTTCAATATCTCTTTTGTGAATAATCCGGATGAAGTATCGATCACTTACGGAGTGTTGGATGCTTCTGTTATAACACGAATGGTGCTAAATGAGACAGGAAACTTGCAACGGTTCAGATGGAATGGGAGGGATAAGAAATGGATTGGGTTCTGGTCAGCTCCCGAAGATAAGTGTGACATCTACAACCATTGTGGCTTTAACGGTTACTGTGATCCCACAAGTACAGAAAAGTTTGAGTGCTCTTGCTTACCGGGGTACGAGCCTAAGACACCCCGAGATTGGTTCTTGAGGGATGCTTCGGATGGGTGCACGAGGACGAAAAAAGCTTTGATATGTAATGGGAAAGAAGGGTTTGCAAAGTTGAAGCGCGTGAAGGTTCCCAATACATCAGCTGTAAATGTAGATATGAACATAACACTGAAGGAATGCGAACAAAGGTGCTTGAAGAACTGCTCTTGTGTCGCTTATGCAAGTGCTTACCACGAGAGTGAAGCCGGAGCAAAAGGGTGTTTGACATGGCACGGTAATATGTTGGATACAAGGACATACTTGAGCTCGGGACAAGATTTCTACCTTCGCGTTGATAAGGCAGAGTTAGGTACATATTATACATATACTCTGCAACTTGTTCTGTTTCATTGCAACAAAGGAGATAGAAGAGATCCTGCAGAGGTATTCCAAGTATTTATAATTTTGATTTGTTTGCTTGTTTCAGTACGGTGGAATGGAAATGGCTCATCAGGGAAGAGAAGACTTTTTATAATTCTCATCAGTTTGATTGTAGTCGTGATCTTACTAATGGTCAGTTTGTTCTGTTTCATAAGGAAACGACGACGTAAGAAATTCTTTTATAATGATGTTTTAAGATTATATGTTTCTTTGCATAGCTTACAGCTAATAAATTGAAAACATGCACAAGCGCAGAGTCTAATAGGCATAGAAAAGCTTCATCAACCTTCGCTCCAAGCTCTTTTGATCTTGAAGACTCATTCATACTTGAAGAGCTTGAGGACAAATCAAGAAGCCGGGAGTTGCCTCTCTTTGAGCTTAGCACAATTGCTGCAGCAACGAATAACTTCGCTTTTCAAAACAAGCTTGGAGCAGGTGGTTTTGGACCGGTTTATAAGGTATGGAAGAAGAAGAAAACCACATATATATGCAAACTCTTTATCAATGCTTCTCCAAAAGAGCAATATTATGGTTCAATAAGTAGTAGGGAATGATACCTTTGTTACTACTATTCAGGGCGTGTTACAAAACGGTATGGAGATAGCGGTGAAGAGGCTGTCGAGAACGTCGGGCCAAGGAATGGAAGAGTTCAAGAACGAGGTCAAGTTGATATCAAAGTTGCAGCATCGAAATCTCGTGAGGATTTTAGGATGTTGTGTTGAACTGGAAGAGAAAATGTTGGTATACGAGTATTTGCCAAACAAGAGCCTAGACTATTTCATATTCCGTATGTTCAACATTTCCTCTACAGATTAAAATTCTCCCTTTCAGGAAGCTCAATGACTTTGAATTTGATTCCCTTTTGTTTCTTACCGTCCTCTTAGATGAAGAACAGAGAGCGGAGTTGGATTGGCCAAAACGAATGGGCATAATCCGCGGGATTTCTCGTGGGATCTTGTATCTTCATCAAGATTCAAGACTGAGGATCATCCACAGAGACCTCAAGGCCAGCAATGTACTTCTTGACAACGAAATGATACCAAAGATTGCGGATTTTGGGTTGGCGAGAATCTTTGGGGGAAACCAAATCGAAGGAAGCACAAATCGGGTTGTGGGAACATAGTGAGTGGGTTTTTCACAATCCCCGCAAAGCCCTCCAAATAGTTTCTTTAATCTCTAAGTCGTTTCAATCTCACTGTCACAGCGGATACATGTCACCGGAATATGCAATGGACGGCCAATTTTCTGTGAAATCCGACGTCTACAGTTTCGGAGTATTGATCTTGGAGATCATAACCGGGAAAAAAAACAGTGCTTTCTACGAGGAATCTTCAAACCTAGTCGGACATGTAAGTCAATGCTTTCACATAACTTGGAACTGCTAAAAACAGAGGACCAAGAGAAAAAATAAGCAAATGTTTGTTTGTTCGTAATTGTAGATATGGGGTCTATGGGAAAAAGGTGAAGCAACAGAGATCAAAGACAAATTAATGAACGAAGAAACTTATGATGAGAGCGAAGTGATGAAGTGCATACACATTGGGTTGCTTTGCGTGCAAGAAAACGCTTCGGACAGACCAGACATGTCCTCTGTTGTGTTCATGTTAGGTCATAACGCCATTGATCTTCCGTCTCCGAAGCATCCTGCGTTTACGACGGGAAGGAAGAGAAACGTCAAAACTAGCGGCAGCTCAGGTAATTTCCCCAGCGGAGAAACCGGTAGTACTGTTAATGACGTTACTCTCACAGACGTTCAAGGTCGTTAAGAAGTGTTTTCCTCTTGTTTATAAACTAAGAATACTATATGTATAAAAAAATTATAGCAATACTTGTTATATTAGAAAACTATTTGTATAAAATGTATGCAAAATTACTCATATAAAGTTATAATACCTAATGAAAAGGAAGGTTATAAAGTGTCAGCAGCTCGAGAATCTTGTGTTTCACCTCAAGAATATTTCGTTCCAACTCTTGTTTAACCTTGCCCTGTTTGCTAGTTTCATCCATATCTCTAGTTCCTCCAAAACTTTGTGTGCCAACAGATTAAGATTAAGGGATGTAATATAAGAAATTAAAAATATCAAAGGCCCAAACTATTTAATGGGCCTAATTAAAACGGTGTCGTTTCAAAGGTCTGTCTTCATCACGGAGCAGGTGAGTAAAAATATCTTATCTTCTTCTCCAAATCTCTAGTGAAAGAGTCGAAGTGAACACTCTCTTCTCGATTTCTGCAATTGCGATGGCTTCCTTCACAACATCTTCTTCTTCTTCGCTTCTCCCCAAAACCCTACTTCCCGTAAGTCACCTGAATCGTTTCGCTACACTCTCCGGTATTCGCGTTGGCGATACATGGACTCCTCTGCTCCCGAATATCTCCACCGCTGGGTCTCGGCGTCGGGTGGCGATTGTCAAAGCTGCGACGGTGGATTCGGATTTCTCGTCGAAACGGAGCAGTAATAATGAGCAGAGAGAAACGATTATGCTTCCAGGATGCGATTACAATCATTGGCTTATTGTTATGGAGTTTCCCAAGGATCCAGCTCCAACTAGAGAGCAGATGATTGATACTTACCTTAACACTCTTGCTACTGTTCTTGGAAGGTTTGTTTTCGATTACGATTGATTCTCTCCGTTGTTAATTTAGTTAGCTAATAGCGACTTATTTAGTTATATTTGTGTTGTTAATGGACTTTTCATGAATCCTCTGATTGATTGAATAAATGTTATGCATAGGAAGATTTGGGTTTTATGAGATTTAGGGTTTTCACTTGGTTTGTAATGATAATGAAGGGTAAGAGTTTAGTGAACTGAGTAAAGCAGTCAGCTTTAAAATTTGGGGCTTTGAAGTTGACTTTAGTTTCCAGAATTTGTTCTTAGACAATACCTGAGGATTGAAAAGTTAGGTTGAAGTCAGTTCATTATGAATATATTAGTGTAATATTAGCTGCTTTTATTCATCTCTGGATATGTGCAAACATATTGAACTTTGCTGCATATTGAAAGCAAAACATTGCTGTTTGGATTTGATATCTAAATAGGGGGAGGAATAGAAGCATCTATGTTGCATATATTCTTTCAAGCTATGTGTAAATTGCTGATGTTTTACATGGTGTCTCTTTGTTAAAAGTTGATGTGGATAGTGTAAGCAAGTAATGTTTGGAAAAGTGGTTTAGTGTACACTCGTGAAGAGCATTAGATTGGGGACTCCTGACTAGAATTTCCTGGATAAGGCGGGGAAATGAGTTTGCTTTACACAAGATATAACTAAAACTTTAGTTTATTTGTACTGGCTATTTTAGAGAACTCGAATCCTATCTACAATGTCGTGCTGCTGTTATAACCAATTAATGTACTTGTGTCCATTTTCCAGCATAACCAGTTCCTTCTGTGCTTATTGAGTGTACTTGTGTCTATTTTCCAGCATGGAAGAGGCAAAGAAGAACATGTATGCATTCAGTACCACCACGTATACTGGTTTCCAATGCACCATTGACGAAGAAACATCTGAGAAGTTCAAGGGTTAGTTAA
The DNA here is from genome assembly GCA_011420285.2 of Erysimum cheiranthoides. Classification (NCBI taxonomy): domain Eukaryota; kingdom Viridiplantae; phylum Streptophyta; class Magnoliopsida; order Brassicales; family Brassicaceae; genus Erysimum; species Erysimum cheiranthoides. Next base: position 21,771,803 of record CM022176.2, on the reverse strand, counting down.
GCAAGAAAGAGCTTTAATCCCCTTGCTGAAAGCTTATGCTTGCAATCGTGGAAAACCTTCATACTGATCGCTCGGTCTTTCATTTTTCACAGGTTTGCCTGGAGTTCTCTGGGTTTTGCCTGACTCCTACATAGATGTCAAGAACAAAGACTACGGAGGTAACCCATCAAAGCCTAGTAATAAAGTTTCTAGGGTCTCTCTTCCTTTCTGTATCTATGTTCTGATTATTGGATCGTTCTTTTTTGGTTTAGGCGACAAGTACATCAATGGAGAGATTATTCCGTGCACATACCCGACATACCAACCAAAGCAGCGCAATAACACAAAGTATCAAAGTAAGAGGTACGAAAGAAAAAGAGACGGTCCTCCACCCCCTGAACAGAGGAAACCAAGACAAGAACCCGCAGCTTCTGATTCCTCTTAAACGATGATAAGATAGCTGTTATAATGGGAGTGTTTGCGAGTTTTGATCGTTTGGTTAGTCCTTAGCTTATTGAAGTCGGGTGTAAAATCGTCTAGTATCAAATGATGATACTTTATCACCATATTACGTTCTTGAACAATATTTATTGTTATGTAGGATGAACTTCAACTTGAACCATTTGGTTTAAGTTTTTTACGCCTAGTATAGTCTTCGGCTAAAGATATTCGATTTGCATTTATTATTTGATCATAAGTTAGAACTAAGATTCGAATCTATCAAGTAATTGTCTTGGTGGTAAAGCTGGGGTTGGTTTTTGAGGTTTGGTTTGGCTTTGGTTCAGCTTAGAAGAGTTTACATGTGGTTGGATTTTCAATAGGAAATGTTTGGTTTTGGTTTGGTTTGATTCCTTTGTCCACCGCTACTTTTCCCCACGTTTTCTCAACGCCATTTTCAGACAAGACAAGCAATTGCATCTGTAGATACTTTTTTGGTAGGGTCACAGCAGACACACTCGTCACCAACCTACCATCTACATCAGTCGTCCCCACCTTATCAACACATCACATGGAATAATACACTAGACGGACTTAAACCAAGCATTTCAAATCAGTTTAATCTACAGAACAGAGCTCAAGCCAATATTTTCTTTCAACAACCAGAGAGAGACTTTCAAGATCATCCTTCAAGCTCTCTCAGATCAAATCTGAGATGGCCAATTTCTATGACAATTACCAAATTCCCTACGACGTCGATCAGGTTAATCTCTACGATCACAATCATTATCATCAACCACAAGAACAACAGTTTGGTTTCGAACCAATGAGTTATAACCCCTATTATAACTGGAATGGATCTGAATCTGAAACAACTTCTGCAACTGTTGCTTACTCTGGTTATGATCCAATGAGTTATAATTGTTATAACTGGAATGGATCTGAGACTGAGACAACCTCTGCATCTATTGCTTACTCTGTTTCAACCATGTCTGAGCCTAAACACTTGTTCTATGATCCGAATCTCTATACAACCTACGAGTCTCCTCCTCAGTTTAGGATCTATTGCTCTGTTGCCTCTGCTCTTGAGTTCAACGAGCCGGAATTCGACGATTACGATCCCACGCCGTATGGTGGTGGCTATGATATCGTTGTAACCTACGGAAAACCTCTTCCTCCATCGGTGGAAACTTGTTACCCTTCTTCAACCGCTCCTCACGCAAAAGCTCCCTCTCCTCCTGAGATTATCGCTCCTGTTCCTCTTGGAATTTATGATGGTGGTGAAAAGAATCTTGTCAAGAAACGTGTATCTTTTGCTGAACCGTTAGAAGAAGCCAGACCAATGGAAACCATTAAAGAAGAAGAAGAAGAAGATGATGATGAGGAAGAAGAAGATGATGATGATGAAGAAAGTGAGGAAGGAGAAGAAGAAGATCACAGTTCAAGATATGGAAATGAGAAAGAAGATCACAGTTCAAGTTATGCAACTGAGAAACCTGAAATTGTAGATAAAGGAGAAGTGAAAGCTTTGTATGTTCCGTCTGGTTACGGCCTAGAAGCGACGGATCTCTGCGAGGTGATATTCGGAGGTTACTTTCCTTGTGTGTTACGTAACAAAAGACGTCAGGAAGATGATGATCGTGCGGCTGCTGTTTCTTGCTGGGAAAGCAATGATTCTGATCCGTGGAAGACGACTTCCGATTACCTTTTCGGGGATTCGTATCCGTACGGGTATGACAATCGGAGTGAAAGAAATCAGTTTGAGATCTCCTCTTATGGTTACCGGAGGTCTTAACTCGGACTTATTATCAATGTGAGGTAAGGACAACATTCTTTTGATATTGATGAAGCTGATTTATGATTGTTTATGATTGGTCCAACGTTCTTACTTTTACCAAGACATTCAAGTTGATCAATAAAATGTTCTTATCAGGACACAATTAAGAGACAACGATTGATACTATTAAAAGAGCAGATATGCCGAATTATATATATTTGTTATAAACTATGCTATATCAGCCAGCTAAATTAATTAGAAAGAGTTACGACAGATTTTTAAGTCCAGTTTGTAAATCAGTCCAATTGCTCGGATTAGATAGCACAATTGGCATTGCTACACATATGCAGAATTTTGAACATGCGAATTCGATTCTATTTTCTCCGCAAAAAGTACAGACTAGTGAGCCACGTTGACCGAAAGAAAAAGAATCAGTCCAACTGCGACTGAAAGTAACGAACCCACACTTGAACCTGTTCTCACGGAGCCACTGGCATGCAAGTGTTTAAGTGTCATTAGATAGCAAGCATAAATTCAGATAAAACGACACTTTTGCAACATCACTCTCTAACTCTCTTTTTGTCAAAATCATTTCGGTAACTTTTTATAATAAGATGCGCGGTAGATGACACGAGCAAAATATGACAAAGCTAATTTATCGGCGTCTCGTGAAACGTGTGATGGAGCAAATGTATCGGTGTCTCATATAACGTATAAAATGGAAATAATAAAAGCAATCGTAATTTAATATTGCAGCACTGACCCAATAAAACGGATTTATACCGCAGCGATGACGACTTCGAAAACTTATTATCATACTTTTCTTCTTTCAAATATTCAAAAAGCTCAGGTTTGAAGTAGCTATAGCTTTGTTCCCTCTTCAAAAATGCTTATCCTCCGTAGAAAGTAAGTTTTTTTTTCTTTAGGTTAGTATTAAGCAGAAAATAAAACAAAGCTAGTTGTGTGGGTGTGAACATTTAAATTGGTCCCAAATTAAGGAATATTTTATATTTCAACTTTTCTTTTTATTAATTATTTATATGATTTTTTTTTTTTTTTAATTTTACCCACACATAAAGTGGAACAAGATTCTGATATATATTATTTAACTTGAACTTGATACCACTAAGTTAATACAACAATTTTTACTCAGATGTTTTTCCATTAGAATAAGAGAACCCATACACACTTTCTTATAAATATGGGAAGGTTTGTGGTTGCCAAACTCAAAGCACATTGGGTCTTAACTCTTAACTCTTTCTAACACACGCACAAACTCACATTTATATGTAGAAAGAAAGAGAGGACGAGAGAGAGAGATGGGTGAAGTAGATATGCGAGAAGTGGGAGTAGTCGCAAAATGGCCACCGGTTATAGTATTGGTAGTATCACAAGTAGCGATGGGTTCGGTGAATGCACTTGTGAAGAAAGCTCTTGACGTCGGTGTGAACCATATGATCATTGGTGCTTATCGAATGGCTATTTCCTCTTTCATTCTGGTTCCTATTGCCTATATTTTGGAAAGGTTTGATATTATTCGATTGAATAATGAGCTTCTTAATTATTTTTGAAAACAAAGACTTGCAAATGACTGATAACTCATATTCAAATTTTGAAAAGACGAAAATTTTGAATATTATCAAAACATTTTTTTCATATTTATATAACACTTATCAACAGTTTTTATAAAAAAAAAATCAAGATTGTGAGAATTGATAAGATTGTGAGAATGCTCTATTTAACATGTTAAAATTAAACACCAGTAATTATTTATTTATTTATCACTAAATGTTACTATATGAAGTTTAGTGACTTTTTCCCAAAGATTTATGAATTATTGTTTACAGGAAAATAATACCGGCAATAACGTTTAGGCTACTGATCGATCATTTCATCAGCGGTTTGCTCGGGTTTGTCTTCTCACAATTTAATATATTTTTTCGTCGTCCATTTCAATTTCCTCATATATTATATAATTATATTAATGTTACGTTTGTCAACATATGAAATTATTTCTTTCAAGTCGCATATACTCATCATAAGGTAAATCATAATTATTTTTAATTCATTGTTGGGATTAAATTGGCAGGGCGAGTTTGACGCAATTTTTCTCCTTGCTTGGTCTGTCGTACACATCGGCAACTGTTTCGTGTGCTTTGCTAAGCTTGATGCCTGCAATCACCTTCGCATTAGCTCTTATTTTCAGGTAATGATAAAGAAATTAAAAATACTATGTAACGGGTCCGTGTATTATTAATTAATTTTGTTTTTTTTTTTGATAAGATTAATTAATTTTGTTGGGTATACAATGCATACAATTAAGGCATTTTAGTTTCTTTCTAATGTGGTGCATGTGAGCTTGAGAAGAGTTAAGATTGTTGCAATACGGAGGCATTTCTTTTAACTTAATTGATTTTCGTAAATCAAAATGACAAGGAAAATAGTGTATTTTGATTTTTTTTTTTTTTTGTAAAAAGAAGCTTTACAAAGTATAATTTCTTTTTGCAACGTAAGAAAACAAATTTATTGTGCAATATAACTGATAATCTTACAAAATTATCATATAAATTACATTCTTTTCCAGGACTGAAAAGGTAAAGAATTTAAAGACCCAAGCAGGAATGTTAAAAGTTATTGGAACTCTAATATGTATAAGTGGAGCTTTGTTCTTAACATTTTACAAAGGCCCTCAAATATCAAACCCTCACTCTCACCGAGAGGCTCTTCCCCACAACAACAACGCTCAAGACAACACCAAGAGTTGGCTCCTTGGATGTCTCTACTTAACCATAGGAATAATGTTGCTATCTCTATGGATGCTATTTCAAGGGACTTTAAACATCAAGTACCCTTGCAAATACTCAAGCACTTGTCTCATGTCAGTGTTCGCAGCATTTCAATGTGCTCTATTGAGTCTTTACAAGAGTAGAGACGTTAAAGATTGGATCATCAATGATAGATTCGTGATCGGCGTCATCCTATACGCGGTAAGTTATATAATATGTTCATAAAAAAAAAAAAAAAAAAAAATTACTGTTATAAAATACATACACGTATTATATAGGGAGTGATAGGACAAGCAATGTCGACGGTAGCAACGACATGGGGAATAAAGAAATTAGGAGCTGTTTTCGCATCAGCAATTATGCCTGTTACTCTCATGTCTGCTACTCTATTCGATTTCATAATCTTACACACTCCTTTATACATCGGAAGGTGCTCTCTTTGATCATCTCTGTGAAATATAATCTCGTTTCTATTTAACTTTTTTTTTACATAATGACATTTTTTAAAAAAACTTTTGCTATACAGTGTGATTGGATCAATAGTGACAATAATGGGTCTCTACGTGTTCTTGTGGGGTAAGAACAAAGAAACGGAAGACATAACTGCATTGTCTTCTCGGATGAATAACGAAGACCAAAACACTAATAATGATAGTGAGTCTAAGTCACCCGTTTAACTAAATTATATTCTTGTTATAGTGTATATGATGCAAAACCATCGTAATATCTTGGCGAGAAAGGAAATGCGCTGTCGGTTTTTTTGGATGTTTTAGTCTTTTTCTCAATTTATGCTTATTCTCAATTAATCAATCTATGTTGTAGATAGACTTTTCTAACGTTTTCAAGTTTATCTAGTTAGTTGTTTGTGACCTGACATACGCTTTGTTTTTGTTTCATTGCTCCTCAACTTTAATTAACAGATAAAAAGGATCGATTCTTAAGATGTTGAATGCCAGTTTTAATTACCTTAAGATGTTGTTGATCTTGTTGGTAATAATAATGGAGAAACGGAAGAAAAATTAGACAAAAAAAAACTCTTTAAATTGGTATCTTTCAGTTCCCAGCACAAATTTTTCTTACAACTGCAGAAAATATAACACCGCCTTTCTCATCAATACCTAAGACCTGCTTCCGTCGTCCGCTCGTTCTTTTAAATAAAATCTAAGGTCTAAAATTTGAAACAAAATATTCACGTAATCTAAATTTATACAGGATAAATTCATATAATTTCAAAAGATCCGCTGTAGCACATTGGCTAAAACTCAACATCTCGATTCCAATGAAATCTTGCTTTGAATTTCGGGTTCAAAGCCCGGCAGCGAAAAACCTTTTTATCAATAAAATTTAAAATTTAAAATAAATATTCACGTACATCTAAATTTATACAGGATAAATTCGTATAATTTCAAAAGATCCGTTGTAGCACATTGGCTAAAACTCAACAACTCGATTCCATTGAAATCAATTGAAATCAAGCTGTGAATTCCGGGTTCAAAGCCCGGCAGCGGAAAACCGTTTTAGCAATAAAATCTAAAATTTAAAATAAAATATTCACGTACATCTAAATTTATACAGGATAAATTTGTATAATCTCAAAAGATCTACTGTAGCACATTGGCTAAAACTCAACAACTCGATTCCATTGAAATCAAGCTGTAAATTCCGGGTTCAAAGTCCGGCAGCGGAAAACCTTTTTATCAATCAAATCTAAAATTTAAAATAAAATATTCACGTACATCTAAATTTATACATGATAAATTTGTAGTTTTTAAACATCGGCTAAACAAAACAAAAAAACTCGCTCTTCTTCCTTCTCTTATGATGGCCGAACAAATCGAACATGGTTAGGGAAGGGAAAACCAGATGACACAAACTAAATGTCACACTTTAGAGACATGTTTCTCTATTTACTTCTTTTGAAAGAAGCCGGAGTAAACAAAGAAAAAGAACTGGAGGTAGCTACTAGCTAGGGTGGGACTATAATTAGAAGAGTTTTTTTCCAATATAATGGTATGACTTGTAATTAGGTTCATTCATTAATGGTATTTTAATCATGTTAAATATGAGATCGATTATATGAGTGTTTTTAACGAAATCATATTTTAATAACATAATAGATTTTTTTTATTTAACACTCAAGCACTCCTTGTGGCTTAGATACGCGGTTTTCGAAGAGTTGTTTTTTAAGCTGACAACAAACTAGTTCTTTCTTCAGAATTGGATTCGTGATATTGCTTATTGGAAGAACAAATTTGAGTTGTGTAGCTTTCTCTTGGTACCACAACATAGCTTTCAAGGCGATACTTCATATGTATTTCATTATTATATATGTGCCTGTTTCTTTTATGGTTTCCTCCATGAGGATTACATTATGTCTTCACATCACTAATTAATCTAATCAGAAGTTAGGAAGAAGAAATCCCTCTTTCTGATCTTGAAAGAGATCCCTTTCTTTGTCAAGAATCAAGATACCTAGCTAGAAACAAAAGCTTACCGTCATTTTTTCAATCCGTTAATTGTTTCAAAGTTATGATTACACATACTTTAATCTGTTAAAAGAGTGGCAATACATGTTTATGTATCTAAAGCTAATTCAGCTGAGACCTTATTGAACATTTTCAGATTCATGTGGTTTTAAGAGTAGTGTCAGAGTATTGCACATATGAGAATGGAAGTTACCTCAAAGGAAAATGTAACAAAAATCAAGATTATAGGTTTGGACAAAATACATCTAGACAAGAACAACAAGGAGAGTGAGTGTATACAGACAAGAACAGAGAGAAAGATTTGTTTTTTTTTTAAGACCTAAGCAAGGAAGCCAAGTCTCTCTCCATTCTTCTTAGCAAGCCTAATTAGCCCTTGTCTCTGTTTTGCATCTGCTCCAAACGATTTGCAAAACGCAGTGATCTCCTGAAAGAACAAAAATCTTGCTAATTTTGGTGCTAGGGTTAAGAATCATCAAAACGGCAAACAATTAGCTACCTATGTACCCTACTGAAACCAGTTTGCTCTGCAATAATATTATACCTACCCACCGCATTGGACACAACATGGCCCCACGGCTTTGAAGATTCTGGAGACATATATACTGGCTTGAAGAGGATGATTAGGAGACACAACAACCTCCAAGGTGATGATATTGTCTTTCAGTTGTGAGAAAACCAAGTTCCAGCTCCTTACTAGGATTCAACTCTTCAGTTGAAATGTAAATTAAAAAAATACAAAACAACACTTTCAAAACTTTAGAAGATCATTGTTTTCTCAGAACTTTACTTCAATGTACAGAGTCGTACAAAAGCTTTTGCTTCATTGTTCATGGAGTCTATATTGTTTTTTTTTTTTTTTTTCAGTTTGATTAGATCCCACACAATCTGATATAGAATTGATGTAAATAACCTCTGACATGGGAACCAAAAGCAAGCACCTATGATGGGTCAAACTCAAAGAGTGAGAGTCAAGTTCTTGGTGACATTAGGCTTTACTTGGTTGTATATTGAGAGAGTACAGCATTGAGAGAGTATTGTACATAGTTTTGGATTAGTTAGTTTTTCACAATTATATGGATGTTATACCCCTTACATCTTTGTTTAAAACCATTATAATTTGGATTGTCATTAGAATAGTTTCTTTCTTTGGAATGGTACGACTCGTAAGTCGTAACTAGGTTCATTCATTAGTGATATTTTAATCATGTTAAATATGAGATCGATTATATGGGAGTTTTTAACAAAATCATATTCTAATAATATAATTGATTTAAAAAAAATTTGCCAAAAAAAATATTTATAATTTTATATTCAACACCAAAATCTGTAACAAACATATTAAATATGTAATAAAAATCTTCACATAAATCTCTCTCTATATATACAGTATAAAATCATATATTAATAAAACATCCGCTGTAGCACATTGGCTAAAGCTTGCTTGTCCAATCTCGTTGATCTACTCGTAAGTATTCTGGGTTCAAAGCCCGGCAGCGGAAATTTCTTTTTTTTTGTTATTTAATATTTTCTAAATTTTTTTGTTATTTTAATAGTACATGTATTTTTATATTTCATTACCTAATATAGAAGATTTTGTATTTAACCGTAAAATCTCGAACAAAATCTTATAATACCAAAACATCCGTTGCAGTACATTAGTTAAAATTCAAAATGTAGGATCTTTATTGGAATCTAGCTTTGAATTCCGAATTTAAAGCCCAGTAGCGAAAAATCTTTTGTTAATTAAGCGTTCTGGTGCAAAACTCCACACTTGAGTCTTGATTTATTCATAATTCTTCGATTTGTTCGCTTGTATGATCAGGTCGAGTGCCTTACTTTGTGATGCTGGAGAAATTATATAAATATTATACCCCTTACATCTTTTCTTAAAACCATTATACTGTAATTTGGATTATCATTAGAATAGTTTCATTCTTTGGAATGGTACGACTCGTAAGTCGTAACTAGGTTCATTCAGTAGACCATCTCCATTAGTGCCCTTGCTTTTGAGTCCCTTAGAAATAATAGTTTTAGTTTTTTATTTTTATTTTTTGTTTTAGTTAGATTTATTAAAAAAAAAAAAGACAACCAATCGCGGGCCGCCACGTGTCGGTGGGGCCTGCGAATAGTGAAGAACAAGCTAAGAAGGACGTCCTGTTTGGGAGAACATCGCTTGGTTTATTTTTGAATCAACGTCCCGTTCGATTTATTTTTAAAAATAAAAAAGGTTGGGACTATGTGCAAGAACCGCCGCTGCATATGGTCTTAGTGATATTTTAATCATGTTAAATATGAGATCGATTATATGGGAGTTTTTAACAAAAACATATTCTAATAATATAATTGATTTTAAAAAATTTGCAAAAAAAAAATATTTATAATTTTATATTCAACACCAAAATCTGTAACAAACATATTAAATATGTAATAAAAATCTTCACATAAATCTTTCTCTATATATACAGTATAAAATCAGATATTAACAAAACATCCGCTGTAGCACATTGGCTAAAGCTAGCTTGTAATGATATCTTTGATCTCAAAGTACTTCCTCTAGAAGTATTCCGGGTTCAAAGCCCGGCAGCGGAAATTTTTTTTTTTTTTGTTATTTTAATATATATATATATATTTTTTTTTTGAGTTATAGTTAATAGTACATGTATTTTTATATTACATTACCTAATTTTATATAAAAGATTTTGTATTTAACCGTAAAATCTCGAACAAAATCTTATAATACCAAAACATCCGTTGCAGTACATTGGTTAAAATTCAAAATGTAGGATCTTTATTGGAATCTAGCTTGGAATTCCAGAAGATTTTGTATTTAACCGTAAAATCTCGAACAAAATCTTATAATACCAAAACATCCGTTGCAGTACATTGGTTAAAATTCAAAATGTAGGATCTTTATTGGAATCTAGCTTGGAATTCCAGATTTAAAGCCCAGTAGCGGAAAATCTTTGGTTAATTAAGCGTTCTGGTGCAAAACTCCACACTTGAGTCTTGTTTTATTCATAATTCTTTGATTTGTTTGCTTGTATTATCAGCTCGAGTAGTGCCTTACTTTGTGATGCTGGAAAGTGTTGGTCATGAAAAAGGTAAAATAAATATTACATGATCCACACTTGTTTTGTTTTAGTTAGTTGAAATTGTTGCTATAAACCACCTTTTATAAATATTATCTACATTGTGCCACTCAAGTATGTGTAGACCTTATGAATTCGTGTGCACGTGCAAACCGATATTACTTGATGTGTATGAATGAGTTTTTGGTGTTTGGAGGTGGAGGAAACTTTGTTCTATGTTTAGACGAAGATTACTACGCACAATCTGGCTCGATTTCCATTCGAAAATTTCATCTTTTAAAGCACTTCGATGGCTCAAACTCAAACCGAAAGTTTCAACCTCAACGGTTGAAATCAACAAGTGGACCTTCTGAGACCTTTGGGAACGAATGCTTAGCTAGCAGCAAAGAGTTTGAATTAAAGAATGTCGAGGTAAGCTCTATATATATCAAGTTTCCGCGATATACAACTTTATTCGACATATTATGCAATCTTACTTGGATCTTGGAGTAATCAGTGTAAGTTCATGTTGTTAAATCTGCAGCTCTGGGGGGATTTGCACATGCGTCTCAGTACCTCTCTTTCTGATCTTGCAGAGATCCCTTTCTTTGTCAAGAATCAAGATACCTAGAAACAAAAGCTTACGATCTTTTTTCAATCCGTTCAGAGTTATGATTAGACATACTTTAATGGGTTAAAAGAGTGGCAATATTACATGTTTGTATCTATGTGACTGAGAAAGCTAATTCAACAGAGACCTTCTTGAACATTGTCAGATTCATGTGTACGTTTTAAGAGCAGTATCAGAGTATTGCACAGATGAGAATGGAAGTTACCTCGAAGGCAAATGTAACAAAAATCAAGATTATAAGTTTGGACAAAATACATCTAGACAAGAAGAACAAGGAGAGTGAGTGTATACAGACAAGAACAGAGAGAAAGATTTGTTCTTTTTTTAAGACCTAAGCAAGGAAGCCAAGCCTCTCTCCATTCTTCTTAGCAAGCCTAATCAGCCCTTGTCTCTGTTTCGCATCTGCTCCAATCGATTTGCAAAACTCAGTGATCACCTGAAAGAACAAGAAACAAATCATGGATTCTACTTCTTTGATTTAGTTTATAGATCTTTCGAAGAATGATTTGAGACAAAAACCTGAGAGTGTAAGGCAATAGCTTTTCCTCGGAGCTGATTAAACCTCTTCTTGCCAACTATGTTGCGTGTGACAACAACTAGAGGTGCAAATAAGCCTTTGCCTTCATTAACATTCTTCATCATAGGAACTGCTCTGATTGCCTTCCATGAGACTCGGGCTTGTTGCGGTGGCGCCACCGTATTGGAGAGCATGTTTTGGTAATCCTCTCCGGAGATTGAACTTCCCCAACCTCCATAGAAGGATAGGGTACAAGCGAGACATTCTTGTTCACAACTATTTATGGTGAACCACGCATATTTAGGCCTACAGGTAACCATTTGGACTGTTTCTTTTTTCTTTTCCAACTCAAGTAATCGTATAGGTAGAGGATGGATATATGGGAGGAAGAAACATAGAGAAAAATTGAAAAGTGAAATTTTGAGTAGAATGCTAAGTCTCTTCAAAATCAGATCTTAAGAATATTTGGTTCCAACTGACTTTTATCGGAAATTTTCCCCGGTTCTTGTCAGTAACTTGATCCACACTAGGTGATAGAAGGAAATAGAGTAATTTGTTAAGGAATCAGGCCCTAGAAACATTAATCAATCCCCTCAAGTATGTGTACACAAGGACCTCTCTTATGAATTTGTGTGCAGGTGCCAACCGATATTACCTGATGTGTATGAACGAGTTTTTGGCGTTTGGAGGTGGAGGAAACTTTGCACTATGTTTAGACGAAGATTTGTAAGGCACAATTTGAAAAATGTACCCTTTTAACTGTTTTGATGATACTCAAACCGAATGTTTCTACTTGAACAAGGTTGAAGGCAACAAGTGGACCTTCTGAAACATTTGGGAACGAATGCTTAGCTAGCAGCACGGAGTTTGAGTTAAAGAATGTCGAGGTATAGCTATATACATATATGCAGTTTGTGCTAATATCCGAGTTTTCACCTTATTCAACATATTATGTATGCAATCTTACTTGGAGTCTTGAAGTAACCAGTGAAAGTTCATTTTGTTAAAATTTGCAGCTCTGGGGATTTGCACATGCGTCTCAATACCTCTCCTCTTGATCTTGGAGATTCCTTTCTTTGTCAAGAATCAAGATGTCCCTCAATAGAAAGAAAAGCTTACCGTCGTTTTTCGAATCCGTTAATTGTTTCAAAGTTATGATTAGGCTTAAGACAGTTTTTCAGGCTTTAATCTGTTGAAAGAGTGACAATATTACATGTTTGTACCTGTGTTACTGAGAATACTAATTCAGCTAAGACCTTGTTGACCATTTTTTTTTTTACTGTAATTAGTGCTATTGTTTGTTATCTATATCAGATTCATCTGGTTTAAAAGAGAAGTCTCATGACTTTCAGATGAGGATGAAAGTTTAAATATAATATATTAGACCCTTCACCCCTAGATCTTTTCTTAAAGCCATTATAATTTGGATTATTATTAGAATTGTTTTTGTCTGAAAAAAAAAAAAAAATTAGAATTGTTTCTGTTTTTCATAGGATGGTATGACTTGTAATTAGGCTCATTCTTTGATGGTATTTAATTATCTTAAATCAAGATCGATTATATGAGATTTTTAACGAAATTATATTCTAATAATATAATGATTTGTAAAAAAATGTGAAAAATATTTACAATTTTATATTCAATATAAAATCTTAACAAAAACATTATGTAATAAATGTTTTCACATAAATCTATATATAGAGTACAAATTTATTAGTTATCAAATAATCCGCTGTAGCAAATTGGCTAAAGTCGTAATTGATCTATTTGATCTCAGAATTCCGGGTTCGAAACCCGGCAGTGGAAAATATAATTTTAGTTATTTCAATGACCAAAATTATTTCTGGGACTTCTTGAGAGTTTGAATCCTTTTGTTCTTACTCTTTGCATATGACCAAAATATAGATTTATAAAAAAAAAAATTAAAAACTATTTCCAATTTATGTTCAACATAAAATCTTAACAAAGAGATTAAATATGTAATAAAAATATTCACATAAATCTATATATAGAGTATAAATTTATCAATCATCAAATAATCCGCTATAGCGCATTGGCTAAAGTCATAATTGATCAATTTGATCTCAGAATTCCGGGTTTGAAGCCCGGCAGCGGAAAATTAATTTTTGTGATTTCAATGACCAAAATTAATTTTGGGACTTGTTCTTGCTCTTGCTTCTTCCTAAGCCTCTCTCTGGCTCAAGAAAGAGCTTTGAAAAAAGGAATTGAAAATATAACACCGCCTTTCTCATCAAGGCCTAAGACCTGCTTCCGTCGTCAGCTCTAAATTTACGTACATATTCACGTACATCTAAATTTATACACGATAAATTCGTATAATTTCCAAAGATCTGCTGTAGCACATTGGCTAAAACTCAAAATCTTGATTCCACTGAATCTTGCTTTGAATTTCGGGTTCAAAGCCCGACAGCGGAAAAACTTTTTATTTTTTAAACATTGGCTAAAGAAGCCGTCTCAGATAGCAACAAAGTGATGAGATAAGTATTTGGCTGCAAAACTCCACACACGGCGAACGTTGCCGGGTTATTATTAGAAGTCGTGAACAATAAAACAAACAACTCTCTTCTTTCCTAATCCTCTCTTTTGATGGCCAACGCTTGGTCTAATTAATCAAGATGGCTAGGGAAGGGAAAACAATTATTGTAAAACAATATTTATAATTCAACTCCAAATTCGGTAAGAAACATATTAAGTATGTAATAAAAATCTTCACATAAATCTTTATATATATAGTATAAATTCATATATTAACAAAACAACTTCTGTAGCACATTGGTTAAAGCGTTCAAAGATCACGACTTCAAAGCCCGGCAGTGGAAATTCGTTTTTCTGTATCTTAATATTCCAAAATTGAGAATTTTCTGTTCTTGAGAGCGTGGGACAGCTTCCTAAGCGTATTGGGAATTTTCTGTTCTTGAGAGCCAAATCTGAAATACAGGACTTCATGAGAATTTGAGTCCTTTTTGTTCTTGCTCTTGCACTGTCTTGCATCTTCCTAAGCGTACGTCTCTCTGCCTGAGGAAAGAGCTTTTCTTTTCCGGCAAGCTCAATGATATTTTAACTAGGTTCATTCATTAATGATATTTTAATCATGTTAAATATGAGAGTTTTTAACAAAAACATATTCTAATAATATAATTGATTTTACAAAATTTGCAAAAAAAATATTTATAATTTTATATTCAACCCCAAAATCTGTAACAAACATATTAAATATGTAATAAAAATCTTCACATAAATCTCTTTCTATATATATATATATATATATAGTATAAAATCATATATTAACAAAACATCCGCTGTAGCACATTGGCTAAAGTGTGCTTGTAGTGATCTAATTGATCTTAGTTTTACTTGCATTGCTGGATTCCAGGTTCAAAGCCCGGCAGCGGAAATTTCTTTTTTACCGTAAAATCTCAGCGGAAAACCTTTGGTTAATGAAGCGTTGTGGTGCAAAACTCCACACTTGAGTCTTGTTTTATTCATAATTCTTTGATTTGTTTGCTTGTATGGATCAGCTCGAGTGCCTTACTTTGTGATGCTGGAAAGTGTTGGTCATGAAAACGGTAAAATAAATATTATCTTGATCCACACTTGTTTTAGTTAGTTGAAATTGTTGGTGTAAACCACCTTTTATAAATATTATCTACATTGTGCCCCTAAACATATAAATCAAGCCACTCAAGTATGTGTAGACAGCTCCAAAAACCAAACTCCTAAAGTATTACAATAGTTCGATAACAGTACCGAGTCAAACCGGACAAAACTTAATAACCGGAAGAGATCGTTTGGTTTATCAGACCAATCAGATTTTGGTTGATACGACAACGATTTGTTTGAAGAGCTTTAATTAAAACGGCGTCGTTGGGGAAGCCTCTCACAAACCGCAGTTTTAGCTCCTCCGTGTTCTTCCTCACCTCTTTTTAAAGAAGCGCCAAACAAAGAAACCCTAAAATCCCAAGCAGAGAAAGAGAGACAGAACAAGACCAAAGACCAGCTTTCAATTAGCTCAAGATGATTATCCCTGTTCGTTGCTTCACTTGTGGAAAGGTTGATTTTTTCCCCTTCTCTATGGTCGTTTTTAGGGGATACTCCGTCTTTTTAGGTTTTTAGTTACTCTAAATTTGACGAAGAAGAGATCTTTACTCTCTCTCTCTCTTATCTGATATGAATGTTTTATTGGCTTGGTCGATTAGTTTAATTCTTTATATAGGGATAAAGTATTGAGCTTTACTAAGCGTTCACTTTGTGATTGGTTTAGGTGATTGGAAACAAGTGGGATCAGTATCTTGATCTTCTCCAGCTAGACTACACGGAAGGGTAAGCTTACATGATGATTCTCTTCTTGCTCTAATCATACTTTGTGTGAAAAGAGTGTAATTTATTTGAGTTTTTTAGAGAAATTAGCCCAGATTTATTTGTTGTTTCTGTCGTTTATGTAGGCAGTTAATAAGTGATGTATGAGATTAATTAACACAAGTTCTCTACTTAACAAACAAAACTAATCAAAGAGATTTGTTGTTGAAGGATTTATCTTTATTATGATCTTTCGGTTTATGTTTAATTGCGTCATTGGAAGAGACTATGTCCCACCTAGAATAATCTCTGTGTGCACTATTTAGTTTTTCTCTCCAGTAGTTTGTAGATTTTATCTCTATCTGTTAAGAGTAGAAAGCAAAACTAGTTGGCTTTTGATTAGACTTGTACCTGCCCATCTACCTGATTCTGCTTGGAATATCTCCAGTAGTTTGTAGATTCTATCTCGACTGTTGTAAGTTTGAATGAAGACTCGATGACTTGTGACTCTTTCTCCATCTGTAGAAGGATCTTACGCTTGGTTTTGCATTTCTTGTGATTAGCTTCATCAAGCAAGTTTTGTTTGAGAGCACGTTCTTTGTTTAGGCTCTTATTGTTTTTTAAGCTCCTCAAGGGGTATGAAGTTACAATATCCTTTTTATTTTGCAGGGATGCACTTGATTCGCTCCAGCTAGTCAGATACTGCTGCAGGCGTATGCTTATGACTCATGTTGATCTGATTGAGAAGCTTCTCAACTACAACAGTATACTCTCCAAACTTTTGTGATATGTTGTGTTTTCTTTTGAGTCAGATGCTATTGTCTTTTTTGATTTATTTACTGATACCCACACACCTTTTCTTGCAGCTCTGGAAAAATCAGACAACAGTTAGAAGAGGATGCAAATCTGCTGAAAGAGTTTTCCTCTTTAGAGGCTTATATATTAGTATTGTATGAAAACACTTGATGTCTGTGGTGTAGAACCTTCAATTCCATCTAAATCATATGGGGTTTCGAGTATGTTGATGATATATTGTCAAATCTTTGTCACTACTTTCTCGTGTGTGATTCAAACTCATGATTTTCTGACCTGAAAGATTTTACCTTTTGAGAAATTCATGTTTCATTAGTATTGAGGTGTAAACATGGCTATATCTGATTACCTTGAGAAAATGACTTGAAAGTCACTGCCACTGGTATCCATAACTTATTTTTTACCATTTAAAGAGTTACCTTTCTTGAGAGATATTATAGACAAAACGCAAAAAATTGGTATTGTTGCATACCACACAATCGTGTCCCACTGCATGGTGTGTTTATGCTTGTGCCAAAATTTTCAAATATTCTTACGAACGGTTAGAAAAATGTATATAACCAAAGAAGCATGAAGAACACAATGTAACCATATTTTGCTTCGACCCCGTTCTTAAGGGAACATATCACATTCAAATCTCCGTAACAATCCCACAAACCTCATGAGATGTGTTCGAGAAATTAAGATCCAATTAGTCGGAACTAAAACCAATTCGAAAAGAACAAACGAACAATGACTTAGTAGCCATTAATCTGTCTTGGTGTTGTTGTTGATCCTACCAACCGAGAGAACTGCTGCGTTTGGTTGCTGCGGCTTGTGTTAAAACTGTTGCTGCTTCCAATTCCGGATTTAGGGTCAGAGAAAGGAGAATAGGCTTGAGCTAGCTCAAGGGCAGAAGCTGCTTTCCCGTGACGAAGCCCTGATCCATCTGGTGATTCCGGTTTCTGGGGAACTGGTTTTCGCCATGTCTCTGGTGATGGATGTCTTGTCTTCTCCTGAGTCTGCTGTTGCTGTCTTGAGCTCTTGTTTTCATTTTCACGCCAGTTTCTCCTCTGAGTATCGGATCTTGCAATGTCGCTTACATTTCGCCCGTCTTTTTGGTCGATTTTCCTCGTTCTCAGGTCACGAGGAGAACTCATTGGCCTTTGAATTGCGTGCTCTGGAACTCTTTCAATGGGTTTGAGGACCACCCTTTTGATATGAAGGGAAAAATAACAGAATTTAGAATTAGATAATGGATCTCAATGGAACCGTAAGAGTTGGATCCCAGAAAATACACAGAATGTGAGCGGCCAGATGAAACCAGTTCTACCTGTCTATCGGCTGCTCCAATTTGTGATGCTCGGTCTCATCAATGCCTCGCTCCTTCAAAACCTAGCCAAGAAACCAAATGATGATGAACACACGGGTAACTTAACAAGAGAGAGTTACACAACAAGATGAAACAAACTGCACTCACCAGCTCTCGTGGTCTGGCACCACCAAAAACCGCACTTCTGCACCATGAACCAGAAACAGTAAGCGTGTTTGACACAATATATACTTATCGCCAGGGAAGCGGTCTATTGATATTCTAGAGACGTGAATGACAAAAAATAAGCTAACAAAGATAACTAAGAACTAAATTCAATGTTCTAGCATATTCTACCACCTTGGACTTCGAGGATAGTTTTGACATAAAGCCAATATCAGCATCAATTTCAATTTGAATAGATACCACAACTCAAGAGATTTCAATTTGAATTGATACCACGACTCAAGAGCATAATCCTTTCAGTTTTTGCCACCAGCCACTACATATTTTGAGAAGCAATTCTTCTGTATCACTATAATTATGTCACCAAGCTCCAAAATAATTATTACTGAGCTGGGACAATAAATGTAAGTACCACCATAACTTGATAGAACCATACACACCCTTACCTTTCCTTTTCAGTCTTAACTTCTGGCTGCACAAGCAACTGTGCCACAGGCTTCAGATTTAACTTGGGGCGCTCAACTGGCTGATTAGGAATCTGATCTGCAGACAAACCAGATTTTGAAATGTTCATACTTTTCTGTGTCGCATAACCAGTTTCACGTTGAATAAGATTTGAAGCACCATTTTCCTGCAGATATAGATTTGAGTTATCAGAAAAAACAGTTGACCAAGAAGGAAAAACCAAAGAGGCAGCTCAAAAACTTATAACTAATACCAGTTTTCCATCATTCACAGGTTTCTCAACGCTTTCAATAGGTTTTGTCCGAGGCAGCAGGTTCAGCTTAGGTCGTTCCACGACTTCAGAAGGGGCAGTTGGTTGCACCAAGTGTCCAGCAGGCCTAACTTCAGAATAATTTGGATGAGGCTTGTTGTTGCTGTTTGCTACAATTTTTGCTTCTTTAACGTCCAAATAAGTTGGACTAGGGATTTTTTCGTACTCACGAGAAAACTTTTTCCCACCCTGGATCACATCTTCAGTGACAAGTCCCCGTTCTACATGTGTTTCATGTGGCTCATCCCCTTGTTTAAGCACAGGGCTAGTAATCTTATAACCTCTGCCCTCTTGCTCTGAATGCTTAACAACATCATAACCCATCTGAGAAGGAACCAAAAGCTTGGACTGCCATCTTCCTGAAGACACTTGCTCAAGCGCACTTGTATGGACCAAATTAGAAACAGCTGATTGTGTAGTCCATGGAGACTGTCCCGGCTCATTGTTAGCCACTGAGACTTCCTTCCTCCCAGTCCAAACATTAGGGTGAGTTCCTGACACTGAGCCCTCAATATTACCAGTCCCAGTCACAGAATGAGTCACATCATTAATCTTCCCAGGGAAAGGACCAGCCGCCCCTGACCAACCACCGTGTCTCCCAGTTAAAACCGAGTCAGCTTTCACCTCCAAACGGCTATTTGCAACCCGGAAAACATCATCACTGACCACTCTACGAGGACCAGAGTGACCATCGAGAGGCTTCCGTTCATCCTCACTGAAATTGCGTCCAATATTCGCGGTGTGAGGCAGAAACAGTGATTTATCATCAAAGTTTCTAATAGTATGAGATGAACTTGGCCTTGTCCTCTGATCTGGACGGCCGATTGAAGTTCCCCAAGGCGCTTTATCAAAAACAGGTCGATCCGTAGTAATCTTCGGAATCCTACAAAGGCAAAATTGATCAAAAAAGAGAGAAACGACTCAAAACGAAGATGTCAAAATCGCAAACAATTTCCATCTGATACAAGTATTATAACAACAGACCTAAACAATCAGAAAACAAATTTTCGATGTAGATCTAATAATAGCCCTATGAATAAACGAACAAAATTTTACAAGAAACATCAGTCGAATCTCAAAAATCAAATCAAGGATTCGATTGATCTCCAACAATAACTAAGAGGCGATCCAAAGGGAGACTTACACTCCAGGAGCGGAAGGGAGAGGGAGATCAGATGGTATGGAGCCGCCATGGAAGTCCTTAAGCGTCATGGTGCTACCAGCCACTTTCTTCTTCGACATCGTTGCACAACTTTTTTTATTTAAATCTCTCGTATCGCTTTTTTTTCCTCTCTTCTCCGATTGAGATTATTAAGTTTGCCGCCGCCGGAGACGAAGAGGTGGTAAGAGATCACCTCCCTCGCTCTCCCTCTCGTTTCTGAAGCTACAGTTATGGACCCTACGGTTCGTCTGGTTCGAGCTTTTCTCCTTCTCCTCTCCGATTTTTATTAAAATATCGAAAACCTTGGCTTCCTCAATGGACGGGCAAATGTTTTTTTTTTGCCCCTTAATAATCGTCTAAATACGAAACTATCCCTTTTCAAATAAACTATTTACGATTGATTGATTACGTGGCAGTCAGATGCTCACGTGGATTTTGCACTTCTTGATTCGGCTGAAGCAAAAAGAAAATATAAAACAAATTGTATAAGTTAAAGAAAAAATATGCAAGTCTTCGATCAAATTATTCATGTTGTAACATTCACTCCCAACAAAATTATTAGCCACTTTATCTGATGTTTCAGATTTTCAAGTACTATTGGTTATATATATAGTTCGAATTGTTGTTGTTGTCTATGTTTTTTTAATAATTTTAAAAGGTTGATGGAGCTAATGAATAGTTGTCCTATAAATTCGGATATATATGTATTGCTAAGACATGTGATCATTCTCCATCTTAGTGATATGAGAACTTTGCTATTTGGTTTTCAAATTGCTTTGGGTTCAAAAAGTATTAAATCTTTTTCTAACACATACAAATAATATAAAAGTAATCTCTTCATCCAATTTATAAAGTGGATTGTTCATGTACAAAAAATAATGTGGATTGTTACGGAAATATGATTTCATATAAGTAAATATACTTCAACGCAAGTCTCACCTAAAATCAAATCCTTCACTTCATTGACTTATTTAATTTTTGATCTGTGCTAAAAAATAGTGAAAAAATAGTTTGTATTTCAATTGGTCAAAAGAAAATGATACCAAAAAACAAAAGAATAAAGTTACTATGGGTATTGTCTCAACTCTCAAGGCTTGAAAATTATCACAAAGCAAGGTAATAAAGCCTTAGTACTCAGCAGATAAAGCTCTTCAATTCTAGAATTTGGTCCCATTTTCAAAGCCAATGAATCAAACTCAGAAAACCCAAAAGGATCTTCAAACTTCTGCTTAGGTTTATGAACTCTTCCTGCAATGACTCTACATAGCACCACAGCTTTCAATGAACCTCTATTTCTTTCTCCATCCATTTCGATACATTCAAGAGCTGTGGAGCTAGTCGATGCTGTGAGAACTCCTTTAATCCCATCTGGTCTTGTTTTAGGACTGAACCCATGTCTTAGAATACGACAAACTCCACATTGGTCTGAGAAACAGAGGTTTGAAGAGCTGTTGCTCAAACCGAGAGCACAAGAAAGATTTGTACCGTGAAACCCAAGAAACTCGTTCCCATCAGCCATACAGCGCGAGTGTTTCGTCAAAAGCTTGTTTGCTCTTATCTTCACGAGTTCTCTGTAATCTTCAAACTCCGCAACGACTCTCTGCAAGCTCTGAATTTTCAAAATCGCCGAAATGTTGTTCCCTTTCGTTTTGCCAAGCTTGTGAGAATAGCCTGTATTGCAGATTAACTCCACAGTTGTTCTTGAGAAATCTCCTGCTAAGAGTTTAACGACTGCAAAGGAAAGGAAAACAAATTGAATTCTCCTCAGAACATTGATGAAATAAAGAGATCTAATTCGAGTCATACCAGAGTGGTTAGAAAGGTAATGCGCCTCAAACGCGTCAAGATCTCTGACACTCTCATGACATTTTCGACAAGCAAGAACTCCGAACCCGCAGATATCAGAGCCAACAACATCAAATCTCTCAGAACAAAAACGATCAGTAAGTAAATCAGAAGAAGATTCTCCGCTGAGCAAACCTTTGAACCTGTCTGAATAACCGGCATTCCCCTCAAATTTCATTGTATTTACAAACTTAGAGCTCTCCAGAGACCGTGAGCTGCAGCAACTTGGATTCTGCATTGCTCCTTCATCTCCATTAGTTACAAAGACATCTCTCAGATTCGACATTGATCTTGAGCACCGAGCTGGATTCTTCGTTCGGTTCATGTCTAGATCACCAGGGTCAGTTGACTTATGTGCGTTGCAGCAACTAAGAGACTTCTTGAAATAAATCCAAACTCTACGCATGTTTGTTCAAGATCCGTCTTTGGATTCACAGGGAGAGATGTGAATTATAGAGAGATTCTATGGAGATTTGGCTTTGGTTCGGACACTGCTCTGTTTCTCTCTGTTCCTGCTTCACCATATCCGCACAGACTGTTTCCAAAATGAGACTGAAGATTTCCATAAGCGTATGATATCATATCACACCATCAAAGAACAATCTAAAAAATTCATTTTTAGAAATAGAAAATTTACAACTAAAATTGACGTTTATGTTAAAAAGCTGATCAAATACTTAACCAGGTATGATTCTTTTCCAATTACAACCTGGAAAATTATAATAATTACAGAAGAAAAGATATGGAAATCATAATTTTTCTTTTTTCACTTCTCTTCACGTTCCCAGAGCAGAGTATATTAAGGCCACATGCTGTTTCTATAGAGCTTTGACTTTTTTTTTAAAAAGTAAATAGTCAAACATGTGATCAACCTCTATTTCAATCTGAAATTTTATATATTTGTAAATGATTTGTATAATTTACATTCAAGCTAGTTTACAAACTCAATGATAAAAAGTTAACAAGAAACGCATCCAAATTAAAGAAAAAGGAATGAGACTTTACTTACGAGGAAAGACCAAAAACGAATCTCTCTTTTTGTCTTGCAGTAAGAGGCAGGCTTAGGAAAGTAATCTGATGCTGTTTCCTTATTCTTTTCCTCTTCATTAAACTTTCATAGAACAATGGCAATAAATACTGTAATCAAAATAGAATAAAATAAGGTTTTTATGAATCAAGGAAAAATGGAAAGCGAGCTTGGCTTCTTGGTTTCTGTGGTGATCATATGTGCAGACATTACAGCTACAGTCCTCGGGATCGAAGCCGAGATTGCTCAAAGCAAGGTTCAGTTTTACAATAAGAGTAAAATGTAGTTTATTTTCATTACCAATAATCATTTCTTGTATTTGATGTTTCTCCTTCAGACACCTCACCATCATCATCAACAACATGTAAGACATTCGGATTCTGGATGTCGAAGAAACCCCAGCGCTGGAGCTTTTGCTGAGGGAGTAGCTGCAATGGTGCTTCTGTTTATTGTACATGTCCTAGCCAATGTGCTTGGAGGTTGCGCTTTCATTCGCTTTAAGCAAGATTTCAACCGAGCAACGGCAAACAAGATACTCGCCGTGGCTTTCTTTGTTCTCTCCTGGTAATGAATGGAAAGATGAAAACTTCTTGGATTTCATTCGACACAATTTTTGAATTTTGTCAGCTGTTTTTGTTTTTGACATACCTTTTTTCTTCTTAGGATCTTTTTTCTTGTCAGCTACACAATGCTGATGTTAGGAACATTAGCCAACTCGAAATCAAATAGATTCTGCAGCTTGCCGCATCGTTGGTTTTTCCTTATTGGAGCCATATTTTGTCTCGGACATGGACTGGTGACTTCAGCCTACTATGTTTCAGCCATTGCTGCTAAAAAAGAAGACCTAGAGAATACACAACAAGAAAATCCAGCAAACAGAAGCCGCACATAACACTTCTTCTTTCTTACTCAAGATCCAGCGTTTTGGACACAAGATGTATTGAGTAAATAAACTAAAATTGCTTCACTTAGCTAAAGAATTTCTTCCATTATATTGATAAATCCGCAATATTCCAAATAAACTCTTTCAACTTTCAAGAATCAATAGAAACTAAAACGAAAAAAACCCGAAACAAAAATCCGTATAAATCTAATGGTTTGATCGAAATGCTTCAGTTATCTTTGTCACCACTTCATGAAGGAAACCACTCTTCTGTGAATAGTACTCGAGTTCCTTAACCTGCAATGCTTTCCACTGCTCCTCGAATCTCTTCTTATCCTCTGAGGCAAGCCCACTTAATCCTTGTTGAGCAGCAAGTTCATCCACACCAAAACGCCCTAGTGATTTTACAAGAGAAGACTTCGCAAGCGTATCTATATCCGACGCACCAAGCAAAGACACTTCTCCTTTAACAGTCACCTCATCTTCACAGTTTTTACCATTGGGCAAAGAAGAATCAAGCTCTGGCTTCACAGACTCAAGTTTCTTCGACTTACGGCTCTTCTTCGGCTTCCCATTGGACTTCACAACTGATTCCAGAGCCATCCCACTAGCTCCCCAAATGAACTTAGACAATTCAAAGGTCTTGCGATCATGAGGTTTAACAAATGTAGGTTCTTTCCCATTCTTGGCTTTACCAACATTGTTCTCATACTTCTTCTTCAAACCCCTAAGCTTTTCCGTGAACTGAGTCTTAGTAACATCAAAGCTAATAGTTTTCTTCACCAACTGATAAAACCCATTCATGTCTTCATAAGGACTTGCTCCAGTATCGTTTCTGTAATCAATAAGACCTTGTAAAACCGCAATCTCATCATCCTCACTCCAAACTCGTTGGAAATAAGTCTTCTTCGTCTCTTCTCCTCCACCACTTTTCTTCTCCTCTTCCCCTGAAACCTTCTTGGCCCTCTTCACATCCGTAGGAGGGTCATCCGTCTCACGAGAACGCTTTGCCACAGATTTCTCAGAATTTTTCACCTTTTTAGAATCTTGATTCTTCACTACAGAATCTTTAATCTCGGTTATTACAGGCTTGACAGGAGTCGTCACAACCTGATCTTTCTTCTCGGGTTCAGAGTCAGATTCAGTTTCTTCCTCCGATCCAGATTCGGAATCGGAAACTTGCTTCTCCGTTGTGGCGGCGAGAACAGTTACGGGCTTCTTCACGGCGGCTGGGGTTTTAGAGGACACATCATCTTCTTCTTCTTCATCCGACGAAGAGTTTGCTTCGATTTCTTCACCTTCTGTCTCCACTTCATCTTCTTCGCTTGAAGAAGCCGTCGGCGGATCCTCCAGCGGATTGAAACGTTTCCCAGACATCAATATTAGGGTTTATGTGACTTTGAAATGACTCAAGATGTTGAAACTGAGATTTTGCTTCACCACTTCCTTTGATAGGTTTTATTTATATATTGAATAAATGTCTCTCTGTTTGCCAATAATCTGAATTTTATTTTTTATTTCTTGAATTTATTAGGTTTTTCCTTTCTTTTCTTCTTTCTCGACTCTCGACGTACGTTAGGTTTCCTTCCTTTATAATGTAAATGGAAATTTGCTTAATCAGCCCCTTTTAGATATGTTTTTACTTATTCATCCAATTATAAGGAAATGTTACAAAACCATCACCAACTATATAATTTTTAGTGATTTATTTTTTCAATCACTTCATGATGATTATGTAAACAAATTAAATTGTCTATCTTTTCTTTATACGAATGAACCTTTGTAATTTTAACATTTTCTGCATTTCTACTGCATTTAATCATTAAATTATTATAAAATTTTAAATAAACTGAAAAAATTAGAAAACATGAAGAAAAAAAACTGAATAATATAAGAAAAATATTGAATGAAGAAACTTTGATTTTTTTTTCTTTTTTTTTGTTAAACCCGAGGTATCCCGGACCACTGGATAAACTTCAGGGCCCAAACTAATCCCTATCGGGTGGGCGTGACCCATGGGTAGGTTCGCACACCGGATTTGCAAATAGGTCTAAAACATGACTCATACCTATGTGGCCAAAAAAAATTAAACTCGGGTGCCGTATTGGAATTACCTCCTCAAACACCACTAGGCCAAGACCACTTGGTTAAGAAACTTTGATTTTAATCAGTAAAATCACATTGAATAAAGATACCAAAAAAGAGTTTTAAGTTTTTATTTTATTTTATTGCTTTCTCTTCATATCTGGTCAACCATTTTTCTTAACAGCTGTTAGATATGATATATCCTAGGTAATGCTAAATATCTAATTAAGTAATTATCATATGCAAGTAGATAAACTCTTTTATGACTCATCCATAGATTTTTGTTCTCTCAGTCCGTCCCATCATGCAAGTAGATAAACTCTGAATCACCGAATCGTTTTATCTCTTTTACTTGAGAAGAAACAAACAAGCCAATATAGTACAGTAGAGAATTCCAAAAAAAAAGAAAAAGCTCCAAGAGATGGCACGAGTTGTTAAAGTCGATTCAGCTGAATCATGGAACTTTTATGTGAGTCAAGCCAAGAGTCAGGGTTGTCCTGTAAGTCTCTCTTCCTCTTTATCTCTTCCTTTTTCAGGAGAATTTTCAAAGCCAAAATGAAATATGATTCAGATCCATACCCATGAAACAAGTGATATTTTTAGGATAAGATATTGTGATTTACTATTGGTTAAAACCGATTCATTGAAAAGATTGCTATAAAGAAAAATTCTGACTAGGACATGAACCACCACAGCCATATTGTGTTACTCTTAAGATATGAGCTACTGAGAATGATGAACCAATAAATATTAGTTTTCAGGATTGTGAAATGAATGGCTCTGGCTTGTTTGTTTATATATTTACCAACAAAGGTTATTGACACCTTTATTGTTTTTTGCAGATTGTGGCTCATTTCACAGCATCATGGTGTATTCCTTCTGTGTTTATGAACTCGTTCTTCGAAGAGCTTGCTTTGAGCTATAAGGATGCTCTGTTTCTCATTGTTGATGTTGATGAAGTCAAGGTAAAACCACTTATGTTTCTCTTGTTGATGTGTCTTTTGTTCATGGCTTCTTTGTTAAAGAGAAGTGTTTTATATCAACAAGAGTAAAAGAACTTCTCAAGTTAACATTGTCTCTTGAAATTTGTTTTGCAATCGAAAAACTGCTTGATGATTTATGGTTTTTTTTGTTTTGTTTTGTTACTTGGTTGGATTAATAATGGTCAGGAAGTGGCGAGTCAGCTAGGGGTAAAGGCGATGCCAACTTTCATGTTCTTGAAGGATGGTAATGCTACGGACAAACTCGTGGGCGCAAACCCTGATGAGATCAAGAAAAGGGTTGAAGGTTTCGTTCAGACCACACGTGTTGTTCATATTGCTTAGAAGTATATATGGATAAGAGCAGAATACTAATTAAGTTTGTGTGAAGTGTGTACTTAGTTTGTGACTTTTGGTATATGGTTTGTGTGGAATTTGAAGTGTATCCCCAATAAAGTGCAAGTGTAAATTTGTATAGAAATTATCTGTTTTACTGTCAGACAGAATTTGCAGACACTAAAAATCTCAGGTGTGGCATTTTTGGTATCCGTTTAGTCTAAAAAAGTTGGTTGGTGACACTTGCTAGCAAAAGAACCTAAGACAAGATTCAAGAGACCAAATGAAACATGTAAAGAAGTGGATATTGTTTTTGGTTGTTCTCAGCAGGGTAATTTGAAACCCATGTAGCGACTATAGACAAATCATTCCAGACATTAAAAGCTCCATGGATTGTCATCAGTTGAGTGCTCAGTGCCATGGCGATACGCCGATACCAACTGCAAACACAATGATCGAACCCCTCACATACTTGGATTTGCTTCCCATCATCATCTCCATCTGTTTCTGCTTAGCACTTAGCTCATCGTGCACATTATAAGCATCAGACCTCCTCCTTATCCGACTCACCGGTTTTATTGTTACGCACTAAGAAAAATATGACTAGGTAAATTTTACTTACCGTTGTGATCAATCTCCTTTTTTTTACAGCCGAAGTTAAGAAAAGGAAACAACTTAACCGCGTCAAGAAAAAAAAAGGAAACAACAAACTAACCGCGTCAAAAAAAAAAAAGGAAACAATTGTAATTTTCCTTTTTTTGTGTCAACACCTTCTCTTATAAATACTGATCTCTCTTCCCTCGTTGTTAAATCAAAATTCCACATTCTATAAACAACAAAAAAAATCTAATTTCTTCTCCAGCGAGCTCTGTGAATGTTTTACAGAGAGGATCGTTGAACTCCAGACCGTGAAGCCGATGATCCATGTACACCGGTGCGAAGCTGACAAGGTCAGAGACGATCCCCTTACCAAATCCACTCGAGAGTGGTCTCTTGTTTGATCAATCGAGAACGATTTCACGATCTCTGTCCAGTCATGGAGATGAATTTGTTAATTTGAGTTACAGCACCGACCACCACGTGACGAAAACCATGGATGTATCTTGCGCGGACCTCTCTTTGCATCTAGGTCACCGGAGGCGAAGGATGCGAGTAAGAAAGCGACAAAGAAGGACAGTGAAAGCGACGATCAGGTCTCGTGTGAGGAGAGAGGATGAAGATGAATTAGAGCTTTCTCGATATCACTAGATCACTTCCTCAACACAAGTTGCAGTCTCGGCCCAATAAAAATGTAAAAGACATGGGCTTCGTCAACAGTGAATGGGTTTCAGCAACAACGACCCATGAGCAAGAGCAACGTCTCCCGAGATCCAGGTAAAAAACTCGGCCTTTTACTTTTTATTTTTATTTTTTTTTTGGTAGGATTTTACTTTTTATTTTTAGATTCAAAACTAAATTTTAAAAGTTTTTTTAATTTTAGCTTCAAAACTAAATTTCAAGAGTTTTTTAAATAATATTTTTAAGTAAACAGATTTAACTAAGTTTTTAATTATATATTTTTATTTTTAAAAAATTAAGTGTTAAATTTTAAAATTGTGGAAACTAACCGAGCTTAACATCCTGTTCATAGGATATCCTTTGGTCCGTTAGAGGTGTTATTAGTTCAATCCGTTTTCACGGTATATAAATTTAACACTTAATTTTTTATAATTACTTTTGTAATAAAATTTTTTTTTAACTATTGATTTTTGAATTTATTATCTAATACTTAAGGTTTTTCACAAATAAACTTTTTTGATTTAACTAAAGTTTTTGATTATACAAAAATATTTTTATTTCTGAAAAATTAAGTGTTAAATTTTAAAATTATAAAAACTAACCGAGCTTAACATCCTGTCCTTAGGATATCTTTCGGTCCGTTAGAGGTGTTGTTAGTTCAATCCGTTTTTATGGTATATAAATTTAACACTTAATTTTTTTCTAATAATAAATATTTTAGTCATTGATTTTTGGATTTATTACCTAATATTTATGGTTTTCGGCAAATAATTATTTTAAATAAACTTTTTTGATTTCAATAAAGTTTTTTATTATACAAAATATTTTTATTTGAAAAAAATTAAGTGTTAAATTTTAAAATTGTGAAAACTAACCGAACTTGACATCATGTCCTTAGTTGGTCTGTTAGAGGTGTTATTAGTTCAATCCGTTTTTATATTATGTAAATTTAACACTTAAATGTTTTGTTATTTTTTAATAAATATAAATAATATTTTTTATTATTGATTTCCGGATTTATTAACTAAATTTAAGGTTTTTGGAAAATAATATTTTTAAATAAGCTGTTTGATTTAACTAAAGTTTTTTATTATACAAAATATTTTCATCTCAAATAAATTAAGTGTTAATTTTAAAATTGTAAAAGCTAACTGAATTTATCCTTATGACTTTTTTGTATGTTAGATGTGTTATAAATTCAATTTTTCATGTAATGTAAATTTCACATATAAGTTAATTCTAAATTTTCTAATAAAAATTTGTTTTTAGTTTTTTTTTAATTACAACTAAGTTTTAAATATGCAAACACTAAAAATATCAGGTGTGACATTTTTGGTATTGGTTTAAGTCTAAAGAGTTGGTTGGTGACTTTTAAATCCATTCCCATAGAGGATAATAGGATATGCTACAAAATTCTATTATTGATATTACAGAATTACAAATAGCTAGCTTAGTTTAAATCATACAACCAGACCAAAAAAAAAAAACCCATAAATTTAAGATTCGAGAGATCAATGAAACATGGAAAGAACTGGATTTAAAATTTTAGGTTCTTAACAGGGTAATTTGAAACCCATGTAGCGACCGGATACAAAATCATTCCACACATTAAGTGCTCCATGGGTTGTCATCAGTAAAGTGCTGAGAGCCATGACAATACCAACTGCAAACACAATTATGGAAGCTCTCCCATACTTGGCTATAACCTTCTTAACCACCATTAGTCCGACCAGGGATGCGACAAAGCAAACCAGAGCGAAAATCGCAGCGGTTCCAGCGTGTTCCATGCCTAATAATAAGTACTGGATTGCAGACATTGTTGAAGAAAACAAAACCATGAAAGAACATGTCGCTGCAGTCACCTATACAAAACACGTTTAACTTGAGAATCCAATAGCTTATGTTGGTGAAACTTCGGTTCGAGTTTGGTTTAAAAAGTTTTGATTCAGTTGGGATCCTATGATTAACAACATGTCAAGACTCAAGAACATACCTCAGGAGCAATACCGATTTGGAGAAGAAGGGGACTAATGAGCATTCCACCGCCAATACTGAAAAGACCACCCAAAACTCCAGCCAAAAGAGCCATCACAGGGAGCATCAACTTGTTCGCCCTTCTGCCATCTCCAATCTCCTATGGATTAATTTCAGTTTCAGATTCATCAAACATGTTGACTTTGAGCAACAAAAGCTAAATAGTCTAACTGTAGTAATATAAATCGAACCTTTTCAGAGTATTGGTTATTATTATGTGATTCTGATGTGTGGTTGCTTTGAACACTGTCACTGAAATAAATCCAGAGAGTGAAGAATATAGTGAGAGGTATTTGAAGCGAGGAGAGGAACCAGTAAAGAGCTCCACATGGCTCGATCGATATGATTCCCTGTCCAAATCCAAAGTATAAACTTATACCAAGTTGATTCAATCATGCCATAAAGATTATAATAATTTGGGAGGAATTATAACACTGTAAGAGGAGAGTACGTTCAATTTTTGTATGAGAAGGAATTTATAGTAACTTCTACCACTAAAAGTGTTATTGTTAGTACCTTGACCATTTGAATGCAGAACAAGTCAACTATATAAAAAAAAACAACTAACACAAAAGAAAATCTATTTTTTCTTCTTAAAAAAGTAATCAAATGTTTACATTTTAAATTTTATTATATTCAACAGTTTTAATTTTCTCAATTCTTTATTCTTATTTTCGCATTAGTTTTTCGCAACTCTTTGTTGTGGACATATTTTTTATCATAAAATATTAAAAAAATGATAAAAATATTTTGGAGGGAAAGTGGGAAACACAAAAAAAAAAAAAAAACTAAAGTCAGAGAGAGTAAATATTCAATCAACCAAAAAAACAAATAAATAAACATTAGATTAATAATACCTGGCCGTATTTGTTTCCGCGAAGAAGATTAATGGAGAAAAACAATAACCAAATGATCACTAAAACTCCAAGCTTCATCCATGGAAACTTAGTCATTCCTCTCTCCCCCACATCTTCTCCTTCATTACCCAGAAGCGGCGATCTCGCTCCCTCGATCCCATCATCGTCTTTCCGACTCCTAATCTTCGCTCTCTCCGATTCCAAATTCCAGTAAGAAACCCCTTTTTTACAAGTCTTCATCGTTGACCACGCGAGAAAGACGGCGAAGAGTAACAACACAAGCCAATTTGGGAACATACGGTTACAGATCACACCAATACT
Organism: Erysimum cheiranthoides; assembly: GCA_011420285.2. NCBI lineage: Eukaryota > Viridiplantae > Streptophyta > Magnoliopsida > Brassicales > Brassicaceae > Erysimum > Erysimum cheiranthoides. The sequence goes on along the minus strand of CM022176.2, from coordinate 21,739,931 downwards.
AACTCCGAGAAGCAGACATGGCTGAATAGTGAGTGCTAAATCGAAATCGATTAAGGTTTTGCCTCCGGATTTAGGGTTTCTAACGAAGATATTGCATCCGACGTTCGCTAAAGAGACTCCTGTTACCATGAACGCTGAGAAGCTTGAAGCTGTTTTCATTTCGAGACCGGCGACGATTGTCATTATTGACAGGAAGAGTCCACCTCCGCCGATTCCTCCGGCGCTAGAGATTGATGCGGCGAAGAAGGAGAGAATGGCGGCGATTATTGTGGGAATGGAGAATTCGATTGTGGATTTGTTGAGATTTGGCGGGAAATTGAGCCATTGGCTTGTTGTGTTGAGGATTTGATTTTGGTCTTCGGTTGTTTTAGATACTGCAATGGCGGATGGGTTGAAGATGATGAAGATGGTGATCAGGGAGATGAGTACAGGGACTAAATTGATCATCATTTTCTTTGTTTATGGGGCTTTCTGTAAGTTTTCAAAAGTTTTGGGGTTTTTTTGTATGGAACGTTAGAAATAGTGATTGGTTTATAACTATATACATGAATCAATGGAGTCAACTGCAATTCTAGAGCAAGATATTTATTATGAAATTAATTAATTAAAGACAATTTGGTAAAAGCTATAAATGACAAATACAGTTTATATTTCTACGTTTTTGTAGATCTAGTTGTATTATTTTATTGAAATATTTTATCCAAAAGAGCTCATTTCTCATATCTTCTAGATTTCTTGTTATTTATTGTGTAAAGTGGTAATAGTATTATGTATTTAGTTGCTGAATAATATTATCTTACCAAGTTACCATTCTTTTACATATCATCTTTTTTTTTGGAAAATAATCAAGAGAAAGAGATATATAAAAGTTGGACTACTTGCTAGATAGGAGAGTACAAATTTTCAATGACTAAAATGATATCTGAGTATTTAGTATTTAGACGAAAAATGGACGAAAATATATATGTGAGTCGTGAGAGATAAAATCTACAAGAAGTTTCCCGTCAATAAATAATGTGCAGGTAAATGTTTATGTGACACATTATCTGGTTTTATGATATATGATGTGGAACAAATTCATGTGTTTAGTTTCTATGGACAAGTTTACTTCATACCATATACCAAATTAAGTTTGAGCTTTTCCTAGGTAGTTCAGTTCATATTGTGGTTCAAAATAAGTTACGAACATATTTAATTTATAATGTGTAAAAAAATCCTATTTTATTCGTTCGCATCAGTATACCTCATTGTTTTAAAAATTATCCCCTAAAGTGAAATAATCGTTTATAATAAAAATGTAAGAAATTTCAAATTGTCAAACAAAAATGAGTTGTTCTATTTAAAATGACATAGGGGGTGTATTCAATATAGTATTGTAAGAGATTTGAATTTTTATAGGATTTTAAATGACTTTGATGATTTTATGGAAGTTGATATGATTTATTATAAAATCCTTTCAAATTCCACCTAAAACCATGAGATTTAGAAATCTGTATTTTTAACTAAAAAAATCCTCTTAAATCCTCTCAAATCCTTCAAAATCCTTAAAATTAAAATCCACAAATTAGTTTCAATAACACTGTATTTTAAAGTGGATTTTAAAATCATTAATTCAATAACACTCGATTTCATTAGATTTTTTAAAATTCATGATTGAATAACATAGGATTTGTAAAAAAATTACAAATCCCTTAAAATACTAGTTTGAATACACCCACCATAATGTTCATCACTTAGTTATCAAATATAGTAGATGCAAATTCCGGTACAAGTAAAACTGGCACGTAAAAAGGGTTGACTTTTGATATCGGAAGATAAATAAATCCGGTCATACCACATGTCCCACTTGGCGGCATACGTACAAAACATGAATTATTTGGTTATAGTATTGATGGGAAAAAACTATATATTATAAAATACTACGCTAATCCGAGGCTATCTTCATGATGCTACTACTACTACAAAAAAAAAAAAAAGATCATTGATATGTTATCGAATGGTAATTGTTAGCTGAACTTTTTGTTTGTTTTTTGTTTTTTTTTTTTTTGATAACCGAGTGTCCGTGAGCCCAAGAGCCCACGACTAGCCCAGCGGACCCTTAAGCCCAGTACGAATATCCCTTAAATCACCAGGCCGAAGCCCAGGGGGAGCATGTGTCGCAACTACCGGATCTCGAACGCTACCCCAACTCCGCAAGTAAATTAGGTAGTGGCCAAGACTCGAACCCGGGTGGCGGGCAGTACTGTACCTCCTTTACCACCAAGCTACGAGCGCTTGGTTTACTTTTTGTTTGTTCACATGTCTCTTTATATTCTTACTGATTCATATTGATATGTATGTATATTTTTGTTCCACTGTTCAGTTCTGATACCTTATGTGGAAGAAGAATTCACAAGTTTTTTTTTTTTGTGACTGAATTAAGCCTTAAATAATTAAAGATGAGTAATTTCAGTATACTGTATACGCTAGCTGCATACCATTTATTGAATTTATTACAATTGCCTATTACCATTTCAGTGAATAAAAACATCCAGAAAAACAAAGTTATGAAAAATAGCAGACTGAATAAATAATTAATTAAATAAATAAACATAAGATGTAATCCAAAAGAACATAAGATCATTACAGCAACCATTTCCACTTAATAAACTTGAAAACAAAAACAAAATTGATTTTAAGCCCAAGGGCTAATGGAACACTCCCAAGGAAGAGTAGGGAACCTCTCACGGTCTTGGCAATAATCGTATACGACGAGATTACGCTGCACCCAAGCATAATCCATCTTCTGTGTCTTGGACAAATGCCACGCGTCGAACTGATCCCACCAATTCTCCGTTGTAGTGGAGACGCATGCAGGGAATGGATCTTTCCAACGGCAGCCTTCGACGGCGAAGTCCTTATAAGAAGAGACAAACGGAGCTTTTTTCCAGTCGGTCTTCTCGAGACCGCCACGTGTCGCCCAGTCGTCGGCGTTCCAGATGCTGGAGAATAAGTACATCGGCTTTTGGTTCGGGAAGAAGTCGTTGTTTGGTACCTTATCGCTGTTCTTGTACACTCGAATCGGTACTCTATCCACGAAAAACCTGGTTTGCAATTGATTTAACCGGGTTACGCTTTGTACCAATAGATAAAATTAGCTTTTATTGACCAATCCGGTTCGATTTGGTCTACTTAGATTTTGGTAAAGTTTGGTTAAGGTAGGCTAGCTTTGGTCGGTTTGAATTGTTTCGGTTGAAAAACTGTAACTAGATTGTAATTTACCACAAGTAATTTAATTTAATTTAGTTTACTAGATTGTAATGGAGTATAAATTTAATTTTTCATCGCTTACCAAAGTAATTTCTATTAACTACTGCTATCAGATTTGAAAAACGAATCACCGTTTTAACTTTTAAGTTTGCTAAACGCAAAACGTTAGATTATTAAATATTATCCTACTCTTTTTTTTTAAAAAATACAGTATGGTTTATTAATATGAAATAGATATGAAACCGGATTAGATCTAGAGTACTGACATTAAATTATTTTGTTCCGAGTGGAATGTTGCCATGTTAGTGCAGATTTGATTTTGGTATGGTTCAAGTACTAGTTTTGTGGCATCAAACCTTAACCTATAGATCCTAAACACAAACTTCTAGTTTTCTAGCCAACATTTTGATTCCAGCCTAAGAGGGAACTTACACGAGCTGGTGGTTGTTCCAAAGAATTGAGTAGGTGTGGTAATCCTTGGTTGGGTCGAACCAGAGGGTATGTCGCATCTCACGATTCCCGGTTCCGTTCTTAAACACATTGGTTTGAATAATGTAGGGCTCTCCCGTTCGGTTCCCTAAAAATTCGAAATCTATCTCGTCTCTTTCCGGTCCTGCTCCATTCTCAGAACACATCTGCTCATCAAATTATGTTTAGTTTATATAAAAAGAAAAATGATGGTTATCTCTACAAAATTGAAACTTAAGTAAGAACGATGGCTTACGTAGTAAGCCGTGACGACGCCGGCGGAGTCGCCACCGACGAGCTTTAGCTTCATACTGAACCATCCGAATCTATACATGTGCTTTGTCTGAAATCCACATCCTGTTTCATTTTTATCCAATCAGAATATTCAAAATTCAAATATAATTATATATAAACAAATTATTCTATCGAGAGATAAGAACCAATCATGTAAAAAATATACAAGGAATTAAAAATAGTAGACGTATAGAATTAAGTCGGAACAGAGAGTCTCAGTGTAAACTTCAAAGATGGCATTGATCCTAAACCGGAAGCAAATTGGATTTGAACGTACCGGTATCGTTGTCTAAGGAAAGATTCCAGATCTCTCCATCCTCGGAAGTCGTGAAGTGATTTTCAGACCACATGATGTTGAAATTATCTTCAAACGACTGTGTCGGTGTTGCTGCGATAGAGGAAGACGCCAATAGAGCCGCAACAAACAAGAACACAGCCGCCATGGAAGAACAGCTCGTGATTATCCTCCTGTTCATCCCCATTGGTTGTCTCTGCTTCGAATATTTCGAAGAGAGAGAGAGAGAGAAAGCGGTTTACACTTGTTCCGTGAGTGAGAAGAGTATTGAGCTTTCTTGCTTTAATTATAAAGACCCTTTGATTTAAAATCCGGAAAATTTACTATTCTGTCCATTGATAATTCTTTTTAACATTATTCAATTTATTATTGGGTTTAGACTTTTGATGCGGTTTATTATTCTAAGGGTCTGAATGGAAGCACTAAAAAAGGCGGACTAAATTGCTGGCGGATTAGACCGCTCCATTTTTAGGATGGACAACGAACCGCTGCGGTCCAAGTTTATTTGTATGTAAAAGTGGTCCGCAGTTGGTCCGCAGCGGTTTTCTTTTGTTTTTTTGGGTCCACATCACTGCGGTTTACAATTCACGAATGGTAAATTAAAAGCGGTCCAATCCGCAAATGATTTTGTCCGCCCCAACCGCCTCCACCATTCGAAGCCTAAGATTTTCCTATAATGATGATGTGTACTAAAAAAGTTTGTAAAAGCAGGCCAATAGGGAAGTAAAAAATTTAATTAGTGAAAACTAACAGTAAACTCAATGATTTAGATTCCTGTAAACTGTTTGCTTATAATTCACCCGGTTAAGCTACTTAAACGCCGACCGGTTTATTCATCTAATTGAGACTGGTCTGAAGACTGAAGACTCTGTTCATTGATGAGCTAGCAAGGGTATTTAGGGAATTATAGAAAACAACAGCAGAACATGGAGAATTGGATCGCCAGGCTGCCACCAAGTGGAAGTGGGATCCATATAACTGTTCATGTAAAAGCAAAAACAAAAACATTAATTAATTCTAGTTTTTAATTCTTTGGTTAATCTTTTTTTTTTTTTTTTTGAGAAATATATGTAAATCTTATATATATAGTAAAGGAATACCTCAGTTAACCATCTAAGAGATTATGGTATCTAACAAAAATAAAAGAATAGGCAACATGCTTCGGACCATAACATTTTGTTCAACAAAAGAGGTTGCCTCTCATATTTTGTTAGCCCAAGACAAGGCACGTGAAACAAGCACGTTATGAATAAGAAAGCAGGGAAATAATACATCTGGAGTTACTAAATTATTAGGTTGACAAAGATTATTAAATTGGACTGTCTCTTCCATTATCCGGTATTCTATACATGATTACTATTCTTTTGTATGGATATGAATGTTTCAGATCTAAGGCAAGCAGAATGCAGTTAAAAATAATAAAAATATATATATTTGCAACTCGACCTTGTTACTTTAGACGACTATAATAGACTATTAAGATTATGATACAATTAATAATAGTGTAATGATTTAACAAAATGTATGGTCTAGCTTGAGTATGTAAAGCTATTATTACTTGAGTGGGAATTTATTTCAGTCACCAGTTATATTATGAATCATGAATGAAACTCCTTTTCTTTTTTTAATAATCCTTGTATTACTCTCCTTCTTTTTCTTTGTTTACTAAAAGGGGTTTCTCATATGTTTCTTACATATAATATCTCAACATGTCGGTATGTCGGTCCTAATCAGAGAAATAAGAGCACCGTAAACGTAAAAGACAAAAAGTTATGCTTTCAAGTTTCAACAACACATGTTTATCGATATTATTAACCATTAGTGTCATCAGTCTAGCAATAAGACAGTTTGGCCGAGTGGTCTAAGGCGCCAGATTTAGGCTCTGGTCCGAAAGGGCGTGGGTTCAAATCCCACAGCTGTCAACTTTTTTTACTTTTTTTACTATTTTTCTATTTTTCTTAAAACTGAACCCTCTGGCTTGTCAAGAAGGTCTCTATTTTCTTCCACCTCAAACCTATAAAAACCTCTTAATTTTGAACAGTTCCTCACTTCTCCAGTATTTTGCGGCAATACATCTCTTCATCTCCTTTCTTTTTCGAATCCGATCTGTGAGAGATCGAAAATGGTGGTTTATAAAAATCTCTCATATCGTTTCTTCCTCCTCTTAATTGCGTTATTATTTGCCGCGGATTCGGAATCGGATTCAGATCTCATCGGCGAACTTGTTTCGCTCCGATCAGCCGCCGATTCAGGCGTGATTCGCCTCTACGACGACGACGTTTCAAAATTCATAACCTCCGTAGCCACTCCAAGGCCTTACTCACTCATCATCTTCTTCGACGCCGTTCATCTCCATAGTAAAAGCCAGCTTCGCCTTCAAGAATTCCGCCGTGAATTCGGACTCGTCTCTTCCACTTTCATCGCTAACAACAACAATGGATCTAACGGAACAAAACTCTTCTTCTGCGAAATCGAATCCACTCAATCCGAAGCTTCGTTCCATAGCTTCGCCGTCGATGCGTTACCGCACATTTGCCTCGTTAGCCCTACGACGGAGAATTTAACAGAATCCGATCAAATGGACGGTGGAGATTTCACTGGATTAGCAGAATCAATGGCAGAGTTCGTCGAACATCAAACCAAACTCACCGTTGGTCCAATCAAACGACCACCGCTTCTATCAAAGATACAAATCGTAATCATCGCAGCGTTGATCATTATCTGGACTCCGATTCTTATCAAGAAGATTCTAAAAGGAGAAACGCTTCTCCATGACCGGAGAGTCTGGTTATCCGGTGCGGTTTTAGTCTACTTCTTCAGCGTCTCCGGTACAATGCATTATTTCATCAAGGAAATGCCAATGTATATCAAGGATCATCATGAAGATTCAAGTAAGTTTGTTTTTTTTGTGGAAGGATATGAAATACAGCTTGGAGCGGAAGGATTAGCTGTAGGGTTCTTGTACACTGTGGTTGGATTGCTTTTGGCGTTTGTTACTAATGTGCTTGTACGAGTTAAGAACCTCAATGAGCAAAGGCTGACGATGCTTTTGTCTCTGTTAATGTCGTTTTGGGCTGTGAGGAAGGTTATTTACTTGGATAATTGGAAGACTGAATATGAAATTTATCCATTTTGGCCATCAAGTTGGCGGCATTGATGGATCTTCAAGTAAGGTAATTTGATTTTGTTTTCGACTTTCTGGAGTTGAGGAATCATGCATGTTAGTGTTTTGCTTTCAAGAATATATGGCCATTAAAGATTCATTAGAATTGAAGTTTACGATTCACAAATTTCGTGTTGTTCTCTCGGATCGATTTTTACCAAATTTTGGATGATCGAATTAGAGGAATGATTGTTTGAACTTATAATGCATATGGTGTTGCTTGGTAGTCCATCAAAGAAACATTGCTTCCTAATGTGTGAAGGTTTGGGAAACATTCAATAAAAAGGTTTTATGCAATACTTGACCCACAATAAATCTTTTCAAAAGTTAAAAGATTCTCTCTTTGCTCTTTTCTTTTAACTTTGTTTGCAAATCAAGTTTCTTTCTTGCCCACCCTAGAAGTTAATTACTTGAGATAGCTCATGTTTATATTTTCCTCTTTGGTTTTGCTAAGAAAATAAGTTTATTTTGGAAATTTTGGATATGGCAGAGACAAATAAAGGAATTGAAGAAGAAGTGGCAAGTGCTTTTGTGAATCACTACTACCATCTCTTTGACAACGATCGATCTTCTCTTCCCACTCTCTACGATCCCACCTCGTTGCTCACTTTTGAAGGCCAAAAGATCTACGGCGTGGAAAACATCTCCAATAAGCTTAAACAACTTCCGTTCGATCAATGTCGTCATTTGATCAGCACCGTCGATTCTCAGCCGTCTTCAATAGCTGGTGGATGTGGCGGAATCCTTGTTTTTGTGAGCGGTAGCCTTCAATTACAAGGGGAGGATCATCCTCTTAGGTTTAGCCAGGTCTATCTCTTCTCTATTTGTGATCAATACGAGGGTTTCATTTGGTTAAACCGAAAGGCTTAATTTGGACAAAACAAAATACTAAATTACTAATAAGGAGCCGACACTAGTTTCCATCGGCTAATCTCGGACTCGCCATAAATAATCTTCAACTTTTAATCTTGTTACTAAATTATATGTATGAAACATTGAAACTATAAGCTTATTTAGTATGAGCCTGTGTAGATATTTTTCTATGTTGGATTTTTAGCTGACTGAAATAGAAATGTCATTTATTAATTGCAGACGTTTCACTTGATCCCGGTTCTACAAGGAAGTTTCTTCATCCAAAATGAGATGTTTCGGCTCAACTATGGATGAACTTATTATAACTTTAGAATGTTTGTAATTGGTCTCTTATATACGGAAATTCCGACTAATAATGTAATCAAAATTTATGAAAATCATCTTTCATTATAACTAGTAAACCAAATTGATTATTTTATGTGTTAGTTTCATATATACACACGCTAGCAAGTTTCATATTGATTTAAAAAGACTTTCGGTAATTGTAGATTGGAAGATCCATATCTTATATAAGCGAAAACTACTATATGAATTCACATGATCCACTTATAAAATTAAAAAAGAAGTAGCCAAATAAGAATATTCGTTCTTGAATAATCTTTTTGCTCTCAGGTCTTATTTAAAGATAAAAATCTATCTATCTTAAAAATAGTGAAAATTGACGGAAAAATCGAACACAAAATGAGGCCATGACTATCTTTTGAATTTTGACCATCCCCTTTTGTTCAAAATTCTTTCCTTCACCCCCAAGACACTATTTCTCTCTCTTTTTCTTGATCAATCTCTTAACAAACCAAAAAAAATGAAGAGCCGGAGCAGCAGATTAGCCACCCTGAGCTTAATGATAATTGTGGTATTGACATGGACGAAGATCGTGGGAGGACAAGAAGCACTACTAGGTAAGAAAGTATTGCCGCTATGCCACAGAGAATGTATGCCAATATGCATGAAAGTGACCGACGCCACGCAAGAGATTTGCGACCTTGCATGCCAAGCGGGTTGTCTCCAGCTTCAAGGTCGAGGCACTGGACTTTCAGCCACGGATCAAGGAGTCGATATGGTCATCGCATAAACAATAATTAATATATATTACCGAAAACATTTCAAGATTTTGATATTACCAATATAGTTGCTTGTTTTCCTTTACATGAATAGATTGTATAATCGGGTTTTATCGTTCGTTGATATATGCATTATCCAGTCTCTCCCAAAAAAATATTTTGGTGTTTTAGAGAGAATACAACATCGTAGGAGAATCTTTTTTTTTTTTTTTTTTTTTTTGTAACATCATAGAAGAATCTAATACCTTTTTCTAATTTTCTTTCTTCTTTTTGGTTTTAAAAGTGAAATACTTCATGAGTACAAGAATAATGAGAATTAGAAAGCGCCACGAGAAGAACAGTTATTTGTTCTTCATCCCCATCTCTTGAATCTTTAAACAAAAACCTAAGATGATTTTAATTAGTAATAAAAAATAGATGTAGAATAACTTACCAACAAACAGTAAAATGATACGAATCCTCAATGTCAAAAGGATTAAAATTACATCGAGAGGGACGGAGACATTTTTAACATTTTTTCTGGGACAAAACCATAACGAAAATGATCGCAAATTATGCCGTCATATATAAGTGACTAGATCTAGCAAAATTGTTGTAACCGAGTTATTTTTTTCCTTTAATTATAAGTGAACTAAAAAAAAACTCAAAAAAGTATTTTTATAAATTTAAATCAACATACTGATGCAGCGTGGAAGATGGAGTCGAAATCAGCCGGTTTTGGTTGGGTAATCGGCAACCGCGGCACAGCTCCAGATCTCCTCTCAAAAGCCTCAGCGGAAAACATACGATCGCCTTTAATGGCAGAAGCGATCGCGATCTATTTGGCCCTCCAACATGCAAAAGACCTCGCCATCTCTACCATCTCTGTAGCTTCTGATTCGCAAGTGCTGATCAAAGCAATTATATCGAAGACTCCTCCACCGGAGCTTCACGGGATTCTCCACGACATCCTCTGTTTATCCTCTTGTTTTCTCGATATCGATTTCTCTTATGTATCTCGAAACGATAATCGCATCGCTGATGATCTGGCAAAGGAAGCCTTATCGTCTTCCTCCCAATTGTATCCGGTTATCTCCGGTCTACCCCTTTAATTAATGAAACCGAATGTTTGCACAAAAAAAAAAAAATTTAAATCAACATATATATAAATAAAACGATATGTCCAAAACTGTCTTGCCTAGTTGCCTTATTAATTCCTCTATTTTAAATATATTGAATCCTTTTTGTCGGACATGCTTATCCCCAAGCTCCCAACAACTATACTAGATAATGAACAGAATATGGACAGCAATTATGCATTGCGCGGTACAATATTGAATATTCCCACCAGTCCCCACCAGTTGCTTGTCCGTAAATGCATCAATTACTGCTTGAAAGAAATACTATGAACTTAGTTTTTTTTTGCGCGCGCGGTACAATATTTCCACCAGTCCCCACCAGTTGCATCGTATGTAAATGCATCAATTACTGAAAATGTTGAAGATTCAAGTGGGAAGAATGGGAAGAATAGAGAGAAACATTGTTAAGAGTAGAGGAAGAAGATGATATTATTTGAGAGATAAAAGTTACAAGTTGTTTTCGGATTGCATATGGTTTATATAGAAGCTCTACTAGGTCTAAATGGGTATGTACATAACCTTAAACCCATCCTCATTCAGCCTAGTGAGTCACCATATGCTTTTCCTCTTTTGACAGCTCACTAACGGTCTGATTCACTAGAGGACAACTCGTACACGCGCACAGCTCATCAACGGATAAGGCCAACCCTTGTGCGCGCGTCCGTACGGTCAACATGACCGTTGTCCCTTTCTTATCCTATTCAAACCCGTGGCCTCTCTCATACGTTCTCTCTTCCTTTCTTTTATAAAAGACCCGAGGCAACCCGAGGCTATACTCTTAGCTATTAGTTAGCTAAAGTTAAACCCGAGGTGACCCGAAACCCATTTCACTCTTAGCTATTAATTAGCTAAGGTAAACTGCTTCTTGATCAACACTCCCCCTCAAGTCTATACTACAATAATCATGGTTATAGACGATGATCATTGTTATAGACTTGACACTTATGCGAGTAACCTCATTAAAAACCTAAGATTGGTCAAACCACGTGGGACAAATCCCAATCTTAGGAAAAGAGTATTACTGACATAAGCGAGGGAGTTCTCTCAAGGACGTGTAAGGTCTACAAGCCCAAGTTTGCCATGAATAAACTCGCAAACTTGGGGACTTGCTGCCTTGGTAAAGATGTCGGCCAACTGGTCCGAACTCCTAGTGTAGCAAGGTAAGATAGTACCGTCTTCGATCTTCTCCCGAGTCTTGTGGCAGTCTAACTCGACATGCTTGGTTCTCTCATGGAAGACCGGGTTGTTGGCGATGTGAATGGCTGCTTGGTTGTCGCAATGAAACGTTATCGGTGTCTTCTGCTCAATCCCAAGGTCTTGAAGGAGCGCTTTTAACCATGTCAACTCGTTAGTAAGCTTCTTCATGGCTCTATATTCCGCTTCAGCACTTGAACATGACACCACCTTTTGCTTCTTAGACTTCCAAGTTACCAAGTTCCCTCCAATGAAGGTACAAAAGCCGGTTGTTGACTTCCTATCGTTGCGGTCTCCACCATAGTCCGCATCACAATAGCCAACTATCTCTGTGCTTGAGTTCTTCCCCATCCAAATGCCTTGTCCGGGGCTTCCTTTGAGATACTTGAGGATCCTCTCCACCATACTCCAATGATAGACCGTAGGTTCCTTCATATGTTGACTCACCTGGTTCACGGCAAAAGAGATATCAGGCCGTGTATAAGTCAAGTAGATCAACTTACCCACAAGTCTTCTATATTGCTCTGGGCAATGATATGGTGTATCATCCTTCTCCCCCTTTCGATTGACCTTATATCCTGGTTCTAATGGTGTTGAAACCGCCTTAGCTCCAAGCTTTCCCGTAAGCTTAAGAAGATCAAGTGTGTATTTCCTTTGTGAGAGAAATAATCCCTCCGGTGATCTACACACTTCGATACCTAAAAAGTATTTCAACACACCAAGATCTTTAATGTCAAAAGCATTATGAAGAGAAGCTTTGATAGACTTAATACCTTCCTTGTTACTCCCCGAAATGATCAAGTCATCGACATAGATCAAGACAACTACAATGCCTTGATCATTTTGTAGAGTAAACAAGGTGTGATCGGATTCTGACTTCTTGAATCCATTAGCCTTTAATGTGGAGCTCAACTTGTGATACCAAGCTCTCGGAGATTGCTTTAGACCGTAGATGGCTTTGCGAAGTCTTAACACTTTTCCCGGAGCTACCGTGTCTTCCAAACCCGGAGGAGGGGTCATATAGACCTCTTCTTCTAGCTCTCCTTGTAAAAATGCGTTCTTGACATCCATTTGCCACAACTCCCAATCCAAATTAGTCGCCAAAGAGAGAACCACCTTAACCGTATGTTGCTTAGCCACCGGAGCAAAGGTCTCTCGATAGTCGTCGCCATATGTTTGTGTAAATCCTCTTGCAACCAACCTGGCCTTGTATCTCTCAATCTCACCATTGCTCTTGTACTTAATAGTGAACACCCATTTTGAGCTCACACACTTCTTGCCTTTTGGTAGATCCGCTTCATCCCATGTATGGTTTCTTGTCATTGCTCCCACTTCATCCTCAACCGCATTGTCCCATTCCTTTATCCCTTTTGCTTCCTCATAGTTTTGTGGCACAAACTCCACATCTAACTTACTAAGAAACGCCTTGTGTTCTTCGGGAAGACGGTCAATCGAACATGTCGCTTGTATTGGATGAGCCACGGCTTGACAATTATAGTAAACTCTTGTGTTTCTCCAATTTGATGGAGACTTTCTTTCTCTAGTGCTCTTCCTCGGGTTTTCCCTAGTGTAGACCGGATCTTGTGTCACTTGTGGAGCTTGATATGTCTCATCATCGCTTGAAGATGCAATAGCTTCTCCCTCACTAGATGGACTCTTCTCTACCACTTCTTCACTAGACCCATCTTCTCCACTACTATCTTGTTGAATACCCGAAGCTTCTTGATATACATCGTTGTCACTCTCTTGAGCTTCACTTTGATCGTTTCTTGGTGTAGCTTCCTTCTCCTCATGAGATAAGCTTACATTGCCATTCGCATTTCCCAAATGCTCTAGAATTTGTTGAAGACTCCTTGCTCTATCCGAGGCCGAGTTAGGTAAGTCCTTAACACCTTCCCAATTCTTTTCTCCGAAATAGGCCTCATCTTCCATAAACTTGACGTCTCTTGACACATAATACCGGTTCATGACTGGATCATAACACTTGTAGCCCTTTTGACTCGTAGAGTAGCCTATGAACACACACTTAGTACTCTTGGGCTCCAACTTGTTCCGTAGATCCCCTGGTACAAACACAAAGCAAACACTCCCAAACACTCTCAAATGGCCAATGTTAGGACTTTGGTTAGTTAATACTTGAAATGGAGATCTATCATTAAGGATACGAGTGGGTGTCCGGTTTATAAGGTAGCAAGCTGTCATAACCGCGTCTCCCCAGAACCTCTTTGGCATGTGCTTGTGAAATAGCATGGCTCTAGACACCTCCATCAAGTGCCTATTCTTCCTCTCGGCAACACCGTTTTGTTGGGGGTTGTAAGGACAGCTTGTTTGGTGTAGAATTCCGCATTTATCCAAGTGCATTTTGAGCTTAGTACTCGTGTATTCTCCTCCATTATCTGTTCTAAGAATTTTGATCTTGGCATCATAATGGTTAGTCACATAAGTTTGGAAGTTTATGAATGCATCATAGACCCTATCCTTAGATGGAAGCAAAGTTACCCAAGTATACTTAGACTTTTCATCTATAAATGTGACAAAGTACTTTTGATTATCTCTAGATGCACATGGTGAGGTCCAAACATCCGAATGCACAAGATCAAAACACTTCTCATAGATAGTATTGGATTTTGGAAACACTACTTTGCAATGCTTGCCTAGAATGCATGCTTCACACTTATCACAATCATATGAGAGACCGGGTAACATTAAACTCAAAGCTCTAGAATGCGGATGACCGAGTCTATTATGCCATAATATAACCGAGGATTTAACATTGTTTGCAACAATACAAGAAGCAACATTATTCGAAATTGCATTTATTAAAACAGATTTAAGAGAAGTGTCTTCAAGCACATATAAGTCATCTTTAGTGCCTCCTTGTCCGAATACATCTCCACTTTTAATATCCTGCAATTTCACATCGTTAGGACTGAAAATAGCAAGGCAATTCAAGTCTCTAGTGGTCTTCTTAACCGATAACAAGTTCGAAGTAAACTTTGGCATATAAAACGCTTTAGACTTTTTGCCAAACAAGTTGATATTACCGACTCCTTCAATCGGAACATGATGACCATTAGCAACTTTAACACTTCCTAAAGCCGGTTTAATACTTTCTAGCAACCTATCATTACTTATCATATGATGGGAAGCTCCCGAATCTAATACTAGCGCATTCGAATCATTAGAGTTAGAGGTAAAGAAAGAGATACCGCCGGTGTGAAGTTTGGATGCAATGGATTGAAGGAGAGATTCAAGATCAGCCTTGTTCATCACGATGGTTTCTTGAGCTTGAGAGCTTGATCCAGCAGTACCCTTGTCTTGAGTCACGGCTTGCAAAGCCTTCTCTTGACCATATTGCACAATCGCTCTATCTTCGTTCTCGGGACCACCGTCGCTAGCGCTCGCCGTATTTGCCTTTGACTTGAGCTTTTTGAACTTCTCCGGCTTCAAATGAGGGTGTAGAATCCAGCACTTGTCCTTGTTATGACCATTCTTGTGGCAGTGGTCACACACCAAAGCTTTCTTGTCCTCATTCTTCACAAAACCCGCCTTATGAGCCGTAGGAAGGTTCTCACCTTTGGAGCCAAATAGACCTTGTGATCCGAATTCCTTTTGTATCTTGGCACACACTTGTTCCAAGGTGGGAACCTTGTCATCCCTTAGAATGTGTTGTGTTACCTCCTTGTAGCTCGGGTTAAGCGTCATCAACAAGCCAAACACACGATCTTGCTCTCGGCGATCCTTTAGTATTTGAGCCTCGGTCGTGAATGGCCTTAGCATCTCTAGTTCAGCAACTAGAGACCTATACTTCCCAAAATGGGTGTTGAAGTCGCTATCTTCCTGATTTAGACTTCCAAGAGCCCTCTTGATCTCATAGACCCGAGTGAGGTTCGACTCATTGCCGAACACATTCGCTAGAGTATCCCAAAGCTCTTTAGAGGTTTCACAATAAGAGTAGCCTTCCAAGAGGGAAGCTTCAAGAGAACAATGGAGAGCACTCAGAACCGTCAAGTCTTCTTGCGTCCAAGTCTCCTTTACCAAGCTCTCTTCCACCACTTTCGCCTCATCATAGGTCTTCTCAATGTATTTGGTGAGCTTTCTCCCACCTAAAACGTTGGTTGTTGTTCTCTTCCATAAGAGATAGTTGCTTCCACTCAAAACAACAGGAAATTTCAAGTCTTTGTAAGCCTTGCTCACATCTTGAACCATAAGAGCCATTTTGTAAGATTAAAAATTCGATCTTGAGCCGTTCCAACCTTTCCAAGTTCGACCCGAGAGAAAGCTTCAATCTTTATTCACGAAACCGCTTCAAACTTCTTTAGACACCTTCGAATACCTTCAAAGATTACCTAAAACTCTCCACCAGTAACGATTACCAAAGATTCAGAAGTTTCAACCCAAGAAGACAAAATCCAGAAATAAGAACAGCTTGCTTTAATCGAAGAAGGGAACCGTAACCAAAGATTGAGTAGAAAAAGGAGTTAAGAATCGAAAAGAAATGCTCTGATACCATGAAAATGTTGAAGATTCAAGTGGGAAGAATGGGAAGAATAGAGAGAAACATTGTTAAGAGTAGAGGAAGAAGATGATATTATTTGAGAGATAAAAGTTACAAGTTGTTTTCGGATTGCATATGGTTTATATAGAAGCTCTACTAGGTCTAAATGGGTATGTACATAACCTTAAACCCATCCTCATTCAGCCTAGTGAGTCACCATATGCTTTTCCTCTTTTGACAGCTCACTAACGGTCTGATTCACTAGAGGACAACTCGTACACGCGCACAGCTCATCAACGGATAAGGCCAACCCTTGTGCGCGCGTCCGTACGGTCAACATGACCGTTGTCCCTTTCTTATCCTATTCAAACCCGTGGCCTCTCTCATACGTTCTCTCTTCCTTTCTTTTATAAAAGACCCGAGGCAACCCGAGGCTATACTCTTAGCTATTAGTTAGCTAAAGTTAAACCCGAGGTGACCCGAAACCCATTTCACTCTTAGCTATTAATTAGCTAAGGTAAACTGCTTCTTGATCAACAATTACTGCTTGAAAGAAAATATAAACTTAGTTTTTACGTAAAAGTATATAGGATTTAACTTTGGATTATATTTTTATATTATTTCCTACAATTACTATATATTTATTTGGCAGAATATAATGTAGCACCGTTTGTTTATATAAAAGCAGCGCGCTTTTCATTACACAAAACAATGAAACATCAACGATATAAGTAATGTTTTTAATTATCATAAAATTTTCAACTAAATTGAGAAGCGTGCATCTAGATATTTGTTTCCTTTCTTACTTTAGTGGACTTATCCTTTTGGAAATTGAATATATGAAAATGAACCTAGTGGCTGGACAATCACAAAAGTCGAAAACAGTAAAATTTTAATTAATTTACACTTGCAGATAAAAAATTATATATTGTTAAACAATCACTAGAAAGTAAACAAAATATATATCAGGAAAAAAGTTAAATAAAATATATAAAAATAGTTCAAATAATATCTATACCTACCAGTCAAGTGGATTATGTGAAACAAATATAATTAAAATAGAATAAACATAATAAGCTGAATAAATATAGATAAAACAATTCAAAATAATGTTTAAATGGTTGAAAAAACATAAGTAATGTGTTACAAATATTTAAATTATAAAAAATGTAATAGATGTTGTTGAACGCAATTTTTATTTGTAGTTTTAAGCATATTTATATTAATTATGAAATTGTTTTACTAAATATTAGTTACTTTTTTCCGTATCTTAGGTGATGTCTTAAATAAATTAAATGACATTTATATATGATATTTTACTCTGTATGTAAATCTATAAAATATTATTTAAATGAATAGAAAAGAAGTATTATTAATCGTACCAACATTATTTATTGTTAGTTAGAATTTTGTAGTATTAAAAAAAAATGAAATTATTTTTGGATTAAATTTTTTCCAATAAGTTGAATGGGTTAAAAACGCACATGTGCGTATGGTATCAGTCATCGCTCCGCGCGCGAATCTCTGATATTTCCTTTGTAGTTTTTGTTTTAATCCAGTACAGTACATGCTACTGGAACGGGTTTCGTGCTGACTCCATCTACTCCAAGACCACATGTTTTTACCGTGCCACCACCCACTGACAACTATTGTACATCTTTTTGACTTTTGTCTAATACTTTTATTATAGAAAAACAGGAAATGATTAACATAACCCTTGACATAATCTGTTTAAAATGTTATTGTAATAAGTAAAAAGTAAACAAAATTGTGATTATATAAAAATGCAGAGTAGACAGATATTATGATACTGCTTTTTTTATTTTTATAATGATTAATGATTTTAGTTATTTTTAATAACATTTTATTGGCCTTATTATTGTATAAAAATATAGTTTTTTCATACTTATTAATCACTCTTGCTGAAAGATAGTTGAATAGAATAAACAAACTAAAGTTTTTGGTTGGATTATAAGGTAGTGGTTATTTTTTTGGTATTCTATTTTTATGAAAAACAAGTTACACAACAAAATTGTTTTAAAGATTATGAATTAATGAAGTGGTTAATCCAAGTGATTGAGAAACAGATTGAAGAAAATAATTGGGAACATAAGATGCAAAGTTTCCAACCACCCAACAAATAATTTTGAACCACAATTTTTTTTTTGAATTAGTAAGAGATTTTAAATCTAAATTCGTATATCTTCTTAGATTGAAGATCACAATATTTAGTATGGTTTCTTCCCAAATATCATTCGAAACTAATGATTTATAAATTTTGTTTAAAATACTTTACCACTAAATTATGTTTTTTTAGTTCATAATTAAGAAATTTTTTAAAATGTATTTAATATTTAATTGTATTTTCAACAAAAGTAAAAAAGCATCTTAGTATTTCTTTATAAATAAAAATATATAATATTTAAATATTTGATTTGCTTCTCGGTGCGAGTAAGAAAGAGAGAAGATTTGAAGTCTGGACAGTCGAACTTTCAAAGTTTTGAAGATTTTAATCATATCATTTTTGGACCGGCAATAAAAATTTTAACTTTGTGGATTAAAAATATATAGTATATATTAAACTGTGTACGGTGAATTTGGTACCAAACGCACTTGTGGTATATCAGTCATCGTTGTCCTTTGCGCGAATCTCTAACAGTTAATTCATTGTTCTTAAACAGAAAACAAAAACAAAAAAGTAAAGCTAAATAGCCTAATTGGAAGAATAATTGCGTTTTGCTTTCCGCGATAGTTCCATCTACTCGAAGATCACATGTTTATCGTGCCACCACTCCGAGTCCGATCCATCGCATGTCTCCTTAACTTTTATAGTTTTATTTAATACTCTTTTTCTTAATTCTTAACATAGTAAACTTGAAAATGAATAAAATTAATTTGCTTTAACCTTTATCTTAAGTTATATATATATTATATACAGATGAAGGAAAATTATTATTATTAGATATAGAAAAGCAGAGTAGGTGGGTATATCATATTATGAATTGACCGATACCACTTGTTATTTTATTACAATGGATTAATGACTTTAGTTATCGTCAAACAATACATTTTTGTATTAAATGTTGTCAATAATTTTTTTTTGTCAATTAGCATTCTATATCTTCCTAACTAATTAATTTTAAAATTTTCACACATATTAAAAGCTGATTATAAATGTATTATTTTTTGTGAATTAACAATTTTTTACAATTTTGAACTAACAGTATTATTTTTTTTGAACTCTAGAATTAATTATAATAACTAATAACAATGTAAAAAAAAAACTTAAAATTTGTATTTTTTTTAACAAATTATTTTCTATAATTTGGATTAATAAGAAGCATAAGGGGTATATAACAGCTATATTGAAAAGTAAATATGGCTGAAAAATAGCTTGACAAAACATATGAGCTAAAGTCATTGGTAACGACTTTTGATTGAAAAATTAAGTTTAGGTGCGGACTTTTGATTGAAAAATTGTTTTCCAAATCGAATCCCATGCTGATTTTTGAAATCTGTGACGAACTGGATATTTTTCTCATTTAATAGTTATCCACATTAGTTTATTTAATTAAAATCATAATGAAAATACTTAAAAATATGATCCTCCAATCTTAAAATGAATTCTTCATCCTCAGATCAGCATAAGTTTTGTTGTAAATTTGAACAGATTGACGGCGAATTGATATATAGATATTTAATATTCGATAATTTGGTAATTTGTAGTTAGTTACGAAGCAAATTAGCAATGATGTACTTTTTGAAGTTTTTACATGAATATTATTGTAATTTCTATCTGATAACATTATTTATCGTATATGGTATTTATCAATGTAAAAAATATCACAAACGTCATTCACTCATTTGCTTTACATGTTCGTGAACAAAAGATAAATAGAATTATCGTCAAAATGTATAAAAAATTGGATTTGCTAATTTGCTTGTCGGAGTGCATCCCTATAAATTTTCTTTTCTACCATCATTCGAGTGCTACACAAAACACTTGTTCATTTTCTTAAAAAAGTAAGATAAGCATAGAGTTTTATATTAGTTTATAATATATTTGGTACAATGATAGTAAAAAAGCATGTGCAAAGAAAAGGAAATCATAACACTTCATCATGTAATCCACTCACTAGCGTTTTCTATAAAATGGCATGATTCGCGGTAGTGAAAGACCAACACAAACAATCCTTTTACCACTAAATCCAAAGACCAATGTCTAATTCAAATCAACCACTTCTTTCCAAACCAAAGTCTCTTAAGCACAAGAACCTATGCCTTGTCCTCTCCTTTGCGGCCATTCTTGTCTCTGCAGCTTTCTTCGCAGCCCAACTAATCTACATTAACAACACTAATGATGATTCCTTATTAACCCCGAGCCAGATTTGCCATGGAGCTCACGACCAAGACTCATGCCAAGTTCTCTTGTCCGAATTCACGACGTTATCGCTTTCAAAGCTCAACCGTCTCGACCTATTGCACGTGTTCTTGAAGAATTCGGTGTGGCGGCTCGAGAGTGCGATGAACAATGTTAACGAGGCTAGAATCCGCTCGAACGGTGTGAGAGACGAGGCAGGGTTTGCTGACTGCGAGGAGATGATGGACGTATCAAAGGATCGGATGGTGAATTCGATGGAGGAACTCCGAGGAGGAAACCTTAATCTTGAGTCATACTCAAATGTTCACACTTGGCTGAGCAGTGTGCTTACAAACTACATGACATGTTTAGAAAGTATTAGTGATGTCTCCGTCAACTCTAAGCCAAGAGTCAAGCCACAACTCGAAGACTTGGTTTCAAGGGCCAGAGTGGCTCTAGCCATCTTTGTCTCGGTCTTGCCTGCCAGAGACGATCTCAAGATGATCGTTTCCAGTCGTTTCCCATCATGGCTAACTGCTCTTGACAGGAAGCTTTTAGAATCTGCTCCCAAGGTAATTAAAAATAAACTACAATTCTTATTAACTACTGCAATTAATATGGCCGACTACATGTTTTGGATATATTTCTAGCCTTTTAGTTCTAATATAAGAAACAAAAAGTTTCGGTTGTAACGTAACAAGAAATAACTTTTACCAATCTATCTTCATTCAAACTCTAAAACTTTGACCCTCTATTAGACACTTAAGGTGAAGGCGAACGTCGTGGTGGCAAAAGACGGAACCGGAAAGTACAAAACAGTAAATGAGGCAGTAGCGGCAGCACCAGAGAATAGCATATCAAGATATGTTATATACGTGAAGAAAGGGGTTTACAAGGAAACTATTGACATAGGGAAGAAAAAGAAGAACTTAATGCTTGTTGGCGATGGCAAAGACTTAACGATCATAACCGGTAGTCTGAACGTTGTTGACGGATCCACCACCTTTAGATCAGCCACTGTTGGTAATATAATATTTTTCTTTCATTTGTATCTTTCAGCATATAGACTTTCCCTAACAAAATAAACTCTTATAAATAGTTTCGACCAGTACCCATGGTAGTGAAACATAAAAATGTTTCTTTCAAATTATAGCAACTTTGTATATGAATAACTTACAAGATCGATTTGAAACATGTACAGCTGTCAATGGAGATGGGTTTATGGCACAAGACATATGGTTCCAAAACACTGCCGGGCCGGCAAAGCACCAGGCTGTGGCTCTCCGCGTGAGCGCTGATCAAACTGTCATAAATCGTTGCCGCATAGATGCGTACCAAGACACACTCTACACTCACACGCTGCGACAATTTTACCGCGACAGCTACATAACTGGTACCGTAGATTTCATCTTCGGAAACTCTGCGGTAGTATTCCAGAACTGCGACATCGTGGCCCGAAAACCTGGGGCTGGGCAAAAAAACATGGTGACGGCTCAAGGACGGGAGGATCAGAACCAGAACACAGCCATTTCGATCCAAAAATGTAAAATAACGGCTAGCTCCGATCTTGCTCCTGTAAAAGGATCTGTGAAGACGTTCCTTGGACGACCGTGGAAGTTGTACTCAAGAACAGTGATCATGCAGTCTTTCATTGACAACCACATCGACCCGGCCGGTTGGTTCCCATGGGATGGCGAATTTGCACTCTCGACATTGTATTACGGAGAGTATGCGAATAACGGTCCTGGAGCGGATACGAGTAAGAGAGTGAAGTGGAAGGGCTTTAAAGTTATTAGAGACTCGAAAGAGGCCGAACAGTTTACTGTGGCGAAGCTAATTCAAGGAGGATTATGGTTGAAGCCCACTGGAGTTACCTACCAAGAGTGGCTTTGATTTAATGTTATGCTATCTATGTTTTAGTTTGATGTCTTTCTCTGTTTTTTGTGGACTTAACCAATAACATGCTCTGTTTCGTGAAGTTGTTAGGTTAATGTTTAATAATAAAGTTCGTGATGTGGCATATAATATTTTGAATAACTTTAACACTAACTAATCTTTGAATTTTTGAAATAAATAATCAAGCTCTCACTGACCACACAAATCCATATAGTAAATTTATGGGATCTACGTACTAGATGACCAAAACTTTGAGAGTATTTTCATGAATATGATGAAATTTTTTATTTGATGACATTATCTATCAAATAGAGCTGTACTTCGCAAAAACAGTATTTATTAATATTAAATTTTACACGTTGCTCATATAGGGGATTCTTGCATATTGCATTGTTTATGTTAATATCTGGGATTCTTTTTAGGGAGAATTAGGGAAAAAATCCAAAAAAAAACTTAAATTATTATTGTACACCATATCTTTTAGAATTAAAGATATACACCAACATAACAGAATTGCTTTTATATTTATCCGATAATACATTTATTTTTTAAAAAAATCCACGATCAATTCTAACTAACCCACGTGAGATTATTATGAATTTAATTGATTTTGATAAAACCTAAAAATCATGACATACTTATCTATGCTAATATTTAGGTTCTTATATATATGAGTTAATCAAATTCAACTCCCTAAAAACTAGGCATGACCACGGTTACGGTTATCACGGTTACGGTTTATTAACCACCGGTTACGGTTATAAATTTTGTTTAACCATAACCTTAACCATTTAATAAACGGTTAAACGGTTACAGTTTAATACGGTTCCGGTTAAAACGGTTACGGTTATATACGGTTACGGTTATATACGGTTACATTTTTTTGGATGATATGATATTATTGAGAAAAAAATTATGTTAAAATAATTTAAAATATTTTAAATTAAAAATGATTTGATTAACAAAAATAAGTGATGGAGTGGGTTAGAGAATAGATTTAGTGGGCACTTTGAAATTTGATCCACTTAAAACACGATTTAGAAAAATAATTAAGTATTTAAAAAACTAAAATGACAAAGAAATTAAATAATGTTTATCGCACTAATTAGAATAAATAATAATGGATATTTGCATCCACTAATTCACAATCCACTTTGACTTTGTCACCGTGAATCTATTCTATTCAAATATTTTAATTAATACTAGTTAAAATAATACTATCATTTTTCGATTAGCAAAAAAATCAATTATTTAATTTAGTATCAGTTAAAATAATATCACTTTTTAATTTTTATTTAGATTTTCTTAAATATCTATATAAAATTTCAATTTATTTTAATTAAATAATATTTTTAAACGGTTACGGTTATAATTTTACGGTTTTAACCGTACGGTTAACCGACGGTTTTTATACAGTTACGGTTAATTGACGGTTACGGTTAATAATTTTTGTAACCATAACTAATATTTTTTTACGGTTAACGGTTACGGTTTTTAACCGTTTTATACGGT
Organism: Erysimum cheiranthoides; assembly: GCA_011420285.2. Classification (NCBI taxonomy): domain Eukaryota; kingdom Viridiplantae; phylum Streptophyta; class Magnoliopsida; order Brassicales; family Brassicaceae; genus Erysimum; species Erysimum cheiranthoides. Next base: position 21,715,950 of record CM022176.2, on the reverse strand, counting down.
TACGGTCTGGTTACGGTTTACATCCGGTCCGATTACGGTCCGAAATACGGTTACGGTTTAGTTTTGGTCATGTCTACTAAAAACAACAATTGCTAGTTCTACAAAAAAAAAGGTATATTTCAATCTTAATGTATAGTTAAGTTAAGTTATTTGTAGATTTTGATTATTTTATGGATCTTAATTTATGGTTGTGTATAAAATGTTATTTGAAAAGTTATTTGAAAATGTTATTTTGCAAAGTTGTTTGGTAAAGTTATTTGAAAATGTTATTTTGCAAAGTTGTTTGGTAATTTTTATTTCGGCCATGTATGTATAGTAGTTTAAAGAAGTTTTTGTTTGGTAAAGTTATTTTAAAAGGTAATTTTGAAAAGTTGTTTGGTAATTTCTGTTTCGAAGTTATAATACGGATCTTCCTATATATGGGTTTGTTTGATAAAGTTATTATAAAATGTTATTTTGCAAAATTGTTTAGTAATTTTTATTTTAAAAGGTTATTTTGAAAAGTTGTTTGGTAATTTCTGTTTCAAAGTTATAATATATGGATCTTCCTATATATGGGTTTGTTTAGTAAAGTTATTTGAAAATGTTATTTTGCAAAGTTGTTTGATAAAGTTATTATAAAATGTTATTTTGCAAAGTTGTTTAGTAATTTTTGTTTTGACCATGTATGTATAGTTGTCTAAAGAAGTTTTTGTTTGGTAAAGTTGTTGTTCCGTAGATTCTTTATCAACAAAAAAAAAAAAAAAAGTTGTTCCGTAGATTTAGGTTAGACAACTGCAACTATAGTTGTTTTAAAAAAGTTTTTACGTAAAGTAAATGCAAAGGTTTTTAAGTAAAGTTTTTTTAAAAAATTATTCTACAGAGTTGTTTTCCATATTTTTCGTGAAAGTTATTTTATATTATGAATAGTTGTTTTGAAAAATATTCAGGTAAAGCTATTTTGAAAAGTTGTTAAAACTAAAGTTGTTAGGTAGAGTAAACTTCGGTTGACCAAAAAAAAAAAAAAAAAAATAGAGTAAACTTCGTAAAGTAATTTCGTGAAGTTATTATATTGATTTTGTTGCTAGAGTTTTCATGTTTAAACTAATATACCTTTTTCTTCAAAAACATTTTCACAGAAACATGGCGAATACAATTACTGTTTTGGGTGAGTGGGTGTTGAAGAAGATATGGCACTTTACGGTTGATCAAACCAAAGGCAGCAAAGTACTCGTTCTTGAGGATGATATGTCGTATGATGGATTAGTTCAGATAGTTGAAGAAGAATATCAGTTAAATAGTTCAGTGCATAATATTCAACTTAGTTATGTACTACCGGAGATACTGCTAAGGAATATGCCAATTGAAACGCCTCCTGTGTTTTTGACAAGCGATCGACAAGTAAAAAATTACATTGATATTTGCAAATCTAACCCCGTCCGACTTTGCGTTTCAGTGAAAACTAAAGCTGAAGAGAATCATCAAGTTTCGCTCGTCAATGATTTATTTGCTACGAGTGGTGAGAATCATAAAGTTCAGCTTGTTGATGGGTTATTTGCTACTAGTGGTGATATTAGAAATCATGGAGATCTTGGTGATGCTGATACAGATAACGGTGGTGATAACAACATTCTATCTTCTAACAGTACGGACATTAAACTGGGTGAATGCTTTAAGAGCAAGTATGAATTGCAGCAAAGATTATGGATGCTTTCAGTAAAATATAAATTTGGTTGGAAAGTACCAAAGTCAGATACTACAAAGCTTGTTGTTGTGTGCAAAAATAATGGGTGCTCGTGGAGGGTCCGGGCAACTACAAAGGATGAAACAACAGAGTATTTCTGGATTACAAAATACATTGATGTGCATACATGTTCAGCTGAAAATAGAAGTTTCGCACTAGGATCAATTACGTCGAAAGTTATAGGCCAACTCATATTGGATCTATTTGGTGGTATTAGCAATGGATTAAAACCAAGGGATTTGGAGAAACCATTACTTAAAAATTATGGTTTAACGCTAACTTATCACCAACTTTGGGATGCTTTACAGCAAGCTCGTGAATTGATGAGAGGTTCTCCTGAAAGTGGTTATGAACAACTCCCTAAGTACATCTACAAGATAAAGAAAGCAAATCCTGGTACAATTACGGAACTAGAACTTGAAGGTAACCAAAGGTTTAAGTACCTATTTTTTGCCCTTGGTCAGAGTTTAAGAGGATTTGAATTTATGAGAAAAGTAATTGTAGTGGATGGGACGTTTCTCAAAGGAAAGTTTAGGGGTACTCTAATAGTTGCAACTGCTCAAGATGGAGATAATCATATATATCCTATTGCGTTTGGAATTGTTGATTCTGAGAATGATGCAGCTTGGGAATGGTTTTTTTCTCGTCTGAAATCAGTTATCCCTGATCATCCTAACTTGGTGTTTATCTCTGACAGACATGAATCTATTGAAAAAGCTATTGAAAAGGTCTTCCCGTCTGCAAATCGTGGGATATGCTTCTTCCACCTTGAGAAAAACATTACCACCAATTTTGGAGCAAATCGATTATTTCACTTGGTTAAAAAAGCTGGAAATACATATAGACGTGATGATTTTACCAATGTCATGGATGAGATACGTCGTCTTAATCCAAAGCTGAGCAAATACTTGGAAGATGCAGATATTCGGTTATGGTCTACTGCTCATTTCCAAGGAAACAGGTATAACATCACAACAACTAACATTGCTGAATCAATCAATGGACTTTTAAAAGAAGCACGAGAGTAGCCCATCGTAGGCTTTCTCGATCATGTACGGGCTACTCTAACACGTTGGTTTTGTGAGCGTCGACAAAAAGCTGCTAAACTTGTCACGGTACTTGTTCCATATGCTACTCGTGAAATTGAGAAAATACGTGAAGAGGCAAATACTCTTGCAGTGCAGCCTATAAATCTAAATCAATTCCATGTGACTGGTAGCTCACAAGATGTTGTAGTTGATATACAGAAATTGAGTTGTTCATGTCGTGCGTTTGATATAATGAAGATTCCATGCAAGCATGCCATTGCAGTTGCTACAAAAAAACAGATTCCTGAGCACACACTCTCAGATCCTTGCTACACGAGAACTTATCTATTTGCTGCATATTCCGAGTCCATATATCCTGTTCAGGGGATTCTCAATGATATCCAAATACCACCAGAAGTTGAGAAAAGTCAATGTTTACCTCCTAAAGGTCGACGCCGTCCAAGTCGACCCAAGAAAAAAAGAATTCAATCTTCATTAGAAATTGCAATGGAGAACAAGCGACCACGGAAAGAGCACAAGTGTTCAAGATGCAAGCTTTCAGGACATAACAAATCAACATGTGAAACGGCGTTGCCATGATATTTTTCTTGTTTTTTTTTTAATTAGTGTTTTCTTGGTTTATCTTGGTATTTCTCATATTTTGGATTTGTTTTAGTCTTTCTTTTACGAATTTCTTTTCCTATTTTTTGCTATCTTTGTTTAAGAAACTTATGATTATTAACGATGAAATTATGGCACATTCAATGATTATTAAAATCACTATATATCGATGAGATTTTGGTTTTTTGCTATTATAAACGGCGAAGAAGGCTTTTCATGGAGTCTCTTCTGTCTCTCTGAGACTATGTCTCGTGTTCCGATGGTTGTTTGAGACTATTTTTGGTATTAACGAAGAGACGATGCTGAATGAACGTTCAAGATCATGTATTTGCTGAGATCAACGGCCCACATTTGATTGAGTGAGGTGTCATAACCTACGAAAGCTACATGGCGGCATGCATGACCTGGATTTTATAAGCGTAGAGATAAATATTTGGATAACTTGACTTTGATTTTCTTTTCTCTTTTTGTTTTGTTTTTTTTTTATTTAAATCAAACTTAGATTTTGTTCGTACTTGAGTAAAAGTTGCCTCCACGCATAGATGATACACCATACTACAAAAAGCCAAACAAACAAAGTTGACGACGACCAACAAGTTTATCGAGGAATTTATAAGTGTAAAACAACAACAAAAGCTCAAGTAAAAGTAAAGGATACACCACAACTAACAAATTCAACGGGATGGAGAAACGCCAACCATTGTGAAAAACAGAATTATCCTTAACTTCTAAGATAGCCAAACCAAGTCTTTCAATTTTAAAAGTAATTTTTACATTCATAAAAAAGTACGAACTAAAAAAATGAAAAACTCTAGTTATCATCTATTACGAGCTTCATCGAAGACCTCTGATGCTAACTTTCTTCGAATATGACCTATGTTTTTATCAGAAAGACCCAACTTCATATCAGCATTCCAGGCCAAACACTCTATATACTTAATTGCATATACACCACAATCACCACTTTGAAGGTTCTGCGGTATCTTTTTGACTCTTCGTACTTTATACTTGGTGTCTGTAAGCCTATTATTACCTGACAATTTCCTAATCAGATGTGGAATCATGTGTGCATATGGAGCCACTTTTCCCTCCATATATTTGTCCTCCGTGTGCGATATCCGGCTATCGTATATATCAATCTGTCTTTTTACAAGTGAAATAGCCAACGCAGCCCAATGACCATTGTCAAGATTTATCACTGTATACAGGTCGTCCACGTCTATCCAAAACTTTTTATTTGTCTGAACATTTCCCGGCAGGGCCGGCCCTGATATTTTGGAGGCCCAAGGCAAATTTAAGAGATTTAAAAGTAATTTTTAAATTTAAAGGTTCTCTTTAAAAAATATATAAACTTGGAGGCCTATTTTATAAAATTAGGGGCCTATTTTATACAAAAAAAATTGGGGGCCCTAGGCGAATGTTTCAATTGGCTATGCCCAGGACCGGCCCTGTTTCCCGGAAACACACCGTGGTAGTAATCAATCAGTTGATGTCCCCAAATGTAGTCTTTTGTGTTCTTCAAAAACTCTTTGTACCCGCTACAAATTAAGTGGCTGAAATATGTGTCTAAGAAATTCATTCTTTCACTTCGAAATGGCGAGGGGTTTGTAAGCAATCTTCTCCGAAGAAATGTTAAGCATGCATCAATGTGCTGCATATACAATATTAAAGTATATTTAAGAAACTAAGAAAGGTCTAAGCAACATTTTATATAACTATTACTTACACCGCTGTGAAGCCATTTGGTTTCCGTGATTAGAATTTCCCAAAACTGTTTTCTAACTTTGTAAAGGCCAAGGTCAAGCTCATTGCTGTAACAAAATCATATTAAATACATAGAATAATATGAATAACAAAACTTATTGACAATATTTTAACTAACCTTTCGAGCTTGTTCCAATCATTCAGTGCATCTAGTTTTGTCTTATCGATAGGTCCAAACGGGTCATAGAATGACAAAGACTTGATATCCTTTTTCTTATTGCATTTGCGAGGTTTTCTATATGGCGCCAACCCAAGTTCCCTTGCATCTTTGTCCACCTGAGCACGTAATACTGCATTTAACTCATCAAACTTAGCATCGATCAACCGTAATTTTCTGGTTTTGAAATTCTTTTCCAATGAAGGAGTTGGTGACACAAGTTGAACAAAATCATCGTTATTCTCGACAGGTGGGGTCGACGACACAGATTGAACAGAATCATCCTTTTTCTCTAATGGTGAAGTTCCCAACAAAGTCTGAACAAAATCAATCTTCTTTTCCAATGGTGCAGTCGCTGACATAGTCTGACCAAAATCATCCTTTTTTTCTAAAGATGGAATCGACACAAATTGAACAGAATCACCATTTTTCTCTATTAGTGGAGTCTCTGACAAAGTCTGAGCAACATAAGTCTTCTCATCCAACGGTGAAGTCACCAACACAGTCTAAACAAAAGCAGCCTCCCTCTCTACAAATGGAATTGGCAACGCAATCTCCACATAATCATCTATTTTCTCATCACCATGTTTATTACCACCACTGTCCATGTTAGCGGAGCAACATACATTATTCTCGTTCACTGAAATCTGAGGAAAACGCTCTTCCAACTCATCTCGTAAGTCATAATCATATTTCTGCAAAATAATGACAAGAGAAACTTTTAACATAGTTACCATAACTAATAGAAATATATCATACATATCTTATATTATACATTACAGTATCAAGCGCTTACTCTCTAGTTACATTCATATGCATATTACGGTTCATCTAACTTTAAATATAAAACTATTAAGTTTAAGGTTACATTTAAGAAATACATGTGATAATCAAAAACCTTAGGCGTAGACAAACTTAAAAAGAAAAAATCAGAAAACCATAATTACTTCTTCTTTTTACCGACCTTGGTACATTTTCGGACTATGATCGGAGATGAAGCAGTTGACAACGACTGATTTTTTTCGCCACGAGGTTCACTTTGTTGCATTGCCTTCACTTGCTTCTCTAGTTCACTTAACTTGGTGTCCACACTCTTAACTTGTGTTTTCAATCCATCAAAACCATCAGAGATGGCTTTATGAAGCTTTTTAATGCATGAATCCATATATGGTCGAGTTACTAACTCCTCAGTTTCAGTCACCTCTTCTTCGTTTAGAACTCTAGACATCTTCCTTTTCTTTCGCCTCTTTTTTGGGGTTAATATCTCCCTACGTGATGGTCCATGTTTCAAACCATGACCAACCCAAATGTTTTTTTCAAACTTCGTAGTGCAAAAAATTTCACCGAGGAGATTGCTAACCAATGGGTCTTGGATCTCATCCTTCCATTGGGGTGCCAAAATACTTAATGGATTCTCATTTACAAGAAAAGCATTGACATCAACCTACAATATATAAAACTAATTAATAATTATAAAAATTATACAAAACGTTACTGCGAAAAACGCAACGAAAGACCAATAAAAATTGATATTCAAATTGTACCTTGTCTATACTTTGTTCAAGACCAAAATAGTCAAGTCTCGCTCTAGATCCCTTCCACTTTAACATTATAGACGAAGCATCAATTGCACCTTCTGCATGAGCCTTAACTTTTTTTGCAATCAACGGAACAGCCTCATACCCCCATATTTGGAGAACTTGGACAAAACCATCTATGGCGTAAGATGGATGACACAAATCATCTTTTACCTCATGAACTGAATCAATAAGAATCTTAAAAGCAGTTCTACCCCATGGATACTTCTCAAATCTAGGAATATTTCTAACCAATTCTATGGTTTCTCTAGGTAAGGGAGTTCCTCTATGACGAGCCATCAAAATTCCAGCCAATATCATCAAATATGCTAGTCTAATCCGATCGTCTTTGCTCCATCCACTACATTCCAAAGCCATTTCTTCTAAATTTTGTAAAGATGGATACTTTTTTGACTTTAACATCCTAGTCCACCTGCTGGGAATTTCTTCATTATCTTCCACATGATCAGTGGGATAATGCTCACATGAAAGCCCAGTTATAAAGCCAAACTCCTTTAGCGAAAAGCGTATTGGTTGCCCACCAAAAAGAGACCACAACTCATATTTTCGATTTGTTACTAGCTGGTTTGCAAGAAGAAAATGAACAAGGGTACCTGACCAAACGAATTTATTGTCCTTTGCTAACCGATAAAAAGCTCCAAACGGAGATGTGTTAATCCGATCTAACACATCGTTAAAATGCCTATCCCATTTCTCATCAAAGAGACTGAGACGAGAGTTGTAGTTGATATGAGACTCAAGTGTAGGCTCTGTTTCTGGTTCAAAGAGTTTTGTCGGTAGACTAAATGAATCTTCATTAGTAGTAGACATCTCCAACTAAATCCTGTATTAAAAATTAGTATAGTTAATGTAAGTGAAAAACATGTCGTGTATAATTTTCATCTTCAACGTAAGACAAAAAAAAGACACATTAGCAACATTATCTGACCTATACAATCCACATATAGCTAAAAGGTCCTTTAACGAAAAAAATTGATGAAGAACGCGTTTCGAGCACAAACCACCTAAATTCCTCATGAAACATTTTCATAGCGGATCTTAACAACACATATCACTATAACTGTAATTACAAACACCATTTACAATGTAAATACCTTAACTGCTCTCATAAAAGTACACACGACGTACGACGATGACGAAATTGAAAGAGACGCGACCTTGAAACCTTAACACCACATGTCACGAACTCTTCTGCAATTTACTTGAAATGAGAAATCACCTAACTTACACAATAAAAAATAACCGTAAGTTACCAGGAGTTTTGATGATGTGGTGTTAGTTCGGTTTTGTGATTGATGGCGTTGAATCAGATGACTATGAGACAACCAAATTCACGGGAGACGGAGGGGAAAGAGAAATGAATCGAGTCGGACCCAATAGTGAATTGCAATTGGAGATAGAACACAGAGAAATTACAATGGAAAAGTGAAAATGAAAATGAAGAACCACTCATAGGTGGGCTAGTGGTAGGAAGGATTTCGGGCTGAGGGTGAAATTCCCAATAATCCCGGGTTCGAATCCCCGCGGCTGCAAACACCTTAAGTGGCCACCGCAGACAATTTAAAATCGGGCTATGCGGCCTCCAGGAACTACTCTTGCCGCCTTCGGGACGCACGCAGTGGGCTAGTCTGGGCCCATTGGGCTTGGGATACCTGGGTTATCAAAAAAAAAAAAAAAAAAAAAAAAAAAAAAAAAAATGAAGAAGACGACGGTTACAAAGATGGGGGAAAGTTTTAAGGATTTTTTTAAACTTTACTTTTGTTGTTTTTTATTTTAATAGAAAAATATGGGGATATTTATGTTTTTTTTCGGCGGATTTTTTGATTAAAAAACCCAGTTATTTAATTTTGAAAGAGTTGGTCTATTTTAATAATTTAACTATAATTTTTGGCCTATTTTAATAATTCTCCCCTTTTTATTACTTGTTCAAGATTTTATATAATCACATAATATTTACATTATTAATGGTGAATGCTTACTTTTAGTATGATCCGATGGCTACGTATGTTACATGGCCCGAGATAATTTATATTGCCCGACATACTTCCTTAGGACTTGAATGGCCCGAGATTTTAATTTCAGAGTGTTTTATGATAATTAATTGGGACATTTTTAAATCAATCTACTTTTAAGTTGAAATTGGAAATAATAGTACTTTCGATTCTTTGGAAAACTAACCTATTCTGTTTAAGGTGACATTTATATATAGCCAACTATTGTAACGAATCTTATTCACGCTTATCTTAAAAGGAAAAAGATTTCATCAAAACTTTTGGTTGGTTTTTTTTGTTTACGAGCCCATCGTTAAGCATGAAATGATATACATATCGGGCCTCAGCTATTTGAGTACACACACATGGCAATAAAAACAGGGAAAAATTATTTTCCCACGAGAAGTATCACATCATACTAGATAGAGCCCATTCTATGACCTCGTCTTAGATGTCCACGAAAAAAACTTTCTCAACTTATATCTCCCCAAATCTATAGTTCGAAACCTACGTCTCCACCGAATAAATAGTTTTCACCTAATTAACCACATAATTTGGTTTACACTTTACCAAACAATCATTAACCACCTCAATACAATATTAAATCGAATTTAAACCAATTATAACAATAAAACCGGATTTAAACCAAAACCAAACAAATTTTCTTATTGTTTCTACTGCCCTAACCAAACTAATTTCTTACTGTTCACAATCGATCTATGGGTCTGTGTCGAAGAGATCTCTAATCAATTCACAACGATGGTTTGCGGAGGGGGTGCCGCGTTTCTCCGGTGATGCTTTCTGGTGAACCAGTGCGGCGATGTGGTGCGGTGGAGTGATGTTTCTCTGACTGTCTTGCTTGACGACGGCGGAGGTGGCAAGGAGTTTCAGCCGGCGGTTTTTCTCGACGGCTTCCTTGTTACGGCTGCTCCCTGTGGTGGTTTTGGTTGGTATCGTGAATCCACCAGTCGATTGTCGACGCTTTGTTTGTTGCAGCGAACTGCTTTGGTGGATTTTGCTCATCCAATATCGAAAGTAGGATTGTTTGTTCCAATTGGTGTTACGTCTGGGTTTGAAAATCGGAGCTGGGTTTTGAAAATTGTAGCTGGATTGGTTTGAGAATTGAGAGGTACTCTGATTGGGAACCTCGTGGATAGGATAGATTACTCCAATTAACTACCATCACTCCATCAGTATGTGTTAATGGAAGATAAAATTTTGAACTTTACTACTAGTTTCGATCTGATTTTCTCTCTAAGCATCTGGCTTTATCCTGACATAGATTTCGGTTTGAAATCTTTGTTTCTACATTTAGATTATTCTCTTGAATTGATATGGACAAGATTTCTTGGTTTTGCGTTTTGAGTATGCTACAAGTACAGAAAAGAATATCAAGTCCCAACAAGTAGTGAAAGTTCTCGTGAGCTTCATCGTATCGGAGCTTAGATACGTCATAGGAAGTAGTTCGGAGAAATTGATGGACTTTGAACCGCCGGTGGTGGTTCTGATCGTAGACGGCCTTCTTCTTTTCTAGTCTCAATTCCGGCGACATGGATCTGTAATTTGATTCCAGGTTCCCTTGATTTTATTAATTCGGTTTAGTGTTGGTTTTGGGTGGTTTGATATCGGTTTAGGTTGTAAACCGATTAAACTCCGTTTTATGGAGAAATAGGTGAAAAGTTTGGATTCGGGGAGATATAAGTTGAGAAATACTTTTTCGTGGACATCTAAGACGAGGTCATAGAATGGGCTCTATCTAGTACGATGTGATACTTCTCGTGGGGAAATAGATCGTTTTCCCTAAAAACAGCAAGTATTTTATCGTCTTTCGCTCTAACTAGGTAGATGTAGAACGCTAGAACTCATGCTTTCAAACAAAATAACGAATACAAATAATTTTGTTTGTGCCGTGAATATATTTTTTAAATCTTCCTTAAATGTACCTATATTGACATTGACAAAAAAAGAAAAAACCTATATTGACAATAAAAAAGACCACAATGCCCATTGCCCCATGAAATTATTGAAACTTAGAACATGTTCCGGTGATTTTTTTTAACGAAGGAATGACTTGATTATGAGAGATTGAGAATGATGAATTTTTTACCGCAAACATCATATTTTAGTGTACTTTTATATCAAACTGAAGTTCATTTGAATGGAAAATGAAAGTTTTAAAAATAAACAAAAAGATTCGAAGAATTTGTTTTCTTAGAAGTTGTGAAAAATCTGACTAGTATACAAGGTAGACAACTCATGGCAACGTTCAAAATCTACCAAAATACTGAAAACCATGGGTCAGTCACTATAAGATTTGAACTAGTCACTGCAACAAATTGATTTGATTTTCCTAGCAAAAAAAAAAAAAACAAATTGATTTGAATAATTAAGCATGATCATTGCGGTAATCAAGTATACAGTTTCCAACTGAGGCTATAAGAGTACTAGTTTCATCTTATACAGAAACACAACGAAAACTATACTAGTCTCTTCTCTTTGTTTTTACTTCTTTGAGAGTACGTACGCACTAATGGAGGTGTTGTTGGTTTTTATCAAAAAAAAAAATGGAGGTGTTGTTGGAGGTGCAATTGATGCGACAAACAAATCTAGTGAATCAACGTAATAACAGAATAAAGACAATTTGAACATGACCTGCCATATTTGTGGTTGCTGTGTAGTAATTTTGCCTAGTGCTGTAATCGCATCTATTACACCTGACAAATTTGATGGATTCAATACGTACGTGGCATTATTATCAACCGGCCTCTTAATGGGTGGCTTCCTATATTTTTATTTTTGGTTATAATTGAAAGTAAGGGTATTTTCACATTAAAGAATACTGATGATTGATGAACCAAGCGAAGTTAGTCTTTTTAATGCCACAAGCGAACTTAAAGGTTTAATGTAATGATAAAATAATAAATATAGTTTAATGTTAAATATTTTTTACAATAAATATGATACAAATTTTGACAAAATAACTTCCTGAAAAAAATATATTACAAATTGAATAAACCAAAATAATATTTGTGATTAATTATGATATGTAACTTAGTGTTTTGTGTTATAGCGCATTGTTGTATCGTTATTCGATTTTAAACCGTATAATACATGTTATTGAAAAGAAAAATAGAATAAAAGTTGTGATTTTGCAAATACCCTATTTATCAGAAAAACTATACACTTTTTAAATAGTGAGAAATACAAAAAAAAAAAAAAAAAATTGGAATTGAAATTACTAACAAAGAAGAAACTTGTGAAAAATAGATAACCAATTCGTGGTAAAAATACAAAGAAAAAAGAGGCATGAGTGGTATTAGAAAGTTAGACACTGAGTTATTAATGGACATTTAATGTTAGAAAATTAGAATTAGAGTTAATGGACACGGAGTATTACTCGTGGTGGTGAGTAAATATTTTGAATTATGGCATCTTTAAAATTTTGGTCATGATCTTTATTTTTTCTTTAAAGGAAATCGGCAAAGGACTGTATATATAGGCCTATGTATGACCGCACGATCTCTTTTTTTTTTTCTGGACAGAGGGCAGGGCACGATCTTGTAAGCGAGCATTGAATACTTCATACTTGGTACGTGTAACGTGTTAGTTACCGAAAGAAAAGAATAGTACTTGTACGTTTCGTTTTTAGTAACTTCTTCTCTCACCGCCACAAATTAGATACTTGGTACGTATTAATATACCTACCAGGCTACCACTCTTTAATTAGGTAGCCAGTGCACCATGCATGTTTTTTTTAAAACTCTTATTTTTTGCTGATGAGAATAGTTTTAGCATGGAATATCTTCAAGGAGATTTTGACATGATGATCACCCATATATTATTTAGTTAATACGTAACCAAATTAGTGTTTTTAGCGATTTTTTCCTAATTTTAATTAAGCATGCATATATGGACGTACGTAATTGTTTGTCCTAACTAATATATATATATGACGCACGTCGCAAGGGTAACGAGGTATAGCTAATTCTTATTTTTATATAAATTCGACATAAAGTACATGATAAACTGCAAACTAAGTAGGAATGGAAGTAGATAATGAAGAGAGGGGAGCTTAGATAGATATATGAATATGAAAATATTAGATACTCAGACGAGATGGTGGGAGAAGGAGAGGTTTAAATCCATGGCGTAAAGCAGCTTCCCATATGGCGTGGAGACGGAAGAAGTTGCAAGTGTTGCCGCAGTCATGCTCCTCCCATCCCTCAAGGGCATGCACTATGCCTCCTATTTTCCACGCACTCATCACCCTCCTCCCCAGCCAATTCTAAAACAACCATTCATTAGATTATGCACATATATATATATATATATATTAATTTATAATACAAGAGTAGCATATCCAAAGCTATATACCTCACACGAGTCAATGTTTTGGGCAGACTTGGGAACAAGCATAGCTGGAGTGGAGTGGTAGAAACAGTCCTTGCGGAGTTTTTCGGGCGGGAACTGAGAAAAAGGAATGAAGAGGGTTCCTTCTTTTGCCTCCATCTGCTCTTCTTTTCCTAGTCCATCCCCCACCAACCACACCGTTGAGGAATAACAATTATTGCTTGTGGACAAAACCAGATTCTTAACGGCCCCAGATTTGATGAGTTTGCTGTGGTCCTCCTCGCGTAACACTACCACCTATAAATAATCCACATTAATTTTTGTTTGAATTTGAGAAGCTAATCAGTTGATTCTATTTTCATGTATATTCAAATACCTTGACGCCTTTTTGGGATAGAGAAAAGACAACAGCCGAAGCAACCTTTGTGAAATTGCCTCTAAAGACAACTTCCGTGGTTCCCTTTGGAATGCTATTAACCACCACCGCAGCTGCCATGCTGCTTCCATCCACTAGCCTTATCTTTAACTTTGGATGCTTTTGCACGTACAATTCTCCATACCCGTTTAGCTCCTCCGTCTCATTAATCATGTGTTAATTAGTTACTTATCCAATAGTAATTCACCTAGCTATAGGATGACTTTGAAGTAAATAATGAACTTACATTGTTCATCAGGCCAAGACTCATTACTTTCACACCCTTTTCATCTGCTTCTAGGATAGCTGCCTCTATGATATTGTTGATGGACTCATGGTGGCGCTGTGATTTATACTGCCGCCGCATGTTTTGGCAAAATTAGTAGTAAAGTTTAGATGAGAATTCCTAATTAAAGGTATACCCACGAAAAAATATTTTTTTTGTTCATTTCAAGGTTTTTTTTTTGGTTTTAATGCGAAGAAAAATAAAGCATTTCAAGGTTATTTTGTGAAAAATGTTATTTTCTTGCTACTTATTTTGTGTGTGAAAATTTGGAAAATATTTGTTATGAAGTCCAACTTATAAAGTAAACCCGCGCGTCTGCGGCAAATCTAACGTCCACGTGTGTGTGTGTATGTAAAATAAAAAATGCTTACGTGAAAGCCAAACTTGGGAAGGAGGTGAGAGTGAAGGGTGAGGTTTCGGAGACGGTTTCGCTCAAAGACAAAGGTGCGTGAGGATAGAGCGGAAGTGAGGACGAAGGAGAAGAGGAGGGTGAAGGGCCACATGAAGTAGGTGAGGTACCATGGGGATCGAGACCACAAGGGACGAGAAGAGAGGGACGGGAAGCCAAGGCGCATTTGGTAGATGGAGTCGAGTGTGGTGAGGTGAGTGAGGTGGATGACGTCGGGTGATTCCTCCTGTCTCTCCAACGAATTCTCGTATAGGGATTCGCTGCACTTGTCGGCCGTTCCGTAGAGGTAGTCGTAGATTGGCATGAACAAAGAGTAGTTGGTCCTGAACTGCGTATGGTGGAGCGAGTGATACCTTCACATATATATTAGATGCCAAGTTATATATGAGTTCAAATCTTAATAATGTAGGTATATATAGTGTGGACGTACGAGGGGGTGTAGCAGAGGAACTTGAGGGGAGGGAAGAGGTGGAAGAGACGCTTAGGGAAAAACTCAAAGTTGCAGTGTCCCAAGTTGTTCATGAAGTCAATGTAAGTTACGTATGCAATGACGGAACCAATGGAGAGGATCCCACACATGGACGCCCCTACCACGGGTATGGCGAAGAGTAGTGTGTAGACGATGTGCTCGGCGAAGGGGTGTACCACAGCTGCCAAGTTTGATTAAAGATATATATGAAATGATGTAGTATATATAGAATATTTAGAAGAAAATGATGGATGAAGGTACATACAAGTGATGGGCTCGGTGACGATGGAGGAGTGGTGGTGAGAATGGTAGCGAGAGTAGAGGAAGTGGTGGTGTAGAGCCCTGTGGAACCAGTAGTAGAGGAACTCGACGGGACCAACGTGAAGCAGAGCCATGAGGATGATTCCGTCTAGTCTCCAGATGGGGAGGTGGGAGGCGCCTGGGAGCTTGATGTTGGCTAGATACATGAGGAGAGTGTTGAAGATGATTTGGTCGTCCCAAGTGCCCTCTCGGTCCACTTGCTCGAACTCAATGGGCTTGTCCACGATCTTCTTCGTTCCCTTAGCCGTCCTCTGGCGCGACACACTGATCCATATCTGGCTGTGAACTATTCTCCACAGCATCAGAGCCACTATCATCAGTCTCCCTAGGTCCTTCTCCTCCTCCTCAGCTGTCACGTACGAATGCAGGCTTGCCATCGCCAACGGGGCCACCAAGAGGTACTTGAAGCAACCAAGGGGACTCCATGGCCATTCTGTCAGAACTCCCGGCCTCGATGCCATCTAATGGTACTTGAGCTAACACACGAAGAAGTTTAAAGGAAATGCGTTTTGAAGTTAGAATGTTACATGATATATATAGAGGCATCATTGTGTGTGGGCTAGCCTATTAATGAGGCACACTATGGTAGTTGGTAACCAAAAAAAAAAAAAAATAAAGTTATGTTGAAAACTTCCAAAAATAAAATAATACTCCCTCTGTTTCAAAATGTAAGATGTTTTAGAATTTTTTTTTGTTTCAAAATATAAGATGTTCTCTATTTTTTATGTATAATTAATGACAAATTATTGAATTCAAGAAAGATAACTAAATAATATTGGTTTAGAGTTGTTGAAAATTGTAAATCACAAAAAATAATGCATTTTAAATATGGTTTCTTAATATGTGTGAAAATTCTAAAACATCTTATATTTTGAAACAGAGGGAGTAAAAAAGAGCCATGTGATGGGGCCTTACTTAAAGTAGATATTTTACAACGCTTATATTATTCTAGAGATTAGCAACAAGATGACAATGCAAAATAACACAGAGAAAAATGTTGAACAGTTCTAAAAAAAAAAAAAAAAAATTAAAGAGAAGGACAGAAATTATGTTCGTTTTTTTTCATGCCAAGTTAACAACTGTTTGTTTCCTTAATAAATTCGGCCAAAAAACGGCTTTTTCTCTTTCTATCAAACCCCCACTTCGAGATCATTCGCTACAATACCCAGTTGTTGTAATTTCCAAATTAAGAACCGATGATTTCTTCATTTAAACCGGTTTCTGATACGATCTGGATATCGAAGAGTGGGCCTAAGTTAGGCCTACGCTAATGGGCCTCACGTGTCAACAGGATCAACCAAATTTTTATCTTATCTACCTTTATGCCATTTGTTTTCTCTTATCCAATCCAACTCGTTCTCGTCACTGTAAAAGGTTTATCAGTTTCACCCTATTAACCGCAGTCGCCGGCGTAAGGCGATCAGTTCCGGCACAGCATGCAGTATTTCGTAGCCAAAATTTTGGTAAAATTGGATAATTATTATTTTATTTTTTAGAACTTCTGCTTTATTAATAAAACTTTTTAAGTATATTCACAATGTAATGCTTGAGTAATTGAAATAGGTACAAAGTTATAAAACAGAATAGGGCCAGGGCCGTGCCCACGTTATAGAATTTGAAACCCAATTGTTTTTAAAAGATTTAAGGGCCCAATATATTAGAAGTCTCATATATTTCTAGTAGTAACAGAAAAATTTATTTAATATTAATTTAGCAACTAATTATCAATTAGTTTAAACTATAATAAATCAAACGCTAAACAAAAGGTATTTGCTAATTGTTATTTGTTAAGTATGTTTTTATTATAGAATTTAAATTTTAGATTTGTACTGTAATTCTGAATTTGAAAACAATTAATATGTTCATCTATGTCACAAGAGAGATTAAGTAAATTGGATATCTTGTCTATCGAAATGAAACTGCTTAAAAGTGTTAACTTTGAAAGTTTGGTTACTGATTTTGTTGGAAAGAAGGAAAGAAAATTTATGTTTTAAAATTGATATATTGTTTTTGTTACAGTTTTTTTTGTTCCTTGTTTTTTCGGGATGATGATGGTATAACTTTGGAATGATAATAGTTATTTTGGGGCCTTTTTTTTTTACTGTTTACGGGTTCTAATTCTCTGGGCACAGCTCTAAATAGGGCGAAAAAAAAAGAAAGAATAGGGCATCCTGAAGTATTCTTTGTTTTGCGAGGACATCCGCTGGGTTATTGCAGGTTCTTTTCACCCATGTGAAGCCTGTTTTTTTTTTTCAAATTTGTTTTACCAATGATTGACTTCACGGACCCAGTTATGGACAACAAAGTTCATCTTTTTAGTTTTTACCATTGAGGAGAAGATCCGCTATTTCCATGTTATCGCCTTCAAAACATAACGATGCTATTTTCTCTTGGTACGTATTTTGTGTGTCAAAATTTGGAAAATATTGGTACGAAGTGCAACTTATAAAGTAAACCCGTCTGCGGCAAATAGAACCGTGTGTGTGTATGTTAAATAAAAAATGCTTACGTGAAAGCCAAACTTGGGAAGGAGGTGAGAGTGGAGGGTGAGCTTTCGGAGACGGTTTCGCTCAAAGACAAAGGTGCGTGAGGAGAGAGCGGACGTGAGGACGAAGGAGAAGAGGAGGGTGAAGGGCCACATGAAGTAGGTGAGGTACCATGGGGATCGAGACCACAAGGGACGAGAAGAGAGGGACGGGAAGCCAAGGCGCATTTGGTAGATGGAGTCGAGTGTGGTGAGGTGAGTGAGGTGGATGACGTCGGGTGATTCCTCCTGTCTCTCCAACGAATTCTCGTATAGGGATTTGCTGCACTTGTCGGCCGTTCCGTAGAGGTAGTCGTAGATTGGTCCTGAACTGCGTATGGTGGAGCGAGTGATACCTTCAACATATATATTAGATGCCAAGTTATATATGAGTTCAAAATATGTACCAAAATACACACAAAAGAACGTATTTCCATGGACAATAATACGTTCTTAGTATACTACCCCAACTATACCGCTTCTTCGGTATACACCCTAAATTTTTTGCCTCTCTTTTAAACATCCTAAACAATTTTTTCCTCTATAAACCATCACGAACTATACAATCTCTTCTAATTACAACATAACGATTCTAAATTGTGATTAGATTTATTAAACCGGAAATCACGTTTAAACAACCATAATTACGTCTCATCTAATCTTCTTCTTCATATTAGAAATCTCTATTAGAGCTCTTTTCCTCATTGCTCTCAATTTCATCCTGATGAAGATGGAATGGACCAGTTTGAGTTTGAAGTAGAAGATTCAGTAGGGAATTTTGTTGATGAGTTGTTTGTTGTCCAAAATGAAATTCTAGAGAATTCAGATGAAGATGATGATCCGATTGTTTTGCGAGATAGAGAATCCAAAGGAGCAGACTTGATAGATTATTTGAAATTGAAAGCAAGCAGAAAAAGAGAAACCCTAACAAAGATTTTTAATGTGAAGAAAAAGATTGGATGAGACGTAATTATGGTTGTCTAAACTTGATTTCCGGTTTAATAAATCCAATCATAATTTAGAATAGCTATGTTCCAATTAGAAGAGATTGTATAGTTCGTGATGTTTTATAGAAGAAAAAATTGTTTAGAATGTTCAAAAGAGAGGCAAAAAGTTTAGGGTGCATACTGAAGAAGCGGTATAGTTGGGGTAGTGTACCAGAGTCGACCCAATTTGTGTAGAAGTACTGCATGCTGTGCGACATTGTTAGTATAACTGAAATCATTTTATTATGGTACATAATCAGCTAACATTTAAATTTCAAGATATGTTTCAGCCTATATAATCTTACATAAGTTGTCAAAAACATTTGGAAGAAAAAAAATTGGTTGCATCCGTCAAAAAAAAATGTACCAGATGACTAAAACTTAGAGAATTTTAAATTTTAAAGAATTTATTTTTGGAGAATATTGTCAATTTGTCATGATAACGTTATTTATGAAAAGTAGTACACTGTATTCAATATGGAATTTTACACGTTAGATCATTTAATTCGTTTAAGAAAAAAGGTTCATAGTAAACAAAACTTAGATAATATTGTTTGATAACATATAAAAAGATGTTGAGGGAGAAAAATTAAGGAAACCAAATGAAAACTGGGAAAACGCTTGATAAGAGCTGCTGAGGATTGAACCATGGCTATCATGAACATCAGCCAAAACGAGAAGATGCCACTAGGCTAACTGGCTAAGTAACAACTATATCTCTAAAGCGTAGCCAATTATATTTTAAACCTAAAGCTTTCCATGCTTTATGAAACGAACGGATTTAATTGTGATTTTGCTGATATAAAAAACGTGAATCCGTAATTTTTCATGTCGCTTTATGAAAAGACCGGATCTCGCACTGTTGTTTTTGTCGCTCTCAGAGATGAGACGGCTTGATCTATTAAACATGACAACATGTACTTGAAGATCGGTGCAGCGCGGAGGTCGATTAAGAATATTGTTATTAGCCTCATGAATGAGGTTAGATCGGGCTCTCTTGGTATAAGGGAGTACACAGATTTGGTCGACTGCAATACGAGTACCACGTTCTTGTAGTGCGCGTCGTCTTTGTTGATGCTCTTTTAAGTTTATGTGTATGCATATTGTACTTAATTAGACTTAGTACCACGTTCAGACCAGACATGTGATGTAATATGAAGATGCCAATTATATTAAATTCAACATATTGACAATGAGGAGGGTATTTGGTGGGTCAGTGGGATTGGACAGAGCAGTAGATCTGGACATCTGAGGCGAATAGCGGCCATGAATTTTGACGTAACGCCAAAGAGGAGAAGAAAAGGTTAGATACTGATTAATCATATAGATTTAGGAACTCTCTCTTATTGATTAAGAAGCTTCTTTGTCTTTTAATTTGGTATTAACGAAGCTTTAATCTGGTTTAAGTTGGGCGGGGGGACACCTTCACGTTCACATAACAAGTGTCGGACGCTTTTTATTGTTAAAAGTACGAAATTTAAAGTAAAAGGACAACGTCATCTAGAAGCTCGTATATACAAGGGATGGGACTTTAGAGCAGGTGCAGCAGCGGCTCCTTGCTGCGTCCTAGCCTGGGACCCACTCGAAATTCAAGAAAACTCAGCGGGACGTTCCCACAAGAAGAGACGTCCCTTCTTTAGTTTCTTTACGTGGCGGCCCGCGATTGGTTACCTCTTTTTTTTTTTTTTTTTGAAAAAAAAACAAAAAAACAAAAATAATAATAAAAAATAAAAAAAGGGACGGGACTGAACTGTCGCCGCTGCACATGGTCTTACAAAGAAAAGAAAATAAAGAATATACTATTTCCTAATTTACTTACAGTTTTAAGGAAATAATGCTGATCTAATAGCTCAGATGACCTCTGGTGATTAATACGCTTACCAAAAGGGTACTGGGGATGCGTCGCTGTACTGTATGTACATCTGCCTATGCCCAAGGCCTGAATCAGACGTATCCCTGAATGAGACGTATCCGACAAATCACCTATTACGTTATTTTTATAAATAAATTTTGAGTTAATACGTCAGCAAAGTACTGCGCATTTTAAAGATGACTAAAAGAAACAAGAGTATTTAAACCTTATCTTCAAGCATTACGAAATTAATTTACGAAAACAATAGTAATACCTCTTGTTTTAAGTAAATAAGAATTAGATAAAAATATACATGTCAAACAACATATAAACGTGCCGAATCTAACAACATATAAACGTTTTATAACTATGTATGTAAAATTAAAACTTATAAATTTAAATTTATATAATAATTGATTAATAATTTTATACGACAGTTTAAAACCGTCTAATACCACTTAATAGTTCTTATGATCATTTAAAACCGCTTAAATTCATTTAATAATAAATATATATAATTTTAACACGTATAATTAATAATAATCTGCATGGTTTATGGTTTAGACCATCGTTTAGGCATTTTTTGAATATCTAGAGTTTAAACGGGACCCAGGCAACTGCTTAAACATTGTTAAACATGTATAAACTTAAATGGATGTATAACAAAGACAAACCATACTCGTCGAGACTATAAAAATAACACATCAGTTCTCTCCTTAATAAAATCTCAAATAAATAAACAAAGTCATGTCATCCACAAAATTCCAGGTACGAAGGCATCCACTTCCTAGGGTCCCGGCAAGAAACCACCGTATGATACACTCGGTTGTTTGCAGAGTTTCCACAAAACTTCACCACCGTGAAAGCAATGTACTCAGCCGTAAGAATGGTCCACCATTGGGTTCTGTCCCATCAAGAACCGACAAGAGCCGGTTTCTTTCTGGCGACGCTAACGGTAAATTTGGGAGGTTCGGTGGGAAGTTTGTACCGGAAACATTGATTTCTCGTCGGAGAGATCTTGAAGAGGAATTTACTTTTGTTTTGAGCAATCATGAATTCCAGGTTGGTTTTTCTCATATCTTGAGCTTGCCAAAAAAAAAAAACAAAAAAAAAACAAAGAAATTAATTGCGCAGTTAAAATTCCAACGTATATATATTTAATTTTTTGTTTTTTTTACGATATTTTATACTTTAGTATACTTTTAGGTTATAGTAAGTATAAGAGATCAGTTTATGTAACCTAAAATATAAGCATACAAGGATAGAAAACCTGGACACTAATTAATATGGTCATTAAGATTTAAGACATACGTCTTTAACAAAACGGATATTCCAAAAAACGTACGGAACGACACATATCCTCCATTTCTTTTGTTTTTTACAAAAGAAGTAAGAAGACACAAATTGAAATAGCGCACATGTTAAATAAAAATTATATAAAGATGATATTTAATTCTATTTAGCAATGAAATATATTTATATAGAGATTTTAATTAAAACATGATAACTGATATATAGTGTTTTTTTTTTCTTTCTTATGTGTGCTTTACTTTTAATTATAACCAGGAGGAGCTTACCACAGCGTTAAGAGACTACGTAGGAAGAGAAACGCCTCTCTACTTTGCCGGACGTCTAACCGAACACTACAAGAACATAGCTCGAACCATCGGAGGTGGGCCTGAGATCTACCTGAAACGGGAAGATCTTAGCCATGGTGGGTCTCACAAAATCAATAATACTATAGCTCAGGCCATGATTGCCCGGCGGCTTGGTTGCAGCCGTGTGGTGGCGGCCACAGGAGCCGGACAACATGGGGTCGCCACGGCGGCTGCATGTGCAAAGCTCTCCTTGGAGTGTACTGTTTTTATGGGAACTACTGATATAGAGAAACAATTCTCTAATGTACTTTCCATGAAACTGCTTGGTGCTCAGGTAACTTGCCGTTATTATTTAGACTTATAATCTAACCAAACCTATTGCAGCGTATATGTTTATCTATCAAAAAAAAAAAGAGAAAGTTTATTGAACATGTTGACCAAAAAAAAAAAGTTTATTGAACATATTTTTGTCATGTTATGTTTAAATATTTGCTCAGTTTTATAAGTTACGGATGTAGAAAGTAAGGGACCATTCCCATTTATAATGTATACTTTATTATACATTTAAGATTTACAAAATTTCAACAGGCCAAGTAACTGAGATAAGATGTTTGAGCAACATAGTTACCTGAAAATAAGAAAAGGAAGTACAATCTAGCAATAAATCTGATGTTGGTAATATTACCACCAAAAAAATCAATTTGATGGTTTGACCCCAAAAAAAAAAAAGTTGACGCAATTCACATAACATAAAATTTAATTTGATTTCTAAATAGATGAGTTTTATTTTAGATATATATATATATACAACAACAACAAAAAATTCATGTATCACT
Organism: Erysimum cheiranthoides; assembly: GCA_011420285.2. Taxonomy (NCBI): domain Eukaryota; kingdom Viridiplantae; phylum Streptophyta; class Magnoliopsida; order Brassicales; family Brassicaceae; genus Erysimum; species Erysimum cheiranthoides. The sequence continues at coordinate 21,693,022 of CM022176.2, read as the reverse complement.
TAAAAATTGTTTTATGTACTGATCTTAATAGGTGAAATCAGTGGAAGGAACATTCAAAGATGCAAGTTCAGAGGCGATTCGACATTGGGTCGAAAACCTAGATACCACATACAACTTATTGGGAACAGTCGTAGGACCGCACCCATGTCCGTTAATGGTACGTGAGTTTCAATCCGTGATCGGGAAAGAGACAAGGAGGCAAGCCAATCAACTATGGGGTGGTAAGCCTGATGTATTGGTGGCTTGTGTTGGAAGTGGCTCAAATGCATTGGGTTTGTTCCATGAGTTTGTTGGGGACGAGGATGTGCGCTTAGTCGGTGTGGAGGCCGCAGGGCTCGGTCTGGATTCGGGGAAATTAACATTCAGCTACTTTGGCCACTGGAGATGTTGGTGCATGTGTACCATGGTGCCATGAGCTATTTATTGCAAGATGATCAAGGACAGATATTTAAACCACACTCCGTAGGAGTAGGGTAAGTGTGAAAATTATAATCTCAAAACAAATTTGGTTGCCTGTTTTTAAATAGGATTTCAGACTAATCTTGGAGTTAGTTAGTCATCTCGGGTTTAAGCAAAGTCAAAAATAAACTAAACGTTTTGAACTGGAATAAATAAGTTATGATTTTAATCATATATATAATATATTCATCTAACTTTATATATAAAAAACTGGGTAAAGCGTGGCACAGATAGAAATATTTTAATAGAATATAATATGAATTTGATCTTTAAAATCACATCTTTACCACATAAGTAGTCATTGAGTTTGATGCATAGTTAATTAGTTATTATATAATATCTAATCTTATATATTTGTACAAGTTAAAAGTTACTTTGCACGTGTTTTCTATCGAAAAAAATGTTTTCACATTTATCACATGCAGCGCAAGTCATGTCTCGTAATCGGCTACGAACCGGTCTGATTAAACTGGATTTTTTCTAGGCCGGATAAAATTCCAAACTGATTATAATTTGCGGTTGTATAATCAAATTAATTTTAAAACCCAAGTAAAACTAAAGGAAGACATATATTAAGTAATTAGCTTCACATATGCTGATCACATATATTAAGTAATAAGCCTCACATATGCTTGATCACATGGTTGTAGATTACAGTATCCCGGAGTTGGACCGGAGATTAGCTTCCTGAAAGAAACCGGAAGAGCCGAATTCTACACAGCGACAGACCAAGAAGCCATTCAAGGTACCTCTACTAACAACTTACTACTAATGTTTTCATTTTAGTTCTTACTTCTTACAAAAATGTTATTACATGACATTAACCTTCTATCTTGTCAATTGCAGCGTGTATGCGTTTAAGCGGGTTGGAGGGAATAATACCAGCATTAGAAGCGTCTCACGCGCTCGCGTTCCTCGACAAACTGGTTCCTACTCTGCGCGATGGAGCCAAGGTGGTCGTAAATTGCAGTGGTCGTGGCGACAAAGATCTAGACACTCTCATCCAACTAGGCATGCCCACTTCTCTTCTTTGAGTCACCAAGATGTCCACCATATATATATATACTGAACTGTTTTAGAAAACGACGTTTGGAGACGAAATTACAACCATCATTAAAGATGAAATACTAACACATCAATCGTTATATTTCGAACTACTAGTTTTCACAATTCTCTATTAATTTCTTAGCCTTAAGATGTGTAATAAGATCCATATTTATAAATTTGTAATGAATAAGATCTGTAACTTCAATTATATATTCAAACAGAAAATAAGCGCCCGTCAATTTTGGACGTTTTAATTAAATCACTTTTACAATAATACTGTTGAGATATTTTTGATATACAGTATAATGAAATAAATAGTACAATATAATAAATTGGTTTTGCTTAACCAATCATTAATTTATTTGAATCCTCTATCAATCATGATGCTTAGCCTTAGCTTAGCTCATGGACACTCTCTACGGCCACCACCAGACGTAAATACCCATCTCATAGAGCTCACGAATAGGCACATTATAAGGGTATTTACGTAATTAAACATAATCTGAATTTTTCTCTTGTCGCTAACCTCAAAGACCCATACTTTCCCTCCTCTCTCTCTCTCTGCCCTCACCTCCTTCCTTACCCTATAAAAACCTTCTCTTTGTTCTGTCTCTTCCATTTTCCCAAGAAACAAACGGCTCTTTCTCATTCCATCAAACTCACACTTCGAGATCAAATCCCTTACAACAATACCCAGTTGTTGTAAAATTGTAATTTTCCCAAATAAGACCGATGATTGCTTCAATTAAACCGGTTTCTTCTTCCTTAACCGCAATCGCCGGCGTAAGACGATCAATTCCGGCCAAGCTTCAATTTTCTCCTTTGCCCATTATCGGAAACTTCCAAAAGCCTAATCCTTTTCCTCAAAAGCCTCTTTTATCTGCTCGGAGTTTGTCGAATTTCACTTTGGCGGCGGCGCAGAGGAGTGATGTTTTTAGGGTTGGAGCTTACGAGGCTGATCGGTCTCGTCCCATTGAGATCGGTATCGAAGTTCCTGACGAACAATCTGGGCAAAAGGTGAAGATTGGGATCTACTTCGCGACTTGGTGGGCATTGAACGTTGTGTTCAATATATACAACAAGAAGGTTCTGAATGCGTTTCCTTACCCGTGGCTAACTTCGACGCTTTCTCTTGCTTGTGGCTCTTTGATGATGCTCGTCTCTTGGGTCACTAGAGTCGCAGAACCTCCTAAAACCGATCTCGATTTCTGGAAAACTCTGTTCCCGGTAAAGAATCTAGCTTTCATTAGTTTTGTTGCTTTCATGAATTCGTCTGATTAGTTCTTAGAGAAAAGCTTGAAGATTTAGATAAAACTGTATATTCTGGAATTTGGAAGCTTAATTTGAGCAGAAATCCTCAAATTCAACATTGTTTTTAGATTAAGTGTGTAAAGTACTGATGGAACTGTGTGTTGATGGTTTGATTGTTCAGGTGGCTTTGGCGCATACGATTGGACATGTAGCGGCGACAGTGAGTATGTCTAAAGTTGCAGTGTCCTTCACTCACATCATCAAAAGTGGTGAACCAGCATTTAGCGTTCTCATCTCAAGCCTCTTCTTAGGCGAGACATTCCCTCTACCTGTTTACCTCTCCCTCTTACCCATTATTGGAGGCTGTGCTCTCGCTGCAGTCACCGAGCTCAACTTCAATATGATCGGTAATCAAAAACATCCATTTTTTTTGCCTTAAAAAGCTGTTGTGATTCAGTGAAGTGTTTTGAGTCAGGCAATCTTATGCAAGATGTAGATAAAAGGGTGTTTCTTGGTTTATTCAGGGTTTATGGGGGCTATGATATCGAATTTGGCGTTTGTGTTTCGTAACATATTCTCTAAGAAGGGGATGAAGGGGAAGTCGGTGAGTGGGATGAATTACTACGCTTGCTTATCTATGATGTCTCTTCTCATCGTCACTCCTTTCGCCATTGCTGTGGAAGGTCCCCAAATGTGGGCTGCTGGTTGGCAAAACGCTGTCTCGCAAATCGGACCAAATTTCGTCTGGTAATTTTTATGAATTGATCTTAGTACAAAACAAAAGAGATAAGTTTTTCGAAGAAGTTGATTTGAAACCTTGTAAGGTATTTGATTCTAAAAGTTTGAATTCAGGTGGGTAGTGGCACAGAGCGTATTCTACCATTTGTATAATCAAGTCTCATACATGTCCCTCGACCAGATCTCACCCTTGACATTCAGCGTTGGAAACACAATGAAGCGGATCTCAGTCATCGTTGCCTCGATCATCATCTTCCAAAACCCTGTTAAACCTGTCAATGCTCTCGGTGCTGCCATTGCGATTCTTGGAACTTTCATCTACTCTCAGGTAAAATAGACAGGAAAGGATATATAGGCTTTTCATTTGGACAAGGTTTCCTTATTTAGATGAGAACACGAGGGAGAAAAGCTGACACAATTATGATGCCCTTTTGTTTCACATTAAGAGATTTAACGAAATATATCACCATGAATTGGCCTCATTTTGGATTCGATCTTGAACTTAAAGCGATTCCTGTGAGTTTTGGTTGATAATGTTCTTTTGTTTGTTTTGATTCTTTGAGCAGGCGAAGCAGTGAGTAAGTTGAAGGAAGAGCGGTTTTCACAGGGGAGTTTGATGCACCAAGATACTGAGAGCAGAGGACGAAATAAGATTCCTGTGAAGATCTCAGGGGGCTCATGTAATCATTGGACCTTGAGCAAATGAAGTTAGAGGATCAACGGCTTAAAAATCTTGACATTCTGCTATGATTGTATTGTAGTTTACCTTTTTCCATTAGGATTCAAAGTCCAACTGATTGAATAATCTAAAGTATAATACAAAACTTACTGATTCAAAGTTATATCATATTTTCCGTTTTTGGAAATTTTGTTTTAAGCTCATTTCTTATTCTTTTCCCTTTTAAGGAAGTTCGTTCTCATTTTAAATTTTTCAAGAACCAAATCTCTTATATGACTACGACCCCCTGTTCCCAAACAACCAACGTTCACAGACGCGTTGAATTGCAATCAGTGGTTATTAGACAGTGGTCCATTTTCATCGAAAATGTGTACTGTTACCATAATTCTAGCTATAACCATTGAGATTTAATTTTAGTATGAAATTTATTGTAAATATCGTCCCTCCGTATAACAATAAAAGTGGGTGAGTTGCTCTCTCTCGGGATAAATCATAGTAAATTGTGAAGGTACCCAATGCCACGCACCTACAAACATTAATTTTTGATATTGTACATGTAAACTATAAGCGTTGTCTAAAAAGAAATATAGATTCTAGAAGACGTAGCTATATCTTTAAACGATGACTTGAAAAGTACATAATTAAATCGAAAAGAAAAAGTAAAAATAGATAAGGAAATTGACCCAATAAAGACATTAACACTTGGCCAACCTCCACCCGTCTCTGTTAATTCTACAGAGAGTAATTAAGACTCAGAGGCTTCTGTCTATTGACACGGACCAACTCATGGGTTTTACGAATATAAGAAAAGTGTTTCAGTTTTGTATTCTATTATTAGCATGATATCTTCTAATATGGGAGAGAAGTTCTGAACATTTGGTGGAATAGTTACTCATAGTAACTTCTAGATTTTGAAATTAGCCGTCTATAACTGTAAAAATGTACTTCCTCTTAAAGATATGTTTTAGACTTTTGTTATGTTTCATACAAGTTACAAGTTTTTAATGTAATTTAAGTTTTGTTCTTTCTAGTTTAATCATAAACATTTATATTTTAAAATGACAAAGGTTTATATAATTTGTGGAGTCTATCATCATTCTCGCAAATTAACTATCTTCCTTAAATAGGAAACCCCACTAGGATCGATAAACTAAACAGAGAAATGAAGTAGCTTCTATTTTTGTGTTAAATGAGGGGTTGAATATATCAATTTTTTTTTTTTTTTTTTTGGGGTTCAACTCTAAACTAAATAACAAAAACTATAACTAAGAGTCTAGCTAAGACTTGACGCTTGCAAATTTATTAGTATAAAATACTCATGCATCCCCCTAATTAATGTTGCCGATGAATTATGCGATGACGAATGTGTCCCCTATGACCATACCTTCAAATATATATATCACTATAGAAACCAGAATTTAATTAGATCATTAATACTGGTTGACAAAAAAAAAAAAAAGAGAGTCGATCAGATCTATATATAATATTGTCATACAGTCACACCAAAAAAAAAAAATAATATTGTCATACTGATAATTAATTACTAAATAGATTAAAATCTAATTTTAAACTTACACTACTATATTATTAACCAAAAAAAAACTCAAACCATATACCATTTATCTACAGTAGGTAATAGCAGTAAATGCACACAGATAAGAGATGGTTGGTGAGACCAATTTACTCGTTTGGTTCATGTGGCCACTGCCAGATTCACTTCATGACACATACGTGATACACATTAGTACACACTTTCTCTATATAATAACCCTAAATCTTTCTTCACTCTGAACTTGCCCAAAACAACATCTAACATTCTTCTTCATTTATCTCCCATCCTTCTCTCTCCAATAATAACAAACATGGATCTTACCGACGTTATCATATTCCTGTTCGCTCTATATTTCATCAACCTATGGTGGCGCCGCTACTCCTCCGCCGGAAGCAGCCAGTGTCGCCTGAACATCCCGCCAGGACCAAAAGGATGGCCACTAGTCGGAAACCTACTCCAAGTCATATTTCAACGTCGTCATTTCGTCTTCCTAATGCGTGACCTACGTAAAAAGTATGGTCCAATATTCACCATGCAGATGGGACAACGTACGATGATTATCATCACGGACGAAAAACTCATCCACGAGGCATTAGTCCAACGCGGGCCCACCTTCGCATCCCGGCCTCCTGACTCGCCAATCCGGCTCATGTTTAGTGTCGGAAAATGCGCTATAAACTCAGCGGAATACGGATCTTTGTGGAGGACTCTGAGGAGGAACTTTGTGACAGAGCTAGTGACCGCGCCAAGAGTGAAGCAGTGCTCGTGGATACGGACTTGGGCTATGCAGAATCATATGAAGAGGATTAAGACGGAGAATATTGAGAAAGGTTTCGTGGAGGTTATGACTCAATGTAGGTTAACGATTTGTAGCATCTTGATCTGTCTTTGTTTCGGTGCCAAGATTAGCGAGGAAAAGATTAAGAACATAGAGAATGTTCTTAAGGACGTTATGCTCATAACTTCTCCGACTTTACCGGACTTCTTGCCGTTTTTCACTCCGTTGTTTCGGCGTCAAGTTAGAGAAGCGAGAGAGCTGAGGAAGACGCAGCTCAACTGTCTTGTTCCGTTGATTAGAAACCGGCGTAAGTTCGTTGACGCTAAGGAGAGTCCTGACGAAGAGATGGTGAGTCCGATTGGTGCAGCTTATGTGGACTCTTTGTTTGGTTTGAACCTAGTCGAGAGAGGAGGTGAGCTTGGAGATGAAGAGATTGTGACTTTGTGTTCGGAGATTGTCTCTGCCGGTACGGACACGAGTGCAACGACGCTTGAATGGGCGTTACTTCATCTAGTGTCAGACCAAAACATTCAAGAGAAGCTGTACGAGGAAGTTGTTGGAGTTGTTGGCAAAAACGGCGTCGTTGAAGAGGAAGACGTGGGGAAAATGCCTTATCTGGAAGCCATTGTGAAAGAGACTCTCCGGCGACATCCTCCGGGACATTTTCTTCTCTCTCACGCTGCCGTGAAAGATACGGAGCTAGGAGGGTACGATATTCCGGCAGGGGCATATGTGGAAATTTACACTGCTTGGGTTACTGAGAACCCGAAGATTTGGTCGGATCCGGGTGAGTTTAGGCCCGAGAGATTTTTAAGCGGCGGGGACGGTGTTGATGCTGACTGGACCGGGACACGTGGCGTTACAATGTTGCCTTTTGGTGCGGGTCGTAGGATTTGCCCGGCTTGGTCTTTGGGGATTCTACACATCAACTTGATGCTTGCGAGGATGATCCATTCGTTTAAATGGATCCCGGTTCCGGATTCTCCACCCGACCCGACTGAGACTTACGCGTTCACTGTCGTGATGAAAAATTCTCTCAAAGCCCAGATCCTGTCAAGGACTTGATGGATATGTTTTGTATGCGTGTGGGGTAATTAACAATTAATTCCTTTGTACGTCGCTACTTTTAATGTTGTTTATGAACTATCTTTATCTATTCTCAAGGAGTGTATAATATATATTATATATACTATATAATCATATGCAGTTTCGGTTGGTTCGTGTGTTTGTAGGTATAATCGTTCATTAATTACGTACTTGAAATATTAATGTCATTATAATTTAATAAATATATAGTTACATCTTATAAGCGTTGAAGCTACATTATTATTTGTGTAAACAGTCTAGTCAAGTCTAGTCAAAAAAGAATTGTGACAAGAAAAGAAAAAAAAATCTAGTCAAAAAAGAATTAATATTTTAGATTCTATTTTCGATTTATTTCAATAATAAGTTTATTCTGTACCAAGACGAAATGGGTAAATCTGACGCTGACCTATCAAATTTAAATGAAATTGTCAGTAGTAAGGTGGACACTTAAATTCCACCCAAATATGTTGGGGGCTACCAAGGAGTACGGTGAACAACATTAACTTCGATAAAAAGAAAATACTTTTTATGACCTATCATAATATATAGTTGTACACCCAGTGAACTATATATATTTGTTAAAAATAGATTTTTCATTGAGAAAAATTGAAATTGTTTTTTGGCCACCGACCATTATAGTAAAATTGAAAGATGAATTCTAGTATTCTACTATAATATGTTTATCACTTTCTTTAATTTTAGTTGTCCATATAAAGAGGTTAGTTCCTATTCAAATTATTCATGTATAATATTTTTAAAAATATAGATTATATTATAATAAACAAACAATTAATGGTCGTTCACCCGATTGTCTTAAATTGCAAAACATTTCACACTGACCATTAAAAGATTATCGAATGTTTGAAATAATTTGGTATAATTGATCTAATCTTTTTTTGGTAGGGATAATTGATCTAATCTTCATAGTGAAATACAAGAGAAGGTGAAAATAAGTGAAGTTTGTGTATTGGCCTCTCACTTGGTAAATTAATGGGCAGTTGAGCATTATCGTATTTAGTATTTACACAAGCATAAATTTTCTAACCTCCAAGCCTGTCATTGGGCCAACCGTACATTAATTTTAGGGCAAATGATATGAGAAATTGATAAAAAAAAAACATTCGTTAACAAACAAAAAAGGATAAAAAAAAACCTTTTTTACGCATGTAAAAGTGAACACTGACGTAGTATATGCATTCGTCCTTTTTGAGAAGACGTTTAAACCACAACATGTCTTCAACTCATTTATTTGATTTTAATATCGTGTGATAGTTTTCTTCTTAGTTCTTATTTTATATTTTTTGACTGTTTTAATCTTTTTTTTTTCCAACAACTGTTTTAATCTAAAAGTAATAATTTTGGTTCAATATTAACGATAGGTAAGAAAATAAATTTTAACAATAGTTCTGACTGATATATTTTAAAAACGGATTCCCATTTCAAATTTGTATTTTAAGTTTTTTAACCAAATCCCTTACTCCTTAGTTTAACCAAGACACATTATAAGTGGAAAATATTTTTCTTTCCTTTTTTAGCAAGAATTAAATTTTGAAAAAATGGTCGGCCCGCTGATGTTTGAAATTGGTCAATGAGTTTGAGAAAGTTGTTTCGTAAAGACAAGACTTATTTAATTCTTGGTCGACAGAAATTATATTAACAATTCGACTTTAAATTAGACTAAGAATTGTTCTTAACAAACAAATCTGACTAAATTAATATAAACTCAAAATCTTCTAAAAGTTAAAATTCTATTCAATGAGACAAGGACATATTGATCCACACCGGCTATAGCTAAAGCCCTCTTGGCCTCGGTATACATTTTTTTTTTTGTCATCTGATTTATTGATAAAACTTGAAAGGATACATTGTAAAATTTGTAGACGTTATTTTTTGGGAGTAGATATATCGACTGTAGATAATGTAATTGTTCAGAAATTTTATTTTATAATATCCTGATTTCTGAAATCAAAATTTGAGATACAGTGGAAATATATGTGGATCTTTGGATATAGATTGGGCTTAAAATCCGTTAAATGGGCTTTAACATTTCAGTTTCCACTTGCGAAGTCCGTCGACTAGGCACATCGCCTAAATTCTTCTGAAGGAACTTAAATCCTCAAAAATCAGACGACGAACTCAATAACCCTGGCGACGACGATGGCTATGGAGCTTTCCTATGATATGATAGAGGAGATACTCTCATGGGTTCCATCTAGATCTCTTAAACGATTAAAATCCACATGCAAGCAGTGGGAAACACTAATCACAGAGCCAAGATTCATCAAGAAGAACTTATCACACATGCGTGGACGTGGGCAACAATTCACAGTCTTCAACAACGTTTCCAATTCCAAAGTGTCTTGTGTAGGTATCGATTTCGACGAACTCAATAACCCTGGTTTGAACTTGCAAGTTTTGCTACCAATTTCAAACCCAAATTTGTTGGTACAGAACATATACCATTGTGATGGTTTATTGCTGTTTGTCATGAGATCAAAACTTTTAGTTTTGAATCTTGTGTTGAAAGAAGCAAGATGGATCAAATGTGGATATGGTAGTGACAAGTTAAAGGATGTGTATGGATATGGTCTTGGATACATAAGTAACCAATCACCAAGTCATTGTGATCAGTGGCGGACCCAGAAATTTTTTTTACCGGGGTCAATTTATAACTAATATGTATTTAAAATATTTTAGTATTTTATATAGTATAGATATTTGAACATAATTTCTTTGTATAACTTTAAATTGCTTTTGAGATATCAATTTTCTTTGATTAAAAAGTTCTATATATATAATTACCAAAAAAATAAATGGACAATAGAAAGAACAAGTGAAAATAGAGGAATGAAAAATAAATCATAACAATTATTACCAGAGTAAAATAATGGGATGTAAGCCTATTTCCAAAAAAAAGAAAAAAAAAAAAGAGTAAAACATGATATCGAACGTGGGAATGGGGTGTCAATATATGTATCTCTAACCAATTTAGCTACCAAAGCATATTAATACTTCAATGAAATTTTCATATAAATATTTAAGGGGTGTCAGATGACCCCCCTCCCTTCTACGTAGGTCCGCCAGTGATTGTGATTACAGAATGGTTAGGTTTCGTTGTGGTGCTTGTCAGTTTGGCAAATCAAGAATTGAAGTCTACGAATTCAAATCTGATTCTTGGAGGGTTGTTGTTAATAAAACCTTTGATGGGTTCTTTGAATTACCAGAGTCTAGTGTGTGTTTAAGAGGAACTCCTTCTTGGTTAGGTTTTCTAAATGGTAAAGCTTTTGCGACGATACAGAGTTTCGATTTCTCTAAAGAGATATTTGAATCCTTGTTTCTTCCTCCTTCATGCATTGGGTCTGATAAGTTGGAGAATTCTCTCTCTCTAGGGGTTTACAGAGGAGATCGACTTTCGTTGTTACATAAATCACGCATAACGAGTAAGATACACTTATGGGTGATGAAGAAGCATTGGAGCAGGCTGATGACAGTTGCTCTACCTGAATTTTCCATGTGTCCTAAATATTCAAGTTACTTCATTGAGAAAAATGGTAAACTTGTGTTATCTATTCGTCACTTCAGGTCTATGAGCATCTACATCATGGGAGAAAATCAAGAGTGCCAAAAAGTTAAACATTCTCCTATGGATCCTTCAACTGGTGGCTCTGGTTGCTATTATGTTCCAAGTTTGCTTCCGGTTCCCGGTTTTCTCGAGGCGGGAAGAAGGTCAGGTATTCTTTAAAAGAAAGATTTCTGACAGTGGATTTAACAAAAAAGAGTAGGATAACATGTCATGAGTTTGAATCTGATTCAAAGAATCTTGTCATGTTTTTCTTTTGTTGTTGTACATGTTGTTGGGTTATTTCAACTTCTTATCTTATGACTTCATTTTCTTCTTTCCATTTGAAAACGTGTTATCTTTTCTTTCTGATGAAGAAAAAGTATGCAGCTTACATCGAGACTGGCCAGTTTCTGCTTCATTGAAAAGAATTCCAAGTTACTTCATTGAGAAAATTGATAATTCACCAGCACCAGTTCTTAGAGATGGCTACTTAATCTCAACGACAAGATTCTCTTCAAACTATCCCAACTAATTCCAAGTTTGACAGACAGGATTTTGTGCGAAATTACCCAGTCTCAAAACTTCAAAGCCTCATGTCAAATCGCAGATAAATGACGTTTTTTTTGTATGTGTACCTTGTTCACTGAGGCAATGCAGCTTCGACTTCATCCCACAAGTCAACATTTCTTGTAAACTTCTTTTTTACTTGTGCAATGAGCGCCTTTGCTTCACCAACCATCGAAAGACTTACTAGTCCATTAACAAGCCACTTCATGACACTAAAACTCGGAACCCAATTCTTCTCCATACTCTCTCTACAAAGGATCAGAGCTGTCTCAAAGTCTCCTCCTTTACACAAGCAATGTATCAGAGTGAAGTAACATTCACTATCAGGCTTGTATCCACTATTCACCATAATCATGAACAAATTCATAGCTTCATCCAAATTCTCCTCACTGCAAAACCCATGAATCAAAAGAGAATACGTCACAGAGTTCGGTCTCATCCTACTAGACATAACCCCATCAATCAACGCCTTTGCTTCTGCAGATTTCTTCCTTTTACACAAACATTGAACTATAATGTTGTATGTAGCAACACCTACATGAACACCAAATCCATTCATCATTCTCAATACTTTCCTCACATCATCATACTTCTCCTCCTTGTAAAAACCATCAATCATTAACCCGAAGGTAGCAGCTGTAGGCTTTATCCATTTCTTCTCCATCTCAGCAACAATGGAGTATGATGAACTCGTTGAACCTGATTCACAAAACACTCTAATCATTCGATTGTAAGTCTCGAGATCAGGTTCAATGCCATACATTTTCGGCATTTGGAGGTAGACTCGTTTCACTTCTTCGTAATCCTTAGCCATTAAACAAGCAAAAAGAAGAGCATTCAAAGATTTCACCGTCCTTGGGATCTCGTATTGCTCGAGGTTACGAAATGTCTGTATAGATCGATCAAGCATATTCGCTCGACCGTACAGAATAATGGCGCGGACTGCGAAACTCTCGGATTTGGGATTGGGTTGGTTCTGAATGAACCCGTCGAGAAGCTGCGATACAGCGGTGAAGTGTTTCTCTCTCGCTAGTGTGACGACCGCGACGGAGAAGATGATACGATCGACGTGGTAATAAGGCGTGAGAGAAGCGGATCGGCAGATTTCGAGGATCCGATCCGGATTATTCTCGGATTTAAGAAGGGAGAGAGTAGCTCGGCTCTTCTTCTGCTTGCTAGTGAGCGAGTTTAGAGTGAAAATAGATGAAGAAGAAGATTGGAATCGAAATTGAGTAACGTTCTGGAGGAGAGATTCGGATTTTGGAATGCGCAAGAGGAACGCCATTACTAGGGTTCATGATGTTTCAGATGAAATGATGGAGACGACGGTGGAGAGAGAGAGAGAGAGAAGAGGTTTAAACCGGTTTGGGATTTTGACGAAGTTTAATTTCAATGGTTTACTAGAATCACATACAGCCGTTCAGATAGTAAACAACTCATATCAACCGTTGATGTTTATCAGTAGTCACCAATTAGGACGGTCCTGATGAATCTAGGATGATTTTAAAAAAAAATATAAAAAAAAAGTTAAGGATCTAGTTAAACCGGGGGTTTGAACCCGACGTGAATCGAACACGCAACCTTCTGATCTGGAGTCAGACGCGCTACCATTGCGCCACAGATCCCTTTGTTGAGTTAACCTCTCAATATTAGTTATATAGTAAAACTATGTCTCGTTTATAGAAACCGCCGCTTTCTCAAAGGTTATCACCAATCTCTCTCATCTTATAGCATTGTTTGTTATCTTCTTCATCACAAATTTCTACGGTCAGAGATTCAAAGAGTTCTCTCTTATCTGTCTTATTCTCCGATCATGATGCAGCAGCCACCACCCGGAGGTATCCTTCCACATCACGCTCCTCCTCCTTCTGCGCAACAACAATACGGTTATCAACAACCTTCTCCTTACGGGATTGCTGGAGCTGCTCCACCACCACAGATGTGGAATCCTCAAGCGGCGGCGCCGCCTTCAACTCAGCCTATGACCGCCGACGAGATCCGGACTCTTTGGATCGGGGACTTGCAATATTGGATGGATGAGAATTTCCTCTATGGTTGTTTTGCTCATACCGGAGAGGTAATATTCTCAGATCTCTTTTACTTTTGATTATTATTTTGTTTGCTTTGGTGATTACTTCGTTCAAAGGAGATTTAAGGGTAATTTGATAAGTTGTTTGTGTATTTTTGTTGCTTCCTTCTCATCAGTGTTCGTTTTCTGTTTGAAAGATTGGATTTTTATGTTCGCTATTTTATTGGAATACTTTTGAAGTTTGAGCACTTTTTATGTGCATTCTCTTTCCGACAGTGAGTTAATGAGTGTTATGTCTGTTTTGAATTTTTTGTTTTAATGGTTTTTGTTTATTGGAAGGAGATTGAGGTTAATTTGATAAGTTGTTTGTGTTATTATTTCCTCTCTTCTCATCACTGTTCTGTTTCTGTTTGAAAGATTGGAATTTTGAGGATTAATCTCTCTTGTTTTATAGAAATACTTTGAAGTTTGAATTTTTTTTCCGACAGTGAGTTAATGATTGTTAATGAGTATTTAGTTTAACACAATCGGTATTCCGCAGGTTGTTTCTGCTAAAGTGATCCGTAACAAGCAAACCGGTCAGGTTGAAGGTTACGGCTTTATTGAGTTCGTATCTCATGCTGCTGCTGAAAGAGCTCTACAAACATTCAACAACACTCCTATCCCCAGCTTTCCGGATCAGCTCTTTAGATTGAACTGGGCCTCATTGAGTTCAGGAGATAAACGGGACGATTCACCGGACTACACTATATTTGTTGGTGATCTGGCTGCTGATGTTACGGATTATATCTTACTTGAGACGTTCAGAGCCTCTTATCCTTCAGTTAAGGGTGCAAAAGTTGTTATTGACAGAGCCACTGGACGTACAAAGGGATATGGTTTTGTTAGGTTTTCTGATGAAAGTGAACAGATACGTGCTATGACGGAGATGAACGGTGTTCCTTGCTCAACTAGGCCTATGAGAATTGGGCCAGCAGCTAGCAAAAAAGGTGTATCTGGTCAAAGAGGTATGCCTAGATCTGAAGGATATGTTACATTAGAACTGCTTTTGCTCTTGCATTCCCATGATTTGTTTAGATTTGTGTGCTGTAGTATCTATGTGACTAGGTTTCTCAAGTAAGAACTAGTTAACCGCCTTGTGCAAAGTATGACTCCGTTATTTTTATTTTCTCTAAAGCCGCATCCTACATTTACCGCTCAGGCTGCAGTAAATTCTGTTAAAAACTTAAAAGATAGAACTCTTATAGCACACTTGTTGTATCCTGTTTGTTTCAAAGCAGGGAGTCAAGAGGCTCTCTATCATCTTGAGGCCTGGAACTGATTTGAGCTGAAATGGTTACCCCCTTATTGAGTGCCCATGCTTAGGTCAGTTTTAAAGTTCATGTGTTGTCCTTTATTAGCCCTTTCCTTCACTTCAGCCCTGCTATGGTTCCATTTATCTTTTCAATACAAATTTTCTTCCCGTTCTCAGCCATTTAATTTTTTTTATAAGTCAATTCTTTTGTATTTACTTTTCTATTTCATTCCGCTCTACTTAAATTTCTTATCTTTCACTTGATTTACTTATATCTGTACATCAAGCTCCTTTCTACTGCTCTTGTGAGTCTAGATGTTTATCATTTCTGTTAGAAAGATTTCGTGTAACCACTATAATAATGGGTTTTGGTAAGATGTGGCAGTTGCTGAAGTGGCCAGAAAGTAGCTACCTAGTTTTTAATTTTTTCAGTTTTGACCTTTACAATCCTCTATACTTTGTCCGTATAGGCATTTCTATTAGTTCTCTACTACCTTGTTAAATTTAGCACCTTGATCTACTCTCCTTGAGTAGCCAAAAGCCTTGGGAGAAGTGTGATGCAATTATGCAAATGTCATTGTCGCTGTCTACATGCTCATCTTTTGTGGTTTATCCATTTTTAGTGCTCGCAAATGGAATGCTCCTATACATAGTGATAGACTTTGATTTCCTATATTTTTTTCAATTTCATAGTCAACTGCCAGAGAATACTATTTCTCCTTTTGGAGTTTGGGCAGTGTGTTGTATATGTATTCATGCACTCTTTGCATTTGATTTCATTTCGTTGGGAATTTTAGAGGAGGCTGCAAATGGTTTCTTCGTAGTTTTCCAGTAACTTTTTGCATGTGTAATTTACAGATACTGACTCCTTTCACTATTCCTGTGTTTTCTCGTGTAAATGCAGATTCATACCAGAGCGCTGGTGCAGGGGTACCAACTGATAATGATCCAAATAACACAACTGTGGGTTATATGCTCCTATTATATATTTGTCCCCCTCCGTTATCTTCCAAAGTGGCCATTTCTGACGCATTTTTATGCACAGGTTTTCGTTGGTGGATTAGATCCATCTGTTACGGATGATCATCTGAAGAATGTCTTTGGCCAATATGGTGAGATTGTGCATGTGAAAATACCCACCGGAAAGCGCTGTGGATTCGTTCAATTTTCAGAGAAGTAAGTCCAGTAGTCCACTGCTAGTACTGAAAACTCTTATCATTTGACCCTATAATAGTCTTTGGAATGTCAATCCAACAGTTTAATCATGTGCTTTCTGGCCAACCCTCGTTTTTCAGAAGCTGTGCAGAGGAAGCTCTTAGAATGCTGAATGGAGTGCAGTTGGGCGGAACAACCGTCAGGCTCTCATGGGGCCGAAGTCCTTCGAACAAACAGGTAATTGATTCCCTTTGCATATAAATTAGATGGTAGAAGGAAACAGCTCACAGTTGTTCTCGCCTATTGTCGAAGAACTATCGCTGCTGCTCAATCTAAAATAGAGAATTATGTAGTCGAGGCTATAGTTTTTAGCTGATAATAGAATCACCTAAAACAGTCGGCAGAATGGTTCTTGAATAGTCCACGAAGCTTTAGATAATCTGAAATGCTTTTTTGTTTACATCGATTTTTCCAGGCAGCGGATCCAAGCCAGTTCTATTACGGTGGGTATGGACAAGGACAGGAGCAGTATGGGTACTCGATGCCGCAAGACCCTAATGCATATTACGGAGGCTACCCTAGTGGAGGATACAACGGCTACCAGCAGACACCACAGGCGGGACAGCAACAGCCACAGCAACAACCACAGCAGCAACAACAAGTCGGGTTCAGCTACTAACCGCGAGAGTATTTCTTGGGTTAATGCCATCTGTTTGTTGTTTGCGTGCTTTGTTATGAACTTTTTTCCCAAAAACAGTTTATTTGTCTCTGTTTTCTCTAGGTGTGTTTCTTCTGCTTAAGATTGTTACTAAAAGTAGTGTGAAAGAGTTTTCACTCTTAATAATGTTTGTGCGATGCTTCTGTTTTTAATGTTTTCATTACTTTTTGAAAGAACGTAAACTTTGATTATATTTCAGGGTACGGTGTTTAGTTTTGAATGCTAAAACAATGGTCGATGAATATTTATCAAAATCTGAAGAGCTTGACAAATATTTATTAAAATCTGAAGAGTTTGACAAATATTTTCGTCGGAAAGAATGAAAACGGATCTGAACAGATATCTTGAGCACAACAAATCTCCAGCGTTAAAACAGTTGGAGAGTCTTTAGAGGTCTATGTAGAGGCAGTGTGGTATGTGTCTTTAGAGTTGAACATATTACAACAAATTATGTATCTCTGGACTCACATTTAACAGCTTTCAGCTTTGAAAATTATATAAACAACATTGCTTTGACCCTTTGTCCAAACCAATGGACACAGAAAAAAAGAATCTGATTAGTTTAGTAGATTTTGCAAACTTGTCGTCTTATATATTAAAATGTTTGTTATGAAACAAAATTTATATTTTCTCCTTTTAAAAAATTTCTAACTTTTTCAATGACTCTGTTAAATAAAAAATACTTCTTATATAAAATCGAAAAGTGTATTATTCCTAACTTATCTTCATTAATTAAAACCATTATTCATATATAAGTTCCAAGAATTTCAAACTCAACAAAAGTATTGATTAATGATTTGTTCCAACGTTGAGAGGAAGGTATATATACCCGATATATGATGAGTATATACAAAAAAAGGTTAAAAAATGCTAGAGTTCGAAATGTTATCTTATGAGTATATACTAATGACCTCATTTTGCAAGAAAATAAATTAAAATATTTGGACGGCAAGCTCGTAAATTGAAATGCTTATAGTTTAAGATGTTATTTTACAACTATAAATTCTATATGACCTCATTTTGCATAATTCAATAAGAACAATGATTATATTTATAGGCATTGCTTATAGATTGTTAGCTGGAAATTCATACTATTATTTTATTTATCTTAGTATATCTGCTATATTATCTTAATGATTTGACTTGTAAATTAAATTGTCTTATTTTTTTTTCCAATAAGAAATTATATATCTTGAGAAAAAAAAAAATATATACGAAACACGTATACAAGTTACAAGTTAGTGCACCAGCACTGCTCAATGCAATGACTACAAATACTTTCTCATTTCAACTCCTCTCCTCATCTCTCTGATCACTTGCCTTCTCTTCACCAAAAGTCGTCGTCGGAAAAACTCAAAAAGACGAAAATGACCCTCTTCAAGAGGCCATGTCTTTACTCAAAGGTGAACAAGGAAGATCCAGACGAGATACATCACCGACGAGCCAAGTTCTTGATTTACAAAACCCTTCAAGAAGCCGACGTGATTTCTCGGCGTGATCCTCATTCATCGTTTCTACGGCTGAAGCTTTATCTGTTGAAGATCAAGATCGGAAAGACGTTGACTAAGCTGCGTCGCAGCGTAGTATCCGCCGTTAGATTTGGTGGAATTCGAAAGCACTCTCAAGGCGGCGTGAGAGCGTTGAAGAAGCTGTTCCATGGTGGTGCAACAAGTGGACTAACTAGGCCTATCTTCACTCTTGAAGTTTGATTTTTCAAATTTTTTTTCTTTATGGTTTTGTGTTATCTATTTTTGCTTCTTTATGGAGTTTCTGTGTTGATCTCTATTACAAAAGTTTATCAAGAAATGTAATATGAATAGATCATGAGTTTTTGTTTCTTTCATAAATGGGAAAAAATCTTGAAATTGTAATAACCATTTAATTATATGATGATGCAAAAATATTTTATAAGACACGGATTGCAGATTGCTCTCTAAATGTGAGCTATGGAATTTGTGATCGACGTAGATTTACACAATTCAAAAGAAGCATTTTCAGTGAAAAAGGCATATTATTAATTATTAATTAAATGTAAAGACATGGATTATTCTTTATGCTTGTGACATACCAACAGATTACAAATTTATTTTCAGAAAATATTATATTTAAAATACCTTTTTAAAGCCAATTTATCATATATGTACTTACATATAAAACATTGATCTAAAATTTAGATTTCTTAGATTTTTTTGTCAACAAATTTTTTAAATTTAAATATCAAACATTTATTGAATCCGATCCCACTCAATTGGACTGTGTCATTCGTGCGATAACGTGACAATTTCCCTAGATTCTAACACGCACGACAAAACTTAACTTTAGGTCGTCAAAAAAATATCTTCGGGTTATAATTTAAATTTGAAGGAATACATAAGGACTTAACTGAAAATAAAAGTTTCTCTTTCTGCAAATTTCTATACCCTTTCCCTTGGTGTCTTTAATTTTTCTAATTTTGTATCCCCTCCTGCAACTTTTTTTTTTTTTCCTCATCTTCTTCGTTCGTTCACGTTGTCCTCGTCCGAAGTCATCGGAGGTCTTGCATCAGGTTTTCGAAGTTGCGATTATCGTCGGGTCTTCTTCTTCCCTTTTGATTTGATTTCTCCTTGACCAGCAAGAAATTCATAATGCGTATCTAACATATCTAAGATCTCTTGTCAAATTGCTTAGAACAATCTAGAACGATAGAGAATTAACTTCTGAATCCGATTAGTGTTAGATATCTCGTAAGGATTTTTTCACATTCTTGTGAAGTTGATGATCTTGTTTTGTATCAAATTTCTCTAGTGTTTGCGTCGTTTCTCAGATTGTTTCGGGTTCTGTTCTTACCTTTTATGGATACATGTATTAAATTCTATGTTGCTGCATTGATCCGATTGCTTTTCAGTTCATAGATTCTCTTAGTGTGTGAGATTGGTTGATGTGATTGTGGTTTTGCTTTTCTTATATGCAGAACGGAAGAGTTTGATGGACAGGAGGCTCATGGAGTAGAGATTTTATTTGGAGGTTTTTCGTTGTGCCTGAGAATTGGAATTGATCTTTTGACTTCTACGGAATTTGGTTTTTGAGATTTGCTAACATGAGTGTGGTGGGATTCGATGTTGGGAATGAGAACTGTGTTATTGCGGTTGCTAAGCAACGCGGGATTGATGTTTTGTTGAATGATGAATCTAACCGAGAAAATCCCGCTATGGTTTCGTTTGGTGAGAAGCAGAGATTCATGGGTGCTGCTGCTGCTGCCTCTGCTACTATGCATCCCAAATCAACCATTTCTCAGTTAAAGAGATTGATCGGTAGGAAATTTAGGGAACCTGATGTTCAGAATGATCTGAGGTTGTTCCCTTTTGAAACTGCCGAAGACTCTGATGGTGGAATTCAAATTCGGCTTCGGTACATGGGTGAGATGCAGAGCTTTAGTCCGGTACAGATATTAGGCATGTTGCTTTCACATTTGAAGCAGATAGCAGAGAAGAGTCTCAAAACGCCTGTTTCAGACTGTGTCATTGGGATTCCTTCCTACTTTACAAACTCACAAAGACTTGCCTATTTGGATGCTGCAGCCATTGCTGGCCTCAGGCCATTGAGATTGATGCATGATTCTACTGCCACTGCACTTGGATATGGTATATACAAGACCGATTTGGCGGCTAACTCCAGCCCTACTGTCATTGTGTTTGTCGACATCGGTCACTGCGATACACAAGTGTGCGTGGCATCATTTGAGTCTGGAAGCATGAGAGTTCGTTCTCATGCTTTTGATAGAAACTTGGGCGGGAGAGATTTTGATGAGGTTCTTTTCAACCACTTTGCCGTTGAATTTAAGGAGAAATACAACATAGATGTATATACAAATACCAAGGCGTGTGTTAGGTTAAGGGCATCGTGTGAGAAACTTAAAAAGGTCTTGAGTGCAAATGCTGAGGCACAACTGAATATAGAATGTCTGATGGAGGAGAAGGACGTGAAGAGCTTTATCAAGAGAGAAGAGTTTGAGCAGTTGTCGTCAGGCTTGTTGGAAAGATTAGTTGTTCCGTGTCAGAAGGCTTTGGCTGACTCTGGTCTAAGTTTGGATCATATCCACTCTGTGGAGCTAGTTGGTTCAGGGTCCCGCATTCCAGCTATATCTAAGATGCTAAGCTCATTGTTTAAGAGGGAGCTAGGCAGGACTGTGAATGCAAGTGAGTGCGTAGCTCGAGGATGTGCACTTCAATGTG
Organism: Erysimum cheiranthoides; assembly: GCA_011420285.2. NCBI lineage: Eukaryota > Viridiplantae > Streptophyta > Magnoliopsida > Brassicales > Brassicaceae > Erysimum > Erysimum cheiranthoides. Next base: position 21,671,896 of record CM022176.2, on the reverse strand, counting down.
CAATGCTCAGTCCAGTTTTTCGAGTTAGAGATTATGAGGTACGCTATTCTCTATATTTGAAAATACTCTTTCTTAGTTCTTGTTTCTTTTGGGGTATGCCGTGTGTATTAAAAACATGATGCCCCGTTTATACCTTTTGCGGACTTATTTTCAATGAATGGCTGATGTTTCTTTTGTTTATGCTTCCCCTATTTTCAGGTTCAAGATTCTTTCCCTTTCTCAATCGGCTTCTCATCTGATAAAGGTCCCATAAACACACCATCAAATGAATTGCTCTTTCCGAAAGGCCAGGTCTTTCCAAGTGTAAAGGTTCTTACTCTACATAGGGAAAGCACTTTCAATTTGGAAGCCTTTTATGCAAACCTTAATGAACTATCACCAGATTTACCGACTCAGATTAGCAGTTTTATGGTATGCTATCTTTCAGGCTTCCCTTTTTCAGATCTATATTCAGTCTATAGAGCTCACTGCATTTATTATGGAAATTTAAGTTTGTTGTGTAATGTTTTGTTAGATTGGTCCGTTTCATATTTCCCATGGAGAAGCAGCACGTGTCAAAGTAAGAGTTCAGCTAAATCTCCACGGAATTGTCACGATCGATTCAGCTTCTGTGAGTAAAATCTCATCAATCCTCTCCCGATATGATTGCCTTAATGTGTCTACATAGCTTGAGTCTAAACTTTCCATTTCTGAACAGCTTATAGAATATCACAAGGAGAATATAACTACTGAAGAGAAGATTTCTGAAAACAACCATCAATCTTCTGCTACAAAGGATGACACTTTGGACCCTTCCTCAGGTTCTACTGTAAGTATAGTTTAACACCGCCTAAAGAAATACAGTTCCATCCAAGAAGGCTGCAAGCCCGACATATAAAAAGTTGATCTTGAAGCATTGGCATCTCGGTTCAATTCTGAAACAATCAAATGGTTGATCCGGAGATTGTCCAAAGAATGCTAATCTGCAAAAGTCCTGAGATTAGTTTCTCTTGTGTAGGGTAATGAGCCTAAGGCTATCAAAAGAATGGAAATTCCAGTTGTTGCGAACATCTCAGGTGCATTGACAAAGGATGAGTTATCGGAGGCCAGACAGAGAGAGAACTCTTTAGTGGAGCAAGATCTGAAGATGGAATCGACAAAGGATAAGAAAAATGCGCTCGAATCCTTTGTTTATGAGATGCGTGATAAGGTATTCATATGGTTTTAGTAGACTCAAGATTTCGGTAAAAATGTTTGGTTCCCTTTTCAATAATTTTATCACTTGCAAGAATTAACATTGTGTATACGGGCAGATGTTAAATACGTATCGGAACACTGCAACTGAGTCAGAACGGGAATGCATAGCTAAAAATCTTCAGGAAACAGAGGAATGGCTATACGAAGATGGGGATGATGAATCTGAAAATGCGTACATTGAGAAGTTGAATGATATCAAAAAGGTAACTTTCTCAAAGTTTTGTATATAAAGATTAAGTCTCTGCAGATGACATTGTCCTAATTGCTGACTTATATTCCTGAACAGCTCATCGATCCTATTGAAAAACGGTTTAAAGATGGAGAAGAGCGAGTGCAAGCATCAAAGGATCTTCTGAAAACTATTGCAGATAATCGAAAGGCTGCAGAGTCTCTTCCTCCTCCAAGAAAGAATGCGGTTTGGTTCTAAACTACTAGACATAAGTCTCACTCTATGGGCAAATAATATGTCTTATAAGGATAAAGTTTGTATAGATGGCTATATGGTTGAGATTATATCACCATGATGTGTTTTTTCCGTTTTCAGGTTCTGGATGAATGTCATAAAGCTGAGAGGTGGCTCCACGAGAAAACCACAGAACAGGAATCTTTACCCAAAGACGCTACTCCGGAGCTGCAATCTGGTGAAATCAGAAGAAAAGCTGATGCTCTTAACGCGTAATTACAATCTTTCCTTTACTCTTTCAAGCTTTTTAACGGGTCTGGTCATGTTTTAAACTGATGAAAGGATGTGAATGTGTTTCAGGACGTGCAAGTACATTGGGAAATCAAACTCTCCTCCCAAGAAATCTGAACTTAATGGATCAGATGATATGGAGCTTGATTGATTTTTCTTTCTCTTCTTTCCTTTTTGTTTCTTTAATCTAAATTTTGTATCTCTCTATTCTAAATGGTAAAGAAAAATAAGGCGAAACAATCTCACTGTTTATCTCTCATGTTCGGTTGATTTGAAACGATTATTTTTCTCTGTTTTTTTTTTTTTACGGTTTAAATTTTGAAACGATTATTATCGAGCTTAACTTTTTCAGAACTTTCTCTTTTTTTTTTTTTTTTTTTGCTTCTTTTTTTGACTTATGGTGAATCTTTTGTTTGCTAATTACCTTTCAGAAAAAAGTATTTGCTCCTTTATGTCTTTCTTTCTATAGTTTTTAGATTGGAAATCAACTTCTATTTGACTATTTCTATTAGTGAATATTGTTAACCATTTTAATATATTAACCAGTTGGATCGATTGTGACATGTGCAACCTTTTGCTCATTAGGTGAATGTAAACTATTTAACTACTTCGATGTAATGATATCCGATTTATTTACGGTCATAAAGCTTTGATTCTAATATTTAATATGAGAATAAATTTTCTTCTATGAATAGCGTCTGTTGGAGTTATTTCTACGTTTAGAAAATTGGCAAATAGAAGATTTGCGATGAACGTTACATGATAGTCTCGTTTTAGAGCCAAAAACGTAAACTCATCATAGTTCCAAACTTAATTTTACAATGTGCAAACATTTTGTATGAGCCACTTGATCTGAAAAATTAACATAGTTAATATAAGTTTGGCTTCGTATGAATTTTTTAAGGCCTTCCTAATAAAACGTGATTTAGAAACGTAGGACTATAAAAATTTGCTAGACTTGACCAGTTGATGATTTTTGTCTTTGGTGCTAGTGGCGGGACTTGCCATAATATTATACTAACTTTTACGCTAACTAATTTTAATTCTCCATTTTATATACAACCATAAATCTAGACCTACATTTTTTAAGCAATAGTACACAAAACCGTACAAATAACAAGTGGAAGGGTGAGATCACCACATCAAATACGCGTGATGGTCAGTGGATCCGTAGTTGAACAAAAAAAAAAAGGGTGTGTGTGGAGTGTGGATCCGTATATCCCAAATTGAGATGATTTCCAGTTGCTTCCTTTGTTCAATCAAATCGTACGAGCTCGAATCTCAGACCTCTCCAACCATAAACATTTAAAATTGCCGTACCAGTTGGAATCTTTCTTTCTTTCTTTTCCGTCGAAGTATGTCTCTCAATTACAAGACAAAATTAGCCGATTTAGTGGAAAATAGACCAAACTAAAAGTCATATTGACTCATCTCATGTAAGAACAAAACTATACTATACAATAACAGAGTTACCCTTATTATTGGTCCTTAAATATATAGTGTGTTATAGCATGCGAATCATCATCTTGTTTCTTCATTTGATTTTTGTTTTGGGGTGTTCTTTTTTTTTCTTCTTCTTTTTTTTCCATCGAAACTAAAATAAATAAAAATAAAAAGATAAATGAGGTGAATGCAAACCATAATATTTTAATAACTTCAACAACAAAATGGATTTATGTCAGAAGGAAGCATTTAACTAAATCTTTGCAATGACCATTGAGGAAAATTAGTACTGGGGCCTGGGGCAAGCTCAAAATTTAAAAGCTATATCACATCGCAATCTTTGCCATATAAATCTTCGGCTTTTTATTTTTTTCTGTTCAATATATTGTGTTTATATTCAACTAGAGCACAATATTCTTCTAAGATTTTTACGAATTGTAAACTTAAACCCGAAATGCAAAAGAAAAAATATATATAAAGCGTTTGTAATATTTTACATAGGCGGCTGATAAACAAAAACAATATTGTATTTTCTCTTTAAATGTCAACATAACATTTTAATACTAAATAGAAATGCGTATGCAATTAAAGAAAACAAACAATGGAAGTCATATATATAGTGACATTCGCATTCGTGTGAAGATACTCACATTAGTCTTATGAACCTTTTTTTATATTTTATGTCAGTGTCTTATTACAACAATGCTGTTAGAAAAAATAACTAAGACTAAACAAATAAACTTGACTTTTATTTTTAATTAACTATAACATCACTATTAAAAAGTTTAATATGATAACACCCATGCTTCATTATTTGATTTATTTGGTACAAGAAATTCACTTTTCCACACAACACATCAACATATCATTCTCACTTATCATTATTATTACTTCCTCTAACAAAAATGTACATTGACTTCCTTCTCCTCACTTGACCCCCACAGAAAACTATCGGTTTTCGGATTCATTAATCAAGATTCCCATATCTCTTGATTAACTAATGAGGGTTTTATTTATTTCTTAATCAATTTGGGGAGAACCAAAATATATATCTAACCGACCTCCGAATCTCCCCAAGATAATTTTTTTTCTGAAGATTTAAATTTTTACTTTATTGCTTGAGAAGCGGAGTTGTGTCGTCCCACTGGTCCAATCGTTTCGAAGCTTTCTCCACCTAAATTTAAAAACCAAAAATAAAATTAAAAATCATCATCAATATAAGAACAAATTAACCCAAAAATAAAAACATACAGTATAATTATTGAATTTGTGAAAATATAAATGATAATTTAATAATTGACCTCTTTATCCCAATCAGTTCGGAAAGTGACAATGACTAAGATAATAGTTTGCATGAGTGTGCCCCCTATCATCCCTGTCCATATTCCCTGCACAAAATCATTAAAAAGGCAATTTAAATTTTTCTTTTACACCAATCAATCATTAATCGTTGATTAGAATATAAATCATGTATACTTATAATGATATTTACCCTAGCTCCCATATCATAGGTGAATCCAAGAACATAACCGATCGGAATCCCCACAATGTAATAACATCCAATGTTAACGTACGCCACATATGCTTGCCACCCACATCCAACGGCCACACCTATTTAAATCAATTAATTTTGTCATTATATCATTTATTTACAACCAATCAGTTATGTTTGAATTATTTTTTGATTTGATTTATTTTTACCAGATAAAACAGGTTGAACTCCATTGAGAACTATGGTAATGGCTAAGAAAGGAGAGAGGTCGGCAACGGCTTCAGCAACCGCTGGACTGTCCGTAAAAAGGTAACTGATGACGTTACGCCACGAAAGGATCACGATGGCTTGCAACAACGACAGTAAAAATGAAATTACTGTAGTTAACGCGGTTGAAAATGCCGCTGATTTTGGATTTCCAGCACCTAATTCGTTACTAACTCTCACACTGTCATAGTAAAAAAAAGAAAGTTGAAATACTATTTATTATCCATTTGAAAAAAAAAGAGTGCGTAAATTATTGAAAAAATGTTTATAAAACGTTTTTTTATCAACCTGACAGCTGCGTTGAATCCAACGGACACCATGAACGACATTGCAGAAATTGACATGCTGCAAATAAAAACGAATAATTAATTAATTAAGATAAATTAGTATTATGGCTACGTCGTCAGAAATAGTCAGTGATATGAATGAATAAACTTTTCCTTTAACAAAAAAAAAAATGATATGGCTACGTCGTCAGAAATAGTCAGTGATATGAATGAATCAACTTTTTGATTCTTGTCAAAGAGACAGAGAGTCAATAATACACTTTATCATCATATTTATAAAACAAGTCGCTCTAATAATAACTTAGGTCTTAGAGAGTAATCAACACTTGTTTTAGATTTACCGGCCACAGAAGTGCATGTCATTGTTTATCAAAGAAAACGACACGCATTTTGTGCTCACAAGAAACGTCAAAAAAAACACTGCAGTTTGGCTTTTAACGAAAAAGTAAAAAAGACACGTTCCGAATTCTAATCGCTGTTTGCTAGTATATTTCATTTCTCAAAAAGGAGATTCCCGAAAACTAGCCAAAAGTTGAAAAGTTTGATCGGAAAAATGATAGTAGTAAACAGTACTGTAGTACCATTATTAAACCTACATTCACTGTTCTTAAATCTATATTAATAATAAACAAACATCCACGTTTTTGCTTTTTAATTTTACAATTAAAGCTACATTTCATGGAAGGAACCAAAGTTTTGGAAGTACTGTAAAATTTCAATATTACTCGATTACTCGCCTTTTGAGAAAAAAAAAAAAAAAAAAAACTCAATTAGTACTAGCCAGCAAAAAAAAGTTTTCTATTTTCGGCTGTTATTATTATGTGTACTTGTGTAGTAATTTTTGTTTTTTTGGGACTTTATGTGAAGAGTATTTCTTAAAAATGTAAGAAATTGAAAAAACAAAAATAAAAAAATGCAAAAAGAAATTTACCAGATTGCCAGAGAATCCAAAGCAAGCTCAGGGTCTTTAAGAAGTCCGGCGAGGAGAACAAGAATCTGAGAATACCAAATTTCAAGGCAGATCATGACGGCGGAACCCGCCGATAACTGGAAAAAGTCCCAAAGACCGTCAAAAGCTTTCCAACTAAACCCATCCCAAGTCCGGCGACATCTTGGACTAATCTTTATGTAAATAATCTGAGCGATGACTATGATCCACCACGAGACACTGTGAACGACGGAGAGACCAAGTATGCCCCAACCGAACTTGAAGACTGAGAGCCAAGAGAGGATTAAGTGGAGGACGAGTGTAGCGGCTGAGATGTAAGCGCTTGGTGTGACGATGCTCTGTGATTGGAGGAACTTTTGGATGGGGAAGTTTACTGCGTAAGCGAAGATCAATGGGACCATACCGTAGACGAAGACGGAGGCCATTGATGCCACGTCAGCTTGCTCGCCTAAGGAAGTGAGGAGAGGTTTTGAGAAGATGAAGAGTAAGGTCACTGGAACTCCGGTAAGGACAAGAACTATCGTGGATCTTTGTAAGTAGACTCCGAGCATGTCGTATCTGTGAGCTCCGTGCGCTTGCCCACATAATGTCTCCACTGCACTTCCCATTCCAAGCTATCTCACCGGAAAAACAAAAACAAAAAATGGTTACATTCTGAAGAACAAAGAACACTTCAATCATTTTTCTCTGTTTTTTTGTTTTTATTCAAATCATGATGTTAACAACTTTCAAAGATCCTGATTCGATTCTACTGAGTTTGGATTATATACTGGAAGTGGCTTAATATGTGATAAAATGGAGATTTAATCAGATCCGTTTGTTTATGTATGTTTTTACCTGGTTTTATGTTTTTTTGTTTGGTATATTTTAAGAGAAATTAATGTAAGCGTAAGTAGAAGTACGTACCATGAGACCAATAGCGAACATATTGAAACCACTGTTTCCGAGAGAAGCGGCGGCGAGTTGCATACTTCCTATTCGACCGGCGAACATACGAGTGACCGTCGCCATGCCAATGTTGATGACGTACACGAAGATAGCCGGAGCCGCCAAGTGGAAAAGGTACTTCATCTCGATCAACGCCGCAAAGTAGATCCTCCGGAAATATGACAAATGCGTGTCCGTTAATACACTCTCCATCCTGAAGTCAACTTCCGATTTCGTCGACTCCAGCAACGGTTGCTGCAGGTTGTCCACGGCGGTGGTGGCTTCCGAACCCATTTTATTTTTTCTATTCAAAAAGAAAACAAATTATTTCTTTACTCACTCTCTCTCGCTCTCTTCGTTTGGTCTGTATATTTCTGCGACTTGGCTCAGAGAGTAGCTGTAATATAAAGGCGATTTTCCCGTGACAACTGTTCTGATTTTTTAAAAGGAAGCTGAAGAAGAAGAAAATAAGCCCTCGTTTTTATTTATTTAATAAATACATCCGTTTCATGAAAACTATAGTATTATACGTTTACAAAAAAAAAGCATATTATTTCGCATCATGTCAGCCGATCCTAATCGTATCTTGACTCATATGTAAAAGAACTACTGTAATAGAATAAATTTTTTGGATCAATATAATAGTATCGATTGTGTAAGGGATGTGAGTCCGATATGATTGGTACAATACATAGAAACAAGCTTAGTCCAGGCAAGCCTGATTAATTTGGTGGGATAGAACGGATCGGATTAACTCATTTTGCAAATTAACAATAGTTTTGCAACCCTATACTATATTTGTCACTTGTCAGAGACCACCGGCTTAATCCATGCACTTAAACAGATAATTCTTTTTAAATCTTCTTAAAGTAAGTTCTGGGCCAAACTCCATAATTTCTCTTACCATATCGAGGCGAGCCTTTAGGTAAATTTTTCTTAACAAAGTGGCAACCTTTTCATAATAGACTTGAACTCAGGGAACTAGACTTCTTTTAAGGAAAGTCTGCAAAATTCACTAATAAATCATAAACTTCCTTTTTTTTTTCTTTTTTTTTGTCGAAAATCATAAACTTCCTTAAATACGTATACTGTAGCTTATACTTTAATGCAAACAGAACACAGTTATATTTTAAAAAGGATGTTATACTTTGTTTACTTTTTCAGAAAAAATTGACGCCACAGATCAAATCATATATTAGTAATTGGTATACATACTTTTCTTTATCTTAAGCCAACAAAAAATATATGTACGGTTTAGTCATGATTCACAACAAAAGAACATTTTCAATTCTTCTTTACGAAACAGTTATATCATTTGGAAAAAAAAAAAAAAAAAAAAACAGTTATATCATACAACTTTAATCACATCATTTCACCTTTTGTCGTCGCAGTTTACTAATTATATATATTTTTTATAATTTAACAAAAAAAATATATTATATTCTTTTAACGATTGTTTGTCATACTATTTTGTCAACTATATTATTAGAAATTATAAGAAATAGTAGTAATAAATATTAATCATAACAATAATGTAATGACCATTAAAATATGTACTTCAGTTTTTTTTTTTTTTGGCAATATATTTTCTTATGAATGAAATGCTGAACAGAATTCGTCAAGTGATTAACAATTTTATCTCAGTGATTTTTTCCGCTTGAGTTTGATTCAAACAAATTACATGAAAATGAAGATAGGGTATAGATTGGAACGTATCTGACTCAACTAATGTTAAAAAAAAAAAAAAAAGAAATGCTGCAAAAAACAAAGCAGAACACGTGAATCTTTTGTACCTCTTCCCGTAAAGTCTACACACTCCAAAGTCAAGAGAGCAATTAAGTAACCTTTCCCGAAAATCAAAAAGTATTTTTACCTTTCCAATTTTAACCCTCTGTTACTTTTATATTTCCAGTTGCGTTCTATCTTCTGCGACTGTGGGTAAAAAAGCTCTTAATTTTTGTCAACGTGGGTAATACATTTTTTTAGAATATATTTTGAACAAAAAGATCTAAATTAAAAATGAAGATAGCTGTTTTTTTTTTAAAAGATAGCTTTTATAATTATAAAAAGATCTAAATTAGAAATCGGTTATTTTCAAAATTAAGAAAATACATTTTTTTGTCGGAGTTAGCTTTTATGGTTAAAAATTTACTTTTTGGGGTTTGGATTTAGAATTTCAGATTTATTTTTGGTTTTTAGATTGTAAGATTTAGAAAATAGGGTTCCAATTTAGAATATTTTGTTAATTTTTAAAGTATAACTATTTTCTTAATTTTGGTATAAAATATTGACTTTCTTAAGAGTTTATCATATAGTTAAGGAAATTGGGCTTGTTTAAAAAAGTTTTCAATAATTCACAAACAGTTTACCGGATATGGATGATTCTTTTGCAGATTTTCCACACAACATATCAGATTAACAAATTGCATTTAAGTCTTGTCAATGCTTACAGTGAATAATATACGTTGGAAAATAAGGCAGTTGCATCCTGGCAATTATAAAAATCAACGAATCACTCGTCTGGTTTTTTCTACGATGACCACATGCATGGCTATATTTTGAAGAAAAGAATATACATATTCAACTAATTTTCTTACATGATTAGACGATTTGGTACAGGATACATACATACGCCAAAATATTAAGACTTTTAATAAATTAGTAATCATAATCATAATAATTTATGTAAAATTATTATTTGAAACGGTGAATAATTGATTTATTTTTGAATAAAATAATTGATTTTTTTTTTAATAAAAATAATTAATTAATTTAGTATCGTTTGACTTGTTTTCGATTATAAATTATTTTTGTGTAAAAGAATACGATTAGTCCACACAGCCGTGGTCTAGTGGCGGTTGAGAATTGGAGAAAGGTTGGAAGGAACTAACCCAGGTTCAATTCCCCCTAGAAACAAAAATCATGGTTGTGTGGGAAGTCTGTCAATTGGGCCTTGGCCCAATTGGTTTACCTGATAGTCAGAAATGCAGGCGGCCTGACTACCCCCTGGCATTAGTCGGAAGGCATTCCAAACCCGGAACAGGCAGTGTGGTGGTCCTTCGGGAAGAAGTCCACTCTGTAGCACTTTGGTGCGTTCCTACCGGGGCCGACCGGATCAGCCGATAGGGTTTATCAAAAAAAAAAAAGAATACGATTAATAAAATTGAGTTGAAGACAGAATATGGATGAAATTCTTAACATTTAGACCCAAAAAACATACAGTTTTTTATTAAACAAAAAAATAGGTATATATATGGATGAGATCGAGAAGATTCGGGACTTTACAAAGATTAGCATGGATATGGTTTCCACAACATGATTATTATTTATATTCCATATTTTATATTATATATCTATCTAAAAGAAATAACAACTCCAACTACATGATCAAAATCAAAATATGTCAAAAGAGGAAATTGACAACTCTTGGTATGCTGGATTTTATAATCCAATCAATGATGGTGGGTACATGCTTACGATTTAATATAAATTTGAGACGGTCACCATTAGTTAAAGTTGTAAAGCAAAAATAATGTTAACGAAAAATGCTTTTACTTTTAATATGAAACTAATGAATTTAATGGCAAATTAATGTTCTAAGAACTGTATATATTAAAAAAAAAATTCAAACACATACTTATTTAATTGTAAAGATTTCCCTTATCCTCTGATGATTATCTATAAATCTCTATTTTTATCAACCCTGTGTGTATCTTAATTAGTTTCACCTTTCTCTTATGACCATGAGTCTGTTATTCAGAAATGATATGTACTTATGTAGCATACTTACAATGTGTATGTACCATGCGCTTATATTTCCTACATGTTTTACAAATCTTTGATGTCCGGAAAATTACTACTATTTCATCAAGCACATTTAATCGTATAGTTATGCTCTAAAAATAAAAGTTATTTTAAATATTATTTTAAACTAAATAATTTTATTTATCTGATTCATTTTATATTTTCTACACTATCACTAACTTGTATATTTTTTTTCAAATACAAGTATTATATGTAATTACAAGTCATAATAACTAGTACGTTTTAAAAAAACCAGATATGATGCATCCGACCAAAAAAAAAAAAACCAGATATGATGCACGTAATGATGTAACTGTGTAACCCCAAATCTTATACATGTATAAATATATTACATATTTAATTATATTGAGACGACTACTGCTATAGGCTCTTTAATATATACGAACACATATTCCCATGGGCCTTGGTTGTTCGGAATAATCTTAAATGAAAATGACATATATAAATACTCCCTTTACGTATTTACATACTATGTACGAGTGTGAGTGAGAGAGAAAGCGAAGCAAGAAATCTTATCAGAATTGTTAACACTATATATAGTAATAATAACCACATCGTAGTTGTTAGGCTATTTTCAGCTTGGTTTTAAGTATACAATGTTAAATTGGAGTGCTGATCATGACGCTTATCAGAATTGTTAACATTTAATTCAATGTGAAAGCGCACTAAACTTGACTGGGTCGAAAATTCGGAATACAAATATATTTTTCTATAGAGAAAAAACAAAAAAAACAAAAAACTGTAAGTTGTCAAAGTCAAAAGAGCCGTAATTTAGCGTTCAACAGTTCACGAACGGCAAGTAGTTAAGTGTAAGCACGTAAACACTCCGGCCAAGTTTTTATAATCGTTCAGCAAATAAATTTTGTTTGAAATTTTTTAATTAAACTATTTTATCGGAGATGTGGAACAAGGCTAGTATGGTTAAAAGAAAAAACTAGTATGCTTATTTTTTTTGGTTATGATTTAAAATATGTTCCACGAAAGAGGTGCGTGCATAAATAATATTGTTGAAATAAAGACAGACATTAGTTGGATCAAATTAGGATACCTACAATAGGCCACTTAAATCTCGAATAAATCTTGTTTTTTATTTGTTTTTCAATCAGTTTTTATTTTTGAGAATTTTCAGTCCCATCTCGTTTTATTCTATCCCATTTTATTCTCGTCCTATATTTTAAATGGAATCTAAATGAGGCCTTCATCATTTTTTTCAAATTCTCGTCTTATTTTAATTTCTATAAAATAATGTCCTAGATTTTCATTAGCTCACCCCTAATCAAACATTTAACTTCGAATATTTAATCCAAATTCTGATAAGAAAATTATTGTCTTTTTGCTACGCATTAATTAAACATATCCGTAAATTGTCCTAATTAAGAAAAGATGGATTGTAATGAAAAAGATCTTACATTGCACGTTGACCTGATTCGAGAAATCGAGTATTTTAAGGTACTGTATATAACGAATATAGATTTATCATAAAAGGACAAAAAAGTTCCCTAAAATATTTTCAGTAAGATATGATAATATGGTTCTGAATTTCTGAAGTTCATATTAATATTTTACCCGGTTCCTTTAAACGTTATCGCAATTGAATTTGGATTACGAGATAATAGCAATATTAATACAATAAGCAGAATATAACATTTTATCTTAAAAATTATTAATATTTTATTAAACCTATGCACAAAGTAGACAATCAGAAAAGTTTGATACAACGTCGAAAGCACTACAAAAGTAATCGAAAATATTGTAAAAAGAAAAACTTGAATCAACAGATTAGAGGTTAAAATTATCTGGTTTACTAAAAAGATTTACTGCTCAAACTTTTTTTTTTTTTTTTTTTTTTGTCAAACGATTTACTGCTCAAACAAACCGCGATATCTCCAGTGAAAAGAGTGGGAGATCTCTTTACTAGCCACCAGCCACCAAGGTAAAGCAACCAGAGTTTCCATCACCGAATCGGTTTGATCTATTACTTATTTGGTTTAATTTTAAAATTAATTCGGTAAGAATCGGTTTTAGCCAAATTATAAATCACCAAACTATAATCAAATATCAACATTTAATTTGAAGTATAATTTACACAAAGATAGTATTTTATTGTATATATACTAGATAGTTTTTTGGATTGCTTAGTATATATAACCATGAAATAACATTGATACATAATGCACATTGCTCATATTTTGAGGAGTATAACGATTTCTTGAGATTTGCGACTTATTTATATATATTTCATACGGTATTCTAGTTACTCGTCAATCAATACAGTAAAACATAAGTTTGTTTCTCTCCTGTGTTGACACATCATCATCTGTACTGAAGCAGGAGATGACACCTCAGTAAAAATCACTAGCCAATCAAAATATAACAATTAATATGAGTCAGCATTTTTTGGTCTAGGTGTACAAATTTTTTTTTTTTTTCCTTTCGATGCTTTAGTATCTAAACTCACGAGACCCGATCTCAATCTCTCTCTATCGACACCTGAAGGAAGTCCGTCGGAATCTCGCCGGAAGTTACGCACTTACGCTTGAGACCTCCATGGTACCTTCACCGTCGAGGTTTCTCTCTCATTCTCTTTCTATTATTCCCTTTTTCAAATTCCGACAATTAGAACTTAAAGATCTACATTTCATCTATCTAATTTCTTCATTTCGATTGTATTATTCTCGAATCAAACTTCTCACTGTGAAAGATTTAGGGTTTTAGGGTTTACAATGTGTTTTAATTTGAATACATTGACCATCCCTGTTTGATTTGGTTTACTCGTTTTTATGGTGTAAAAGAATCATCGAGTAACTCTGTTTATATACTTAAATTTGTTGGAAGGTATCGGAGTCTGATGTTGGACATGGTATCACTTCTGCCGAAGGATAGTAAGGTAGAAGCTAAGAGCAGTAAAGGTGCCACTCTATCATCATCAAATTCATCTCCATCGATGTTGATTTCACTACCTGTAGATGCATCTCCATCAAATCGGAGATCTGAGACTCAAAGCCGGAGATTTGGGTCATGATTTGATCGCAGCTAATCTGTCAAATCATGATTATTTGACTCGACCTGTGATCTCATTGCTTGATTCTTTCCATGACCTTACCGGATTGCCTTGGTAATACATAAAGTTCTATGTTTTCTGATTTGGGTTTGAATTGTATGATTAGTTCTTTGGTTATTTGAATTGGAACTGATTGTAAGTTTTTAGATTTCACCTCTTAATTGACAAATCAAAATTCTTGTTTTCGGTTTGTATTGTATGATAAGTTTTTTGCTTATTTCAATTGAAAGTTTCGAGTTTTCACTTCCTACTTGACAAATCAAGATTCTTTGTTTTAGCTTTGTATTTTATGATAAGTTCTCTTATTCTCAAAGGATGAAATCTTTGCTTTAGTTTAGCTGCTTAGTTGATTTTCGATCCGGTTTTTGTATTGTTTGGTTCGCATAAAGGAGAGGTAAATTAATTTCTCTGTTGAGAAGCTAACATCTTGATGAATACATGTAGTGAAAGATGTTTTACTAATTCTTTTCAAAACTTTTAAATTGAACTTTTGCTTTTTGTTTACATTCTTTGCAGGCGAGAAAGAAAATTATCAACGCAATGAAAGGGCATGTTGGGAAGATGGCTTCTGATCTGTTTGGAAGTGTGGTAAGTAGGCCTTTAATTATTTTTCTCTTGGAGTTTTTGTTTACCACTTATAGTGCTTCACTGTCGCTTTATATTCTTGAATCGGTGAAGGCATGATGAATTAGTGGGAAAGTGCTGTTGTTTATTGTTTAAGCTTGTGATCTCAAAATTGTCAATATGTTAGATCATCATTGAGTTCGATTTGAAGTGATATTGGGAGATTGGGTTTTTGAATTATGTTGATGCAATTGAGTGGTATGTATTTATTGTATAGTCGTCGAAGAGAAAAACCAAGGAGCCAAAGGTGGAGAATGTAGTCCGTATCACTGGTCAGCATCGATGATCCTTACACATTCATCTCTTTTATTCAGTTTCAGTCTTTGAGTAATCACTTGAGTTCTTTGCTGCATTGGCCTAATTTCATTTAGTAATATTCACTTTTGCTCTTTTGATTTTGATTAGGTGGAATGAAGGTGAAACCAGATAGGAATGAGAATACGCCTATGAAGAAGGTGAAGAAGTAGTTTACGCTGCTGAGGAAGAAGAAGAAGCAACAGAAGGAGTTGAAGCTGAGGGTGAAGAAGACATTGAGAAGAAGAGCGTTAAGATGTTGTCATAAAAGAAAGATATGTCCTGTGACACAAAGGCTGTTGCTCCTTTTCTCTCTGCTTATTGCAAATGGAGAGAAGTCATTGAGCAAATAATATGCAAGTCGTTTTTATCTTCGTTGGCTGTTGGCACTGAGTTTTAGTGACCATTTTTTCTTATATGATTTCTTAAATTGTAACAGTAGAAGAAAGAAAAAGAAACAATGGTTCAAGTACAACCTCATATTTCTGACTTTTTTTGTCCTCCTATTTTAGTTTTCTAATCTGTTGTAGTAAAGGTAATTGAATATTCTTAACCCAGTTTCAATATTTAATCGCTAATCATAGTGTGTTGTGAAAGTAATAATAAAAAGATATCAGAAATGTATAACCATATCTATAATTTTATAACATATAATTCTAATTTAAATAAAGAAAATGTATATTAGAATATATCCAAATCAATAAAAACATTTCCAACAAGTAATTACTCATCTTTATTAAACTCTATTTCCTAATTAATTAGACATTTTTATATTAAAAACATTAAATATTAAAGAAAAAACATCCCATCTATAAAAATAATTTTTTAAGGTGTATTTCAAAACAAAAATGTATATAAAATAATAATCTATAGATTTTGATGTTTTCAAATTTCTTTACTATTATCTTGAATATAAATATTATACAAAAACCAACAATATAACAATACATAACAAACGTTGTCGGCCCCTCACCGAAGGTAATTTAAATTACCTTTCTAAAAAAAAAAACAATACATAACAAACACCAAACAAAACTTTAACATTACAAATAAAATATATATTAAAAAAACGTAAGAAAAACACCCCGCAGCATCGCGCGGGTATTTACCTAGTATATTTCAATGCTAGAGTTATTTAATTTGCTCTTTCTTGAAACTTCAAAAACATAAGAATATGTTGTAAACCAAAAAATATGAATATGAATTTGAGCCTAATACTACTGTTACTATTAAGTTCAGATTATCACCAATGTTTATTTTGACACAGTCGAATCTTTTTCAAGGGCTACCTGCCATGACAGCTAATCGTCTAATTATTTTCAAGTACTTTTCTTTATTTGACGTACGTATGTATATATATCCGATCGTTGGGCCGTTAGGATACATTAATAGTAAATCCATGATTATTTTCAGTAAATTAATTACCCACTCATTAAAAAAGACGGTCCATGTGATCTCCTTGTAGAATCAAATTATCTTGCATATTACCATATCTTTCTTTCTTTCTTTTTTTTTTTTGTGATCCTAAAAATTTGTTTGTGTACCAGGATATTTATACAAATTTATGCATGCATGAAACAAGCTTATTGTATGACGTTAGATTAACAAATTATGTATTCAAATTAATTAGCGATTGAAAAATAAATGGTTATTTTATAGTGTTTTTCACCAGAGTCTAACCATTGGAACACAAGCTAGTCTGTATGTTGGGACCGAATTTGACTGTACGGTTTTGTGTAACTGGAAACATGCCAATAAAGACATGCTAGTCAGCTAATGTCGAAAAAATAATTGTTTTTTGTGTCACATTATTTTTTTGTTAAATTATCCTGATTGAGTGGAGTTTGTAAAGATCATTTATAATTTAACATAAATGTTTCAAGGTTTGATGTAGTCAAATCTAATAGGAATCTTTTATGTGTTATCTATCTCTGTTTTTACTCCACAGTCTCCAAATTCGACGGATCAGTTCAGAGATTCGATGGGAAATTTGGTGGAGAAGGAGAGAGATTCTGCATTTGTTGAAACTTTTCAATACGATTATACGAGAATCCTAAACGGAACCAGGGCCAAGATGATAAGTGGGCCTTCAAATTAAAACAAGCCCAAAAGACAAACTCAAAACTCGTGGGCGTGAAAGGAGAGAATTGTAGAGCAGAAACAAACGCAAAGAGTGTAAAACATTTGAAGAAAAGGAAAAATAAAGTTTTTAATATTGAACTAACATTTTGTCAAACAAAAATTGAACTAAGTTTCATATATAATTTATAGCAAATTTAATCACATAAAATATAGCAAATTTAACCTGAGCAATGATTAATGTAAAAAGTAGAAAATATTATAATTGAATACCGTTCTAAAAAAATAACCATGGAACGTTGAAAAGTTAGTTCAATAGATGCCTAGAATTTCTGAATTTGTAACTAGTTAGTAGCAACAGTTTTAGCACATTTACAAAATATAGCAAAATAAAACTCCAATAGATTACTAGAATTTGTAACTAGTTAGTAGTTTTAAGAATTCCGTGTGCGTAATGTAGATGTTATTTGAAAAGATCACAAGTGGCTCCTCGACATACACACAATTATATTAGTTTAAAGCGCAGCTTATCGTTACAAAGATTGAGATATAATATGAGTTGTGGTCAGAGATCAATCTCAGGAATATTCGAAGTCTAGGCACTAGTAGGGACAAAAAGAGTGCGTTTAAAATATCCGCATGAGTTGTGGCCACGAGCTCACTACGACTCAGTCTTTTTTTTTTTTTTTTTAATGGTTAAAAAAGTTTGAGTTACTTAGTTTTCTCCGTCAAGGAACAAAACAAAACCAATCCAGCGATTTTACTGAGTCCACGATTCTCCTCTCATATTCGGATAGGTCCCGGTTTTTAACTAAACTCTCTTGGTTTACACCAAAAAGAAAAAGGAAAAAAAACTAAACTCTCTCGGTGTTAAGTTCCTTAATTAGCCTGAGTTATATACATACTGATACGGTACCAATACCATCCAACACCAACGTTAGTCGGGTAATGACATGTTACATATTAGGATTGATAAGGTGAATAGCAAAAAATGAAACTTAAGTTATAACTCGTCACCGCATGAAATTGAGCGTTGAAATAAATGTCGGGTATGAAAAGGATTAGCATACAAAAGAGAGAAGAAGAGAGATATGAATATGAAAGACAGACTGAGATGAAAGAATATATAATGAAAAGAAAAAAAGAAGGATAAAACGTGAAGAAGAGATTGAGTTAAGAGTCGCTGTGAAGAAGCAAAGAGAAAGAGAGAAGCGATATGTAAGCGGAATAGTCAAAACTCAAAAGACTCAAAACCAGTTGTTCGTGGCCGAGCGCCTCGTGGTTTAGGATATGATTCACGTACGTGAGTCATCTTAAATGACAATTGTCAAAAAAAACCATTATCGCCGTTTTTTTTTTTTTTTTTTGACAACGCCGTTTGTTTTTCTTTATTGGACAGCTGAATTTCATTTTAGAAAATAAAAACAAGAAATATAATTTGTGGATCTAAAAAAATAAAAAAACTTGAAAATTAATAAATTGAAAAAATAAGGGTAAAAAGAGTAAATCAGGTGAGAGAAAGAAAACAGCTTTCAGTCTACAGCGACGATTTCTTCTCCATCGTGAGAGCAAATCTCCAGAGCCGTTTTGTGTTTTTCTTCTTCTTCTTCCTCCTTCGCTCTTCTCCACGCGCCATCTCTGAAAGCTCCATCATTGTGTCATCAATTGATTACTCCTCCAAAGTAAGCTTCTTTGATTCTCCTCTTCAAACCAATCATAGTCTACTTTTACTCAATGTCTTATCTTTATGTCCATCTTCACTAGCTGTTCACGTTTTACTGTAGAAAGTTCTAATCTAGATTTAGATCACTCGCTATTGAATCTGAACCAATCTGGATCTGAATTTAATTATGAATCGTGATTCTAATAGCAAAACACACTCTACAACACTCTCTCTCTCTCTCTCTCTTTTTTTTTTTTTTTGTTGACATTTGATGGATTTTCACAGTTGCAGTCATGGAATTGGATTCGGAGAACAAATTGTTGAAGACGAGTTTGGTTATAATGGCGACAGTTATTGTAGCCAAACTCATCTACTCCTTGTTCACATCTGGTTCTAAGAAGAAGCGTCTTCCTCCAACTCTTAAAGCTTGGCCTCCATTGATTGGAAGTCTTCTCAAATTCTTGAAAGGACCAATTATTATGCTTAGAGAGGAATACCCTAAGCTTGGAAGTGTCTTCACTGTCAATCTTCTTCACAAAAAGATTACCTTTCTCATTGGTCCTGAAGTCTCTGCTCATTTTTTCAAAGCTTCTGAATCTGATCTCAGTCAGCAGGAAGTCTATCAATTCAATGTGCCTACCTTTGGCCCTGGAGTTGTCTTTGATGTTGACTACTCCGTTCGCCAGGAGCAGTTTCGGTTCTTCACCGAGGCACTTAGAGTCAACAAGTTGAAGGGTTATGTGGATATGATGGTTACTGAAGCTCAGGTAAAACCAAATGATTGAAGTAGGACCTGGTTCTTTGCTATTATGTTCCACTGAGTAGGTGTTGTGTGCTTTTTTGGGTTGTTTCATATATAAATGCTTGTCCTTGTTCTTGGCAGGATTACTTCTCGAAATGGGGAGAGAGTGGTGAAGTTGATCTGAAGGTTGAGCTAGAGCGTCTTATCATCTTGACTGCGAGTAGATGTTTACTAGGTCGAGAAGTTCGTGACCAGCTTTTTGATGATGTATCTGCTTTGTTCCATGACCTTGACAATGGGATGCTTCCCATCAGTGTTCTCTTCCCATACCTCCCACTTCCAGCTCACAAACGTCGTGACCGCGCCCGAGAAAAGCTTGCTGAGATTTTCGCAAAAATCATAGGGTCTAGAAAATGCTCTGGCAAATCAGAGAACGACATGTTACAGTGTTTCATCGAATCAAAGTACAAATGCGGTAGACAGACAACCGAATCTGAAGTCACCGGTTTGCTCATCGCTGCTCTGTTTGCAGGACAACACACGAGCTCTATCACTTCCACTTGGACCGGTGCTTATCTGATGCGATACAAAGAGTACTTCTCAGCTGCTCTTGATGAGCAGAAGAACCTGATTGAGAAACATGGAGACAAGATTGATCACGATATCTTAGCCGAGATGGATGTTCTCTACCGCTGCATTAAGGAAGCGTTGAGGCTTCACCCTCCATTGATCATGCTAATGAGAGCCTCGCACACTGATTTCAGCGTGACAACTCGGGATGGAAAAACTTATGATATCCCTAAAGGTCACATTGTTGCAACCTCGCCTGCATTTGCCAACCGCTTACCGCATGTCTTCAAAGAACCGGACACCTATGACCCAGAAAGATTCTCCCCGGGAAGAGAAGAGGACAAAGCCGCAGGAGCATTTTCATACATTGCATTCGGTGGAGGTAGGCACGGGTGTCTTGGAGAGCCGTTTGCTTACCTACAGATCAAAGCCATATGGAGTCATTTGTTGAGGAACTTTGAGCTCGAGTTGGTTTCACCGTTCCCTGAGATTGACTGGAACGCAATGGTGGTTGGCGTTAAAGGCAAAGTTATGGTGCGTTACAAGCGGCGCCAGCTTTCTTAAAAGACAGGTTCAAGGTTATTGCAACTTTGGTCTATTCCTCTGCCTTCTGCTTTGCTTTTGTCTCTCTTTGGTTTTAGTTTTGTTGTTGAATGGTTCTCTCTGCTTCTTTAACTGTTCTTGCTCTTTAATTGACACTTATTTTCAAGCTTTCTAAGTTTGTTGGTTCTGCGAATGTTCTATAATTCAAATGGATAATTTATGCGGAACTTCTCATTTACTACTCGAATAGTCTAATCAATTAACAATACGAAGGTCAAACTCAAATCTGTTAAACTGTAGACGATCCCAAGATTTTGGTGAGTCAAGTCTAATTGCATGCATTTTAAAAAAATATATATATACTGGTAAAAAAATTGCAAATTTTACAGTTTGAAACATGCTTAAAAAAATGAAAGGAAACTAAAACATCTAGTCATCTACCATTAAACCAAAAAAAAATGTTTGATTGGTAAAATTCTATTATAGGAAGAAAATATTTGTTTGTGGCAAATATTTTGGGGGACTACTAAAAGTAAACTCTCTTATAGTATAATACAGTATAATATAATCACCTTCATTGAAGAATATAGGAAAACAACTGGTGACAAAACAACTACTAATTACTTATTGATTTATATAGGAAGATATCTATAAAATCCTTGTTTTGTTCAATGCATCCAAAATTATCTGATTTTTAAAAGAGAAAAGTTCATAACTTATTGTGCTTTAAACTAAATCATAAGCATTTAGTTCCATATATATGTACGTGTGTGTGATCAAAGAGTAATAATAACCACAATGTTGACAAAAAAAAAAAAAAAAAGAGTAATAATAACCACAATGAATATATATAGATAGGGTAAAGAGCCCAAATCTGGTACCAAATCATTGTCTTAAATGGTTTCGAATTCTTTCTTAATAATCTGCATTATGATGCAATGTAATTAGAGCTGTATGTATGTATAAATTCTATATATAGGTCCCAAAAATGGTTAAATCATAATTGTCGCCGTGTCCCTTATGAACGCCTTCTCACTCTCTCTTCATCGCCGGAAAGAACACATCTCCTCAGTCGACGCATACTCCAGCCACCGGAGACAAAAACGGCCACTGTTGTTCCGTCTTAATCTCTCTCGACAACCTCAATCAAAAGGATCCAAAGTCTCAGCGAGGAAGCTTGCGTCTAAGCTTCAAAAGCCTCCTCCTCAAGGTCAAGGTCACTCAGAACGCTTTATCTATAAGGTTTGTGATCATTTGGTTTGGTAAATTGATAAGGGATGTTGCAATGTGTTAAATTGATCTCAAATTTATATATTGAGCCCAAATTTATATCGTGATATCGTCTACAACTGACACACAGACACGAATATCTAATCACGATATTGCAGATGGAAAGCATAACGAAGTGGGACTTGGGATCACTCCGAACGTATTACTCCGTTGAACCTATTGAAAAGTTTCAAGAAGACGAGTTTCTAGACATTAGCCTCGTTCCTTGTCTTCAGGCCGAGTTATGGAAGGCTCAATCGAGAATCAAAGAGCTGGAGGCCGAAAAGTTTGGATCAGAGGAAAATATTAGATGTTTCATCAGAAACCAAAGAAATTGGAGAGAGGAAACCAATGATCCATTTGTTGATTACTTGAAGGAAAAGTTAAGAAAAGAGAGGAAAGAAATGGAAAGGGCTAAAGCTGAGAATTCTAGGTTAAAGAAGAAGATTTTGGATATGGAATCATCAGCGAATCGGTTGAGAAGAGAAAGAGACACAATGGAGAAGGTGTGCGAGGAATTGGTGACGAGGATCGATGAATTGAAGGCGAATTCTAGGAGGCTGTGGGACGAAACGGAGGAGGAGAGGCAAATGTTGCAGATGGCTGAGATGTGGAGGGAGGAAAGGGTTAGGGTTAAGTTCATGGAAGCGAAACTTGCCTTAGAAGAAAAGTATGAGGAGATGAATTTGTTTGTGGTTGAGTTAGAGAAGTGTTTGGAGATGGCGAGAGAAGTAGGAGGACTTGAGGGGATGAAGTTCAGAAGAGGTGAAGGTTTGATAAAAATGGCGAGATCTATGAGAGCTGTAGACAATAAGATGGACTTTGAGAGATTTGAGTTAGTGTCTCATGAAGATAATGTTTAACAACACTAATACCTTGCAAGAAAAGTATGAAGTTGATGTCCAAGTTTTTCTTTCTTTCAACAAACGCAAAATTTTATTGATTTAATGATTAATTAAAAATATTATCCATAACCATTGTAACAAAAAATAATTAATCAATCCACAAAAAGTAATAATTTATCAATTTGCAACAACCGGCCGGAACTAATCCGCACTACTACATAAATTCATGATAGAAGAATTAACGGGCAACATATACGATCCGATATGATTTTGGTCTACTGTGGGAACCTACGAAGACGACCATTTGCAACAACATTTTCGTAGTTTGGAATTTGAACCTCAAATATAAAGTAAAGAGACATTTGTATCTTTAAACCAATCATTAGGTCAGAGTGTTCCCATGATTTTTGGGACAGTGTTACAAGTATAAATTTACCTTACGCCTTTAATCATTGCATCTTCAGAAAAATATTTAAAAAGAAAAATCATTGCATCTTTAAATTCTAGAAAATTAGTGCAAAATGAATCAAACATTGTGATCAGAATTTTTCGTTTTAATTTGAAACTAGTATTTGTCAGTTAGATACCAGTGAGATTATCAATGTCATCCTCTAGCTCTCGGATGTCTCGGATGTCTTTTAAGTTTTGTAGTCATATATATCAATGTTGCACTCCCTTCATGGCATATGTATATTTTTTGTTTTCTTAGAAACATTTTTTGTTTTCTTTTTCTTTTGTCACTTGTTTTGTTTGTTTCTTTATAAAATGTATATAATAAATATCATATAATTTGTCTATTTTATTTTTTGGTTGTTAACGATCCATGGAATCTTCAATCTAGAGATCCAATCTTTGGCCAGCGTTACGGCTTTGCACATGGCCAATCATGTTATTTTCTTTATATTTTCCAACTCCAAAAATTCCATTTCCCAATTGAATTAATAAATTTAAAAACTAGAAGAATCTAGCTTGTCCCGCTTCTGCCGGTTTAGAAGATTTGTAATCTCTTTACATTTCTAAGAATTGAACTTAAAAATTAGATATCCCACATGAGAAAGTTTCCATTGCCATTGTCATAAAAACAGAAATGATATACCAGCCTCCTTGAGGTTACTCACGATAGACATAATATAGGATCGGAAGACTCTGATGATTCAATTGCTTGGTGCATTTCACACAGAACAAACAGATGTAAGTCTTTTCTTGCATAGGATTGGATCATTTGTTTCATATCGTGACAAATATGATAAATAGTAACCACTCATAGGTGGGCCAGTGGTAGGAAGGATTTCGGGCTGAGGGTGAAATTCCCAATAATCCCGGGTTCGAATCCCCACGGCTGCAAACACCTTAAGTGGCCACCGCAGACAATTTAAAATCGGGCTATGCGGCCTCCAGGAACTACTCTTGCCGCCTTCGGGACGCATGCAGTGGGTTAGTCTGGACCCATTGGGCTTGGGATACATGGGTTATCCAAAAAAAAAAAAAAAATAGCGTATTTAACTATTTCGATTATTATAAAATACATTAAGGTATATTTTCCCTAGCTAGAGGTGGTGGGGTCTATTGTGGGGTAGTGAGTGACAACAACATAATGACTTGTTCGTCTATCAAAAAGACAACTACCTGAGTTATTAACTTATTATACTAATAATCTCGTCAAATTATTGGACAAAAGAAAATACGTCAAGTTAAAACTGTATCCCTACATTGATTTAGACGTATAATATAGTTTATATCGATATTTTCAGTGATTTTTCCTTTTTATTGTATCATCTTTTTCACTATTTTTGTGTATCTCTACTTATATATTTTATTTTAGGTATTTATTATTTTCTCTTAAGCATTATTGAGTGGAATATACAATAGTGGAACCACTCAATGACTCATCTATAGTATATCATATATGTGACTCTGATGGATTTACAAACGTAAGAATATTCTTTCAATGTGTAACATAATATTTGAATTTGAAGACACTCAAATATTTGAATGTCTTTTCTCACATGTTAACCTAAGTAAACGTGGATAAATCAAACACTGAATTTTCCCATCTGTTATTTATAATTTTCTATGATCTAAATTGAGAAAAGTACACAAAAAGTTTATTTTGTAAAATTATCGATTTTATTCATATTTGAAAGACTATTTGTTTACGAAAAACATGGCATGGACACTTCTTTTTTTTGATAAGGGGAGGGGGAGACAAGTCCCCCCCAATTTATTAAAACTTTAAAAAATTAAACACAAATTTGCCGTGGAAACGAAGTTCCATGCGCATCGTCTGCTAAAATCGAAACAACAATAGTAGAAACAGAATCAAAAGAATGGAAACCTAATGGAAGAGAAAACGCATGGACACTTCTGTCTCGTAATGAATTCTGTTGAAATACAAATACTTGAAGAAATTAGCTAGTCTAATTTACATACGTGATAGAACAAGCATAAAACGGATATTTAAGAGAGAGATATATTTAACATTCTATACTAACTATCTTTCAAAAAAGGATTAGAAGTTTTCTATTTTTAAAGATGAACTATTTTGCTACTCTTCTAAATGAATATCCTAAATTATTTATAAGAAGATTGTTCAAAAGGGGGAAATAGAAATGAAAAGTAAGCTCTGTAAAATTATAAACAAAACGTAGCAGCTATGTTTACGAATAGGAAGTATGTATGATACTCTTCTGTCTCTCATTCTCAGCCGTTCAATGTGGCACAGTGGGGTCCTTCTCTGGCTTTGTACTTAGTTCGTCACAAGTGGATTACCTGCTTTTAGTTTTTAATTAGGAGTTATTATTGAATTAATAATGCGAGACCATTTGATTAACAATCAACAGATTAATTTTTTTTTTTGACATCATCAACAGATTGATTAATTAATTAATTAATGGTTATAAGTGTGATATATACTTTAGATATTCTAGGTTCCACTTTGGGTTTAAACACTGAGTTCTCATCAAAATTAACAGATGTACGTATGATTCCCTTCAACTTGGTCGAAGTTTATACTCTTCACAACAAAATAAATTAAAGTTGTAATCTTTGTTTAGTTATAATTGTATCATGTATACGCAAAGGTTACCAAAAAAAAAAAAACATATATAATTAAAACTTTCTCACAATAAAGTCTTAATCATTTAAAACAATATATACAAAACAGTTTTAAAAATTCTATAGATAAAGCTAGCTGTGAAAGTTAAAATGGCGCGCGTAGTTTAATGTATTTACTAGTATTAGTTTTGAATGGTACCTACTAATTTCTGCAAATGGTGACTATTCGTTTTGATGATTAGTAATCAACGATAAATTGAGGTAGTTCATGAGAAAGCTTTTAACATGATGGTAGAAACAGACGATTAGAGAGTAAAAAGATGACGTAACGCAATTAACATATTGAATGGTTAAATATAAGTACATGTATTTCTTTATATCAAATTTTTTTTGTTTAACTTAATGTAAACATAAACCTACATTGGATGATTGGAACATGTTTTATTTTATTATCTACAACATATGAATCTAGATTATGATAGTGATACGATGATAACACTATTACAAATCAATAAATTAGTTTATACCAGTCACCTAAGAACATCTTTCCGCAAACTTAACTTTGATTTTGCTACAAAAATACTGTGAAGAAGAAAATCTTCTCGTGAACAAATTTTTGTTACCAAAACTAGCGATCTAAAATTTGCAACTTTTTCCCCCAATTTGGCAAGTTGACAATAAGTGTTACCTAGACTTTCTCGAGTTAATTTATTAAAAAAAATAAAAAAGAGAGACTGTCGAGTTATTCACACGCGCCGCTCGCTAGCGCGTCACGTGGCATGTCTCGTTTTGTTACAGCGTATCCAAATTGTTTATCTGTTAACTGTTACGTGTGGGAATTGTAGGGTTTATTTATCCTCCACATTAATCAGACCCAAAAAAAATATTTCTCAAAATTTTACATTTACTCCTCCTTGTTTCTATCTTTCTAAAAATGACCCCCTTAGTCTTCAGATTCGAGATATGAGATCACAAAGATTCTTAATTGATTTGACCAAAGACAAAAGAGATGGTCTAAAATAAAAATTCGTTGCGCTTATTTGATGGCAGAATATTAAACACATTCACGAAATTATTATACTACCTTTCGTGTGAACTTTTTCCATCCAAAAGTTGGTTATATATATTAAATCGAACGGTGGAAAGAAACTCCATCAAAAGAGGACCACTAGATTTTAGAAATTGAAATTAGGGTTTACTAGGCATAAACATATAATATGTGTTTTTTTGTAAGAAAATTAAAACGTAGTGGTATATTTGAAATTTATATATCTTTATTTTCTTATTTCACATTCTTTTGGACGCTTCTGCTTACGAAAATGCTATATATACTCGTCCATTTCGCTTCGTTTAAAACTTATAGCGAAATCTCTAATTACTTAATCTCTGAATGCTTAAGATAATAATAATCTAAAATTTAATTAATTATCTTTTGGAGGTTGAAAGAGCTTCAATGGCAAGAGGTCGAAAGCTGACGATGAGCCAGAGCGAGAGGTATCTAGGAAGCAGCTACAGTTACGGTAACAGTAACGGAAACTCCGTCACCGATGAATCGGAGCTAACGGAGGAGGACATCTGGTCACACGCCGTAGATCATAGCCCCGAGATGCTGGAGTCTCATGGCGCGTGGAACACACGCGATGCGGTGGCGAGGAATGGGCGCGTGGGAGGTGGTTTGTCGCTGGCGTTTGAGGATGCGTCATCTTCGCCGAGGATCGTTCACCAGATACGTGGCGGAGGTGAAGGAGGAGGCGGTGGGGGAGGAGGAAGAGCCCAGCGGCAGTTAGCGTCGTCGGCTCCGGTGAACGTGCCGGACTGGAGTAAGATATACCGAGTCAACTCGGTTGAGTCGATACACGAGTCGGAGGAAGAGGACGAGGAAGAGTCTGGGATGATGATGCCACCGCATGAGTACCTGGCGAAGAGCCAACAACGGCGGAGCAGGAAATCTGGCGGCGGAATCGGCGGCGGCGCGTCGGTGATTGAAGGAGTTGGAAGGACCCTCAAAGGACGAGAATTAAGGCGCGTTCGCGACGCGATTTGGAGTCAAACAGGCTTCTACGGCTAAGTTAGTAATTTATAAAAAATATATTTAAAAACGTCAACTTATAAACTTTGAAAAATATTTTGCTTATTTTGTCAGTTTAGAGTTAATTTTGCAAGTTTCTTGAATCCCAAGCTTGAGATGTATAAGATTTAATATTGGCTTGCGCCATGCAAATGTTTTTGTTTTTCTTCTTAGATTGATAAATTAATTGTGGGAAAATTTTCAAGAACCTCATGTGCTTTGTGTATAATTTTCGTTCCTTCTTTGGTGTTGATCAATATTTTAATGTCTTTAATTATAACATCACAAAGCTAAAAAGTAGAGGTTTATAATATCAGCATCATAATCAATACAACTATACAAGGCAGATAGCTTACGATGCTAACCAATAACTTCATGAGAGGAACTTGATTGAATTCTTGCTTTTGAGACGTTTGAATATATTATGAAATATTATAAAACATAATGGGTTACAACATGAAAATCTTAAACTTTGAATTAGCGAACAAAAACCAAATTTAAGCTATCAAAACTAGCTAGTTATATAATGTTCTTCCTCGTAGTGTTCATTTTTAGTTGTATATGATGCATCATATATTAATAAACGGTAAAACCCGATCCCTATGTCATGTACTACGTAACAAGGATATTAATGATTGAGCACCGATATTGTTTACAATAGTTAAAGATTAAATTAGTAATAATATATTAGGTCTAGGTATATTAATTAAGTGATAATTTGATATGATATGAAAGGGAAGTTTGTATAATTAATGAGAACAGATGTGTCCTTGCAACATTATTGTGTCCACAGGTAAACTGTCCAAAGAATCCACTTCAAAGTGGGGGCACTCACGAGCAAGAAAAAGACACTATTTTCAATTCATTTTTCCCAAATAAAATCATGATTGCTCATGAAATGGCATCTTCTTATATATATACACACCCACGTCACTGAAAATTTTAAAATCGAAAAGATTAGTGAAACAACTAATCAATTTCTATATGGATTAATGATATAGTGGTAAAAATAACATTAATGAGACCGTCTACACGGATTAGGTTTACCCGAAAGCGTTATTCTGTGTCAAATATAAGTGTATATTATCCAAAATAAATAAATATAGAAGTGTATATACATATGCTTGGGAACTCATAATCAGGCCAATATTAGCTAGAAGTTTTGTGGCCTGCTCGGAAAAAAATTTGGGGTTAGATACTCTGAACATGTAGGAGTTTGGATTATATCCAAATTTAACAACAAGAACAAATAACATGCATAATTAAGGAAAAAATGTTTTAAGAAATTCATGATCAAACTAGAAAATATATATGATTGTTGACTTGATCAAACCGCTGAAAAAAAAGTAGTCGGTATTAAGCGAGGGGAATCATGTGTTTTCAAGTATCACGCGATTATGATTCATGTTTACATCTAATTAGCAATCCCAAAGATATACTTATGTGTATCTACAGTAGACATATATGGACATGAGGTTATGGAGGGGTAGGGTATGGTTGGGGTCAAAAGAAAGTGACACAAGTTAGAGAGTGTTTTGTGTTAAAGCATATATAAGAGAGGGGAGTTTGTCAAAAATGTCTTTGATCACTTTAATTTGTGAGTTATGCCTTTGCCTTTTTCAAGAAAGGACCTTTGAAAGTGAATTTGATCGAGAAGTCTATATACATCATGGCCTAATTCATATTTGTGGGCTCAACACATCTCTTTCCACTCTTATCTCAAACACTCTCTTCACCATTCACCACACTCTCTCTCTCAATAATTTGATTCCTTATTCCTAGCATTTATACATACAAATCCAAAATCATTGATTAATATAGAAAACTATAAGAAAAGCTCCAAATTCTGATTAACAATTTCTGTTAGCCAAAATTATATCTTGTAATTGTCGATCTTATGAAAAAAGTAATCCTGCAATATAGGACAAATGAAAGCATGTAAGTCCAGTACCCAAATTGTGGTAGTTTATAATATGGTATGTGATGAGGCTAGTGGCATATTTTCATTAAAAGCAATTGATGATTGAAGTCTGGACTAATCTGAAATTTTAACTCGACAATGTACATGTTTTCAGATTACTCTAAACTTAGATATAGAATATGAGATATTAAAATCGGACCGGAAGAAACCTTGCAAGAAAATTTCATCTAACTTTTTGAAACTTTGGCCATCAGAAGAAAAAGGTGAAATGATTTCACTGTTGTTGATACGTAATGGCTCATGAATCATGATCATATAGATGAGAGATATCAATTTTGCTTACATTGAGTGGAATTTTAATATAGATCGATGTCATGGGGGCCCAATTGGACAACCTAATAAAACAATTCTAAAACCATATTTTTCGAATTGCGTATTTGATTTTTAATTAAAATTTTTAATGTATCACCAAACCAATTTCGGTTAACCGGAAACCGGTAATCTAGTTGGGTTTTTAAGCTCTCTGTCTTTTATTTGTACCTTTCTCTCTCTGCCACAGAAGCTTACGCCGTCGCCGTCGCCGGAGTTACTAATCGCGAGTTTTAAAGCGCCAGGATTGTGGCTCATAGATTGGAAGATCATGCCTTCGAATTCTACGTTCAAAGACCTCTGCCTAGATTTAGGGTTTTTGCTTTTAGGGTTTAGAGTAATTATCTGATTCTTCTTCTGTACCGTATATGTTTGCTCACGTTTTCTCCAGACGAAGGAGCTTTCTGGTACGTTGCTTTCACGTCGCTAAGAAGTTCTCGAATCCTGAGCCGGAAGACATTCTCTTTAGCGCTCTCTATTTGAATTTAAGACAGAGAAAATGGAATTCTCTTCAGCAATTCTCCCAAAGTCTCACAAATCCGTTGATAAGTCGAGTTCTTCGTGAGTTTCGAAGCTCACCGAAGCTAGCTCTAGAGTTCTACAACTGGGT
The DNA here is from genome assembly GCA_011420285.2 of Erysimum cheiranthoides. NCBI lineage: Eukaryota > Viridiplantae > Streptophyta > Magnoliopsida > Brassicales > Brassicaceae > Erysimum > Erysimum cheiranthoides. The sequence goes on along the minus strand of CM022176.2, from coordinate 21,641,064 downwards.
TTTAAGGAATAATACTGTGGCCAAGTCTGATAATCTATTTGAAGCTTCTTGTGTGATGATTCATTTGCTGGTCGATTCAAGAAGGTTCGATGATGCTTTATCAATAATGGTGAATTTGATGTCTATCGAAGGCGAAAAGTTGAGTCCTTTACATGTTTTGTCGGGTTTGATTCGAACTTCCCAAGCCTCTGGTTCGACTCTTGATGTGTTTGATTCTTTGGTTAGAGCTTGTACACAGAATGGCGATTCTGAAGGAGCTTATGAAGTGATTGAGCAGACGAGAGCAGAGGGTTTTTGGGTTTCGGTTCATGCGTTGAATAATTTTATGGGTTGTTTATTGAATTTGAATGAGATTGATTGGTTTTGGAATGTATACAAGGAAATGGATTCTTTAGGGTATGTTGAGAATGTGAATACCTTTAATCTGGTCATATATTCGTTTTGTAAGGAGAATAAGTTGCTTGAAGCGTTATCAGTGTTTTACCGGATGTTGAAATGTGGGGTTTGGCCTAATGTTGTTAGCTTTAATATGATGATTGATGGAGCTTGTAAGACTGGCGATATGGGATTCGCCTTGCAGCTCTTCGGGAAGATGGGAGTGATGTCTGGAAACTGTGTCTCACCGAATGCTGTGACTTACAATTCAGTTATCAACGGGTTTTGCAAGGCAGGGAGATTGGATTTGGCGGAAAGAATCCGCGGTGACATGGTTGAATCAGGTGTTGGTTGTAATGAAAGAACTTATGGAGCTTTAGTGGATGCGTATGGTAGAGCAGGGAGTTCAGATGAAGCTTTAAGGTTATGTGATGAGATGACGCGTAAGGGACTTGTGGCGAATACCGTTATCTATAACTCTATTGTTTATTGGCTGTTTATGGAAGGTGACATGGAAGGAGCGATGATGGTGTTGCGTGATATGATCAGTAAAAAGATGCAAATTGATCGGTTTACTCACGCCATTGTTGTTAGAGGTTTATGCAAAAACGGATATGTAGAGGAAGCTGTTAAGTTTCAGAGACAGATTTCAGAGAAGAAACTCATGGAAGATATAGTTTGTCACAATACGCTTATGCATCATTTCGTAAGGGATAAAAAGCTGGCATTTGCTGATCAGATTCTGGGGAGTATGTTGGTTCATGGTTTGGGTCTTGATGCGATTTCTTTCGGTACTTTAATTGATGGATACCTAAAGGAAGGAAAATTGGAAAGAGCGATGGAGATATATGATGGTATGATCAAGATGAAGAAAGAGCCGAATCTTGTGATTTACAATTCAATTGTCAATGGATTAAGCAAATGGGGATTGGCTGGTGCAGCCGAAGCGGTTGTGAACGCTATGGTAAGCAAGGACGCTGTAACTTACAACACGCTGTTGAACGAGTCTCTGAAAACCGGGAATGTCGAAGAAGCTGTCAATATCTTATCTAAGATGCAGAAACAGGACGGCGAGAAATTGGTTAGTCGAGTGACTTACAACATCTTGATCAATCACTTATGCAAGTTTGGTTGTCACGAGAAAGCGAAGGAGGTATTGAAGATTATGGTTCAAAGAGGTGTTGTTCCGGATTCTATAACATATGCAACTTTGGTTACATCGTTTAGTAAGAATCGTGGTCAAGAAGAAGTAGTTGAGCTTCATGATTACATGATTCTACAAGGAGTTACACCTCATGAACATATTTACAGAACTATTGTTCGTCCTCTTCTTGATGGAGATAATGGAAGGCCGTAGTCTAAAGCCAATGAAAAAAGCCTGTGGCAAATCGAAGGATCTTGATTACACACAAGAAGCGCGTGATCTCCACGGCGGGTGAATGGTTTACAATTTGTCGGAGAAACTCACTGAACCGAGCGGAGGGTTTCTTTTGGAGATTCGTATCTTGTTCGTACACGTGGACCCTTGGACGATTCTTCTAATCAACGGTCACAGTGTTGGAAAGTGGATCGCTTAGGCTTGACGTGGACTTGTAAACTCGGGGGTTTGTCTGACACGTGGCGGTTATGCATCGGCCAAACGATTTCGTTGTCACGAGCTTATATACAAAGAAGAAGAAAATCACATTACTTACCACGTGATCGTGTAAGAGATTATCCGTCCAGATGATTTTTTGTTGGTACACACCGTAAGGAAGTTTATTTGAGAAGCAGAGGAATATTCCCCAACGAATGGCTGCGTGCGAGACTGCGATTGTATAAAATCATCTGTTGTTAGATTGCTAGATGTCAACATATCACAGCACCATACTTTGGGTTAAACATTTTAATTTCATGAAAAAATAATGTCTATGATTTAATAATAGTAATCAACACATGGATTATCTCACTAATAACGCATTTAATTGTAAATTAAGAATAAATCTGAATAAAATAATGAAGGAGATGAGTTTCAGTGATTGAGAAGAAATGGTGTGGTGAGGGGTGAGCAGTGGTGAGGGTGCTTCAACAACAAACATTCTTTTCTCTCGTCCAAGCAAGCATATACCTGAAGAAGTAGGACCACTTTCTTACTCTATATCTCTTCTTCTTCGTTCTTCATCTTCTTCGGCAGCCATGGAAGTGTGTTGGCAGACACAGAGACCAACGAGTCTCAGACCGGTTTTTCAGGAAAAGGGTCGCCTCAAGATCAATACTTGTTCTATTGGGTTTCTTCCTCGCTCTATTTCTAGTGTAAATTTCTTTTCTTTTTTATTGTTTCTTCTCGTCTCCATCTTTTTTCTCGCAAATATATTTGTTCACATTTTCGAGGTCTACTTTTGGGGAATTGAAAGTGAACAGTGTTCTACTTTTTTCTTAGTGAGATCGCCTTTTTCGATTAGGACATCTTTAGTTGAAACCAATGTACTATTTTTTACAAGATTCAACTCTGGTAGGGTCTATGTATTGGGAATCTCATGTATGAATTGAGTCAATTTCTACTGGTACAATCCTCACCTCATTGAGAAATGTAGCTTTAAGTTAGAGTCTGAGCGGAAGATATTGGAATGAAAATGTCTCAGCTTTTTACGGTTTTGATTTTGAAATTAAGCTTGTTTACTTCTAGTGTGATTAGTTCAGGTGTTCTTGGAGGAATGTAGATGTCTCCTTCAATATGGTTTTGATTTACAAATCGCTAAGATTCTTCTGCTGTGATTAGCTTATGTATGGTTGTGTTTTTTTTTTTTTTTTTTCCTGGCTTATAGCTTGTGAAATGGTTGAACAGTTGTATCATCTATTTCTAACCATCGACATGTTTGGTTTTCAGCTTGCTTTATTGGAAAGTCAATACAAATCAAATGGGTCTCTGCATCAGATCACGGCAAGTGCAGGTTAAGAATCAAAAATTGGTTCTAAGTGTTGAACTTTTCATTGTGATTACTGATTTAGTCCTTCTGATGATTTCTAATATTTTTGTTCCAAGATTTTTCAAGGAAGAAGCAAGGAAGGATGGCAGCTTCAGGACCCAAAAGCTCAGGTCCCAGAGGTTTTGGGCGAAGAACAACAGTAGGAAGTGCTCAGAAAAGAACTCAGAAAAAAAATGGTGAAAAAGAAAGTAATGCCACTTCTACAGTAACAAACGAGGTTATAGGGGTTAGTAAGTTGCCCGAAGCTAAAGCGGATGTACAGAAACAAGGCTCTGTTGTTTTTGATGAGAGGAATGTGTTAGATAAGTCGATTGTTGAGGAGGGAAGTGACCGTTTGGATAAGAAAACAACCGAGGATGATGATTTGTTAGAACAAAAGTTAAAAATCGAAAGAGAGAATCTTCGTAGGAAGGAAATAGAAGTGCTTGCAGAGGAGACTTTGGCGAGAGGTGATAGAATGTTTGTGTATCCTGTTATTGTGAAACCTGATGAAGACATAGAAGTGTTTCTCAACAGGAATCTATCAACTCTGAAGAACGAACCCGATGTTTTGATCATGGGGGCATTTAACGATTGGAGATGGAAGTCTTTCACGAGGAGACTGGAAAAAACATGGATCCATGGAGATTGGTTGGCATGTCTCCTTCATATTCCTAAAGAAGCGTATAAGATGGACTTTGTGTTTTTCAATGGGCAAAGTGTATATGACAACAATGGCTCGAAAGATTTCTGTGTAGAGATAATTGGTGGGATGGATAAAGTTGACTTTGAGAATTTTCTATTAGAAGAGAAATTGCGAGAGCAAGAGAAGTTAGCTAAGGAAGAAGCTGAGAGAGAAAGGCAAAAAGAAGAGAAGAGAAGAATTGAAGCTCGTAAGGCTGCAATTGAAGCTGATAGAGCACAAGCAAAGGCGGAGACTCAGAAAAGACGTGAATTGCTACAACCGGCTATTAAGAAAGCTGTAATCTCGGCTGAGAATGTTTGGTACATTGAGCCGAGCGATTTCAAAGCTGAAGATAAAGTGAAGCTATATTACAATAAAAGCTCAGGTCCTTTGGCTAATTCCAAAGAACTCTGGTTACATGGAGGGTTTAATAATTGGGCTGATGGATTATCTATAGTTGAAAAGCTTGTTGATGCGGAGTTAGAGGATGATCCAAAGAGCGGAGATTGGTGGTTCGCTGAAGGTATATATGTGAAGCAGTCTTACCTTCTTGAACAAACTTGCATTTTGATATATTCTTGTAGCCACGTATCCTCTTGCTGCCATTTGATTTATTTATCGTTTTCATTTCAATATGCAGTCGTAGTGCCCGGCGGTGCTCTAGTCATTGACTGGGTCTTTGCTGATGGACCGCCTAAAGGAGCATTTCTGTATGACAATAATAGTCGCCAAGATTTCCACGCACTTGTTCCTCGAAGAACTCCAGAAGAGATGTACTGGTTAGAGGAAGAAAATTTGATGTTTAGGAAACTTCAGGAGGAAAGGCGATTAAAAGAGGAAGCTATGCGTGTCAAGGTCAGTGATCAATAAATTTAAAAGAAAGAACAGCTTATCCTCTATACGATATTATTGGCATTCTTGCTTGCCAAATCTCTTTCTTGACTACATTAATACATTTCTTCATCCTCCTTTTTTTATTGGCAGATGGAGAAAACAGCTCGCATGAAAGCCGAAACTAAGGAAAGAACACTTAAAAAGTTTCTGCTATCCCAAAAAGACGTGGTTTACACCGAGCCTCTAGAGATTCAAGCGGGAAATCCTGTGACAGTTTTCTACAATCCTTCAAACACGGTTTTGAATGGAAAGCCTGAGATTTGGTTTAGAGGCTCTTTTAATCGTTGGACTCACCGCTTGGGTCCTTTGCCACCTCAGAAAATGGAAGCAGCAGATGATGGAAGTTCGCACGTGAAGACTACGGGTGAAGTTTCAGTTGTTAAGAGGTTTCCATTTGAGAGACTGTTTCATGATACGCGACTAATGTTTCTCTCTTTTTTTTTTTTTTTCCCAGCTAAGGTCCCATTGGATGCTTACATGATGGACTTTGTGTTCTCTGAGAAAGAGGATGGCGGAATATTCGATAACAAAGATGGTCTGGATTACCATTTACCGGTCATGGGAGGTATTTCAAAGGAACCACCATTGCACATTGTTCATATTGCTGTTGAGATGGCACCCATCGCAAAGGTATCCGTAAGATGTAGGGTTTATAGCCTTCAAAAAGCATTGTATATTTATGTAAAGTTTATGTGTATTTATTACCTGCAGGTTGGAGGCCTAGGTGATGTCGTCACTAGTCTCTCTCGTGCTGTTCAAGAATTAAACCATAATGTGGATATCATTTTCCCAAAGTATGATTGCTTAAAGCACAACTTTGTAAGATGATGTCTTCTCATAGTTTCCCATTTCACTTCCTTTTTTGCTGCATCTCTCGTTGTTCTTAAATTTTGTGAAAATAGGTGAAGGACTTGCAATTCAACAGAAGCTATCATTGGGAAGGAACCGAAATAAAAGTTTGGCATGGAAAAGTAGAAGGCCTTTCGGTTTACTTCTTAGATCCACAAAATGGGTTAGCTTTATGCATATTTCTCTTTAAGCTCTTTTCATTTTTCATTCATCATCTCTTGAGGGCATGAAGAAGTTGTTGTTGTTGTTGTTTCTTGACTGTTGCAGATTGTTTCAGCGAGGATGTGTTTACGGTTGTAAAGATGATGCAGGAAGATTTGGTTTCTTCTGTCACGCGGCTCTGGAATTTCTTCTCCAAGGAGGTTTTCATCCAGTAAGTCTACACGTTCTCCTCTTGTAGAATCATGGAGAATAGTCTTGCTACTTTGTTCAAACTAACTAGCGGCTCTAACCTGTGGTCTCACTATCTACAGGACATTCTTCACTGCCATGACTGGTCCAGTGCTCCGGTTTCGTGGTTATTCAAGGAACTTTACACGCATTACGGTTTAATTAAAACCCGTGTTGTCTTCACAATTCATAATTTGGAATTCGGAGCAAATGCCATTGGTAAAGCAATGACATTTGCAGACAAAGCTACAACGGTAGATCCTGAAAGCATTCCCCCCTTAAGAGATCTGTTATCATAAGAAATATCATTTTTAATAGGTTTATAATAGGTTTAAGAGATCTGACATTATAATAGGTTTCACCAACGTATGCTAAGGAAGTTGCTGGAAACTCTGTAATCTCTCCACATTTATATAAGTTTCACGGAATAATAAACGGGATCGATCCAGATATATGGGATCCATACAACGATAGCTTTCTTCCCGTAAGCTCCATCGCATCCTCTCCTTTCCCGTCTTTAAATTCCTTGCTATATCTTGTGATGTTTGAACACTTTGTGTGGTTCTTAGGTACCTTATACTTCAGAGAACGTTGTAGATGGCAAAAGAGCAGCCAAGGAAGAATTGCAAAACAGGCTTGGACTAAAGAATGCCGATCTTCCGCTAGTAGGAATTATCACGCGCTTAACACACCAGAAAGGAATACATTTGATCAAGCACGCTATTTGGCGTACCTTGGAACGGAATGGACAGGTCCTTTTCTAGCCTTATTCGACGTTTAGAAAGTCCTGTCATGAACTTTTCATAATACTTGCCGGTTTTCTTGAAAGCAGGTTGTACTGTTAGGTTCAGCTCCAGATCCTCGGATCCAAAATGATTTCGTAAACTTGGCAAACCAATTGCACTCTTCTCATGGTGACCGAGCTCGGCTTGTTCTAACCTACGATGAACCTCTTTCCCATTTGGTTGGAAAAAAATAACAAACCTTTATTCGTTTTTCGTTCGTTAATTTGCTTTTGGTATTGCTCAAAGTCTTTTTGTGTTTTACTCTCCAGATTTATGGCGGGGCTGACTTTATTCTTGTACCATCAATATTTGAGCCGTGTGGACTGACACAGCTCATAGCCATGAGATACGGTGCTGTTCCTGTCGTTAGAAAAACTGGAGGTAACGGTTTCGACTGTGATTAGAATCTTAAACTTTACTTATTTCACTAGAGACCATGCTGACTCCAGTGTAATGGTTTACCTTTTTCCAATAGGACTCTACGACACAGTTTTTGATGTCGACCACGATAAAGAAAGGGCACAAGCTCAAGTCCTGGAACCTAATGGCTTCAGCTTCGACGGGGCTGATGCTCCTGGTGTTGATTATGCTCTCAATAGGTAACCAACAAAAATCCAAACAAAAGCTCTCTTTGATTCTAGCATTGTTAATCGAAGTTTCTTGTTTATCTTTTTGCAGGGCAATATCTGCGTGGTACGATGGTAGAGAGTGGTTTAACTCGCTATGCAAGACGGTGATGGAGCAAGACTGGTCATGGAACCGTCCTGCTCTTGAGTATCTTGAGCTCTACCACTCTGCACGCAAGTGAGACAAAACAAAAAGAAGGAAACTTTATGATCAAATTCTCTTTGCATGTACAGAAATTAGCTTATGAGATACTTTAGAAAGTTTGATCCTTCTTTCATCTTTTACATTCCCAAAGCAATTTAAAGAACCTTTAGGTCTATGAATTCTGCTTTGTAATTATGAATAAATGAAAGCTACGCAAAGTTTATAGACACACTGTTAGATTCTTCATATTGTTCAAGTTTCCAATGAGTATACTTTTTCATAATTCCAAATCCGACCCGGTTCAAAGTGCAATACAACCCGGAAACCATACAATGTCACTCTTTCCGGTACTTGATCTGCAGCTGCAGTTATCATTTGCATTGATTAGTAGCAAAAATCATCAGTTTTAAATATTTTAGTAACTCCAAAATCTATAATAAGAAACGTCATTATTGTATTTCCAAAACGTTACCCTTTTCTTAAGTTATACTATAAAAAAAGGTGAATCAATTGTTGGGTTTGTACTTTCTTCATGCGGAGAGACTAGAGAGAGTGAGAGAGAGAGTGCAGAAAAGAACTGTAAATAGACCCACAGAGAAAACAAGAACCAAACAAAAGCTTAAATCTTTTGACTCCAAATTAAACAAATCTTTGATTTTGCATTGACCTCTTATTCGCTTTTCTTGGATTTGAGTGTCCAGAAGCGAAATCAAAATGTCTTTTAAGAACAGAGGAGATTACTATTTCACTCCAAGAAATGTAATTTCAAGAAACTCTGTATTTTTCTTGTGCTTCGCAAGTTTCTGCCTTGGAATGTTCTTCACTAACAGGTAAATCTCTTACAAAAACACCTTTTGCTGCTGCCCATTTTGATTATGTTCGACGATTTCTTATCAAGTTTGCATATCTCCTTGTTCATGTCTGATTCTAGCTTTTCTTCTGGATTTTTAATCGTTTGGTTGTTTTCTAATTTGTTACTAATTTCATCTTCTTGGGACTGACCGACTGAATCTGTCTTGTGCTTCTCCAAATTTAAGTAGATTTCTTAAGCTTAGAGTTTTGTCGGTGCAGACATGCTTTTTTCTCAGACCACTGGTCTATTTGTGTCCTTGTGAGGAATTATGAGGCACACAAAAAAAGTATATCTTATATTGCGTATCAGATAGATTTGATCAAATGGTGACACATTGTAACTGTATCTTTTTGTTGTAAACTATGTATCACTACGAAAGATGGTGTGACATGATCTGCATTTTGGTTTGGGTTTGTGTTTGTTTTGTTCTTATGGAGTTAAATCTTTGTGCTTGATAATGGGATGATGATTATCATTATATCAGGGTGTGGAATTTACCTGAAGCCAGAGGCATATCAAGACTCTCCAAACTAAGCTTAAGCTCTAGTGATTGTCATAAAAAGAATGTAAGATTTCTGCTTTTTTGCATCATCAATTCACCTGGAAATTCGATGATACATTGTTTGTTCTTGTATTCTTAGCAGGTTTTGGACTATGGTAACAACACTATCGGGTAAAACCATTTGGAAACTTTACCAGATATCGTCATGAACAATTGCTATATGTTTAGATGATTGTGATGTTATATAATTCAAAAACAAATGCAGGATCTTAGATAAATCCATTTCAAATTTAGAGATGAAATTAGTTGCTGCTAGAGCTGAACGGGAGTCATTGTCCGGGGAATTTAACATTTCCAAGGAAGCAAAGAAGAGAAAATACTTCATGGTTATCGGTATTAACACAGCCTTTAGTAGTCGTAAGAGGCGTGACTCAGTTCGTTCAACATGGATGCCACAAGGTAAGGCTGTTTCCGGTTTCTTGATATCTATTGTAAATAAACCAGACATTGTAACTTTTCGGTTTTCAAACTATCGTTCAGGAGAAAAGCTTAAGAAACTTGAGGAAGAGAAAGGCATCATTGTTCGCTTTGTTATAGGACACAGGTACAAAGGAGAGAAGTCATATTCTGTAGTGAAAAACTAAGCATTTATACCGATACTTTACTTTGTGAATACCGACATTTTAATGTTCTTGAAAATGTCCTGATTTCAGTGTCTTGTCTCGCGGGATTCTTGATAAAGCTATTGAAGCAGAAGAGAAAACATATGGAGATTTCTTGAGACTGGTAAAACCCGCGCAATTCTTACAAACTTTTGTGTGTTTGGTAGTTTTAGCCACTTTTATATAAAGCTCTAGAAAACAGGAACATACCGAGGGATACATGGAGTTATCCGCCAAGACCAAGACGTTTTTCGCTACCGCTGTTTCCTTGTGGGATGCAGAATTCTATATCAAAGTTGACGATGACGTTCATGTGAATCTTGGTAAGTAAATCAAAATGTCTCATGTTTATCTTATATCAGTCATCCATTTTGTTTTGATGCCTTGATCCGTTTTTTTTTGCAGCCACTCTCAAAATGACTTTATCTGCACATCGAAACAAACCTCGGGCTTATGTTGGTTGCATGAAGTCCGGTCCGGTCCTAGCCAGAAAGTAAGTAAATAAAAAAAAAAACTAACTACCTTCTAAGGTGAGCATTATTAGGTCTTAAACCGCAAAACCGAAAAAAAAAAAATTGTTTCCAGATATTTTATATTAGCATTTGGAAAACAGGAGTGTGAAGTACCATGAACCGGAGTATTGGAAGTTTGGAGAGGTCGGGAACAAGTATTTCCGCCACGCCACGGGACAGTTTTATGCCATTTCTAAAGATCTAGCTACTTACATATTGATAAACCAGTAAGATTTTTCTAACTTGGTCTTAGCGGTTTCATGCAACCAAAATTCTTGGGAAAAAAAATCCTCTAATGATCTCTTTTCTTTCCTTGAAATAAGGGATTTACTGCATAAGTACGCGAATGAGGATGTTTCGTTGGGATCTTGGTTCATTGGATTGAATGTAGAACATGTTGATGACAAAAGACTCTGTTGCAGTACTTCTCCTCAAGGTAAAGAGCTTAACAATCCTGGTTTGGTTTGGTTTGGTTTAGTCCATAGATGTTACCGGTTTTTTACAACAGAATTTAATATTTTCAGAAAGAAAAAAGGTTTTAGAAATTCCTATACGGAAATCATACTCTAAATTTTTGTTTTTAAGAATTATCATTAATTTTACATGATAAAATTATTAATTTTAGAACTTCAATATTTTTTGAAACGCAGATTGTGAAGTAAAAGCAGTGATGGGCAATGTATGTGCTGCATCGTTCGACTGGAAATGCAGCGGAATCTGTCGGTCGGCCGAGAGGATGGCCGACGTTCACGAACGTTGCGGGGAACCTCAAAATGCGTTATGGATGTTAATTTCCTAAAGAAAAAAATGATAGAAAACAAAATTTCTTACTTATTATAATAAGTAACTTGCTAATATTAGTTGGAGTTTATAATTCCACTAAACTAATTTTTAGAAGGAAAAGAAAAGAGAGCCAAAAGAATTCAAAATAGCTTTTTTTCTTTGGTGGGGTTATAGTTAGTAGGGTTTTGGTCAGAAAATTTAATAAATGTATGCAAAAAATAGTTAGTGAAGTGGTTTAATGAGAGACAAAGAAATAATGTTTTGGTCACATTTGGTTTGTCCTATGACAGACAGAGAGTCCTTATTGTTGTGCCTTTTTATTAATTTCCACATGTCCTTTTTGCTTCTCATTAATTCTCATTGGACTCCTTTGTGGTTTTTTTTACCTATTGATGGGACCATATATATAGCATTGAGTTGCTAAGTTTGTTCAAAAAAAAAAAAACATATATATATATATATATATATATATAACATTGAGTTGATCATATCTATTAGACTCAAAACTTCTAAAATTCAATTTGATTCGAGTTATTTGGATTGAATTCGATCGGATCTCTGGCATAATTTTAGTCATGTAATCTGATTTTGACTCTTGCGTCATAATTTATTTGTTTGGTATTGATATTTCTATTTTCATGTGTTTTCTTAAGTTCGAACATTTATGTTTACATAGTTGGTAATTCTGTTATTCTCTAACGTTGGTTGGACATCGTCTGGGAAACATGTAAACAAAAAAAGACATGTTTACTTTTTCACTAAACTGGAAATATTATAATTTGTGTTGTCACAAACATACTTCCGGAAATGTGGAAGACTTGATGAAATTTGTATAGATTTAACTTTATTTGAGAATAAGTTCAAAAACAGACTTCCTAGTTTTCGTAAGATCAACAACAAGCGTATAAACATACACTTTTATATAAATAACAAATAAGATAAATCATTACAAAGTTAAATTATAGACAAAAGGAGCAGATAGCTACAAACTTAAAAACTTTTTGTATTGTTACTTTTACTCCGATAGCTACGATAGTATACTTTTACTCCCTTAACATGTTACTATAATTTTTGCTTAAAATTCCTTAAATTCTTTCTAAAAATAGAAGTGCAAACCGCAGTTGTACTTGGATTTTGGGTTTTGTGTTGTTTGTTCCTATACCTTCGAAGCCTGTTGAGTGAAAACAAAAGATTTTTAATTTCTTTTTATCAAATTGCATATTATTCAAAATTGAAAACAATAAAAGATACTGATACATACCTTTAAAGGTTGACAACCATATTTGCCATTTTGGCTCAACGCGTGATATTGGCACGGCTCAATCGAACAAAACCGATCTCCATAAACTAAGAGCACGACTATTTGATTGAACCGCACTAATATCTCGCGTTACCTTACATCAAACCACTTTGTTCCCACTATTATCTCTAGTTAGCTCCAGAAAACCAAGAAACAAAACAAAAAGTAACATCAACTATGAAATCAAAATAATTAAATATATAAAAATGACTTCGACACTAAAAAATGTCATTTTCTGGGGAGAACCATCGGATGCGAGACTCTCACCGTATTGTAATTTCAGCGACGTCAAAGACCAAAGTAGTAATTAGAAGAATCAAAGGAGAAAATATATTGCGGCTATTAGCAAAGTTTATGGGAATGCATAGTGAAGAAGAAGATATAAATACGAAGATGGTTGAAGAAGAGAGGCAAGGCAAGAGACAAGCATTAAATTAGACCAACAACCCCATACCAAAAAGGAGGTTGGTTTATTAAATTTGAATTGTTTCTATGAAAAAACTTCTTTTTTTTTTTCAAAAGTGATACTATTTGTATAAATATATATAGTGTATATATTACATATTCTTCTTCTTTATGATATCAATTATAAAATAAATCTCAGATGAGTTTTCAAGAACAAGAGTTTGTTTTTGTCGCAGTGGCCTAACAAATTGAATTGAATGGTGATTGTTCTCTAAAAACATACAAATGTATGGTCTAAAGGTATCCGCATTATAATAAGTTAATAACTATGTATTTAGAACAATTTAGTATATATTCTAATGGATACAGAAGCGGATTAGCTATGAGACTAGTATCTGAATTATTTATTAATTAAGTAGTTTAATGTTCTATTATATTAAATGTTTTGGCTAAAAGCACAAAGATTAAGAAATAATAAATATTTTCTAATTTATGAAGATTCAACCAATAAACAAAAAGATTAAGATTAAGAAATAATAAATGTTTTCTCATTTATGAAGATTCAACCAATAAACAAAAAGACTGCATAATTTAAATTATTATAAATTATTATTTTAATATAAAATATGCATAGAAACTTGAAAACATCTTATAAATTGAAACAAGTAAAATAACTTTAAACCTCTTATAATTTGGAACAGAGGGAGTATGAATCTAACCCCAACAGGTGAGAGCTTGAATAGTAACTTTAGTTGCCTAAACTACTCGAACCCAACATGTTATCCAATTTTTCGTGCTTATTTATTGGTAACTTTTTTTTAGTATACTGGTAACTTGGTAGCATATATATGTATGATGTATATATAACTATGCATGCTAGATAACGATTAATTAAGAGAACAAGGTTCCCACGAGCTTTCAATTTAGTATTTATGAGGTTTGGAAGAGAAAGCAAGGCATGTTGGTGGGGTTGTGCCACTCCCAATATACATTTGAATTTCGAAATTAATATGGCTCAACTTTCCAAATATTCTCCCTCCCTATTTATTTCTTTTCTTGTTAAGTTCCTATCATTTATTTAATATTTCCTTAAAAAAAGTAAGGATATTTTTTATGTACCTAAGGAAAAACATATGCATCGTCTTAAAAAAAATGCATGAAAGTGATCATATCGGAGTCTGTTTCTCATGCCTCAAAAAATTGTGTACCTATTGAAAAATGTATGCATATTAAAAAAAAAAAACTACAAAGTAAATGCATACACAGATTTTTTTTTTTTTTTAATGCATACACAGGTTTTTTTAAAAAAAATGCATACACAGAATTGTTATAATTTCCGATGTTTCCATATCAATAGTAGGGTCAATAATTTTATGGAGTAGTATTTAGAAATTCTTATAGTTTTCATTGCTCATTTAATAGATGTTGCAACAAAAAATATTCGAAAGATATGCTTAAGAAATACTCCCTCCGTATTTTATTAATTGTCGTTTTAAAATTTTTATTTCTTTGAATTAGATGTCGTTTTCAAATTTATATGCAAAATTTATTACTTTTTAATGTTTTATGATGTTCATAAAACATTAAAAAGTAATAAATTTTGCATAGAAATTTGAAAACGACATCTAATTCAAAAAAATAAAAATTCTAAAACGACAATTAATAAAATACGGAGGGAGTAATTGACTTTCCAAAAAACTACTCTTTCAACTATCTGAACTACTTTTAATTTTGAAAAATGTGGCTTCAAAAAAATTAGATTTGACTTTGCACAAAAAGATACCATATAACTAAGCGGCTTAACCTACAATGACTTTGAACAGAACCTGAAGATCGTTTTTTTTTTTTTTTAATTTATTTTGCCAACCAAGAGAATGTGTCTAATCCTATAAGGGGTTGTTATTTGATTTTCTTATTACCATACGAGTATCATTTGTATTTATGTTAACTAATTACTACTCCCTCTGTTCCACTATATTAGATGTTTAAGGTTTTTTTAGTTGTTTCAATTTATAAGATGTTTTCAAGTTTCTATGCATATTTTATATTAAAATAATAGTTTATAATTATTTAAATTATGCAGTCTTTTTGTTTATTGGTTGAACCTTCATAAATGAAAAAAAATTATTATTTTTTAATCTTAGTCTTTTTGTTTATTGGTTGAATCTTCATAAATTAGAAAGCATTTATTATTTCTTAATCCTTGTGCTTTTAGCCAAAACATCTAATATAGTGGAACAGAAGGAGTAATAACATAACTATGAAGATAAACTGAAACAAGAACTACCCAAAAATAAGTAACAAATAATGTACTCCATACAACTTTACCGAGAATCCGTTCCCAACCATACCCTCTCCAAAAATAAGCGCAAGAAGATAAATTGAAAAACGAAGTACATACCCAAAACTCACAAAATAAGTAATAATAATATGTGTGACAAAAAAAAAAAAAAAAAAAAGTAATAATAATATGTATTTACGTTAGGAAAGGAAGTTACTTAATATTTGGTTAAGAAACTAAAATGTTTATTTATAAACTATAAGCAAATCCAAGCGCACATTTGAACGTTTGGAATGTATGTAGGATCGAGGCTCGTATAGGTGAATGGCTAACATTGATTAAATCTCAATTCATTCGTGGGATGCACCATTGAAACTCCAAAATGCCATTTAAAAAGAATTTAAAAAATAGTATAGAAGATCGAGACATTTCAAAGGAAAAAAGAAGAATAATAAGCCGAAGCACGTTTTATAATTTATGAAGAAGTAGAGTCCTTCTTCTTCCTCTGCACAAGATTCTTCATCCAATTTACACCAATAAATACAACAATCTTGGCTTTGTTAATCCCTGCTTTGGTCTTGCCGGACTTCTTCTTGGTGACGTCTTTTTTGCCATTAGTTGTCTCCTCCGTCGCCATCACGCCAATTCCTCCGGTCCCCCATTGATCCGCCCAACTCGGTGCTTCACTCGCCATTTTATAGTTATCCCTGTAACTTATGTTGCCTGTCAAAACATATTAATTGAAATCAAACAATCTATGAACATATAAGCATAAGTTATGCTGCATAACCAAACATATACCTCTGGTTCGTGGAGCTCTTCTTGGTAAAGAGAGAAGAAACAACTTTGATGAGCAAAATAAGTGGAAATGTGGAGAATGACGACTAACAGTGGATGGGTTGTCAATCTTTTGTTTTTAATGTAAATGTAACTATACTATATTTTGGTTGTCGTCTTTTTATCTAAAGTTTTTCTATTTTGATATAAAATGTTTAAATATGATTATTTGGGTTGTCCTGGAATGGACTTGCCAACTCAAGTTAGTTCGTTTCCAACTTGCAAAGCAAACGTTGTTTTGGAATCTTTCAACTTTAGTTAACAAAAGCAGAGGAAACAGACAATAATCTAAAAAAAAACACCTAACACTATAAAATAATTTTTATCTTTTAGTTCATTTATTTTACTCCATGAGACTATAACTTTGTTCTATATTTATAACTCTAATCCCACTTAGCAAGCATCGCCATGGAAGAAATTAAAGAATACAATATAAACCAATGTTAGGTTATCAAAAGTTTTTTTTATTTCTTTTAGGTTATCAATAGTTAATTAAAGATTGAAGATGTTCCTCAAACACCGCTCACTGGAGATATCATAATTTCATAAGAAATATCGATTGATGAATATTATGGTAAAAAATATGTTTTACAATCCAGTCTTAAAATGATGGAAACAGAGATTATAAGAAGACAAATTGGTGTCGAGGAGCTATTTCTCAACAAATCCGTCTTGTCATTAAATTGGGGATTCTAGTTGGAACAACTGAACGTTCATCCTAACTAATTTTAATCTAAAACCATTGATCAGCGCATAAACTATCGAACTACTTCCACCGTCTAAACAAGATCATCACGAATGAAAACTTGTAGCCCCTAAATTGTGTAAAAAGACATCGAAATCATCTTTCTTGAATGTCTAGATTGATTATTCATGATTGACGAGTTTATTTACAACAACAACAAAAATAAAACACATATAGGCATGTTAATGATGTAGCGCCTAAAATATCGGCTTATTAAAAAACATTCAGCCCAATATTTTATTCTTCGACAATATGTATTATTATGTCAAATTTAAATCTGAATAATGACATCATGAAAATATTGTTACAAACCACTCACTACATATCATGGCCCCAAGATATTTATTTTTTTGGAAAAATTACTTTAGCACATCCACATGATAGTGTTATTTTTTTACCTACAAAATAAAAAATAGCATGATAAATTATAATCATTTTCATTTTTGTTGCTTTCTAATTAAGAAAGATAAAAATCAACAAATAAGCGTCGAGAAATGTAGTATTCTTTTGTAGTATGCAGAAATGTCCTACGTACCTTTTTTGTTTTTGAAATTACCCTATCTATTTATTTTTATTTTTTTTGAAATTACCCTATCTATATATCGAAAGAACTATCAACGTCTAAAATGACTTCTACGACACTTAATAGATCTCTTAATTTTACAATTACCTGATTTATCTGAGTTGCTAGTCCACTTGTACCCTGTTGGTATTGTGAATGGATCCACCTCCTCCTCCAGACGCCGCCGTGAGCTCTTGCCGGTGGTAGTGATGTTCAGTCTCAACCAAGAAGGTGTTGAGAACGATGGCCGTGAAGTTGAGATTTGTCTGTCGGATTTTTCGTCACCATCCGCGTCCTGTTGGTCTTCGATTGCAGCTGAGAGATGCCTTGGACTAGAGAGCGGTGAGTAGAATTGATCCACCGGTAGGAGAGGCACGAACTTGGTGAATGTCATCACTACCTTTACTGTCGGGATCACCGGTATGGACAACTAAAACCAAGATATGGAAATAAATTTTGATGTGAAATGCAAATCTCAACAGGTTTTGGACTTTTTTTCGTTTCTCAATAAACCGTAATTTAAACCGAACTAAGTTGAACAAGAAACAACTAACCGAGACTTAATTTTCTCAAAGTGTAGATGTGTAATTTATCAAAAATTAAAAATCTAAGATGAAACTAAAAACCGAACCAAACCAAATAAAATGGTGTTTCTATTATAAATAAACCAAAAAAATCTGAAAACCTAAAAGCCTAAACCAAACCGAAAACGGATATTGTCCCTACACTATTACACCAACCTTGTGATGTTTTCACATCAGTGCTAACTCTAAACAACCAATGGTATTCCGACACTTCTAATACATGGTTCACGATACTCAAGTCTCATGCAAACGCTTCAAAAAAAGAAACCAAAACGAAACTAACGAGTAATGCCCTTTTGTTACCTTGACCGGGAAAGTTCCCGCCGGGAACTTGGCGGTAAGCAGCTCCCTCATTCTCCGAACAGCCTTGACATGGTTGGCTAAAATATCAAGTAACGGAAGCAACTCCTCCGTCTTCAATGGGAAATGATCCGTTAACCAAACCGAAGGACTCAAACTCTTCACAAACTCCTTTTCTTTGATCCGTGCCACAGAAGCCACCGGAATCGCCGCTTCCGGTAAAGAAATCGACCTCCTCCTCCTCGACGACGGCGGCTGCGGATGAAATTCTTTATCCTCAACGTTAAAACAACTCTTCTGCCGCCTCTGCCGCCGTAACGGCTCTGAAAAACTCAGATCATTCTCGTCCAAAGGCAAAATCTGTTCTGTAACTTTCCGCGATTTGAAACTGAAACTTACGTTTTCGAGTTCGTAAGCTTTAGCTTTCCATTCTCCAACCGTTTCAATCTTCTCTTGCCGTCGCCAATTCTTCATCTTGACGAGCTCTGCTTTAGTAACATCCATTCCAGGACGGTACAAGCTAGATTGACCGCAAAAGCCAGCGATTTCGTTATCGCTAATCGGATCTTTCGCGTTTTCGAAAGCGTTCAAGATCGTTTTATCGTCTCTATTCAACACAAGCAACGTACCAGGATCCACGTCAAGAAACTCGTCTCCATCGCTTAGGAAGAGAAAGCTTTGATTCGCGCGGTGGATCTTATAACCGTCGAATCCGGCTAAAGAAGTATCGGCGCGTAAATCTCCGCCGCGTTTCCAGATCTTGTAAGTATCGGAAGGAGCGATTTTTCCGACGAATGGAATCACGGAGCTCTCGAAGTGAAACGAAATCTCCATGTAGAAATCTCTCATACGGCGGAGCACGGAGATCAGATGTGGCAGTCTCCGTCTCCATTTGCACCACGCCGAACGGCGGTGATTCCGGAGAATCGCCTCCGTGATCTCTGAGTTCCGACGACACAAAGCCTCATGCAAAGGATTCCAACCCGCGGCGTTTTGGAGCGTGATATCAGCTCCGGCGGCAGAAATCGTCTTCGCCGCGAAAACGTCGCCCATACACACCGCCAAATGCAGAGGCGTTTCTCCAAAAGGAACGTCACGGCGGTCGAGGACGGCGGAGATTTGCTTCGCGACTCGCTCTTGGCTCACTGAGTCGGACTCGGTGTGGATTTGTTCTGGTTCGGTTAGTTTAGGCAAGGATGAAACCAGGCGAGTCAAACCGTCGTGGTCTCCTACAGCGACGGCGTAGTGGACGGGACTGTGAGCATAATCCTCTAAAGTGGTAGCCGGAATCTTCTCCGGCGATGACCTTGCCATTTTTTGCCGGCGACTGTTATAAAGACACTAATGAGATCAGTTGAATAACTCTTTAATAAAAATGTTATGTTTTGCATTTGTATTTATCTAGATAACAGTCAACACACATACAATTGCATCCATAATTTTTTGGGCAAGTTGGTACTTAATACTCCATAATCTTTTTTTACATTTTTGACCATGGTTTTACCATCTTTTTAAATTGAATATCCTAAATTTGGCAACAAATTAATTATCTTAAATTTTTATTCAAATTCTATTGACCTTTAGGCTTACACAATTTGACAGCACAAAGAAAAGATTCATGAATTTATAATTAAGACAATGGGATTCATATGACTATATGAGAAATATAAATATATTTGTATAAAAAAAAAATCGGTCAATATAATGCAAAACAAGCTAATTAAATATGAATGGTGTTACGAAATAAAGTGTTGTGGTCAAACATGAATAATGAACCATAATGGTACATAAGAATTAGAACAAAACATTCATTACGACTGTTAAAATAAACAAAATATTAGTTTGAGTGTATTTCGTTGGAATTGTTTATAATCCATGTATTATTATGGACAGTTAAATTTTTATGATTTTTTTTTCTTTTTTTTCTTTTTTTTTATCATAGATTAGTTTTCCAAAAATTATCTCTATCACATGTTTCATGAAAATATTATATCATTTTTAGATTCCCACCAAAAAAAAAAAAAAATATCATTTTTAGATTGGTTTTGAACCTTCTGGATGGACCTGAGTCTCCTGCGACCTGTCTCTGTTGCTGTTGCCTTGGTTGGGTTTGGTTTTCAGCTCGTGTCCAAACAATAACCTTGAGTCTTGCCGTCGTCTGTCATCTATCCACGCCTGAACCCGAAAAAATTCGTCCTTTTGGTTGTTTGAACAGAGGAAAACTCAGAAACTTGAGCTCTGGTAATGGCGGGTTTAGCAATTTCACCTCCTCTCGGTCTTTCCTTCTCTTCTCGTACTCGAAACCCTAAGCCCACTTCCTATCTCTCTCACAATCAAAGGTACTGCCTTTTTCTAAAACGCAATCACACTCTCACATGATTATGCTTCAGCTTCAGTTATGAAACTGTTCCATGTAAAATTTCTTTTCATGACCCAACATTTATCTTCTTTTTTATTGGTTTTGATTTTGTGTAGAAATTCTACTAGACGTATAGTCTCTGCTCTGCCGAGTCCGTATGGCGATTCTCTGAAAGCTGGTAACTTTAAAGCATTTGGGGGCTTTAGGTTTTTGTAAATGTTTGAACTGAGTTGCTTGCTGCTACTACTTGTTTGATGCTCAAGAGTAGAATTGATTTGTGTCTGAGATGGAGTTGTGTAATGTTTGATGCTTTCAGGACTTTCGAGTAATGTTTCTGGATCCCCAATAAAGATTGACAACAAGGATCCTCGTAGTATTGATCCAAGGTCATTTCTATTCTCTTCTCCCACTCGAGTATTCACCATTCTTGCAGTTTATGTTCTCACCATTGAAATTTAAATAGCTCACTGCCTTTTCCTTTAAAGGACACTCTAAGTTTCTAACTCTCTTGGTATCCAATTAGCTGTATTTCTCTTATCTAGATTGATTGATACAGTTCTTAGTACTAATGTCAATTGACGAATTATAGAGCGAATCAGTCTTTCTTATGATAATACATTTATACATGCATACCATAGACTATACGTTCGTAGATTGGTTGATACTTTTCTATTTTCAGTGTGATTTAACTGGTTTTGTTTCTGTATTACAATGTTTAGATTTGGAGTGATAGAGGCGAAAAAGGGGAACCCGCCTGTAATGCCTGCAGTGATGACCCCTGGAGGACCTTTAGACCTTTCTTCTGTGTTATTCCGAAATCGCATAATCTTCATTGGACAACCAATTAACGCACAGGTTGCTCAGCGAGTCATATCTCAGCTTGTAACCCTTGCATCTATTGATGATAAATCCGACATTCTGGTTAGTC
The DNA here is from genome assembly GCA_011420285.2 of Erysimum cheiranthoides. NCBI lineage: Eukaryota > Viridiplantae > Streptophyta > Magnoliopsida > Brassicales > Brassicaceae > Erysimum > Erysimum cheiranthoides. The sequence continues at coordinate 21,619,757 of CM022176.2, read as the reverse complement.
GTAAGCTCTTTCTTCCCCAATACTCTCTTCAATAAAGTAAAATCTCATATTTACTTAGGACTAATCTCTGCTTCAGATGTACTTGAATTGTCCCGGTGGGAGCACCTACTCTGTCTTAGCAATTTATGACTGTATGTCTTGGGTAAGTCTTTCTGTAATAACGTTTCTATCACCCAGAGACTGCACTATATTAACCTTTCGAATTTGCTCGAAAATGATCTTTAGATAAAGCCTAAAGTTGGAACAGTGGCGTTTGGAGTAGCTGCAAGTCAAGGAGCACTTCTTCTTGCTGGAGGTGAAAAAGGAATGCGCTATGCAATGCCAAATACTCGTGTCATGATACATCAACCACAAACTGGATGCGGAGTATGGCTCTTGAATTCTCCTTGCTAATACCCTTGTAGTTGGAATTGTATATGCATAGGAACTTAATTGATTTCATGCTAACATAATTTTGCAGGGACATGTGGAGGATGTGAGGAGACAGGTGAATGAAGCCATCGAAGCCCGACAAGTAAGTCTCTCTCTCTCTTTATTCTCATGCTTCTTGCTTCAAGAATATGATAGATGAGTCTTTGGAGCTAAATACTAAATCTTTGATCTGATTGATCTCTTGGGTTGTCTCTGCGTGCAGAAAATTGACAGGATGTATGCAGCTTTCACTGGACAACCTCTAGAGAAAGTGCAGCAATACACTGAAAGAGATCGTTTCTTATCCGCATCTGAGGTAATTTGCCTCTGAACTCATGTTTTAGTTAATATTACCTATCATATCTGAAATACTAAGCCGAATATCTTTCTAATGAGCTATGGCTCACTGGTAGTTCGGATTGGCTCAGAGTAAATCTCTTCTATACCAATGTTGAATTCCGCATATGATTTTTCCCGGCTATTTTCTTATGCAGGCACTCGAGTTCGGGCTTATCGATGGTCTACTGGAAACAGAGTACTGAAATAGCATACAGGACAATGCACAGAGACAACTCATTGCAATGCTCAAAAGCTTCCAATATTTGAATATGAACAGTTGTAACTGACATTTGTGCATAAACCAGTTTGGTTTTCTTGGTTTTACAATCCGCTAAACAGAAAACTAAACTGCTTTTTTTTTTTTTTGTGGCGCTGTAACAGTCTGAAAACTTATGTTCCATATTTGTTTACACACGATAACCAAGCATACCGGAACTTTATGAAAAATCAAATTGGTTAGGTCCAGCTTGTTACTTGCTATTCAGTTGGGTACTTTATCCTATACAATGCCAAGGGAGATGTTGTTTGGGTACATAGGATTGTCAGAGCACAATGTGAACAAACGTGGCTGCACTGAATCAATAGCTATCCAATAATGTGTCCTTTAGAATTCATTACAAATATGTGAATGGCAAACCAAAATTTGATCTCTGAAACTCTGCTCTTGGATGGACCGTTAAGTTCCTGTCAAAAACAACGGAAAATATCTCAGTAAAAGAACAGGATATAACTATTGGGTGATTCGATCAAATCCAAAGGTAGAAACTTTGTGAGTAAAGATTGAGACTCAAAAGCCAAAAGGGTGACTCAGTCCAGCTCAACGGTAGAAACTTTAGTGTCGAAAGACTGAACTGTGAATTGACTCTAAAGACTGTTGCCAGTCTCTCTCTCACTCCATCTACATATATATATATGTGTGTGTGCGCATATAAAGTAGTGGGAGATGGAAGACTTACCATAGTTTTGGTGTACACCTGTGAACTTGTGAATTGCCTTCAAAAGGGAACCGTATCTCATATACTTCAATGATCCCATATGTCTATCATCAAACAAATACCAAGAAAAGACAAACTCTTATGAGATTTAGCTCTAAAGATAAGAGAAAAAGGAGTAAAAAACACGTACACTATCTCAGTGTATCGAAGTCTCCAAGCAGGGAAACCGAGGTGGCTCCTTATAGGTCCATAAACCAGTAACAGATCGGGCACGTGGACATTTTCACCTGCCACAGTTTTAGATCATCAGATTCTTGGAGATAAACTTTAATGATGACTTGAATTCATTATGAGAAAATAAAAACAAACCAACAACTCTTAATGCTTCGTTCAAATGAGACTCTGTGAAAAAGTTTTCCCCTTTATCGTTCTCGGGATGACTGGATTTCAAGTATCTCTGAAGAAGTATGTTGGCTGCTTTCATAACAGCTTCTTTATTGTCGGAAGATGAAATGAATTCTAATGCAATGCTCTTTTGGTCAGGCGATAAATTCTTTCCATCAATCTCCTGAGAAAGAAGAACAAAGACAGTGAGACTGTAAAGTTAAAATCTAAAGCTCATGGACAAATCGAAGTGACATCATTTGCAGATACTTTCGTGCAATAGTAATATTAATACGCACATTTCTTTTCCTAACTAAAAAATCCTTTTTATCATGAGCTAGATAAGCTAAAGGTTCGATTCACACGCAAAGAAGCAAACTATATGAAAGGTATGGGGTTTTTTATACCTCTACCAACATGGAACCTGGAACGGTTTCAAGGATCAAATCCTTGGATTTCTTCAATAAACCTAAAGAAGCCAACTTTAGCGATCTTATATGTATGAATGAACGGAAAATCGAGATAATTAGCTAAAGCATCTACCTTGCGAGTCAAATAGACCAACTTGTTTGATCCCAATGGTTCTTAGCCATTGCAAAAGCTCAATAACCTTGGTAACATCGCGAGCTTCTTCGATGTCCACTACAACAGCAAGACACTGGAGTTTCTCAAGATCGATCGAACTGTACTTATGATTCAATCCAAACGATATGGCGTAGCTTTCAACAGCCTCAAATATGCCAGCGACAATGTACCAGAAGCTCACAACAATGTGTATGAAACGCCATAGCAAATTAAGACCAAGATCACCAATCTGTGGAAAAAACATTCCACACCCATATGAACTAAGAATTTGTGATTAACATAAATCGGCAACATGGCTTGGAAAATCAATCTCAATGCAAGCTAATTTTCACATGATCCAAGTACACATTGAGGTAATGATATAAAGAAGCTCCTGAAAACACCGAATTGTTCTTAATCACTTAATTCTATAAGCCTTGAAACACTAATGAAGTAAAAAAAAGTCTCTTAATGATCATATAATGATAAGGAAGGAACAACAAAACTCACTTTACCAATCCAAGAACTCAGGAGCTGCATCTGTTGATTCGAATCCATATATCTGAAAGCTGAGAAAAAGGAAACGAAATTACACAGCAGAACCAGACAAATAGGATCGGTTACAGCGCTGTCAGAAAATCGTCAATTGGGGTAAGAATTCACAAGCATAATCGACAAAAAAAAAGAATAAGACAGGTCGAAGAGAAGAAAGACGCACAGATTGTCTCCGTAAACAACGAAGGTGTTTGCTGCGTGTGTTAGAGATGTTTCCAAACCAAACTTGGAATAACCAATCGAACTAATCCTAAAACCCAAAACTCCTTATCTGATCGGAATCCGAATAATAAAGGGAGGATTTTGGGAGGCGGGTTGAGAAAAAGGACACACTTTCGAGAGTCTATTAGGCTCTGGATCAGACCCAGAATCCTAATCTGGCGATATTTTGGCTTAAACCTCAGCAAATAATCACTCTCTAGTTTGCAAAACGAAACTCTTTTTTTTTGTCTAAGAGCCTGACACGTCTGGGGTTCAAACTCTAACAGGCTACATGTGTTTCTAACTTTTCTTGTCATGGTTTTCTTGTGAACGATTGCGTTTATCATGGTTTTGCTGTGAATTAGAGCTATCATAATTATACAAATTCGTTCAGGTTTTTAAACACGTTATAATCATGGTTAATACAGAACCTAAAGCAAATCAAAATTAGTATTTTGTTGGTTGCACAAAAAAAAGAATCATATAATAATAATACATGAACGACGACGTGGCAGAAATTGATTTGACACCACCGATTCCAAAAAGTTTCCCTTTTTTGGGCTTAAGACTTTCCTTTTCATCTAGTGTCTTTCATTAGGTTGGAATTGAGCTTTAGACTGGAAAAACACTTTCCCTTTCGTTGATTTTCCCCTGTTTACGACTTTTGGCCTCTATTCTCGTCTAAATTTGCAAGCTTTCTAGGGTTTGTGCTTGGTGTTCTTAGATCTGAGTTTTTTCAAGAAATTTGATACTTTCTTTGGTTCTATCTTCTCTCTGTTGAGAAGTGATGTCGTCTGCTATGGATAGGGCTTTGATGGAGATGTCTTTAGAGGAAGAAGAGGTTCCTTTCGACATGCCAGATCTGCCGGAATACTCGTCTTGTGAGGATAACACGTTGAGTCTCGTTGGAAGGATGCTGAATCCGAGCTGTCAATCGATGAAGAATCTAATCCGTGATATGCCTCGTAAATGGCAAAAGTTGGGTAGAGTAAGAGGAGTTGCTTTATCTAAAGAAAGATTTCAGTTCTTCTTCAAATCGGAGCATGATTTGGAGGAAGTTTTGGAAAAGAGTGTCCATACTTTCGATGAATGGACTATTGTGGTGGATAGATGGTATGAAAATCCACCGGATAATTATCTCCAGTTCATGTCGATGTGGGTTCAGATGTGGAATCTGCCAATCAATCATTACACGAAGGAAGCCATTACGGCTCTTGGGGAATTGATTGGCCAGGTAACTGAGGTTGTTTTTGATAAAGAGAAGCCTCAGATTGAACAATTTGTTAGAGTAAAAGTAATCTTTGATGTTTCTCGTCCCTTGAGAAGGTCAAAGATTGTGAATTTACCAAAAGGAGGCACGGCAACAGTTTGCTTTGATTATGAGAGAGTCCAGAAAAGATGTTACGAATGTCAAAGAATGACACATGAAAAAGATTTCTGTCCTCTTCTCATCAAGAAAAGACAAGATGTAGCTGCGGCTAGAAGATCGGGGCAGCCGGTAGCAAAATCAAACAAATCTCCTATTTTATCAGAATCAGATCCTCTATTTGGAGTTCTTGAAGAAAATCAAGTGGGTCTGGATCCAAATACGGGAAGACCAAAAATAGCTCCGATTGTTCTAGAAGGGATGAGACAGTACCTACGTGTCTCAACTGGAGAAGAAAAATTGCTGAGAATCGAAAAGGTTAAAAAATCAATTGGAGAAGTGGAAAGGGATCCCTTAGCTCAAAAGTCTATACTAAGATTGGAACCTTCTCCAATTTTCCATCAGGATACTAATAAAGGGAAAGGTTTAGTTTTCAACTATGAGAGTGAAAATTTCTCTGACAAGGCTGCAACCAGAGGTGAAAGTGGTCCTAAACTCTTGGAGGCTGCTTTCAAGGCAGGGTCAGATAGATCTTGGTTAATGGAACCTGAAGCTGCCGTTCCTTTGAATGATCCAGCAAATTTTCTTGTTCTATCTCAACCTTATCAAAACAATCCGACGGTTTCCAATCCTGTTTCCTTTGAAGCAGGGTCTTCCGGGATTGATCTGAAAAAGGCTAAGACAAGAAAAAGACCTTCAAAAAACAACAGAAAGCTAAAGCCAATGGCTCCAAATTTAGTGAAGGTCCAGCGGGATTTAAACTTTGGTCTGGAAAAGGGAGAGAAGGAGAAAAGAAAAGCAGATGATGAGGGTACAAGCACTGCAAAATGGTCAAAGCTTAACTCTCAAGAGGTGATCCCAATGGGGGGATTGCCTACTGCCCAATGAGCATTATCAGCTGGAATTGTCAAGGATTAGGACGGTCCGACGACTTGACAATTCCCCGTCTCAAGGAAATGCGTAAGAAACATTTTCCTGAGATGTTGTTCTTGATGGAGACAATGCATGGGAGAAATACTTTAGTGGACCTGCAAGTGTGGCTAGGGTACGAGAGGGTGTTGACGGTGGAGCCAATTAGGAAGTGTGGAGGTTTGGCTCTTTTTTGTAAAAACAATGTGAAGGTGGATGTAATATCTATGGATAAAAATATTATGGATCTTCAAGTGCAGTTTGGAGACAAAAACTTTTTCGTGTCCTGTATATATGGAGACCCAGATAGGACCAAGAGGAGTGATATCTGGGGGAAAATTAGTAGAATTGGAGCTGGAAGGAAAGACAGATGGTGTATGATAGGAGATTTCAATGCTATCTTACATAATGGTGAAAAGATGGGTGGTCCGAGAGTAAGTGACTCCTACTTTAAACCTTTCTCGGATATGTTATCTGCTTGTGATATGGTGGAGTTGCCGAGCCAGGGTAATAGGTTCACATGGGCAGGGAGAAGAGGTGTTCATTGGATACAAAGCAGGTTGGATAGAACTTTTGCCAATAAGGAGTGGTACTCTCAATTCCCAGCCTCTAACCAATCCTTCTTGGATATGAGAGGATCAGATCATAGACCTGTTTTGGTTAGTTTAATGTCTTCTCAGGAGTATTATAAAGGGCATTTTAAGTTTGATAAGAGGTTCTTGTATAAAGCTGAGGTGAAGACAGCTATTGTCCAAGCTTGGAATTACAAAGGGTCTAATCCAAGATTTTCAGTGGTTGAAAGATTGAAAGTGTGCAGAAAATCACTGAGTAATTGGAAGAGGAAAAATAATATGAATGCTCAGGATAAAATTCAGAAGTGTGAAAGTGCTTTGGAAAAGCTTCAGTCGGAAGCTTGGCCAAGTCGGCAGAAACTTCATGAATTGAAAAGAGATTTGGTGGTGGCTTACAGAGAGGAGGAACAGTTTTGGCACCAGAAATCTAGACAAAAATGGTTAAGAAGTGGGAACAGGAATTCAAGATTTTTTTATGCGTCGGTAAAAGATAATAGAACAAGAAAGAGGATTGAAAAGCTCAAGGATGCTAATGGTATTATGCAGAGATCTGAAGCTGCAAAAGGAGAAGTTGCATCTTCTTACTTTCAAAACCTTTTCAAGTCTTCAAATCCGGCGAGTTTCCAAGATTGGTTTACATGGTTTATACCTAGAGTCACTGAGGAAATGAACTATGTTTTGGTCAGGGAGGTTTCAGCAGAGGAAGTAAAAGAGGCTGATTTCTCAGTCAAAGCGGCTAGTGCACCAGGTCCTGATGGTATGTCAGCTTTGTTTTTCCAAAGATATTGGAACATTGTTGGAGCCCAAGTCATTACAGAAGTCCAACAATTTTTTGCTCAAGGTACTCTCCCTACTGAGTGGAACTATACACATCTGTGTTTAATTCCAAAAACTCATTATCCAACTGAAATGGTTGATCTGAGGCCAATAAGCCTTTGTTCTGTTCTTTACAAGATCATCTCGAAAGTAATAGTCAAGAGACTACAGCCTTTTCTCCCCCAGATAGTCTCAGTGAATCAATCAGCCTTTGTCTCAGAAAGATTGATATCAGATAATATTTTGATGGCTCATGAATTGGTTCATAGCTTACAAACGCACCCCAAAATTTCTTCTGAATCTATGGCGATTAAATCAGATATGTCAAAGGCTTATGACAGAGTGGAATGGAGTTTCCTAAGGTCTTTACTCCTAGCTTTAGGGTTTCACCAGAGGTGGGTGGAGTGGATTATGATTTGCGTATCCACAGTGACATATTCAGTTCTGATTAATGACCAACCCTATGGTATGATATCTCCTCAGAGAGGCTTAAGACAGGGAGACCCTTTATCCCCTTTTCTCTTTGTGCTTTGTACGGAAGGTCTTACTCATTTAATGAATAGGGCTCAAAGAGAAGGGAAGCTTGAAGGTATCAAATTTAGTGAGGAAGGGCCGAAAGTGCATCATTTGCTTTTTGCTGACGACAGCTTGTTCATGTGCAAAGCTTCCAATGAGCAAAGTGGGGTGTTACAAAATATCCTTACCAAGTATGGGGCTGCCACTGGTCAGGTTATCAACTTGAATAAGTCTTCTATAACTTTTGGAGCAAATGTCAATCCAAATGTGAAAGCAGGCATTCAGGCCAGACTAGGGATTGTAAAGGAAGGAGGAGCTGGAACTTATTTAGGTCTTCCTGAATGTTTCAGTGGTTCAAAAGTGGAGTTACTTAGCTATATCAAAGATAGATTGAAAAGTAAGCTATCTGGGTGGTATTCAAGGAACTTATCTCAAGGAGGAAAAGAGATTTTGTTGAAATCAGTGGCATTGGCTATGCCGGTTTTTGCAATGTCCTGTTTTAAACTCCCAAAAACATCATGTGATAATCTATCTGCAGCTTTGGCGGATTTTTGGTGGAGTTCTTGTGAGCATTCTAGGAAAATACACTGGCTGAGTTGGGAAAAGCTGTGCCTTCCAAAGAATCAAGGTGGAATGGGGTTTAGAAACATTCAAAGATTCAATCAGGCTCTCCTTGCAAAACAAGCCTGGAGGATTTTACAATCTCCTGATTGTTTGATGGCAAAGATCATGAAGAGTAGGTACTTTCCTAATTCAGATTTCTTGTCCGCTCCTATGGGAAATAGACCTTCCTTTGCTTGGAGAAGTGTGATGCATGGGAGGTTGTTGCTGGAAGAAGGAATAATTAAAAAAGTTGGAAATGGGGATTCTCTCAAAGTGTGGACAGACCCATGGATAGAAGATGAAGGGTTGAGAGCTCCTTGGAGGAAAAAATATTTTTTCGATGTCAACTTGAGAGTGAGGGATCTCATAGACAAGAGGAAAAGAGACTGGGACTTACTGATTCTGGAGGAGAATTTTTTCCCAGGTGACATTGATAGAATAAAGGCCATTAAACCGGTGGTGTCACAAGAAGATTATTTTGTTTGGAAATACAACAAAAGTGGAGATTTCTCTGTTAAATCTGCTTATTGGTTGACCTCTCAATCCAATATTTCAGAAGTTACTGTGGAAGCTACAACTTTGCCTTCAACAAATGATCTCAAAAGCCAAGTGTGGGATTTACACACAGATCCTAAGATTAAGGTGTTTCTGTGGAAGGTTCTTTCGGGTGCTATACCGGTGGCGGAAGCTTTGAATGGTCGAGGAATGAATGTGGACGTGAGGTGTCAGAACTGTGGTATGGAAGGTGAAAACATTATGCATGTTTTGTTTTCCTGTTCATATGCTAGACAAGTCTGGGCACTCTCTGATTATCCAAGCCCTCAATTTGGGTTTCAAGAGGGATCTGTTTTCTCTAATATTCATCATCTCTTGGTAAACAGAAGGAATAGAGATTGGCCTTCGGAGTTAAGATGTAGTTTCCCATGGATTCTTTGGAGGATCTGGTCTAACAGGAACTCTCTTTTGTTCGAAGGAAAACTTTATTCGGCCTTGGAAACGGTGGGAAAAATCAGAGAAGATGTTATGGAATGGACTGAGGCTCAATGTGTTGAACAAGTGGAAGAGTCATGTTTAGAGAACACAAGAGTGACTGGTAACGATCGGGTGGTGAACAAGGAGTTATTGAAATGGCTCCCTCCACCGATTAATTGGCTAAAGTGTAATTTGGGTACATCCTGGTCAAAGAGAAACAAGATTGCAGGTTGTGCTTGGGTCGTGAGAGATAGTTTTGGGAAGGTTCTGTTGCACAGTAGAAGGGCTTTTGCTAACATCAAGGATGGTCAAGAAGCTAAATTTATATGCCTTTTATGGGGGATTGAAAGTATGAAGCACCATAGATTCTCAAAGGTGGTGCTGGCCTTACAAGATCAGACTTTGGTGGGGGTTGTAAATAGACCAAATGCGTGGCCTTCCTTTAGGTATCAGTTTCAAGAAATTGAAAGATACTTAAGATCAGACATGGAATGGAAAATGGTGGTGGAAAGTACAAGTGCAAATAGAGGAGCTAATCTCATCGCACAAAGCGTCACTAATGACTTACGGTTGCAATCGTATGTTGCTGTGGGTTTTCCTTCTTGGTTGCAGGGAGTCTTTGTAGATGAGAGAGTTCAATCCTCTCTTTGAAATGTGGTTTCGGCTTAGATTTCTGTGGTCGAACAATTTTTGTATGGGTTCCTTTGATGTTGCAGAGGTGCTTAGGTTAGGAGTAATGCTTGGGAAATGTTTCCCCTTCAGGTTTGGATAAAATTTTTTGTGTAACCTGACAGTATCCTTCTCTTTATGATATGAAATCAGATGACAAAAAAAAAATAATAATAATACATGAAAGAATCACAACAACAAAGACTAGCCTCTTTACTTGAGATTTAGAACCAAATGCACAATATTTTAGTCACAGTCAAAAGTCCTACAAATCAAACCACATGAAACAAAAGAATATAACACTGATTAGGACACTCTTCCCGATTACAACAACTCTAGGAGTTACGCAGCTGGAGGTTTAGCGTATTTTTCCAACTTGAAAACGTGTGTGTAACCAAGCACGCTATTGAGTCGAGTCTTCAGAGAATCTAGAATCAAACCCAGTAGATGAGGAATGAACAGAACCAGGAGCTACACCAGAGCCACGTTGCAGCTCAAGAACAAGCCATCGAACCGCTCTACTCATCTGTTCAAGCCTTACCGCACTAATGGGCGGAAGACTAGTCGCAGCACCAGTAGCTGCTGCTTGGCCCGAGTTTCCTGATGCAGTAGTTAAACCAGTAGCCTCATCAACTAAACACTCAGATCCAATTCTCTGCTTCACTGACTCCACAAACTCCTCTGCTTGATCACAAGCCACACGGAACAATTCCCATTTCTCCTTGAAATTCTCCAACGCAGCATCAGTAAGAGAAGCTTTCTGCCCTCCTGCACTCTCTTTAGACTCAAGAACACTAGCTGAGGCAAGAACAAACTTCTCGTAAGCTTTGTTCAGTGAGTCCACAATGTTATCCATTTGACCCCTCCCCTTCAAAAAAACTACTCACACCACGGGTCAATCGAAAGGAGATTATATGATATTTACAAGTTAAACAATCACTTATTCACGAAGAAATTGCAAAAAGAACCAAGCAAGAGCCTAGCGTATTTGGAAAATAAGAAACCCTAAATCCCAACAAAATTCAGAATGAGAGAAATCAAATTCTCGGGAAAACAAAAAAGATGCGAATTACAAGGCGGTAGCAACAGAAGCTAAAATCATTCGAAAAAATTAAATCTTTGTGACATAAATTTAACGAAACTGCAAATGTGCGATTGATTTCGCAAAACCAAGTCGGAGTAACAAAATAGAATTCACGGCATAGAATCGTCATTTGAACGAATTGAATACTTTAATACCAGTTTTAGACAGAATCAAAGCTCTGGATCAGGGAAATTCATCGCGAAACCGCCGGGAAGAAGAGTGTAGGAAGAGAGGAACTTACCGGAGAATGAACGGAGAGTCGATTTTTTTGTGGGCAGTTTTCGTCTTCTTCTTTGTATGTTGTCTGGTTAGACCGATAGATTAAAATTAGGGTCGAGTTCTTATAAACTAAAAGTAAACCGGACCGAGATTAGACCGGATTGGTCCATTAGAACACTCTTTGGAATTTATTCTTAAGCATTGTGTTTAGGGCCTAAAACATCTAGTTGAAGCCTAAATATGATAACCATCGATCTATTGTGTTGAAAACGATTTGATACCACGATTAGAAATAGAAAATTCTAATAATAGAGCAAAAAAGAAAATGTGAATTCAAAAAATAGCAATAGATACGTTTATAAATACTACTGTTAAACACAAGATGCAAGTTCATCCCACAAAACATCTAAACATCTGGAAATAAAAATGAAAAATGTCTCAATCTTTCTAGTAATTTTTGCCCTATGCATGATTGGCAATGCAGATTCCAATCCATTCAAAGGAAAAAAAACGCATTTGTCATTCCAGAACATGCTTAGTCACAACAAATGGCTCAAGGTACATTGTAAATCTGGGAACAACGATGTTGGTACACATTATTTGAGACCTGGAGGAGATTGGGAGTTTAGTTTCCACGATAATGTTTTCGGAGAAACGCTTTTCTGGTGTACAATGTCTAAAGGAGCTGATTATAAGGTACACAAGACGTTTAATGCGTATGTTCAAGACAAGAGAATGCCTCACGGAACGGCGTATAATTATTTTGCTCTAGAGGATGGGATCTATCACAGTACTTTTATTCACCGTAACCGGAAGGTGTATGATTGGGAATATTAGGGATGCTATATAAAATGATCTCCTATGTTATCCTACATTTAAAATGGTTATTCATTTGATATACAATTCTTATAATTCATTTGTAAAATTATCCAACATCTCCTATATGTAATTCAATTGTAAAAAATTATTCTTATTTGTTTCATGTTAAAATCACTCTTTACATTAAAAGAGAAGTGAAGAGAGAGAGAGAGAGAGAGACAGAGAGAGAAACTCTGATAATTGTGTCCTCGCGAGAGCGATTCAATGGAGACAATTTGTTGATACTTGATGTTGTCATCTTCAGCCACATTTAAGAAACTTGCTAAAACAAAATATCATGCCTATTTTAAAAATGTTACATTTATGCCATTCTCAAAATCAATAGACTCGAGAAAATGTTATTTTGATAACATCACGACAACACATGTCGTTTTTATATAATCTTTTACTACTACACTTATATAAATATATACATTGACAAGTACAAATCTTAATCTAACATCAAAATTTGTAAAAAGTTACTTTTACAATCATTAGAACTAATTAATGTAAAATCTTTTAAATATGTTTCGTTATTTTATAATAAAAATAAATGTTAAATTTCTATTAGAAAAAGATCTTCAAAACTTTTCATGATCTATTGTTTTAAATTAAAGTAATTTGGTCATAGTCGTAACTCAATTTATTCATTATCTTGATAAGATAAAAAAAATATTCTTATTTTGATTACTTGACTTCACATATTTTACTAGTGTTCAACCCTATTAAGTGGCATTACCCAGTGGCGGATCTAGAACAAAAATTTATTGGGGTCAAAAGTAAATATAAAAAAAATAACATTAAAAATATGTATTATAAACAAATTTTTTAATATAAATTTAAGCTCAACTTTTTAAAAAATTATGTGGGATAAATTATTAGTATAGAATTGGGTTCAATTAGAGGGATTAAATATATTTTTAGTTGGAGAATCTAGATTTGGATATTTTTTTTATGTAAAATGTAGGTTTAGATTAGATTTATTGGGGTCATTCTAAAATTTTTAATGGGGTCAATATTATAATTCTCTAAAAAATATAAAAGATATTTAAAATTTGTTGGGGTCAGTTGACCCCACTCCCTCTTAGCTGCCTCCGCCCCTGGCATTACCCCTTGTAATAGAAATTGGCTATGGATCGGATTTTATCGATAAAAAAATGTAAATATAGTATATAATATTTTGAAAACAAAAAACAAAGGAAACAAAATATTTTGTAGTATTGAGTGTTGATAGAATTTTTTTAGATTTCAATTTCGATTTCTTAACGGTTCCCAGGGCTCATTGATTCAGTCGCAGTTGATTCTTGTTTTCTTTTTATGCTAATGTTGATCAATAAAGAAAACTCTTTAACATGTTAGTGACCACGTTTTCGGTAGACAATGAACATAATAATTTTCTCCCAAACAAATATAGGTTTACCCATTTGAACAACACATGGATTACTTATCTAGTTATCTTCTTCAGCAATTCCATATCCTGTTGTTCTTCACCATTCTCTTCTGTTTATTCTTTGATGGTTAGACTCGGGTAGGCGATTTTTTTACATAAACACCATCAAGAAACAAATATAATGTCAAGATAAAGACTATAACAGCTACAAATAATCAGCTAAATTCGATGTTGATCAACGACGTAGCCTTTGATCACGAAAAAATTTTGATCGATTTTTCTACTTTTGAGCTTTTGTTACAGTATATCTCTTCAGATGTTAAAACGATCATGTTGCTAATATTTATTCATTTTTTATTTTTTATTTTGATAAAGAAATTGAGTTAATTTTCGTCAAAGTATTTTTATTTTTCTGTTCAATTTAGATGCAAAAACGCTTTTACTGTTTTTTCAAATTTCGGATTATATAACCATCATTCTATGAAATTAACATATCAATTAACATATATATATATATATATATATATAAAGTAAACAATGGAAGAGGTAAAATAGAGGGTGAGGGTAAACTTATATTTTCTCTTTTCAAAAACTACCTCATCCCAGAATATATATCTAAAATGACAATGCATTCTGTGCTTTTTCTATAGTTAACTTGTCTATATTAAAATTCAGAACAATTAAACCCAAAAAAAGAATAAGATAAACCTTGACCAATATTAACAACTCCTAAAAAAGACTTTTAACTGAAAATTCAATGACTCCCATCTACTATATATACCACAACAAAATACCCCAAAAAAATTCAAAATAAAAATGAAGCTCTTTTGTTTAACTTTTCCCCTCTTATTCGTATTCTCCACTTCTCTTGCCGTCGAACCCCCGAGCTCGATCTACCAAAACTTTCTCCAATGTTTCACAAACCAAACACAAACCCCTTCTAACTTACTATCCGACGTCGTTTTACCAAAAACCGCTGCCGCTTTCACCCCAGTTCTACGCGCTTACATCCGAAACGCGCGTTTCAACACCACCGCGACTCCGAAACCCCCGATTGTAATCGCAGCGCTTTCTGAGAACCACGTCCAAGCTGCCGTTGTCTGCACGAAATCGCTAAACTTCCAACTCAAAACTCGAAGCGGTGGCCATGACTACGAAGGCGTTTCCTACGTCTCTAACCTTCCTTTCTTCGTCCTCGACATGTCGAATCTCCGTAACATCACCGTCGACGCTACCACCGAATCCGCATGGGTCGGAGCCGGCGCTACACTAGGTGAGGTTTATTATAGGATTTGGGAAAAAACCAAAAGCCATGGATTCCCCGCCGGAGTCTGTCCCACAGTCGGAGCCGGAGGTCACATTAGCGGTGGCGGTTACGGAAACATGATCAGAAAGTACGGACTTTCCGTTGATTACGTCACTGACGCCAAAATTGTTGACGTTAACGGACGGATTCTTGATCGTAAAGCAATGGGAGAAGATTTGTTTTGGGCCATTAACGGCGGAGGCGGCGCGAGCTTCGGTGTGATCTTAGCTTTCAAGATCAAACTCGTCCCTGTTCCCCCAACAGTAACCGTTTTCAGAGTAGAGAAAAACTTGGACGAAAATGCTACTGACATGGTTCATAAATGGCAATTTGTTGCTCCCAAGACTGATCCAGGTCTATTCATGAGGCTATTGATACAGCCGGTGACTCGGAATAAGAACCAAACTGTTAGAGCATCGGTAGTGGCTCTGTTCCTGGGGAACTCAAGCAATGTTTTGTCTATGCTAACCAAAGATTTCCCAGAGCTGGGTCTGAAGAAGGAGAATTGCACGGAGATGACGTGGATACAGTCGGTGATGTGGTGGGCGAACAACGATAACGCTACACAGATTCAACCCGAGATTCTACTGGATCGAAACCCGGATTCGGCATCTTTCCTGAAAAGGAAATCTGATTTCGTGGAGAAAGAGATCACCAAAGAAGGGTTAGATTTCTTGTTCAAGAAGATGATCGAAGTTGGGAAAATCGGTTTAGTGTTTAATCCTTATGGAGGGATAATGAGCGAGGTGGCTACGACTAAGACTCCATTCCCGCACAGGAACAAGCTTTACAAAGTCCAGCATTCAATGAACTGGAAAGATCCGGGAACAGAAGCGGAAAGCAGTTTCTTGCAGAAGGCGAAAAGTTTCTATAGCTACATGGCTCCTTTTGTGACCAAGAACCCTAGACACACGTATATTAACTACAGGGATCTGGATATTGGAGTTAATAGCCATGGCCCGAACAGTTACAGAGAAGCGGAGGTTTACGGGAGGATGTATTTTGGAGAGAACTTTGATCGGTTGGTGAAAGTGAAAACTGCCGTGGATCCGCAAAACTTCTTCAGAGACGAACAGAGTATACCTACCTTGTCTAGCAAGCCACCTAGGCGTTAGTTTGTAGGCAACTAACTTTTCCTTTGAACTCTAAAAACTACGATAAACAAATATGTATGCTATCTGAAAAATGATGTTTGCTTTTTTTTGTAATTATACATTTGTTTTCAACAACGGTGTAAAACCTCAAAATTTCAGCAGAAATGTATCTGCTATTGTATAAAGTATAAACCTTACTCCAGTTCCAATTTCAGCAGACAAGTTAATTCTATGGCCCTAAGAACATAAGAAACCAAAATAGTGCAACAGAAGTAGGGGCTGCTTCTCAAATCTTCTGGCTCGATGCTAATACATATTCTTGGCTCGAAAGCAGGAGAATTCAGGCAACTTAGAAAACTTGCCTGATGTTTATGTTAATCCTCGAAGTTTTGATGTACTCTGCGAAAAAATGTTCACTTTCATGGGACAATTCTGATTCAAGTGCGCCAATTTCCGCATTTTCTTCGTCCGTAAAGATACGGGGCACACCTGCAACATCAATGATATTATCTCAAACCAAGCTGTTTATTAACTTTTTCAATCAGAGACAGAATATGAGCAATTCGGGATTCTTTCTTCGATAGAGTAAATCTGCAATGCCGAGTAGAAAGACTATGGAAAGAAAAGCAGGTTACCGTGATAGCATTCCCTGGCTTCTCCAGCCATTAGTACAACATCTCCACTTCTGAGATACATAGCATGAGGAGGATCATCTTTTAATTTTCCACCTAAGAGGAAAATAGCTTTACATCCCAGACTGCGTAAAGAGGAAACATAGTTACTCTATTGCGCTTCAAAATATATGGTTTTACATATTTTGCTAAGAAAGAAGGCAAAGAGATACCTCATGCTTACTATGGGTTTGCTCCAGTCAGCTTCCATGTCATCAAGGTGGCCTCCAAGTGTATCACCTAAAGAGGGAGTTAAAAGGTTTTCAAAGTTCAACCTCTTTTAAAGATCAACCTTTTCCAAAGCAAGAGATACACAAAATTTAAGGTAGCTCTACCTAAGCCAAAATAGTTTACAATTGCACCCTCTGGACGGAATTCCTCCCCGACAGGCATTGCAATGGCGGCATGTGTCTTAGCTAGTTGACAGAGTGCATCAGGTATGTTGTTATGAGGGAGAGAAACATCATAGTTACGCTGAAAAATAAGGGCCAAAGAATCAGCATTCATTTAGGTTGCACAATAAGTTGCTAAAACTCATCAAAACAAGTTCAAGATTTAACCTTGGACCAATCAAACTGTAAACCGAGGGTGCTCCATCGAAGCTTCCGTAAAAGAACTGAAGCCGACACTGATTTGCAACTTGTTTGTTTCGCTTTAGCAATATCTTCTTCTTCATAAAACTTCCATTTGTTGTTGGTAAGATCCTCTTGAACCAATACCTTGTTTTGTTTAGCTGAATCAAACAAATCAGCAATGGGACCATAAATTGCATTGTGATTTGTTCTATTCGGGGGCTGTGGAAAATTCGTCAAACTCTCTTTGATCCATTTGCATTGCTCCTCTAAACTCAATGCACCAGGGATAAAGTAAAAACCTGTATAATAATAATAATCTCACTTCCATAAGTTTCAACATTCAACATCTCAGGCCAAATTGTTTATAAAGCTGAACTCTTGGATCCTAATTTAACAGAGATGATTTGAAATTTGGGGATTTTTTTACTTACCAGGGCGATTCTCGATGCAGAAGACAGGAGAAGAATCAAATTCCGCAACCCTAATTCCGTGTGGCAATAGACCAGTTTTGTTGAAATCTTGTGAAATCAAATTGAAATCAAGCAACTCCGACAAATCAACCGGTTTAGGTAGCTTCTTCCTGCGATAACGAGTTCAAGTGAATATAAGTGGAAGGATTCTCAACAAACGCAAGTGGAGCGAAGATAAAATAAAAATTGGCTTACTTTCTAGAGAATTTGGAATCCTGTTCATAATAAAGTTTGTATTTTTTCTCAGCTCGCCGGAAAGCCGTACGATCTGCGTCGTCAGAGACGTTCGCTGATTCGTACATCTTTAACTTCACCAGTCTACGATTAATCTCTGGCTCGCGAATTAACGAAGCCGAGTTTATTAGAGTTATGTTTTTTTTTTTTTCGTCAAATAGAGTTATGTTTTTTAATTGAGTATATTCATAATTTTTTTAAAGCTCGTATTCTATTGCAGTTTTGTAATAAAAAACAGTTGTCTTTCCTAAAATCTTTTTTAGACCTATTTTTGACAATACCAAAAAGGAAAAAAGACCTATTTTTGACAAATAAACCCTGCATTTCCTAGTTGTAGACTTGTAGTCTTGTAGATATTGGTCAATTTGGAAATTTCCAAATGAAAACCCCAGTTTGCAATAATTTCACCTAAAAACCGAAAAAAATAAAGTGTTATTTTAAAACCCAATTTATTTAACAATACAAAAAATTCTCATATATTGATTAATTGTCAATTGGCCAAAGAGTTCAGTTAACTACTCTGCTAAATTTTACAAGATACATGAGAGAGAAATTCGTTGCTTGCATCCAAAACTTGATTAAACTCGGTTTTAGATGCATAAACAACTGTCTTTGTAGCCATCTCATGTATAACAAAATGCAAACATCAAAACAAGTTATTTTTGTATTAGTTCCATATAGATAATAAGATAAGATCTATCTCATATGCACATAAATAGTCAAAATGAAATAATCAAATTGAAAAATTGATATGCTAAAAAGTAAATTAAATGGATTCATTAAACATAATTTGGTTTTAGTGAAAGTAATATTGGAACTAATTATTTTTGAACCTTTTTATTCACCACTTTTCATTCAATTTAGTTAGAGAAGTTTTATAAGATACCATACTCAAATACTTTTCAGCAACATCTCCATGCGTCATCAAAACTATTCCTTGTTTGACAGAAAAAAAAAAAATCTATTTCTCTTTTTGTCGGCGAAAATATTTAATTTAATTAAGAAAAATAAAAATAGATATGTGTGTGTGTGAAATGTAAGTAAACGTATTGCAAGTGTGGACCTTTCCGTCAGAGTTTTCAGAGTTTGCTCTTGTTGAAAGACCTTCCAGAAAACCAAAAAATCCAGACTTTTATGTTTATGACTTGACGTTATCTCTATGACTCTCGCTTCTTTCTTACCAAACGCATTTCCCCATTCAGACTTTTGTTGACCTAATTCCTCCAAATCTCTCTTTCACATTGCCTGGATTTAGTCCTCTGGAAAAATCTCCTCACTTTTTCTATGGCTCTGAGGTGTTTTCCCATTTGGGTTTCTCCTCAAACGACTCATCGTTCTCCTGTGATTGGTCTCGCCGAATTCGAAGCTAAACGCCGTCGTTTCTGCCTCTGGGAGTGCTCTTCCTCTGCTTCTCAGAGAGCTGTCACTGCCATTGAAGGCGAGATTCCGTATGGCCGTGAGCTTAAAAAGTCCTCTGAGGAAATGGGTCTGGCTCAGGAGACCGAGTCTGTTTCCTTTCATAGAGACTTAAGTATGCTTCCTAGTGAGTCATCTCCTTCCCCTTGTCAGTTTCATCCAAGTTGTTGTTTTATGGAAATGCTGATTGGTTCTTGTGTTTATGCGATCAATCCACTTTGTAATTGTAAATTTAGTGGCTTTTTTTTAGCTCAATTTTGATTTGTGGGATCCCTTGTTTAAGCAGATGAGAGAGCATTATTGGTGTATATACGATCAGAGATATTGTGGATCATTCTAGAATCTTTGTTTCACATTCTAATTAATAGCCTAGATTTTGTCTGAAGAGATAACAATGATCATGTCCTTGCATGGTTTTACTGAAAATCTTTGCTGGTTTCTGTTATATTTGAATACAGTTGTATTAAAATACTCTCAACTTTTGTTATCTAGATTGCTGAATTAAAGAGTTTTTTAGGCTGTTACAAATACGACGAAATGCGTACTAAATTATCCCTTGACATTACTAATGTTTGTTGGCTATGTCGCTTTCTTGATCCAAGAATGTTAGATGTCTTTTGACATTAGATTCCTTCTTTTTTTACCATATTAGTAGCTGCCCTTGATGTTTCAGATTCAATCTTTCTTATTGTGTAGTTTCATTAATAGATCAACCATTGACATTTGCGTTGCGACATGGGGCTTTGCTACACGTGAATCGATCGATGATACTTGAATTTCAAATGTTGTTAATGAAAATCGAGTCCTCAATATTGTTTTGTTAATACTAGATTCTTTATTCCATATTTGTAGCTGCATTTGATGTTTTGGACTTGGTGTTTCTTGTCGTGTAGTCTCTTAAGTAGATACATCGTTGTTATTTGCATCGCAGCATAGGGCTTGCTACACGTGTATTGATCTGCATTGAATACGGAGTACACGATTATGTTTTGTTAATACGGGATTCTTTTTTCCATATTCATAGCTGCATTTGATGTTTCAGATTCAATCTTGCTTGTCATGTAGTCTCATAAATGGATCAATCATTGTCATTTGCATTGCGCCTTAGGGCTTGCTACACGTGTTCTCGATCTATTTTGACTGAGACAATACTTGCTTTTCCAAACGTTGTTAATGAGCAGTAACATACAATCCCCAGAAGGTGTTGTGAAACTCATATGCATTGTCTGTCATAGCCTTGTTATGTGATCTTATTACTTTTTTTTTCATCTCTCCTCCTTTACTCCCTAACATTTTAAGTTGATTACAGAACCACTAACTGCAAACAGTCTTTACTCTTCTGCTGGCGGTGATTCAAAAGTGCGAATTTCGTTTCAGGTGAAAATATTACTTCCCTCACCTAACTGCAAGTCTGTGTTTCTCTTTCTTTATTTTGCTTGTGTTTACATACACTCTCCAATTGCAGGGCATACCAGGTGCATATAGTGAGACAGCAGCACTAAAAGCATATCCAAATTGTGAAACCGTGCCATGTGAACAGTTCGAAGCTGCATTCCAGGTTTTGATTTATCGGTCACTTCTAATATATTCAACAAACCCACACAAAAAAAGTATGGTGCTTTACTATGCTTTCATATGATTGATTCTCTAGGCTGTCGAGCTGTGGTTGGTGGATAAAGCAGTATTACCAATTGAGAATTCAGTAGGTGGTAGTATCCACCGTAATTATGATTTGCTTCTTCGTCATAGGCTTCACATTGTCCAAGAAGTCCAGTTGCCTGTGAATCATTGTCTCTTAGGAGTGCCTGGTGTTGAAAAAGAAGATATTAAATGCGTTCTAAGCCATCCTCAGGTTCTCCAGCACCCATTACCTTCAGTCGCTTCTAAGTTCACTGGTTTTGAGTACTTTTCGTTTTCTTTTTTCTTTCTCTCCAGGCGCTTGATCAATGTGTGAATTCACTTAACAATTTAGGCATACAGAGAATTTCTGCAAAAGACACTGCCACTGCTGCTCAGGTGACAGTTTGAGAGAACAAGTTTTTTTAGTTCAGTTCACATAGAAGATTTTACTTTATAGTTTCTTACCCCAGTGAAATAATCGAGCATTAAGCATTTCTTCAGACTGTTTCTTCAAGCGGCAAGAGGGACGTAGGAGCAATCGCGAGTGTACGAGCTGCAAATATATATGGTCTAGATATTCTTGCCGAGAACATACAAGTAACTAGTCTCCATCCTCAATAAAGTTGTTTCCTACGGAAATATATCAATATATTTTAATGCACCTCATTGGGTAGAAAGTGGAATGATTTATGACATAGAAGGAATGTGATTAAACATTATCCGTAATCTTTAGGTTGATATATTTTTTCTCTTTCAATGGTTTTCAGGATGATGCTAACAATGTGACCCGCTTTCTGATACTTGCGAGAGAGCCTATGATTCCAAGAACAGATCGACCCTATAAGGTAGCTAAAGTCACATCTTTATATATTAACTAACTCGGCTTAAACTTATAATTCCCAATAGTAATGCTTCTGTTTCTCTCAGACAAGTATTGTTTTCTCGCTAGAAGAAGGTCCTGGTGTGCTGTTCAAGGCCCTGGCTGTTTTTGCTTTAAGAAGCATTAACTTATCTAAGGTAAGTTCCGAGGAAAGTTGGATCCTATTATCAGTAATTCATTCAGGAAATAGGAATATATGACTTAACTTTTGCTTTTTTAGATAGAGAGTCGTCCGCAGAGAAGAAGACCGCTAAGAGTAGTTGATGGTTCTAACAATGGAAGCGCTAAGTAAGTAGTATTCTAACACACAGCATGCACACATCTTTTTTGAGAAGTAGTTGAGTGATTGTTTTGTGATGATAACAGGTACTTTGATTACTTATTCTACATTGATTTTGAAGCTTCCATGGCTGAAACACGTGCTCAGCACGCTCTTGGCCATCTACAGGTACCTGTCCTTGCAAACCCCAGAGATTTAATAGGTGGTTTATGGCTCACCGATTCTAAAAATCTTGCCTTTTGGTTTTGCAGGAATTCGCTAGTTTCATCCGTATCCTTGGGTGTTATCCAATGGATCTAGTCAGATAACTGAGGAACATCTTCAATTGATTTCATGTTACCATACCGTGCTGAACCATGTGAATATACCCAAACAGAAGAACAAGGTTTGTGGCTTTGGTATACCGGAAGACTCTTTTTTCACCATTTTCTCATCCTAGAAGTTTAGCTTCAAACTCTTCATTGCTGAGACAGAAACAGTTCATTTAGCTTTTGTTAAGAACATGTCTTGTACATTAACAAGTTTTCTCAGTCAATAATATCAGTGAATAACTTGGTAACTGTCTGAAACCAAACCCTCTGATACCAAAAATATCTCTGGTTCTTAACGATCATCTTAATGTGTGATTAGTTTCATAATCTTCATTACAAAAGGTGGGGCATTGTTGAACAATAAGACTGATCTTTCAGTTCAAATCAAGAAATAAGGACTTTCCCAAACCACAAAAAAAAACTAAAACCAAAATACCGTTTACCAGTTACCCGTTTCGAACAGAGAAAAATCCTACGCACCAATTTTGGTGTTTCATACAGTTTTTATCCTACTCACAAAAGTTCCATTGGGGAAAACGGAACAACTAGCTCTTATTAGCTTGACCTCATTTTGGCGAAAGGGTTAACAGCAGACCAAAATGATCGCTAGGCAACACTGGAAGCTCTAACTTCTTGATGTCACCCCTCACTTTCTTCTCTTTCAAATATGATAGTTCAGGAATCGCCTCTTTCCCAACCATTTCGATCCCGCCAAGCTTGTAATCATCCAGACGACACAAAATCCGGTCTAACCGTTTCTGCAATGTTCTGTTACCGGACAACATTGGATTTGCTTTTGTGTCGTATGTTAAACCCAAATCACCTGGTTTCAATACCTCCCAAACATCGACCCATTTGTCTGGCAAAGGAAACTTCCCATCTAGCTTGTCGTCCCAGTTCATGTCTCCGCCGAATATCACGTTGGTGTTAGCTCTGAGAATCTCGATTGCCTCTTTGGCTTGTTCAACGCGTTCTCGGCTAAACATTTGGTCCCATTTTGGAGGACCTGGACACGGACTCTCGAGATGGCTAGTTGCAAAAACAAGTGGCTTTCTCCCTGGAACTTCAACTTCTGCGATACATAGTTCTCTTCCCATTTTCGAGTTCCGAAAGCTTTTGTTGCTGAAAGATTTCACCCCCAACTTGCTCAACTGCAAATAACCCATAAGTGTCAGTTACCAAAATCACAGGAATCATCCAAATTTAGACGCTAAGAGCCTAAGACAAGCGTGCACAGTCTTTACCAGCATGCAGTAGTAGCCTCTCGAATCTGCCACATCAACTGAAACAGAACAAGAATACGCTTTCCACCAGTTCGACTTGCGGAAAATACCATATATCTCAGGAGTGATTTCCTACAAGACCTCACAGAAACCGTTTTTGTCAGAAAGCTGAGCTACTTCTTTAAGTTTGCAGATAAAAATCACTCCTATGGCAAATGTGAAAAATGACCTGAAAACATATGAGATGAGGAGAATGAAGCTGAATAAGGTGACCGATTGCTCTCATCCTTAGATTCAACTCAAGGTCTGCACGGAACCAAACATTGTAGCTCAAGATCTTCAAGCAAGATAAAGGTGTTCCTGAATCAGAAGCTGCCCCTACAAAAACAAAAGTGACAAACAAAGTAAACACTTATGCATTAAGAAACAATAGAAGGCAACCATCAACGAGTTGGAACCTCACAAAAATCTAGTAGCAATCAAAAACCAATATCAAGCCAATTTGGATGAAACACACATCACACAGTAACAAAACCCTAGAGACCCAATCACAGAGACCTAAAACCCTAGAGGGTACAAAAGAACCGACCTTTCGTTTCAATCTCTTTGTTCTTCTTCATAAAACCCTGCGATTCAGAGCGAACAACAGAACCACCATCAACCTCTACAACGTCATCATCCATGGCCTTGCGTTTGCTACACCGTCGCAAAGGAAAGAAAACAGACCCTATGGAGGAATCAGGGTTCTCGAAACCCGAATCAGTCAAATCATCAAAGCCCAGAAGAGAAGACGTTGGCGAACGCGTTCCACAGACGTCACAGACTGAGTTCTTGTACGTGTTCAAGAAAGTACAAGCCTTGCAAGCCCATTTTGCTTCATCGTTCGTGGAAATAGCGAGATAAGGAGGAGGAGACGAACAAGGGATTGATGCAGGAGCCAAGCAGATCATGCAATTGAGTTTCTGAGAGGCAGAATTGAGGAAAGTACATTTGTTGCATGACCAAGAAGACGTGGTAGATGATGACGACATCGCAAGAGTTGTGAGAATTCTGAGAAATCGGGTTGTTGACATTTACCCTAATTTTCTTTTATCGATTTTGACTTTTGACGCTTCGGTTTCCATCTAACGGCTACGAACTATACGACGTCGTTAGCGCCCTTTCCGATAAAAAAAATGGTTTTCAATTTCAAAAGTTTAAATTTGAAAGGTGAACCGTAATCAAACCGTTTTCTCATAAACTAAACCAAATCCAAACCGAGTTAAGTCAACAGAGTCAGATGTTGGAGCATACACAAGATACACCTAACTATGCATTACGCGAGATTGAATCTAGACCTTAACTGCTTAACACAACGACGACAATAATACCAAATTTTTAGACTACATGTTTTGATTAATATAACAATAACAGTAACGTTTAGGAAGACAGATTTTATACAAAATATTACCACAATAAAAATACAAGAGACTAAAATGTTCTACAAATAAAACTACAAAATACAACATGACAATAAAACAAAATGTTCTCGTGGTGTTGCCACTGTGACCCGGTAGTATGGGACGGGAGTTCCATTGCGTTTCTCATCATGGGACTAAAATGGGCTTAAGACTCGGACCAAACAAAATAATTGCAACTTCACAGTGGAAAAATGAAATATCACCAAAAGGGTAATAAAATTAAAGAAGTTACAAGAATTATGATACTGACGCAGAAGCCTCTTGAGAGACTCCTTGAGGAAGCTTCACCCGCGGCGACTTGAGTTGAATTCACCACCGTCTGTGTCCTATTTCCGACCTTCTTGCTGCTCAAAATGAAGTAAGAGTAAGAACTAAAACAATGAAGACTTTTATCTCGTCTCAAAATATAGAGAAAATGAGGTAACTTGGAATACCTTCCCGGGAAAATGCAGCTTCCATGACCTGAAACATACACATCTCCCATTTTAGAAACTTTTTTATAATGAGAAACAATGTATCCAATTAACTCAAAATTTCGAACTTTTAAGAACTTGGGACCTTTGCACAAAAAAAAAAGAAAGAACTTGGGACCATTTACACAACAAGTACATGATCTTGATATAACTTTTTCTTGTTATAAGCTTGCTTATAAACATGAAGAAGAAAAGAGTTGAATATGGAAGAGGTGGTACAAGCAAGGCAAAGACATTTTCTAAGACCATCTATGGTCGCAGTAGATACCAACAAAGACGCTTTTACTAAAGGTGATTCATGCAAGAATTGATATCCTGGTGCATTAACAACCATATTGCGATATTCATGAACAATAGAACCTTCCTTTGAGATACTAGCTTCAATGGATGGCTGCAAAGTTTTGTTAATAACTAGTCTAGGACATATTATATGCTTACATTCAATAGGACCCGAACCGAGAATGAAAATGCTTCAATGTCTCCCAAGTTTTAGCATATAAGTAATCAATAATACTCTGTTTTGGCTCATCTATAGACTCTTCCAGCTTAGGATCTAAACTCTAACAAACTCAAATGGTGCTTCATGATCGCCATAAGTTTTGTACTATAGATCTTCAAACTGTAAACCATAACACCAGAAAAAAAAAACCGAAGAAGAGCTTACTTGGATCTGTAGTAGTGATCATTGCCACACCTTTGAAGTCACATGAGCCAGAAGCTCTTCCTGCCTTCTGGTAATAACTATTGAAAGCAAACGAGGCATGTCCCTTCACATTATTTGGCTGATAACAACTCTCACCAGGTTGAATCTCACTACAATTAGCTCTCCCTGGTCCACAGGCCCAATCCAATGCAGCTTGAAGCGTCTTCGCATCCACACCATCCATAGCAATGCAGTACGTCTGGTTTGTTGTATCGTTCGCAAGGAACGTTCCACTTCCAGATACATGAAGCAAATAAGCCGGTGTAGAGTTCCCGTAGAATAATCCCCAGCTAGCTTCACTAACCGGAGGAGCCCTCAAATCCTCATTAAACAGCTCATAAATGTAGACACTTGAAGTCATCTCAGGATGCAAAGGAGTACCGGTTCTATCGAATATATGCTTGATCAAATTGGAGTTATACGTATCAGCATTGTCGATAGTAGCATATGGCTCCTTCGAATCACCTTCTGAAGGCCACCCGCTCTCGGTCACAAGCACAACCACATCAGACACATTCAAGTTTTTCATCGAGACATAAGCAGCATCCACCATAGCATCAAACACATTAGTGTAATGCAACAAAGTATTGGGATCAACCATTTCTTTAGACGGTACCAAGGGCTTGAACAAACAGTTATCGAGCGGAACCACGCCTTTGTTCTGCATATATACATAGTAAGGATACAGATTCATCATCAAAGGAGAACCCGTTTTCGACAAGAACTTAAGCAACGGAACCATAACCGAATGCCAAGTCTGGTTAAAGTAAGCTTGAGAAGGCGGGAACGTATCAAGCATGATCGAAGCTGCGTGAGGCGTAGAAACCTTGATTTGAGTGTGGAGATTAGAAGCAACAAGAGCATTGTATAAAGACTCAATTGCAGGTAACAGCAAAGGAGCTGAAGAAGGCACAGTCGTTAAAACCTCATCTCCAACTGAAATGGCAGTGATTAAGGTTTCAGGGTAATAAGCAACCACGTTTCGACCAATCCACGACGCAGAAGTACTGTTGGAAGATCCGATTGCGAGAAGCTGATTGTTTGGTACACTGATTATGACCCGTATCTTGGTTTTTGCCAATGCCTTGAGCAATTCAGGATCAGCATCGTATAATCGGACGTGATTAACTTTCTGGGTTTGGAGGAATTTGACCAGTTCCGTGGGAGAGAGTAGATTAGAGACATCAGTGCCAATGTTAAACCCAACAAAAGGATCTTTGTCTTGTTCCTGAACCTTAATATCTTGCGATAGAGACGACGAATTCGCTGCACATTGAAAGCAAGAAGCTAATTAAAAATGGAAACTTGGCAATGAGTTTTTAAGTAAAAGGGTTTTGTCTAGATTTGGACTCGAAACAAAAAAACGCAATTTAGCCAAGTGTTACCACACAAATAAAAAGAACATTTTTTTATTTAAAAGTCGTCAATTTGGGGGAATTTGAAAAATGGGATTTTTGGTGTGAACTTACCAGAAATCAAAAGAAGAGTGAAGAAGAAGTAGAAGAGAACAGGAACGGTGGAAACCATGTTAGTGACAGACATTGAAGAAGAGCTTGAGCCTGAGGTTGAACTTATTATGCAACTCTTCCCCTTCAGATTCAGAATCAGCTAGAGATTCTTGCATTATCTTCCTTCTCTTCCGATAGATTGCTTGCTGTATTGTTGAGAAAACCTAAATAGAAAGGGAGAAGAAGAAGAGAGATTAGGCATTTTTAGGGGTTTTAGGCTGAAAGATTTATGTCTCTGTGCTTCCACGTGAACCGACTCTGCTTGCTCCTCATCCCCCACACAACTGGTTTTTTTTCAGACCAAATAGGAAATTACGGTAATGTCCTTGAATTCTGATAAAGCACCAGCTAGACATCACTATGTAATCTTTAATAGATTTGGTCCATTTGATTTTTTTTCTCCTCCCACAAATTAAATAAAGATGAATGGTTTGTACATAAAAATATTATTTCTAAATTAATGGTTTTGCAAACTTTTGCAGCATTTCGTATTACAGTACCTCTAAACTTTTATTATATGAAAAAGTTAGTTTTAATAGTGATTATTACTATTTTGTTTTAATATTGGCTTGGAATGTTGGTGTTGACCGCATGTGATTAAAGTGGGCAAAGGAAAGGAGATAACAATGCTATTATGTAGTAGTAGTTTTCTCTATGTATTTATATTTCAATCATTGAAATATATCCATCAAAACATTGAATTACAAGTTGAGAAAAAAGAGAGAATACAACCCATACTTTCGTTGAATAGCGTGGAGACAGTGGGCCATTTTATTTATTTGCTGATAACACATTTTCTCATCTCAACCAATAATGTAACTAAATAGACGTTTCAAGAAAACTAAACAAGATTATCAGAGAAAACAAAAATAACTAAACATGTAGTATTGTTATTAACTTACTTTTTGATTTATTTATAAGGAAACTTTGAAAAATAGGAAAGTTATTTGTGTACAGAAAAAAAAAATGAATGTAGAAAGAACTTTTAATTAATATGAAATGAAAAAAATTATAAGGTCATGCATGTGTATTACATATTCCGGGTCAAGGATAGTATCCGAGCGCCAAATATATGTACCTCAGGACAGCGTACTTACCGTTACAAAATAACAGATTAAGATGTGTATTATGGGTATTATGACCAATCCTGTTCATATGCTAATCATCTCATTCTCAGCTCTTAGTTTAAAATCAATTTTCAAATATTTTATATGAAAAGTTACCAAAAAGGAACCAATCGAGTTACCCTAAATCTTGTAGTACCAACTAAACTATAAAATAATTTAAAATTAGAAAATAACTCACCGTGGAAAAATTAATACATTCTATGTTTTCTATGTAAAGTTCTATCTAGTATAGCAAGGAAAAAGAGAATTTAATTTTTTTTTTACCCAAAAAAAAAAAAGAGAAAGAAGAAAAAACAGTAACCCGACAAAATTTATTTGTTCGTACATCATGCTAACATAGAGATCCATATATAACACATAAGATAATAGATAAAACAAACAAACAAAAAGACTCAGAAAAAGAGAAAAGCTTTTTGGGAAGTTTAAAAGTTAAAACATCTTATATCAGATTTTTTTTTTTTTTTTTTAATTTTTTTTTAGAACAAACATTCACTGGAACAAACATTCTTTCTAATGCAGCTACAAGAATATAATTGTAATCGGTCTTCAAAATTCAAAATACAAAGAAAAAAGTTACATTTCACTATATTTTATTTAATCTAATTAAACTAAACCAAACTCAAACTTAAAAATAACATGTTATTGAACAATGTACTCACACAACAGTAGTTGAAAAAATGAAAGTCATAATAATTTATAATTACGTGGGTGGAGACAATATGGAAAAGAGGAGGAATATATTATAAACAGGTTCTGAAAACTTTAACATAACAACAGCTAAAATAAAATAAAAAACAATGAACCGTGACACTTTTTTGTCTGTTTGTAGCAATTATTAAATCTACAGTATGAAACAAAAAATATTACGAGCCTACGAGGCTTAAAAATTCAATTCTAAGACAGTTTTTTCACATTGCTTTTATGTATAAAAAGGCTTCTTTTTATGAAAGTACCAAAAAGAACAATGAACAATGATTCTATTTCAAAACCAAACATGGCTATGAAGCCTATGATGTGTCGCATATAAGAAATCGATAAAATTTCAGGACTAATTATATGACATCAATAATATCTCTGTATTCTGTAAATTTTTTTAAAACAGTACAAGATTTTATCAAAAAATTATTTTTATCTGAAAACATAACTTTGAATCAGATGCATCATCCACTTTGCAATCCCGGAGTACAAAACAGTCCAGCTATAAACAAAGAAACAAAGTTTCCACCAAAAAAAAAAAACAAAGAAACAAAGTATTTCCTAAAATGGGCTGAGACCCATGTTACGGACTGATGGGCTTCGCTCTCTAACAGATAATTTCATATGTCTAAAAACTAAAAACCCTAAAGGGTCGCCCAGTTAAACTCGATCAACTCAACATTTTAAGAATGTACTAATAACAATCGTAATCATATGAATTTCTCAAATAAAAAGCTCAAACACATTTATCAGACTAAATATACACAAGACGAATTAAAAAAAAATGTGGCTTTCTAATTTCATACTAATATTTTGTGGCCTTGGACAAATGCCTAACCTTCACATGAACGGCTCTACTTAAAATTTCTGGTCCATGTTCAGTCTGTTTCACTGGGTAGTAACGGACAAAGTCTAAAAAGCATGTCTTAAACACATGTTTCATACCGCCACGTGTCGTGCCATGACATGGCTGTTAGATTTAACCGTAACCGTCGCTCACGATCTTGAGTTTCCACAATAATACACTCATCCATCGGTTGTAATGCGTCTGTGATGATCGCACTATATCACAGGCAGTAGCAGAGAAGTTGTCGGTAATCTATGATATTTTTTTTCCTTTTTACGTGTCATCACCTACAAACTCTATTTAAGTGACGACGATCTATCTTTGCCAACACTGAATTATATTATTTTATCTACTCGGGTGGTTTAGCTTCTCGTTCCGTTCATCTTCTTATCTTCAGGTGAGTTTGATGATCTATAGTTTTCAATAATTATGCCCTCGAATCTCTAATTTTTGTGATTTTCAAATCTCTTTCTTCGATTCAATTTTGGAATTTCGTTCTAGCAATCGGGTTTTTATTGGATCTAATTTTCTACATTTGAGTGTTGTTGATTCAGAGGCATTTTATCTATTGAATCTGAGGATTTGTGGATCAGAAATAAATCCATTTGTGGGAACGTAGTTATAATAAGATTGGTGTAGTGTATAAGATTCATTTTGCTGTTTATCTATTTTGGTGGATCATGATCATTTTTGGGTTCATGTAGTGAATTGGACCTTTTGGCTTTGACTGGTTGATGGTGTTCGTTAAGTTTACAGGAGAGAGCAAGTTTAGGGAAAATGATGAATGAAATTTCTTCAGCCTCCATGTTGAGGCTATGTCAATGTTTTATGTCGATTTGTAATGTACATTTGCTTTCACTGAAAGTAGCTGAATCAAGTTTTGTTTTTAAGAAAAAAATGGCTGAGGCTTCTTCTGACTTGTCGGATTGGCCTAAGAAGGATAACCGTCGTTTCCTCCATGTTGTCTACCGCGTTGGTGATCTTGAGCGTACCATTAAGTATGTCTCTTTCTCTTCTGTTTCAGTAATACCTTATTTTTCCTTTTTTTTTTCTCTGATTTTTGAGGTATTCTTTGTCTTCTCACCAGGTTTTACACTGAGTGCTTTGGTATGAAGCTATTGAGGCAAAGAGATATCCCGGAGGAGAAGTATTCTAATGCTTTTCTTGGTTTTGGACCTGAAACCTCTAACTTTGTTGTGGAGCTGACATATAGTATGTCCTCTTTCACTCTCTGCCTCCTGTTAACATTGATTCATATTCAGATCTTTCAAATATCAACTTTTGCGCATTTTTCACAAGTGAAATTACTTAGTTCTGATGTTTTATGAGTCAAAACTTGTTTGTTTTGCAGATTATGGAGTTAGCTCGTATGATATTGGAACTGGATTTGGGCATTTTGCCATTTCAACTCAAGATGTAAGTCATCCAGTCCTACTTTGTGCTTGGATATCACAAATCAACATATGCATGTGGAGCCCTGAGCGGAGAGATGGAAATAACGGCCTTTTTGTAGGTTTCCAAAATTGTTGAGACCGTCCGTGCCAAGGGTGGAAATGTCACTAGGGAACCTGGTCCAGTCAAAGGTGGAAACAGCATCATTGCGTTTGTGAAGGACCCCGATGGCTACACTTTTGAGCTCATCCAGAGAGGCCCAACTCCTGAACCATTCTGTCAAGTCATGCTTCGTGTCGGTGATCTCGACCGTGCCATCAAATTCTATGAAAAGGTAGTGCACTGAAAAAGTTGTCTTAATCATTTATATTCATTAGTAGTGCTTAGTGCTTACTAAACTTTTAATTTCCTGCAGGCTCTCGGGATGAGACTCTTGAGAAAGATTGAGAGACCTGAATACAAGGTGAAGTAATAATCAGTGATGCGATGTAGACACATAGTTTCCTTACCATTTTGAGCTACACTGTCACTTACCGAATTGATTCTTTGTTTGATGAAACAGTACACCATAGGTATGATGGGATATGCTGAAGAATACGAGTCGATAGTTTTGGAGCTGACCTACAACTACGATGTGACTGAGTACACAAAGGGCAATGCATATGCACAGGTCTGGGCTCTAGAAATGACTTTGTTGTCACTGTTTCTGCTGTATTTAATCGGTTTATGTTCATTCCTTTGATGATTAAATGGTTAAATGTAATAAACAGATTGCAATAGGCACCGATGATGTGTACAAAAGCGCCGAAGTTGTGAAGATAGCCAACCAAGAGCTAGGAGGAAAGATCACCAGAGAAGCCGGTCCCCTTCCCGGAATCGGCACCAAGATTGTCTCATTCCTCGATCCAGATGGTTGGAAAACGGTTAGTCATCGTAAAAAAAAGTTCTGCAGATTTAACGATTTTGGTATCTTAAGATTACA
Organism: Erysimum cheiranthoides; assembly: GCA_011420285.2. Classification (NCBI taxonomy): domain Eukaryota; kingdom Viridiplantae; phylum Streptophyta; class Magnoliopsida; order Brassicales; family Brassicaceae; genus Erysimum; species Erysimum cheiranthoides. Next base: position 21,587,126 of record CM022176.2, on the reverse strand, counting down.
TTTGTAAATGTGGAAACCTTGGAATTTAGAATCAGTGTTTAAAAGGTTTGGTTGTTAAAATGACAGGTTCTGGTAGACAACAAAGATTTTCTAAAGGAACTGGAATGAGGAGAGCGATGATGGTCAGATCACGAAGCCTTGATAATAAAAATGTGATCGTAAAATAAAGGAAGACTTAAGTGTTTGATCTAAAATAAGAGGATGTGGTTTAGTTTGTGTCGTGCTATGTGTGCTCGTTTCTTTTGTCTTTTAAGCTAAACTCTATGGACCTGAATAAAAGATTTCCACCACCTTTGAGGTTTTGGTGATTTTCGGTTATGGACGGTTTAGTAGAATATAATTTTTCCATACCAAATCGGTTTACTCCATTTGAGATGGATCATATGGCAGTTTCTTCGATGTCCATGAGCTTATCCGACTTGGAAAAAGATTCCCGGAATTTGCGTACCAACTTTAGTTGTGTTGGTTCAGAAATAGAACCAATATTATAATTCTTGTAGCAATTACTCTCTAAACATAGCATCATGCCTATTATATTTAAATTCGGATACAATAAAACCGGAAAATATCTCTTCTATCAAATCAGGCTAACTGTAGTTAGGCAAATTAAAGGAGAAGTTGAAATAGGCACACTAGAGAGAGAGAGAGAGAGAGAGAGAGATAATAAAAAGGGAAATTTTCATAAAATGAAACTGCATGTTTACAAGACTACAAGAGTGTGTCCTACCAAAAAAAAAAAAAGACTACAAGAGTGTGTTTAACTTAAACAACCTTCTTAACCAACAAAAACCTAATAAATTATTAGTTCGACTGTTAATAAGTAGTATTTAATACTTATACTAGGATGGAGTAAAATCATACGATGGATCTATATATTCAATCTAAACAATACATCTTCAATATGTGTAGTCACATGAAAACTCAGCAATTACCGCAAAAAAGGGAAATCAAATTAGTTGGCTATATTAATGGATTCACCTACTTTATACTACAACTATCATTCCAAAGCCATTTATAATATACATTCCATCTAGAGCCCTACCCATTACGTAACCGGTTCTAAAATTTCTAACCCTTCAACATTTCTCTCTACATATACATGCTGATTAAAACCGATGCTGCAGAAGTTTGATCAACATGAACCCAGTCGGTTAAAAGAGAATCGATTCAACTCAACGTCGACCGGTTTGTTATGTTAGAGCGGATCCGATCTTCATAGGTCTCTCAAGGATCATGTGTGTCTATACAAATTGATTTGGATTTGGCCATTTGGGGACCAAAAGTAGTATAATGGTATTTCTTTTGGCCTCCCAATTAATTTATCCATAATAAACGGTTGGCTTGTGGGTCTTTTTATGTTCTTGTTTACCTAACCATCACGGCATCTCGATTTACTAACATCTATATGTTTTAAGCGTCGAATTTGAACTTAATCCGGTAACATGTTACTATACCACGTAAATGTACAGAGTAATTTAAATGTACGTGAATCTTGCAAAAATAGGCAACTGGTTATGACAATGTAATTAACATGAAACCACTGGACTACAATCACATGTTTAAGAATGTATAAAACCAAACAAAAATTTGTTTAAGAATGTATGTTTTGTATAAATATGAAGGATGATTATCAAATCCACATTTCGTTTGACATGTTCAGTGGACTAATTTATACTATAAGCTACATTGTACTCATAGAAGGTCATGGATCCAAATTTAATTTTGCATTTATTGCACACAAACATTACATATGTGTGTGTGTATACATAACTGCCTATATATATGGTCTTGTAACACAAGTCGGTGATTCACCAGAAGCAAAAAAGAATCTAAACCAACAAAGCAAAACATGAAAGGCACATTTACTAACTTGCTTGTGCTTCTCCTCGTTGCACTTGTTTGTGCCAATGTCGGTGCTAGGAAACTTATGTCCGGAGATACCCAATTTAAGGATGAAAAATCTTTCCTCGGAGGCGGTGGCAGCGGTGGTGGCCTAGGGCTTGGCCTTAGTGGAGGAGTTGGTCTAGGTGGGCTTGGGATTGGGACTGGGGTCGGCGCTGGAGCTGGACTAGGGTTAGGTGGTGGTGGAGGGGGCGGTGGTGGACTTGGAGGTGGTGGTGGTGGACTTGGAGGTGGAGGCGGCTTCGGTGGAGGAGCCGGTGGTGGACTCGGTGGTGGTGGTGGCTTTCCTTGAACGTACTGTCAAGTGTGTGTGAGAGCTCAGTCTCAGCTTATTATAATAATTAAGTCACTTTCATTGACTTGATAAATCTATACGTTACCTTCAATATTTGGATTTCAGCTTTTATTTAAACTTCAATATTTGAATGAAAAAGTGTCTTAGCTACTAGAGGTTGCCTAACTAGAGGTAATGCTCGTAATCGTATTATGTGTAACGCCGGTTCAGATATGATTCATTAGTGCAAGTGTGCAACGGTTCCCTTTTATTTCCTAGCTTTACTTCCTTTCTTTTTCCTTATTTACTTCGAAATCGATAATAAACACAATCCCATAATTTCATATGGTCACACTACCTACAACAACTAAAACATTTGATTGGACATAAAGTTAGACTATTGGCCAACTAAGGGTTGCAAGAACCAAATCAAACTATAGTCATGGTCAAGTTTATATAATAGCTTCCAATTCAAAATTAATCGGCTATTATAAACCGTAAATACCTACCAAAGGAAAAGAAAATGTGAATTGGCTCTTACCGCCCTCAAAATGTCCATGATCACATAATTGATGGTTGCAGGGAACACAAGATCGCGATGAACATAATGCTAAGTCACATATAAGCAAACAACAAGTATAAAGCAGCTTGACTGTATCATATATCCATACTAGTTGATTCTCATTTTGGTTAAAATATTTCTTAAATAAACGATAATTTAATCAAACCATGACAAAAGATGTGTTATTTTGAATATGACATATTAATGGATAAAATGTTAATATAACGATACAACTCCAAAAATTTCACGAGAAAAGTTGTATCAGAAAATAAAAGATCAAGCATGTTCCTTTTTTTGCAAAACTTATATGTTTATTTGAATTTAAAATTTTAGAAAAAAAAGAAGATAAAGATTGAGCAATACTTACCACTCAATGGGGATGCGGTTGCTTTGGCCTTTTCTTCGTTTGGCTGATGATTCCTCCTCCACCACCAACACCAACCCCATCTTTTTTCTTCACATTTTTAATCACAAATCTCTATATTTAATTCAATTTTAAATCTTTTCGATCCCTAGAAAATATATATAAAGTCCCTTTTGCCATTGATACTGATATTTATTTATTTATTTATTTGCATAACTTATCAGTTAATTGCAATAACACTACATAGTGTAGTATCAAGAATCTGGGAGGAGAAGCTCCAGTGGCAAAGTCTCAATCTTTGTAAGATTTCTAAACGACCCATTTCAGTTTTTATGTTTCTATTCACATAATCGCGGATTAATTTGATTGTAGACAACATTTTGTTTATGATTTGTTTTCTTCTTCTTCTTCTTTGTGGAAATAGGAGTTCGATCTCATTGCGATTATTGAATTCTCAGATTGTTTCAGATGTTATATAATGAATCTGAATCTTATAGTTGAAGACTTCTGGATTAAAAATGTTGTCTATAGATTGTTTTGCCTTTATATGAATCTCCTTTCTTCATTCATAGATTAAGAGTTTATCAATGTCAATCAACTGAATCCACTTGAATCTAAATATGCATTTATGGTTTATTGATTTTGAGTTTTCTTGGATCAAACTGTTATGTAGCTTGAGGAGAAGATGAGAGGTGGGAGTCTATGGCAGCTAGGGCAATCTATAACCCGTCGTCTTGCTCAATCTGACAAGAAGGTTGTGTCACGCCGCTACTTTGCCTCTGAAGCTGACTTGAAAAAAACCGCTCTTTACGACTTCCATGTCGCCCATGGAGGAAAGATGGTTCCTTTTGCTGGTTGGAGTATGCCAATTCAGTACAAAGATTCGATCATGGACTCAACGGTTAACTGCAGGCAAAATGGGAGTTTGTTTGATGTTGCACATATGTGTGGTTTGAGCCTTAAGGGCAAAGATTGTGTTCCTTTCCTCGAGACACTTGTGGTTGCTGATGTGGCTGGTTTGGCTCCTGGAACTGGGAGCTTAACCGTGTTCACAAACGAGAAAGGAGGTGCGATTGATGACTCGGTGATTACCAAAGTGACAGATGAACACATCTATTTGGTGGTCAATGCTGGTTGTAGGGATAAGGATTTGGCTCACATTGAAGAACACATGAAGGCTTTCAAATCCAAAGGAGGTGATGTCTCGTGGCATATCCATGACGAGAGATCTCTTCTTGCACTTCAGGTTTGGCTATTAAAAGTTTTTCCGTTATTTCTGTATACTTGTAGTTACAGTACATTGCGATGTAGGGTCCTTTGGCTGCTCCGGTGCTTCAACACCTGACTAAAGAAGACTTGAGCAAGCTTTACTTTGGGCAATTCCAGATTCTGGACATTAATGGTTCCACATGCTTCCTTACCAGGACCGGGTAAAATCTCATGTTTCACTATCAGCTTCGAGTCAGGCTCTATATTATCTTCTTGTTTCGTGGTTCTAGTAGACAATTACTCTGGAGGAAGAGTTCTGAAGATCTCACTGGTAATTTGTGTTTGTTTTTGTTTTCAGGTATACCGGGGAAGATGGGTTTGAGATTTCGGTTCCAGATGAGCACGCAGTGGATCTAGCAAAAGCAATCTTGGAGAAATCCGAGGGTAAGGTAAGGCTTACGGGTCTAGGAGCAAGAGACAGTCTCAGGCTAGAAGCAGGGTTGTGTCTATATGGCAATGACATGGAGCAACACATTTCTCCAGTTGAAGCTGGGCTCACATGGGCCATAGGGAAGCGTAGAAGAGCCGAAGGTGGGTTTCTTGGCGCGGATGTGATTCTCCAACAGCTTAAAGATGGACCTACAATCAGAAGAGTTGGTTTTTTCTCCTCGGGACCACCGGCAAGGTCGCATAGCGAGGTTCATGATGAGAGTGGGAACAAGATTGGAGAGATCACAAGTGGAGGGTTTAGCCCAAACCTGAAGAAGAACATAGCCATGGGGTATGTGAAGTCAGGTCAGCACAAGAACGGGACGAAAGTCAAGATCTTGGTCCGTGGGAAACCATATGAAGGCAGCATCACAAAGATGCCGTTCGTGGCCACCAAATACTACAAGCCAACATGATATGTGTGTCTTCTTCGTCCATGACTTGTCTCTTGCTTTTGTTAAATGACTTCTGTTTTTCTTTTGTTCTGATTTGGCCTGAAAATGTACAATCTTTTGCCAAAAGGGCATTGCTTCTTGCATTGTTATTGAAATAAATTTAACACATCTAAGACCAAACTATGAATGTGTTTACAGATTTCAACATATACATGTTCTTGGTCGATCATGGAAGGAACCTGATCATGAAAAGACAGAAGCTTGTTTTTGGGTTTAACAAACGATACAACAAAAACTGTTTATATGTGTCTTGGGGCATAGAAAATTTTCACGGAATCTGGTCTAGATGTCGAGAAGCAGCCTACGGGGATCCTCAACAACGTCTTTAATGCGACGGAGGAAAAGAACAGCCTCTCTTCCATCTATCAGACGGTGGTCATAAGTCAGAGCGATGAACATCATTGGCCTTGATACAATTTCTCCTCCCACAACCATCGGGCGGTTCACAATCGAGTGCATACCGAGAATAGCTGACTACAAACAGTAAATAAACAACGGTAAAACTTGTCTGGTATCACCAGAAAATGTTGCTGATGATCGAAAGAGAAGTAGGAGAAACTTCGAACCTGAGGAGGGTTAATGATTGGAGTACTCAAAAGGCTTCCATAAACGCCACCATTAGAGATAGTGAATGTGCCTCCAGCCATTTCATCAATCGAGATTGTTCCAGCTGTTGCTTTCTTTGCAAGTCTATTGATCTCTTTCTCAATCTCAGCAAAGTTCATCTTCTCCACATTTCGAAGCACTGGAACAACAAGTCCCTATATAGATATATGAACACATTGGAATAAGTTTGAACTTCAGACTCAGCATTAAACAGATGAGATGGGAAATGGTACCTTTGGTGTACCAACAGCAATGCTGATGTCAACGTAATCTCTATAGATAATGTCCTCTCCGTCAATAACAGCATTCACGACTGGTTGATTTTGGAGTGCGCTGATGGCGCCCTGGAGCAAAAAAACAAATATGAGATTTTACTTATGGAAGATCAGACACTATGATTTGATGACTGGAAATAGTAAAGTATATACTATACCTTTATAAAACCTGACATCAATCCTAGTTTGACACCATGCTTTTCAAGAAACGCATCTTTGTACTCGGAACGTAGTTTCATCAGATTAGTCCTGATGCAGAGAAGTAAAAAAAAAACATAGAGGTAAAAGTCAGAAACCAGAAAGAGAGAGCAAGACTACTCATGAGATAAGGGATAAGAGCAGTTTCTGAACTAGATTTCTACCACAAAACACAAGTAACTTAGACTATTCTCTAATCTATGGACTGTCACAAACTTACATGTCCACTTCATTGAACGTAGTCAATAGAGCAAATGTGTTCTGAGAATCCTTCAATCGTGTAGCAACACGTTTCCTGAGTCTTGTCATAGGAACCTGCAAGTGCAAACCCAAAACTAAACATACGCAGAAGCAGGATTTGTCAAAATCAAGCACATTCTAACTCTTAATCCTAGTATACCCTTCTTTCCCGGTCTTTTGGAGGAAGTTGAGGCTCTCTTGGTGACGTTCCTGAAGCAGGTGGAGGAGGAGCTCTAGGCTTCTCCTTTGGAGGTGAAGTTTCCACTTTTGGTGAAGGAGGAACTTCTGCTTCAGGTTTTGGTTTCTCTTCTTTTTTCTCTGGTTTAGTCTCCTCAGGCTTCTTCTCTGGTTCTTCAACTTGAGTTGCAGCTCCACTAGATTTGGCAATTACTGCTATCTTGTAACCAGGCTCCACTGTATCACCTTCTTTTGCCACAAGCTGCGTAAGAGAAAGATTTTAAATGCGGTTGGCAAATATTTTGTATTTGAAGAGATGAAACTTCTTTCAATCTGATACTCTTACCTTCTCAATAGTTCCGGCAATAGGACTAGCAACATCGATCGTAACCTGTTTGTTTAGTAAACCAAAATATATTTGTGCAATTTGATGAAGCATCAAGCATAGTAGCAAGAAAAGAAAGAAGAGCCAATAAGTTACCTTATCAGTTTCTATCTGAGCAATGGGCTCATCAGCTTCCACATGGTCTCCCGGTTCTGATCTCAGCATATAGAAGTTTCACATATAAGGTGTTTTCAAGTTCTTTTTTATTCTCCAGCCAATGAAAATTCCTAGATAGGCAACTTTTATCAACTTCTACTTACTCTTTAGAAAAGTGGCTAAAGTGCCATCAGTAATAGATTCTCCCATGAATGGAACAACAGCATCCACAGACCCACCACCTTTCGTCATCAAAATGAATTTCATCATCAGTAACCAAACCCATCTTTTATACTGATATGGATTGCATTTAAATTCACTAGTATATCATACCGTTATCCGACGAAAAGAACCTGATTCCAGTATTGAACGTTTGGGTGCATGGCACAGTACTTACCCTGCTTACAGACAATCAAAGGAATATCAGAAACCAAGTGTAAAGCTATCCACCAACATGATTGCTTCGAAGATGACTACTTATTATTTCTGCGTAAGAAACATAACCCACCTCATAGCCTTTGATCTCAAATGGGAACCTATAAATCAAGGAAACAAAAAGGGAGATGAGACAAGTAAAAGGAAAGTTTTTCTCAAATGATGACCTTAGTAGTACCTAAATAAGAACGAAGACTAGCGGAAGTCACCACTAGTGATCTCCTTGCGACAATTGAAGTCTGTAATCAGTGTTTAAGATACATTTAGTGCGTTAATCTATTGACACCATCTCACAACAAAAGATTCATAGCTCATAAGACTAATTCCTTTCAACACAAACTTGATCATCGGGAAAAAAATGGAACTACTAAAACAAAACAAGATACTAAAAATAAACCTCTTTTGCAAGAGCTCCATAGTAGCGAGGATGAGATGCTGCAGCACGCTCACTCTTCCATGACTGTCTTAGAATCTGAACAACAAACGAATCATTTCAAACTCCACGGCTTAATAATCAAAGCTAAAACGGATTTACTGTTGATGGAGCAAGAAAGATCCAATTTGGCCAAAAATTAGCGAGCAAAACTGTAGAAAAAGTGAAACTTGTGGAAACTCACCGAAGAAGCAGACAAGTTCCAGCCATTAACGACTTTTCTTCGTACGAGCGACCAAATAGCCATGCCTCCTTTCAGCTCAACCGTGGAGCTATCTCCAGAATCGATTTATGTATTGTATCACAAGGAAAAACAAAAACAAAAACAAAAAACAGAGTGAAAAGTAAAAGAAAAGAAACTTCTTCTTCTTCTTCTTCCTTCTAGATTTTCAACAACATAAAACGGAATTATCATACACCCGTTGGTCCTCTTTGACGGCCACGTACAACGTAGCTTAAACCCATCCCAAAACGATACCGTTTCGTTAAACACACTGATGAAATGTGACAACGAATCAAAACTTTACACGTGGCAAATCAAACAAGTCGACAAGTAGACTTTTGCGTAGCGGATTATTACAGAACAGCAGCCTAAAGACATCCGTTGACACGTCACTCGCCGCCGTGCCGTCGCCGTAAAATTTGTTTCTCTCTGTTTCGAATCACAGATCAAAACGACAACGTCTCGATAGCAATCCGCGAAAGAGCAGAAGATAAATTTGGTACCTTTTATAAACTATCAGTCGTCATCGTCTCTTCTTTGTCAGCAGATAAAAGAAGCTCCGGCGATGGGTTTACACAAACTGAGACTCGCCGCGGCGGTTCCTGTAACCTTCTCTACATTCTCTTCTCGCCTCTTCCTCAAGCCATTTCCCAATACCCTTACCCTAGGTTTGTTTTCCCGCCATCATCTTCAACCCCGTAAGCCTCTCCTGGTCAGAGCTTTCTCCGCTTCCGCCGCCGTACAAGATATTCCGGCCACGCAGGCATCGGATTCCTCCGGTATTCCTGTTTCACTTTCTTACCTCGTCAATTCGTCATTGCTTCTGAATGCAGCTGATTCGTTTTGGGTTGCGAGTTTTTAGCTGCGAGACCTCAGTGGAAGGCGGCGATTGATTTCAAATGGATAAGGGATAATAAGGAAGCAGTCGAAATCAATATCAAGAACAGAAATTCGAATGCTAATTTAGAAGCTGTGCTCGAGCTTTACGAGAACATGGTCAATCTCCAGAAGGTTATCTACTTCTTCTACTCTACTCGTAGCTCTAATCGAATATGGGATTCTTAGTACTGGAAACATGTGAAGTCAGCTGTTTTGAGGAAGAACTCATTGTTGCTAATGACGAGACTCCAGAGAAACCTGTTAAAGTTGCAAAAGCTTGTTGCTTTGTTAGTTTCTGGATAGTTCACTCATGGAGTGTTGCTAGACGCTGGACTAGATTTTAAAGGCTGAATTAAATTGTTTTTCTTTTCTCTCGGTTCAGCTAATCAACGATTGCAGATAGCAGGAAGTTGAGCGGCTTCGCGAGGAAAGAAACAACGTTGCCAAGAAGATGAAAGGGAAGCTGGAACCATCAGAACGTGAGAGACTCGTAGAAGAAGGTAAACGAGGAATCCATTTTGTTTTGTCAGTCTGTGTTCTTTATTAAAGGGTAATAGAGCGTTTTCGTCTTCAGGTAAAAATCTTAAGGAAAGTCTTGTTACTCTGGAAGAAGACCTTATGAAGCTTAAAGATGAGCTACAACATGTAGCACAGTCTATACCAAATATGACTCACCCTGATGTTCCTGTTGGAGGAGAGGATTCATCGGCAATTAGAAAGGAGGTTGTTAGTTTGGTCGTAACTCCCTGAACTGTTGCGTTGATTATGTCACTTTGCTGTCAAAGGCTTTTCTAAAAAATTCATAATTTCCTGTCTAGGTTGGTAGTCCACGTGAGTTTAGTTTTCCAATCAAGGATCATCTTCAGCTTGGGAAGGATCTTGATCTCATTGATTTTGACTCTGCTGCAGAGGTATACACTTTGTCTTATTCGTATGTACCAAAGCACATTTTATAAGTTGTCAGAACAGCATTGGCATCTGCTTAGCTGCTGGGCTAAGATGTCATCAACATCCATTTATTCTTCAATGCAACATATTAATCAATCCTTTTTCCCCAGTAGATTGTTGGAGACATGTTAGCAGCTGATTTTTTTTCTCCATATATACAAGTGTATTTAGACTGGATAGTTTGAGTTTATATGAGTAGAGTTGAGGTGATAAAGCATTTATTGATGGTCAAATTTTTCGGTTTTCTGGTATACATAATCAAGGAGATGAGGTGAATTGTTTCTTACACTCATGCAGGTAAGTGGTTCGAAATTTTTCTATTTGAAGAATGAGGCAGTTTTATTGGAGATGGCCCTCCTTAATTGGACATTATCACAAGTCATGAAGAAGGGTTATACGCCCCTAACAACCCCTGAAATCGTGAGATCTTCTATTGTTGAAAAATGCGGTTTCCAACCTCGTGGAGATAATACTCAGGTTTTCTGCAATACTTGTGTGTTTGCTCTGTTTTGATAAGTCAAACATTGTTTGTTGCCAATCATGCTTCCATTCTTTTGGATAGGTTTATTCTATAGAAGGAACTGACCAATGTCTCATTGGTACCGCTGAGATTCCCGTAGGAGGAATCCACATGGATTCCATTCTTCTTGAATCAGCATTACCTTTGAAATATATAGCGTTCTCTCATTGCTTTCGTACTGAAGCGGGTGCAGCTGGCGCCGCCACAAAGTAAGTTAGAAGAAAGGTTTAGGCCGTGTAGCATCTGTGTTCTTGGCTTCTCTAATATACACCTAGGTCTTACTAAAAATCTGTACTTTCTCGATTTCGATCAGAGGTCTTTACCGAGTTCATCAGTTCAGCAAAGCAGAAATGTTTGTAATATGCCGACCTGAGGATAGTGAATCCTTCCACCAAGAACTCATTCAGATTGAAGAAGATTTGTTCACTTCTCTAGGACTACACTTCAAGTAAGAAACTAAATCTCAAACCCAATTTATTTCCACCAGAGTTTTTGTCTTCCGGAAATCTAACTTTTATCTTTGCAGAACACTGGATATGGCCACTGCGGATCTAGGCGCTCCAGCTTACCGCAAGTTTGACATTGAAGCATGGATGCCCGGTTTAGGACGATTTGGCGAGGTAAAAGAACAAACTCTTATTTATTTGTGTCAGACCACCAGAAACCAAATCTTAGTTTCTTCTTTAAGCTTGCTGTTTAACTTCTGAACTAGATATCAAGTGCATCGAACTGCACGGATTACCAAAGCCGGAGACTAGGAATTCGATACCGCCCATCTGAACCGCTTCAGGCGGGTCCTAAGAAAGGCAAAGTGAATCTTCCTGCTACTAAGTTTGTGCACACTTTAAATGCAACAGCATGCGCTGTCCCTAGAATGATGGTGTGTTTGCTGGAGAATTACCAGCAAGAAGATGGATCCGTAGTGATCCCTGAGCCCCTTAGGCCTTTCATGGGAGGCATTGATCTCATCAAACCCAAGTTCAGATAGTTCTAATGGTTCGCTCTTTGAAATTCTTGCTGTTATTCATCTTGTACGTGAGGGTTTGTGTTCATTATACAATTCACAGAGCTGAGTTTTGTTGTGTACTTTTTCATTTTATTTGAACTCAAAACATACCATAACCGAGATTTGATTCAATTATAATGAAGAGGAAATATACAAAACTGTTTTTTAAAATTCAAATACATGTTTGTGTTTTTCTTAAATCTTGGTATTCTTCTCTCGCTGGGCCATTGTGATGTATGATTGACTATACAAAGTAACTATTGACGGTTTCAAACAAAAGAATGTCTGTATTCGAATAGTTTGAGAGAAACCATAGATTGAAAGAAACCAATGCTTGAATCCAGCAGAGTATTGTTGCCAACTATAAAGAAATATTCATAGTATTTGATGTTTTGGAAAGCAGACCAAATACTATCTTCATAATGTCATTCCAAAACATAAAACTTGAACTAAAAAAATTGTAGGGCTTTACCCCAAAGGGAGCCCTTCCAGAAATTCTCGAAGGACACCAAGACAAACTTAGGCCCTAGGAGGGGGTTTGGAAATAGTTTTCAACCAGCAATAGACGCGCCTCGGTTAAGACCTCATAAGCTGCGTCATTGCCCCAAGCGCAAAGATACTTTTCAACTACCAAAGCCTCTTTCTTTTATAGTCACACAATACCCATCAACTTGTTACTTACTTCCGATGTGGGACTTTGTACCTAAACAAAAAAAAAATTTATTCATCAAAAACAAAATTTCTCGAAAGGAAAGTTTAATATTGAACCACGAATATTAAGACTAATAATGGTAGGGGCTGCGCGAACGCAAACCCCCTCTGCCACAAATAATGACGTAGGCTCTTCCTCTTGGGAAGACCTTAAGCTAAGCACCCCTCCGTAATGTGCAATGGAGGTCACTAGCCTAGGCCACTCGTCTTCTTGATCACGAGTTGACCCCGTCCAGGTAAGTAATTTGCTCGAACCATTCACTTCTCTATCTATACTCCTGCTTCCCAAGCATTGTTTTGGGTCTAAGCGATGTGGGACATTATTTACTTACACAAACCTTGCCGTTTGCAGCTCCTGGTATCGAACAACGCGCTGTTCTTTTACACATGAGTTTTTGTACTATACACATGGGCTGGATGCTCTATCTAGGGCCCAATCAAATGTCTGGTAGTTGTTAATTGTGTAGAGAAAAAAATCAAAGATTGAAAACAAAAAGAGTAACACTCTATCGATCAATGTCAAATCTTTACAGTGAGCACTGAGCACAGCAAAAAACTAGTACTAATGGGCTAAAATCCTGCTGAAACAACAAAACCAGTTGGTTCTCTGCATTTACATGACTCCCGACAACAAACCGGTAATTCTGCGGTTGGTAAAGTTGTACCCACGTATTGGTACTCTGAACAAACCCCAAAGATGCTGACAAAAACCATTACATCAAGTGAAGGGATAAAAGTTTGAGAAGAGCAAAGTGCCAAGAAGGATATAGGCTGCACAATATGACCATATCAAGTATCCCCATTTACTATGTTTTGGAGATGCAATCAAATACGATGCAAACCAGTAAAGAGGAGGGCTCGCTGACAAGAACCGTGTTGCTACCTGTAACAACCACAACACACACGTGAAGAAAGTCACATTAAAACCTTGACGACTTCTAAAATTCTCAAAGAGTTCTGGTTATGCCATCGAGAATTGTAACCTGAACATGCATGATGAAGAACGCTGTGGCTGCCAGTAAACCCAAGTGTACGATAAATGGGAAAACATCAGCTGAAAAGTATCCTGATTTTTCTGGAGAGTTGGACTCTGCAACTACATTAGTCACAGTAACCTCCTTCTTTTTGCTAGGTTTCCGCTGCCTAATGTCTCGGTTTCCTACTCAGGAAGATAGTGAGGATCCATCAACATTTAATTTTGGAACTACTATATTACATAACGAAAGAAAATGATACCTTCATTTGTTGAAGTTATAACATCTGTTTCAACTGCATCCTTTACAGAATAAAGCCTTGCAGCAGATCTCTTTTCTTTCTCAGATGCTTGAAACCCCAGTGAAATGAAGAGCTCAGGCCGAGACTTCATGTAACTCATAATTGAACACACAGCTAAAGACAGAATTGGGGATGCGAGTAGAAAGTTTGGGAGCTGTTTGAACTGAAAGTATCTAAGGAAGCCTACTCCCCTGTCAGATATCATGTTATTGGCGCAAGAGAATAAAAGCTCAAAATCAAATATAAGAAAGAAAACTTGCAAGAACACGAAAAGGTTTTTGTTCAAGGTACTTACCAATAATGACTTTGAATGAAGTTGTACAGCAAAGGTATCCTTCCTTTGCACCAAGGCCTCATTTCATCAAGCGTATGTCCATGACAAATGTTATAGTATCCGTATGCTTGAAACGCGACAAAAGGAAGACAGATGCATACACATCTAAGAAATCCAGCAACCACAACCTGCACAGCCAACTGGGTAGAGAAACAAAAAATTATGGCTACCATACCTTTAAAGACTAGACAGCGAGTTAAAGAGGCGGGCTTTAATCATTCAGAAATCACATGATAAACCAAGCAGCTGCAGTTTGAGAGATACTAAATCAAGAAATTTTCCATTGCAACCTTTAACTAAAGAGCATATCAGCAGAACAGTCAAGTGGGGCTCCGTTAAATAGATATAAAGAACAAAGTTACTAAAAAAATTGTTCAAGTTTTTCCTTTTCTACCTTCTAGAAGGATTTAAAATGTAGAAAATAGAATGAAATCGATCATACTACCAACAAAATCCGGTGTTTGAATTGCAGTCAAAATTTCCGAAACTTGAATGAAATATGTATAACTCACATAAATACGCTTTTTCTGATATAAGGCTTCATATGATCGATGCATCGTCTGGAAACAGATATAACCAGCATTAAGAACTCCATTGGACCTTGCACAGCCAGAGAGAGCAAACCATAGAACGGCTACATTGCTGGTACCAGATAACAAGTGATACACGCCTCCAATAGAAAAAAGAGCATATAGACTTTCTGAATATCTGGAAGTCACATGGAAACAGTTGGGTCTTCAATTAGTTACCATTCTGATAAGATTGAACTTTTTTTTTCTATCAGTAAATTTATTTTAAAGAGATCATTGCTTGAAAATACATTACATTGACGTATAGAATATGGACGCCGGATTGAAACAGAATATAATTGAAGCTCTGAATGCTGCTTCAGTGTCCTTCAAGATAATAACTGAAACCCTGTTAGCAACGACTGGTGTAAGACACTTCTATAAATCGAGAATAGCAAACACCATTACTTACCAATAAAACTAATAGAACTAAGAGAAACTTGAAACTATTGATTGCCTATGTAACATGTTGAACTTGCAAAGCTCAAAAGACTAATGAAATGTCAAAGAAGTACCTGAATAGATAGATAGCAGCAAATATGAAGGCTACGTTGCTGACAACGTAACCAGACAACACCATCACAGCTCGAAGACCAATCAAAGGAACCAAAGGCGCAAAAACTGAACCAGGAGATCCAATTTTCTCATCAGTCAGAACTCGAGAATACAAAAACAATCAGAACAGTCGGGAATCGAGTGGGTAGATCTAAGTTCAAAAACCTGTGCGAGCAAGAAGCGAGATGCAGAAAGGAAGCAGAGGCAAGAAGGCGTAAGTCTGCTCATACTCATACCCACACTCCGTGATTCGGAGGAAATACACACTGTCCCAGACGACGCTATTTTCAAGGGTCTTCGAGATTGTTGAATTTGCTACAAAGAGTGGAGGAGAATCTTCGGCGACGTCTTTGTGATACAAGCAAGACGGATTGAGTGCGGCAGATGTATCGTACGGTTGGAGTAGGCTCCGCCACAAAATGGTTAAGAACAGAACGAGGAGTCTCGAGAAGATGGCGTATTTGATCAAGATGATTTCTTTCCTGGATTTCGAGTTTGATTCCATGGCTTTCGACAAGGATCACGAGCTCTCTTTGAAAATACTCGAGCAGAAATAAAATTCAATAATTCTCTTAACAGAAATCGAGCTCGAAGATAGAAATGGAAGACGAATCAAACTGATTATTAAACAAAGGTAACATTTCGATTTCTCATCTGAACAGGAAGTTAGAGGAAGACAATAGAGACGTAGATCAGTGACTGATGGTTCTCGATTGCAGAATCCGGTGACGATTTGTGATTTTGAGCAGAGGAGAGAAGAAAATGAAGAAGAGAGAGAGGCTCGACGGAGAAGGAGGTGGGATTTGAGCAAGTTTCAAACCCGCTAAATCGCAAAGAGAGTTTTGATTAACTAATGAACCGACCGGTTCAATCAGAAAGAGCAAGTCGCCAGTTTTCGAAACGCTAAAAGTCTAAACGTTGAGTTGCGTTAAGACAGACGCGCCACATCATCAAGACATGTCAACAAAACGGCGTCACAAGCCCAATCACGTGAGGCCTGGTAATCGCAAAACGTAGATCGTCATAAATTGTGTTTTGAACGACAAATAAAGAAAAGAATAAAAATATTAATAATAATAATAATAAAAATTCAGCCCCTTGATAAACCCTTTAATTAAATAATTACTTCTCTTTCCTTCGATCATCGTCTTCCTTCCCCTGGTTCTCAGATCTTTGAATCGAGCAGAACCAATTATAATTCTCGTATCAGGTTTGTTCAAATTCCATGTTTAAGTGTAATTTTTCGTTATATAGCATGGAGAATTTTGTTCAATTTTTGCGATTTTTATGAGATTTGCTTTCGTTTGAGATCGGAAAGTTTGTAGCTTGTGGATCAATTTTTCGTTTGAAATCTGTGATTGATTTTGTTATTAGTTCCTTGATTTCTTTCGAATTTGATTTTTTTCTTTGGTGTCGACGTATAGTTTGTCAAACATAGATTACGAATGTGGTATATGCGGGAAATTGGTAATAGATTTTGGATATGTTTGTTTGAAATTGGTTATATGATGATATCTAGGTGGTGAATTGCCACAATGTGGAAAACGGAAGCTAGTTCGAGTTTCTTTGAGGTTAATGATCTCTGCTAAATTTGCATCTCTATGTTCAATATCTGAGTTTGCGTGGTTCAATTGCCTGCCTTGCATCTGGAGTCTTGATAATAAAGATTGGTTTGTGACTGGCGAGTTGCGGGATTCTTATTTTTGTTTGGAAACCTATGATTTGCAGTAAAATTGTTATTGGAGAAGGAATAAGGCAAAGATGGTGAAAATGACATTGATAGCTCGTGTTACTGATGGGTTGCCTCTAGCAGAAGGGCTCGATGATGGACGCGACTTACCAGATTCAGATATGTATAAGCAACAGGTCAAGGCTCTGTTTAAGAATCTTTCCAGAGGTCAAAATGAGGCTTCAAGAATGTCGGTTGAAACTGGCCCCTATGTTTTCCAGTATCCTTAACATCTTCTTTTCTCGTCATTTTTTGTTATTTCCTATTGCTTGCAGAAGTTTTTTGATTGATAGATTTCATATTGATGTTTGATTGAGAGTTGCATCTAGATATAGTCCCACTTTTAAGAATGAAGTATATTATCACAAAGATTGCAGAAAGTTGATTAACATTTTGTCTTGTGTAGAGTATTGAGAAGGTTTTTTTTCAGGCTTTTGACAACAGCTTCGTAGGTTTGCACCAGTTTCTAACTTTTTGTTTCAGTCATCTTGCATTATGGTTGAAATTTTGTATATTTTTTACTACTTTTCTACATAGGTTACTTATATTCCGTCATTGTCATATTGGTATGCTATTATCTTGAAACTAAAGTGAAAGAAAGAACCAAATACCTGGAAGTTTCCTTGACCAGAAAACTTTAGTTACATCATAGAAGGACGGGTCTGCTACTTGACAATGTGTGACCGCTCTTACCCAAAGAAACTGGCTTTCCAATACCTGGAAGATCTCAAGAATGAATTCGAACGTGTCAATGGGCCTAACATTGAAACAGCTGCTCGACCTTATGCCTTTATTAAATTTGGTATGTGTAGTGTAGATTCTCTTCTCTATTCATCAGTATCTTGGAAACATAACCTTTATGGGTTTTTCACTCTTCTTTCCCCTTTGCTCTTTTAGATACCTTCATACAGAAAACCAAGAAACTGTACCAAGACACTCGCACACAACGAAATATCGCCAAGTTGAATGATGAACTCTATGAGGTCCATCAAATAATGACGCGGAATGTGCAGGAAGTCCTAGGTGTTGGTGAAAAACTAGACCGTAAGTCCCATCCATTTCTTTTCCAATGATTAATGGATTAAGCTTTTAAATTAAAGAGAAGTGGAATCACTAGTTGTGCACTTGATATAATCAGCAGAACAATATGCTTATCATGCACCAATTCTTCTTGTTTTTGATGCAGAGGTGAGCGAGATGTCTAGCCGGTTAACATCTGAATCTCGTATATATGCTGATAAGGCCAAAGATTTGAACCGTCAGGTGAGTTTGATAGTATATTCCTTATATTACACAATGCAACATTTTGATCACACGTTATGTGATATGCTCTCATTTCTTGTGATGATGATATATAAATCGTTTGCATATGGTTCTGAAACATTGAATTTGGTTAACCAGGCTTTGATTCGGAAATGGGCACCAGTGGCAATCGTGTTTGGTGTAGTTTTCCTTCTTTTCTGGGTCAAGACCAAGCTATGGTAAGAAAGGAGGAACCTAAGGCTATTTTCGTAATTTAGCAGACTTCTCCGGACATATATCGACCTCCCCGCCAACTCAAATCTCAGATTCCGGCACCCAAAATATCTTTTTTCTTTCAAAGAGAAACTTTGACACATTTTGTACTTCTGTAGTATGCGAACTTTATGAGACTGGTCATATTATCATCCATTATACTCTTAAACCTTCATTGTCATTTTCTCAGGTTTCTTCAAATCGAATTAAAACCAAAATTAAACTATAATGAATCGTGTTTGATTTCATACATTTCTCTAACAGAATAAACAGTTTAAACAGACTATTTTAACGTCTATGTGATCTCAAGTGTCTCTTGAAATCTTGTGGACCTGCCAAATCTAGTGAAAGAGTGTTCTTCAGCTCATCTGAAAGCTGCAATGCCCTCTGAAAATCTCCTGACTTCTTAAGACAGTCGATTATTGCTCGGTAGATATAAACTGACGGTCGGATCTGTCTCTGTCTCATCTCGTCGAAAAGCCTCAAAGATTCCTTGATGTTCCCTGACCGACCCAAACTGTCTATCACTGCTGTATAACTAAGCAAATCTGGTTCAATACCACACTGAACCATTTCATTGTATAACACCAAACACATATCGAATCTACAAGCTTTCCTCATCCCATTCAACACTGTGTTGTATGTAATGATGTTGAGAGATACATCGCAATCTTCCTTCATCGATGAAAATAACCCGAGCATCTCGTTCATGAGGCCAGCTCTGCCCAAGATATCCAAAACCGAGTTGTATGTGATCACATCTGGTTTACATTCCAACTCTTTCATCTGCGCAAGTATCATAAGGACCTTATCGATCTGTCTAGATTCAGCAAATGCAACGATGATTCTGTTTATTACTATCAACCTACACGAAAGAGTAGACTCCAATATTTCTTTAAGAAGACTCGACAAATGCGTGTAATCATCCGTGTTAATGAATGCTCTAGCAAGGTTGAGATAACACTCTGAACTCAATGGTTCCTTACCCGGCGAGACCAAGAGCTCTCTGAAAATCCTGCAAGAAAGCTTCATATCGTTCTGCTCACCTGCTGCTGCAAGAAGGTTCTTGAAAACCGAAATAGGCAAGAATATGTTCTTATCTTGTAAGGACTGCAATAAGTCATACGCAGCAGAGACATTTCCATCTCTTGTATACTTCTCGACAAGATTCGTATAATCGATTTTGCTGATGATCTTCGAACCACTTTTTTCACTATGATTAACCTTCTTCTTCCGGAGTTCTTCTTCGTCTTCTTCTCCTGTGTTTATCAAAGAGTGCATATCGGAGATCAAGCAGGTCTTGCTCAAATCAGCTGGAGCTAACACCATATGTTTCTGCACAGAGAACCAAAGAATCAATCTGTAAAATAGAACAAAGCCGGTCTTTGAATCACCATCAATTAATAAACTTTCACATAGAACTATGAACAATGTGAATCGAATTCATTCAATTCGTAATCAAACACAAGCTGGAGTTTGAAGACTCCAAAACTACAGACGATCAGACTCGGAAGAACAAAGAATGTTTCGAAATTTTATATCTGTATCGAACCAAACGTTTGTGGATCAACTCGATGAGCAGCAACAATCAACAGAGTGAATCATCGAAATATCGAATCGAACAAAACATAAATCATGAAATGGGTTGGGGATTTTTGGTATCCGTACCATAGAATTGAAGGAACCTCCATAGACGGTGATTCTCTTAACGATCGACCACTTCATCATCTTCCTCGGTATCTTGTGAACACTTCCGACTTGTGATTTTTAGGGGAACTGTTTGGGTTACGTTTACACATTCATAAATATTAAGCTGCTCTGTAAACTAATCTTAAACTTCAGGGACTAATAAGATAAATATGCAAACATTTCAAAAGCAAAAATGTTATTGACAGCTTATTAATATTTCCTCGCGACTTCAACTTTCCTTCTTCGTATTTTCCGACGGGAAAGTTCTCAAATCGCTGTTGAATTTTGATTTCTAGGAGAAATTTTCAAAACCCTAGACGATCACATTCGATACGAGATCAAAGACGATGCAGCAATTACTGTTCGCGGTTGTACTCTTCGAGGTTGTGTTGATAATGGCGCTTTCCTTTAAGACGCCGATTAGGAAGCTGTTGATCATGAGCTTAGATCGTACGAAGCGTGGCCGTGGACCTGTGGTGATTCAGACGGTTTCGGCGACGGTTATTGTGCTTCTGGTGGCGAGCGTGTACAATATGATGGCGATCCAGAAGCGTTGGATCGAGGACGGTGCAGTGAATCCTACAGATGAGGTTATAATGGCTAAGCATCTCCTTGAATCAACTCTTATGGGTAAGCTCCTTCGATTCTCTTCTTGGATCCGGTTTCGCTCTTCTCTTTGTTAGTTTTTGCCAAAACAATAATCAGTAGACTAATTGGAGATCCATATATTGTTTTAGAAACTTTTGATTGTTCGTGATCATTGTGCTGGATCTTACTCGTATCTAACATAGGTTTGATACTTCTATCTGGAGTTGCTAGAGTGTTGGTTTAGCTTTTGAATATTCGATTTGATACTTTGATTCAACCTCGTTCAATCAATTTGGCTGTAGAAGGATACATATAGTCCCATAAGCTTTTGTTAGTCGAAATCAGATTTTCCAGTTTTGGTTCTAGAATCTAGCTTTGGAACTTTTTCGGTAAACCATACGTGCTAGTATGATCGTTGAGCTCTTTTTCTTCCTTTGATTCAACTTACTACAGTCAAATTTGGTCTGGAGGGATCCCTATAGTCCCTTAAGGCTTTCTTATTTGAAATCGGCTTTTCCCTGTTTCATTTTGGTTTCTTTTTTGCCTTGGTAGTTTCTTAAACCAATTTTGTGTTTCTTCCAGGTGGTTTTCTATTCCTTGGGCTAATGATAGACAGGCTACATCATTACATGAGAGAACTACGCATAAGAAGGAAGACCATGGAAGTTATAAAGAAGGAAGGAGCACTACTGGAAGGTGTAAAGGCCAGAGGTTTAGATGAAGTTAAAAACTTGAAGGAAGAAATAATGTCGCTTCGGAAAAGGCAAGAGCAGCTGGGCTCTGAGCTTGAGGCAAGATCTAAAGAAATACGTACCGAGAAAACCAGTGCAGTTGCTCTACAAAAGCAATCTGAAGGGTTCCTTATTGAGTTTAACCGGTTGCTTGAGGAGAACCAGGATCTTCGAGAGCAATTGCACACTGTGGATTCGAAAATTTCGCGTTCAAGCAGCAAAAAGAATACTTGAGAGACCCTACTCCACCAGTTTTAACTTCTCTGTGATCTGCTGGTTGAATAGATTTGTTTCAAGTTTGTTATCAGGAGCTTGGGGTTTGGTGTTATCGCGTCTTGTTAACATGGAAGATGATGGGAAAGATGAGAGATACAAAACAAAGATAGGTTTGCTTCTTGTTTGAGTGTTAGCTAAAGTAGAAACTATCAATTCTTCTACTATAGGAAAATGTAACTCGTTGTAACTGGTCCATTTAGCAACAAAAACTATTGGAATTGGTTCTTATTTCCTTCCGTATTATACAGTCGCTGCAAAGTTTTCATAACAATTTCTCACAAGTCCAGTGGCTTGTGCATTCAGATAGTCTACTTACTTGTCTTGATTCCGAAATTAGCGGAGAATGCAATCTTCGTGTTGGGGTTGGGGTAGTCTTTTCGAATTAAGGTTTCAAAAAATTGAGTTTAGAACATTGAAGCACTACACAGCCTCTAGCAGGAATTATCAATTATGGGTTCATCAATATAAGACAAAGCCAATCTCATTTTATCACTGTGCCTTACTATTTAATAGTTATGAATTTACGTGTATAGGAATTGAAAATAGAGAGATTTTTATCATGCTCAAATAATATCTATGCTACAACGTTATACGTTCCAGTTTTTGCGAGAAGACGTTTATGTGAGACAAAGTTACACAGCATTAAAAGTTAAAACAAAGGAGGCAGGCTTTTATTAAAGTTTTCACCATCGAACTTACTTAGCAGAAGGTATTTACAAAGCCAATGCCTTCAAAACTACAAAGGCCTTTTTTTTCGGTAGGAAACCATTAAAGATAAAAGGAGCTGCGCCACCATTTCTACTACGACTCAAAGTCTTTTAACTCCAGAAAACATACCAACAACAACATTTAAGACACAGATTGTTCACTCTAAAACCATACACGAGCCCAACCGTGTTTACGCTGCCTCTGCAAACCCGACCTGTTCATTACCAAAGTCAAACACCGTATGGTATTTGCCCATGAACACATCTCCCAAGATCCTGTCACATTTTTAGCACCGTGCTATGGGTTAGAAAAAAAGAAACAAACAAGAAATTGTACTGCAGTGTAATAGAACTAAGGCTTTACCAGAGAGGTCCACGAGGTGGAGCAACGTCGAGTGCAATAAAGCCGCTGATGCACTGTGCCGCAGGTCCCTCACCAACCTTCAGAACATACTGCTCACACCATAACACCACCAAGAGATTAGTATATGGGGATCCCATAACATTCACTTATATATATATATATATATGAATCCTGTTCAAAAACATACCTCCTCTGGAGCAAGATCAAAGACTTTGCCTCCAATGGTGAGTGAAACAGTGGGCATTGTTGAGAGCTGTGCGCAGTCCACTGCAGACTCTCCCATAGGGCTGGGAAGGCGTTCACATAGCTGTTAAGAAAACCCACAGAAGTGATTAATCAGTCCTCAGAACAACAATAACTATTGCTTGACAAAAGTCTTGAAATGGACATTATTGGTTTACATCGTTGATGTAGTCCAATATGCGCTCTTGAGTCATGTTCTGCCTCAACTGGCTCTGTATCCACACAACTGCCATCTCACATGCAGAACACGCCGCATCTCCAACACCATTAGACAATTTGGTGTTTTCCTTGTCCACCACCGACTCAATGCCCATACTACACGATTACAAAAAAATATTCATACTAAATATGAGCAGATCCTAAGGGGAAAAAAAGCATTCCAAGATGAAGATCTTAACTTAATTCCAATGTCAGATCATAACTTCTCTATAAGATTAATGAAACTACTGAAACTTTACCTGACCCCACGGGTACCATCGAAGGTACACAGACCAATCTGCGAGCAGATTTTCTTCGGTTGGGTCTGCAGAGCGCAAGGTGGATGAATAGTAAGCCAAAATAATTTGCACAACAACTGATTTGCCACACAGGTTTAATTAGCTAGTCCAATATTAAGCACACTAACCTCAGACAAAAGTAAATCCAAAATGGTCTGCCCGTATTGATCCACAACAGTCTTGCACTGCTGGCTAACAACTCCAGCTGCTCCAATAGCATGGTTTATCATGGTGATTATAGTCTACACAGAGAAAAACAAAAATAGAAGTATCACTACAAAGACTATTGAACAGAGCATAATTCTATATAGCTAAAGCCACTTCAATTCTTGCTTACCGTTGGACCTGCAAGCAAAGATGTACCAGAATCTGCTATTGCAGAACAGCCACTTTCACAGAACCCTGTTTAACAGTACCTCAAACTTTAGAACCAGTTCTCACCAGCAAATATAAATAGCAAAACCTTTTTGTACTTGTTAGGAAAAGCTATATATGTTATAAAGGGTGAGGCATATCAATGTTACACATACCAGTGGGTGCACCGCCAATGAGAACATCACCCATGTCAAACTGTGACAAAATATATATATAGAGCTTGAGTTAGACCGTCACTGGAAAACTTAATGAGAAACCCAGATATAAAAGTGATGTATCACAAACCTGCCAGTAACCCTTTTGTGTCACAGGAACATATGTATGTTTCCCCTTGAAATGATTTGGATCAACACCCCCAAATACAATTTCACCACCTTCTTCATCCTCTGTGTTACGGTTAAGCCAAAATGAAAAAACCGGCTCCTTGATAAGGCCTTGTTTGAGCATGTTGTACCTGTAAGAAAACAAAACATCTTGGCTTTAGATTAACAATACAGGAATGAAGTAAACTCAACCCAATCAAGAGAAGAAAGTGCAGGCATACCAAACAGGAGCGGCCTTTCCAACAGAGATCTCCTGGAATCCAAGACCAAGGATACCATCAAATTTGGCTAAAACAAATGTTATACCAGGCTCCTTCGTTGCCTCGATAAATTCCTGATGAAATAGACAAATGTTAATAAGGAAGGTCAACGATGTAGCAAAAATGCGTGGTAAGAGTGCTGAGTAGGGTAGGATAGATAGTTTACCTGATCTTTGACAACTAAATCGCCAACAGTGACAGCATCATTACTAAAAAAACCAGCAATTGCACCAGTGCCGTAATGAATTGCGGCAGATTTTCCTGCATAAAGATGAGCGAGTTACTTATAACTTCACAGCTCATATCAGCAGTGATGTTGCATCTTTTAACAATGGTTACAAAGATTAGAACATTAACATGAATTCTAGAGGCTGCATTGAGTGAACTGTAAAGTATCTATCAACTGGGAAATCCAAGTGCAGAAAGTTCCAAACAAAGAGAGAACAAACCATTCTTCTTATATGTGCTTGAACGTGACGACTTGTATTTGGGATGCAAGAGACATGCAATCTACACAAAGGACAGAGCACATTTAGTTTTCTTCTCAAAAGTATCTCAACCACAGCTAGCAATTATAGACAAAATTTTGCTTACTGAGAAATAGCATTTTGATGATGGCACCCAGAGGTTAGAGCTTCCAGTGTCGAAAACCACAGTGAACTTCTGAGGTGGAGTACCAATAGCGATCTCACCATAGTACTGCGCATCTAAATAATTCTTCAGCGTGACAATATCAGCATCTTCAGAATCTCCAAGACTGTAAGTTCTCAGGGGCTTTCCTTGCTTGGAACCAACGCGTGCTGCAAGCTGGTTTTTATCCAACTTGAGTTTTTTCAAGCCAACTCTGAAGGTCCCGTCATTGCGCTCAGAAAAGGCAGAAAAAAACAGCAGGAATGACACAACGAGTGAAATAGCAACCGTTCTAGAGTATATTTCCATTTTACCTATTTATTGACACCAAGGATCAACAACATAAAACAAAGAAAGTTAGAATCAAGCGACCATCAAGCTGAATAGCAGAGGACCTACAATATCCATACAAGTCAACTACTAATATTGAATGCTGAAATATAAATTAAATTGTAAAAGGTCTAAGTGACTAAAAATAGGCTTACTTAGTCCTCCTCAAACAGATAAGGAAGGAAAATGTTACACGCAATAAATTGTAAAAAACTAAAAATTATTAGTTTACTAGTCTCCGTCAATCAGCCACGAAACACTAGCGTGGAAGAAATAAATAAAGTAAAAACACTCTTGACTTCGCAAATGATAAAGACTTATTTTGCTAGAGAAAGTGATAAAACCTTGAAATCAACATTTCTTCCCGAAATCAGAAAAACAAAAACCCTTGATTACAAGAAAACCTAGTTACATCTGTTCCTAAGAACCTCAAACCATTTTATAAATGGAAAGATTTGTTCAATCAGACAAGAAATTAAAAAAAGGAAACAATCTCAATTGCACCAAGGTTCACATGCAACATAATGATTCATTCATAAGACACTGGAGATCGTAGCAATCGTTCAGGAGACAATTTTAGCATAAAACCTCTCTTCTTCTTAATTAATACAAGTATAAAACACGATCAAAACTATAATCAAGGAAACTGAAATCAAACAGTACAATTACATAATCAATCTAAACCGAAGAGCCAAAACAAATTCATTCCACCAATGGTACACCACGACTAGTAAAACCAAAATTAGCCACGAATCACGGAATAACAAAATCTGCGAGCGAATCTACTAATCCGATCATAAAAACAAATAGATTTATCCAAATTCACATCGAAGAACATAGAATTCAACAACAAAACCCTTACCTAACCGCTAAAACTACGATTCTACGAATGAATCCGCGAATATCAAGGACAACAAAAGTATAGGAGAGAATCAACGACAAGAAATTGAAGAGAATCGATAAGGTTTATAAAAGAGCTCACCAAAGCTAAGCACCAGATTCTCACAGAGAAATGAAACGAGGATTGTTGAAGAAAACGAGAAGAGATGGTTACATTTATGGAAAACAAAAAAAGAAGATGACTGTGAGGGGAGAGAGAGATGCTAAATTAACAGAGCTGTCGCCTAAATGACAATTACAGGTGGGCCCCACTGTATGATCCACAGAAAAGAGAGATATTTCGTGTGGGCTAATCTTTCGTTATTAGCCGTTGGATCACTATAATGGACGATTGGATTTTACCGTTGACGGATGGATAGGAAGGTCTAATAACGTATCAAGCTTTATATTTAGCGAATAATCATGTGCTTACAGACTTATAGTAGATTATGTGCTCTCTTAAAATATTAACCGTTGGATTGAGGTGACTTAAACTATACGGTGTCGATTGAATAGTTCACCTTACATGGAACGTTTATATTGGGCCTATAGGAAGCCCAATTTTAATCCAAATTATGCACTCTTTTTTGGTATTATTTATTTAATCATCTTATTTTTCTTTTCTTTTTTTTTATCTTAGGAAAAGAGGTTGTAAAATCATCTAAATTTCCACGGATTCACACCAAAGGATATAGAATTAAGATCCCAAAACACGTATATTAAAATTTGGCACCACCCATTCGTCAAAATCATTCGATATATATGGGGTTAATTAATCCCATTACTCTGTAACGGAGGAGCCAACAACATTTTTTTTGTTCATTTTAATATTAACATAAACCCAAGAAAAATAATCTTAAAAACACTTGATCAATTCACTAAAGTCAGACTACAATATTATACCAAAAACAAAAACAAAAAAAGGTCCAACTATACCATGTCAAAAAAAGAAAAAAAAAAAAAGTAAAAAATAAAAACTTAAAGAGATCCAACTATATGATAACCTTTTTATATAATTTAGATTGCATTCCCAGTAAAATGTTATTCTTCTTCGTTAGAGTAAGCACTTTTTCACTAAGCTTCTAATTCTCTGTTTGTAATTTTGCCAACTGAAAATCAAATACTTACGTAATATCAAAAAATCTTAAAAACAAATTTTGTACAATAATATTAAATATTGGGTTAGTTAGCCTATTGATCTACTTTGCACGTAGTGTATAAACTTTTGATTCTCCAATGTTAATTTCTTTAAATCCGCTAACTGAAAAATACAATAATATTATTGAAACGAGTTACCATCAATTAATAGGTAGGATCAAGGAAATTTGTTCGATATCACGCCTTGATCACTAATCTCGGTATTATCAAGCTTATTTAAATTAGTATTATCAAGCTTATTTTCTAATACACTTTGGAAAATGATTTTTATCAATAAAAAGAAAAAATGTAAAATGTAAAATTGATAATGTGCCTTTTTATATAATACCGATGATCTTTTATATAGACCCTGAATCAGGAATTGAAGTAAGATGCCGCAGAGGAAAGAAAACGGACCCGACGGAGGAATCAGGTTATTACTCTCGAGACCCGAGTCAGTCGAATTGTCAAATCGATTGAAAGAAAACAGTCTTGGTTTCTTGTTTGGTCGCTTATTACTCTCGAGACCCGAATCAGTCGAATTGTCATACTCATACCAACGGAAAGAAGACAGTCTTTGTTTCTTGTTTGGTGACTTTGGTCGCAAATCACAGGAGAGAGGATGAGACGAAGAAGGGATAGATGCGGCGAAGCAGCGCATGCAATGCTTCTCCGATGGAGGATTGAGGAAGAAACAACTTTTACAGGGCAAATAAGACGACATTGGAGAGATAAAGAGAAAACAGAGTTGAAACAGAGTAAACAGAGTAGTAAACAGAGTTGAAACAGACGACTTTTACAGGGCTTTTATAGAGTTTCTCTTCTATTTTGTTGGCCTAAAATAATTTAAAAAAAAAACATTAATAAAGCCTAAGGAGAGAATCCTTTCTCAAATTGGTACCGGAAGAACCCAATACCGATGATCTTTTATATAGAATTCAACATCGCCATCATGAACACCAATAAAAACAAAGAATAGTCGTTCCAATGTATCAATATAGAATCGGATGTTCAACAGAGTGTCTGAACAAAAAGAATGAACCTAAAAATAGACATGAAGCAAGATTAGCTGTTTGACTACATTGTCTTTACTTGATTAAAAAAAAATGTCTTCTCAAGACCTAAATAAATGTCTTCTTCACGCTTGCAAGGTCTCCTCTTATCTACACGAATAACAAATACAATTATTAATACGGTGCTAAATGACCCAAGTTAAAATCTAAGTGGCACACATTGGGGGTGATTGGCAAGGGACTGTGAAGACTTTTGCTTTATTTAAAAGTCTCTACAGATTTTTTTTAGAGAAATTCCTCTAACTATTTTTTCATTTTTAAAGTCTTAAGAGTCTAACTATTTTACTTTTTCATTTTTCTTTGTTTGTTTTTTAAAGTCTGAGAAACCAGACTTTTTCAATGGTTGTACGTATCTCTCCTATTTTTCATCCCTAAATAATATATTTTTTTATTAACTTAAAAAATATTATCTAATTTGAACCTAAAAAAACTCAACTATTTTATTGTTGATATAAAAAAATTAAAACAAAAAAAATATATGCTAATTGAAAAAAAATAGTCACTCCTAAATAATAGGTTTTTTTTAATTAACTTATAAATATTATCTGATTTGAATTAAAAAAAAACTCAACCTTGATATAAAAAAACTAAAAAAAAAGTATACTAATCAAATTTAAAAAATAGTCATCCGTAAATAATATAATTTTTTATTAACTTATAAATATTACATGCAAAGTTAAAGTCTTTACAGTTTTTAATTACCAATCAGATTTTAAAAAATATTTAAAGTTACAACCAAAATTTCTACAACCAAAAATCTACAGCGACAACCTACAGTTACAATCCTTATCAATCGCCCCTATTACTTAAAATCTTATTATCATAAATTAGTACTAATGTGCAAGTAAGTCGAAATTACATATATATATTTAGAAACTACTAAGCTAGAATTCTTGATTGATGGCCAAATTAATTTTAAAATATATTTAATCTTAAACTGCTTTAAAATAAGCTTGCGATACATTTGGCTAAGTGGCCAAAACGGTTGTAAATTGCCGCCTATAATCCAAATCTAGAAAATTTGGCTGCCACACATCGGAGATTGACATAGTCGACGTGCGTATTAATAGACCACATAAGTGGCCAGTCTCAGTTTCCTCCTTTCACATTTTCAATCTCATGAAAAAAAATTGATTTTTACCAAACTCGTACTAATCAATATTAGATTCGGTTTTGATTACTCTTTTATAATAGTCGAAAACTCATCACGTAGTCATATTAAACACACTCTTATACGATAACCACCCAAACTAGCTAGCAAACTTTTTCAAATTCTATAGCTAATAAAAAGAAAACAACATTACATTTGTAATTTAACTTTTAATTCAATAAAAATTTATAGAATGAAATTTCAAAGCAGCAGCGTACTGTATGTTTAGAGAATTAATTTTCAAAGGTCATCAACTTGGTATAATTTAATTGCCACATTACAGTCGTTATTTTAATTGCTAGATGCCATTGCATGCCATAGTTCTCTTTTAAGCTGCGAACTACTTTCCAGCCGCCCAACATAATCATACAAATTAATGTGATTATATTATTATGATTTTCATCTATATGATGCTAATTGTATTTCTTTAATTTTTTTTGCAAAAATTTATTATAGGGTTGTAATTTTGTTTCAAGATAAATTCGGTCTTTATTTACATTATGGTAGCGACCGATAAAGAGATCAATAATAACCTATTAGAAACAACTAAAAAGAAAGAACAGATAGTTTTTTTTTACACAGAAACCTAAAGTAACTATTAGCAAGCACATGACAAGATTGATTCTTAAACTCCTTAACAAGATATTCCAAGCTTATTCAACACTTCACACCACCAAATTATAATCGCATAACTAAGACCTGCACAATAATCAAATCAAAACCCCTAAATTTTAACAATGTCACCACTTCACTCTTTCTTTATCTTCTTCTTGCCCATCCTTCTTCAATCATCAACAACATCATCCCAATCAAATCTCTGCAGATCTTCTTGCGGCAACATTCCAATAAATTACCCTTTTGCCATCGACGACGGTTGTGGTAGCCCTTATTACAGACACATGCTCATTTGCTCCGACAACAACACCAAGCTCGAACTTAGAACACCATCTGGTAAATACCCTGTTAAATCCATAAGCTACTCCGATCCTCACCTTCTTGTCTCCGATCCATTCATGTGGAATTGCCAAGATCGAGACAATTTTCGACCCACGAGATCTTTCAGCATCGATTCAAGCACACACTTCACTGTCTCCCCTCAAAACGACTACTTGTTCTTCAACTGCAACGCCGAGAAAGTGATCGTCGAGCCAAAACCGCTTTTCTGCGAAAGGTTTCCAGATAGATGTGACTCGTCCTGCGATAGCTCAAGCTATCTATGCAGGCATTTACCCGAATGCGGATCTGCTTTGGGGTCTAGAGTCTCTTGTTGCTCGTATTACCCGAAAGCGACTCAGTCTCTTAGGCTCATGCTGCAGAACTGCGCGACATATACAAGCGTGTATTGGAGGAGTACAGGTGCAGAGAACGCACCGTATGATCAATTTCCGGAGTATGGGATTAGGGTTGATTTCGAATATCCAGTGACTATGAAATGCCTTCTTTGCCAAGAAACGACTAAAGGTGGTGGAGTTTGTGGGTTTAATACGAGGACGCGTGATTTCTTGTGCCTTTGCAAACAAGGCAACGTCACTACTTATTGCAAAGGTAAAATGTTTCTCCTCATATTGAAAATATGCAACTACTATTAGATATTGTAACGAGTTCCAATCTAATATTTTAGATTATATAAAGTATATGATTTTGAATTATACAGTACTATTACGTATTTTCAATCATTTTGATATTTTTTGCAGATCCAAGCCTCGTAAAGCATAAACGCGTTGGAGCTATCGCAGGTAATTAAGCAAGTGTACTATATGAACTTTTTGGTCATCTTACTACTATATGACTTTATACTTGTAAGTTGTGACCTGACTTGAACCGGAAATTTTGTTGCTATCAGGAACCGTGACGGCAGTTTCAGCGGCCGGAGCGATTGGCGTTGCGGGTGGGGTATATTGGTACTTGAGGAAAGTGAGAGCCAAAGCTCCGGTCACTTGTGGAGTTCAAAGCAATGACAATAGAATTTTCTAAAAGCTAATGAAATCATAATTTATAAAAGGAAAAAGCATTTCTTTCGCTTTTTGTCTTTTTTTTTTTTCCTTTTAACTTTGATTTTGTGTATACTTCAAGTTCGGGATAAAGATTTTTGTATATTTTTTTGTGTTTCTCTTATAGTATTTTTTTCCGTTTTGGTCCAATAGTAAATCTTTTGGTAGGCAAGTTGGTATAAGCCACGGCAAACTTCTCCAAAATACTATTATATATACTCTTCACATGGTCATCAACTTCAAATCTTTTTAATTATACAAGTCTTTATAAAACAAATCTTGAAAGAAAACAAAAAATATATAAATCCTCCAAGATAATATGAATTCCGTCCCGGGTACTGACGAATTCACAAAACGCACCTCAGGTACAGGAATTTTGCCTCGTCGTTTCAAAGGAAAGAAACAAAAACTAACAAAACGTTACATTTTATGAAACATTATATATAATCACATATATATATATATATATAGGTGAATAATTAGTTAGCAAATCCTGCCGGAGTAGCAACGGAGAGGACCGGCGGAGGAAGTAAGAGAAGGGACGAGAGAGCCGTGGGACACCGGAAACCACTCTGCTCTTCCGTACAACGGTGTGACGGTTCCGTAGCCAGAAGGCACGAAATAAGCTCCGTTCTTGAAAACGTCTTTAGACGTTCTCCATTTCCATCTCCTCCAATCATATCCACTATCTATTCTCTTTGTCACCTATATGTATACAAGAATCATATACTGTTATAATTCATAATCAGTTGACAATAAAGACATTAGTTCATGCGTTTTTAGAGAATTGACCTATAATATATTAGATTTATTGTATTTTTAATGTGTGATATTGGAATGATAGTTATTTAGTTATAATAATTTAAAATGAAGGTACCTGTTTTTTGCTAGGGTCATCGGGAGCAACGAAGTAGTTGCCTTCACTAAAGATGGTTGGATCAGCACTTCCTCCGATCGCATACATTTGCCATTTCTCGTACCTATTGTTTGCTACATGCGCATACCCTCTCCTCACCCTGCCACGTCATCAATGTCAACATTTTCTAATCTGGCTAAGTTAAACCAATTAACAAAATCTACATATATACTCACCTAGGCATTCTCTCAATGAGACCCGGTCCAAAATGGTTGAATGCAATTGTAACTCTCATGTTATTATCTTCCACATTATTGTCATTATGTCCGAGTAACATCACCTTCATAATAACATACCAAATTATCATCAAATATTCAAAAGATTATTTTGAAAGTTTTGTAAAATATAAACTTACTTTATCATGTTGCGTGAAGTAGTTATTAGAAATAGTGACGGCCGTAGAAGCATGAAGAACATCGATCAAACCATCTTGACACCGAGAAAAGTAACAATGATCAATCCAAATATGTGAAGAGTCAAAAATAGCGATTGCGTCACCATCTGATCCTTTTCGGCTACCAACATGGGTCGGGCTGCTCCGTACACGACCAGAGTTACCTGGTTTACAATCATGGATACTTATCCCATGTATTATGACATGGCTCACATGTTGGATCGTTATGCATGGCCCATAGGCAATGTCCACTTTTACCCCTCTTCCATCGATCGTCTTGTAGCTGTTCATGATGAGTTCGTTTTGCAATACTATGACCATGTCACGTGCGAATGTGATCCATAGTGGTTTAGATTGGATCACCGCGTGTCTAAGAGTTCCGGGTCGAGGGTTTTCAGGGTCGTCTGATGGGTTTGTAACCACGTAGATCGACCCGTATTTTCCCCCGACCGCAGATTTCCCAAACCCTACCGCGCAATCCGCGAGGGCACGACGGTTAGACGCCCAATTAGGGTTTCTACGCCAGCAAGAATCGATTGGATTTAGTAATAGTTTGGGGATGGTGTAACCATTACTGTAAGCAGCTTCTACAAGAGGAGAAAAGAATGTTGCAAAGAGAAGCGAAAGTGTTAAGAAAAGAGAAGCCATTTGCTTGAAGATGTGAGGCTTGAATTGAACTGTGTGTGCAAATATATATACACGACACAGATATAAGCTAGAGAACATACATATCAGTATCTATAGACTTGTATCTATTATAAATTTTGTAATTAAGTATCCAATTTTATGTATATGTGTGAAATATGAGAAGGTGGGACACACGGATGGTGCTGACTAAGGATATGAAACTATATTATTATTTGAATTATAATTGTTCGCGCTATACTTCTTTGTTCAGTGCTCTTTGTTATAGATAGACGTGGTTGCACGAGCTTGAGATGACGATGGATTGGTTTGACTTTGGTGCACTTGTTTAATAGTCTCACAAGTTTTGGATCTATATAATAAGTATATTTACAGTTAAATTTTAAAGTTTAGCGAAAAATTAGTGATCACTAATCCTTTTTTTATATAAACATATATAGTCAACTAGTCTTTGATTCGTGAGTTTGGTATACAAAAACACACTGCATTTTGACATGCATGGTATCGGCCGACGCATACAACATGGTGCCAATTATCAGACTGAAAACGAGTAATAATATTTAAGAAAACTATATAGAATACTATATGAGACGGCAATTAACAAATGGCATTATCATCACTTTTCGTCTAGGCATAAAGTCAACTTCTGTCAAATCCGTACACGCCTAGATCATTTTCACTTTTATATCGGTATTAAAAGTTGGATTAGGATAATGTTGGATTTTTAAGTGAAAAATTATGATTAGTAAAACTTTAAATTTATCTATAATAGACTTTTTAGGTAGAAATAAGAAATACGAGTGCTTTGAACTTCTAATTTTGTATTACTTATTTTTAATACTCCTTCTGTTTCTTAAAAAGTATCATTTTAACACTTTTTTTGTTACATAAAAAATGTCGTTTTAGGTTTTCGATGCAAAATTTAATAATTTTTTGTGTTTTATGATTATTTATACTTTGCAATTTGTTTTACTATTGATTAAATTGTATTTAAGTCTATAGGTAATGATGTTTTATTTTTGAAAAATTAACAAATTAAATGTTTTCTTAATTTGTGTGAAAAGTTTAAAGGTGACATTTTTTATGAAACAGATGGAGTAATTATTAGAAAATAAATGTAACTGTAATTAATAAATTCAAACTTTATTCAGTATTAATACATTGGATTGTTACATGAGATATGATCATATAAATTAATTTAACAATATACTAATGATGACTAACTTTTACAAGACTTTCTATCTTTAATGACAAGTACTCGACCGTCATTTAAGCTAGCTATATATTCTTTTAATTTCGAACTGTATGTAAATATGAATGTAATCCAATAGAACCAACAAATTAAAATTCTTTTTTTAATGACCTTTATACCACATTGTTTCTTTATGCATAGTTGCACATCCCATAGGCACACGT
Organism: Erysimum cheiranthoides; assembly: GCA_011420285.2. Taxonomy (NCBI): domain Eukaryota; kingdom Viridiplantae; phylum Streptophyta; class Magnoliopsida; order Brassicales; family Brassicaceae; genus Erysimum; species Erysimum cheiranthoides. Next base: position 21,552,148 of record CM022176.2, on the reverse strand, counting down.
TCTCCCTTTCTTGCACTTCTTAAAGCAACCTCCACAGTGTCTCCTATCAAACATTGGGTTTACACAGTATCCGTTGCAACAGATCTCCGAGTATTGACAGCTTTTTCCACATCTTCCGCAATTCAATTTGTTGGTTCTTAGGTCGACGCACCTCTTACGACAACAATTACGACCTGGACTGCCTTTGAGACGACAGACTTTGGAGCTTTTGTCACATGTCATTGTTGCACCTATACGTTTCTTACCTTTGTTCCTTGCAGTAGCGGCTATCTCCCGACCATATTTGTCTGATTGTTTCGCCTCAACCCTTAGTGGTTCGCTAAATGTTATAGCAATGGCTAAGACCATTATGAGCACCATAATAAAATAGGATATCTTCAATGTATTCATTCTTGTTGTTGTGAGATCTTCTTTTAAGACAGTAAAAGAGAGAAATGGAAAACAAAATGTTTAGAATAGGGATGTATTTGCGTGTGTTGTATGTGTATGAAGATTTTTAGATGAAGAGTAAAGAACGACGTGAATGGTATTTATAGACGAGCAAATGATGCATAGGTCAAAGAAGAAGTTCTTAAAAATTGGGTCGTCTAAGAAAATTATTTGACTTTCTAAGACTCTTTTTAGTGGAGTGGTCAATTAAATTCGAAGAGTTTAGATTTCAGAAGAATAAACGAGTTAGGCTCGCGTAGAAAAAAAATCAAAAAAAATTTCTAAAATTAGGCAGAACAAAAGTCGAACACATGAAATTCATTTTCTCATTTGGCAATGTATAATATCAGTTACATTATCTCCAAATATATGTTACCGTAATTTAGTTAATATCAACGATATTTTGGAGACAAAATATTATCGAAAATATCCAGAGATAAGCTAAGGAATTAAATACCTACAAAATAAAAAGGGAAAATATCTAGATATTTTGCTACGAATCAAACCATGAGATATCCAAGTGTTTATCATTTATCAAGAGACAAAAGAAATAAATAATAATTCAGCTAAAAGTTATTCCAACTAGTATTGTAACGTCTCGATCGCCTTAGTGAATTTTATCACTTCGTGATCCTGACAACTCGATCAGTTAGTTTAAAAAGCTCAAAGGATTTATCTACTAATTTTTATAGAAAACCGATAACTATTTTGTGTATTTTGTCACCAGGTATAGTCCTGAAAGTACCATAATTAATACTAGATGATGATTCGGGGGCGCAAAATAATTTATGCCTCAACGTAGTTCGGTACCATCAAGTAACTGACAAATTTGTTACATACAGATAAGTAAAGACTTAATTAATTAAAAAAAAAAAAACAGATTTTTTTTTTTGGTGGAAAAAACAGATTTAATTGCAAAAAAAATAATCTTGTTGTTGTGTTAATTCAATTGCAAATATAAGGTTTCTATTTTCATATAGAGAAATATTTAAATAAATACAAAAATTAATATATAGATAATATAGAAAGTAAATGTTGATATTTCTTTATAAAAGAAAAGTATATGTAGATATTTTTCATATGGAACTCCACTATCCGAACCAAACCAAATCTTTAGTCTTTTTGTTGTACACACTTTAGTAAGATTTAGGTGCAGTCACTGCCATGTTTAAGAAACTCCTTTTTTTTTTTTTGTCAAAAAAGTTGAACATTAACGTTTATTATCAACTAGTCTATATCGGTCATAATATAATATGAAGCAAATAATAAATTTAGAAGTAAGAAAGAAAATAACAGGTGAGAAAAAGGTATGAGTTCAATACAAATTTCCGCAATACACGGTACATGAATCTTTGTAGTTTGTTCCAACTTGACGAAAATCGGTTATTAGAGCACTCGAGTAGGCATTGACACTAGACACTATTAGTTCGATGAATAATAATTAATAGGAGTATATTTTGGTATTTAAACAAGCACAAATGGTCCCTTCAATTCAACATTACTGCAATTGAAAGTCCGGACTTGTGACACTGTAGTAGATGTATGACAGATCCCACAATCAGGATATTTAAATTAAAAACACAAAATGAACATCAATTATGCCTCTTCAGTTTTCAGCAATTTATCCTTATCGTTCTCACGAACCACTAGTTTCATTTCTCTATGTAATTGTAATTTCCTTTTTTTTTTTCCTTTGGTCAACATGTAATTGTAATTTTTATTTCAAATATCTTATGACCATTATCTTATTCACATATGCATTTTAAATATCTCACAATAGCTGAAATACACACAACGTGAATCTTTATTCAAACTAAAGCCGTTATAAGAGCACTCGAGTACAAGATATTGACTCTTGGTCTTACATGTATAAACTAGTTCAATTTTTGAGCAAAAAAAAGAAAAGAAAAAAAAACTAGTTCAATAACAAATGGACAGTAATTTTCTATTAAAATTGACACCATATTGTATCTAGCAATTCCATGTTCAACGCCTACAATAGATACTTTTAATTAAATTTTTCTATTTTAATAAAAAACTACAAACAACAAATACTTTAGAATAATTTTCTAATCATTTTAATTTTAAACTCAAGTTGTTCTATACATCTAGCATGGTTGTGATAGAAAGTACTCTAAGACCTTCAGCATTACTTGTGATTTTGATATGGACTCCCTGATTCTCTTTCATGAACTGGTCAACAGATTCGTTCGCACGCTTTGACAGTGCATGAGGGAGTAGAAAGTTCAAATTCACAGTTTTTTTAGTGTATAAATCAAAATCGAACTAGTTTGCTGATTAATAGTTGTGTTAACATTTGAACTAAATTATGTCACCGACTATATGAAAAGTGAATTTTGTCCTCAATGATTAAATACATTTTTGAAATCTAGTCTTCAATGGCATTTTAAATTCGACTAATGTATTGTATTAATCTTATATTTGAAGTAACATAACGAAAACTTGATTTTTTGAGAGGTATAGATTTAAATAATAAAATTTTAGGAATTTATTTTGAGGAGTCTAGGAATTTTACTTTGTTTAGTAAAAAAAAACCTATGTTCATATTCGGTATACATCCACAATTTACCTATAGATCTGCTATAGCACACTGGCCCATTTTTCTACTGATGTTCCGGGTTCGAAACCTGGCCTGGCCAAATCTCCCACTGTATTTATTTTTTTAATAATTTTTGTTGTTTTTTCGTTATTGAAAACAATCTGTGACCAGAAGAGAGAGATCAGTGTCAGTGATTGTTCGATGAACGATCTAGAAAACGAAGAGAAGACCAACAACGAACACGTGGCGGGTTCTACTATGTCGGCGGCGGCGATTGATGGCGTGGCGGCTTTGAGATCGGTGTTTCAGCGGGTAAACCTGGCGGCGGAGAAAGCGGGTCGTGCGTCGGATCGGATACGGGTCGTAGCGGTGAGCAAGACGAAACCGGTTTCTATGATTCGCCAAGTTTACGACGCTGGTCACAGAACTTTTGGAGAGAATTATGTACAAGAGATCATTGAGAAGGCACCTCAGGTTCTCTGCTTGCGAAGTCTCTACGAATCCTTGGGAAAATTGAATCTTTTGGTACTAATTGGATTTAAAGAGTCTGAATTTATATTGATATGTCGAAATTGCAGCTTCCAGAAGATATAGAGTGGCATTTCATTGGGAATTTGCAGAGCAACAAAGTGAAGCCTTTGCTATGTAATTTGATTTTGCCATTTCAAAGTCATCATCTTTACTTTCATGCATCAGTTTTTGATCCGACTTTAAGACTTTTATTTTGAGTTACTAAATTGGGTGCAAAAATAGAGATTTTAGTTGGATCAAATTAGTGACTCCTGAATGGGTTAGTCTCTGTTGAGTGTGATACCTAACCCACAAAATGATATATTATATTTTGAATTCTTTGATTTGGTTGCTTGATTGATCAGCTGGAGTGCCTAACCTTGTAATGGTGGAAAGTGTCGATGATGAGAAGGTAAATAATCTCTTTGTGTGTATTGAAAGACAAGGGTTTGTTTTTGGTTCCAAAGGCATTAGATTTCAGAAAACTTACTGGAGATAGTGGAGTCTCTAGACTGAGGTCAACAGATTGTTGTATTTTTGTGGGTATATTTGGATGAAAAGATGCATTGGGAGCTTGATACTATCCAAACATATAATAGTCGTTTGGAAATTCAAAGACCTTGCAATAGATTTTGATCATGGAGCTCCTGCAACTCCCTGATTAAGAATTCTGAATCCAGATAAGAGCAGAGTGATCACTCTAATGATAGATATTATAATTAGTCTAACCCATAGTTACATCATTAGGTTTCGTAAAGACTACTTAGTGGTAAAAATCTTGGGTCGTTAAGCAACACAGATTATATGTCATTTGTTCGTAGTTGTTATGCCATAAAAAACTAGAGGCAACTAAAGAAATATGCATGTAACAATCACTGTTTTTAATTTGCTTCATAGATAGCAAATATGCTTGATCGTGTGGTTGGAAACATCGGAAGAAAGCCCTTGAAGGTCTTGGTCCAAGTGAATACCAGTGGCGAAGAGTGTAAGAATCTGGAAATCTGGAATTTTTTCTTCAAAATCTATCTCAAATGTTTTCCCACTTTCACCTTTCTTAAAGCTATCTTACATGATCATCTCACTGATACTTTCAGCTAAATTCGGCGTGGAACCCTCAGGATGCGTAGGACTGGTGAAACATGTGAAGGAAGCTTGCTCGAATCTCGAGTTTTCTGGGTTGATGACAATAGGGATGGCTGATTACACTTCAACCCCAGAGAATTTCAAGGTTGTATGATCTGAATTGAAACCTAAAATTTTTTGGTAATGTTATGGGACACTGAAAGGAGCTGACTTTTGTTTTTTTATTATATGTGTAGTTGCTTGATAAATGCAGAAGTGAAGTGTGTAAGGAGCTTGGAATACCGGAGGAGCAATGTGAGCTATCGATGGGGATGTCTGGTGACTTTGAGTTAGCCGTAAGTCGCGATTGTTGGTTTAAGTTAGATGTTCTGAGTTCTGCTCAATTGCTAAGAGTTTTCTTTGCGGTTTTGGGAGTTACAGATTGAACTGGGAAGCACAAATGTGAGAATAGGATCTACAATTTTCGGAGCGAGAGAGTATCCTAAGAAGTAAGAAGAAATGAAGTAAACTGCTACAAAAGTTGAGATTGATTCTAAGTTTTAACGTCAAAACCAGTTTGGAGGAAGAATAAGAGCTGATGTAATGGTGGATTGATTTATATCTTCTCTCTCTTTTGTATACACATTGTATTTAGCTCTGCTTGTAAACTAAGGTATTAGAAGTCGCTATTTTTTACATTTCATGGATAAACACATGAAAGAATAAAGCAAACATCTTTTCGCTGCTACGTTAAACGGTTGGTACGTTGGTTGTTTTAACATTACTTGTAGTCCTACGATGATGTAAAGTATTTTGTTATTTTCTTTTAAGGGAAGCCAGTTTCTTCAGGCATTCAAATAGAAAACTATAACAACCAAACAAAATTCCAAAGTAAGAAAATTTATGAAGGACGTCATATATAATCAATGAACTATCCTCATAAGTGTTGTCTGTAATGTATCAATGCTACTCCCTACTCTATTGTATATTCTCTGTCGTTTGACCTACACGATTCATTACCTAAAAACTTGCTTACACTGTTGCAGAGTTATAAGGTTGTGTTTGTTGATGGTCCTATAAGTCCTTGGGTCAAAATGCGCATAGCAGCTTCATTTGTGAACTTCCTTGCAAAGAGAAAGCACGGGACGGGTTTTGAATCTGCCTTACACCATTCTGTTCGAGATTCAGACTCGTAGTAGACATGGTCTATTTTCTGTCCCAAGAAAAGAATCAAGAACGAGAGATTACTTAAAGATCCATTCGGTTGCGATGTTAATCACCAGTAAAAAAGCTTTGTACCTTTATTTCTTTTATTTCCTCAGGGCCAGAGTTTTCAAATGTGAAAGTGACTGGATGCCAAGATTTGGCTTCATATTTTGTACCCGAAACGTTCCATACCGTGTATGTCACTGTTCTTCGTTCCATTCCACTCTCTAGCCCGTGCATCTGAAAAGATCAGTTTTGGATTACATTAACGACTATGGAACTTTTTAGATGAATAAAAGAAACAAAAATGGGAGACATTTTTATCTGATAAAATTACCGTAAGCAAGGTTTGCACATAGTGTTCATCGGGGATGCAGTTGCGCCTTTTCTGTTTCTGAGTTCACATTAAACGTAAAAGGATTTAAAATCCACAATTTGATTGAGAAAGAAAGAGGCAAATTCATGGAGAGAAGTGTTCATAGACTACAAAGAGAGACACTATTGAGATTGTTTTGAAACCAACACAAAGAATCAACACAAATTGATTCAGGCTGCTATTAAATGAAAAATGCCAACATTGAAGTATCACTTACAAGAAACAACCATGCCTCATTGGTACCTAAAGGTGGACATCTCTGCAAATCAAAAAAGAATCAAAAAAAGGAATCAAGATTAACATTAGAACGATATAAGATATCCTGATGTTTCGCTGGATGGTGACTGCTTGCTACTCAATGAAACCAAACATTATCAAGATAAAATATACATAAAGCTTAATCATTACCTTGCAGAATTCCTTAAAAACTGGGAATACGGTACCATCATTTACAATGACCTCTGCATGACTTCTAATCAAAGCTATCCACTGCAATAGATAAAACTAAGATGAGATAAAAAAAACTTCATGAACTGCAAAGGAACCTCTTGTCCCTCTCAAAAACTCAGGCTCCAAAAATCTTGGTAAGCAATTGAATTCAGCAATGTTGGTTTCATAAGCAAGACAATGAAGATACCTGGGATCCTTTTCGCCATTTCTCTTCAGGTATGACATGAGACATGTTCACACTGTACCGTGTCTCTTTAGTATGAAGAAAACTGCATACAGAGTGCAATAAACAATAGTTATCAACATCTAAACATCTAAAGTACTAAGAAACCTCATAAATTAAAAACTGCAATCTACCTATCCACGAAACTCCTCGGTGAAGAGATAAGATATCTGTATATATACCCAAAGTCATATAACGGAACACATCTGCTAAACAAAAAAAGGTATGGTTAGACAAAAGAAGGTCTCATATGCAATTAATCTAACCAAGGACTAATGAAGAAGAACATGTTAAAGCAATGAATGAGTAATGCTGAAAGTAGCAAACCTGTCAGAGAGAAGAACAAATCTTTGATTGGACTGATCCTCTAAAGCAGATGAAAGCAACAATCTTTCTGCTGCAATCATGCTTGATTCTCCCCATACTACCTATAACAATGACACACCCCTAAGTTTTTTTAACTTTCAGATGCAAAAACATGAAATGAAGAAATTCGCATCAACAACACTCACCTTGATGCTATTGTTTAATTGGCGATTATAGAATAACTGTGATCGCGTAGTTTCCTCATTGAACACGAAACCAGGTACTGAATGTATGTAAATTGAGAAATTCGAATGATCCACACCCTGCAAAATCATCACAATCAGCAAATATTTTTCCAAATTTTAGCAAAACAGACTTTGCTCTACGAGTTCGACACCTTGAAGAATCTATCCCACATAAAATCAAGTGGGAGATCACGGCGAGCTAAGAAAAGGAAAGCGAGCTTCGGACGATCGCCGGTGTATTTGTGGAGCAGGGTCTGAGATCTCGCGACGGTGAGCGGCGGCGGCAATGTCGTGACGGAATTGTACTGTAGTTGGATCCTGAGGAGAGCAAGAAGGCAAAGCGCGACGGAGAAAGCGATGACGAGCTTCCATCCGAGCCACAAGAAGCCGCGACGTGACAATGGAGGCTGAACCTGCAGCTGCGATTTCCTCGTCATTGTGTGAGATCACTCACTCACCGTCGAACAATCAACATCCGATTGAGTCTCACCGTCTTTTTTAGGGTTTTTTTTTAAGTCAAAAAGTTTTCAGGAGAAACGGAAACTGAAGAATTGGAATTAAAACATTTTGGATTTGAAAGAAGAAGAAGAAGAAGACGAATGGTAGTTAGACGGGGAAATAAGCTTCTAAACGACGTCGTAAAGTCTCGTACACGTTTAAGTTAGATGGGACCCACGTTAGTTTAGAACATCACCTAAATTTGTTGTCCGAAATTGAAATTCAATTACGAATATGTCAGAATATGGTATGATATTTTACAAGTTGACCAAGAATATTAATTCATTATTAAATTACATAAGATGTAACGATTTCTTTCTGACAAAATAGAAAGAAAATACTTTTAAGTTACAAAAAATTACTTTTGAAAATAACAATTTTGTATACTACAATTTTATTTGCTTCTGTGTTTTAAACCATATGAAGTTATGAACCTTTACATGGTGTCATCACCAAGTTCATATAAGGTAAAATATTAATTCAAATAACAACCAAAAAAATGTTAAAACAAAGTCCAAGGAAAAAAATGCTTCACTATTTGATGATGAAACAATATCAAAAATCTACGGCTACACATACTGTATTATGATGATACAATATCAAAATCTTCCATTTGCTCTCCAAATGATACAAAATACAATACAGTGCAAAAGAAGATTACATCAAATATTCATATGCCAAAAAGGAATGGCCTCCAAATCAAAAGTCCAAAAAGTTACATCAAAATCCCATTTTTAAAAAAAGGAGTCATTGTTTTCAAGAGACACATGTCTCTTTTCTTCGTCACAGCAAAAGCCCTGTCTTTACAATCCTACAAAATCTGCTGTTAATCCTACAACAACAAAAAGCATAGAGCTTTTAGCTGAGATCTGGCAATAATGTCTCCACTTCTTTCAGTGCTTGTTCCACGGCATAGATCACCATCTTCTTTATCTGATTCACATGGCAAAGATTATGAGAAGATTAAACAATAAACAAAATTGTATTCAACAACAAAGATCGCTAATCCAAAATTAAAAACATCGAAAAAGAATCACCTCAAGTTTGTCTTCTCTGGCTTTGTGGTTCTTAGGGAGTTGTCGAAACTCATCAGTCAAACGGAGACACTCATCGATGTTCTCTGGGGAAACAAAATCAACAGCTACCTTTGTGCATGACTGTTCCAAATCCGCATTAAAAATCAGTTATACAAGCTAAAGGTAATGAGAAAAAGTTAGTTAATAAGACAGAAATCATTCAAATAAACCTTGAGGTTCCGAACTTGATGAGGACAACCCGCAGGAATAAACACTGCTTCTCCTAGCTTTTGCACAAATGTCCATGGCTCAATCCCTTTAATTCAAACAAACAACATATTAATAAAATGTCGGTAAGTGACAGTTATTACAGTTACAAGTAACATACCAAATTCCGCTTTGAGTTTTCTTTTATGCTCCACCGTCAAGAAACACGATTGATCATGTATCGGATGATACACCTAACAAAAGAATCCTATCAGCACAATAACCTCGAGGCTCGAAAATGAAATCGTTATGCGGATTATTTCTTACCTTTGTAAGAGGAGAGCAAAAAGTATGTCTGAATTCTTTGCAATGCTGTCTTATATACTCTTCAAGCTTAGGAACATCTTCTCTTCTAAATATGTCCCAAAGCGCACCGCCTGTTTCATCATGAAACCCATTCTCAACACTCACAATCTCTTCTCCCTCTAAACCATTTTGCTCCTGAAACTCTTTCTCATTCTGTTTCTTGTGTTTCTGTTTCAAAGCTTCGATGGCAGACATTTGCTCCTCAGTTATTGTTACTTCAGCCGTATGCATTAGAATATTAACCTACAAACACAAACACCGTTATATACTTTTAAAATCACATCTTTATTTAACAGTATGTAACAATTCTGAAAGCTTACTGCATCTGACATATCACAGTGAAGCTTAGTGACTGAATCGCCTCTACCGAGCTCATCTGAAGTCCCATATGCAATATAAGTTTTTGGACCAAGATCAGGTTTAAGAAGACCTTCAGGAAGTTTTGCAGCAATGTTGAGAATTCCGGATCTAGGATCGCTATATTCTTGGAACGGTAATGCGGAAATGAACTCATCGCAGTGACGAGGTAAAAGGTTTTCAAACTTGTCTGAAGGAGGCCAGTCCTTCAGCTTCAGCATCTCAGGCCAGAAGTTAACATATTTTCTTCCTTTGCTGTATCCTTCAAAGAAACATCGAGTATTGATCTCCACCTGAAATTATATAATTAGCTTTAGAACCTCTATTACACCTTTAGAAACAAAACAAGAAAAAAGTGTTATTACCTCACAATTAGCTAAACAATCAATAGCTTTGACTTCAGACATTTTAGAGCTAGTTGTTGAATCAACATTCTCGCATAACGCCCGCCACATCACCATTGGCTCCCAGCTTAAACCAGCTGTGTTGTTAAGAGAGTTTCGAACAATCACTGGTTCACCTTTGGACCAATGCTCTTGGAAATGCAGAAGCTCTTCTTGCTTCAGGACATCAAAAGAATCAGGAGAGTAGAGGTAATTGTCACTGGATCCATTCCTCGAAGCTGCCTTCCTCTTCATACTCATCTCCAAATCAGAAGAACATCTGCAATGTGACATTGTTGGATTGGTACTATAAGAGGCTAAGAATGTCTCTGCCTTTTGCTCCAAATCTGACATCCAAGTCAATGGTAGGATCCGCTTAAGCTCCAACACAGAGTCACCGCAACCGCCTAGCTCTTTTGGTGCACACGGTATGCTTCCATTTCCATCAGCATTCCACTTAATGGATGGATTAACAGATTCATCTTCAGTAACAGAAGAAGAGCTCGGTTCAGCATCTTCACCATGTATATATCGGCTCCCTCTATTCTCGAATTGTAACTTATATTCCGGACGTTCTGAAAGCCATCCTCCACGGATCTCTTGGCAACAGTTCAGACAAAGTTCATAGGAGCACTTTGGACAGCTTCGATGCAAGTCAACAATTGAGGTTGCACAGTGGTTACTACAACACAAATGACAGTAATATATAAGATAGATATCATGTAACTCATCAAACAAATACAAAACCATGATACTTACCAGAAGACACGCTCTTCATTTGAGCATAGAGTCTCGGATATATTAACTTGACAAGTCACTACTCCTATAAAAAACAAATCAAATATCTTAGCTTGTCACAGGGGAAAATCTTGTCTTAGTAGTAGAGGAAGATCGCTATATACCTTGAACCTTTGCCTCGGTTTCGATTTCTTGATCTTGTGCTTTGCATAACTTTTTCAGAAAAGGAAGCATTGACACAATCATGAATCGAAGATGATGAAATCTTTCGTAGTTACTGAGCTTTCTCCTTGACGTCTGTAAGACAAAACAGATTCATTTCTACTCACACTAATTCAAAAATCGATCTTGTGATTCTCAATCTGAATCTTTTGTCAAGAATACAATCATACCTCTATTAATCCACTTGAGTGCAAACATGTGCAGCAGTTGCAAGTTCCACGGCAAAAGGGACATTTGTCTATGACATCATCCTTTGACAAATGGGGATACCTGTGACAAACAACAAAACTGTATTAACGACATTGAAACCTATAGACATAAAGATATAATGTAATCAAAATTTAGGAGAAAAACTAACCATTTCTTTATACATGGAAAACAATACAACCTCTCTTCACAAAAGGTGCAAATGAATAGATATCTTCTTTCCCCTTTAGAGCATTGATGGCAAATTGCAAGCTCTCCCAAATCAGCCTGTGTAGGGAAGAAAAACAAACAAACATGATTTCAGATAAAAGTTGAGAATACATACATTTTCATCAACATAATATTTGTTTTTTTCATTGTTTACCTTTAAACTCCTTGTCATGCTTCTGCAGTCATTAAAATACTCGTTCTTCAGATGAAAATCCGAAAGCTCAGACTCAGAACGCGAACTTGAAGCGCCAACATCTATCTCGTTTCCAAGAAAGCATATATCTGCACTGTCTGAATTCTTGCTCCTGCATTCTTGTTCAACAACTTCTTCTTCTTTAGCTCTCCTTTGTACAGAGCTCCTCTGCTTCTTCTCCTTTTTCTCACATTTCTTCTCATCATCACCATTTGCTTCTCGTTTCTTTAAAGTTCTCTTCTTTCTTGAAGATTTCGTTTTACCCGCTTTAATTTCATCAGCTTCAGACCGTTTCCGTCTTTTATTAGACACTCGCTTCGGACATTCCACACAGTTCTCTTCTTCTATGTCTGATGAACCACTGCTAAGACTCGTTGCCTCAACTGGTGTCTTCTTCTCCGGCCAACAAGATTCTAATGAACTCTCCTTTAGACCATTATGCTTACGATTTACTCCATTGGCAGCAACTACACCCTCCATTTTCTCAATTTCACCTGCCAAATCCAATGTCAATAAACCAAATCTTCAGAAAAAAAAATCAAATTAAGATTTAATTTTCAGTCTCCAATCTTCTATAACACAATACGAAATGGGTAATTGAATCAATATACAGTTTTAAAAACCCCTAACATCATAGAAAGAAACCAAACAGAGAGATTAACTCTAGCCAAGAACAGATAAATGAAAAAATACCTCCAATGAACAGAACTTGACGAAACACAAAACATCAATATCCGATTCAAAACAACAATACAATGAGAAATCTAAACGACAGAAACCAACAAAAATCTCGGAAATAAGCAGAGAGAGTTTCGTTACCTTTCTGATAAGCTCAAACAACTCAATACACAATTTCAGATTTCTTCCAGGTGAACCCTAGTTTCAGGTACCAAATTTAGCTGACATTACATAACGAAACGCGCCCGAATTTCCTGATTCAGTGAAACATGGAAGAAAGATATGTCTGAATAATTGTTCTTCAAGAGTTTCTGAGAAATAAAAAAAAGTACAAAATTTAACAGTCAAAAGAAGAAGAACGTTTTTAAGAGCGCTTCTCTAGCGAGTACCGTACGTTGGGTGCGAGTGGGAACCACGCGCTTTTCAATCGCGCGTAACGGTTTTAGAAGCAAAGCACCGATTCGCTCTCGGTCACATCCACCGAAGCTTTTTTAGTTTTTGAATTAAAATATTATTTTATTCAGTCAAATACTTTCCGATTCTCACGTACGGCAAAACCATTATGTCTTCTCACGCTTTGCTCAGTCGCTCGTCTTTACAAAAGAAAGCAATTTACTCATCGAAATACACAAAACACAATATGGATAAAATCTTAACACTAAATGCAGATTTTATACGTAAGATTTTAGTTTTATAATGATATCACAGACTTGTAAAACACTAGTTAAAATCTTTGAATTTCTAATTCTCTAAATGATTCTTATTCAGATTTGCTAATATAATTGAAATAAAGAAATGTTTTTTTTATTTTGACTTTTTTGTCAACAGATATGTTAAGTTTAATTGACAAAAGAAGAAATGTGTTTTTATTTTCTTTTTTTCTTTGTCAGTAGAGAGGAAATATTTCTTTCTTAATATGTGTATGTACAAATGAGATGGAGATAAACATTGGAAAAAAGAAAGATGGAAATAAACTATGGAGATAAATATTTTTTTCTAAATAAGTGTGTGTAGTGTGTACAAATGAGATGGAGATACGCATTGGGAAAAAAGAAGATGGAACGAGTATGTACAACGTATCTAACTTCTGACAAACAAAGCAAATACTACTCTCCATTCTACATTTATGAGTAATTTACTATATTTTGCATTTACTATTATGGTGGTCAGAAATTTTTTGAATTGTTAGCATTTTAAGGAGAAATTTAACATTTAAAAAAAAAAAATCAGCAATGAAGTGTTGACTAATCAAAACAAAACTAAAGTGTTGTGTTTTTTGCCGTTAGATTGGACGCCCGTTTAAAAAACCACGCATAGATTTGGGGACTTCTGGAGTTTATCTACTCGATGTGGTTCCATATCGACAGATGTTTGGTTTTTCTATGGTTGAGCAATAAGGAGAAAGATTCCTTAGCATTTATAGTATTGATTTCTTTCTCCCTCGACAATTGTCAAAGATATCCAATTCCAGTAGGATTTCAGAAAACAATCTTTTTGATTAATAAAAAAACTCAAAAGTAAAAAAAAATAAAAAATATTCTCATAATATACAAAATCTGACTACATAAAATGATAATATAGGTAAAAACAAAAATCCAACATGTTAATTACGTTTCTTTCTATACCGTATAATCCCGACCCGGTTGACTGGACCAATGGTTCTGGTTCTCACTTTGACGACGGTGAACGCGAAGAACCACGGCTAGCATGGCTAACCGCCGGTGTATTTTTCCGGGACTGACGTTTGGTCGGCACAGTAACACAGTCATCATCCGAATCTTCGGCGCAATAACTGGATATTTCATCAAACCGACTATCTTCAAAGTGGTCGTCTTTGAAAACCGGATGAATATATGCTTTCTGAAGATAAGGTTTCAGATTAAAGTTGGGTTCTCTAGCTCGTTCCAATGTATCTTTGATCATCGCTTCCTGTAAACCGGACCTTATGATATCAATAACATATATACACAACCAAAACAAGCCAAACCAAACCAAATATAGAAAAATTATACTTAACCAGTGACAAAACCTCTGTTTTTGAATTCGATTCTAGTAACAATGTCTTTGTACTAACCTTCAAGGGGTGACGGAGGAATGCTGGTTCATACCGGCCTTTGCAGAACCGGTGAAAGAAAATGGTGAGGATCGGTAAGACGAGGAGGAAAGGCGTGGACTGAGCGGCTCCCTTAGTGCTCAGTAATCCCATCAAAAGGATTTGCGAGATGATCAATGCTGATATTATACGTCCATGAACATCTGGCCAGAACCTAGCCGCGCTTTCGTACTCCTGATTGTACACATTTATGATCTGCAAAAACGCGAAATCAGTAAAACAAGAAAGTTCAAGAAGTAGACAAGTATTTGTGTGATTCTGTTATAGCTCTCTTGACAGACAAAAGAGGAAGAACCAAAATTTGAAAAACAGTTAAAAAAAAACACTTTATCCGGTTTAGTTGATAACCAACGGAAGAAAGAATCTTGAAGATGGTAAAAGAAGAAACAGAGTTTGTTTTACTAACCTGATGACGAAACACGAGGTAGGCCAATGCGAAGAAGATTATAATGAAAGGGAGTAGAACCGGAGTCACAGGGGCGTAGACAAGACCAAGGAGGAAGTAGAGTTGAATCCGAGGCTCTGTCGCATGATAATTGATCTGTCCCGGGTTCATTGCCTCTTCTCTATCCTTTTCGGTTTTCACCAAGAAGAAGTTCTTTATATGGAAAAAGATTAGAGGTTTCAGCCTCAAAATCTCCCCTGCAATACCCGCCCAACCGTCCACCATTATATATGTGATAAAAAACGTTGCTTTTATCGGTATCGCTACTCCAACCGTTCTAGGAATCCTAACAATGACAAGCGTTACAATAGATAAGCTCCATGATCAATAATTGTTCCAAGAGAGAGAGAGAGAGAGAGACAGACAGAGAAAAGGGAACTTACTGATTTGCGGATTGTTTGAGGAAAGAATCAAGCTGTTCAAATGCAGAGCCGGCGATTATGCTTCCGAGGAAGACATTGATGAGGTTAAAGAAATAGTATCGAGAAGCCGCTCTTCTCTCCAACGATGATAACGATACAAACCCTTCAAACTTCGACATTACCATCAAAATGGTTGGCAGAAATATTAGAAAGAGCTTTAACACGATACCCGGAAGAAAACCTTGGATAAAAGATTTAATAAGATCCCTGCAAAATATAGCAGATTCAAATATCTAATTCATATAAGTAGGCAAATAATGGAGATAGAGAGAAACATTACTCTTCAACGATGGACTTGAGGAAAGGAGCGTATTTCTCAATGCCTTCAATGCTTGCTAGGGATTGAACAAAGGCTATTGGAATCATGAAGAAGAAGGTGAGGAAGAAGAATGCAATGTGCATTATAAGTCTCCTTACTGTTAAAGAGACATAAGGGATCGCAAGGTTCGACCAAAACACTTCTCGTGCCTCGGGAGCCCATTCAGTTAACCATTCGGTTGGATCGCTCGACTGTTGTGTCTGTGCACAAACCGCAGCACCCCACCGTGTTTTAAAAGAGACAAAAGCTGCTGGCATTAAGCTCGTGTCATCTTTCTTTACTTTCTTCCTCTCCTCCAATATCTAATCAAGAAACAAAAGAGATAAGTCAGGTTTGATTGTTCCAACTGAGAAACCGATGTAGGAAGAAATGATACTTACTTGCTCGTTTAATTTCTCGATTTCAGCTATATAATGATCGATTGCGTCAACTTTCTTTCCCCATAGCCCGAGAAAACCCGTCTGGTTTCCCAAAAGAAGACAACACAAATCAGATTCGAAACAAGACAAGCTTCTTTAAGTCTGTGTCTTAGACCCCTCAAGTACCTTTATCATTGGCCTTTGTTCCTGGTTTCTTGTATACTTCAATTGGTAATAGTCAAGCCAGTTCTGCGTGCTCTTCTTCTTCTCTACTAAGTCTGCCAAATCGTTTGCATTGTACACAACCTGGATAAATCAAGTTACAGGATTTAAACGAAACCCGTGAAAAAAGACTGATTCTTTCTGAGCAATGAATGAGCTATAACCTGATGCGTAAGATAATGATCCGGATGGTTAACTAGGAAAAAATGTTCCACACTCTCACTAATGGACTCATCTGGGTCTGCTGGCACGTTCCTAACCAAAACCTGTGAAAGCAAACTGGGTCAGTCCAAGGTTGTTACATCAGGAAGCAAAAGTGGTCATATACAATAGCTTTACCGTGAATTGATCAGGGCGCCGTTGCTCGTTCTGGAGAAATGCCAAGCGCATAGCAGCTACTTTCTCATACTCTTTCATTAGAACATAACAAGTCCAGAATGTAAATGCGTAAGCCATCACCAGGTGAGTCCAAAACCTTCAAAAATATAACAGCTCAAACTTAAAAGTCATATAGAGGGAAGAAAGAATCAACATGTTGGATCATTTGCAAACCTGTCTGATCCATATTCGATATTTGAGATCGATAACTTATCGATATCACTAGATGTTACATTTCGAAGTTTTGCTAGTTGCAGCCCATCACTAGTCCAATTGACAGGTACAAGAATCGACCACGCAAGTAAGGCAATAGGGACAAAGATCTTAAGCCTGAAAAAACAGAGAAAACAACAATAAGTTTTAATATGATACTATGCAAAAGCATCAATCTTTCACAAGCAAATTACAAAAACATTAGTACCCTATCAAGTAAATCCTCAAGTAAACAGCAGAATCCAAACCAGCATGGTAAATAAGCTCGGGCTCAGGCATCCTTAGAGCCGCAGGCATCCAGTTCAAGAACCGTAGGTACGAGCCTAAGTTTACATTGACAAACTTGCTCACAAGAGCACCTGAATGCAAAGGGCTGCTTCTTATACCTTTGAGATACCATTTAGGGAAATAAACCCTATCGTTGAAAGGTTGAATCCTCAAGATTGCAAATGCCAAAAGGAAGATGATGGCAGTGAGTATGTTAATTGTTGCTGCTACTCCAATATCTCCTAGTGTTGCCATCTCTTTCAACTCTTAGCTTACCTTTGATATCAAATGCCTCTTCACCTGCAAAATTTATTCAAACCCTTTGAAATCAAAGGCTTCACCTACAAAATGTTCAGCCCTAAATTCATTCAAATGGCGTGTTATTGTATATTTAAAGAAGGAAGGATTAATTAGACTCTTTAATTTTCTTCTATATGGAAATTTATCTTTCTAAGATTTTAAATAATATGATAAAAACCCATTAAATCTTTTAAAAAAAGGAAATATATAAGGAAGAATTGGTAATAGAACAATATTCACAGCATTTCGGAAAAGAGAGAATATTTATCTCTTCCACATTTTGACATCACTCCTTCATACTAATTCTCTTCTGTTCCACTCATTTTTATATTCCTCTTATTACTCATTAATAAAAAGAAAAATATGTATTAACAGTGACATAAGCTGATTTGAAAATCTTAATTGAGAGAAACTAGTACATTTAAGAACTGATTTGAATCAAACTCCTTGATCAAAATCTCTAAGAGACCCAAAACCCAGAATATTAATTTTTGCAGTAACGTCTCTTTTTGACAAAGAAATAATACCCTTTTCTTAAATTTTTTTGTTGAAGCAATCTAACCATTAGATAATATAACGAAATGGAAGGAGAAAAATGAAAAAGAAAATAATACAAACCTAGACAACCAAATAAACGAAGTAAGGGGTTCTTTGGATTGTTGTCACTCCTTGACTGAAGCTTGAAAAATATCCACCAATCGAAAAAACAGAGAGATCGGAGAGATCGCTCTTATTCTTTGCACACAACCCAAAAAATAAAGAGGAAGAGAAAAATAGAGACGCTGTGTCGTTTTTTAGGTGTGGAAAACGCTGAAAAAACACGGAATGTAATAAAAGAGAGGAAGAGGAAGATGAAGAACTTCTTTAGCTTTGCAGGAAAAACAAAAAAAAAAGAGGTCTTTTATTTATTTTATTGTTTGACAACACAAAGCTTTTTTTTTTCTTTGTTCTTTAGCATTGGGTGGGATATAAGGTGACGTTGGTCCGCGTATAGTCTCTGGCTCTTTCTTCAAAGTAGAATTCGTGATTAGTAAAGCGTTAAGTTCACTTAAACACCAGTAAAATTTAATTACTTTTAAACGAAATTAAACACAGATTGTTTTGTGGACTCACTCCATACAACTTTATAATGTAAGGAAATAAACAAAAGTTCTATGAAAATATAGGGGTCATAAGTAAAATGATAATCAGTAGATTGTACGTGATTATCAATTAAATAATCGTTGTTATTAGATTTGATCCCGAAACCAGGTAGCTGCCACGTGGGGGCGGCAACGGTTGTTTTCGAGTACGTGCCACGTGGCTTATCTATTGAAGGAGCTTGTGGAGAATGTCACGCGCAAGTTCGAGCGTGAGTGCACGTTAATACTTTAAAATAAAGGGGAAGCGGGAAGGCTGAACGACAGCGTTTTCAAGCAAGCATATTGTATCATTCAAATTTAAAACTTTTATTTTGTCAATGAAAAATAATTTGAACAATGATTTGAGTTTGGATAAGGTACTAATTTGGTGAATTTCGAAATTTTCTTGTAATTTTGTTATTAAAATTTCCAGACATATCAAATAAAACCATGAAATTTTGATTGTTGTATATGTCTAACTATAATTATTTTTGTAAACCATTAAATCATTAGAAAATATATGTCTAAAATGTTTTCAATAAAAAGTCTACAAACACAAAAAGAAAATCTAAGTTTCCAATTTTAGTATTTAAAAGGAAAAGTCTAGTTCAAAGTCAATTTTAATTTCTTAGTGAGAAAGAGATTTCCTTTGTTATGTATTCTTTGGTTGTAAACGTTAATGGATTAAATTGATCTGATTATGGGGCCGATTGGTTGGAGAGACTTTCGCTTTAAAGACTTTCGTTTTAGAGACGGTAGAGAATTTGACTTTACAAACTTTCGCTTTAGAGACTTTCACTGTTAAAGTCTAATTGGTAACAAAAGCTGTCAAAGCTGTGACTCTTACTTTTATAATTATAAGAACAAAATTATTACAAAAAGAAATAGATATTTTTACCAAAAATAAAAAATAGAAAATGGATCTTAAAAGAAAGAGAAAAAATAATAAAAAATAATTTATCAAAAAATTTATTTGATAATATTTATATATATATATATATTTATAAAGAGTTTTTTATTATTGAGGAGAGAAGAAATAAAAAAGATTTTTATATCTGTTTGTTCTAAAGACGTCATTTTGTGGCTTTAGGAAAAAAGTAAAATCAAAGAAGAAAAAATAAAAAGAGGCTGTGAGAACTTTAAAAAACAAAAAAGTAAAAAAAGCCTGATTGAAAAAATAAAAATTGTTAAGACTTTAGAATAGGTCTAAAGCCCTGAAAGTCTGGTGCCAATCACCCCCTATAATTCTATTAAATATGTTAAATAATGGAATTGTTTGAAAATTTCTATTCCTTAAAAAGGAAATTTCAAACCTCTCATCGGTGGATTAATTCCAAATCATTCAAGGGTTCTAACTATCGGTGGATATATATACAAAAAAACCTATTACAAAAAATACACACGCACACAAGACAAGGCTAAATCAGAGCGAGAGAGAAAACTTGAGCAAGCATGGAGATCAAAGTGAAGACTCTAACGGGGAAAGAAATCGAGATTGGGATTGATTTAATGGACACGATTGAACGGATCAAGGAACGAATCGAAGAGAAAGAAGGCATTCCTCCTGTTCAACAAAGGCTTATCTACACTGGGAAACAACTTGCTGATGAACAAACCGCCAAACGTTACAACTTACAACATGGTTCTGTTCTTCATCTCGTTCTTGCTCTTAGAGGTGGTTTTTGCTAATCGGTTTTTGTAGAACGAGACTCGGTTTAAGTATGTCTATTGTTTTGCTTTTATTTTCTTTAATTTTTACTGTTGGCTTTATTGATGTTAATTGATTATATGAAATTCCGATATTTGCCTAATATGATTAGAACAATAAACCTGCAAATAATCCGGTCTGGCAAATCAGAATGTTACACCAAAATCTTGCTATTCTCTTCAATCATGTAATGAAAAACCATAGTTCATTAGTCATTACAAAAACTCAACTCGAACGTTTTAAGAGGTTAGATGTTTTATTGATCATTCATGCATGACACATACATTCTTTACATCTTGGGTAACGGTAAACGCTGCGTCCAGTAGGTCTAGCGAATACATGTTTTGTCTGTCTAATCGCTTTTCTCACTCTCCGTTCAAACACGTTCCACTCAATCGTATTGTTCTTCAACAATATGTCCGAAAGTCTCCGTTTGTTCGGTCTAATCGTTGGCATTTTCCCACCTCCGTAATAAATCCGATAGCCCGATACTAGAGACGATAACTGGCTCCCTGAATCCGTCATCGCAAACGCGTCTGCCGCAGCACAAGCGATGAAATCTAAAGCCGCTAGCTACATATACACCAAAGTAAAACAAAAAAAATCTCAAACCGGTTTTTACTTAGAATTTGATTGTTAGCTAATGTGTATGAATCCACAACATTTGAGGTCTTAAACTGATCAAATTAAGCGAAATGGAAACGTTTTGTTTGTGTTATACCTGAGATGAAAAGTTCTTGAATGGTATTAGCTCGGATTGTGTTAGTAACTTCTCTTTGGTGACTAGATTCGGGTATAAGCTCGTTAACACGGCTAACCGTTTTGATCCTCCATATATATTTGCACCAGCTACGAAAACTCGAGTTTCACTGTTGAAGCCAAGAGCTGCGAGCATAAGCACGGCTTCTTCGGGTGTCAACGGACAAAGTCCTTCCGTCCTCAAAACATCGGCAGATGGGAATCTGAAAAGAAAACCAAAACAGAGCAAATTAGGTTTAGAATCGAAAATAAGGAAGAGGAAGCTTGAGTTTGAAGTAAAAGGAACATACTTTTTTTTTTTGGTTAAAGTTAAAAGAGATGGAAAGTGTTTTTGGCGATAAGAATCCAACTCTTTCTGTTCTGTTTTGCCTCCTCCGAAGTAACAGAGAGAATGGGCCACCATGTCAATTTCAAACCGTAGATGTAGAGCAAGGTACTTAGAAGAAGAAGAAGAAGCCGCCTTTTTCTGCGCAGGAGGATCAGAATTCTTCTTGTCCAAGATTAAGGATGCAGATTTTGGACCGAGGAGATGCATATCAAGTGGTGCAACGTAAGATCCGCTGTCTCGTAGTCTCCTCACAAGCACCGCGGCAGTTTCTTGTATTCTTGGGACGAAGTTTAGCGCGTGAAAGTTACATCTGCACCGAAGCCTCTACTTCCAAAAACATTTAGATAAAGAAGCTCTAATCAGAGATATATAGAAATGCAGAGGATAAAGAAAAATGTCTACCTGTAACTCAAACGGTATTGGATCAAAGGCTAAGCGGTTTCCGAATCCAACAAAATGGATTACTTTGTTCTTGAGTAGTATAGGGAGAATATGTTTCATATAGAAGTCTGGTTTGGCTTCTTTCATCATTTCTATATCTGTCACCTTAAGAGATAATAGTGACAAAACATGAACAAAAAGAGGAGAAAGATGAGACTTGTCCACATCAAGATTGGGGAGAATGTAAGACTCACGACGCTGCCGATTGCATCAAGATCCAAAGATTGAAGCTCCTTTGGTAGTTCCTTTACTATCCGAATATCGGGCGACAAATACTTCATAAAATGTTCCTCTTGATAGATATCTCCAAACTGACTATGAAGTACCAAAGTAAAATATGTCGTTACAAATGTTGAAAACCAATTCTTTGTCGTAAGTATGACTCAAAATGGGTTAGCTAGAAAGTGTGCGAGAGAGAGGACAGAGAGCTTACAATAGTTACCTTGCATCCGTCCAAACGTCACTTAACATGAATTTGGGAATGACGAGAGCTGCATTAAGCAATCTGGCTACAACAACGATGTTACATACCTGTGAAGAAATCTAATGGTTATATTCACTAGAAAAATTCATAATTCAAAGATAAATCAAAGGACAAGAAGAAGAAAACTTACAGCAACTCTTTGTTGATTAATCCCTCCGTTTGCAGTTACCATAATATATCCATTTTTGCCATCTAAAAATCATGAAAAATGAACTCCATCGGATACAAGCTTTAACCCAATTTAAAAGAGAGAGGGAGAGAGAATGAGACCATCAGGAGTCCAAGAACGTTGATCGGCGCAAGGCTTCCACGCCGAAGCTTGTTCCCTTGGCTCCTGCCATAAGTCTTTTGGCTCAAGTTTGTTCTGCTCAAAAACCAAACACCATTACAATAACCGTTACCACGCTTCAGAAATCGCAGTAGTAGCACAAAAATGTTACGGCGAAAGGAAGGATAAGATTGGTTTTTGAAGAATTACCTCTGCCAAAGCATGAGCTGCCAAACTCAACATCCTACCATATGTTCCGTTATATTTCCTCTTTGGGTTTTCAATTTTTTTACGCTCTTCACTCTGATTTACACAACAAAGCATGCAGACACATTGAGCATGTAATCTAGAATATTTTTCTATCTTATCTCCTCTGTTTTTCTTTTGTTGGAGATAACAAAAGCAAAAAAAAAAAATTTCTTTGTATGTGAAAATGAGTGCAAGGCAAGAAACGTAGGTAATTAAGGAAACATGTCAATCGAGATTACGATCATTGACCTGTGCAGAAACCAGTTTCCGGTTCGGGTTCTTAGAAAGTCCTCTTGGAAGCCAGACCCGACCTTCGTGAAGGCGAGAGAGCATGAACCAATTAACGAGGCAAAAGAAACCCAAAATCGTGATAACGCCAATGGCTGTTTGAGCCGTTCTTCTCTCGTTACAAGCTTGGATTCTCTTCCTCTTCCATCGTTTAGTAGTTTGTTTCGGAGTCAGGTCTCCGGCAAATGCAGAGAGCCGGGTCGGGTCTAGACGCGGCGAATAAGGCGGTGGAACTTCGTAGACGTGAAGATCTCGTGACTCGGGTCTCTCTTCGTCGTCAAGTCTCTCTTGTCCCATGATCAACAAAAGTATCCTTTTCTTGGCCTCTCTCTCTCTCTCTCCTCTCTGTCTCTGAATCGACGAAAGGGGAGAGAGAGAGAGATTAAACTGAAGGATGAAAGAAATTGCCATAAATAAGAAAGCGAAAGCTTTGCCGATTTTAACGAAGATAGTGACAGAGAGAGATGGTCTGATTTCCAGTGAGTCTTTATTTTCTTCGTTAGAAACTTCGAACATCATTACGTTTAATCTTTAGTTTAATTTTAGACCTATGCAATGTTGTAAATATATTCCAACCTTATAGTGTTTTTTATTTCTTTTTATAGAATCTTTAGTTTCTTTAGTACACTTTCTTTATTATTTACTAATTTATCACCATTTAACATTCCAACCTATACCACTTGAAAAATTATTTCACTTGCTAGATTAAGATCTATGAACATTTTATCACACATGTAAAGTTATGTGTTATTTTGCTTTCCAAATAGCAACTATAATAGACCCTTTAACAAAGCAATCTACCAGTACAATTTTATTTGAAAAAGAATTAGTTTGTATGGGACCCTGATGTATCTCTAGAGCCTACCAGCAATAAAGTTGGCTTTAAACTAACGTCTCATTTTCGTAGCTTAAGATTTTCATAATAGAGAACCACAAAGAACTCCGACTTTAGAGCTTTTATATCAAATTTAGACGTCCATATTATAATTATCTTTATATGTTGAAGAAACACGAGAGAAATAAACTCAACCGGAAACCTATGATTCAAAACAAAACAAGACCGAATGCGAAATTCCAAGGAAGGGGCAGATAAGCAAGGGAATGGTGGTTAGTCGAGAGACTATTGAGCCCCGAGTTCAAGAAGTAGAGTGTGGCTGAGAGAGTCTGAACCAGGTCCAGTGAATTGGATGGGACCTGCGAGTCGATAACATTTCCGCAAAGGGATAAGAATCCGAAACAACAGATGTTTTGTTTAAATCCAAAAAAAAAAAAACTGGCAACGAACCTGGGCTGATGTATCGGTTATTCAATGCCCATTCCTCACGCTGCGATGCAAATTTCTTGAAAGGTGCACCTGCAGATTCCAAAAAATCACTCAGTAAGACCATTTAACCACGGCATCAACAACTATGAGAAGAGAAGGGTATCCAAGGGTCACCTTCAAGTTCCACCATTGCTTTCTTGATCACAGGCTTGAACTTACCTGCAAATTGAAACTCGATTTTTTTAATATCTAGATTCAAAAATGTGTTTTAGTTAAGGTTTATTATTTATTTCCGTACCGTGTCTCCTCTCGACATCCATCAAGGCTGTGAGAGCAGTCCCACCTACAGTCCATTCTTCCACAGGAGCAGCCAAGTTCCCAACCTGCACCAATAAGTTACGCATCTTATTCTAAGCATAAACTAGTTTACCAAAGGCTATTATGATCAGATCAACAGAGGGAAGACAGATTTGAGTGGAAATGGTGGAGTACAAACCGAAGAAATTAGTCCGGACTTCCCACTGTTGAGGAGTACTCCAGCGCCATAACCGAGTGCATAACAGTATGTGGAATCAAAATTTGTAGGCAAGCCGCATCTTCCTTCATACCTGTATACATATCGTAAAATCAATAAAATCAAGCTTGTTTTCTTCACATCGATAAATAAGCAAATGTATTATGCAAGCCATACATAGGGATTTGGTTCATCGAAATAACAAAATGAGAGAAAGTACCCGAAGAAATGAGACTGTCCCATGAATTGTCCCTTGTATACGCCAGCTTGCTTTCTTTTCTCCAATTCAGTTTCAACCATTTGAATAAGCATCTTCTCAGTCTCAATCTTGGCCACCTATCGAGACGAGGAACATGATATTACTGATAATACATGAGAGATGAAGCTGTGTCGTGATGGAAATTTAATTTGAGGCGAGAGGACTATGATCAATTACCTGGACATTTCCGTGTGGGTCCCTCTCAAGCATCAGCTGTTCTTGAATTGCTTCGGGCAGAAGATCAAACAGCTTCAGGGATTGCTCAGTGAGCTTCTTCTTCCACAGCCCATTTTCATCGACAACCTCATTTGCCAGAATTTCATTCAGTTCTGCAATCAGCTCTTGGACCTGAGAAGTCATAAAATAATATTAGTCATCAGATAAGAAGAACAATCACATTAATCGGTTTGAAAGTAGTAAATTCTATTTTTTAAAACGAAAACGCACCTCAGGAATAAAGTCGATCAAACCTTCTGGAATAAGTATGACACCGTAGTTGTAACCAAGTTCAGCACGTTTGCAGATAACATCTACCATGTAGTCTGTGACATTCTTCAAAGTCTGCTTCTGGGCAGACACCTGCAAAAGAGTATTTCCATGTCAAAGCTGAGTAAAGATAGACTATTGAAATAGATTAGTTAGGTCTCTCTGAATTAATAACCCTATATTGAAATAGATTGTTTGCTTTAATGGAAAAGTATCACCAAAATGAATCTGATATGCAGTCTAATTCTATCATCTTTTAAGACTCAAGTATCTTTAGGGTAATTTGAGGTCAAACAAGAACGTACCTCTTCTCCAATAATTGTTATGTTTGGGTGAGTTTGTAAAGCACACTCAAGCGTAATGTGGGAAGCAGCACGACCCATAAGTCGTACAACTGCAAGGAAAATGTGATATAACATTGCAAGCATCAGTAAACAAATAGGGCACGACAGGTATTATGCAACTTGAAGAATTTCTCTTTAACCAATTACTTACAATGATAGTACTTTCCAGTTGACCTTGCATCAATCATGACATTTCCAATCATTTCAGAGTAAATCTGCATAAGCAATAAAATGTTTTTATAGGCTTCTTTCAACATATTTATCCTGGTTTGGAACAAACAATTATACTCTTGAAAAATCAACAGCATATGATTAGTTATGTAACAACTAGAGGGAAAGCAAGGAAAATCCAGACAAAAAATGATCAAAACGGAATTTCACCTTGCAAGCTGTGTCGAACCCAAAACTAGTAGGAACCTCTTTGCATTTCAAATCACCATCAATGGTCTTGGGGCACCCAATGACTCGGGTTTTCAAGTTCTTACTCCTAATTATTCAAGTAAAAAATAAGTCAATTGCTGAAAAGCATTAAAGATTGCGTTCACATGGATCTTCAAGAACAACAAGTTTAGACCAAGATAATAGGCTTCAACAACAGACATAAGAAGATTTGACTGCCAGGTTTACCTGAAGTTTTCAGCAAGGAGGCAAGCATTGGTGTTGGAGTCATCTCCACCAATAACCACCAATCCATCCAAATCGAGTTTCTTTGCTGTTTCTTCAGCTTGTTTAAACTGCACATGTGAGCCATTTAGCATACAATAGAGGCTTTGGAAGCAGTAATGAATCTCTTTAAATCCACAAAAAAAATATTCAACCTGGTCAGGTGTTTCAATCTTGTCTCTTCCACTGCAGATCATGTCAAAACCACCCTGTTGAGACCGAAATAGAATTGTAACCACATGGACATGAAAGACAAGGATATTCAATAATTCAACTGATGACTAATGCTCCACTAGGTATGGCTCATCATGGTGTAAATGTTGATTTCTTTTAATTTGAAAATGATGAAGTAATACTAAAATCCAAATCAATCACAAAGCTTGTGACAAGGGATCCAGAAAAAGTACCTGATTTCTGTAAGGCAGAATATATTCAGCATTCAACTCAACGTATTTGCATTTCATGATACCAGCTGGACCACCCTTGAACCCATAAAATGTGCTACCTTTCGCACGCTCTTGCAGGTAATCTAATGCCGAAAACAAAATTACAAATCAAGAGTCAAGAGTGAACAATGTCAGCTAGAATTCCACAAAAACCATCATTTGACAATATAATAAATCCCTTACCAAACAGTCCAGATATAACATTGTGCCCACCAGGTGCCTGACCACCAGACAAAACAACACCGATCTTCAGTTTCTGTGCTGATGAAGGTGCACTCTGATCTGGAACCACTGATACAGATGGCTGGCCATATAGACCTGGAAACAACTTCGCTATCTCCTCTACAATCATATAAAAGCAAACACTAAATTCTCCACAACTCTTATAAGTCTATAAACCACAGATCTATAAGAGAATTCTCACACTCCTCGAGACTCGAGAGCCAACACATACTTAAGCAAAATCGCAATTAAACGATTCATCCAGTTCCTCAATTTTCCCACCAAAACCAACAAGATCTAGATCAAGCAATCCGAAACACAAACAAAATCCAATCGAAAAAAAAAAAATCATCAGATCAGACGAAAATAAAAACTCAATCTCAATCCCTCACCTGGATTCCCGGCGGCGGAACTAGCGGGACCTTCAACGATTTTGAAAGGTCCTCTAAGTACAGAAGGCAAAGGAAGAGCGTGGTTAATACGACTCGATTGAACTTCACTGTAAACTGAAGCACGTCCTTTCGCCGGAGCATTCTCCGGAGATCCGGCGGCGAGATCTCGGGTAACGGCAAGCGCAGGAGCCATTGCTAAGATTTTTTTATATTTTCACCTAACTGACTTGCTTCGTTTCGAACCTAACTTTTCCTTCCCTCCTTGAGTGTTGAGCGTCAATGGAGTTCACTTCGGCGTCTCCGCATTGGGGTTGGTGTGAATATATAGTCTGACCCAAGGGTATATTAGTCAATGCATTAAATTAATTGACTCATCCTACAAGGCAAAGGGTAGTTTAGGTATTTACCGTGTAGTGGCATGCTCTATGATGGATGTTAGTAACTTAAGGCCCAATATAATTTATGGGCTTTTTGAGCCTTAAGATTTTATGCAGCATGATTCATACGACGAACACACATGCCGCGTAGATAAGCAAACACAATTAACTAAGTACGATATACTTTATTATAGCGAAATTAGTGTTATAGTATTAAGGAAAATGCATATGTAATTCCATAAGTTTAGACCAATAAAGAAATGTTCCCTTAGCTGTACAAGCAATTTTGTTACTGCAATTCTTTCTGTAGAAGTCTTTTAAGTCAATATTAACCATTACATGTATATAAGATGAGACGATATCACATTTACCACCTTTTTTTAACTTTGTTGATTATCTTCTTAGTTCTTATAATATAAATAAAAATGAAAGATTTCATCTATTTTGTGTTCTGTTTGATGGTTACTAGGAAGCTCACTTTATATTCTGTAAGAGATGTTAGTTTTTTTCACGGTTCAACATCAAGTATATCTGTATGTTCAAAATGAAATATTTATGAAGTTGATAAGTCCATAGATTTCAATTTTTTATTGATGATTTTTTTTAACATGTGAATATAAGAGACTATATTACAAGGCATAATTGTAAGATGATGGATGGTATAAATTTGATTAAGCACTAAAACATTGCAACACGTAGCTTGTTCATAATGTCTAAAATAATTCCGGATTTGGATAGATACTTTGTAAACTTTAACTTGAGAAATTTTCTATTGAAAGTGATAAAACAAATAACAAGCTCGCATGGGGGCTAAGATACCAAAGGAAAAGTAGGCAGTAGCCACCGACCGAATTCTTTCTTTCTGAATTTTTCGTCAATTAATGTATTGCAGAAGATACGAGAAAGATAAAGATTGAGTTGTTTCCTTGTGTTGATACTACAAGACATTTTTTGGCGTTTATCACAAAAAAAAAAAAAAAAAAAAAGATATTTTTTGGCACGGAGTACTACAACCTCAAAACTATTACAACTTGGAATTAATTAATCACATTTTGTGTTATTTTTATTACATAAAGAGAAAGTACTATCATTCCAAACTTATTTTAATTTTATTTTCACTACTAAGTGAGTCCGGGAATATTCCATAACTTTCATTAAATTATATATATAACGTATATATGTGTATATATACTTTTTACCAAACATATCTGATTAAATTATTTATTGATTTGTTAAAACTACAATGACGAATCTTTTTTCCCTATTATGGACGAATCCAAAGATAATATGTTGTAATTAGCTGGCCAAGACCAACCGGTATTATCGAAGAAGCAACCTCATAATGATAAAGTTTGAAAGAAAAATTAATTATCAGGTTTATCTACTTTCTTCCCAAAATTAACAAAGTTTACTTAGAAGGACCAAAATTAATCATATAGTTTATGGTATGGTTGGTAATCCATGAATTAGATAGTAAGCTGATTTAACGATTCTGCCAAGTTATTGATAAATTCAATTTTATGTTTTGTTATTTCCACAACTTTTATGATGAAAAATAAAAACAACATCATCATACAGCATATTTTCAGTCAAGTTAAAAATAAAAATAAAAAGCATCATTTCATTCTCAAAAAATTCTTATAGAAAAAGAAGATTTTTAATTGTTATATATTACCTAGACCTACTTACCAACATCCACAATAACGAGAAAGAAATAGATATCATGCATGCAACTCGAAGATGCAAACTGTTAGTCGTGAATATAGCGGTTTATAAATTATTGTTGATGGAGATAACTAACATATTTCAATAATAAGATATTATCCTTTTGATATGTTACCATCTACAATATAAAATATCCAAAAAAATTACTCGACATATATGGAGTTTTGTCTCCTCAACTTGCTAGTATGCAAAATACAGAAATTAATCTGTTGCAAGTTACTACAAACAATTTTATATTTACTTGTACGCATATTACACATAATTTACAATGACTTACTCATTCTCTAACCATAGTGGTTCAAAAAGGATTATACATTAACAGCTAGATAATCCAAACAATAATTTGTTGTTTTTCGGGATCGATCGTATATTACACATCATGCCTCGCCTTTCTTTTACATATAATGACTCCACAAAGCACCAGCAGATAGAAAGTCTTCGAGCCTGTCTCTTACTTATACGAACCTTGTAAACAATTATTTGTGTTTTTAGAAAAGCAAGAAAGAAATAACCAATAGAATTGCACAATTAGAGATACAAATGGAAAACACCAAATTTTATCCTATCTCAAAAGCAGGAGAGTAGGGTCCCACCAATTATGTTGCACACAATCATATACAACTTCCACAAACTCTGTTTCACTAAGAAAATGAAATTTTATATTTACCAACTTTATTCTGAATGACACAATTATATAATCTTATGACTCTATGATACTTATCTATCGCTTTACATATTTTTTATTTTTAACAAATGAGATATTTGTTTTCTTTATTACGCCTATAAATAGCGATCCCCTCTCAACCCCTTAACTCACACATTTAGCATCATCAAAGATCAAAAACATTAAGTTGCCAGTTGAAACAGAGAGTTTACAGAGAGAGAGAGATGGAGAAGAACATCAAGTTCCCAGTTATAGACTTGTCTAAGCTCAATGGTGAAGAGAGAGACCAAACCATGGCCTTGATCGACGATGCTTGTCAAAACTGGGGCTTCTTTGAGGTCTTGTCTCTCTTTCTCTTGTTCTTTTTTATTCAGAAATTCAAAATTTGATTTTATCAAGATTGAATGTTCTTTGTTGGAACTCCTTTGGTGTCACTTTTATAAAACTGATCAATATATCAAATGATTTTTACCTTTCATTTTTTAAAAAAAAAAATGGAACGTATTAATTCAAAAGTTTTGTATTTTCAGCTGCTGAACCATGGGCTACCATATGATCTAATGGACAACATTGAGAGGATGACAAAGGAACACTACAAGAAACATATGGAACAAAAGTTCAAAGAAATGCTTCGATCCAAAGGTTTAGATACTCTTGAGACCGAAGTGGAAGATGTCGATTGGGAAAGCACTTTCTACCTCCGTCATCTCCCTCAATCTAATCTCTACGACATCCCTGATATGTCAAATGAATACCGGTACACACACAAATAATGATTCAGCCTTAAAGCACACCTCGATCACACTCTTAAATATTTAAACCATATTAATTGATCTATGTTTTCCATGTCTCGTAACAGAACGGCGATGAAGGATTTTGGGAAGAGGGTGGAGAATCTAGCAGAAGAGCTATTGGATTTGTTGTGCGAGAATCTTGGGTTGGAGAAAGGGTACTTGAAGAAGGTGTTTCATGGTACAAAAGGTCCAACTTTTGGGACAAAGGTTAGCAACTACCCACCATGTCCTAAACCGGAGATGATCAAAGGGCTTAGGGCTCACACAGATGCTGGAGGCCTCATTTTGCTATTTCAAGATGATAAGGTCAGTGGTCTTCAGCTTCTCAAAGATGGCGATTGGGTTGATGTTCCTCCTCTCAAGCATTCCATTGTCATCAACCTTGGTGACCAACTTGAGGTACAATTATCATCCGGTTATATTTTTTGGTTTAATCCCGGTTAATGATAATTTGGGAAGCAATAGATCCGTTATAACTAAAACCCTTATCTTCCTCATCAAAATATGCCTAGGTGATAACAAACGGGAAGTACAAGAGTGTAATGCACCGTGTGATGACCCAAAAAGAAGGAAACAGGATGTCTATCGCGTCCTTCTACAACCCCGGAAGCGATGCCGAGATCTCTCCGGCAACATCTCTTGTGGATAAAGACTCAAAATATCCGAGCTTTGTGTTTGACGACTACATGAAACTCTATGCCGGACTCAAGTTTCAGGCCAAGGAGCCACGTTTTGAGGCAATGAAGAATGCTGCAGCTGCCGCGGATTTAAATCCGGCAGCCGCCGTTGAGACATTCTAAAAGGATGTGGGATTTTCTATGAAGGCTACAAAGATATGAAGATAACAAAAGATGGGTTTGATATGGTGTGGTAATAAAAGATTCTTAAGGATTGGGGTTGATGTTAGTAAAATCAAGAACTAAATGATGAATCTGGTGTGTTTAAGCGTGGGAGTGATTATTTATGCAATAATTTGTGCTACAATACAATCTTAATGATATTTGACAAAAAAAAAAAAAAAAAACAATCTTAATGATATAACAACCAAAAGTCGTTATTTAAATGGTTAATTTATTAAAGTTTTATAACATACAAAGATTGTAAAAGAAAAAGTGAATGAATCTCCCGATAGTTAAAAGATCATAAACTTTGGCCCATTGCACAAAAGTTTACATTTCCATGAAACAAACCTTTCGAATCAGCTGGAGGGTTATAGAAGTTGAGCCTACTTCTATATACGGCCCAAAGGCCCAAAATAATAACATTGTCTTCGAGAGTTTTCTAGGGCAACACTCTGTATCATAATATAAATACCTCTCTGCAGACTTAACACATCTCTATCCTCAATACGGAAATTAGGTTTTAGCGGCAGATAGTCAATATGAATCTTTAGGTTTTTTTATTTACAAATCTCTCACTTTTGTGTAATTAATTTCGATTTCTGAATCTTAAATCTTTTGGTTTGATTTGTGAAAAACCTCGGGGTTCTTAAAATCGGGCAAGAGAGAGTACCGGTGTCTCTGAGTCCTTATTGAACCGGCGAGGGAAATCGATCTGGCCGAGATATCGTTTCAATCGTTCTTTGTTTTGGTTTACGATCTGATTGTTGCTCGTCCACATCTTCGTTTTTTTAACTCTTTTAAATTGTTAATGGTTTTGGGAATTTTATTTGATGGGAAAATGCGTATGACGAATATCAAATTTATTTCTTCACTTTGATCCGATTGGATAATTAATTATCCTTGTGGACACTATTTCAGATGACTGACGCATTCACATTTATGAAAAAAAAAGTTTTTGTTTGATCATATTGTGGTTTTTTGGATTTTTCGTTTACAAATTGTATTTGTGAGTTCCCTTTAAATCAGTTAGACCAAGCTTGTGGGAACTAATTGGACAAGTATTTATGATGAGAAAAAGCAAAGTAAAGTTGAAAACTTGAATACTCAACTCGATATTCTAAAATGACTATTTTTAATGTACAACATGATGAAAAAAAAAATTGTAAAAAATGATGGAAATAGTGTTTACTGATGATGGCACTAATTGGCATTCTCAAATTTCTAGATATTTGGGCAAATTAGTTCATTAATGATATAATGGGGATCTGTAGTCTGTAGTGTAATCATATCTAGATACAAGTAATTTCAAAAAAAAAAAAAAAATTGTATTTTAAGTTTCAGTTTCCCTTGAAAGATGTACTGACATAGGTTCAAAAGCCATGTCGAAATGTAAACCACTATGGGCATTGGTTGTTTGTCATATTAAAGTTATACGTAATTGAGTTGGGTGTGTTGAAATATTAAAGGCCTTATCAAAATCAGAGATAATCCTTTTCTCACAACGGCCCATCTATCCATTCACATATTTTTGTGTTTGGTTTGGTTTGGTTGACCAAATTAAAAGAGTCGAACTTCGAACTACATACAGTACGAGTAGTTAAAGAGAATCTCATATTCCTAATGAGTCGTTATCAATAGTACTTACTTCAATAGGTGACGGAAAGTCATAATAATTACGCAGAGACACCGGTACTCGTCAGTGATATTGATGTGTCTTTTTTTACAAGCCTAAGAAGAAGATGCTAGTGTAGCACAAATAAACGAGTCAAAGACATAGCGTTGAGTTTTAGTACCAAGTCTACTTAACAAAACCTCTCAAACACGCCTCAGTCGTGATGACTGATGACATATTTTCTTCTGATATTTTGATATACTTTTTTTTTTTTAAAGAAGTAAAAAAAGACACATCAATATCACTGACGACACTTTTTCTCTGACATTATACTGTAATATTTTATTGAAGGCGTAAAAAGAAAGTCAATATTTCTTGAATAGTGTTTTTTTTTTTTTTTTGACATTATTTCTTGAATAGTGTGTATCATGTTCAATTGTTAATAGTTCAACAACAAATTTTATCTCTAATGTCCCACGAATTTGTAACAGGTAGTATTTGTTTGCATTTGGTCAATGTTAGTCACTACAGTTTAAATTGTCTAGACTCCAATTTTTATTTTAAAAAGAATCGACTAGAAAACGTACACTAGGTATTAGATTCAATTACAGATAATAGTATTGAAATTATTAGATTCTGTTACAAATATAATAAACCACAGTATAAAATTTTGTTTAGTTCAAACAGAAATACTTATCTTTGAGAATGTGTTTAAAGTGTTACACCGAGACCAGAGCCATTCTGTCTCCGCTTTCTATTTTCTTTTGTTAAAGCCAATGTAGAAAATCCGCATTTCTAGGATTTAGTTCCCTCG
Source organism: Erysimum cheiranthoides (assembly GCA_011420285.2). NCBI lineage: Eukaryota > Viridiplantae > Streptophyta > Magnoliopsida > Brassicales > Brassicaceae > Erysimum > Erysimum cheiranthoides. The sequence goes on along the minus strand of CM022176.2, from coordinate 21,517,604 downwards.
TTTTGTCTAAAAAGCTGAATTATTTATTTTATCGTGGTTACAAACCATTACCCAAGAGACAAGAATGATGAGCTGATCGCTTTTGAATACTTTAGTTTAAGCTTTTGCATTGGATTTTTCATTTGCTGGTCAATTTAAATACGTACCTTTTTTTTTTTTCACAGTTTAAATACGTACCTTATAAGCTGTGTAAATTGCTGTAGATGATATTATCCTACCGATCCAGCAACACCGTCATTGCACGTTTTTGCACTGTTCTAAATTTGATTTTCTTGTTTTCTTTACTTATTTAGAATTGGATTCGACAAAACGAAACGAGTAAAAAAAATTGTACGTTAAAGATAAGGCAAAGGGGTCCATTATTATTCTCCAAGTTGCAAGAAATCCCAAACAACTAAAAACACCAGATAAAGGTTTACCGAATCAGAACCATGTTTACCTAACACAAATAGATGTTTAACTGAAATTTAGAATAGTAAATCTGGAGATTTAGTACTAATAATTACCAGCTGAAAATATACGAGTCAAATACTTACGAAGTTCACAAATACTTCAGAGAGAAAAACTGGTTTTGCTTTTAGACCAACCAATTTCCAAAGATAGTTTGGCCGTTTAAAATATATTTCTCTATTATATATATTTTTTTCAGTTCTCATTTCATTTTTTTTTCTTTTTTAACAATTCTCATTTCAGTTAGTACGTTTTAATTTTGTGGATGTACAAAAATAAAATAGAAAAAGTTCTCTGTGAAAACCTTACAAATTAGACCCTACATATATTTGTAGTTTGAAGAAAATGGATGTATGATTGGTATTTGCAGTCAAAGTTCTAAGACAATTGTTTCTTGTCTAGTCCATTTTTTAGTTGATATACGATTTGATAAGAACTGAGAAGTGAGAAGTCAAAGCCAACTCGATTGACACGTCTATAAAAAAGTCCAAAAATGATTATTCTTTTATATTCCATTTCAATTTAGCATCTGCATTCCGAGGAAGGGAAGTTCAGAGTTTAGACTTTACTCTTCGATGAAAGAGATCTGATCGAGTGACCCGTAAAGGGCAAAAATATATAGACAAATAATGTGACAACAACAATTCATGGGTAGCATATAAATGGCTGTGGTGGTGGGCAGCAAAAAAGATGTCTTTGGACCGGAAATAATATTATATAGTATTACACATACTATGTATAAATCAATATTATAGTAAAAGCCTCTATCAAAGTATATATAGATAATCAATTACATATGTCTAGCTAGTATTTAGGAAGTAACAACTCCACTTAGCTCTACATTAGTTTAATCTTTGACGGTAAGAAAGTAAAATGTTATTCAAGTTGGGGTATTTTTATTTGTACTTTGTGGTCACAACTATATATGTACCTTCAAACGTATTAAATACGTGCAATTATACTAACCCTTTTATATGATCGATGTATACAATACGATATTTTTGTCGCATTATCAGACAATTAATGCTTCCACAAGAAAACTTTCGGTAATCTAAGACCATGGGCAGTGGTCTAATTAAAAGGGTGTTAATGGGTGGGTGTGAGCAATTAAAAATATGAAAATAAGCAAAAGGAGGAGAGAGACATAGAAAGATTATACACTCGGTTGCTATTTTACCATGGTTGTTAAGTGGAAAAGGAGGAGAGAGACAGAGAGAGAAAATGAGGGGAAGGAGAGAGACAGAGTGAGAAACTTTTTTTCTTTTTTCTTTTTCTTTCCTAATTTTAATAATTTTAATTGGTGAGATATATCTATGTGGGTATCTCACTGCGTATGCTCTAACATGTTGGCCTGGAGAGATCATCCAAGTGAATAAACACAACATAAAAAAAACATTAAGCTTTTTATTTCATTAAATTTTCTAAGCCATTTTATCGGCAAAATTTTCTTATCCCCAAACTCCAAAAACTTTCTCACCAATGAAACTCACAAATCTCCTTATAGTTCCCTTCTCCTCCTCCTCCTCCGCTTCTTCACCCCCGTTACCGGTACAGAACTCCTCCGTTGGTTCCAAACCGCCGTTGCAACCACCACCACCATCAGCCAACTCGCTCGAACTCGAACTCAAAGACGGACACGAATTTACAACTGACTCACCGAGTCGACTCGGAATCTCTAAACCATCATTACTAAAGCTAGAACTAACGAGAAGTGAAGAAGATTTCCCAGAACGCTTTCTCCGATCTTTCTTTCCAGTCACGTTCTTCTTCTTAGTCTTCTTCTCCAAGCTATCTTCGAAAGCGTCGATGATTTCATGAATAAGCTGACGACTCGGTGAAGAGTCCCATCTGACCCAGTAACTTTTGTAGCAGCTGAAACAGTCGCAGTGGAAGAGAGGCGAGTGATTATCGAAATGGGCTTTTTTGTGGGCTTTGGTCTTATTCAGGCGAGAGGTAGGGTTTCGGTCGCCGGAGTAAGAAGCGGTTGAGATGAGATAGGCCAAAACTTCACGGTCTTCCGGCGAGAGAACCGCCGCTAGTGAGAAGATAGCGACGGGAAGAAGAGAGAGAAGGTGGTCGTCGGATTTTATCTGCGGCGGCGACGGGTGTACGGTTCCTTTTCTGTAGAGCTTCTTCATAGTTTTTTTATGGAAGAGAGAGAACGAGGGAGAGAGAGAGAGACTTGTGGAAGAAGATGTTATCGATTCTTTAAATACCGAAAGGTTTTTTAGGTTTTTGTTTGTTTCGGTATTATTTTATAGTTTTTGTCTCTCCTCTAAAAAAAACCACCGCCTAAACGTTTGTTTAATGGCAAAACTAGGTTTAGGCAAAACCATTCGACCATTTTTATTTTGATCAAATCGGTTAAAAAAATTAGTCAGAAAAATGTCAATAAATTTGTGGTTCAGACCAATTAATCAGCTTAGACGGCTGGCTAATATTATGAAATTAAGTCATCTTTACTGGCTAAAAATGAAGTCATGTAATTAAGGCTTTCATATTTACTTAAATCAGATGATCTACTTAAATGTAGGAAGTGCATCAGTTTTTTAAATAAACCGAAATAAATAAATGATTAAGTGAGTGAGATGTTAATGAAATTCTATGTTCGTCTCTTCCAGCCACGATATTAATACAGTTTATAACTTTAACATAATGCTTCTGTTGCTTACTCTTACAAGTCTGAATCTCATAGTATAAGTTTATACGGTATAATCTCAATAAATTATACCAATCAAGTCCAACTCAACAAATTGGAGGTAGTAAGAAAGAAAAATAATGGGAAGTAGTCTTTTAATGATCGTGATTTTGGCAGTCTGATAGAGCCGGGCCAATTATATAAGGGGAATTTTCACACTTTGGCAAGGGGCCCACAAAATTAACCACCGTTTGGCAAACTTACAGTTTGCTTTCACCAAGTAGCCACCTCTCTTGTTTTGGACAATTTTGCCCCTCGCAGAAAAGAAGGAGACTAACGAGAGACTGTTGCTTTGACTTATGATTCACTGTGTACGTTTAGTTAGCAAAATACTGTACACGAATAGAAATTCTCGTTGCTACAGTACAAAAGAGAATCAAAATATTATTAAAAAATTGGTTAAATATCTACTTCTCTCATTAAAGGTTGGGTATATAAAAATAAAAATATTTGGTTGTGGGGCTTAGAAATGACTAATGAACAACCGTTATTAATGAAAATAATCATGATGCTTTGTATATGAGAAGCATTGTATACGTACATGTTATAATTTTATGAGAAAAAAAAAAAAAAACTTGTCAACGAGGAAGGTGATGGTGAGTTCGTGAAGAGTGGTGTTTTGTGGTAACGAAATCATATAATCTAAGCAAAGACAAGAAGTAATCATTTTTTAAAACAAAAATCAAGTAATTTTTCATTGGAAAGTTTTTTACTTTCTTTGATTACAAGTTGTACAAGTGTAAATTCTTGGGGTTTAAATGTTTTTTGTTGTAAAATTTCTTTTTGTTTCTTTGACTATTGGTACTAATTACTGGTTTTTACACTCACATTTAATGTCTTTTGTTTCTGATGAATTTATGATGCAGGTATGCAATGGAGATACCTGTATTTATTGTTGTTGGAGAGTGGTTGTGCACAGAGAAAGAAGAATGAGAATTTGTTGCTAAGAAAAGAAAATTTGGTAAGTGTGTACGTGTTAAAGAAAATATGACGTACACGGAACTTACGTATACGTTATGTGAGGTGTTCAGCTTAAAGTCTACGAAGTTTATTCCAAACATTAGTTATTGGATGCCTGGAAAGATATCGATGATGATTGAACGTAAACGCCCTCCAGTCTTCATTGACAATCAAGTGAGTTTGGACACATTTTTTTGTATTTGTAGTGGTGATCCTAGCGTCAACATGTTTGTTTCATTTTCTCCAATCGTTAATCATGCATCGGTTGAAGTAGCTAAGGAGAATGTGGAGGAGGAAGACCAAGAAATGGTGGATGAGGAAGAAAAGTCGGTTGAGGAAGAAGGGGATGACATCGATGAAGATGAGGATGCTGAGGATGTCCACGACGATGAAACCGTTGACAATGATGACACCGATGGATCAAGCGGTTGGAGTGGCATGGAAATGACTGTAGACGGTAGTGAAGGAGACGACGAGGATTATGACTATAATAAGTAGAATGATTTTATAGTCCGTGAATATGGGATAGGCTATGACCGTAACGTTGGTGACGTGCAACCGCCTCTGCTTCCAAGAGGCGAATTCAGTCAACTTTTAGAAACATGTACGTACACGGATTGATGTGTACCTGGTGGGTCAAACCCCTCTGCTTTAATTGAAATTGGCGATAGTCAACCATCTATCAAAAGTACGTACACCGGTAACTGTGTACCAGAAAAAGACAAAGATGTGGAATACTCGCTCTACACCGATACAGAAGGGGATGTTGAAGGGGATGCTGAAGGGGATGATAGCGATGACGTGATTGTCGTGGACAATCCTGCAGGAGGATCTAGAGTAGAGATTTTGGAAGAAGTAGAGATTTTGGAAGAATCTAACTATGGTGTTATCACATTCGAAGAGTCTTATGCTGTCTATTATTCTTTCCATACAATGTTAAGTGTTGAGGTCAATATACTGGATAATGATGCTCCTCCAATGTTCGATGATTTTGTCTTTGATTTAAACCGGATCCAAAAGAATTCAAAACTTCTACAACACGCGGGTCAATGACTATTATGGTCAATATTTATTTGGTTAATTAAACACGTGTGAAAATGCTGAATTTATCTGTTCCTTACATTTTTTTATACATTTTATGTACGTACACAAACATCCCATACGTACACTATAAAGTACTTAAAACATATAACCTGCTGATATATGTATTTTTGTGTTTTACATGCCCGTTAACGTACACAAATATTTTACAACTATGGTGTATGTATATAGAAAACGTTTCAAGTTACTCACAGAATACATTGGGTGCGAGATATATAAAACATACATATATATATACAACTTCATAAACCCGATAGCTTATCATTGCATCTTTAAATACACTTCAGTTCCTTCGAGAGCAGTAGTTATTGTAGCAAGCCACTCCGGTTTTGAATACGCATTGATCTTCGTGATTGTGGGGTAATGATCGAGTGCAAACAACCGAGAGGATAAATCTTCATCAATAACATCCTCTATGCTTGAAATCCCTGGAAAATAAGTTGTGCAAAACATTATCAAATACACCACCAATCAAGCGAAATCAAAATGTACACGATGTAACCTATGTACGTACATCAAAAGTCAATTTATTTTACGTACACCCAACACACAATCAATAACACAATGTACACAATAAGGGTTTTCCAATTCCTTTTATCCAGCCGCAATTCACATACGTACACAGACATTTTATAATTTCCTAATTCAATTTAAATTTTGGCGAATAATTGGTTCACAAATAGAGAAATTGAAAGTCTATGAAATATTCACAAAGATTTTTCCTCAATTTTTATTGCAATCGTCAACAACAATAACCAAAAGTGTAAAAAATTGTCTATCGGATTCTAATGTCATGTGATATTACCTTCTTTAATTCTCGGAGCAACCGATTTCAAACCCGCGGTACTTTTCCGGCAACGATTTTGATCGAAATTGTCAAGAAATCGGAGACCCAATCACCATCCAATTACCTTCTTTACTTGTCGGAGCAACCGATGTCAAACCCGAAGTACTTTTTCGGCGACGATTTTGGTCGAAATTGTCAAGAAATCGGAGACCCAAGCACAACCCACCCTCCTCTTCTCTTTTCTAACAGCAATCGGAACCCAAACCCCAACCCACCGCCGACAATTTTAAATCTAAATGTCGCCGGAAGTCGATTGTTCTTCACAATAAACGAATCCAACTTTCGGTTGTTTCTCCCTAAAACGATTTCAGATTTTCAAAGAAGATTTCAATTTTGATTTCAAAATTTCAACCAAAAACCTCTCTCTCGTTTTCTCCACTACTCCAAAATTTCTCTTTTTGAAGAGACAGTGAACACTTACTTTTTTTTTCAGTTTTTATTATTGTTTTTTAATGTCAATAACGTACCCCATAAAGTTGGGTTTGAAACAGCACAAATCTTTGCCTAGGAAACCGAACCAGCACACTTCTCTCATTAAGGGCATATTCGTCCAAAAATCTGGTGTGGCCAAATGGTGAGAGACAAACTCATGTTTGCCAAACGGTGAGAGTTTGGTCAACATAAATGACATTTATGAAAATTTCTTATTATATAATGGGCCGAAGATGAAAAACGCCCCATTAAAAATGTTGCCTAAACAAAATATTATAGGCCACTACAACTTAAAGATAAGTTGGTAGCCAAACAAAATTTTTATAGATAATTGCTTCTCTAAACCCCCGCCCAAAACTTACCTATATTTACAAAATAATAAAAAAACTCTGAAACATCAACTCATATAGCCCTATACTTTATTCTAGAATAATTACAACCCCACTCCACTGCCGTTGAAAGCCACCGTAAGCCGGCCAACCTTCAAACCACTCCTCTTACTCTCCCCCTTCTTCAAACCATTAGACGCCGTCGTTTTAACCGATTCTTCAAACCCTACACGTGCTCCACAGTCACAGCTCTTGACCCTACTGACCAATTCGTTAGAGGTTCGCTTATAGTGACCAAACCACTTTGCTTGCATATAGCCGTTCCTCCTCCACGGCGGCACGTAAATCTCCGCTCGCTTCATTGACCGTCTGATCTCAAAGCACATGATCCTCACAAGCTGTTTTAGCTCCTCAGGTGTTCCCACAAAGACACGCGGCAGTTGAGCTAAGAGGGAGAGGTATCTTGTCGTTGGCCTAGCAATCTCGAACTCTCCCGCTAGATTTGTCTCCACGATGAAACGGTTCTTATCTCCTGCTTTGACGTCAACGTATTCGTACTTCCCGGCCGTGTTCTTACCAAATTTCTCCCACCGGGACTTGCAGAGACCTATACACAGGTTATTCAATTCAGTATATTTGCACATTTAAATCCCAAAGTGTAAATCAGTACATATTCATTATGGTACCATACGTATCCAAAAAAATGTGAATATTACAACATCATATGAGATAAAAACTAACATACGGCTATTGTTCTTAAAACAATCTTATAAGGATTTTTTTTTGGATAAATATGCATTAACATAGTTCATCAACATCTCACCAAATTTCAGATGCTTAAGTATTAAGATACAACATTTATATCTATATCCTAATGTGATTTGTTCTACAAATGGGGGACTTAACTTAGCCAGGAACACTTTATAAGAATCAAATGACTAATCAACCTCAAAGCTCCATGTAGTACTCTATTGACAAATCAGTTTCCAATCTCAATATCAAACTTTTTTCTAAATCATGCTTTGTAATTACACGCCTCTAAACCAAATATTCATTTGCAAAGCTTAATTTTGTTATTTTCAATAGATCAACCTTTAGCAAATATTAAAATAAAATCAAAGGACCAAAACTCTAAGAGCTTTTACCTAGGTTTAGAAGAGTCAACACAATAAATTTTTATCTCGAACGGATTTGAGCTACACATTTGTAGATTTTATCGAACAAACTTAACCAATCCCTCAAAATCAAATACAATTATATATGTAAGTTCATAGAGATCGTTGTTATTACCTGCATCAAAACCTTTGTTACGTAGATAAGCCATAAAGTGGCGTTTCTCTCCGACCACGAACCGACTAGCATTTACCGCCTCATCCATTATCTTCTGCCGCTCCTCGCCTCCGTGATTTTCAAGAATCTCTCGTAACCTCTCCTTCACATCTTCGTAATCCTCATCCGATTTCTCATCTTCTTCGTCCTCAGGAACCTCCTCAGGTAAAACTTCCACTTCTTTGTCGATAAAAGACTCGACCAGATCCCAAAGATCTGCTGTGTCATCCGGAGAGTGATCGCTTCCGCTGCTGCTAGCGCACGGAGGACGTGCACGCGCCGCCGCCACATCAAAAACCGCCGCTGTTCTGACAAATCTTCCCCCAATCTCTACCATTTTATGCCCTTTTTGTTGATTTCTCCTCTTCTCGGCGAATCGTGGTATTTATATACTCGAATATTTATATTTAGTGATGGTTTCATTGTGTTGACAGGGACTTTGACTTTTTGACGGAGTAAACGACAAATGGTAAAAATATGACAACAGGATGGTGAAATGATGGTGAAAAAAGGGATTAACGGCGTTATGTGTAACGGATTAACCCTAAATCCCGTTATAGTAATTACAGTTTTGGAATATGCTCGCTGATTACGTTTTAGATTCTCAATTGTTATTTGTTACCACCATATCGTCCACATTCATTCACTTTAGAACGAATAATTTCAAAAAAAACTAAAATAGTGAAACATTAATGTTTGTCAATAATTAATAGTAAAGTGAATTGTTCTAGTTTGGGAAAAAGAGATGCATGTAAACATAATTATTCTAGTGCTAATTTACTAGACTCCACTCTCATAAAAATAAAAGATTTCTTCTACTTTTACACTAAATTAATTTACATTTTCAGATTCAGGTCTATATAAAATTTCTACTCTGTCTATTTTTTTTTATATAAAAAAAAAAAGCATTACCTAACGGACTATACTAACGTCCGTGACAAAGTTTTATCCATAACCAGTTGCTGACGTGGGGTTAAAAAAGCTAGCTCACGGATACATTGTAGCGCGTGGACACACGTAACAATAACAAGTTAAATTGTGGTTGCCACGTGGCAAGTTGTGGTTAGATCGTTCGTCTTGCGCTTTTCTTTTTTACTTCTGTAGATTTGCTGATATCTTATCTGACGCGGAAACCAGAAGTAGAGTAAACCCAAAACACGTCCAAATTCAATGAATCTGGAAATTGTCTACATTCAACGTATCTAAGGTTTCTTTTTGTTCATTTGTTTTTCGTATTTTTAAGATGGTCATGCAATTATTAGTTGAATAGAGTATATTAAATTGTCACCGGTAATGCTTGATCGGCATAGAAACTTATCCATTCCACGTGATGGCACTAGTTTATGGTTCTGGTTTATTCATATAAAATACTCAGATTATATATTAAATAATCCTGAATTATATTGGTGATCAACGATCATATATGAAACTGGTGATTAGTTCTGAAAGTACTGCCATAAATCTATTATATTCCTTATTCAGTTCACCAACCAAATCGATCTTTAGAACTCTTAATATATATGCTCGATTATGGATTCTTAAGCTCTGTCGCAACTATAGGCTATATATAGCGTCTGGATTTGATGAATACGTACGGTGATCCATTAAATTTTACTTTACCCACTACGACATGATCGCTTGTTTGTTTCTAAGGTTGTGTTCTATCCTGATTCTTGATATATAATAGAAGCTTCGATTTTATCTTTTACCTTGGTTGAGTTTATACAATGTTAAAGCTCTGTTAATTATGAATATTGTAGTTTGCTTTGTTGTATCATCCCTTAAAATTATCTTCTAGACAGTATTTGAGATACTCCTTCAATTCCACATGCTTTAGCATTATATTTTTTTTGCGATGGCTGCGTTCATTAATATTGGACATTCCTTGCTCTGTATTAAGGGACTATGCATCGCCTTGGATCAATCCTGAGAGTTGGCAAACTACTTGAACCAAAAATGAAAATGAAAACAGTGAGTTAATTATCCAGTCTTCCCACACAATTAATTATCGTTTGTACTTCGTAATTGTTGAATTCCCAACTAATTTAAACGGTTTGGTTTGCTATTTCTTACTGTGCGACCTTTCTTCCTCGATCATTCTTTTGTTTTTAGCAGATAAATCCTACTGGGGGGTAAGGTTGGATTGGCCATCTTTTGTACCATTTTCGATTTGGAGTTAAAAAAGCTTATTTGTAGATGAGAGATCCGCATTCGTGAATCGGAGTGTAGAGTGTTTTTTTTTACGAATGCTTTCAAATTAAAAACGATTATTATTTCGTCATATTTTATTGCTAGGCAGATTAAAAGGTAGATGTAATATTTTTCATATTGTATGCTAGCCAAATTTTATGGTGAAGTGTAGACGATTTTTCAGCTTATAATATGACTTTTTTTTTTTTTTTTTTTTTGAACACCAAGCTTATAATATGACTAGCTATAAAGTTTGAAATGATAAAGTTCAAATTTGATATATTAACATCAAGAAGTATAGGTCATTTTTTTTTGGTAACAGAATATAGGTCATTTTTTTCCAACTATTTTTTTTTTTTAATTTTAAATTTTACAACGATTTTGCTGGTATCGGGAATGGGTACAACATCATCTCCGGAGGTTTAATCATCGGGAAAATCTTGGATGGCCTATCTCTCTTGTGGACTTTTCCTGCTGTTATATATCTCTCATATGGTATGTGAACGGCATGATGGCATTTTAAGCAGGTCTCATTTCTATGTGTTTGTTGTGTCCTTGCTTGCATGCACGACTGGGAATAGTGTCCTAGTCTATTTCGTGTGTGTGTGTGGTTGTTTGTTTGTTTATTCTGTCTAGTTTTAATAACCGTGTCCAACGCACCTTAATCTTAAATTTTACAGTAATATTCTTGCATAAATCTCAAACTTTTACACACTCTGTATATGAATGGACAAAGCCTTTATTCAAAAAAATCAACTTGAGATCTGAGACTCTTCAGGCAAAGTCATTGAACCAGAACAGAGAATTGACAACAAAAGGACAAAATAGTGGAAATTGAAGTTTATATTTGTGAAGTGTAGTGAGTGAAGCTAAACCATGTTCATTCTTCTCTTGTTCAAAAAAAAAAAAATCATTATTAACCTAAAGACTGTCTGGTTACCATCCTCTTAAAACCGTTAATTATGTTCTCACATAAATCCCTGCAAGTTTTGGATATTATACTAACATACTACATTGGGAAGGCACTAAGATGGCCATTTTCTTTGGTTTCATCTTTACCTTGATCAAGCTTGCTTGAGTTTAAAAAATGTTGGATGTTATAGCTATAGAGATTCAGGGACCATAAGAGTTTCTTTGGATTTAATAGTTTGTTTTCTTGTTTCCACCCTTAAAATATCCTTTCGAGAGTATTTGAGATACTCGACATGCTTTACCTAATTTTTTTTTCTTGCTCTGTTATGAGGGACTATGCATCGCCTTGGATCAATCTACAGAGAAGGCAAATTACTTGAACTTGAGCTTTGCTTATCTAACTACCCGGAACATTGCTTAAAAGTGAGGTATCTAGCTCACTTAATGTTGGATATACGCATATATATCTTTTGATTTTCTTTAAACTTTGTTTGATCAGACGAATGCATGACTTATCTTCCATGATCGATGTTTTGGTCAACCAGTTGAACTCTTACCAACATTATACCAGTGAGTCTCTTATTTCTGAGTGTCTCTGTAAGATTTAAGATTTCTTGTTTATATGTTAAAGATCTACGTTGCTTTCTAGACACTATAAAGAATGAAATCAGAGAATTTAGTATGTCACGCGATTTCAGATTATTCTACAAAAAAAAAAAAAAAAAAAAAAAGATATTGATCTTGCGCTGTTATGTGAGTTGCTCACCTTTTGGAAGACTTGACAACTGATGAACAACTCTTATTCATAGGATAGAAAGATCTAAGGAATGATGATATATACACGTTTTGTGACAGACATGCGTCCAAGTTTTGTTCCCATTTGGTCGTGCGTGCAGGTTTGTCTTTCGTTGACCGCTTCTAATATTCCATGGATCGTGCAGCACTGTCATTTTGAGTTATCATATTTTATATGATTTAACGTTGACGGCTGATTATTTTATTCTTTAAACATCAGATAACCTCTAGGAACGTGCATCCAAGTTTGAGAAATCAGTGACGATGGTTTCATCTTCGCGCAAAGGTCAGCTCTTTTGGTCTCCTCTACGTTTTCCTCAACGTGTTAACATGTCACCAATTGACAAATTCAGTAAAAAAAAAAGAAGAAGGAAAACTGGAGAGAGAGAAAGAGATACGACTTTGGAGTTTCTAAACTGTTTTATAAAGATGGATCACATAGAGATATTAGATGTTCACAATTAGTAAAAGTGGGTTTCTTGACCCATAAACAATGTTGTTCCCTCCTCTTCGTCCCTTCTTCTTCCTCTTCCTGTTGCTCTCCTCCTTTTGTTTCTCACAGATCAAAGCAGATGACGATGATGAAAGCGGCTTAGGCCGTCATATCAAAGTAGACCCGCGTCTCAAGTTCGAGAACCCGAAGCTACGTCAAGCCTACATTGCTCTCCAATCATGGAAACAAGCAATCTTCTCTGACCCTTTCAACTTCACAGCTAATTGGAACGGCTCAGATGTTTGCTCCTACAATGGAATCTACTGTGCTCCTTCTCTTTCTCCTTCATACTCGAAAACCCGAGTAGTTGCAGGCATTGACCTTAACCATGCCGACATGGCTGGTTACTTGGCTTCCGAGCTTGGTCTCCTCACTGATCTCGCTCTATTTCACCTTAACTCAAACCGTTTCTGCGGTGAAGTACCACTCACGTTTGATCGCATGAAGCTTCTCTACGAGCTTGACCTTAGCAACAACAGATTCGTCGGTAAGTTCCCTAAGGTTGTCCTCTCTTTGTCTTCCCTTAAGTTCTTGGATCTCCGCTACAACGAGTTTGAAGGCAAGATCCCAAGGAAGCTCTTCGACAGAGAGCTCGACGCTATATTCTTGAACCACAACCGGTTTCGGTTTGGGATTCCCGAGAACATGGGAAATTCCCCGGTCTCTGCTTTGGTTCTTGCAGACAATGATCTTGGAGGATGCATACCTGGAAGTATCGGTCAAATGGGGAAAACACTCAACGAGTTGATCCTCTCCAACGATAACTTAACCGGTTGTTTACCTCCTCAGATTGGAAACCTCAAGAAAGTGACGGTTTTCGACATCAGTTCAAACGGTCTACGAGGTCTCTTACCATCTAGCATCGGAAACATGAAGAGCTTAGAAGAGCTTCACGTGGCTAACAATGGCTTCACAGGAGTCATTCCTCCAAGTATTTGCCAGCTTTCTAACCTTGAGAACTTCACTTACTCTTCCAACTTCTTCTCCGGTCGTCCTCCTGTATGCGCAGCTCGTTCGTTAGCTGACGCTGTGGTGAACGGTACCATGAACTGTCTCACCGGTTTGGCTCGTCAAAGATCGGCTAAACAGTGCTTATCTCTGCTTGCTCGTCCTGTTGATTGCAGTAAGTTTGGATGTAACAACATCTTCTCTCCACCACCACCGACGTTCAAGATGGCACCCCAGTTCCGGACTCTTCCTCCACCGGTTTACGTGTACTCATCGCCTCCACCACCTTCCTCCAAGATGTCGCCTACCTTCAGAGCATACTCTCCTCCACCACCACCGTCTTCCAAGATGTCACCTACTGTCAGAGCATATCATCCACCACCACCTCCTTATTCCAAGATGTCACCTACCGTTCGAGCTTACCCTCCACCACCACCACCATCACCATCTCCTCCACCTCCTTACGTCTACTCATCTCCTCCTCCGCCGTACGTATACTCATCTCCTCCACCTCCTTACGTCTACTCATCTCCACCTCCTCCTCCTCCAAGTCCGCCTCCACCATGTCCTGAATCATCTCCGCCACTGCCTGTTGTATACTACGCACCTGTAACACAAAGCCCTCCACCACCATCACCAGTATACTACCCACCGGTAACACAAAGCCCTCCACCACCATCACCAGTATACTACCCACCGGTAACACAAAGCCATCCACCACCATCACCAGTATACTATCCACCGGTAACACAAAGTCCTCCACAACCATCACCAGTATACTATCCACCGGTAACACAAAGTCCCCCACCACCATCACCAGTATACTACCCACCAGTAACACAAAGCCCTCCACCACCATCGCCGGTTTACTATCCGTCTGAAACACCAAGTCCTCCACCACCATCACCAGTATACTACCCACCAGTAACACAAAGCCCTCCACCACCATCGCCGGTTTACTATCCGTCTGAAACACCAAGTCCTCCACCACCGTCACCAGTATACTATCCGTGGGAAACACCAAGTCCTCCACCACCAAGTGAGTATTACTATTCACCAAGCCAATCTCCACCACCACCAAAGGGATGTGACGAAAGCCATCCTCCACAAGCATCACCAAGTTACGAACCAACTCCTGACTATTCATACTCATCATCATCACCACCACCGTCTCCTCCGTCCTACTCCGACTCGTCTCTTCCACCGATTCCAAGTGTCTCGTATGATGCGTCTTCTCCTCCTCCTCCGTCTTACTACTAGTTTCAAAATACATTTGAGTAAAAAATGCATCGCCTTATGATTAACGACTACTCACAATTATATTCTTTTGGCTGCGAGACTTTAATTTGTGTGTTTTGTTGATTTAAAAGAAAAAAAGACATTCCAGTTATTTTTCTTGTAATATTTTTTTCTTTTGGATATTTTGCTCTTTTTTCCCCTAACACAGAGCTGCATTAGCAGCAATGGAGTACATAGAGTTTCAGTTTATCTGTCTTTGTTATTAATATGTTCTGTATAAATAATCAAAATAATAAATATACACTTATTTCACAAAATCCCTTTTTATCTCAAATTAAAATTCAAAACCGTAAATATGAAAGAAAAAAAAAACTGTAAATATGACGTCAACTTCACAGTGTTCATCTTAAAAACGGCAGCTTAAAAAAATCTATACCTACCACTTCGAACTATAACTCTCCTCTCTCGCTACTGGAATTTGGGGATTAGCTTTGGAAACTTCGCCGGAGAATCATACGTCTTCGTTTTCGGTCTCTTTAATCGTCCCATGGCGTTGCTGAAGTCCTTTATCGATGTTGGCTCAGACTCGCACTTCCCTATTCAGAATCTCCCTTATGGTGTCTTCAAGCCGGAATCGAACTCCGCTCCTCGTCCTGCCGTCGCTATCGGCGATTTCGTCTTGGACCTCTCCGCCATCTCAGAAGCTGGGCTTTTCGATGGTCCGATCCTTAAGGACGCCGATTGCTTCCTTCAGGTGAGGCTTTTCGATATCTATTAACTTGGATTACTATGTAGTAGTACCTTGGGAACGTTGCCGTGGCTGATATTAAATATAGTATTCGAATCTGGCCTTTGAAGTTTGCTCCATGGTTAAGTTGGTTAGTAGCTCCGAATTGCGTCACCGACCAATTATACGCTTCATTGATTATATACAAAATAAATCGAATCCCGTTTAGCTCGAAAATTTCCATTGTTCTACTCAATTGCTCGTTGCTTCAATTGTTTATCTGGTTTTCCATTCACGATTTTGAATGTTGACCATAATTGCTGGGGTTTGATGTGATTTTTCTCTTCCTTTATGATCTGATTGCTTAGTTTATAGCTCCCAAGTTACATGATTAGTATATTGAGGGATGTTCCCAGAGGAACATAAGGTTCTATTTGTATTTCTTTTGTTGTTAATGTTTAGTTTCTGTGCTCTGTTTACAGCCTAATTTGAATAAGTTCTTGGCCATGGGACGGCCTGCGTGGAAAGAAGCGCGTTCTACGCTTCAAAGAATCTTGTCATGTATGGCCGGTTTGATCTTATCGATTCATTTGGAATATGCGGAGTTTTGTTATTTAGCTTCAAGGTTTTTTGGTATGTTTTGATGCAGCTGATGAACCTACCTTACGAGATAATGATGTTTTGAGGAGAAAGTCATTCTATGAGATGGTTAGTAGTGCAAAAAATTGTTCCTGCAGCAGGCTAGAGAGATTGTTTGAAGATATTTAACTAACATTTGTCGTTGTTTTGTGTGGATCTGCAGAGTAAAGTGGAAATGATCGTTCCTATGGTGATTGGGGACTATACAGACTTCTTTGCATCTATGCATCACGCGAAGAATTGCGGGCTTATGTTTCGTGGGCCTCAGAATGCGATAAACCCAAACTGGTGTGTTTATGTTACTTTTGAGCTGAGAGTTTCTTCATGAAATGGTCAAGTCGAAAGGCTGAGTCTGCAAGTTTATACATGACATTACCATATTTTTCAGGTTTCGTCTTCCCATTGCATATCATGGAAGGGCATCATCTATTGTCATCTCTGGGACCGACATTATTCGACCAAGGTTAGGAAATTGTTTTTTATTATCTGTTTTTTCTTGGTTATCATTCTGAGTATGGTTGTTAAGAGTTCACATGTCATATTTGAAGTCATGCATCATGCAAGGTTTTATGCTTTGACAAAAATATTAGTTGTTTTTAATTTGTCAGAGGTTTTATAAAACATTCTTACAATTGAAACCAATATTGAAGGATAGTAAAATTTAGGTAAACAATTTAATAGTGACATGCTTATTCCAGTTTTATCTTTGCTTGTTTTGCTTTCTTCCAGAGGTCAGGGACATCCACAAGGAAACTCTGTACCATATTTTGGACCTTCGCAGAAACTTGATTTTGAGCTTGAAATGGTAAGCATCTGATGCCTCAGTTATGTGGAATTGTTTTAGAATGATTCGGTTGATGCTATTTGGTGTTAGTTAAGCATAACACCAGTGACAACTTCAAAATTAATTTAAAACTCTCCATTGTCATGTGATATTTAGGCTGCTGTGGTTGGTCCAGGAAATGAATTGGGAAAGCCTATTGACGTGAATAATGCAGCCGATCATATATTTGGTCTTGTACTGATGAATGACTGGAGTGGTACTCACTTAACTATAGCTTTTTTTGAGTCATCTTTAACATGACCGTATGTGACCGTTTTATGAAATGTTTGTTATTGTAGCTAGGGATATTCAGGCGTGGGAGTATGTGCCTCTTGGGCCTTTCCTGGGGAAGAGTTTTGGTGAGACATTAGCATTCAAGCTTGATATTTGGCTTCAAAATTTCGATTTCATTTCCTCTAGTTAGGGAATTCGAGCAAGGAACTTCAGTGAATGTTGTTTTACTGTGTCGTAGGCACTACGGTATCCCCTTGGATTGTTACCTTAGATGCGCTTGAACCTTTCGGTTGTCAAGCTCCAAAGCAGGTTGGTACTTAGGCGTCACATTCGTTCTGTGTCATGCAATCATTGATTCGCGGATCTAACTTATGCTTGTTGCAGGATCCACCTCCATTGCCGTATTTGGCTGAGAAAGAATCTATAAATTACGATATCTCCTTGGAGGTAGCATTCGATATTACCCGTGGAGTGTAAATTTTTTCGCTATCAACTACAGCTTACGGTGGATTGAACTGAAATAAACATCATGTTTTTTAATCTTATAGGTTCAACTTAAACCTTCCGGCAAAGATGATTCTTGTGTAATAACGAAGAGCAACTTCCAAAATTTGTGAGTTCCTTTTTAAGTTTATTATCTCCTACCCAATTCCTCCATATAGTTAATTAGTCCAACTCTTTTTAACTTATCGTGACAGGTATTGGACCATAACGCAGCAGCTAGCACACCATACCGTTAACGGTTGCAATTTGAGGCCTGGTGATCTCCTTGGAACCGGAACCATAAGCGGACCTGTAAACTCTTTCGAACCGATTTTCTCATCTACTTTTATCATGTGATATATAAAAAATATAACACGAAGGATCTTTGTTTCGTGATTCTAAACGCAGGAGCCAGATTCATATGGGTGTCTACTTGAGTTGACTTGGAATGGACAAAAGCCTCTATCACTGAACGGAACGACTCAGACGTTTCTGCAAGATGGAGACCAAGTGACCTTCTCAGGTGTATGCAAGGTAATAATGTTTTGTATCAGCAAATTAACACAGACACAGTTACTGCTTGGTTTATGTTCCCATTTATTTTCCCAACAATTCCATATGATTATGAATCTTATGACGTTTATGATTAAACCGGTGTAGGGAGATGGTTACAATGTCGGGTTTGGAACATGCACAGGAAAAATTGTACCTTCATTGCCTTGATGAGCTCTCGCAGGTAACGACGTACCATTATCGCATTGATAAATTTTTTCGTTATAACCCAAGATGCTAACTAGTTAATTCATTTTTTCCACTTTATTTGCAGGAAAAAATGGTGAAAAGAAAGATCTCCATAATCATGATTGCGCACTTGGGTATGAATATTATTAAGTAGATAACCCCATCGGATTAATAATAAGTCATCTCGATATTGGTGTAAAATGTTATTGAATCTTTTATAAAGAAGACAACGGAATATTAATAACTTTATCATCGAGTGTGAAATGGGTCCTTTATTAACGGTCGGTCGCTAATACACAAATACTTTCAATAATTGGTCTTTACAAGTTACGACTAGTGACTGAGTTATATATAAAGTAAAACCTCTATAAATTAATAACGTTGGGACCGTAAAATTTTATTAATTTATAGAGGTATTAATTTATCGATAAATTAATAATTTATTAATTTATCGATAAATTAATAATTTATTAATTTATAGAGAGTTTTGCTTTATTTCATAATTTTTTAAAAAAAGTTACTTTAAAAATTAAGTTTTTTTGTTATAATCAATATTCTTTTGTAATCATTTACAATCAAGAAAATAATTATCATGTTTAACATATAATATCAAAAGTTTTCGATGCAGTGAAAAATACTATAATGAAATTTTAACAAAAACTAATGCAAATTCAAGAAAAAATAAACAACACACGAGTCATATTTCACTAAATATTTTCCTATATAACATATCTATAAATATATTTTGATATATTTTTAAAATTATTAATTTATAGTTTTAATGGGACCATATATTTACATAGGATTTCTAAAAAAATTATTATCTTATTATTTTATCGAATTGTGTCAAAATTTACACTGGTCCCAACTCGGGACCGGAGAAATTTATTAATTTATAGAGGTTCTACTGTAAGTATTCAACATTCACGAGTTATATACGAGTCAATAACGACCACCCTCAGAAATATTATTCTCATCCATATCAAGAAAAGAAAAAAAAAATGAAAAGTTCAAAAAAATTCTCATCGTCGACAACAACAACCACCGTTATCCACACTTTCTATAATGACCATACTGCCCCTCCAGCAACAAAACAAATCCCGATTGAAACGCCATCTCCGGCGACGAAAGCCACCGACCAGACTAACGCCACCGCCGCAGCAGAGCGGATCCAGTCTGGCTACCGTTCTTACAGGATACGAAACCTATACAAGACAATCTCATCCGTCAATCGGGAAGCGAATCGTGTACAGAGCATAATCCAACGGCAGGAAACAGTAGACGCCATTAGAAGCGATGAGAAGGAACGTCTGAGGATGAACGAGGCTCTAATGTCTCTGCTTCTGAAACTGGATTCCGTTCCTGGTTTAGATCCAACGATCAGAGAAGCTCGGAGGAAGGTGAGCCGTCAGATCGTCGGGATGCAGGAAATACTCGATTCGATCTCGGAGACCAAAGACGAAATTCAATGGTGGTCTTATAACGATCCCGGAGTCGTCGGTGGACAAGGCGACGGCGCGTGGCCTTTGTATTGGGAAGAAGCGGTGGAGGAGGAGATGTGTAGAGAGAGAGGTGGTGAGGAAATGGAGAGATTCTGTGCTCAGTACTTGGGTTTCAGATGTTTCCAGAGATTTCTCCGAGAATGACGGCGGTAAAATAATCCCGTGTGTCGCGGTGTACGATAGATCATCTTTCTCTTTTTTTTTTTTTTTCTTTAATCCGTCTATGTTCCCTCCGTTAAATAACGATACGAGTATCTTTTTGTAAGTAAGTAAACGGAATACGCGCAGTCTTGTATCCATGAAAACGTCACGCAGTTTTTCTATAATCAGGGATCATCGAAGAATCATAGAATAGTAGTCCCCATTAATATTACAAATACGGTTTAATAGTGAAATTACTTGTTACCACATAATTATTTACATAAATACACATTGTTTTTTTTGGTTGTGAGTATAAACTTCAATTACTAACACGTATAATTGTATAAAAACATATAACTACATAATAATTAAACAGAGTTGATCTTACATTAAAATTTTGCAAAATACATTTGAAAAAAATCCCTAAAGTAGTGTATAAATTGCGGTACATTTTTATCATAATATATTATGTCACAATATAAACTAGTACTATATACTAGTTGGCTTACTATACACTAGTGATGTTGTGTCATAATCCGGTATCAAATTCACATGTGTTTTACAGACCGAAAAAAAAAATATTTGAGATATATATCTTAGATATATGATTATAAATATGAACTATACGTAGCATTCAACACATACAAGTATACAACATCAAGTTAACGACAATGATTCAGCATACATGACAAAGATCCAACATTTGAGACATTATTTGAACATACAAGAGAGCATTAATTAAGTCGATTTATTCCTAAGCCGCACAGCTACACTTACACCTAGAAACGCAGCGTTTACACTCCAGCAACGACGGCTTGGCCGTGGTGTCGCATCCGCACGTTGTGGTGCACTTCCTCTGAGTCACACCTCCCCAAAGGCAACGAGCCATGCATCGGAGCACTGGCACGCACTTAGGACAATTGTATTTCATTTGCTCCGCCATGCATGTCTTGCAGCTATTTCGTGACGGCGGATGCCGGCAGACACCACCGGAGCCGACGGCGGTGGCTCTCGAAATCGATAGCAGGATTATGAGGAAGATGAGAGAAGAGTAAAGGCTTTGAAACTTGTAGGTCTTCTTCATGTTGGATTTTGGTTTTGGTTTGTGAGTGTTGAAATTTGTATCTTCGAGAACGTTATTGGCTTTATTTATATAGAGGTTCTGTCATGATATAGATTATTGAAAATATTTCTGTTGAGTAGGTTATTATCTAGTGACTTCCACAAGAGTTAAATACGAGATTGATAGTGCAGTACACCAAGATGCATTTAAGTGAGGCATTCATTGTTCTTGAAGTGTACAATTTCCTTAAATGCGCTCTTCAATCTTTTTTATTTCAACGATATTTTAATTATTTCCAGTAACTTAGAAATATGGTAGAAAATATTCCGCAGAATAAAACCACAGATTTTACTAAATGAGTTTTGGTAAACTTGTAGAATGTAACAATTAAAATAAATATATGGCAAACTGAAATTTAGTTTTGATAATGGTAATGCATGTCAGCATGGATGTTAACCAATGGTCTTTAAAAAACAAAAACAAACAGAATAATTTTAGTAAAAATATCTCCGTTTCAACCGAAGAGCCTATGAAATTTCCTTACGGCTTTTCTTTTCATTTTTTTGTTGTTGCTAAAGACTGCTTTTCTTTTCATTTATAAATTTCAAAGAAAAGGCCAAACCAAAATTTGTCACAATTTAGTTTTATAAAGAACATTTGGAATATGAATAAGGAAAAGGAAATCTATAACGACGACGTAGTTAATTAATTTATTCACAGCAAATAAAAATAATGTTATAGTTATGCACATGAAACAAAGATCTATAATTCAATCTATGTCTAGCTAGTTTGCAAAATAGAATAAAATCCGAAAAGAGTAACGTACATGAAAACAAACAAACAAATTGTCTATATCAAGTGAGATGAAGAATCATCCAGAAAATGTTAGGCGAAGAATTCTATATGAACAAATTTTAGATTATGAAAGAAGTTAAATTTAAGGAGCAAATAATAATTTGAAAAAAACAATAATGAATAATATATTTTTTTCCCTCTTCTTCCAGTAACTTATGTGATGGATCACAGCCAATTCTTGCGAATGTCGAAGGTGTAGTTGTTCTCCAAGTAGCACTTATTATCGTCATCGACGAACTGAAAAGTGTTTACAAGACAATATGTAATTGATTTAAATAGTGCATAAAATAGTCTGAAAAATAACAAATCCCTTTTTAAAACCAGCGATCTATCCAATTACTGGCAAACTGATGAATTTCTTAAACTCCTCGAAGTTTTTAATTTCGTTACTTTATCTTGTAACTATTTTTTAATAAAATAACTGACAAAACGAAGTAAAGTTATGAAGCTATGATTATAATTTATCAAAGAGTTTGAAATGGTATTTACGTTTGTATATACGTGATTTCAGAATTTTAATAAATTATTCATAATAAACCAAAAAAAAATAATTTTATTAGATTTTGGTACCTTAGATTTAACGGAATAGGAGCCTCTAACAAGTAGACCAGCGGGGGCCGTTTCTTCAAACATGACATGATTGTACGGTTCCGCCTGTGGACTAAACGTCCCTAGCATCTCCTTCCTACTATACACTGTTCTCCACAAAGAGTTTAAGAAACAAAATTAGAAAAATGCTCCAAAAATTTGTGTAATTTTGGAAACAATATAAATGGGTAAAAGACAAAAAATACGTACCCTTGATACCGGTCTTCCAAACTGTATTGCTGTACCGGAGGCCGGACACAATGTTGTTGGTGACACGGAAAGTAAATATGAGAGTATACTTAGAGCCTTCTTTGAGAGTGAACCATGGTCCTTTCGAAGTTGGTTTTTCACTGTTTTCGGGGATCGTTAATACCATGTCTTCTCTATCCGGTGACCTAAGTGTTAAGGTCAATATCTTTACCACCGGATCAGGAGTCTCTGCATTTACATTTTGTTACTCTGTCAAAACATTACATATATCTTAAAAAAGCACCATTCTATATATGTGGGCTAGTGAATTCGAGCAACATAATTACCCTTATCTATCTAAGTCTTTTACATTTTCTTGTATGTTTTCACGAAGTCAAAATAATATTCTAATATGCTTAGACCAAAAAAATTAAAAATATTCATATATACTTGGTCTAATCTATACGTTTGCACAAGGGAAAGAATAAAAGAATAATAAATTTTACGTTAATTCACTCTACAAGACTACAATTAAGCGAACTTTCTTTTTTTCCATGAACATACCTAAATCGACCACAGACGAGTAAAGAGATAATACGAAATTTTGGGACGAATTACAGTTTCTAATCAATGGTAATTCTCTAACCGGATTTATCTGCTATTAAACCATAGAAATAAACCGGGTATTGGATTTTGGTTTACCTCCGACCTCCTCAAGATCCACGCTGCCTAGAAGTTGCTCCTTCCATCTCCTCAAGCTTTCATCATCCTAAACAATTTTTTAATTTTAAAAACGTGATTAAAATTGTCGTGGAGATCATAGATATAACATATGTGGACTAACATAGCCAAAATCCAATTGAGTTTTTATAATTTATGAAATCGCGCGTCACAAGAGAGATCAAAACCTTGTCTTTCTCAAGTTGTTCTTTGAGAGCTATCATGGGACCAAGTTCAAGTTTCTTGTCTTCATCTTCTTCATCATCATCATCTGTCGGACACATAGAGCTATGGCTGTTTTTCCTGCTTAGCGCTTGTCCCTTTGCCTCTTCTGAAGACTCTTCAGCTTTCTTCTCCTCATCGTTCAAACCCATATTTGTTATCCTGATCTCTATTCGTTTGCTGATTTAATTCGGATCCTGGCTATGGTTATGCAACTGAGTTTAACGAGGAGACAACAAAAAACACTTCAGAAAAAGGGAGACAACATAAAAAAAAAAAAAGGTGGAGAATAAAGAGAGTCTAATTAAAGGGTTTGTTTTTCGTCAAAAGAATGAGAATTGAAAGTAACAAGAAGAAAAATAAAGAGAATTAAAAGACAATGAGAGATAAAGATCTGGTGTTTTAGGTTTAGGAATGTTTAAATATGGAGTTCGAAGAAAAGGTCATGTGGTGATCCTTAATTAAGACTTGTAGCCTTCCCGTTCACAGGATTTTATTTTCCTAAAAATAATTGGTACATTAATATACCCTTAACTATATGTACATGCATGCACTTACATCTCAATATACGTAAAATTCACGTCCTGAGATTGGTCGAATATACATATATATTTTAATACAGACCAAATACAATGAAATCATCAAAATGTTAGTAGCTCAACCGGTTACAAAATTGTATTTTAATATTATTTTGTCAATAAAAACTTTTTTGTGTTATAATCAGAAAACATGTACACAAGAAAATTAAAGATCAATATATCTTACTTTGAAAAAAATCTTTAAAATATGTTATGTGTGAAGATTTTAAAATTTTTTTGCAGCGGCAAAGATTTTCACAAAAACCATTAGGAAGAAGTTACTTTGCAGCGGCAGGAGCGGACTTTACTTTGCTCTTTGTTACTTTTGTTAATTTGTTATAAATCATGAGACCACCGAACCTCCTGGCCATGGAGATTGGTCGAAGAGAATCAGAGGTAACTAATAAAGAAAAGAGAAAAGTTATTGGGCTATTTAGTTAGGCCTCTCCGCCTCTAGCCCCAAGTCATAAGTCCAACAATAGTCTGTAAAATTTGAACCCCGCCACTATAGTTGTTACAAGATATAGCATAAAGAAAAAACACATCAATTGTACGTGGAATTGAATGCAGCATTACGTAATTGATGCTATAAATCAAAAGCAACCGTAGTTAGCTAGTACTATTTACGAAAATCTATTTTCACGTTTGCACTGCGGTGCGGTTGGATACGAACTTCACTTTCTTTTTTTTTTTTTTTTTTTCTTTTCTTTTTTTCTATTAACACATCAAATTTAAGGGTGGTAAATTTAGTTAACAACTTACCATTTTTCTTTCATACAATTAGGTTTAAAGACTAGTACGATTTTATTAAAAAATAACTAATGCAATAGTCTAAGTTTTATTTTGTACTTAAGACATATATCCTTCACTTTTTTTTTTGGTAACATATATCCTTCAGTTTGTCCAGCTTTAGCGTTACACATGTTCAAGACATGGGACGTTTATCATAATTGGGACACAAAAAGTGAATTATTTACAACTTTTTCAGATCTACATCATCAACGTTTATCAATTACACCGAAAAAGGTACCCCTTTAATTAGAGTATAGTGGAGTAAGGGATATGTATGTGTTTCCGGTTTTTTTTTCTTTATATCCATATCTCTAGTTTTGATGAAATGTATGTTTTATTAATAATAAAACTTCTTTTAAGTTTCATAGCGATTATATTTATATAACGATCTGGACCAACGACGTCACGCGACTCACGACGGTACAATTGACTTATCTGTAACGGAACAAAATTTTCCGGACTTGGAAATGTAGAGTGATGGTGGATGCATTATTGTGGTAAGATTGTACTGTAGATTTCTGTAACCAATACTCAATGTCCATCTGTGTTGACTTATACCTAAGATATCTACCTTTTTTTCTCTCTACCTAAAAATTTCCAATCTTGTAACATTCATCCCATATGCATTATTGGTGTTATAGTACATTTTCGGACAAATATATACACTGAATGAGGTCATCTTAGCCGTCCAACCCTTTTACCAGCTTTTCTGCTGGCCATTCTTTACAGATCGTGAGTACGTGGCCTGTGGCCTGATCTTTTTTCTATTCGTCGGAAAGGAAATCAATCTTTAATCACAATCTGATTTCCACAACTGATATATATAGATTGTTTATAAGGTTTAAAATCTAAACATTATCGATTGGCTTAGGATTTGTTATCTAATTAATAAGTAGTAATTAAGTAGTACTGTTTGTTGATGCCAGCAAGAACGATGGAACGAACATAAAATCTAATTAGAGAAAACATCAATCACATAATTTTGAAGTAAAATTTTTTTAGCCAACATCAATATGTTTCTTTTTTTTAAAAAAAAAAACCAACATCTTAAGATAACTTTAACAAAAAATATGTTTATATAAATGAAATAATCTCTCTGACTGAATACTTAAGTTAGAAGAAAAATATAATTAGTATAAAAGTTAATATATATTATATACTAAGTGATAGACATTTATGTCAAAATTAATCTAATCATATGTATTTTTTTCTTTTATAAATATAAAGTAACTAACTATAAGAATATAATGTCAAATTTAATTTTTAAAATAAACTGAAAATAAATAAAAAGTAGTTTATTTATTTTTCTAGTTCAATCTGTATATTTTCATATTAAAATGTCTATTTTGGTTGGCTTTAGATATCCTTAATTGGCGTATTTGACCCAAAAAAAAAAGAAGCAAACTGGTGTACAAGGGTCCACATTCACGACGAATCCTACCTGGCTCACACTCACATGGGCCCGCTTGAACTTGTAGCCACGTCATCCTTAGTCAAATTTGGTACCAATTTAAAATAGACCAGTAGTAAATATTTGAAAAAGGAACCGTTATAATTAAATACGCTAATTATTCTGTTTCTTTAAAAGAAGAAAAAATAACAGAAATCCTATAATTAAATCTTTCTAAATACTTTTGTTTTTCAAATTTTTTTTTGACTATAATAGTAGATATTGCATTCTCTTTCTCAGACAGTACAGTCAATCTCAAATTGTTAAAATTATCAAAATGGTGAAAAATAATCATTATATACACAGATTCACCATGTTCTTTAAACCTTTTTCTTTCGTGACATGTAATTCTGCATGCTAATTAATCGATAAATCAGTAAAAACAAGTTACAGTGGATACTTTTAAAATCGAAATAATAAAAAAAAAATGTTAGGATATTTTTTTTTTAATAAGTCCAAAACCCATATGATTAGAGGTTGAATATGCAAAGAGGTGAGCGTTACCTCTAACTTTTTTTCAAGGGTTATTCTCCAAATACTCTGTCATTATTATTTTAATGACAAATGAGATCAAATAATTTTAACTATATAAAATGACCATTGTTGTTTTTTGTCAATAACATGTATTAGTAGCGTTAAGACAAATTACTAAGGTACAAATCGTTGGCGAACATAATTAAATCATAATGAACAGTCTAATCCACAACACATCGAATCTAAGTTCAAACATGCTAAAGCTTCAAAAAAATTAACATCCATGATCTAAAAAGCAAATCGTATGATGTCGAATTCAAATGTCACACCTAGTGAAAACAACATTGATCATTTTTGGCTGATCAATCAATAAAAAAAAAAAAAGATGCTTCCGAAGGCATTAATGCTAGCTTAACTGATGGAATTTCAAAAAGAGTTCAACGTTCACATTAGAAGTTGTAACGTTCAGTCTAACGAGAGCTCAACGTTAATAACATGAAAGGTTTGTTGTAACGTTCACTGAGGTCACAGAAGAATAAAACAAAAACTTCTCAAGAGATTCTATTGCTTTTTTTTTTTTGGTGAAATATAATTAAATTTCTTAGTTGAGAATTGATAAAAACAATTAATTTTCATCTGTTTTTATATTATAACTTGACAAGTAATGGTTAAGTGATGATGTTCTAAATCTATGTGGTATGAGGTGTAAAATAGTACGAAAGTTTTTTATATAAGCAAAAAAAGATTCTTTCATGTGCAATACTCATCATCATGATTCTTTAATGACATTGTTGAAAAAATAAAAAAGATATTAATATTTTTTAATATATATTTTGTTTAAATACATTAATGTAAATCATTTGCTTCTACTATAAATACCTCAGCTCTTGATCAAGTCTCTTCACTCACCAAAGCATCACATACATTTTTTTCTCCCTTCTTATTGTCTATATATTTTTCCTCTTTAGCTTCTTCAATTCGAAATGGCCACCGTTGAGGTATTGTCTTTATATTCTTTTTAGTCAGATTATAAATCTATATCTATACGTCATTTTCTTTGTTAATCCTATCTAGCTTTGACACATTCCATGAATGATAATATTATTTATACAATCGATCAGCCTACTCATATAGACATGTATCTGTTAATCTATCTATCACCAGTAATAAAACTTGGAGCCATTGAAGGTCAAGTGAGATGGACTATTTGCCGTTTAAGCTAATAAAAACGGCATACAGTTTTTATATGACAAGTGTGTTTTCGCTTACAGGTTGAACAAGTGACACCAGTAGCAGCAGAGAACGTTGAGGTACCAACAAAGACAGTGGAGGAGCCAGTGGTGGAGACGGTGGTGACCCAACAGCCGGAAGAATCCGTCACCGCCGTGACAGAACAAGAATCCGAAGCACCGGTCGTAGAAACAAGCAAAGAAGTGGTTGTGGAAGAGGCAGAGAAGAAAGATGATGAAACAGAGAAGAAAACAGAGGAGGAAGAAGAGAAGACAGAGGTGATCACGGAAACTCCGGCGGTTGTGGAGGAGGAGAAGAAAACAGAGGAAGTAGAGGAGGAAGTGACAGAAACCCCGGCGGTGGTGGAGGAGGAGAAGAAGCCTGAGGCGGTGGAGGAGAAGCCGACGGAAGTTGCCGCTGCGGAGGAAGTCGCCGTCGAGAAGGCCGAGGAGTAAAGAGGAAGGAATAAGCTATATATGACCTTTTTTGGTCTCATATATCGTTTTCTATTTATTTTATTTTATCAAAATTTCAGATGTATTTTCTATCGTTTGTTGGGTTTGTTATGATGAAATCAGATGTCTGGGTCTTTTAATGGTTGCTACATTGTTAACATGCTTGGTCGTAGCCAAGTACCAAACCTTATAACCGAGAACATGGAAGATTAAAACCCTTTGGTTTACATGCCAAAAATATATTTAAAATCCTCTTCTAAATATACAACATTATTCATTTTTTTCGTGAAATATCGTTTACAATACCGATGAAAACTTTCTTAAGATATTCTAATAGAATTGTAAATTTATTTGGAAAAATTCATATTAATTAAAACGTTAACAATGACTCAATGAGACCTACAAATCTAGTCAATGAAGTTTAACGTTTTTATATAATTTCCGTCGAGAAGGAAAGAATTTCAAGAAGTCAATGATGCATGCAATCTTGACTGCAAAAATTTGGATCAAATGAAATCACTAATTACTCGACGCCAAGCTCATGTAAAGAAGATGTTCCATTATGGTAAATGATATTCTCATTTCACGAACAAAAAAAAATTAAGTGAAAAAAAAACCTGATAGATTTTGTTTTGACATTTGAATCAAAAGTTACACGAATTAAATCACTAATTACTACGCAATGCCAAGCTCATTTAGTTGGCCGGTTGTCCAAGTGAAGCAGGTGGCTACATTTCCTTGTGTTGATGATGATATCGTGTATAGAATTTAGTGTTGATGGGTTTGCATATTTGGGCCTACTTTAGTCGGTCTGCGAGACCAGTAAGCAAAAATGTCATATGAGCAAAAGCCCACCTTGGATATTTCATAGAAATTTTGTCCCAATTGTTTATGTGATAAAATAACGAAATTTGCAATAGATTTAAGTGAGAGTAATATTTTTGAATACATTGCACTTTTGCAGTCTATTTATTATAAAATTATAAATAAAAGTTAATGCAAATTGGTTACAGTCCGGCTGCAGTTAGCTATGTAATATATAATGATTATAATCTTTTTTAATTTCAATATGATTTATTATTTATTTGAATAAAACATAAAACTCAAACAGATCGACTTGTTGATCCCGATCTTACACCACTACATCTATTATAAGGGATGTGAAAAAAACTAAATATAAACACAAAAAACAAATATTCACATTGTTTATCAACCGAGTTTTAGTTACGCCTCGTAAAAAAAAAAGAAAGATTTTACTATTGAAAGCAAAATGTTTCAAAATAAGAATATATACATATATATAATCTAGTTTAATTCTAAACTGCATTATAATAAAACATTTCAAACTGAGATCCTATGCTATCGCAAACCATGAGTAATAAGATTCAAATCATATCAACTGCCGTGTCACAAGTCAATACTTAATAGCCCCAATTTGTCTAAAATATGCTTCAATATCCACTAGTACTTCTCTTTGTTTTTTGTTTTTTTTGTTTTGTTTTTTTTTGGATTTTAACCCATGATACTTGAAGTTCATGATGGAGATTGCTTCTACTGTTTTTTTTTTTTTGGATTTTAACCCATGATATTCAAAATCGAAAGATGGAGATTGCTTCTACTGTTTGTTGCTTAGTCGATATATACATTGTACAATTTAGGAGATATTCATTGAACTAATAGTAAGAAGAAAACAAAGAGAGTTCACGGGCTCAATATGCATCCATCGAATTTATAATTGCTCCTTAGGGACCATCCAATTCTAGAATGACACGCAATACACCGTGACAACAAACTATAATGACACAAACTCACAGAATGTAATTAATTTCTTTTGTTTTAAATCAATATTAATATTAATATATATTAAATCAATATTAATATATATATATATATTTAATTAGTTAACTAATTAGTTATTAACTAATTAGTTATTAGATGGTTAAAAATAACTAAACGAATGATCGTGAAAGGAATCTCTACGATCGTAAAATATTTTCCTAGCATATCTTCTGACTCCACGAACTAGCATCGTATCTGTTACTTCAGAGTTCAGAGAACGACGAAACTAAAATTATTATTTGTATCAACAATAATGATAATGATAATTGGTTTTTTTTCTTTTATGTTAAGATGATTATTATTCTTATTACAGAGAATGAAAAGAATATCATATTGAAAATGAGATGAAATCTAAAATAATGTATAAATGATATAGGTTAATCCACATAACGTAAAAAATTTTGAGGGAAAAATATATGAAGCTTAAATAATATCATAATTCTGGTTAATCTTATATATATATGATTTTCTATTTTATAATGGACCATCCAGTAACAGTATTTCCAAAATAATGAACTATTTCAACATTCTATGCATGTGAAAAACAAAAGTCAATCTAATCATTTTCAAATTGTTGAGTTAAAAGTTCATAAGTTTAAAAATAGTATTAGAACTCGTATTTGGTTCCAAAATGATATATCGCAGATCTTAGAATTGGATTCAGTTTGAAATGGATGAAAGCAACCATCATCTTGAAAAAAACTTATTAAGAATTAATATTAATGATGAATTAAGACCTAAAATATTATAAAAAAATATGTGCTAATCTGTTGATGACCAATTGATTTTGAAAGTAAAATCTAAGTCAGAATCTAAGATCTTGAGTATTACAGTATCTATGGCCTTGTCATGAAACATTCCTCATTGATAGATTATGACATCCACTATATATGTATTATCCTGTATTCGTCTAATGACAGCCAATTTCAAATTCTAACCTCAAACGTCGCGTTTATAACCGCATCCTTATATATACTCCCTCTGTTTCAAAATGTAAGAAGTTTTAGAATTTTCACACATATTAAGAAACCATATTTAAAATGCATTATTTTTTGTGATTTACAATTTTCAACAACTCTAAACCAATAGTATTTAGTTATCTTTCTTGAATTTAATAATTTGTCATTAATTATACATAGAAAATAGAGAACATCTTATATTTTGAAACAAAAAAAAATTCTAAAACATCTTACATTTTGAAACAGAGGGAGTATATTATTGATATTTATTTTTGTCAGTGAAACTTAGTACTCCTACATAATGACTGTATATTCTTTGATTTTTTCCCTTATGTTTTCACCTTGATTTTAAGGTTATTAATTAACTATATCTAATGTTTACCCAAAAAAAAGAAAAGAGAATTGCTAGTTTCGATAATTAATTTTTTTTTTTTTGGTGGGGATAATTAATTTTAATTTTGATTTGAGATGTATGTGATTATAGATATAAAAAAATATGATAAAATATATTAAAATATCAAGTATAATATATTAATTTCAAATATTACGAATAACTATAAATTTTAAATATGTTAAGAAAAAAATCATTTAGTATTGGATAATGTTTTTATATGGATATATGAAATAGAGAATATATATCGGATATAAAGTTATTATAATTAGCAAATATATATATATATATATATATATATATAAAATGAATTTTCTCCTTTGAAATGCATGTGGTTTGAGATCATACGTGGTCTGGAATCTTTCTTTATTGGATGTAGTGGTGACTACTCCCCCGAAAAGACGAAACAAAACAAAAACACACCTTTTGGTTTGTTCTCCACTTCATCCCTTCCTAGTCCCATGTGACCACCAAAATCTTATAACTTACTCTCCAATATATCCTTCACTAGATTCGTTATTCACGGGAAAGAATCGTTTGTTACAATTAGATCTTATATATGATCAAGATATGGGAATTTTTGGATATTTTCACAATTAAATTCATCTCTCTTTTTTTTTTTTTTTTTTTTTTGACCAAAAAAAATTCATCTCTCTTTAGCTTCAAAATACTATACACGATTAAACACGAGATATATACTCCTGGGCGTATAACTAGCTACATTTTGTAGCCTTCTTTTCATCCGACAATCGATCAATGTCCGAAAAGAGTTTTCAAGATTTATCGAAATAAATCACCAAAAAAATTATCGTGTGTGTTTATCATCATTTGCAAGTACGTTGAAAATCATTTTCTAATATCTTTAGGTCGTGATATTTAATTCACGATAAACTCAAGAATTTGATAAAATTAAGTCAATGTCTATACATGGTAGATTTCCTCCCCTCTGCACATGTCAATACATTTGTTTGTAATTTGGCGGCACTTGTTTGTATATTGATGTTTGGATAACTATCTTTGTAACTATATGTATTTTTTTGAATGAATGTATATGTATTTCAATTATCAAAAAAGAAACTATGTATTTCATATGCACATAATGTATAATGCAGTTAACGCCTTTGCATGAAGACAATAATAATAATGACGCAATGTTTTAAAGACTGATCGAGACGTCAGGCCCGACCACAGTTTGAGACAGAGTGTCCTCCTAAGATATTGTACCCGTGGCCCAAAATAACTCGCCTTTTTTTTTGTATAAATTTAATTGATTTATAATAGATCTCAAATTTGTGTAGGTATGCTACATATTCCCCCATATTGATAATCTTAATCATTATATTAAAATTGTTAGTTTGTTGAGTTGACGCAGTATCTTTAGGTCGTGATATTTAATTTAACAGAAAAGCCATCTATTAAATTATTTTTTGAGAGTTTTCTTAGTAATTGTGTTTTCCAGCCAAATGAACTTATATTGAGGCTTATATCAAAGGATCCGACATGATATATGCGACAGTAGGTAAGATTTTCGTGATTAACCATTTTTCACAGTAGGTAACCCATTTTTTTTGGCATTCTAATGGTTTAGGGTGTAACACATTTTGTATGTTCTAAAATTATCGTCTTAATTATGTGTTATTGCCACAATATTCAAAATTAACTATACTTCAAATATTTTTGCATTATTAAAATACAACTGATTAAAAACATTCTCTCATATGCTAACATTAATTTTTTCTAACAATATACGATAAGATAAAGTTTAAGGAATGGTAAAGTATCTATAAACCATAAAAAGGGTCATTCCTACCAAAAAAAAAAAACCATAAAAAGGGTCATATAATTTTTGAGACCACTTTTCTTGAAATAAATATTTTCTTGTATAAAAAATATGAACCAAAGATTTGGGTAGAAGATACAGTATATATAAGCCATAAAACATTATATTCAATCAAATAATAAATCCATAACATAAAAATTAAATTCTTTATTAATTCATAGAATCATAATACAAACCAATACAGCAATTCCCCCAATAAGAGTAATAGGAAATAATGAAACTGTAAACTCCAAGAATCTTACGGATCCAACAGACCGAGACATAATTAGACTCCAATGAACACCATAACAAGAAGACTAGAAAGAAACCACAATTAAGATTTATAGTGACACAATAATAAGAGTATATAGTATCACCTTGTCTCTCGAAAACAAGAAGACAAATATACACATAAGTGTGTTTAAATTATATATCAATATGGTTTATTGGCATTGGAAGCCAGGAGGAACTTGTTTGCTGCAAACATTGAGGAGCAGACTTAGAGAGATTGGGAGGTTCAAGTTGATTCCAAGAACGTTAGCCTTAAGGGCGGTGCAGAGACAAACGGCTGCTTCAACATCAGCGAGTCCTTGGATGAGGCTGCAGCATGGCTCGACTGGTGGCTTACCAAGGGTCAAGTCGAGGAGGCCGTTGAGCACATTAGCGCAGACACCGAGCTTAAGGGTGTCTTTAGGGCACTTGTTTGAGCCAGAGCTAGGGCTTGGGGGTTTAGGAGTTGGCTTTGGCTTTGGCTTTGGCTTGGGAGAAGGGCAGCCTCCACCGCACGGAGTGCAGCTACCGCAGGCGGAGATCGTTGTGAAAAAGAGGAGATTGAGAGCCAAGAAAAGGGCTATGGAACTTGTGGTTCTTGAAGCCATTTTTTGTTTAGAAGATACTGTGCACTAGAGGTATTGTGGTGAATTGGATGTGGAGGAAATGAAGGGAATTGAGATAGGTTTTATAGTGGTTTCAAGAAAGGCCCAAAAGCTTCAATAAGATATTATGGGAAGTTTTTTTATAATAAAAATATGAATGATTGATTACAATTATCATAATTTTATTTTTAAAAATGAATGATTGAAATGTATAAGGAAGTTTTTATATTGTCCATTTTAAGTATATGAAGATATGAAATATATTGTAACTGTGATGTCAAAAAATGTTTTCTTTTTGTCTACAATCTGAAAATTTTTTAAGATGTCTTAATTACTTTGTTATTTTCTTTTTAGTTTTGTGATAAATTCGTTGTCGTTGTAATCAACGCCAAACATAATCGGTCGTCAACTGGATGTATATTTACTTTTTTTTATACGAGTTACGACTTTTTTTTTTTTTAATTTGAATAAAAAAAGTAAAAAAAAGATTTACGACTTGTTTCATTTTCGTGTTACAGGTTTAAGTTCTTTAATACATAATATTAGGGATTTACAAGTTTATAAATTTTTATACTTTCTAACTTTTAGGATGAAGTCCTTTGTGAATGTTCTTCAATGAATCATAAGTAGACTAAATTCTTCCTTTCAAAGACGTATTTAGCTAGTACTATACCAAAGAGCCTTTATTTTAATAATCTATCACAAGATTCACAACCTAACATATCGAAACGTGTGATATGATCAACACAGTATAAAGTGGCACCGCGCGTAACAAAACGCAAGAAAATATATGATGTAAATGTATACCTTATTAATACACAAAATTTCGCAACTATGTGTTTCGGAACATGCATATCTTGACTTTAATTAGAGACGTTTTCTACAAACAAAATTTCGTACCGGTGATTTTGTGAACCAATATTTTTTTCATAGTGTTTTTGTATGACAGAGACGTCCAAAATGGTAGAAATAGTAGAACCAGTGCAAGTCCAATTGCAAGTAAATACAATTGATAATTGTTCATGGATTTGAGGGTTTATTTTTTATTCACGTGTAGAGGCCAAGAAAATACAGGTCTTATTTGTGAACTGGGTTACCCTGGGTATATCTAGATTTTAAAGTTAATTACGTTAGTAACATAATTTTGGCATTTGTTCATAAAAATGATGTAGTGGTCAGATAGTAAACAGGATAGTTACGTGATGGTGGAACAAAACAAGCCAATGACCAAAATACGTACGTTAAGACACATTCATTCTCAACCAAAAGGACTCCACTTCTCCTCAATCTCTTCGGAGACTCGTCGCGCAGGTGGTCATTTATACAATTTGGAGGGAGAGGAACCACAGATATCACAACAACAGCTCCACGGAGATTCATGGCTTATTTAAGTGGATGGACAGGCAGATTCGGGATGCAATACTGGCAAAGAAGAAGCGTAAAGCTTTTCGAAACCTGCTGAAGGTTTGGCTAAAGTATGATTAGATAATTTTTTTTCATATAACTTTTTAGAAGATTCTTCTTTGTTTTTAATTTTTTTGGCAAAGAACGTTCTCTTGTGTAAAAGACTATTGTAGCTTCTACAATTTTTCATTTTAATGAAATTCACATATTTATCAAAAAAAAAAAAAAAGACACATTCATTCCTGCAATCAGCAAAGATATTATATATACATATATTATAATGCATGGTTGCCATAGAAACCATGTGATAGTCAGTGAGGGTTGGTTCTCTTGTGCCCTTCAGAAACAAATGTAAAACAAGATAAGATTGATCATGAGAGTACAACGAAGCGCCTCACTGCAAGTCTGCACACACATATACCAAATACATTTTCATCTACGTACATTCGTCTAGCTGTCGTTTGAATGATTTGAAATTTGTATATAGTAAGATTTTGTATATATATATATATATTACTTAATATCAAATTCGATTATAATTACATATTATATTTACTAAAGTTTAATATATTAGCACTATTAAGAAAATATCTTGATAATACAATAAAAGATTATCCTATACCATTGATGTGATCCAGTTTTAACCCAATAGAGGATGCTATATAGGCCGGGACTTGTTAAATAATAAAAAGACAACTAAATCAATGCAATAAAGTAAGAAAATTATATTCCTAAAACATGAATTATTAATAATGAGATTAAAATTTTCTCAAAATTAGGTTCACTAATTAAGCTCATAAGACTCTCGTAAACTACAATTCTCATTGGCTAGCCTAAAATCTACCTATAAATTCTCTAATATAAGAGAATCACTAAATGCAATAACAAGCACCACAAATCAAGCACCAATCCATGAATTTCACATTCATGATCTATCCTATACACAAGATGGGTAACTACTTACACATCAAAAGAATTAAATAAAAACAGTAAGAAATGAATTTTGTTTTTTTTTTGGGCAAAATAAGAAATGAATTAAGACATGCTAGATGTGATAAAGAATCAAAACTAGTGATTTAAAAGACTAACAATGAGTTTAAATACAAAAGTTTATGAACCGAGCCGAATAAGGAAAATCAATTATTGTTGTTTTTTTATTTTGTTTTTTTTGCTTAGATCAAAATCAATTCTACACCCAAATTAGAATTTTTGCTTATGAAAAAGGACAAGCTGGTTTTGGGGGTAATTTTCTCTGCTTTTGCATTCGTGGTCACTTATTTTTTAATCATAATGACATGTCTTCACCAAATGTGTTTTTTCTTATATGTGACTCTAATATTCTGTGCAAAAATAAATTGGAACATTGTTCTAGGTCAAATAAACGTCCTTTTTGTAGCATCCAATATATGCGTCTTATAAGGATCAAATTAAAAATAAACGTCCTTTTTGTAGCATCCAATAGAAGCATATTTAGTTTGTTTCAGGTTTGATTTCAGTTTTCTCAATTTTTAGAGTTTAGAATTTATTCAGATATTTAGTTTGTTTCACTTTGATTCGTTTCTTTTTTTTTTTTCTGATTTAGTTTCGATTCGATATTTTTACTTTGGATATTTTATCGAGGACTAGTTTTAATCTCTTTTGCATATATTTTTCATCGCCATTCCATTTTTTTTACCATATGAGTTACAAGGTTTTTTTGTGTTGACAAAAAAAAAAGAGTTACAAGGTTTATTTTGGCCCAACGAAATAACAAATCACAATAAACAAGTGCAACTTGGCCTTCTGCCCCCACACATGATTTTTATTGTACATAAGAAAACAAAGTATTCCTTATTATTATTTTATTTTTTTTTAAGTTTCTTATTGTTGTTCTTCACGGGATTGCATAAGAATTCTAAATCGCCCATTGGTTCGTCTTGTGATCCACTGGACAACATAATGATAGTAAAGTATGTTTATTCTGTTTTTTTTTAATTTTCTTTTATTATTTTTTTTTTTTTTTTTTGAAATCGTATGTTTATTCCAATTTGCTATTTCTATACCAAAAAACCAAAAAAATCCTTCCCTTTCTAATATATAATTATGGGTTTATTTTTATATAACAAAACCACCATATATCAGTTATTGTCGAGTTGTTCTTAATACATACATTTCGCTAAGTAAAATATTCGAATGTATATTATATTTTGGAATTTCAACAATTTTCATAGAATTTTTTTTTTTTTTTGTAATTTCATGTTGAAACGGAAGAATATGATTTAACTGTGTATTATATGTCGTCTAACATGGACGATGCTTAAAATTTCATTTGTTGATATGCACACACAATCATGCTACATTTATGTTCATTATTAGTAACTTAACAATTTCGGAAAAATAGCTGATATAGATCAATAAGATTAATTCTATATATTACCGTCTCTTAATTAATCTATTGAAAAGGGCATCTATAAATAGTCTTATAAGAAGTATCAACTTGGTAATTAAAAATAGCACCTACACACTAGTTTTCTTGACACATGCGAGTCTTGTGGTTCACTGCTGAGCCCACACATCCTATATAAGCCCTAACTGTCGGTCACACTTAGTCCCAAAGCTAATCACATCCTTAGCTCTAATCATATTGTTAATTAACATTGATTAGGTTTTAGCTTAGCGATCAATGGAATCCCACAGATTTTTTTCCGCAGCTCTCTTCTTATCTTTTAGTCTCATCCTTTTTGCGTATGTTAGTGGCTGCAACACTTGCTTGCCACCTAAGCCAATCCCGAACCCTAACTATAACCCTAACCCTATCAGCAATCCAACAAAGCATAGCTGCCCAAAGGACGCCCTAAGACTTGGAGTTTGTGCCAAAATACTAGACGGTACGGTCGTCGGAACTGTCATCGGAAACCCACCTGACACGCCTTGTTGCTCAGTTCTTCAAGGGCTTGTCGATCTTGAAGCTGCCGTATGCCTTTGCACCGCCATTAAAGCTAACATTCTGGGAATTAACATCGACATTCCCATCTCCTTGAGTTTGCTCATCAATACTTGCGGCAAAACGCTTCCCTCCGACTTCATTTGCGCCTGATAATTAAGTTGTATAAGGATGGATAAATCAAGTACTTTTATTTTTGTAGTTTTTGTCTTGCTTCTGTTTGTTTGTCGGTTCTCGTCGTACTTAATCCGCATGTATTCTTGTTTTACCTATGTCCGAAAAATTCCTTGTTTCCTACTTCCGTTGGTGTGTAAGCTTTTATTTGTTACATGCCCTCACAAGCGTTAAGTGCGGGCAACTAGGTAATTATCAGATAATTTGGATTTACCACTGAAAACCACTTATAATTTGACAATATAATTATCCGAAAAAAGTAATTTTTTTTTAAAAAGAGTAAAATTGAATTTGACGTGTATTAGATGATTTTTTTCCATGATTTTATTTATGATTTGCTATTGTTAATTAGCACGAGCACCTTTATTACAAGGAGAGTTCCACTCCAAGTTCTTCTGAGTGGGGTTAAAAGGAGTAGAGACCCTGCCAAAGCAGGACCAGACATACTTTTTATATTAACAATCTTTAAATCTTATATAATGGAGCTTTAAAATAATTGCAACTTGGTATACAAATAGGAAATGGGAACCCGTGACACGACCCATCTGCGCATGCCACCACCTAAAGAAGTAACAGATAATTGTAGTAAATTGTACGTACGTGCATGGCTGGATTTTTACCCCTTGTTCCATAGTAAAATTCTTCGAGAAATTATAGAATAAGTTCAATTTTAAAAAGCTAAAATAATGATGATGATGATCCAAGTTGCAAACTGTATTACCAAAAAAATGTATTATTCATATAAATCCAAGATCTAGAGAGTATATTTCGATCATATTACCTTATAAGAATTAAGTAGCCAGGTTGTGAACCAAACATTTTTTTTTTTTTGGTATCAAAGGGTAATATGAAATTAAAAATTGTATATCGGCCTACATCATATATCGGCCTATTATGTGCCTGACGGATCAGAAACTAAGTGGATCGGAGCCCATTTCATTTGATCAAATAAAGAAATATATAAAAATCACTTTAAACAGAATTAATTTCCGGAGGTTTAGCATAGTTGCCAAATAGACGGACCACGTCACATATGAGAAGTTGCCAACCTAGGCAAATTATCCGCATCACAAACACGCGAAGATGGACAAAGAAGTCAGTGATGCATGTTGATAATTAATTAATTCTTTGGAACTACATATATATATATATTATTTTGTTTTCCAAAGTGGTTTTTAATGCCTCATGTAAAAAATTTAAGTTTTTATCATTTAGTATATGTTTCTGTTTCATATTTTTATTTTAAAATTTTCAATAAGAGTATAATATATTACTTTTAACTCTTTTTTTTTTTTGGTTGGCAAAGATATTACTTTTAACTCATATGTCAATGATATTATCACAAACCACTAAATTACAATAACTATATTTAAAATTTTATATAAGACATATGATTGAATATTATATAAGTTACAAACTACAAAGTCAATTTTTGTTTTTTTTTTTGTTTTAATTAAGATCGTGATATGGTTGAATTAATTATATCTAGTTACCTATCATTAGAAAGTGAAAATCAATTAAGATTCAAACTTCGATCACCGTAAGAAATATATAGATTTGGCCTATTAAATATTAAGCCCATTAACAATTACTGTAATAACTAGATTATTGTGACCCATTAGTAAGAGCGTTCGGTCAATTTTATTACAATAATAATTTTAAACGTCAAGATTAAGATTAAAAGATTAAGAAACTGCAAATCAAATTTAAGATGCGAAAACTCGATCGAGATTTTACGTTGTCACATGAAAAGATTAAGAAAATGCAAATTAAATCTAAGATGTGAAAACTCGATCGAGATTTTATGTTTAACATTAAAAGATTAAGACACTGCAATAGAAATTCCTAAATATAAATTCCAACATTATTTTTTATAAAATACTATATGTAATTATCAAGTTCATATTTCATTGACGACATATATTTTCTTGAGCGTCATTGTGAAGCGGAAAATCTAATATTTCAACGGCATTGAAATATTTATGTAATTGTAGAAACTTATTAATTAATATTGTAACGTTGAAATGTCGATGTAATGGGAGCTTGTAGCTAGTGTCTCTTGGGTAACTCCTCGAAGCACAAATGGAGATACGCGACGCGAAAACTTGGGTATGAAAATTAGACTCATAATTTTGATCTATTTCAACGTTATTATATATATGTAAATGAGAATAGTTGCCGAATGTTTAGTGTTTGAATATGTTCTTATTTTATATTATCGAATTAAAACACTATAACTAGAGTGTAAAACTCGGTATTTTTTACAAGACTAATATTTCAATACTTGCATTAATAAATAAAAAAATTGGTTTATACAAATATAAATATAGTATTATGTATAGTTTTTTAAGCTTTTTATTCGTTATAAGATTTGTTTTTTTTGTGTGCACAAAATGGTACGTTAAGATATACTTCTTTTTTTCCACAATTATTCAATATTTTGATCACAAAGTATTTTCTAAATCCAGTGCACGGAACATATTAACTAGACATACCCCAACTTATTTTACCGCTACCAATCAAACAAACTTGTGTTCCTAACTTCCTGTGAGCTTTGTATAGTTTTGAAATAGATCACTGGAAAAACTCATGAACCATTCCATTTTTATAACTTACATTTTAATGTATACATGTGAAAGGCCCGATTATTTCAAACTAAAAACGTGAAAGGACTGACCATAAACTTTTTTTGTTTTTTTTGGCAAAAGTCACCATAAACTTATAAGTTAAACCCCAAAAAAGACATAAAGCAAAAACTCATTAGTCATTACACACTTTTACGTTTTAATTTTTGTAAAAAAAGTTGATGAAGTATTAACGTATTGTAATTTTGAAAAACAATGTAAACGTAAAAGAAAACTTTTAAATTTGTGTATATTAAAAAAAAAAAAAATTTGAGTTTACAAGACGTGCAAACTTCATTGCAAGCTAATCCACATGAAATCCAGCTATAGGTTTTTTTTTGTCAATTAGGTTATAGGTTATGTCTCTTTTTTTGACTCGCGGAATAGATTTTGGGTAACAAATGTATCAATCTCAATATTTTTAATTTTAAGATATAACTATTCAGTGCCGGCTCAACTAGGGGGCGAGCGGGGCGACGGCCCGGGGCCCAGTCCCGTGCCCTAATAATTAAGGGGCTCATTTTTATTTTATTTTTATTTTTTTTTAAAAAAAAAATATATGTTAAACTAATATAAGATTAAAAAGGGCCCAAAAAAAAAATTTGTATGTATATTTTTGTTTTTATAACAAATTTATTTAGTTAAAAATACATTAAAAAAATATATTTATAATAAAACATTATATTTAGCTAAAAAAATTTTTTACATATGTTTTTAGGGCCCAAATTTTTTTTTTGCCCAGGGGCCCATATTTATTTTGAGCCGGCACTGTAACTATTCATACATACGAACAGGCTAATTCTTTTATGATCAGTTTAAATTCAGGTAAGAAATTAAACTAATTTCGAGATGTGTAGAATTTTCTTTTTTTACCATTAAAACAAATTATATTGGCCAGCCGTAAAATTAAACGTCTATAGTAACCAACATAAAAACCAGAAGCTAAAAATCGTTAACTTAATCAGAATATTAGCTTCTCAACCACTAAACCGTCTTGGTTTGGTTTATATGAACACACTCGATCCAGTTGAGTATA
The DNA here is from genome assembly GCA_011420285.2 of Erysimum cheiranthoides. NCBI lineage: Eukaryota > Viridiplantae > Streptophyta > Magnoliopsida > Brassicales > Brassicaceae > Erysimum > Erysimum cheiranthoides. Next base: position 21,474,931 of record CM022176.2, on the reverse strand, counting down.
TTCGTGCATTTACAAGGTTCCAGTAATGTGTTACTCAATTGATATAAATTAACGGCATCCTTTAAAGTATACGCGTCCTTTCCCTCTAACTTATAAACCTTTATGAATATTAATTTCAAAATATTTAACAAACGAAGGATATAATCTATTGTTAGTCTTTTAAATGTCCGTTTATTAGAGATATCATCTCTTTTTCAATTTGTAATTCTTAATGCTAATCATGAGTTCTATCTTCTTAAAAGATATGTGTCATTAATTGAAAGATGAGAAAAAAAGTTTGTATATATCAAACAAAGCAATGCATATTCACAACATGAAGGCGATATATACTTATAATTTTTGTGAGAAAAGGGTAAGATCCCACCTTTTAAAATTAAAATAATAAAAAGTTCAAAGGATCTTTTTTGACAGAATGTGTTGGCCACAAAATAAGTTGTTTCCTGCCTGGTGATATCTGGACATTGATGGTAGAGAATCTTCTATACTAGTTAAGGTGTTATTTGCTTACCTTTTTAATAAGCAACACCTCAATTAAGCATTTAGTCCATTACTAATTAGATTATAAAATTGAAAAATATTCAATATCTTTCGGTACAATAGAACTTTATTGATTAAAACATGTATATAGCAGCAGTGCCATGCTTTTTGTCCAAAAAAAAAAAAAAAAAAAAAGCAGCAGTGCCGTGCCTAGGTTAATCGGGGCTTAAGGCGAGATTGAAATTTAGGGCCTTTCTAATATAATTTTTTATTAATAAAACCAACATAAAAATAATTTAAAAATAATATAAATTATAAAAAACATTTTAATCATCTAAAAAAATTAAGACATAATTTTTCTTCCTTTTGTTTTGATAAAATTTCTCACCAAATTTTCATAATCTAGGTTTCTAACTAGTTTTCTTTATATGGATATGATAAGCTAAATCATTCAATATTTCTTGTGACATAGTTGATGGCAAACCAAAACTTGGAGTTTTCAATTTCTTTAACTAAACTAAAATTTTTATTTATAAACTTACAAAATTTGAGATTTCTTAAAGATTTAGGATTATACTTTATATTTTTGGTTTGAGATATTGTTTTCTTTATTGATTTGGATTCTCGTTTTCTATTTTTTTGTCAATAGAAATTTCCTTTTAAAAAATCATATTATTGTAAAAAAATATTTAAAATTATTAAAGTTAAATTATTAATTTTTACAATATACAGAAAATCCAAAACCATATTTACTAAATTTAGGGGCCTAAAAAATCTCTAATTTTTGGGGGCTTGGGGCAAATGTCTTTTTTTTTACATGGTATGCACGGCTCTGTATAGCAGATTAATACTAGTGAATTACCGTTATATTATTATCCAAATTAAAATATTAATACTGCATATTACTATAAATAATAATCATGATAATTATTTTATGGTTTTAAGTTTTTTTTGTGTTACAATATTTCTGTATATAGGAGTAATATTTGTTCATACATTTATACGATATATTGTAATAATAATATGAAATACATATTATTTTATAAGATATTGGAAAAGTAGGGAAAAGTATTGGAGGCACACCCCGTTCTACAACTGGAAGAATTTAGCCATAATTTCTTTATAGTATTAACAAATAAGTAAACTGTAAACATAGGGCGGCATTACTTTACCTTATACTAAAATAGGAGATTCAAAATCCCATTTGGTTAGCAGAATAATTGCATCAGCTTCATAATTAATAAACAATGAAATAGAAAAACAAAGTATTATAATTTACAATTAAGTCAGCCATTCGGAGTGGTATTGCCAAGTTTCATATATAGTCTTTAATGTGACCATGTCGACATTAATAAACAATCATAAACTTTAACATGTTCTTAAATCAGAAACCAAAACCTATAACGACGTAATTTATCAAAATCAAACTGCTATTTTACCTTTTAACTGCTAAAACCGGATCAAATTATTATAGTTGAACTGAAATGTTGTTGAACTTTATCGGTAATCTTGTATTAACAATATATGTATATATATAGTACTCTTGTATATGTCTATTACACGAACGAGATTTATTTTCCAAAGAAACAAATGACGCACCTGTGTTTTCGTTTGAGGACCTTGTGAATGTTTATACAAACGACTCCAATTAAGTTGTCTTTCCTTAATTAAAATTAGGTATAACTAAAGATGTCTTTTGAGAACATCAAAAAGACCAGATTTAGATGTCTGGTTCATTTCCAAATATCACGACGTACTTTAACAATTTCTTTTATGGAAAACCGTACTTTAACAATATCATTTTTCTTTTGCAGTGATGTAAGTTATCTTTCACTTTCGATTCCCCTCTTCGCATTATCTCTTCGTAAACTATTTTTCTTATCAAGTGTATTTCATAATTATTTTTGAAAAATCAGAAACAAATATATATGGGTATACATAAACATAATTTAAACGTGTCGACTTTCAAAGAACATTGTGATATCTACAAGCACAACATCTTTATTTACAAACTTTTTGGAACAGATCAATTGCTATCGACTTTTTTTGGTAACCGAAAAGTTGTAGACATTCGATCAAGAGTTCCTTTAAAGAGACATATCATAAGAGATAAATTAGTTCTTTCTCTGCTGTTGGTCGAATTCATGACCTGGTCATGCTTCACCAAAAATTAAACTCCCCAAGATATCACCTTCGCTTGGTATATACATATACATACATCTAATGCTCATAGATGTATCTAAACACGAATTACATGTCTCTTAATAATGCGTGATAATATGGTTTTGTCTCCGTAAGTCAAAAACAATAATTTCAATTGTTTTGTTATTTAAGATTTGACTTTTTTTTATTATGAGAGAACTTGTGCCGCCCATCGGTCATCTTGCCTCGCTTTAAATATTAAGTCCGACTAGGGAGACACCCAAGTTATTAAATACTCCCTCCGATCCTAATTAAGTGTCGTTTTACACTTAAAATTTTGTTTTAAAATAAGTGTCGTTTTGTATTTTCAATGCAAAATTTATTAAATTTTAATGTTTTATGACTATTAGTATTCTGCAGATTGTTTTACTATTGGGCAGATTGTGTTTAGGTATGTAGTTAATGATGTTTTTGTTTAAAAAAAATAAAAAAATTAATGTTTTCTTAATCTGTGTGCAAAACTCTAAAACGACACTTAAAAAAAATCAGAGGGAGTAACTCAACTACGGTTAATTTAACCGATGAGTATCGTTTTAATTTTGTTAAAACATCTTCTTGTTTATTAGTATTGACAAAAAAAAATTGGAACTTAGATTTTTAATGGTTCTTTTTTTTTTTTGTACAAATAATGGTTCATGATTCCCTGTATAGTATAAAAAACACGAAATACTTTGTAAAACTACCATGTATACTTCTGAAAAATCAAATCAAATACATGCAATTTTGCAGAATTTTATCTAACCGATATCTGAAATGTGGAATCTTTTAATATCCTTACACCAACCTGGTTAAAATCACTTTCACAACTACCCCTTGACATTATTATGAATTTCGTTTGTATATGCAAGTGTCTACAATGATTTAATAGCTAGGGAGGTTGTTGGTTCAAAATTTCAAATCATACTGTTTAGTTTCTACTTAGACCAAGGGCAGTGGTGTACTCTGTAACCGGTTGTATGTATTAAACAAAAGGAAAATAATGCAAAGGAAAATAATACTTACACCCGGTTGCAAGTGGAACGTGGCATTCTGTGGTTGGGGAAGAGTTTTGGTAATTAGAAAAATTATTTCATTTTGGGTGGAGAAAAAATAGGGGTTCTAGGGTTTGTGTTCACTATCTCTCTCGAAACCAATCCTATCTCTCTCGAAACCAATCGCCACCGAGGGAGAGAACTCGGATTTCTCTCCGATTTGTAGCCGTTTTCCGACCAATCTCCCCCAAAATCGATCTCTTCTACTCGATTTTATCCTTTTCCGCTTTGAATTTGTAAGAATCTCTTCTACTCGATTTTATCTTTCTTCGTCTCTCTCTTCTGATAAGCCACAATCCGTCGCTTCTGTTGCCGCTGGTCCTTTCTCCGCTATCTTTCGTCTTATGTTCAAGCCGTTACAAGCTTTGGGACAGTTCCTTAAACGCTCAGGATCTTCATCTTCTTCTTCTTCGTCTTCAGCTTCAGCTTCAGGTTCGTCTCCTTCTTCGTTGTTGATTAGTGGTGGTGGAGAAGATGGAGAGATCGAACAAGGAGGTGTGACGCATCATTCACCGACTCAGGTTTTGAAAAACTTCGATGAGATTCGATTCCTTCGAATTGAGCTTCCTAGTGGTGAATTAGGGATTGATGATGGAGTTTTATTGAAATGGAGAGCTGAATTTGGTTCTACGCTTGAGAATTGCGTGATTCTCGGTGCTTCCTCTGTGATTCCGGCGACCAATTCGGATCATTCAGATACTTCTTCCGTTGATCTTAGTAGCAGTAACAACAACATGGTGGTGGAAGATAATGGAAGTATACCTGAATCGTTTTATACTAACGGAGGGCTTAAGCTTCGTGTTGTATGGACTATAAGCTCTTTGATTGCTGCATCTGCGAGACATTACTTGTTGCAGCCGATTACAGCTGAGCATAAGACGCTTGATAGCTTGGTTCTTACTGATGTTGATGGGCAAGGTGAGCTTTTTATGAATAGAGATCAGTTAGAAGAAATGAGGGTGAAACCATTGTCAGCTTCTTCAGCTTCAACAAAAATCCTTAAGCTTTTTAATCTCTTTATCTTTAAGTTCCTCGGATGAGTTGTTTTGTGTTTGTGTAATTGAAATGAAAGATAACCAATAACACCTATTCTTTTGTGTGTTCACAGTGAGTGTAGTTTGTGAAACTAGAGAGTAATGTTTGTGCTGTTCTTGACTATGGATATGACCGTTTGGAGTTGGATTTATTCTTGACTACAGCTATCAAGGAGAGCAAGCCTGAGGTTGTTGCAGCTTGGAGGATTGTTGTGGACACGTGACTATGCTGGTGTATATGGAGCTATTCGGGGTTATGATTGGAGTCAAGAAGCTAAAGAGATGGTTGCTGCCTTCTCATGTAATTTTTGTTATGCACAGAACCACCTTTCATCTTATCATTGAACTATTGGTACACGAATTTGAATCAAATTTCATCATTGTATGTGCCTTATCACTTTAGATTCCATCAGTCTCCAATGTTATTCAAAGAACAAAACTTGTTTTTGTGAGATTTCACAATGACTGATTCTAAGTTGCAATATATCTTGACTTTTGAGTATATGAGATGAATTACTCCTACCAATTTACTCCTACAATACCAGTTTACACAATAGACGAACTGATATAAACAAAAAGTGAAGTTAACATTGTTAGTCAAAAAGTTCAAAGCCTAAATAACACGTCTTTAGTACAAAATTAGGCAGAGACAAGAGAAGAACAAAGCCTAAATAACAGTAACATGTCTTTAGTACAAAATTAGGCAGAAACAAAAGATCATTTTAGTGACTACAAGCTAGGCTACTCCCAAAGCTTTGTTAATCATCTATGAGATTAATCTTCCAAATAATGATTAAAGTTTTTAAACTTTGTATTAATTAAATAAAATGTTTGGGTGTTTTAAGTAATAAATATGTTTGTTTTTTTATGTTTTAAATTTAAATGTTATTTTTAATTTTAAAAAAATGTTTTATAATTTACTTAATTATATTATTAAACTATTACAAAGAAACAGGTTCTACCAATAATCAACTCCTAACACCTTGTTTCTAAACTTCAACTCTTACATTATTTTAATAATAAAATCCCACTAACACACACCCACCCTATTTTACCATTGCGGATGCTCTTAGTGTTACTAAATTTTATTTTTACTCAAATCACATTTTCATTAGTGCTTAGTTAATTCAAACCAAGTGGTCGTATCCTGGTGGTAATAGGCTCACGGCTGTGAGTACTGCCACATGGTTTTCATTTAACCTGTGAAATTAGTTTTTGGGTCTGAAAATCTTTGGAAAGCTCACGATATTAAAAAAAAAAAAATCATATTCTCACTTTCTAGAGTTGGATTTTTTGAAAGAGAGAGAATATTAGTTATCTATATATACAGATAAGATTAAACTATAATTTGACGTCAAACGAATAAAACTTTAATAACTAGCTATTTCACCTTTTTGGGACAAGTGGACGTCTTCATTACCATCCAGTGAGCCATATATTTCTCCTAAACACATTATTATTAGTTTCCTAATTAGTGACGAAATCAAGACACCGTAACCGATAATCCTAACATAATCCCTCTTTAATTAATAAGAAGCATACAATTTCAAAAAACATACTATGTTTACAATATTATTTAACATTGTATTATTGAACAAGTTGTCATTCCTCTGTTTGGTCAACCATGGCCTTTGGGATACTCAGAAGGATTCCATACCCCATTATTTAATTCGATACTCTTCTTCTCCATGATTCAATCAATCCTTTAAAAAAAATAGAATCTGTATTTTTTTTCTTCCCTCGTCACCTGCTGGAGTATATATATATAGTTAGTAATAAATCATTAAGCTTGTCAATGTTACACATTAGGCCCTACAACATTATTATTTTATCTACTCCGTATTAAACAAAATAGTGTACCAACTCAAAAAAGGTCGCTTGGTTGATTTAACGTCACAGTTGCAAGTTTCGAATCTTAGTGCAAACCTTCTGGTGAAATTATGTAAAATCACATTAGATAATCGTTTTTTACAAATAAACAAAATTTTGTTCTTAAGATTAATTTAAGCAATTGATATCATCCATATGTGGATTTATATTAAATATGAAACATTGTTAAAATCAAAAACCTTTTAATAAAATTAAAATTTTGGATATACATGTAGTTTAGTAATTTTTTTTGTTGTTCTGAATATCTTATTTGAATTCAAACTATTTTTTAAAGAGTTTTTTTTTCTCTATCCTGGTAACTTTTAAAATGGTTTAGATGGGCGGTCAAAAAAAAAAAAAAAAACTGGTTGACATGCACTATCATCAATTTTCTCTCGAAAATACTATAAATGATTTCACGCTTATTGTAAAGACTTTTTTCTCCGATAGCTTATCAAAAGATTATTAGTTACTGAATTATACGTTTGTTATAAATTGTAAATTTCATTTTAAATATGTAAATCAAAATTAGAATTGAAGCAAAAGGTTATTTGTGTTCGTGCTAACTGCTCAAATCAATATAGATGCATCCTCTTGAAATGACCGAGTCAACGCTGATGGAGAATCTCGCGTGGTCCTACCAACTGTCACGTGCCAAAAATCTGGGCCCTGAGATTAATATACCTATAAGCAAAGCCAGCTCCGCCCAAAGTATTTGATCCATCCATTTTCTTCTTTTTTTTTTTTCCATTTTTGAATATAGGGTTATTTTATGAAGTATTAATTAATTAATTTATTTTTCTCTTTTTTTTTTATATTTCTTTTCAGTATTTATTAATTTAATTCAATACTATAAGATAACAAATTTAGGTTCACCACTCGTTCTCCTTTCCTTTTTGGATGGGACTCCTCGTTGTCACCTTTTTCATTCGCTCTTCCGCGATCTTTGGATGTGTACAAGAGAATCGATTGTTGGGGATATTATCGTAAATAGAACAATATGAAACTAAAAACGAAAAAAGTGTTTTTGTTGATGGGTTTGAAATCTCATCGATCTGCATATCAATAATTCGGAAAGAGATGGATCATGCCATGATACAATAAATTTATGATTTTGAAAATTGAATCAATAATTATTTTTTATTTTTTTAAACTGATTTTAATGTTTGTTTTAGTATTATTTGCAACATATAATTTCTTGCTTTTCATGAAATTTTACATTTTTAAATTGGAACTAAATACATAGACTTTTTTTTTTTTTTTTTTTTGGTAAAACATAGACTTTGAGACCTATCAATAAACTTAGTTTCTCTTACAAATTATTGGATGAGTTAATTATTTTATTTTGGTGTTGGTTTTTATATAATGAAAATGAGTCCTTCTCCATTTCTCTTCTTCTTTATGCTCCGATTTTCTCAAGAGAGAAAGAGAACCATTGAAGTTGCAAGTCTTCGAATTATATATATAGTTCATGAAAGTCCTGTGACTATACCCTTTATTTTATTTTATTTTAATATAACGTTAAATAAATGAAAAGTAAGATAATAATCATATTGCAGCCTGACTCATTTTAGTGGCGTCTAAGAAACATACATTTTGAGCCATTAAATTTCAAGATAGACTTTCCCATTAACACAAAAGAAGAAAGTTGGTACGTTAATGTAATCATACCAACTCTACAAATCTTTAGTTTCAATTTTGTTATAAATACCTAAATTGTTGACAAACAAAAAACAAATACCTAAAATTAACTTTTCTTGACTGCTATTTATATTTTTTGATTATATTTTTTGATTATATTTTTTCTATAATTTAATAGTTTCCTCAAAAGCTATTCAGTTAATAGTTTCCTCAAAAGCTATTCAGTAAAATTATAATATGAACTATGGAAAATATTGTTAAAAGTTCTTTGCATGTCATTTTTTATTGATATTTGGATTAGAACCGTCAATCTATGAAAAGTAATTAAACACGACTCTCGGTTTAAAATGAGTCATATAAAAACAAAATGATTTTTTTTTATGTTTTGAAAAAGTTAGCAAATACAAGAAAGTGAATTTTTTGTACTAGAAATCGAATGCAGGAAATTAGGCTCTCAATATACGATATGGTTCACTTGTAAACTCTACAACCAGTTTCTGTTTTTATATTATTTATAACATGAGATAACAATATTATAATTTATTAAAGAATAAAACAATAAATCTAATATCTAGGAAATGTAGTGTGGTTATATTTATGTACTATGGAACAACAGAATGAACATACAAGTAAAGTTCGATGAGCAAACAAAAAACAAAAAAAAATGAGAACGAACAAAAAAAGAGATTTACCTCGGCCATAATGCAAATGAACAATGATGAAACTGCGTTTGTGACGCCGCAATCAATTATTTTTTAGTTAGTTTCCAATTTTCCATAGATCAGACGTAATAACAAATTATTTTCCATGAAAATAAAACAATAATCGAACAACGTCTCTTTTTTTTTTTTTCTTTAACATATTTATTCTCCCTATCTTTCAAGAAATATAATGTAGAACATGACAATAGCTTATGATGGTGGGTAAATTGAGGCGCTTCATGCCATTGAGTCACTGACAAAATGACCAATGACTTTTAACTTAAAAGTTCAAACCCACAGTTCCAAATGTAGAGGAAGTGGTAAGATTTTAACTCTAGTCTCTCTCTCTCTCTCAATTTTCTCCTACAATAATATTAATTATTTTTATTAATTATTCTCTCCCCAATCAAACAACACTCATCAGAGTCACACATGTGTCACCTTTTTCTTCAATATTTTATTTTTATTTATAAAAAATGAATATAAGAAATGAAAACTTTTTTAACTTGGCAAGTTTCCAGTATAAATAGATGTATCAGTGAACACATTTAATACCACAAAAGAAACCAAGAGGTCCCAAACAAAACACCCTTTTCCACAAGAGCAAACCCCCCCCCCCCCCCAAAAAAAACTGCAAAAAAGATCCTAATCCATCTTCAAGATATGTCTCTTCCTGAAACTAAATCTGATGTCCTTCTTGATGCTTGGGACTTCCAAGGCCGCCCCGCCGATCGCTCAAAAACCGGCGGCTGGGCCAGTGCCGCCATGATTCTCTGTAAGTATAATCACATAATTAAAGTTCTAGAGAAAAATCCATCAACAACATATATTCTGATGAAGACAACTATTGAAACTTTTTATTGGCCATTTACTAAGTTATAAGTTTCTTGTGGGTATTGTTTTTATTTTCCATGTCTTCCTGATGTATCTAACGTTTTGATTAAAAAAAAAATTGTTTGAAGGTATTGAGGCCGTGGAGAGGCTGACGACCTTAGGTATCGGTGTTAATCTGGTGACGTATTTGACGGGAACTATGCATTTAGGCAATGCAACGGCGGCTAATACCGTTACCAATTTCCTCGGAACTTCTTTCATGCTCTGTCTCCTCGGTGGCTTCATCGCCGATACCTTTCTCGGCAGGTTTGTATATAAAAGTATATCTATATTTAATGAAACTCATTCAGCTTCTTTTTAAAATAATAATTTGAGTTCATTCATTTTGTTTTGTATAGGTACCTAACGATTGCTATATTCGCTGCAATCCAAGCCACGGTAAGGACCTTAGAAGTCCCTTTCTCCTTACCAAAACTTATAGCCAAGAAAATGAAGAAATTAAAATTAACTATTGACTAGTCTAATAATTAACAAATCGAAATAGTAAACAACATAAGTCTTACATAAGTCTTTATTTTTGTTTATAATTTTCGGAAAAATTAATATTCATGTTATGAACTATGATGATTATCAGGGTGTTTCGATCTTAACTCTATCAACAATCATACCGGGACTTCGACCACCAAGATGCAACCCAACGACGTCGTCTCATTGCGAACAAGCAACTGGAATACAACTGATGGTCTTATACTTAGCCTTATACCTCACCGCCCTAGGAACGGGAGGCGTGAAGGCAAGCGTCTCCGGTTTCGGGTCGGACCAATTCGATGAGACCGAACCAAAAGAACGGTCACAAATGACGTATTTCTTCAACCGTTTCTTCTTTTGTATCAACGTTGGCTCTCTTTTAGCCGTGACGGTCCTTGTCTACATACAAGACGATGTTGGACGCAAATGGGGCTATGGCATTTGTGCGTTTGCGATCGTGCTTGCACTCAGCGTTTTCTTGGCCGGCACAAACCGCTACCGTTTCAAGAAGTTGATCGGTAGCCCGATGACGCAGGTTGCTGCGGTTATAGTGGCGGCGTGGAGGAATAGGAAGCTCGAGCTGCCGGCGGATCCGTCGTATCTTTACGATGTTGACGATATTATTGCGGCGGAAGGTGCGATGAAGGGTAAACAAAAGCTGCCTCACACTAAACAATTCCGGTACGTTTCCTTTAACTAACTCATCATTTGTTTTCCAGTAAAATTTTAAATATTTTACTAAAATAAACAAAGCCTATACGTACGATATTCCCAAAACTTAGAATAATTTTAAGATTAAAAATTTGACAAATTTTCTATTTCATTTATAAGGGTTAATCTCAAATAATTGAGGTGTAGGTTCCCTTAATTGAATGTGATAGTATCAATAGACTTGAAAAATGTGAAATAAAAGTGGGGTTGTGCGGGTGAGAAATAACTCGAAAAGCTCGTGTCCTTTAATTATAATGGGACCACAAATATTTTCATTATATGCCTACTTGGCATTAGAAATCAATTTTGTTTCAACAGCCATTAGAAATTAATTAAAAGGGTTTGAATATATTTCTTTTGTCTTTTGTTATGGGGAAAATAAATTAGTTTCATAATATTATTACTCGACCATACAGCGAAACTGGTCCTGGATACGAATTTTACAGCTAAATACAACGTTTTTGGGGTTTTTTGTGTTCAAAGTCCCTACTTTGTCATTTATATTGTAGATTTTTTCCTTGGAACTATATATTATATGCATGTGTATGTTCGTTAGATAACACGTCAAGTTCGGCTCATATAGGTAGGAAACGAAAAGAAGTCTCTCAGAAAGAAAAAAGTAAAGTCAGATTATCAAATGAAAAAGTATATGCAAGTGGTATAAAAGTAAAATAACAAGTGGGATAAAATTCTCCATCTTTACTTTTTACCTATAAAATTATTTTACAAAATTTCACACCCTCTCGGGGATTATTTGGTTTTTACACAATGAGTAGCTCCATAATCGTGACAAATTAAATATATCAATTTGTTATATTTTATCATTATATTATTATTATTATCAACCGATTCTGTTGCTTTAAAACTAAAAAAAATACACATCACTGACAGAAATATATATATTCACCTGACTCGTGAGTTTTTTTTCCCTTAAGTACAGTATCTTTCTTTTTGCAAACCTTAAGTACAGTATCTTTTTATCCATCAATCCCTATGCATGCACACGAAGAAACAGAAGAATCCAAAGGAATCAAAATACTTTTTTTATTCCACATAATTTATTAAAAATCTGTTTAGCATCTCTAGATATTTGAATTTCTCCCTTTTTCGGAAATAAAATTAATAAAGAAGAAGAGACGAGAAGTTAGGGAGACAGTTGTTTTGTCTTGTAGTGAAACGATCACGTTTCGTGTCGTAGAACCTCCACTACTTTACACCTTCACCGGGACAGACCCAAAGTTAAGCCATAAGAACCACCCTAGCGTCGGTACACGGCACGTGCTTTGCGTGCTCTTAATTTGCTTCATTTGATTTTGTCTTTTGTTTGGATCTTTCTAAGGTAGTTGAAAAACTATAGAAATATACTTTTACCTTTTTCCTTTTTTCGTTGGCAGCCTTTTGACCTTTTTCCTTATTTTCAGATTTTAACTTCTTTTTTTTCCTACACTTTATAAACAATTACGTATCCGCATATGCATATTTCTTGCTATGTGAGTGAAGGGTATATGAGCTCGAAAAGATTCCACGTAACTATATCTCCACAACATGGTGATTCATTGCTTTGGCTATATTCCACACAAGGATGTATTATTGATTATATATAATAATAATAATCTATGAAATTTCAATAAATAGGGACATTTCACGTATGTGTCTATTTCACAACAACAAGCCAACTCTTTCTAAATACACACACAAAATATCTTTTGTGACAAATCTAAGGCTTATCCTTGATCGAACAAAATATTTATCTTCATTTTACATCATTAACAATTATATTCTAACTAATCCTTATATCATTTTTATGCCACAGTTCATTGGATAAGGCAGCAATAAAGGACCAGGAAGCAGCACTGACTTCGAACGTATTCAACAAATGGACACTCTCAACGCTAACAGATGTTGAGGAAGTGAAACAAATCGTGCGGATGTTACCAATTTGGGCAACATGCATTCTCTTCTGGACCGTCCACGCTCAGTTGACGACATTATCAGTCGCACAATCCGAGACGATGGACCGTCACATCGGGAGCTTCGAGATCCCTCCAGCTGCGATGGCAGTCTTCTACGTCGGGGGCCTCCTCCTAACGACTGCCATCTATGATCGCGTCGCCATTCGCCTATGCAAAAAGTTATTCAACTACCCACAAGGTCTGAGACCGCTTCAACGGATCGGTTTGGGGCTTTTATTGGCATCCATGGCTATGGCTGTTGCTGCTTTAATAGAGATCAAACGTCTTAGAACCGCGCATGCCCACGGTCCAACAGTCAAAACGCTTCCTCTAGGGTTTTATCTACTCATCCCACAGTATCTTATTGTCGGTATCGGCGAGGCGTTAATCTACACGGGACAATTAGATTTCTTCTTGAGAGAATGTCCTAAAGGTATGAAAGGGATGAGTACAGGTCTATTGTTGAGCACATTGGCATTAGGGTTTTTCTTCAGCTCGGTTCTCGTGACCATCGTCGAAAAATTCACCGGGAAAGCTCATCCGTGGATTGCCGATGATCTTAACAAGGGCCGTCTTTACAATTTCTACTGGCTTGTGGCCGTACTTGTTGCCTTGAACTTCCTCATTTTCCTCTTTTTCTCCAAGTGGTACGTTTACAAGGAAAAAAGACTAGCTGAGGCCGGGATTGAGTTGGATGATGATGAGCCGAATATTCCCATGGGTCATTGATCATAATCATGATGATGAACACTGTGCATGTCTATGTTGATATGTTTGAATTTGATTTTGAGTTTTGTGGTATATTTTAATTTTATGATGATTTTCTCTCAATTACCTCTTGTTTCCGAGTCGACAAATAATGGACCGACCGATAAGGGATAAAAGTTAAAGTTTTCCCATCAGGTTCTGTATAAAAGCAGAAATTGTAAAAAAAAATCCTAAAATTTGACGCAATTAACGTCTTTTGTTATGATTTTCCATTTTAATTTTCTTTCATCAGTATAAAAAAACTTAAAATTTCAAGTTGTTTTTAATACTGACAATTTGATGCAATTAACTTTTCCTGTTCATTATTTTAAAATTATTCTCACTAGACAATTACAGCGTTCTTTTAATCTTGGTTAACAAAACAAAAGGTTATCTTTAATCCGAGAATTGAATTCATGACCGAGTTTTGAAAATTTACTGAATCAATTGTCTCTCGATGACTACTGGTTAAGTGATATGAATTATCAGGGAGCTGCATGATTGATAAGTCCAATACAATCTATAATTATTAAAATATGACAACGATCAATATGATTTATTATGATCCCTTTATCTTACACTTGTTACTTATATATTATATTTCAACTATGTAGCTGATTGGATAAAGAAACATCGGTGTCCCATATATATATATACTGTATATGGCCAGAATGTATTATGCGTATACGTAGTTACGATTTTTTTTTTTTTTTTTGGTAGAGGTAGTTACGAAATATTAATAATGATTATTACAATATTTTTGACAAAATATTAAAATGATTATTTCATCAGCATAAAAAAATGAATTTATCCATATGCAACAATGCAACATAGTATGATGAGTTAGCTGGTGTTAGATAATTTTGGATTAGAACGTCGATCGAATGGCAATAGTTTTGAAAAAGATTTTGGTTTAAGGAATTAAAATCCATTATTTTAAAAGAAAAACATTTTCATACAAGATCTGGATCTCCCCCTAACATCGCCTTCCCCTAAAATGATCAACAACGTCTTCTCTTTTCTTTCTTTTTTTTTTTCTTTCTCTATCTTCCTTTTTTCATCATTTTATTTTTGGGGTGTGAGAAACTAGACAAATAATTAGCCGTTATAGTTTTGATGAATTATTGTTGTTAAAAAAATAATTTTTTTTTGATGAATTATCATCGAATTGGTTTGATTTCCGGATAAAGATAAACCCCTCATGCATTTGTTCCAAAATTATAGAAGATGAGCTAAATATAGGGAGATTAGTTTGTTTTACACTTTGTTTAATATGGTTAAGTAGAGGTGTCAAGTTGGGTAAACCAAACCAAATCAACTCAAACCCACATTGATTTAGTATTTAATGGGTAGTGAGTCAACCCAACTCAATTAGTAAATGGTTTGAGTTAACCCATAACTCATTTAAATTATTGGGTTAATGGGTTAAATGAGTTGACCCACTTATTTTTTTTTTTTTTATAATTTACATAATAATCACAATTAATAATTAATAACTAATCTACTACTTGACAACAAAAAAAATAAAATTAATCTACTACAATGACTATCACCATCATCATCATCATCATCCTCATCATCATCATCATCATCATCATCATCATCATCATCATCACCATCACCATCATCATCATCATCATCATCATCATCATCATACATCATCACGATCTATTCATCACCATCCATCAACAAATACGTTTTTAGCGGGAAAATTTGTGAAAACGTATTTTTTGGCGAAAAAATTATGAAATCGTATTTTTGCCGGGAAAATTTGTGAAACCGTATTTTTGGCGGGAAAATTTGTGAAACCATATTTTCGGCGGGAAAATTTGTGAAACCGTGTTTTTTGGTGGGAAAATTTGTGAAACTGCATTTTTGGCGGGAAAATTTGTAAAACCGTTTTTTGGCGGGAAAATTAGTGAAACTGCGTTTTTGGCGGAAAAATTTGTGAAACCGCGTTTTTTGCAGGAAAATTTGTGAAACGTATTTTTTGGCGGAAAAATTTGTGAAAACGCATTTTTGGCGGGAAAATTTGTGAAAACGCGTTTTTGGCGGGAAAATTTGTGAAACCGTATTTTTTGGCGGGGAAATTTGTGAAACTGTTTTTTGGCGGGAAAATTTGTGAAGCCGCGTTTTTTGGCGGGAAAATTTGTGAAACCTATTTTTTGGCGGGAAAATTTGTGAAAACGCGTTTTTGGCGGGAAAAAATTGTGAAACCGCGTTTTGGCGGGAAAATTTTATGAAACCGCGTTTTTGGCGGGAAAAATTTAAGAAACCGTGTTTTTGGCGGGAAAATTGGTGAAACTGTATTTTTGGCGGGAAAATTTGTGAAACCGTGTTTTTGGCGGGAAAAGTTTGTGAAAACGTATTTTTGGCGGGAAAATTTGTGAAACCGCGTTTTTGGCGGGAAAAATTTGTGAAAACGTATTTTTGGCGGGAAAATTTGTGAAACCGCGTTTTTGGCGGGAAAAATTTGTGAAAACGTATTTTTGGCGGGAAAATTTGTGAAACCGCGTTTTGGTGGGAAAAATTTGTGAAAACGTATTTTTGGCGGGGAAAAATTTGTGAAAACGTATTTTTGGCCGGAAAATTTGTGAAACCGTATTTTTTGGCGGGAAAATTATGATATGATGATGATGATGATATAATAATGATGATAATATGAAAATAATGATGATGATGATAATTATATAATAATAATAGTGATATAATATATTATACTTGATGAGTTAATAGTTAACTCATAAACCATTACAACCCAACCCATATGACCCATCAACCCATTGAACCATTAACTCATTTGAACCATGAACTCATTATGACCCATTTATTAAAACCATTAAGCTAATGAGTTGGTTTGGTTTGAATTGACCCATAAAGTTTGACCCATTTTGATACCCCAGCTTACGATAAAATAGTAAGGAATGTTCTGTGCACGTTTCTTTGTCTAAACTGTTGTCTCCCAATTCTTATCTAGTTTTCAGATACAAAATAATAATTTCTCAAATATCCCCAACCCCAATCATGTATATTTAAAATCTGAGTTTGGACACATATATATAATCACTCCTGGCATGGTACTATAGATCAATTTAATACATTCCTGCACATGGACGTTAAACAAATCCATCGATTTATGAGCTAAAAAAAATCATAATAATCGAACGATATGCTTGTGATTTCTTTCAACAATATTAATCCGTTATATCGGTTTGGAGCTGGAAAAGAGTGTCATGAGAGGTATCTGAATTCGTAATCTAGCTTTATCCTTCTTTATTTCATTTTATAATGTTTAGTTAGGTAACAGTTTATATGCAAATATCATAAATTACTTCTTTTTTTTTTTCATTCTGAATATACCTAGTTTAGGATAGGAGATTTTTTCTTCCCTATAAATTTTCTTGATAATCTTAGATAAAAATTTTTTTCTCTTCTTTCCCATGCGTCATATCATCGTATATATTTCCACAATATTGGTTGGACCCAAATACACATTAAAAAAAAAAATCAATTGCCTCAAATATAAGATATAATTGGCATATATTCCATTATACTCGCGACCATCTTAAAGAACAGAATAAGAAATATCTTTAGAAATTGTATTATAATAACATATGAATAGGATTTACTGTAATGATTGGCGAAGAGCAATAATGGTGAAGTGAGACTTTTTGGATCTGGAAACTACATGAGCCAATCACCAACGAGTAATCATGAACTTTTGGTCTAAAGAACACTACTAGTTTAGTTTGTAATGTGTCTTATTTTGACTTAGAAAAGACACGAACGGGGGAGAATTAACTTTTTCTTTTTAACAGGTTATCTTTTCAGTGTTTGTCTCTTTGTGGTTGTCTAAGAGCATGGGCAATGGTAAAATAGGTGGAATGGGTGTGTAATATTTTTTTATTATTAAAATTTAATAAGAAAGAGAAAAGAGAGAGAAGGAAAGAGAGAGATATTAAAATAATCTATTGCAACCGGTTGTAAACCTACAACCCTTCTCTCCTGTTTTTTACACTGTTCAATTACTTTTTAATTTTTTATTCCTTACAACCCATTAAAATTTTCTCCATTGTGTAAGGTCTAAAGACCACACTTTTTTAACTCTGACATTCAGTCACCCGCATTAAAGTTATTTTGCTAAAGTTTATTTTATTGAATATACTATTTCGAAATATATTATATGATATTTTACTCATAAATATATTAATATTTAACTGGGTAAAATTAATAGATAATTATAATAATAGTAAATCACACAGAAATAAAAATAATAATAATTAAACATCTACAAAAAAAATATAATACAAAAAATTATGTACAACTCCTGTGACTTAAATAAAGACAGTATAAAATGTTTATTTGAATTATGTATTATGCATAATATATCTCGCTCTAAATAATTGGACGCTTAATTACATAGACTTGGTATTTTAGAGGTAAAATAAAATAGTATAATAAAGATTAATTAAAATTAGAAGAACAATATTATATTAATTTAGTTTACTTTTCAATTGTTTTATAGAATCTTTTTTTTTTTTTTTTTTGGTCAAGTTGTTTTATATAATCTATGTTAGTGAATTATCATTATGGAATTATTAGAGCATCTTTATGGGCGCATCCCCTCTGTTGCTTGTTAAAAATATTTTAATAGTTTAAGAGTAAAGAAGAGAGAGAAGAGAAAGAAGAGAGAGAAGAAAAAGTGAGAGAGAGAAAAAAGAATAAAGCAGAAAAAAATGCAGTGTCCACTCACAGCGTGCCACGTCATCCCGCATCCGACCCAAAACGCATCTGAAATAAGACCCGAGTTCCATCTCTTTTTACACTGTTCACATTAAAATCTCTTATTTTATTACTTTGGGATGTTTGGGGTTACACCCTTGTAGATGCTCTTACATCTTTGTATAATTGTATACCAAGAACTTTTATTCACATGCCCATATTGATTAGGTTTAGAGAGGAAAAAAAACATTGTTGACATAAAAGAGAAAAAAAGCAAGGAAAAAAAATATAAGGTAATTGGGTTTCTAACTCATTGGAGACTGGGGCTTAGCCCATAAATGTAGTCCGACTGTCCGAGGTATATATAACATATAAGCCTATTAGAATTTTTATCATCTATTGTTGAGTATTGGTCTCGAGTTTGGGGTAGACAATAGTCCATTCCATGACTCAAAACATGTACAGTACATGAACATGAAACATACATAACCTTGTAGACAACTCTAAAGCCGAAGTGGTAGAATCAACAAGGTCGGCTGGAAAACTTTTCTAACTTGGAAAATTCAAAACGGAACTAATCCACATGGAGTTGAAGATTGCATTTAAAAGTTAACTGTGACGATCTATAATGACAATATGAAAATGTAGTGATAAGTAACAAAATGAGAGAGAATGAGAAACTGAATGTCATCAACTCACTAGTTTTTTTCCTCTTATCATAATCAATGTCATAAGTTAAAACAAATAAATCGAAAGCACAGACTGTTACAAGATTACATGATGAAGCAATTGTATGAAAGAATCAGAAAACGGGAAGTTGTCGATATATCATTCGGTTTTTCGCCTTCTTTTACCAACGCACCTTTGTGGCGCTGAACGTTTGTTTCTCGGGTTCGCTCCGAATTTGACATCTTTCGTCTTTCCCTGCATTTTCTTGTACTCTCTTGATCTCAAAACAGCTTCCAAGATGTTAATGTCTTCACGGATCTCGTGTCTAGATAGCGATGTTAAGCTCGGGAGTATCTCCTTTTGGAAGTTCTTCATTCTCCTGCCTCTTCTCAGCTTGAGTCCAATTTCTTTGTTGTTATCTCTTGTGATGTTATTAAGCTCATCTAAAGCCATTGATGACACACAGAAGTCTTCTTCGGTGTTGTTTTCTCTTATTCCTAATGTGTGTCGCTCATATGAATCGCAGGAACATCCTGGTTCTGCTTTACCCATCTCAGGTTTATCTGGAAAGTCTTGATCTTGAGATGAGCTGTTGGTTCTTGACACAGGCTTTGATTGTAAGTCTTGATTTTGATATGAAATCTCCGATATGTGGACTAATGATTCAGCTGCCATTTGAATCACTTCAGACGAATCATCCTCCTCGTTACAACAATTATTCTCCTCCAGTAAGTCTTCTGTGACGGGAAACTCAAGCCGGGTACGGCAAGACGGCTCCAGTGCTCTTGGAGAAGAACTTCTTCTTGACTCGGTCCTCGAGTTGTTTTCAGTGGTGCAGCAAGAAGTATATGAAGCTGGAGATGCTGTGCCGTCTTTTTCATGGACATTTTGGCATTGAGGAGAGCAAAGCGGCGTAGGATCATCATCTACTCCACTCTTCTCGCAGCTCGTTTCTGTCTCTTCGATGTATGGACAGTTCAAATCTTGTAAGAAACAATAATGAGGTTCAGAAGCCGACTCATCAACCGGGGTGCTATTAAGATCCAGTAAACTAGGCTCCTTATTAGTCGTTTTATCCCTATCATCCTTAATGAGAGATTGATCCACCGCCTTCAGAATGTTTGAGCTGATCCGATCAGACAAGAATGACGGCTTTGTTTCAGGATTTCTCCCAGTAACATAGCTAACAAAAGCCTCATGCTCTGTTTTCTCTGTATGGGAGACCCATGTGGGAGGAGGTTCTTCAAGATCAATAACAATTCTTGGGTTTCTCTTGCCACTCCAATTAGTGACTGATGCTTCCTTCACCTTATTAGCTTCGAGCCCCGAATGATATCCCAACTCTACGGTATTCCGGGAACCACCAATACCGTATAATCTCCCAGAACCAAGTGTCTCATGAAAGTTGTTATAATCGTAGTGATCTGCAGGACGCCGAAGATCGATATCTTTCGTCAACAGCTTAGGGGAGTTTGTTCTCTTATATCCATCACCGGACATGGAACTCTCACTTTTCACCTGATACACCTGAAATGAAAAATCTTGTGATCAATCTATTCTACTGTTTTCTTAACAACAAACATCAAAAAGATCAAAACTTGAAAAAAAAAACTAGAATCTGAATAAGCTACAAACTTTACCTGTCTCCCAAATAGAGTGACCATACTGATTGGATTCTGCTTAGAAGTCTCTTTATATGATACAACATGTTTCTGTGACAACACTTCTTCTTTGGACAAACCGAAGAAATACATCGCGCCTTCGTCTGGTCTAACTCTTTAATTCAATGGTCCCGTCCCTATCAAATGCCAACAACGCAAACAAACAGGGGAATCTGAGATGATCAATAAGTTGAATCAAACTGTATAAAAGGATCAACATGAACATTCTCATATCACTTCATATATAAGAGTTTTTATAACTTAATGTTTGATCAAGAACAACATCAAAACCCATCAAAGTAAAATAACAACAGCAATGCTCATAACTGGACCAATTATGAAATGATCCATATTGATCTTAAAAAGGAATCAATATTATGTTCCGATGGTTTGATTCTAAAAACCTCTGCTAAACCCTCCTAATATAAAAGCCATTAGATGAAAATTAAACCTAATAATCCACACACATAAATCATGAAGCTTCTGATTATAACTTCACAGCATGCAAATAAAAGAATTCTATAATAGGAGATTCCATGAACGTTTTACAAGCTTTTTTCCAGAAAAAGAACCTTAGCATAAAAATATATATTCATTATTCACATTTTAGATAGATATGCAAAGTAAATAAATATTTTCCTAAATCCGAATTCAAGAGTAAGAGCTATAAACGGAAAAGGAAAAGCATCAACTTCATGACGAACAAAAAACATAGTACTTGGACTTTAAATAAAAACTATAAAAATAAGAATCTAAATTTCAATGAATTATTTTTACTTAAAATTAAAGAATTACCCAGAGAGAGAAAAAAATAAAGCTTGAAGCTCAGATTGACGAACACAGATCTGGGAGACGAGAGAACAGGAGAAACACAAATATCTCAACGAGATATGAGATCCATGGTCAGATTCCAATGGTTATTGTCCCCATCAATATACACACATATAACGTGTATCTGTAATTATCACATAAAATTTATAAAAATAAATATAAAAAATCGGATCATGAGGAGCGAGAAGAGAGAGGAGACTCTCTCAAATCTCAGAAAGAGAGAGAGAGAGAGAGGTAGAGAGAGAAAAGCGGGCTTAGTGGTTAGTGTGCAACATCAGCTATCTTTTTCTGAGATTTATATTAACTTTATAAGCACCAAAAAAAAAAAGAAGTTATTATTATTGACAAAGATTTTAGGTGTGTTTAGGATTCCTCACTTTTTTCCTTTTTTTCTAATTATGATCGAATGGGGTTGTTTAGTCATTTAGTGACAACTGACGATACTAGTCTTTTTTAAAAAGAGAGAGAGAGAGAGAATTAAAAGATTAATAAATTGAAATAAAAAGTAGATTTAATAAATTGAAACAAAAAGAAAATGAGAAAAGAAAAAAAAAATAGAGTTTTTGTTGCAGCTGTCGTGTAGTGGAGATTTTGGTCAGATCTGTGTGGGTTGAGGAAAGAAGAGGACCAAACATAGTGTTGGGACAGTATAGGCTTTGTAGCCCAGTTTCCAGCTTTTTGCCATCTATAATTCTTAATTGCAATTCCCCCACAAAATTTATTGATATCTTTCTAAATTATTATATCTCGTACGATCTAAAACAATGTATTATTGTTTTTTTTTTCTTCTTCTTCTTTTAATTTGTAGTATAATGTTTAAACAATGTACTTTGCTAGTTATTAGATGGGTCCTTCTCGATTCTATCGTTTTAAGCGTTCGGAGTACGGGGATGGACCGATGGAATGAAGGAAAAAAAATATACTAGAAAAAAAAAAGAATTTTCATTCATGTAGAGAAATGAAAACATTACCGTCTTGGGTTTCGGAATTTTTTTCAAAGTATTACAAAAGTTGTACTTGTCTCTTGGTTTTCTACATCTTTTTCTCTTTAGTAATCCTCCTCTTGAATTGACCTAGGAAAATAGTATTGGATTCTTTTTTTCTTTTCTTAGTGCATATAAATAGGGCATTAACTTACTTTCACATCATTTGTGAACAATAGATGCAACACATCATTTTGATTTGGTAATTTAAGTTAAGATGTGATAGAATAACCTTAAATATTTATAGTCTTGTGGCTACAATAAATTCTGAAATTTGACTTGATTATATATATTTGTAAAATTATCAGTTTATTATCCGAATTTGAATACTGCTGATATCGTAATTTTGAAATCTTGATTAGAATTGTTGTTTCTCGAATTCGAGTATTTAAAATTTTAGGAGATCCGGTCTGTCTTTTATCCTTAATCCAAAGAAATAGACAGTTTAGATATTGAGTTGGAAATAGATTAGATACTCAGTCAGAAAAATAAATAAAACTACAATATTTTTTTCTATATTTCCCTCTATTTTAAAAGGACAAATTTTCTTATCTTTGACTTGGAGAAAAATCAAAGTAGAGATTAGAGAAAGATAGCGTATCATTTTCTTACGCGTGTCAGAAAGAGGTTGCACCATCCCCATTGGCTGTAACAAGAATTACGTAGTGAAATTTGGAAAGCTTGGATTATTGGATATGGTCCATTACTCCATTCTAAGAACATCTATAAGTACCGTACACGCTCTTCAAAGAAACTCATACTTACCATTCTCTGATACTCTGATACTATGGCACCACCGCCTAGCTCAATCAACTCACGCCACGTGGCTGTGATCGGAGCCGGAGCCGCCGGGCTCGTTGCGGCTCGAGAGCTTCGTCGTGAGGGTCATACCGTTACCGTCTTCGAGCGTCAGAAACAAGTAGGAGGACTTTGGGTTTACACTCCTAGCGTTGAGCCAGACTCACTGAGCATCGACCCAGATCGAACCATCGTCCACTCGAGCGTCTACCAATCCCTCCGTACCAATCTCCCACGAGAGTGTATGGGCTACAGCGATTTCCCGTTCGTATCCCGACCCAATGACGAGTCCAGAGACCCGAGACGGTACCCGAATCACAGGGAAGTCCAGATGTACCTTCAAGACTTCGCCAAAGAGTTCAATATCGACGAGATGATCCGATTCGAGACGGAGGTTTTGCGGGTGGAGCCGACGGCGGAGAACAGTCGTAAATGGAGAGTTCAATTTAAGAGCTCAAGAGATGTCTCCGGTGAAGATTACTTTGACGCAGTGGTCATTTGCAATGGCCACTTCACTGAGCCTCGTCTTGCTCATATTCCTGGTATGGTACTTTGCAGTTAAAAGTTGATTAGTTTCTGAAATGTGTAGAAATGTCCTAATGAGTTAACCCTTAGCTTTAAGCCTTTAAGAGTTAAATATCAAAAACAAATAAATAGAATCGTTGTTGAATGGTAAATCGCGTAACAATAAAATATATAATTTTGAAATGTATATGGTAGTCAAATCTTTATATGTTAAATTTGTGAGATGGTTCAAGAATAACATGTTCATTCTTCTTTTTCTTCACCCGTAAGTTGTAAATTTTTTTTTTTTTTTTTTTTTTTGCATCATGAACCTGATCATGAGCTAATAACTCATTTTGATATTTCAATGTGTGAGTGTTAGCGGGTTTTGTAATTTCTCTTGTTTCAGGAATAGACTCATGGCCAGGAAAGCAAATCCATAGTCACAATTATCGTGTTTCAGATCCATTCAAAGATCAGGTATTTACAAAAGTCACTTTGACTATTTAGTCTATTTGCCATTTCTTAAATTTTTTGTAATAGGATTAAGATCAACAGTGTTGTTATTCGAGATGTGTGGTAGGTGGTGATAGTGATTGGAAATCAATCCAGTGGAAGAGACATTAGCAAGGACATAGCAACCCTAGCGAAAGAAGTCCATATTGCATCTAAATCCTATGCATACAAAAAGGAAAATTCCAGTTATAGCAATCTACATATTCATCCGACGGTAATTAAGAAAAGAAAGAAAAACAAAAATCTGAGAAAATAGCAAAAACTCCATTTACTATATGCTTATACTTGATTCTTTTCCCACTTGATATGTTATAGATAGACCGCACATACGAGGATGGTTCTGTTGTTTTTCAAGACGGGAAAGTGGTATTTGCAGATGTCATAGTACATTGCACCGGTTATAAGTATAGCTTCCCATTTCTTGAAACTAACGGTTATGTTACCGTCGAAGATAACTGTGTTGGACCGTTATACAAGCATGTCTTCCCGCCCGCACTTGCCCCTGACCTCTCCTTTATTGGTTTACCTTCGATGGTTAGTAAATCTTTTATATATATATATATATATATATATATATATATGTAACCGATAAACGTATTAGTTATTTCTTTGATTTGAATTGATCTTGTACGTAATATTTGATAGTTACTGGACTCTTGGTTTGATCATTGTTCTTAATCCAGGCGATACAGTTCTTTATGTTTGAAATCCAAAGCAAGTGGGTCGCTGCGGCTTTATCGGGTCGGGTTAAGCTTCCTTCGGAGGACAAAATGATGGAAGATGTCACAACTTTTAATGCAAAGCTTAACTCTTTGAGTATCCCCAAGAGATTTACGCATTTTCTAACTGATCCCCAGTGGACTCCGATGTTTGAAAATCTTAAGCCGCATGAAGCAGTTTTGATCTCACAAAGTGAGTATTTCAATTGGGTGGCAAAACAGTGTGGTTGCTCGTCCATTGAACGTTGGAGAGAGGAACAATATAATATTGCCATCAGAAAAAATGCTGACACTTATCGTGATGAATGGGATGATGATGATCAACTTATCCAAGAAGCTTACCGGGATTTTGCTAAATTCAAACTGACCAACGTTTGTTCAACCTAGTGTCACCTAGTTCTGATGTACTACTACAAAGTTTGGCTACGAGACCAAGAGTTCAAATTTCTATGTTGGTGAAATGAATAAAGGTTAAAATCAGCTGTTAAAAAAAAAAAAAAATTTGGTTGGTAATCCATAAAAATAAAATTTGTTTCTTCGTTTGTTCAGATCTGGAAGATGATTGGTAGATAGCAAAGTCTGACTTTGATGACAGAGAAAAACTTTGGACCCAAGAACGCGTAGGCTCACGCGCGGGCCATTTTCTCTCTCGTTTTTAGATCTAGGGTTTCTTCAGCGCCGCCTCGTTTAGGGCGATCGCCGGCCCCGGCTCTTCGCCGGCGGTCGGGGATAGCCCTCCCCTTCTCTAAGAGCTTCATTGCAGGTCTTGGTCGTGCTCAGATTTGGTGGGAGTGGGTGAAGCTCTTGTCTCCGACACTGGAGATTCCTTCTCCTTGTGATGCATCGGAGGCACAGCGTCTCAGGCGGAGAGATCACTAACGGCAAGGTCACGGTTGAAGACGCCGCAGCACCACTGTGAAGATCTCGGCTCCGATGTCTGAAGCTGTCGTCGCCGGTGTGACGGAAGTCACAGAAGAAGGCTAGATCTCCGTGTTTAGTCCAGGAGTCGCGGCGAGGGTCAGGATTGAGCCACCACGACTTCGCCGTCTCAGCCTTTTGGGGATTCCACCGGACCGGATTGATGGGAGCTCGCCCGGGAAGATCGTGGGTCACCGGTGCTAGAAGAAGGTGGTTGGTTCCCAGTGGGTCGGGTCGCTCAGTCAGGATCCGGCTCCGGAGAGCCGGTTGTCGTCGGCTGTGCATGCAGGGAGATTCGCGGCGGGTTGGCCGTCCGTTTAATCGGACTCGGAGTCGGAAACCGGAAACTTCCGATCTCAGATCCGTGACGACGGTCCGGCTACAAAGCCGTTAATCTTGTTTCCGCCGGCATTAGTGCAGAAGCCGCCGCTTCCGGTCCATCGCCAAGTCCCGATACCATTCTTCTGGCGCCGGCATAGATTCCGGCCAGCCCATTTTGTAACCATCCAAATCTGTGTAATGGGCCCAAGGCCAGCCCATTAGGGTTTTCAATCAATATATATTTTACTAAAAAAAAAAAAAAAAAAAAAAAAAAAAGTCTGACTTTGATATATATTATTATATATTTTACTATTTTAAGAATATACACTTAAATAAGATCTCGATTTAGTCAATTACTGCTTAATTGTTGTTGCAACACGTTAATGTTTCACATTTTTCTGTTCTCTAGTCGTGTATATGTCCATGTGATTAATTTAACAACACTCGACTAGTTCAGTTGGGTAAGCCGAACCGATTAACCGGAATTGAAGACGCTTCTATATAAACCCAATTTTGAGCAAAGAAGCGTCACATAAAAAAAAATGGCACCCGCACGAAGCAAAATCAATTCACTCCACGTGGCAGTGATCGGAGCCGGAGCCGCCGGACTCGTAGCTGCACGAGAGCTACGCCGCGAGAATCACTCAGTCGTCGTCTTCGAACGCGACACACAAGTTGGAGGTCTTTGGGTATACACACCTCAAAGCGAACACGACCCACTTAGCCTCGATCCAAATCGAACCATAGTCCACTCAAGCGTCTACGATTCTCTCCGTACCAATCTCCCACGAGAATGCATGGGTTACAGAGACTTCCCTTTCGTGCCTCGACCTGAAGATGACAAATCTAGAGACCCGAGAAGGTACCCTAGTCATAGAGAAGTCCTCGCTTACCTTGAAGACTTCGCTAGAGAGTTCAAACTCGTGGAGATGGTTCGATTTAAGACTCAAGTGGTTCGTGTTGAGCCCCAAAATCATAAATGGAGGGTTCAATCCAAAAATAAAGATGGGATTTTTAGCGATGAGATCTTTGATGCTGTCGTTGTTTGTAATGGACATTATACAGAACCTCGAGTTGCTCATGTTCCTGGTACTTCAATTTCTTGGTTTTTCTTTTTTTCGATTCAGTGATTTTAAAGTCTATTCTTGTTTGATTGATGAAAAATTTGTTTGTTTTTAGGTATAGATTCATGGCCAGGGAAGCAGATTCATAGCCACAATTACCGTGTTCCTGATCAATTCAAAGACCAGGTTCTTGCAGATTATTGTTGGTGTTGAGTTTGAAATCTTTGAAACAATATATAGAGATTCATTAATCTTACATTGTTGATCTGAATCTATGTTAGGTAATAGTAGTGATAGGAAATTTTGCGAGTGGAGCCGATATCAGCAGGGATATAACAGGTGTGGCAAAAGAAGTCCATATTGCGTCTAGATCGAATCCATCTGAGACATACGCTAAACTTCCCGGGTCCAACAATCTATGGCTTCACTCTATGGTAAATAACAAAGAATCCAAAGGATAGATAGATAGATTGATTGATCAGAGAGCATTTTGATCATACTAGATGGGTCACTGATTCATTTTTTGCAGATAGAAAGCGCACGCGAAGATGGGTCGATTGTTTTTCAGAATGGTAAGGTTGTACAAGCTGATACCATTGTGCATTGCACCGGTTACAAATACCACTTCCCGTTTCTCAACACCAATGGCTACATTAGTGTCGAGGATAACTGTGTTGGACCGCTTTACAAACACGTGTTTCCTCCTGCGCTTGCTCCCGGGCTTTCCTTCATCGGTTTACCCTGGATGGTTAAGTCTCTCATTCAATCTACTTTCGTTTGGTTTTTCGGATTGTTCATCGTCTAATCAGATTTTGTTTTATATTTGAAATCAGACGCTGCAATTCTTTATGTTTGAGCTCCAAAGCAAGTGGGTGGCTGCAGTTTTATCCGGTCGGGTCACGCTTCCTTCGGAAGACAAAATGATGGAAGACGTTAACGCCTTCTATGCAATGCGTGATGCTAACGGGATTCCCAAGAGATACACTCATCGGCTTGGTGGGTCTCAGAGTGAATACCTCAATTGGATAGCCGAGCAAGTTGGTGCACCACCGGGTGAACAATGGAGATATCAGGAAATACATGGTGGCTATTACAGACTTGCCACACAATCAGACACTTTCCGTGATAAATGGGACGATGATCATCTCATTGTTGAGGCGTATGAGGATTTCTTGAGACAGAAGCTGATTAGTAGTCTTCCTTCTCATTTATTGGAATCAGGAAAATGATGAATTATTCCTTGAACTGTGTATTGCTGTACGTCTTGTGTTGTTCTTTGTTGTTGTGTTAAATAAAAGCCGTCTTGATAAACACTTTGATAATCTGAGATTAATTCTTAACCATTTTCATTGTCTTCTTTTTATCTTTGAATTTTGGAACAAAACAAGGTTTTATACAGATGGAATCAGCCCTAAGCATGATGTACATTTTCTTGTTGACGCCATCTCCTCAACTCACTCTCCACCACACTCTTTGCGGCTTCTGCAGATTCTGCTGACTTCTGAGCCAACTCCGTTGCGTGCTTCATCTCCTCTATCGCTTTCAGGTTCGCTCCTAATTTATTATCCGCTTCGGTTTTTCTTGCATTGATCTCTTCGAGCTCAGCTTCTATAGCTGCTAACTTCTTTTCGATTGCAGTCTCTGTTTCCCCTGCTCCTCGTTTCAAAGATTCAAACTCTTGTATCGTAATTTTTATCTTTGAACCAGATGATTCATCATGTTTCTTGCTCTCTTGCTTCTGAGATATCATCTTCATCTCTTCCCGGACTTTCTCTTCAGCCGATTTCGCCTCTTCAACTTCTCTTATAACAAGCTCTAGTCTCTTTTCAGCTTCCTCTGCAGTTATCATTGCAGCCTCTGTTTCTTTCTTCAGGCTCTCTATCTTTCTGTTCATATCTTCAGCTTCGTTTCTTGCTTCAATAGCTTCTGATTTCATTTGCTCCAGTTTCAAGCTCTCTTCCTTGAGAGCTTCCAACTTTTTTGTTTCCTCAATCTCTAATCTCTCTGCTTCTTTCTGCTGCAGCTCTTCGCGTTCTCTTCTCAAGTCTTCTAGTTCCATCCTCAGAGAATTCACCAAGCTTCGGAGAGAGCATTCATCATCAGCAGCTTCCTGTAGCCTCATTGTAGCCTCGTTAAGCTCGTTTGTAATGATTTTAACCGTGTTCATCTCAGATTCATGAGCTTTCTTCATCTCTTCCCGTAAAATCTCAATCTCTGAGGTTGTCTCTATCAGCTTGGTCTCAAGAGTTCTTGAGAGCTCAGGCTCATATTCTTTCCTCAAGACTAGCAGTTTCTTCTCTGCCTCCTCAACAGCAGTTCTGTAACATTCTCGTAAATCGTCTTTTTCCTTCACGATATTGGCGTGCTCCTGCAGATTCTGAGCCGCCGCTAGCTTGAGCTGATGAATCGCATCTTTCATATCCGAAATCTCTTTGGAAAGCTCGTTAACCTTTGCAGAGTTGAGTTGTAGTGCACGTTGGGCTTCTGCAGCCTGGTTTAAGGCCGTGGATTTGAAGTCCATAGCGGAATCGAAGCTCTGTCTGATTTTGTTGAGCTGCTGTTTTGCAGCATCGAGTTCGACGGTGGTGGAGAGATATTGTTCTCTAGCAACGTCAAGTTCGTGGTGGTGAGGAGGAGAGCCATGGGACTTATCATGCTCAAGCTGTTCTTCGCGCTGTTGCACTGTTTCTTTGGTATCAATAGCAGATTGCTTGGACTTGTTAACAGTCTCTAGTTTGTTGCTAAGTTCCTCCATTGTCTTCTTTGCCTTTGAGAGATCGGCAAGAGCACGAGATCTTGTGCTCTCAGCGTTGTCAAGCTTTTGCTTAATCTTGATGAATTCCTTGTGGACCAGCATTAGCTGTGTTTCTTTGTCGCAAACGCTCTGAAACATTACAAAACAGAGGGTTTAGCTTTGCATACAATACAATTCTGTTACCAAGACAAATCTTTAGGGACATGTAATCTTGTCATTTAACCAGCTATGACACAACCCGTTCTTGATCAGACTTTGATGATCCATGTAGTTGTTATTGGATTCATTACCTCAGAGGAAAGGCGAGACCTCCTTGGAGTACTTCTTTGCCTTGAGATTGCAACTTCTCCGAACAAGCTCACCGCAGCTTTCACCGATTGGAACGGTGCTCTCGTATCTATCTCTCCCACCTCCATCGTCCTCGGAGATTCAGGACCTTTTTGTACTCTAATGTTCACCATTATCGACTATCTTTTCTCTGCCCCTACCTACACAAACATTTTCAACAAATCATGAACCGAAGAATCACAGATGAAGAAATATCATAATCCTCACAAAATCGTCATGTTACAATGCCATTTGCATCTAATTCAATAAACTAACAACCACAGGAAGTACTTTTACATAGCAAAACCGTGAAGATTGATTGCATAGAATGAATAGCAAATTGCAAGAAATTAGATGGAATGAAAGGAGACATGTACGTACCTTTGAATTTCTCTTTCTTCGTGTTCTTTGTTTGCTTTTTTCTTATTGTCTTCTTCTTATATAATCTGTTTCTTCTCTACAATAACGGGACTTTTGATTGGTTATTAATCCTTTTTGTCTCTTCAATCTATTTATAGAAACTTAGTTGATGGCACGACACCTTTCCTTCTTCTGTCTCTGCACCCACGTCTCTCTGTCTCGACCTCCATTTTTATTTATTTTCTTAATGACTTTTAAAAAGCGCAAGTTTTTCATCTGATATAAGGACAAACAACTAATTAAGATAGACAAATTCTGGTTACCCAATAGAATAACATATTTTCTCTGATATATATGGCTACGTTAACCTTAGCCTTGTAGAGATTTGTTTTGTGGGGTAATAGTTTTATAAAACATTATTAGAGGGTAAAATGCAGAAATATTTCATAGTATAGGGTCTCTTTAATAATATTTTGTATATATGCAATACCACTGAATACTGATAGTTACTGTCCAGATAGTTTGACAATTGACTTGACACTATGACCAGTCCAATCACCTCACGTGCTCGTCACGTGGCCGTGATCGGAATCGGAGCTGCCGGACTCGTGGCGGCGCGAGAGCTACGTCGTGAAGGTCACACAGTAGTCGGTTTCGAGCGTGAGAAACAGGTTGGAGGACTCTGGGTGTACACCGATCGAGTCGAACCTGACTCACTTAGCGTTGACCCGGATCGAACCATCGTACACTCGAGCATCTACCAATCCCTCCGCACAAATCTCCCACGAGAGTGTATGGGTTACAGTGACTTTCCATTCGTGACCCGATCCGGAGACGGCGACCCGAGAAGGTACCCGGATCACAAGGAAGTCATGATGTACCTTCAAGATTTCGCCAAAGAGTTCGAGATCGAAGAGATGATCCGTTTCGATACAGAGGTCTTGCTTGTGGAGCCAGCGCCGGAGAATAACCGTAAATGGAGAGTTCAATTTAAGAGCTCAAGTGGTGTCTCCGGCGAAGATATCTTCGACGCGGTCGTCGTTTGCAATGGTCACTTCACTGAGCCTCGTCTTGCTCGCATTCCTGGTAAGTAATTTACTTAAGGTGTGATTAGTTTATAATTAATGGTTAATTAGTTTCTTAATTATCTCGGTTTTAGTCATTTAGGGATAGATTCATGGCGAGGAAAGCAGATGCATAGCCACAATTATCGAATTCCAGATCCATTCAAAGATCAGGAATTTGCAAAATGTATTATTTTCCTAACAATCTTAGCATTTTATACGCTTTAAGTATCTCTACATTGATTGTTGTTTGTTTGACATGTTTGTAGGTGGTGATAGTGGTAGGAAGTCAATCCAGTGGAAACGACATTAGTAAGGACATAGCAAGCATGGCAAAAGAAGTCCATATCTCCGTCTAAAGCGGTTGCATCCGATTCATTCGGCGGTTACGACAACCTACGGTATCATCCTACGGTATAAAAATGAAAAAAATAAAAAGACAACTGAGGATATAGAATATGATCAATTGATTCCTTACATTTCCCTTGATATGTTATAGATATACTGCGCCTGCGAGGATGGTTCTGTGGTATTCCGAAATGGGAAAGTGGTTTATGCCGATGTTATAGTTCATTGCACCGGTTACAAGTATCATTTCCCGTTTCTTAAAACCAATGGTTATGTGACTGTCGAGGATAACCGTGTTGGACCGCTCTACAAGCATGTTTTCCCACCCGCACTTGCGCCTGGGATCTCCTTTATCGGTTTACCTTTCATGGTTAGTGTTTCTACATGTTAGATAGAAATGGGAGTTAAGGGATTTAGAAAGTTTGGATAATCTTGGAATACCTTTCATGGTCAGTATTGATTGGTAGATAGATACGGAACTTATAAGAGTTTTGGAATGTTAGAATAATATTGAAAACCTTTTGTTTTTATGGATGCAGAAATTTAGGATCAAGTGTTTGTTCATAATGCAAAACTACTTAAAGCGGTAACATTATTGAATTACATGATAGTATAATGTCTGAAATCTTCTAATACTCAAATAAGGACTTTTCGAGTTTTTTATTGGGCTCATTACTTGGTTTGATTTTTAGTCTTATATATAATTCAGGGGCTTCAGTGCTTTATGTTTGAAATCCAAAGCAAGTGGGTCGCTTCAGTTCTGTCAGGTCGGGTTAAGCTTCCCCCAGAGGATAAGATGATAGAAGAGGCTATGGCTTTCTACGCGAAGCTTGAAGGTCTGGGGATTCCTAAGAGATACACACATTTTCTAACCGATCCTCGAGGGAATCCAATGCTCGGGACATTTAAACCGATTACTTCAAAGTTGTGATCTCTCAAAGCGATTACTTCAACTGGATCGCGGAACAATGTGGTTGCCCATCCATAGAACCTTGGAGAGAGCGATTGTACAATGTCGCCATCAAGAAACTTTTCTCTGGTGGTGAAAGTTATCGTGATCGATGGGACGATGATCAACTCATTGAAGAAGTGTACCGTGAATTCGCCATTTTGAAATCAAACCAAGATTTATCTTCTTAGTTGATTCATACCGGATGATGATTGAAATGTGACAGAGGGAATCATTTGCCATTTTGAAATTTGGAAGTTAATTGTTAAGTTGTTAACTTGAGTGCTGCTGGACACACGTAAATGAGAGAAACAAAAAACATTAATTTGTTTATCGATCGATTCAGACGGTTTTATCCAAAAGAATTATTACGGTTCTATTAATTGCTCATGTAAAAGTAAATACTAAATTAACACGTTTATTTGATTTTAGGTAAAACAATTCTATGTAGGCCTATCTAATGAGAATAATTTGGCCCCAAGTCCAATCTACCTAGCACGTGCATTTGTTCTTTGTCCTTGCTCTTCTTCTTTATGGTCAAACCCTGGTCAAATGGAGCTTGAAACGATTTCGTTGACTTTCTTTGACTATGTCAACATACCGGGTTGTCCATGAATATCCATCAATTTCGGATTCCACCAAATTGTTTCAAATTATTTATAGATCATGTTTAATTTTTTGGCAAAAATTCACCTATACGACGTTCATTATCAAGCAATAAAGCAAGCATGTATATTATCCTCTTTTAAATTTTCTTTAGTAACTTTGTTCAGTGGCTTCAATAATTCTTCTTTTGACTTTACAATGGATGATAATGTCTCGTCAAAAAGGGCTGCTTTTCAATATTTTCCAAACAATTCTAGATATTTTGGTTGGATCGTCGACCAGTGGCTCACCGTTGAACTGCCCAGTGAACATTGGAGAGAATAATTTCAAAAGAAAAAACAAAAAAACATTTGAGAGAACAAATATATTATATTCAAGAGATATTGCTCGCGATCCGACATTTTTAATGATTAGGGATGGACGAGAACTACTTCATTGCAGAAGTGTACGATCGAGGACTTCACCAAGTCAAAATTCTCATTTACTGGAGTTTGTATCTCTCTCGATAATTCTTGTCGTGTTTCTCGTACTGCATGCGTTCCAATTCTATAACTATTTAGGGAAAATATAATTATAATACGAGGGCTGCTTGCAAAGACTGCGCCCCCACTCTCTTGCTTTGGAATTTGGACCCTCCAACTGTAGTGTGATTACCGGGATCAACAATAGATTCGACTTTCGAAGAACATGGATGGACAATTATTTGCTGTCATAAAAAAAAAGGATGGGGACAATTATTTGCTGTCATAAAAAAAAAGGATGGACAATTATTTTATGTTTGTAGAAAAGTATTTGTCGATGTTAATTAGATAATCATTAAGTAGCCATATGGAAAATGATTACCTATGAAAAAACAAATTTCACAACCTACTTATGTGAAATTAATGTTTTACAGGGTATGATATCTACATACAATTTTTATTTTATTTTTACTTCATAACTATCTTTTTGGGTAATGGCTAGATGAGTCCAAAATATGGAATTCTTATTCTAATAAGATAAGTGCGTAAACTCATATTAACACGTAAGATGATAGAGAGACTTGAATTCTGAGATAAAACAGTTTGGTTTAAAAAAGCTATAAAAGAATATTCAATTGTTTTAGTATTATAATATTATAACAAAAATTTTGTGTATCACTTATTCATTTCTCAATCTTATAGGAGATCCAATACTTGATAACTCTTGAAACGACGATGACTTTGCTTTTGCTAGTAAATTGGGGAACGAGTTACATGATATCGACCTTATGGTTGATCAATGTAACATCCATAACCGAGGAAAGAAATGAAAACCAAAAAAATTAATATGAATAACAAAAGTTTACCAACAAGTAACAAACAGGGATCCATTATCCACATGACCTCATCCTCTTCCAAGCTACTATACAGTATATGCTAATTTGGAACCAGAGAAATTGTAGTCTTCACACAAACGTTGCTATTTCCGATCCCCTCACAGGCTCACATCATCGGCCGCAAATTTTTCACTTTAATCCGACTTAGTTAAAACTTAGTTACCTAAACTCACATGTTAAAACTTTCATTTTGGTTTCCGACTCCGACTTAGTTACGAAAATTAAATATTTTAATATGTAGACGTACCAATTTATTTGATGTTGCATAAACTATTTAAAAAAGACATTAATATTGCAAATTAAGTAGTATAAATAAATTATTTGATATATGTGAAAGATATACAAAAGCATATAGTTTTTGATATAAAGGAAAGAATAGTGCCGTGTATAACTTATTAACTTAACATTCATACAAAATAAAATAAAAAATAGTGTTATGTACAATAATTCAACCTATATCTATCGTAAGCTAAATCATATTGGTTGATATAATCTATGGTTGTCAGTGTTTTGTCCAAAAAACGAAAGTGTCCATAAAGGAAGATAAAAGAGAGACGTCGTTTCCATTTTTTCAAACTACTTTGGCAATGGATTTGTTTACAACTTGATGGATATTTTCATATTTGGCGTCTTTCATTTTCAAAGAACAATGACGTAGTCGATTCATATTTGCCGTCTCCATATAGCTTTTACCAATTTTATAATATTTTTAGTCCAACCATAAAAGTAATATCTGTATATTTTATTTTCTTATATTTAATATTATTTTGATATAAAAACAAAATTTACAGAGCAATCTTACTTTTATCTACACACTTCTTTTTTTGGATACAATTTTATTTTTAGACTTTCTAAATCAAAAGCTGAATATTTTCTTTTGTGTGTAAAAGAAAGCTCTTTTTTGTGATTTCGAAATATATAAGTTAATAATGCCTAGTATCTATAGGCTGAATTTTTATTCTTTTTTTTTGGCTAAGTATCTATAATCTATATTTCACAAATTAATTCGGATAACTATTTTACTTTTCACATACATTTATATATTTATCCTATAGTGGAAAATATGTTTATCAACTATATTGTTTTCACACCAGCTTAAGTTATTAATTTTTATTTTGTTTTTTACCAAAGACCACATACATCTCTATTCTGGATTTATATATATGATGTCAAACATAATTTCTAGTTATCCACTTATAGCCATATTTATAAGTGTAGAATTTTTATATTAATAAATCATTTGATAAATGTCCTACCTTTCTTCACTAAACATATGTTACGAAAGAGAACTAACCGATATGTTTACCCATTTAAATGTTCTTGCACTACCCCTTTAAGGAAAACAAATTGTTGCTGGCAAAAAAAAAAAAAAAGAAAGAGGAAAAGGAAAAGGAAAAAAAATTCTTACCACCCAGATCTGAAAATAGTTAGATCCTTTAAATCATTGGTAGGAAAACTATATATGTAAACGATTAGGAAAAGTTTGTAGAAAGAACTTGGGCTATTTTTAGAAAGACAAAATTAGTGATATTTAGGGATATTGTTCATAATAGTCAGGTGCATTGTCGAAATATTTTCTTTTTTATATATAAGGCATTTTCCTAGTATGAAAATTATATCGGTGCATGCAATGATACTGGTTAATATGATGTGGGTAGTGACTAGTGGTAAGAATATGTTATGATGCATATATTGATATATATCCACGTATGATATCTACTAGAATATATTTAATCCTACACATACTATAACAGAAAAAGTTTATTTTTTGGTATGACATTTTGAACAGTACACATGATCCTGGACACTGTTGGGTGGTAGATACATTGGGCTGCACTTCAAAAGAGGTAACCAATCTTCTTCAAAAATTATAATGATACATATAAAGGAAAGTTAAATACAATGAATCTTTAAAGCTTAATTAATAATAATTTTTTAAAACAAGTATTGTGGAAGCACATGTACTTTTGATCAAATGATTTAAAGCTTTTTATATTATGTACGTAAAAGAGAATCCCATTACAAATATTTATTAGAAACTTCAGATTTTATAGACAGATTTAATTCAAATTATTGTAGAATAAATGATAAATTATGTTTTTATAGAAACTACAAAACTTACAATCCGTTTTAGAGTGATACAAAATTCATAAAATTCTATATTTATTATCTGATTAAAGAACATCTAAACATGGCTGAAGCCCGAAGGTATGCTACCTACTTAATTGAAATAGTCTCACGAGATCATGTAAGAATTGTCTACACTGAAGTGACACGTCATCATTAGAGTCATCTTTTTCCTCGTATATAATGCACATCGTTATAATCGAAAGGGTAACACCATCACCTTTCTCTCTTCGTTAACATTACAATATTTTCGTCTTCATTAGATATCAATACTTCAGTATAACCTATTATGGCATCGAGTCATTCTGATCCAACCACCTCTCGCCACGTGGCAGTAATCGGAGCCGGAGCCGCGGGGCTCGTGGCTGCTCGTGAGCTACGTCGTGAAGGCCACTCAGTAGTTGTCCTAGAGCGAGGGAACCAAATCGGAGGCGTGTGGGCTTACACCTCTCAAGTCGAACCTGACCCGCTTAGCCTCGACCCGACCCGCCCCGTCGTCCACTCGAGCGTCTACAGATCACTACGCACCAACATCCCTCGTGAATGCATGGGTTTCACTGACTTCCCTTTCGCGAGCCGACCAGTACACGACGGTTCGAGGGATCCGAGAAGACATCCGGGTCATAGTGAGGTTTTTGCTTATCTGCGAGACTTTGCTAAAGAATTCGATATCGAGGAGATGATAAGGTTCGAAACGGAGGTTGTTAAGGCGGAGCAGGCGACGGCGGAGGAAGAGAGAGGGAAGTGGAGGGTTGAGTCGAGAAACTCCGATGGTGTTGCCGACGAGATATACGACGCCGTCGTGGTTTGTAACGGACACTATACAGAGCCTCGTCATGCTCTTATCACTGGTAAATAAACAAAGCGTTACTCGTACGTGTCCTAAGTTGTATATTTATTTGTTCAATTTAAGAAGAATTTGATCAGTAATTATTGGTTCAAAAATATTTTACACAAAGAAAATTCTTTTTTTTTTGTAAGGTACACAAAGAAAATTCTTTTAAAGTGATAATATATCACTTAACTTATTATCAAAAAAATTAATTCAATTAAAAAATCAGAAATTTTTCCTTAGGGAAAATTGATAAATTTTTTTTTTTTTTTTTTTGCAGGCATAGATTCGTGGCCAGGCAAGCAAATTCACAGCCACAATTACCGTGTTCCTGATCCATTCAAAGATCAGGTACTTGCCAGAAGAATCTCATCAGTATATTGAATCCTATGATCTAATATCAACGTTTCTCTTTCATTTTTTAACTCTTGGATCGTTTCCTTTTTGTTAGGTGGTGATAGTGATTGGAAGCTCAGCTAGTGGAGTTGATATAAGCAGAGATATAGCAAAGGTAGCGAAAGAAGTACATGTCTCGTCTAGATCGACTTCTCCAGAGACCTACGAGAAGCTTCCTAGTTACGACAATCTATGGCTTCACCCAACGGTACTAACTAAATCTGCAGCCAAAGATTGATGCTAATTAATTGTTTTGATGATTGAGTTAGTCCATAAGACCATTAAATGATTCCTCGATACGTCTATTGTAGATTGAAACTGCCCACGAAGACGGTTCAGTGGTTTTCAAAAACGGAAAGACGGTTTACGCAGATACCATCATGCATTGTACTGGGTAATACACTTTGCTCAATTCTTTTAACGACCTTAAACACTAAAACACAAAACATATAGAACATATATATGATGATTGTATTCTGAAAACGTTTTCATTAACCTTCTTATATATGCTTGTTTTTATCTTCATCAGGTACAAGTATTACTTCCCGTTTCTTGACACGAAAGGTGAAGTGACCGTCGACGATAATCGTGTTGGACCGTTGTATAAGCATGTATTTCCTCCGGCTCTTGCCCCAGGCCTTTCTTTCATCGGTTTACCATGGCAGGTTAATAATCTTATATTTCAAACTTGCACTTGTGAATATAATTGTTGCTTTTGCTTATGATCTCTCATTGTTTGGTTTAACTTGGTTTCTTAGATCACTCCATTTCCGATGTTTGAGCTTCAAAGCAAGTGGGTCGCAGCAGTTTTGTCAGGCCGAGTATCTCTCCCATCCCAAGAGGAGATGATGGAAGACACTAAGGCATTCTATGATAAGCTCGAAGCCTCGGGTATTCCCAAAAGATATACACATTTGATGCCTGATGATTCTCAGGTACGTATATTTCATATAACACTACCTTCCGCAACATGTTATCAAGATAAAAATGATTGAGACTAAACAATCGTTTGTTGAAACTACCGTGTCGCAGTTTGAATACGATAATTGGCTTGCGGATCAATGTGAGTATCCCCGGATAGAGAAATGGAGAGAACAAATGTTTTACATCGGTTTCAAGAGAATCTATGCAAACTCCGCTACATATAGGGATAATTGGGACGATGATCATCTCATCGTAGAAGCATACGATGATTTCGTCAAATTTATGTCAAGCTATCCAGAACTTTTGCCGATGGTCAAAACCTAAAACTGATAATTAACGTGGGAGCTTTGTTATGTAAAAGACGATGCGTGGGTATGTTTTGTAATTGTAAGTGTATCTTGTGGCTGCAATGTTTCCGGGATGTGAAAAAGTAGAGTAATAGTCTAATATGAATGTATGTGGAAATTAAATGTAAAACAATAATATTTGGAATGATTTTATAAATATGTAATAATGCGGTGAGCCTTTTTAGAAAGGAAAAAAGCAAATTTGCCATTGCATGATTGTGCACTCATCACCAATGACATCAGTTAGCACTTGTGAGACTTGTAGCTTTATGAGTACGACTGACTTGTTTGCTGTGTTAGACGGACCCACTAAATCTAATTCTTTTTTTGTTTGTTTGTTAAAGTACCCACTAAATCTAATTTGTGACCATATATATGTG
Source organism: Erysimum cheiranthoides (assembly GCA_011420285.2). Taxonomy (NCBI): domain Eukaryota; kingdom Viridiplantae; phylum Streptophyta; class Magnoliopsida; order Brassicales; family Brassicaceae; genus Erysimum; species Erysimum cheiranthoides. The sequence goes on along the minus strand of CM022176.2, from coordinate 21,434,726 downwards.
TTTTAACTTTTAATATTATTATCTCCAACTTGAAATAAAATTTGCATTAGATATATAGTAACATACAATGACGCATAACCTTGAGTGGAAATATAATTACTGAAAAAGATAAAGTGGTCCAAGGTTTCTTTTTCTTTGGCAGCAAAACTTCATTTTATATCATAGATCAAGATTTTTAAAAGTAATTAGTACAATGTTTTATTTCCATTTAGCTTGAAGAAAATCCCATAAATATTCATGTTGCTGTACAATTTTATTAGAAGAAATCTTCAAGATTCTCAATTTTTTGGGCGATCCTTTTGTTAAATGAATCCATTTCTTGTAAAAAAGTGTATAAGTTGCTTGTGAGTTACTAAGTCCATTAGCTGAAGATCATGACTGCATTTTCTAGGCTAAACGAGGAACTCTTCTCTAGATACGTTTTGAAATAGAGCAAGCTAATTCAAAGACAGAGGAACTTTTTTCTTCAAACACAAACTGACACTACTGCTTTGTGATGATGGCCTTGTAATGGCTACAACAAAGCTCTTCATTTCAACTTTTCAACTTGTAAGCGATATAAAGACAATCGGCTAACTCATTTATACATCACATTCACTCTTATCCCAAATTCGTTAGATTTTGTCATCCGAATTTCATCTGGCACGTTGCATCACTGATAGATTTCACTAATTCGACCTGAGAGATCCCAATATTGAACATCTCTCCCTCTCTTTCTTCAATCTCTGTCTCCTTCTTGTTAGGACACCTGTTCTCTCTTATGGCGAATGCATCTGGTTCTTCAGTCAATGAGCGTTTCTAGGTCTGAATTGCGTCGGCTTCGCCGGAGGTAAAGTTTCTCTGTCTTTTAGTCAATACACTGACATCTTAGGATTGTATAAAAGTTTGCGTTTTTACACTACACGTTGACTCATACATTGACAAGTCTTAGATATTTTCTACATTTACATATACTTTTCAATTCCGAAGGTAAAGATCCTATCAATTCCTCCTTTTCCTGCCCTGTGAATCTTTCTTCTCTCTTTTCCTTGATTGTGCAGAGATGGGAGGTTGTGTCTCTGTCTCGTTGCCATGTGATCAAGTGGTTAATCAGTTCTCTCAGTGGTTATGTGTCAGAGGGAGTTATATTCACAATCTCTCTGAGAATCTGGCTTCTCTGCAGATATCCATGGGAGTGCTCAAGGCAAAGAGAGATGATGTGATAAGAAGGGTGGAAAGAGAAGAGTTTACAGGGCGTCAACAAAGGCTTTCCCAAGTTCAGGTATGGCTTACCAGTGTCATAATCATTCAAAACCAGTTTGATGATCTGCTTAGTACTAATGAGGTTGAGCTTCAAAGTCTGTGTCTTTGTGGTTTCTGCTCCAAAGATTTAAAATTGAGCTATCGTTATGGGAAAAGGGTTGTCTTGATGTTGAGGGAGGTTGAGAGTCTCAGTTCTCAAGGATTATTTGATGTGGTGGCTGAGGCAACTCCGTTTGCTGAGGTGGATGAGATCCCAATACAACCCATAATTGTTGGTCAGGAAATGATGCTTGAAAAGGCATGGAACCGTCTCATGGAAGATGGATCCGGGATTTTGGGTCTGTACGGTATGGGGGGAGTAGGCAAAACAACACTACTCACCAAGATCAACAATAAGTTTTCTGAAATAGGTGACAGATTTGATGTTGTGATCTGGGTTGTTGTGTCTAGAAGTTCAACAGTCCGTAAGATTCAAAGAGATATAGCAGAAAAGGTAGGCCTTGGAGGGATGGAGTGGGGCGAGAAAAACGATAACCAGAGAGCCGTTGACATCCACAATGTCCTTAGGAGACGGAAATTTGTGTTATTGTTGGATGACATATGGGAGAAAGTGAATTTAAAAGCGGTTGGAGTCCCGTATCCAAGCAGAGATAACGGATGCAAGGTAGCATTCACTTCTCGTTCTCAAGATGTGTGTGGGCGCATGGGGGTTGACGATCCGATGGAAGTTAGCTGTCTACAACCCGACGAATCATGGGATTTGTTCCAAAGGACAGTTGGGAAAAACACATTGGGAAGTCACCCAGACATTCCCAGACTTGCAAGAAAAGTCGCTAGGAAATGCCGTGGACTACCATTAGCACTCAATGTTATCGGTGAAGCTATGGCATGCAAAAGAACAGTACATGAATGGTCTCATGCCATTGACGTTTTGACATCATCTGCCACAGAATTTTCAGGTATGGAAGATGAAATTCTTCCTGTTTTGAAGTATAGCTATGATAATCTAAATGGGGAGCTGATGAAATCATGCTTCCTCTATTGCTCTCTGTTTCCTGAAGATTATCATATTGATAAAGAGGGGTTGATAGACTACTGGATATGTGAGGGATTCATTAATGAAAAGGAAGGCAGAGAGAGGACACTAAACCAAGGTTATGAGATAATTGGTACCCTTGTCCGTGCATGTTTGTTGCTAGAGGAAGAACAGAGCAAATCAAATGTGAAAATGCATGATGTGGTTCGTGAGATGGCCCTATGGATATCGTCCGATCTTGGGAAGCAAAAGGAGAAATGTATTGTGCGAGCCGGTGTTGGGTTATGTGAAGTACCAAAAGTCAAGGATTGGAATACTGTGAGAAAGATGTCTTTGATGAATAATGAGATTGAAGAGATATTTGACAGTCACGAGTTTGCTGCACTTACAACTCTATTTCTCCAGAAGAACGAAATCGTAAAGATCTCGGCTGAGTTCTTTCGATGTATGCCTCATCTGGTCGTTTTAGATCTATCAGAGAATCACAGTCTTAGTGAATTACCAGAAGAAGTATCAGAGTTGGCCTCTTTGAGATATTTCAACTTGTCATATACGTGTATACATCAACTACCCGTTGGTTTATGGACATTGAAAAAGCTAATACATCTGAATCTGGAACACATGAGCAGACTTGGGAGTCTTTTAGGGATATCAAATTTGTGGAATTTGAGGACATTAGGACTACGAGATTCCACAGTGTTGCTCGATATGAGCTTAGTGAAAGAGCTGCAACTCTTAGAACATCTAGAAGTTGTAACCATAGATATATCATCAAGTTTGGTCGTGGAGCCATTGTTATACTCTCACAGGTTGGTGGAATGTATCAAAGAGGTAGATTTTAAGTACCTTGAGGAAGAACCAGTGAGAGTATTGACTTTGCCAACTATAGTTAATCTGCGTAGGCTTGGTATAAAAAGGTGTGGAATGAAGGAGGTAAAGATAGAGAAAACAACTTCATCATCATCATGGAACAAAAGTCCCACAAGTCCATGCTTTCTGAACCTCTCTAGAGTCTTTATAACTAAATGCCATGGTCTTAAGGATTTGACGTGGCTGTTGTTTGCTCCAAATCTTACTTTTCTTGAAGTTAGTTTCTCAAAGCAACTAGAGGATATAATTAGCAAAGAGAAAGCTGCGAGTGTTACGGATGATGAGCGAGCAGCTACGATAGTTCCTTTTAGGAAACTAGAAACGCTACACCTTTTTGATTTACGTGGGCTCAAGAGAATCTACTGGAATGCTCTGCCTTTTCCGTGTCTCAAAATCGTCCACATAGAAAAATGTGAAAATCTGAGAAAGCTTCCATTGAATTCTAAAAGTGGGGTCGCAGCACTCGCGGGTGAAGAACTTGTCATATATTATGGCGAGAGAGAATGGATAGAAAAGGTTGAATGGGAGGACGAAGCCTCTCAACTCCGTTTCTTACCTGCATCCAGGTGGCGCTGGAGATTAACACAGTGAAATTCATTTTCTTCTACAAACTTTTCTTGTCATGGTTTCAGCTTTTAGGACATTTGCTGGTTTGTACAAACTCTCCCTCGCTCCTCTTATCAGCCATAGACATTTCTTATTCTTTTTACACTCACTGTGTTCTTTTGGTTTTTAGTGTTCATTGAATCTGTACTATTCTCTCTCTGTTATTAATATGCCAGTCGTTTAAATGCTTCTATTAGAGATGCATTGAATTTCAATGGCTTATTGTTGTGAGATTTTCCTCCAAAGCAGAGTCTTTCATATTCTTTTGCATTGGGGACAAAGAAGTGTTTTGGTTCACTGTTCGTTCTGTTCCCCAACCAATCGTGATCAAGTTCACTAATATTGTGTTTGTTTCGACTTCATAAAACATTACACAGACCTTTGTTGGGTGGTTCTTAAGTTTCAATAATTAGACTAATTAAGTTTCAGTAATTAAAAGGACTTATCTTCTGACATATTTCGGATAAATTAAAAAAAGGCGGGACCCATCTTAATCGGAAGATATCAACGGCTGGATTTGTTCAGTGACTCTCAGATCAAACTACCCAAAAAAAAAATGCCACTCTCTTTGCAATCTCCGCCTTGTGCAACTCTCTCTGCTTCGATCCAAGTACTCTCCTCGTCTCTTTCTCTATCTTTGATTTACTTCTTTGAATTAAATGCATGTGTACATTGTTTTTATCTAATGGATGCGATCTTTGAACTTCGCAGAAGGGACGATGTAAGACCCTCGCCGCCGAACTCTCCTTTACTCCTCTTCCCGCCGTTAACTTCAGTCTCCGGCGATCGATTCCTCGGATTCGTGCTTCCGCTAGTTCTTCCTCCTCCCCATCGTCTTCGTCTCTCGAAGCTGGTAAAGTTATGTCCTTTAGATGATCGTGTATTCGTGTTTATTTATCATCATTCATCAATATGCTTTCATTTGATTTGGGTTTGTTTTTGTAATGTTTGGAATCACTTTTTAGGAAACTATGCTTGACAAAGTTGCTATTTTTAGTTTGAAAGTATGGTCCTTTATTAGCTTGGGGGCTTTGTATCCCATTTTGGTCTAAAATTGATTGCTTTAGTTCTTAGCTGGAAAGTGTTGATTTATGGTTGAAATTGAATTCTTGAAATGTGGAGAAGTGTAAGTAACAAAATGTGTCTTTGGTGTATAACTTTGTTCTTGGATGAGATCGGTTTCTTATAGTTCTCAGTTTTTTAATTTCTGGAATGCTTTTGGATGATCAATGAATTTGTTTGATAAAACTGTGTTTACCAGGTGAGAACAATGAGCTAGATGCTGTATCAGCTTTTAGTGAGATTGTTCCTGATACAGTCGTTTTCGATGACTTTGAGAGGTATGATATATCTCTCTCTACTTCATAAGACTTTACTTACTGGAATTTCATGAAATCCGAGTCATACATTCTGTGTAGCTTAAGATTGTACTGAGTTTTGTGTCTGAATTCGAGGATACAAGAAAGAAATTAGCCTAAGATCCCTAACATTCTTTCAACATAGACTAAAAATGCTTCTAACTTATAAGCTTTAGTTATTGAATTATTATTGAAATCCCATCTTTGGCTTGGAAATAGTATAACTTTTTGGTTGTCTAGTTTTGCTGGATTGATGCCTTTGCTGTATATGGCTGATCTGCAGGTTCCCCCCGACTGCAGCTACTGTTAGCTCTGCTCTACTTTTGGGCATCTGTGGTCTACCCGATACAATTTTCCGGGTAAGCATTTCAGGAGTTTCTATATATACATGATAATGTATGACATCATGTTTTGGACTTACTTAACTTTGACACTTTACATAATGATTAGAATGCTGTGGACATGGCTTTGGCGGATTTTTCTTGTGCAGGGCTTGAAACCACCGAATCTCGACTCTCTTGCTTTTTCAATAAGGTTGATCTTCTATGCACTTATCTGTTTTCCCTCTTCCAGATCTTTGCTGCTTACAGAGTTTGTTTGCCTTATTACTGATGAGAAAAGTGCAGGCTATGGTCAACGTAGGTGGCGATCTTGTAAAACTCGTTCCAGGTCGAGTTTCAACTGAAGTGGATGCACGTCTTGCTTATGACACAAACGGCATTATCCGCAAGGTAGTTACTAGACCATATATAATATAATTTGAGTATGCGTTTCCTGTATCTTCAAATCACTGAGATGTGATGTGATGATGTTGTTGATGTGTACAGGTTCATGATCTGCTGAGACTATACAATGAAATCGATGTACCACACGACCGGCTCCTATTCAAAATCCCTGCAACTTGGCAAGTAAGATTATTTTCAGAAAATAACAAAGCTTTCGCTTTTACTGGTCTCTCAGTATTGTGCTTATCGCCCTGATAGGGTATTGAAGCTGCAAGATTGTTGGAATCTGAGGGAATCCAAACACACATAACCTTCGTTTACAGGTACCATAAAACATACCTTCTGACTCTCTAATTTTAAAATTCTCCAACCATTTGATTTTTGTTCTTTATAATCTCTTTTTGCATTCATCATCAGCTTTGCTCAAGCTGCAGCAGCTGCTCAAGCCGGTGCTTCTGTCATTCAGATATTCGTCGGTCGCCTCAGGGTAACCATTCTTTTAACAGATGCTGAGTAATTTCAGTGTTATGCCAAAGTTAATATCTTAAAATCCTTAGGATTGGGCGCGTAATCATTCGGGAGATAGCGAGATTGAAGATGCTATCAAATCCGGGGAAGATCCTGGTTTGGCCTTGGTCAAAAGATCATACAACTACATTCACAAATATGGTTACAAGTCCAAGCTAATGGCTGCTGCTGTCCGAAACAAACAAGACTTGTTCAGTCTTCTCGGGTAAACTCAAATGGAACAAAACGCAGCTTTAACCATCAGCAGATTCTGATCCCATTCTAACTCTCAAAGTTATCCTCAATCTCAGGGTCGATTATGTCATTGCACCCTTAAAGGTTCTGCAATCTCTCAAAGACTCACCCGCCAATCCGGATGATGAAAAATACTCATTCGTTCGGAAGCTTACTCCTGAAACCGCAACACATTACAACTTCACCAACAAAGAGGTTAGTTCTGAACCTAACCAACACTCTATTACTTCTGGTTTAGCTAAATTGGTGTCTAACCCTGTTTGTTTGATTTTGGTTTAGCTGATCAAATGGGACCAACTAAGCTTGGCTTCAGCTATGGGTCCTGCATCAGTGGAGCTTTTATCAGCTGGTGTTGAAGGTTATGCGAACCAAGCGAAACGCGTTGAAGAGCTTTTCGGGAAGATTTGGCCACCTCCTAATGTCTAAAACAAAGCTTTTCTCTTCACCACTAAGGATGTGAGTCAATAAGAGAATTAAACTCCATGTTACTTAAACACTACCCTCTTCATCTTCTTTCTCCTTTTTTCCTTTTCATGTGTTGTTCATTATCGTTTCTTGTCTGAGACTTGGGTTACAAACAAGAGACTCTAGTTAAAGACTAAAACCGATCCTTCCTTGTCATGTTGTTTCGTCTGAAACTGCTTAGTTTTTTTCTTTACTGTAATTGACTTATTAGCTTCTCTGCTCTCAATCTTGATGGTACTGATCGAATTATACGAACTAAAATCAAACCGATTATTTTCTTAAAAGCTCTATAAAAGTTCAAACCAAACTGAAAATATTTTTTAATTAAAAAGATTCCGTTTAAAATTTATTACTACAAGAATAAGTCATTTTCATTTTTTTGAAAAGATTAAAACCAAATAGAAATTTCCTAGACATAAATACCGATCTCTACGAAGCCCTAGTTTAGTGCTTGTTTGTGTTTGATGGTTGCTTTTTAAGTGAATCTAGATCAATGTGAACATTATATTGGCATCCAAAAACTATTTATTTAGTAAAAAAATATTATGTTTTTGGCGAGGAAGAAAGATACAACATGAAAAATATGGGAATTTATGTGAACCAAATGATAAGTTACATGAAGATAATTAAACTTGTCCGTCTCATTCAGATCCATTATCTGATTGATATCTGGTCACTTCTATAGGCGGATCAACATGGTGGTGGGGTAGGGCAAGTGCCCCACACTAATTGGTAAAATTTCTTTAATTCATTATTGTTTAGATAGTTCTTTTACCTTAGTTAGTAGATAGTTCTTTTACCTTAGTTAGTAGATAAGTTCTCTTACGTTAAAATCTACTCCTTAATGTTTGTGATTATCTAGTATAATATATTATCTATTATCTTAAATTTTTTTACAAATCTATACTGTTGTTTAGTTGTTGATCCAAAAATTGTGATTGTGTTTTTCTTTTGACGACGTGTGTGATTGTAAGTTGTTGTGGGTTCGTAATCAATAATTACAATGAAATAGCTCGATTTCAATGCAACTTAATTAGTACAAATTCGAAGAATTTGAGTGAAATAGAGTGTGACTGACTGATTGCTTACCTTTTGATTATTGAAGGATAATTATTATTACTTTTTTGAAAACATCTTACGAAAATTATAAGGTTCTCAAATTTCCTCGGACTAGTTTTCGTATTTTTTTTTAAACTTTAGGCTTCGAATGGTAGTCATGGTTGGAACGGACAAAATCGTCTACGGATTGGATTGCTCCAAAAATAGAACGGACAACAATTCGCCGCATACCAAATTTATTTGTATGTAAAAATGAACCATACTTGGTCCGTCGCTGATATCTTTTGTTTTCTTAAATCCGCACTATTGTAGTTCGTAATTAACAAATGGTAAATCAAAAGCGGTCCAATCCACAAATGATTTTGTCCGTCCCAATTGTGGTCACTTATTGGGTCCGAATGGTGGCAGCGGTTGAGGCGGACAAATCCATCTGCGGATTAAACCACTTTTTATTTACCAATCATCAAATATGGTCCGCAGTGGTGCGGTCCAAAAAGTATAGAAATAAAACCGCAGCGGACTAACTGCGGACCACTTTTACATACAAATAGAGTTGGTCCGCAGCGGTTTGTTGTACACAGCAAAAATAGAGCGGTTCAAACCGCAGACAGATTTGGCCGCCCGGACCACAGTTACCATTCAAACCCTATTTAGCAAGAAATCATAGATTCTATTTCTAGATGGAGACAGAGCACGTGGTGTCTGCCAGAAACCTATCGGTCATCTACATGTGGATCTGGTTTTCCCACATCCTACAATTATACAAGATCTTGTCTTTTCCAATTTGTTGATTTAACGTAAATGGCTGTAGAATCTATCTATTAAACAAAAAACAACCTTAAAGAGATTAGTTAAAAAATAAATATTGTTTCATATGGCTTTTGAATTGTGTTTACGTTTGTTATCGTGGTTTCTAAACCGGGTTTGGGTATTTAGGGAAAGATATAGATGTCACAACTATGACAAATTATAGACTTTTTTTTTTAATTATATTATAGACTTTTTTAATCGTATTAATATATCATATCGATCGTATTTTCGTTCAATATATATTCAGAACAAAAATATGATTGTATTAGTTAGTGGATGCAACAAGAGCTAAAGAGATTTTATCAACAAAAAAAAATCAAGAGTTAAGAGACTAATTAATTTCAAAATTTACTAGTTGGTAGTTACCATCCAATCCTTCAATTCCACATTCAATTGATATGTGGCTACAAGAGGTTTCACGTGTTAAAATAATTGTCTATCTTTTGTATAAGATTTGGTTTATTTCTTCTCATCATTATTGGACATTAACTCTGACACACGATTGTGATTGAGACAATGTATTATATTTAAACAATTGTTTCATGTGCTTGATCAAACTAACAAGTGGTTAAATGTATATTTAATTCCATTACTAGTTTTCCCAATGAACCTAAAACTATTGTTGATTAATCTCTTTTTTGACAGAGTTTAAAACAAAAGATAAATTTCCTTAGCCCATGTTTTTATAGATCTGAGATCTCAAATCTTGGAACCTAGCAAGTTCTTAAATCGACTCGAAATACATTAGATTTATACATTTATTTGTTGATTTAGGCCAAACAAGATTTAAAAGAAAAAAAAAAGTTTTAGTATATCTTTAAACTAGTAGTTGCGGGGTCATGTTTTCGTGTTTCTCGAGTCTTTCTAAATTAATTATTAGTATTAAATTAGTGGTAATAACTCAATTTAAGTAGTCAAATGATCACACTAATAGTATCAGTTTTAATGTTTTACACGGAGGACAAAATCTTAAAATACTGAAATAAATTAGTTTAGTGTGAAAAGGGAATGAACGTCGCATTTAGTCACTAATGAGTATTAACGACTAATCTTTCATCTTCAATTTTAATCAGTTAAATTAGTGGTTGTAGAAAATACAATAGTTACCCCTTCTTGACTATTACCTGCTATTATCGTTCCCGTTCCTAAAATAAACGAACAGATACAAAATTTGTATCCTGGTTATGATACCACAACAAAACTAATACAAACTATAAATCCCAGTCAAAATGGTGGAAAATATTTTCCTTTCTCATTAATAATTAATACTATAACACAGCAAATCTTCTCATCATGCCATTAAATTTCTTTAAGCTTATATTATTAAAATAACAGAGCAAATCCTTTCATGCCATTTTTCTTATTACAATATGTTGCAAACGGCGTTTGTGGACTTGTGCGTCACTCGGACTGGTTTGCATTCAATGTTATTACTTTCTTATAAAAAATAATGTTATTACTTGTTATCACTATTACGATAAATTCGTCAAAGTGGTTTAGTACGTATCCAACAGGGGAGCATAATTAAATTTGGTTACACCAAATTATAGACGATAATTAAACTTGTGGCAAGTACTAATATTCAGAAACCAAGCATTTACTGTAATTAAATTACACTGTCCCACATATTTTAGCTACTTCCCAAATCTTGTAGTGAAATGAAGTAGGGTTCTTCATAAAAAAAAAAAAAAATCTTTATCAAAAAGTAGTAGAGTTAAATCGGTATATTTGGTTCAAAAAAAAAATTTGATATATATTCAGTGTTTTACAACAAAAAAAATCGGTATTTCACCATAAGAATAGGACTGTTCAATGGCCTGGTTTAATAATTATTACTAAATTATTTAAATTATTACTAAATTTTTCATGTAATAAATTACATATTAGTATATTACATATGCAATGCAAGAATGAGAATTCATATTTGGAACTATATCTAACATGTCTATAAAGAAATCCACCAAGTCAGTTTTCCAAAAATTGTAGAGACTATCCATCTACGGATTCGTATAAACTAACTACGTGGACAATTCAATGTAAAACTCATATCATTGTCATACCCATTCAAACAAACGAAAGGACTAATAAACAGATGAGGACGAATACTATTGGTCAATTGTTTTCCTAATGAAGTTTTTTCACTTGAGAAATTTTATTAGTGTACGTTTCATGTATATTCATTCCGTTGTAGAATGGTAAAAGAATACTGAAATAGAAATGTATAACAAAAAGAAGAAAATCTATTTTTTTTTGTTTATTTACTAGAAAAACTTTAAACTATATAATGATTTTCTTAATAACACGTTATTAATACAAATAGAAAATTACAGTTCTAACTTCTAATCTGTAGACCAAACTCTTTTACTTTTGACATTTATTAGAACCAATTCTCTCTCCTGAAAAAAAAAATAAAAAGAACCAATTCTCTCTCTTCCAGCGAAGCAGGAAGACATTAAATGATAAATCCAACTTTCTCTCTTCTTCTGTGATTCAACTTTTTTTTTTTTTTTTTTTTACATTTCTCTGTATTATAAATATATAAACACATTTGCCCTTTCTCGTGTCATCAAATCTCAGAAAAAGAAAACTCGAAAACGAGAAACATGGCGAGCTCAGATGCTCTCTTGCCCATCTCCGCTAGAGAAGAAGACCCATTATGTCCCTACAAACTATTACCCGACGGATCAAGATCCGACCCGAATCCAGAAACCAATCGTCGTAGACGACCCGTTAAAGGTCTCCTCGCCGTCTCATTTGGGCTTTTTTTTATCGCTTTTTACGTCGCTCTCATCGCCACACACGACGGATCTAGATCCAACGATGCTGCAATCGAAGAAGCAGCGACGACAACGTCACGTGCTCGTCTCGCTGGCGTGTCGGAGAAGAGTAATGATGGGTTGTGGAAACTTTCCGGTGATCGGAACACGCCGGCGTTTGAATGGAACAATAGTATGTTGTCGTGGCAACGAACGGCGTTTCATTTCCAGCCTGAGCAGAATTGGATGAACGGTACGCAATTATTTTAATTTAAAAATAGAATTTATTGATTTAATTATTTGCTAATTTGAGCAAAAGAAGGAAAAAAAGCTTATACTCTTTTTGTTACAAAATTCAAAGAATATTCATTCTTCCTTTTCATGTATATTTGTTTTTCCATAATCTGGGAGATATAATGTTGAAATCATATTCAAATTTCCAAATTATGCAGGAGTGATTAATTCACTCGAATCCTGTGAATTTCTGAGCATTATATAGTTTCATCATATGATCTTGTGACAATTTTAGTTACTTCTCTAATTTTGTTTTAATATTTTTCTTGCTTTTTTTTTGTTTCCCTTGATCCAATATGGTGTTGCTCAATGGAAAATTTGGGATTATCTTTCTGCAGATCCTAATGGTAAGTTTACTTTCCTTTCTTTTCTGAAGTTTTATGTTTTAAGAAATTGAATTTCGTTTAGATCCCGTTAAATATTGGTATATATATGTTTTTTAATGTTGGATATGAAAAAATTATAAGAAATAATTGGAGCGACAAGAAGTAGTAGATCACAGAACAACATACTGTATCACACAATCCATGTTATAGCCAAAGTTAACGTCAGTCAACAAAAATATATTAATTTACAACTAAAAAGGTGAAAAGTTCACAGACAAAATCAGAACAGAGTTACCTCACAGCCAATTGCAATAGTATTATTTAGTTTAAATTCTATTTTGCCAGTTTGTTGTACCTTACAACTAAAAAGGTAAAAAAAAGTTGGCAGACAATATTAGAACAGAGTTACCTCACCCAATTGCAAAATTAATAAGGAGTATTATTTAGTTAAAAAAAATATATTTTGCCAGTTTGTATTCCACGTGAGATTTACACATGCTTAAAAGATTAGAAATCATTGGTTGCCATAGTCCTGATTGTATAAATCCTTATGAATGCGAAGTTTGGATCTTGTCTCAAATTGGATAAAGCCAGTGGGGTATACAAAACTATGCTATATTCGAGTTGGTACCTTAAACACTCTTATATACTATTAGAGTCCTCAATATTTCTGAGTTATTCTCGTTTTAACCCCAATAAAATAAATGTTTTGCATTGTGTCCAGGTCCGTTGTTCTACAAGGGATGGTACCATTTCTTCTACCAATATAACCCAAACGCAGCCGTATGGGGTGACATTGTTTGGGGTCACGCCGTGTCTAGGGACCTAATCCATTGGGTCCATTTGCCCTTAGCCATGGTCGCTGATCAATGGTACGACTCCAATGGTGTGTGGACCGGCTCAGCCACAATCCTTCCCGATGGCTCTATAGTCATGCTCTACACCGGTTCTACCGACAAAGCCGTTCAGGTATGTACCCGGAAAATGTTCCAACTTACATTCACTCTTTATATTGTTGGAACAAGATAAAAATAACACTTCTGAAACAATATATTCGTATAAATTTATGTGCGAAAATGTGATGATTTCTTTTAACAAAATTAAAATTTGATATTTTCTTTGATAAGAATAATAAATGAGATAATATCAATTTTTTTATTAGTTAGGCTAATGGTAGAGCTAATAAGTTTATATAGCCAGATTTTTGGTATGTTAGATATTGAACATGTAAATTAGGTTTAATGATTTTATGAATGATCGTAATATAATGTTTTTTAGGTCCAAAACCTTGCCTACCCTGAGGACCTCAACGACCCACTTTTGTTGAAATGGGTCAAGTTCCCAGGAAATCCGGTTTTAGTACCTCCTCCCGGTATTCTGCCTAAGGACTTCCGTGACCCAACTACTGCGTGGAAAACATCAGAAGGAAAATGGCGGATCACGATTGGTTCCAAGATCAACAAAACCGGAATTTCACTTGTGTACGACACGACCGACTTTAAAACATACGAGAAACTTGATACATTGTTGCACGCAGTTCCGAACACCGGGATGTGGGAGTGCGTTGATTTTTACCCGGTGTCTAAGACCGCGAGCAATGGGCTTGACACATCGGTCAAGGGACCGGATGTGAAGCACATAGTGAAGGCTAGCATGGACGACACCAGGTTCGACCATTATGCCGTAGGCACGTATTTCGATTCAAACGGAACATGGATCCCGGATGATCCTACCATCGATGTCGGGATGAGTACCAGTTTAAGATACGATTACGGAAAGTTCTATGCTTCAAAGACATTTTACGACCAGAACAAGGGTCGGAGAATCTTGTGGAGTTGGATTGGTGAATCTGACAGTGAGGCTGCTGATGTACAAAAGGGTTGGTCTTCTCTTCAGGTATGTGTTGTTTCCTTGCCGTAATGTGTTGTCAAAGTTAGGTTTTTCTGTATTGTTGCTTGTAATCCAAGTTTCTAAGATTTTTGTTAATATGATCATCAGGGTATCCCAAGAACCGTTGTCCTCGACACAAAGACAGGAAAGAACTTGGTTCAATGGCCAGTAGAAGAAATCAAATCTCTTAGACTAAGCAGCAAGGAATTCGATATCAAAGTCGGTCCCGGGTCTATAGTACCAGTAGATGTGGGTTCCGCTACTCAGCTAGACATCGAAGCAGAATTCGAGATCGAGAAAGAGTCTCTGGACAAAATCCTCGGAGACGCTTCGGTAGTGGCTGAGGCTGAGGACTTTAGCTGTGAGAAGAGCAGAGGCTCCACCGTCCGTGGTGCTTTAGGGCCATTTGGATTCTCGGTTCTCGCCACTGAGAGCTTGTCGGAGCAAACACCGGTTTACTTCTATGTAGCTAAGGGAAAAGACTCAAAGCTCAAAACTTTCTTATGCAAGGACACCTCAAGGTATCAATTTTTTTATAATCTACTACAACTATTTATCCAACCATAATATGTATAATTCGATTATGAAAACAACATCATATTTCCTATGACAGGTCATCTGTTGCAAACGATGTCGTCAAACCGATATACGGTAGCGTCGTACCAGTCCTAAAAGGGGAGAAACTGACAATGAGAATCTTGGTAATTTACTGAATCATTGATATCTTAATTTCACTAATACAAAACAATATGCATTGACTTTATATGTTTTCTTAATTTCTATAGGTGGATCATTCAATAGTAGAAGCATTCGGACAAGGTGGAAGAACATGTATAACATCAAGAGTATATCCTACAACTGCAATCTATGGAGCAGCGAAGCTCTTCTTGTTCAACAACGCTCTTGATGCAACTGTTACAGCGTCGTTCAAAGTCTGGCAAATGAACAGTGCTTTTATTCATCCTTACTCTGAGGAAGCTGTCCGTGCTCTCACCCGCACCTGATCATTTTTACTCCCTCCCTCATTTTTTATATATATAGGATTCATCTGTAATAAATAATGTTTTCTTTTTGTTCTTCTTTTCCAATTTAGCCGTTTAATTATTTTTATTGATCTTTTGATGCATCATGTAAGAAAAAAGGGCACTGAAACATCATTATTACAAATTTACAATTTTGTAGAAATAAATTTTGTTTTCCTTTTTAGATTGGTCATGAAATAAATAAAACCTTTGGACTAGCACAGAGGGTTCGAAAACAGAGCTCTTTTTGGCTCACCTTCAGAGTCTCAGAGAGTTCGTCTTCTTGCCATAGCAAAATGTGTTCTCTTCAATATTTTTCTTCCATAGCAATTTCATTCAGAACTCCAAAATACGTAAATACCCCTCTTGTTCATCGCTTATCTCCCATTGGATCCCGTAATTATCCTGTAGCGTTGAGGGCAGCGACGTCAATTGACGAAATCCCTCCTAATGCCGTTCGCCGGAAAATAGACCGGAACTGGAGAGGTGGGTTCAGTCTCGGCGTAGATTTAGGTTTATCTCGTACCGGAATTGCTCTTAGTAAAGGCTACACCGTTAAACCTCTCACGGTAACTTCGAAATTTCTCGATTGATCTCATGGCGTCTAAAAGATAATGAAATTTAAAGTGATTTTGGTATTATTAGGTTTTGAAATCGAGAGGGCAAAAGCTCGAGATCAGGCTATTAGAAATTGCCGAAGAAGAGGAGGCTGATGAATTCATAATTGGGTTGCCAAGATCTTCTGACGGGAAAGAAACAATTCAGTCGAACAAAATCCGATCTGTTGCCGGACGTCTTGCTGTTCAAGCCGCCGAGAGGTGAAGCACATTCACACTCACACATATATCTATATATATCGACGAAATGTGATGAAATTGGTAAATTTGTGGGCTTTACAGAGGTTGGAGGGTTTATGTATTGGATGAACATGGAACAACATCAGAAGCTTCAGACCGAATGATTGTAATGTTAGTCTCCCTCTTCTTGGTTTAGCATTAATGTCTCCTAAAACATTGAACTTTGATGAAAATTCGATATCGATTTACTTGTGTGAATTGTTGTTTTGAACATTCTATATTTTTACAGGGGACTCAGCAAGAGTGAAAGACAGAACAGATCAGATGCATATGCTGCTGTGGTAAGGCGATGAGAACAAGAATCTCGAGTTCTTGTAATGTTAACTACTACTATGGTTCTTATCGAATTTCAAATGTTACAGATATTGTTGGAGAGGTATTTCTCTACACAAGGTCTAGGAACCGAGATTATACTTCCCAAGAGTTTAGAGCTTCAAGAGAAGATCAAGAACGGTGCACCTATAGACCCTGACTTTAATCCGGAAAACCTCGACGAGTATTACACATTCTAAACTAGTTTTGCTTTGTGGAATTCTTGCGATTTTTTTATGATTTTGATTCGTTTCACACAGACATCAGTATATAAACACAACAATAGTAGATTTCTGATCATGACCTTGCTAATTCATATGACTGATAGTTTTGTTGAAAGCCAAACCAAAGATCCGATTCTTTGTTGCCTCTGCTTTTGTGTTGTGTGCATGTCACAACGCAGAACAGAGTTGAGTGAAATTGTATGCAAGACTTGGAAGTTTGAAACCAAGAACAAAACAGGTGAACATAGGTGACATACGTGTGCACATCTTGACCAATCAAAGTGGATAAAGTTGGAAAAAAATCCTTCACACGTGCCAGATCATCTCTTCTTCTACAAAGTTGAATGTAAAACATTTCAAGCTCGACTCTGCAAAGTTTATACCTTTAACAATGGCTTTCTCATCTCTTTCTCCTCTTCCTATGAAATCACTTGACATTTCAAGATCCTCATCTTCTATCTCAAGATCTCCGTACCATTTTGCCAGATACCCATTGAGGCGTCTGCAGCTAAGTTCTCGTTTAAACTCAGAAATCAGAGATTCCTCAAATCCTAGGTGAGACTCGAACACTTCCACTCGCAAACTCAGATTCTTAGCGTTTCCTTGTTTTCGCAATTTTTGGTTCATAAAAACTTAGGGGATTGAATTGTTTTCCGAAAAGGGAAGGTTGTTGTTCCAGCGCAGAATCAAACAAGTGGAAGAGGATTTTATCCGCAGCAATGGCGGCGGCGGTTATCGCCTCCAGCTCCGGCGTGCCGGCTATGGCAGAGCTTAACAAGTTCGAGGCTGATACACGTGGCGAGTTCGGGATAGGATCAGCTGCTCAGTTCGGTTCTGCTGATCTCAGGTATCAAATTAGCTTCTTGTTTTAAAGTTCTTTTGAGAATTTTCATTTGTTTCCGATGGTGAAAGTTCGCTGAGATGAACAATGTTTCTTTTGCAGCAAAACAGTTCACTCCAATGAAAATTTCAGGTAAAATTTTGACTTATATCTGTGATGGAGATTATAAAACAACATAGCTTTGATCTTTAAGAAGTAGAGTTTTGAGTTTCCTCAATTTTAACTAATGGGATCTTTAGTCAACAAGCCATCAATCTAAAAAAGCAAGACTTTTGTTGTACTTCTAATTTGTGGAGAGTGGTTTACTGATTATTGCAGAAGAGCCAACTTCACTTCTGCAGACATGAGAGAGTCTGATTTCAGTGGTTCGACCTTCAATGGTGCCTATCTTGAGAAAGCAGTTGCATACAAAGCTAATTTCTCAGGTTAGTCTCTCTCAACTGTGCTATCATTTGCCTTCCCTTTGCAATGAATGATTATGGACTTATGGTATTAGAATTATGAACCACAAATTATAAATCATAATTGATTGCTCACATGTACTAGACTTCCTTGAATCTCAATTCCTTTGCCTCCACAAGCATTTTGACATTGTTTCGAATCTGGTAACAGTTACTCTATATGTTGCATTCTTAGATCCATTTGAAGTACATCTTTCATCTTTGATATGTCATTCTCTTCTTTTACGAGCATTTTTTTGTTTGCTCAACTTTTTTTCGAGCATTTAAGACCCTGGAGATGTCTGTCTCCAATTCTTTAAAAAGTTCTCCAAGAACTTCACAATGTTCATAGTAACAATCTCCATTAGATTCAACTCCCGAATTTTCAAATCTAGACGTGTTAGCCTTAGAAATCTGAGAATTGAGTACTTGATTTGATTCCAATTTTTTCCCAAGAAAATCTGGCAAGTATCTATGAACTGACATAGTTTTATTCGGCCTTTTTGTTAGTTCTGTAAACTTCTTAAGCGCTATTAAAGAATTCTTCTCTTAAAAGAATTTATATTTTGAGGGAAAATTCATTCACAATCATTCTTCTTGTATACCTTAATCTTCATGTGGCTTGTATTTATGAAAGCTTTGCATTTCAATGACAGGTGCTGATTTGAGCGATACCTTGATGGACCGCATGGTAAAGACCATACACCGTACTTTGCATATAACTCGACACTTAGGATTCATTTATCTTTTGCTTAAAGCTCGATTCTTTTCTGGCAATTTTTAGGTGCTAAACGAGGCTAATCTGACAAATGCGGTTCTGGTCCGATCGGTTCTAACCCGAAGTGACCTCGGTGGTGCCAAAATCGAAGGTGCTGATTTTAGTGACGCTGTGATAGATCTTCTTCAGAAACAGGTAACATTATTACCCAACACCATTACGTTTATCACTCGGTTCCATTAAGAAAAGCTGGAAAAAAAAACTATTTACAAATGGTTTTCATTGTTTGTTTGAAAAGGCTCTGTGTAAATACGCAAAAGGGACAAACCCATTGACCGGAGTGGACACGAGGAAGAGTCTTGGCTGTGGAAATAGCCGGAGAAATGCATATGGCTCTCCTTCTTCTCCTCTTCTCAGTGCACCGCCTCAACGTCTGCTGGGCCGTGATGGATTCTGCGATGAAAAGACCGGTCTCTGTGATGTCAAGTAGTTTCAATTTGTTAGAATCATGTGTGATTACAATGCAGATATAGCATTTGTATCTTTATAACGTTGTGCAACACTAATCGTGTATTGTATGTTTATAGGAATATTAAATTGTAAAAAGAAAAAAAGGATAACACTGAAAAAAATGGAGATCATGATCAATTTTGTCTCTAAAGACAAAAATATAAAAAGCCTGTTTATCCGATGAATGTCTACCTAGGTTGTCTCCTATAACTTGTCAGATTAATATTCTAAAAATAATTATAGTGTTGGTAGAAGACTCGTCCAATATTTAAAATAAAATCTGGAGCATTTTACAATTTGAATTAGTATTACGGATTGCATTATTTTTGTGTTATTTACAATTTTTTATTACTATTGATTAAACAATTTTAATGAGCCAAAAATTGCAGAGGAGCAGGATCAGTTACATTTTTAGCAATGAATAAACAGTTATAAATTAGTTTAATACAAATTCAGTTAAATGATCATCATTAGTGTTTCATCTGACAAAAAAAAAAAAAACAGAAAAGGAAGTCATTTGTTTTTCAATAAATATTAAGCTCTTGGGATTTGTGGCTTATAAAAAAAGTAGAACACTAATGATGATCATTTTTATATTTTTCAATAATGATGTTCAAAAATAAAAAAATATAAAAAAATATTCTTTTGAAAAATTGTGATTAAAATTTTTTCAATAATGATGTTCACATGCTGTTGTCTCATATTATGTATTGGTGATTAAATTTTGGAATGGGTAATACAGTATATTGTTTATTATATCCGCCGGTAATAAAAAGAAAATCTGGATTATATCCAAGGCTTCTCTGGACCGTGTCTGTCAAACCCAAAGAGCACGCCCAAATCATGATGTTCCTTGCACCAAATTATATGCGGAAGATTGATCAAATTTGAGAAATATTAATTGAAATTTGTGTTGATGATCAATAAAGTCCAAGAGTGCCCCAATATATCCACATAGTTAACAGAATTTTAGCCGTCTATATTAATTTACCTTTTAATGTTTAATCACGAATTATATTAGTAATCGCAGTAAAAGATTATTAAAAGAAAGTCTATTCTAAGTAAATTATAATCTACGGTTTCTTTTTGTGCCGACCTTGAATCAAACACAATAATTGCAAAATTCGTCATGAGAAAGTATATGCTTTAGCTTCTTCTTTCTTGTGACAAAAAGAATAAAAAGAAACTAAAAAAGGTTCTTCTTTCTTTTTCCACGGCTTGTCTCTATATAACATAACCTTCACTCGAGCCAACATGTCATTTAAAATTCTGTATCTCCTTCAAGCCACATTCTTCTCCTTCTTTCTTTTTTCAGTATTTATGGTTATACATACTCTACAAGCTTCCTTGGAGTGATTATTCTCATGAACACAACTCCGCCGGTAAGTTGCCAGTCCAAATTTTCTGATTTGATATATATACCAATGACTTGTGTATATTGTGTGTATGTTACTATTGTACATATTCAGTAAATATATAATTCAAGCATAGTTGTCCAGAATATGAAATTTAAGGATCTTAAATTTGTAATATTAAAATTGAACACAACTCAAAGAACAAAGTGAGATGTTGATATAGTACAGTAAGAAACCTGAGACAAATAAATTTGAAGTAAATATCTTTTTTTTTTTTTTTAGCGTTTGTGTATATTGTATATATTAATTTAACTGCAAGACATTTAGAAACTAATATAATAAGAAGAGGCAATTGTCTATAAAAAAAAATATTGGAGTTACATTTAGATTAGAGTTTATATATGGTTAATCATATTGAGTACAAGTATACATGCATAAATACGCAATGTATATATGTATATAACATAAGTTCAATAATGTAGTAAGAATCAATCAAAGCAAATATAAATCTGTACCATCCATCATCATCATCTACACTTGATTAGTGTTCGTGTGTACGTATATATATAGGTATATATGCATTTATATGATATAGTCTTCTCTTTCTGCTCACTTCCATAGATCAATCTGACAACTCGAAGAAGTAGAAGCAGCATATTCTTCTCCCATATCTGGAACACCTTTTGGATTTTTTTCTTCATCAACCTGGTACTCCGCGTTGCTTGTCTCCTTGGCATTGTTCTGCAGAGAAGCAGAAGCTGTGGCAGCCTCCTCGTTGCTTAGCTGAGAAGCAACAAATTTATCGAGAACTCTCCAGTCCGTGACTTGGTCCATCGCTTGCTCGTTGCCGCTATTCATGTATAGAGAGCTGAAACTCTGATTCCCTTGGTTCAAGTGTTCCTCATGCGCGAGATTTGACTGCTGCAAGTTAGCATTATGGCTCGAGTTATTATTGATGTTGCTTGTTCCATAAGGAAGAGAGTTGCAATTACTGTTATCTCGTTGGATCTTAGGGCTTTCTAGCTGAGGAAGTTGGAGGAATGATAAATGAGATTCATCAAGAAGATGATTTTGTTGTACCAGGTGGTTGTAGTGTAGCTCTAGTTCCTGCTTGCATTGCAAGTTAGGGTTGTTGAGAGCGTAAGCAGATGCGTTGAGGCCATATGGCATATGCTGTTGGTGCTCGTGCTGCTGCTGCTGCTGATGATGATGATTATGATTAGGGAGAATCCGTCGTTGACCGTTTGTCTCGAGCTCAGAGGCCATAAAAGAAAGCTGATCATCGTACCAATGTGAGGGCGATGAGTCGTAATCTCCCATTCGTCTAACTGCAGCCAATCTCTTCTTGAAAACCCTACACACAACCCATCCTTCTTCCTACAACCAAAGATCATATATGATGAGATTCAAATGGCTTTAGGAGATCACATAATGAGATAGTCTAACATAAGACCCAAATAATTTGAATGCAAAACAATTACAAAAAAATATATATATATATATACCTGGGGAGTTCCGTTTTCATCGGTTTCCAAGCGGTATTCATGCATGATCCAATCGGACTTTTGTCCATTTGGGGCTCTTCCCTTGTAAAAGACAAGTGTTTTCCTCATACCAATAAGACTATGCCTCAAATATATAGCCTTATCTCTTCCAGTGGCTTTCCAAAACCCTGCTTTTGTCGCTCTATTGGTTCGAGTCCCTGTGGGATACTTCTTGTCTTTATGGCTAAAGAAGTACCAATCACTCTGCTCTTCATGCCCAATTTTGCACAACTCTATTTCAACAAAAGAATAAAAAAACAACACTCTGAAAAAAATTTCCTTACGAAATTGAATCAAAGGAATGAAGGTTGCAGATGATGGGATAAAAAAAAAAAAAAAAACCTTGTAGATCCCATGGCTCAATCTTGTAAAGATCAATGTCCTTTATAAAATCGATTTCTATTCTTTTCGATGCGACTTTTTTCCTCAGGTAGTAGTCTACAAGTTCTTCGTCTGTTGGGTGAAATCTAAAACCCGGAGGGACGTGGGAAAATGAATTCATCTTTTAGTCTTCTTGATCGATTAATAATCTGCTATATAAGATAATTACCAAACAAAAAATGAGAACAAAATCATGAAATTACGAACATAAGATAATGTCATAGCTTTCACCAAAAAAAAAAAATGTAATTAACATAGATGGAGTTATACTGTATACTGATTATGCGTCTTATGTTTAGTTTGAGTTATAAGAGATTGAATGATCTAAGATATATGAAGTCCATTTACATGGTTAGTTATCTTTCTTCGAGAATACTTAATTCCTTTTATTCAGATTCATGGTACAGAATTGAGTTTTCCCAAAAGCTAAAATTAGAGTAATTAGCCCAACAATTTCCAAGTATCATATGATGATAGTTAAATTGATTTAAATAGATGCACAAATTATAAATTTAATAAACTAGATCGATTAACTCATTTGTATAATTAACACCAACCTTGGATTTTTGTAAGAATAAACAAGTAAAGATCAGAAGATGAAGAGGAGAAAAATCTATATATAGATGGTGGTCCAGCTCAAGAGATTCATGTTTAGATTCTTGTATAATATATCTTACGAAAAGTTCTAATTAATCAACTTAGCAACAAAAAAAAAAACTTCCCAACTCGATAGACTTATTTGTTTTATTTATTAAATAAATATTTTAGGGTTAGATGATATTTTGCTTTGCTTGTAACATGAGCAACATTGAGTATGATGAGATGATGATGTTGATGATGATGATGATGATGATGATGATGATAAGGGTGATTGGTGAAGATAATGATCAAGGATGAGTAAAGATGGTTTAAAAGCAAAAACGCTTGCCTAAAGAAGAAAAAACACCCAAAATTATATGTGAAGTGGCCGATCGGAGATTGAAAAGAAAGTTGACAGAAAACTAGGGTTTTACCTGAAGAAACTCTAGATACAGGATGATCTAGCTGGAACCTTTTTAGCAGCTTCTAACAAAGCTTTATATTTTCAGCTATTGTATGATCCTCTCGTGCTTGATATAGCTAACATCAGAAGTTTGAACACTTCACCACAAGAGTAGAGAGAGAAAGGAGAGATCCCTGAAAGATCAAAGAGTGGACAAGACTTGACAGTGCTCCTCGGGAATAGGTTACTGGAAAGAGATATCAGATCCCGAGAGAGAAAGAGAGAGAGAGGGAATGATAGAAAGAATGGGAAAAGAGAAAGAGAGTAGGGTTATATAAAGAAGATCAATCGAGGAAGAAAAGAAAGAGAGAGTACACAAGACACAAATCAAAAGATGACAATCGTGTCCTAATAATCTATTATATTTTACTGTCTTTCTCCCTCTCTCTCTCTCTCTCTCTCTCTCTCTCTCTCTCTCTCTCTCTCTTTCCCTATCAATCATTCTTTCTCTTGTGAGTCCTTTTGAACCTAGAGAGAGATAGAGGGGGGGGGGACTTTATTTGTTGCAAAAGCTTGGGGGATGAAGAGAGAGGAGAGATAAAGGGTCAAGTAAGATTTAGAGAGAGAGAGAGAGAGGTGGCAACATCCATTACCACCCACCAGCTCTTGATGGATATGCTTGATCATCATCAACATTAAGGTTATTTTCTTGGATTTAATTTGGACTTTTTTTATGTCCTAAAAAATGTCTTATATCCTTGATAAAAGTAACTCAACTAGCTTAAAACCCAACGATATTGCTAGTTCGATAGTAGGTTTGCGAGAAATCTTTGTTGAAAGATCTATACATCCACAAATATTCAGATATCTTGTTAAAACATGAACATGATGAACGATGATTCTTAAATTCAAGGTTGGCAAGTCAGATTTTTTTTCTCTCTATGATATATATATATATATATATATATATTCAACGTTACTGCACACAAAACACTTAGTGCATAAAGACTATCATATTATTTAGAGTCAGAGATATCATTAAAAGTTGAAGATAATTTAGTTATAAGTTATTTAGTACTTCATATGAGTTTAATACAATCAAGATACAAACAGTGTATCTCCACCAATAATGGAAATTAACAATTTTCTTATAGGGAGCTGGTTTTTCATTTTTCTTCAAAACTTTTATATTAATATTGAAATATCAAATATGTATACATGCTTGCAATGTGATTCGGTAACTTTGGACCTAGGAATAACAAAATATTATTTACATGTATGTACTTGCACTCACATAATCATTCTGATGAAACGAAAAGTAAGTATTCCCTAGCTAAACCAAGTGTGGAGGCATACCAAATAAATGTATCTTCTTGAAGAATAACCTGAAAATAAATTTATAAGATCTTTTGAAAAGTAAGTATTCCCTAGCTAAACCAAGTGTCTTTGGCCTAGTGGTAAAGGGGCTCCAGCTGGAGCTTCCGCCCTGGGTTCGAATCCCTTTGGCCACCCGGAGACGCCTTAAGTGGTAAGACAACGTGGATTTCTCATGGGACTCGTGGGATTAGTCTTTGGGCCTAGAAAGCCTTTAGGATCCCCACGGTTATCAAAAAAAAAAAAAAAAAAAAAAAAAAAAAAAAGTATTCCCTAGCTATTTACATTATTACATATAACATATGTGTATGTGTGTATATTTTCATCCTTTGGAAACTTCAAAAGTAACCATAGCTAGACAGATACCCGCTTCCGTTTTGGTCCAATTGACTGGATAAAAAGATTCATCTCATACTTCTTAGCTATTTTGAGCATTAAAAAAACTAATAAATTCTTACCTAAAGTCTTAACTTGAACTTTTAAATCAAAGTTTTGGCCACTGATTACTTTTTCAATCCAAAGATAATAATAAGTTTGTCATGACATATAGCCTAGTGTCATCGCTGCTCATTACTGGATATAAATCCATATGATGCATCTTTTTGATAAAAATATATATCTAACAAATAACGAATGACACAATAAGTAATTTATGTAGTTTTATCACATAAAAGTTTTACATTTAAATCCAAATAATGCATTTTTTTATAAAAAAAATTATGTCTAAAAAATTATGATTGGTTACAACAAAAGCGATATACTTCAGTTTTTTACACTACTCTTTTATCATCACTTTTACTGTATATCACTATTTTGGGTAATTTTTTACTGTTTTTTCTATTCCTTAAGAAATTTATATTCATTTATCATTTATTGGAGAAAAAAAAAAACAGCGCGGGATTTGAGCAGGTGCAAGTGTAGAGCGGGACCCACACAATGGGAAAAAAAACGGAATGATGTGGTGACGTGGCGGCTGCTGGTCCGGCGTGAGCGAGCCTTCGATCATTAGTCTCACGATTTGCTGTTGCAGGCCGGTTGGTCACGTGGGCCCCTTCCCGTTATCCCGTTCTTCTCTTAATCCCTCCTTCATTTTCTGTTTTTTTGCTTTTAATTTTGTTTTACTTGATCCAATTAACAATGTGATTTTACTTTTAACCTAAACTATTATCTACTTTTATTATAATAACATAAATGATTTTTTGGTAGTTCATGTTTCCAAGTACTACCCAAAATGTTTACAGTATATAACCAATTTTTTTTATATATTTTTTCATTTAAAAGTATTTATTGCAATCTAAAAGAGTTAATAGAAAATATGTTAATAACAAAAAGTATGTTTTCGTTAATATAAGTATGATTCTCTATAATTTGTAATCCCATTATCGAAAAGTCCAGATGCCAAAATGTTTCCCAACCCTCGTCACCTATTTTTTGGTTCTTTGACATAAAAAAAAAAAAAAAATTATCTCTGTAAATACATTCAAATATTTGACAAGAAAAAATAAATACAACGAACAAAACTAGTTCCCCTATAAACTATATAATTTTTTTTCCGGACCCCTATTATATCAATATCGTGTAATCATTTAACTAATTAACTAACCAACTAACAGGATAATATTTTTAAAATACATATTAGGTAAGTTATATGTAGAAAATAGGTATAGTTTGTGTTTAGCTAAGTTCATCAAATATCGGATGGTTATGCGGCTGATGTTAGGGACTTCGGGGCAAAGATTTGGTGTCTAAAAAATCACACAATAATAAAACTGCAATAAAGAATTATAAAAGTAAAGCAATAGAGAGAAAATTGGATATAGATTTCGTTTAATATATATACATATATATATTTTTTTTTGCTTTTGTGTGTTGTTGAAACGAAGCATAGAAGTGAAGCAAAAGTAAAGACCGTGATCCCAAAAGTGTCGTTTTTGGTCCCACTTCGCCTCTTGTCCATTACCTATTTGATATTGAGATTAAATTATTATTAGTGTTCCATATTTTTGTTATTTAATATCGATGTATGCAAAACCATATATATTCTATGGCCTTTTATATATTTTCTATAATCCTTCGATCTCTGTTTTTTCTTTTGTTATAAAATGTTGGTTGCGAAATGGCAGAACCATGGTCAATAAAATAAATACGTGGGACACAATTTTATAGTCACTAAAAAAAAGTTGATTTTAATTTTTATACTCCAGATATTTTTTTGGGCCCTGAATACAAATTATCGGTTTACATAATTATGTACTAAAAAGACTGTTAAAATCTCTGCATGAAGCCATTACATAGTACTAACCAGTTCTTAAGCAATTCTTACATACTAAAAACAAGAAGTTTTAGTTCACTAGTTGATACCTACAATATAATGGTCGGAACTGAGGCATAAATGACAGTTTTATTAATTAAATTTCTTTTGTTAAGTATTCAAATTATTATAAGCTTTGGTGAATGGTGAGCTCTCATTGGGCCACCTACCATTTGTATAATATTAAAATAAGAATAAAATACTATTTTCTTTACATGTAGAACCCAAAATTATACGTTACAATTAACCCACAAAATGGTCAATATAATACTTTTCACATAGATTCTGCTGAAATTGCAAGTTACCACTATGAATAAATAATAGTTCGATATTCTAGAAGAAGAATAAATATATATATATATATCCAATTATATATCTTTTTATTTTTCTTCTTAAAAAGAAATTATATTATGTTAAAATTTTCAATTGAGTGTATAAAACCTTCAAGACAACTAATTATACTATCCTATATACGCATGGGCCACGGTGGCATACATTTTCTTATAAAATAGAAAAAATGAGTTACATTCTAAAAATATCCTGCTACAATATATTATCTTAGAACTTACAATGATCATCATCACACATTAAGTAATTAAGGCCTAGGAAATTATTTTAATTTTATTATTATATAATCGAAGCTGAATGAACGGTCCAATTCCAAGGCTTTCTTAGTTTCTTTAGTTCTAGGGCTTTAGAGGGAGTTTGCGCATGACTCGTGTTGTAAATCCATTTGATGAGAAGATATATTTCTTCACAACTTGTCCCATAACCCTAATCATAACGAAAAGCCCTAAGAATTAAACCACGTGGGAAAGTTCGTTCCTTTTGTCAGTTTCTTGTCCCATGAGAAAAACTTGTTACATGTGAAAACACTTCCATGTGAAAGATTCTATTCTACCATCCTACTTAATGTTTGGTTTGATTTTACAGTTACCAATAGTGATGCTGTACAGCTAGCCAAAAACCAGTATGTCAAATCGGTCTAGTAAGTTTTAGGTTAAATTGAACCGAATTTTTTGGTTTTTAGAGAAAAAGACTCAACTTCCGATGAATCAGATCCGATTCATATATGACCAATTTTCTTAGAGTTGAGTCTGGTCAGACTAAATCCATTACACCCGTCGCTTTTTCTTTTTGTTGTATAGATGCAGGCTGACTTTTTTTTATTTTTGACATTTTTTTTGACATGATATGCAGGCTGACTTGAATGTCCACAGAACTGAAATCAGATCAAGTGTGAATCTTAAAGAACAAGATCAAATCTAGATCGATCCATAGAATCTCATGGTATTATTGCCATGCCCAAACGAGGCCGGATAATTCCATTGTGACTTTTTTTTTTTATCAATAATGGTTATTTTATATTATGTGTAACTAGTGATCCAAAATTTCCCAAATAAGTGCTGTACGTTTAAAAGATGCATATACGAGACAAAAAAAATGTTGCATGTAAACTGATAAATGTGAAATAATATTTAATGTTCTTTTTTTTTTTTTGGTTCTGAGGGTCAAAATTAATGTTTTTTTTTTTTTTTAAAAGTATGGCAAACTAACAAGAAATTTCGAATGCGGTCAAAAAAAAAACAAGAAATTTCGAATATCTTATATTGTGGTATTACTATTTTTCCGTCACTGCGGTATATTGGGGCTTTAGATAATTTATAAAAAACTTTATGTTTGAAGTATATACTCTGCCCCAGTAAATAATATTTAGGCCCACGACTATTTATATAATAAATAAGCTCACATAAAATTATAATAATCAGTTTTTTTCTTAAATTCCTAATAATTAGTATGCTAATTATCATTAATTATTATACGTAACAATAGTCCAAATGCATGGCTTTAATCACTATACCATGCACCAAACGACTAATTATTTCATGCGATATGAATCATTGAATACGAAAAATTACTGGATGATCTCTAATTCGACGAATACTAACTCAACAAACTCAACTAATAATCACCTTTAGATAGTTTTTGATTATAACTTTATTTCCCAATTCAAGAGATAAACAGTAAACCCAATGACATGTAGATATCTGAAATTATAAAAATTTGGAACGGAATTGTCTTTTGATTCGTATGAACAATTTTGGGAACATCATGAGCAAGCATATATGGTATATATATGATTTTGAATGTCAATATATATATATATATTAATATATATATATATATGATATTTTAAGAAGGATTGAATTATATTTGAGTTGACTGTATCAGTATGTATGACTGTAAAAGTCAACCATTTTGCAAAAACAAATATGCACACCGACCCTCATGATTTCACAGTTGGCCAGCTCAAGGCGTGTGTCTAATAATTACAAGTTAAATTTATTATATTTTCGTTTATATATGCTTTAGAAAATGTAAGATGTATATGGAAATGGGAGATATGATTGCATTTTGGTTTATATGTCTTCTTCGGAACAATAATACGAATTATAGTAGTAATCATAAGATAAAGAAATGAACACAAATTAAAAGAGACTCATATTAAAATAAAGAGGGTAGTAAAAGATAACGAAAATAAGTTTCTAGATCTAAGCATGATATGATGTGTCTATATACACCGACATTTATTTTTGTTTTAATGAAGTGTATTGAAAATAAATAAGTCTTGATTTTTCATTTTGCAGTTGCCATTATGGCTATGAAAGGAAATAGTTTTTAGATTTGTTGATTTTTTTTTATTTTTTTTTTAGTTTTGGTTAGAGTTTTTTTTTTTTTTTCGAGGTTAGAGTTTTGTTTTTTTTACTATATTTTACTCAAAAAATATTTTAGCACTCTATAATATTTGCACAAATCAAGAGAAATTCACTACAAAAATTAACTAAAAATAGAAACATTTACACCTTCCATTCCTAATTATAGCAGTTCCACATGCATATTTTACGGATTACGTACCTCTTACTTTTACTTTCTTAAAGAGAACTACTTATATACAACAATATATAATACGGATGATTAAGTTCAAAATGCATTCCATTATAAAAAAGAGGACAAATCAAGCAAAGTGGAAATAGGTGTAAATGTTTTTAGCTTTCACCAGTTTCGTGCTGATCGTCGCGTTAATTACGCTTGATAGATAATCTACATCTTGATATATGAATCTCACCAAATATATTTTTGAATGTTCTAATTAAAGCATACGTTTTTATTAAAAATTGATTAAAACTAAATATTCATTGTTAATCAAAGGCATTTGAATGTTTCGTTCTCATCATGTCATTAATCAAATTTTTAATAAAAACTATGCTTTGTAAATTTGTAAATTGTAAAAATGAGCTTTGCAGAATGAGTCACCTCTTTTTGTTTACTACAATTCTCCTGCAAGGGTACTTTGTAACCTTGACTCTCCTTTCGGTATTCCTGATAGAGTTGGGATCGAGGAGAAAAAAAATATAAAATAATTGTGATTAAAATGAATATTTAATTAATTTTAGTTAAATTTGAATCAAAATATTTTTTTAGAATAAGACTCACATATATATCATAATGCACATTACAATGTCGAACTTAACATCTTTTAAAAAATCATCACAAAAGTGATGAAGCTTATTAGTAATTACGTTTACACCTTCCCCATTTTGCTTCACTAACCCCCTTCTTTTTTTGTATTTTGATGGAATATGATAACACTCATTTGCATGTATATATCTAGTCATTTAGAAATTAGAATATAGATTATACATCTCATTTCTTTTTAATGTTGTAAGCGCGTTTGATCACCTTTGGGAGAGTTTTTCGGTTATCTTTCTATTTCTCTTTGTAGATAATATGAATTGATCCGATGAGTTTGGATCCAAAACGAGTGGGCATGTGACACGAGGAAGATTATAAAAAAAAGCAGCCAAAGAATCCTTGTTTTTTTTTGGCCAAAGAATCATATGTATTAGACGTCTTATGACAATTTGATGTTTCTAAACTTTTCCAACTTGCTAATGCAGCCAAATTTAAGAATCTATAGTCTTTCAAAGTATTTCACTTCACATTGTGTTTTCAATATACAAACTCCACCGAACGTGCTAAGGAAATTTGACCTCCAGTTTTTGTCTTTCTTTATATATCCAGGTGCTTCTAACAATGATGATTCCAAATTACTAAAAGCATGTCTACTGATTTATTCAAATTCCTTAGAAAAGAAAATGAACAGTTGATCATTCTCACAAGTAATAAATTGTATCATAACGGTTGAAAATGCTATGATTAAGAACTGCTTCTCTCTATGTTGACAATAAGTTCAAGAGCTTACCTGTGAAATCAACTCAATAGCCTTCACTACTTCTTAAACGAAATTGAAAAACAAGTGAATACAATAAAAAAAAATCGAACCGGAGAAATGAAACTCGGAACAATCGAACGGGAGAAGAAATAGAATCATGGACTAATAACCAGAGTCTCCACGATAACACATAACGACGCCATTTCTTAGTAGTAAATAAACTGTAGTAATCTTATCATTAAACGTAATGAGGATAATTATAAACCCGGATAAACACCCACTAACAAACTCTACCCACGTATCCAAACAGTCCCTAATTTCACAAAACCCAAAACAAAAGTCTTTGTTAAAGGCAATTTTTCCTCAGTCTCCGAAGAAGCTGCAGCGACTTGCATAATTCTCAGATTCAACCATGGCGGAAGAAGCTAAAGCTAAAGGAAACGCAGCTTTCTCTTCCGGTGACTTCACCTCTGCTATTCTTCACTTCACCGAAGCCATAGAGCTTGCTCCAACTAATCACGTCCTCTACTCGAACCGTTCCGCTGCTCACGCCTCGCTTCACCAATACGCCGATGCTCTCTCCGATGCGAAGGAGACGATAAAACTCAAACCGTATTGGCCTAAAGGTTATAGCCGTCTCGGCGCTGCTCACTTAGGATTAAACCAGTTCGAGTTAGCCGTCACGGCTTATAAGAAAGGTTTGGATATTGATCCGACCAACGAGGCGTTGAAATCTGGATTAGCTGATGCGGAGGCGTCTGTTTCGAGGTCACGCGCTGCGCCGAATCCGTTTGGTGATGCTTTTCAAGGACCGGAGATGTGGACTAAGCTTACGGCTGATCCTTCTACTAGAGGTTTCTTGCAGCAGCCTGATTTTGTTAACATGATGCAGGAGATTCAAAAGAACCCTAGCAATCTCAATTTGTATTTGAAAGACCAGAGAGTGATGCAATCGCTTGGAGTTTTATTGAATGTTAAGTTCAGACCGCCTCCGGGAGATGAGACGGAGGTTCCTGAGTCTGATATGGGTCAGAGTTCTAGGAAAGAGCCTGAGGTTGAGAAGAAGCCAGAAAATGAGCCTGAACCGGAGCCGGAGGTGACGGAGGAAAAGGAGAAGAAAGAGAGGAAGGAGAAAGCCAAAAAGGAGAAAGAGCTTGGGAATGCTGCGTACAAGAAGAAGCAATTCGAAACTGCCATTCAGCATTATTCTAAAGCTATTGAGATTGATGATGAAGATATCGTATACATCACAAATCGTGGCGCTGTTTATCTTGAAATGGGAAAGGTATGATTTGCATATGTATAATGCTCTCTTTTTGTTTTCCTTTCTTTGCTGATAGGTTAGAATGATGATTTGCTTGGTATGTGCTACAATGGTGACTAGTTTTAAATGTCAATGTGTTTTGATTCAGTACAATGAGTGCATTGAGGATTGTAACAAGGCAGTGGAAAGGGGTAGAGAGCTTAGGGCAGATTATAAGATGGTAGCTAGAGCTTTGACTAGGAAAGGGACTGCTTTGACCAAGATGGCGAAATGCTCGAAAGATTATGAACCTGCAATTGAAGCTTTCCAGAAGGCTCTTACAGAGCACCGTAACCCTGATACATTGAAGAGACTGAACGAGGCGGAAAGAGCGAAGAAAGAGTGGGAGCAGAAGGAGTATTTTGATCCTAAGATCGGGGATGAAGAGCGTGAAAAAGGTGAGATTGCGTTTGCAGTTACTCTTGTTTGCGTGGATAAAGAAAGCTTATAAAACCACAAAAACAATAGCGAATTAGCATTTTTACTGATGCTGATATGGTGTTTAAAATACAGGTAATGAGTTTTTCAAGGACCAGAAGTATCCTGATGCTATAAAACATTACACTGAAGCAATCAAAAGGAACCCAAAAGACCCAAAAGTAAGGCCATTTCATCATTCATATGCTCTCTCAAGGTCATCTACAACGATTTTCTACTTTGACTGTTTGAATAACTATTTACTTTTTTGCAACCCATGTTAGGCATATAGCAACCGTGCTGCATGTTACACTAAGCTTGCTGCGATGCCTGAAGGACTAAAGGATGCAGAAAAGTGTATTGAGCTCGATCCAACCTTCTCTAAAGGATACAGCAGAAAAGCTGCAGTTCAGTTCTTCTTGAAGGAGTATGACGATGCGATGGAAACATACCAAGAAGGTCTCAAGCATGATCCTAATAATCCGGAACTTCTTGACGGTGTTAGAAGGTATATACACAGATACACAGAGATGATTAACTTTCTATCTATTGCCATGAATTTGCTTAATGTTGTTCAAATCTATTTTGCAGATGTGTACAACAAATCAACAAGGCTAATCGCGGGGATCTTACTCCTGAGGAAGTGAAAGAGAGACAGGTTACATTCTGATGATTCTCATGTATTTTCCCCTCTTTTCTGATTAAAAAGTAAACCCGGGAATCAAACTTGGAATTCTCCTTTTCTTGTGTGTAGGCAAAGGGGATGCAAGACCCAGAAATCCAGAACATCCTCACAGATCCTGTAATGAGACAGGTAAAGAAGCAAAATCTGTCTTCCAACTCGTAGATTTGTGATTGTATGATGCAATTTTTGCTTGAATCTAATTTCTTACTACTGATGGTACAACCTGTTGTGACTTGTGACTTGTGAGATATCTTAGATAGATCTGACTATGTTTTAGGTATCGGATTGAGTTTGCATGTTAGTATATGCCTCTTAACAATCTAAAACCTTTCTTCCTAACAGGTACTGACCGATCTTCAAGAGAATCCGAGCGCAGCACAGAGACACATGCAAAATCCAATGGTTATGGACAAGATTAATAAGCTTATTAGCGCTGGGATCGTCCAGATGAAATAAACTCAAAAGAGTTGAAACAATTATAAATTTGTGACCCGCCAAAACAGGATTCTCATGTTTGCTGACGTTGTATACCGTACAAATCGCAATCATATATCTTCAAAAGTATTCTAATCAAATCCCGATCCTTCATTTCATTTTTTGACAAAGTTGTTGTCTTGATTAATTTTGCGTTGCGTTACATTTCTATAAATTTTCTTGGACACATAATCCATTAGAGAGCAATGGTTAACTACACTCCTTTATCACAACAACTTTGTCATTCACAAAAATTTGAATCATTACAATGCTTCAGCTCTAGAAATTGCTACCGCACATACATAACTTGCCATTCAGGTCCAAAGAACTTGAAGAAAGGTAAGAAATGGAGTCTAGTGGCTTCATCGTCCCATTCAACACTTTCAAACCATTCTTCCTCTTGGTATTTAATGACAAGTTCTTCAAGCCTCATGACACTTCCTGAATCCAATGGAAGCTTTCTCAGCTCAGGACACTTCGTTATGTGGATTGTCTTTAGACATGGAAAAGGCAGAGGTTGCCAGTAGATGTTCCTCAACATTGCTAGATTGTGCAGGCGTAGACTCTCTAGTTTCTGGAAAGGATTGGTAACACTCAGAGTCCTAGCTTTCTCTTCGCTTATTATTTCTTCTACTAGTCCCGAGTCCAGAACCTCGAGACTAGTGAGGCTAGGAGCGAACAACAACCAAGTCAAATCCTTCAGACCATCACAATTACTTATATGCACAGTGGAGAGGTTTGGGAAGCATTGAGCTCTGGGACTTCTGTTCGATGATAATGATAAAGTTGTCTTCTCTATCTTTATCTCCCACATTCCACACTTCCTTATGATAACTTTACGGAGATTATCCATACCAGGCAAAGTCAATACTCTAGATGATTCTTCCTGAAGCTCTTTTAGTACTACAATTTGAAGACATTTCACCAACCTGGGAGCATATAACAACTTCTCCACAACCAAGCTTGACTTGATACTTATGTTTAGAACTTCTAAATGTTCTAAGAGCAGCAACTCCTCCACTAAGCTGATGTCTAGCGACATTTTAGACTGTAAAGATTGCAATTTCCTCAAACTTGACAAATTTGATATCCCTGAAATACTCTTAAGTCTCTTCATGTAATCTAATCTCAAATATCTGAGCTTTTTAACTCTTGTAAACCAACAGGTAGCCGCTTTATGTATGTCCATGACAAGTCAAGATAGCGCAAGGAGACCAACTTGGATATATGCTTTGGCAATTTCCGGAGACTCGAATTCCCTGATAGATCCAAAACAACTAGCCTTGGGATACACTGGAAGAATTCATCTGAGATATGTAGCAATGACTCGTTTTTCTGAAGGAACAAAGTTGTAAGTTCAGGGCATTCAGGACTGCCAGATATCATTTCAATCTCATTTTCCATCAGCGACATCCTTCTCACAGAATTCCACTTCTTGATTTTCGGTACTTCACGTAAACCCGCACCGGCTTGCACAATACATCTTTCTTTATGCTCCCCAAGATCAGATGATATCCATAGAGCCATATCCCGAACCACATCATGCATTTTCACTTGTTCTTTATTGATTGCTTCCTCCAACAACAAACATGCACGGACAAGGACACCAATTATCTCATAACCTTGGCCTAATGCTCTTTCTCTACTTTCATTTTCATCTATGAATCCCTCACATATCCAATAGTCTATCAACCTCTCTTTTTCCATACGATGATCTTCAGGAAACAAAGAGCAATATAGGAAACATGATTTCAACTGCTCCGTGTTTAAATTATCATAGCTATACTTTAGAATTGGAAGAACTTGGTCTTCCATGCCAGAAAATTCTGCAGCATATGAACTCAAAACTTCAATTGCATTACGCCATTCTTGTACCATCCTTTTGCATGTCATGGTCTCGCCAATGACATTAAGTGCCAATGGTAGGCCACAACATCTTCCAGCAACTTTTCTTGCAAGTTCAGGAATGTCCGGATGGCCTTTCAATGTGTTTTCTCCAACCTTCATTTGGAACAAATCCCAGGCTTCGTCGGGTTCTAGACAACTGACTTCCATCGGGTCATCATCCCCCATTTGCCCACACACATGTATAAAACGAGTGGTAAAGGCTACTTTGCATCCATTTTGTCTGCTTGGATAAGGGACTCCGAGCACTTCTAAATTTACTTTCTCCCATATATCATCCAACAACAACACAAATTTTTGTCTGTCAAGGACTTTGTGTATGTCAATGGCTCTCTGGTTTTCATTTTTATTGTCCCACCCCTCGCCCTCAAGGCCTAGTCTTTTCCCAATGTCCCCTTGAATCCTATAGATATCTGGACTCTTAGACACCACAACCCATATCACAACCCCAAATCCGCCACTTTCTTCCGAAAACTTGTTATTAATTTGTGTGAGAAGGGTAGTTTTGCCTACTCCACCCATGCCATACATACCCACAATCTTGACTCCGTCTTCCATGAGACGGGCCCATACCCTTCCGAGCATTGTTTCCTGACCAACGATTGTGGGTTGAATAGGCATCTCTTCAATCTCAGCTATTGGAGTGT
The DNA here is from genome assembly GCA_011420285.2 of Erysimum cheiranthoides. Taxonomy (NCBI): domain Eukaryota; kingdom Viridiplantae; phylum Streptophyta; class Magnoliopsida; order Brassicales; family Brassicaceae; genus Erysimum; species Erysimum cheiranthoides. The sequence continues at coordinate 21,397,991 of CM022176.2, read as the reverse complement.
CCATAGTCACCTCATTAAATCCTCCTTGAGAACTAAGACTCTCAATCTCCCTCAACATCAGGACAACCCTTTTCCCATAGAGATAGCTCATTTTCACATTTTTGGAGCAAAATTCAAAGAGACACAACCTTTGAAGCTCATCGTCACTAGTGACAAGAAGATCATTGAATTTGTTCTCGATGGTCAGGACATTTGTAAGCCATACCTGGACTTGAGAAAGCCTTATACTACGCCCTGTGAACTCTTCTCTATCTACCCTTGTTTGCACATCATCTCGCTTTGCCTTGAGCACTTCCATGTCTTTCTCCATAGCTATTAGATTTTCGGAAAGTTTGTAAATATAACTCCCATTGATGCATAAACCTTGAGAAATTTGATTCACAACTTGATCACATGAAAAAGAGATTCCCATTGCTATAGAAAGAGAGATAAGAGAGAGATCCAGAGAGCAAAACTAAGAGCCAAATTAAGTGAGATACAATAATTTTAAAGGATGAACATAGGAGATAGGGAAGTATAATAGACTTTCAAGTTTCAACCACACAAGATTAATAAATAATAAAGGGGAAAAAACGATTACTGTATCGAATTTAAAGATGTCACTGTATCTGAATGCATGATTGTGACGTTTCCGTATTCTTATAATATTGTAGAAATTTCAAATGCAATAAAAAATTCGGATACATGTAAGACAAAACACAAGTTGAAATTTTGTAGATATATAATTTTTTTAAAGAGAAACTACTTTATGGACTTTTGGTTCTTTTTAATCATAGAATATTGCAAAACATCCACGGATTATCTATACCGGGCTGCAAACCAATAATTCAGAATACATAGAACAGAGGGAGAAAATACAAAAGGGTTCATAGTATAAATACAATTTAACGAACACTTAACGACATATAGTGGTAGAAGAAAAAGAAGAACAGAACAATACAAATGAAAGACAAATTTTGTCAGACGATTTTGAAAACCAGCTTTGGGTCAAAGAGTTACCTCCAGAGCTTGCAGGAAGGTAAGAAACTGAGTTGAGTGGCTTCGTCTTCCCACACAACCCTTTCCATCCATTCTTTCTCTTTGTATCTTATGACGAGTTCTTCACCTGTAACTCCACTTCTAGAATCCAATGGAAGCTTTCTCAGCTCTAGGCAATTTTCTTGTATGACGATCTGATTCAGACGTGGAAAAAGCAGAGGACTCCAGTAAATGCTCTTTAGTGTAGGTAAATTTCTCAGGCCTAAATATTCTAGTTTTTGAAATGGAGTATTAAGACCTTCCTCCTCCTCTGCAACAATACCCATGGCTTTCTCTTCGCTGATTATATCCTCTAGTTGCTTTAAGGAATCAACTTCAAGATAAGTAAGGTTTTGAGCAAACAACAACCATGTCAAATCCTTTAGACCATCACACCCTCTTATGACAACAGAAGAGAGGTTTGGGAAGCACGGAGCTGTGAAACTTTGGTTCCTCTCAATCTTTATCTCCCTCATTCCACAAGTCCATATCATGAGGATACAGAGATTAGCCATGGTTGGCAAAGTCAACACTCTGAATGATTCTCCCTGAATCCCTTTAATAGATACCCCTTGAATACATTTCACCATCCTAGGAGCATAAAACAATTGCTCCATCACCAAACTTGACCTGATCACTGTGGTTACAACTTCTAAACATTTCATGCTCTGCAATTCCTCTAATAAGCTGAGATCTAGAGACACTTTAGAATGTAGTAGTCCCAATGTTCTCAAACTCGACAATTTCGATATCCCAGTGATACTCTCAAGTCTCCTCGTGTATTTCAGATTCAGATGTATTAGCGTTTTCAACTCCAGTACAACAATGGGTAGTCGAACTATATTTGTACATGACAAGTTGAGATATCTCAAGGAGACCAACTCAGATATTTCGTCTGGAAATCCACTGAGATTACTAGTCCATGATAGATCCAAAACAACTAGCTTAGACATAGACTGGAAAAATTCACCTGATATAGTTACTAATTTGTTGTTTCTTTGAAGGAATAGAGTTCTAAGTTCAGAACAGTCATGACTCTCAGATATCTTTTCAATCTCATTTCCCATTAGCGACATTCTTCTCACATTATTCCAGTTCTTGACTTTCGGAACTTCAAGTAACGCAACACCAGCTTGCACAATACATCTTTCCTTATGCTCCCCGAGATCAGAAGCTATCCAAAGGGCCATCTCACGTACCACATCATGCATTTTCACTACTGATTTTTCATTTCCTTCCTCCAACAATAAACAAGCATGGATAAGAGTACTGAGTATCTCATACCCTTGGTTTACTGCCTTATATCTACCTTCGTTTTCATCTATGAATCCCTCGGATATCCAGTAGTCAATCAAATCCTCTTTGACCATCTGGTAATCTTCAGGAAATAGAGAGCAATATAAAAAACAAGATTTCACCAGCTCCCCATTTAAATTATTATAGCTATACTTCAAAATAGGAAGAATGTCTTCTTCCATGCCCGAAAATTCAGTAGCAGATGAAGTCAAAGTATCAATTGCGTGACGCCACTCTTGTACTGTGTTTTTGCACGCCATTGTTTCGCCGATGACATTGAGTGCCAGTGGTAAACCATGACATTTTCCAGCAACTTTTCTTGCAAGTTCAGGAATGTCTGGGTGGCTTCCCATTGTTTTTTGTCCAACTTTCTTTTTGAACAAATCCCAGGCTTTGTCTGGTTCCAGACAACTGACTTCGACTGGATTCTCAACTCCCATGCGTCCACAGACACTCCGTGAACGAGTGGTAAAAGCTACTATGCTTCCATTTTCTTTGCTTGGATACGGGACTCCAATCGCTTGCAAATTCACTTTCTCCCATATATCATCCAGCAACAACACAAATTTTCTTCTCTTCAGGACATTGTGTATGTCAAGAGCTCTTTGGTTTTCGTTTTTCTGGTCCCATTCCTCCCCCAAAAGGCCTAACTTTTTTGCAATGTCTCCTTGAATCTTACGGATCTCTGAAACTCTAGACACCACAACCCATATTATAACATCAAACCCACCTATTTCACAAAACTTATTGTTAATCTTTGTGAGAAGAGTGGTTTTGCCTATTCCACCCATACCATACAGACCCACAATCCCAACTTTATCTTCCATTAGACGGTTCCATACCCTCTCGAGCATTGTTTCCTGACCAACGATTGTGGGCTGAAGAGGCATCTCTTCAACCTCAGCTACTGAAGCTGTCTCAGTCACTACATCAAATTCTCCTTGTGAACTGAGACTCTCAGCCTCCCTCAACATCACAATAACCCTTTTCCCATAAAGATAGCTCATTTTTACATTTTTAGAGCAAAATCCACAGAGACACAACCTTTGAAGCTCATTGTCACTAGTACTAAGGAGATCACTGAATTGGTTTTCGATGGCTAGGATACTTGTAAGCCATACCTGGACTTGGGAAAGCCTTCGACAACGCCCTGTAAACTCTTCTCTGTTTACCCTTCCTTGCACATCATCTCGCTTAGCCTTGAGCACTCGCATGGATTTCTGCAGAGAAGCCAGATTCTCAGAGAGACTGTGAATATAACTTCCACTGACACATAACCACAGAGAGAACTGATTCACCACTTGATCACATGACAACGAGACAGAGACACAACCTCCCATCACACAGCTCAGAAAAAAAAAAAAAAAAAAACAGACAAAACAAAATTCAAAGATGAAAAAACCTTATTCAACCATACGAAAAGCGAAGAGCAAATAGAAAAAAGGGTTGAGATGAATCAGACCCCACAAAAATTGGGGGAGTTGGTGAGCTACTTGACCAAAAGACTAATAATTGTTTTATATGACTAGAACAAGAACTGTCATTTTGAAATATAGAAATCAAAAGGGATTATAATTAATCAAACAAAAATGAAGAGAAATGATTGAGATTGTCTTTTTCACCGGTCTTTCTTCAGATTGTACATGAACCTCCTCGGAAACTCCATCTATGATGTCCCTCTGAATCTTTTCCTTGCATTTAAAAAAAAAAAAAGAGGAAACAAACACCAAACTATAATTTTGGAAACACAAGTAGCGATTATCCCACTCTTATCAAACGATATCACACGATTTACCAATTTCGCAAGAGTTTCTTTTTTTTTTTTGTTCAAATTCGCAAGTGTTTCTAATCCGTTGATTGAAACGGTAATGTTCCCGGCGGAGTCCGCGGCGATCCGTGATGTGTTTTTTTATCTGGGCCATCAGGGTTTCGCCACGTGGCTATTTGGATGATGTGTTCGATTTCTTTAACATCATTGACCCATGTTCTTATTTTAACCGGTCTGCACCGAGTTTATTGAACCGAATGTGTTCCACCGTTTAATATTTTCCATAAAATATGATTATTTTGTTTTACTAATTTATTACAATCGTTCAACACTAAACCAGAAACGGCTAAAACAAAACAATTTGATTATTTCGAATGCACTATATATATAATACATGTCTCACAAATTTCCCTATGTGGATTTCTTGGTAAATCGAAAAGCTAGGAGATAACCTATGTATTTGTCGTCTCCATGTCCTCTATAAGAAGCTGAAGAATACAACCATAAAACAAATATGTGACTTTCCGTGGCTTCACAACCTATTTCAAGTTCCGTGTAAATCATCCAAAACATCAACATAATCACCACCTTATGTATACAAAACCAATCTGGTTTTTGTTTTATATACAAGAGTTCCAAGGACTATGTTCACACAAACAAAGGGAGATGAAGGTCACACAAATACAATTTAATGAACACTTCAAAACATAACAAGACCAGACATGGTAGAGAAATTAGAAGGTCCATGAATATAAGCGTAGATAGAGGAAAGATAATGAGATATTACCATTGAGACCATACAAGTTTTTTTCTGGAAAGCCTGCTTTAGCTCATTGGTTATACAAAACCAACTTGCAGGATGGTAAGAAACGGAGTCTTGTGGCTTTGTCCTCCCACTCGACCTTTTCTTTCCATTCTTCATCTCCGTATTGTATCACAAGTTCTTCACCCGCAATGCAACTTTGAGAATCCAATGGAAGCTTTCTCAGCTTTTGACAATTGTTTTGTACGTTGATCAGATTCAGACATGGAAACGGCAAAGGACCCCAGTATATGCTCTTCAGTTCAGGTAAATCCCACAAGTGTAGATATTCTAGTTTCCGAAAAGGAACAACATCAGCCCTTGAAGCTTTCTCTTGGCTTATTATCTCTTCTACTTGGCTTGAGTTCCAAACATTGAGATGAGTGAGGTTAGGAGCAAACAACAGCCATGTCAAATCCTTGAGACCATTGCAACCAGTTATTAAAACTTTGGTAAGCTTAGGAAAGCATGGGCTTGTTAGACTTGTGTTCCTTTCTATCGATATCTCTTGCATTCCACATCCCCCTATGAAGACTTCCCGGAGATCACCTATAGATGGCAAAGTCAATATTCTGACTGATTCTTCGTCGAGGTATTTTATAGATACCTTTTGAAGACATCTTACCAACCTGTGAGAGCATAACAGTCGTTCCAATACTGAACTTGACGTGATCTCTATGGTTAGAACTTCTAAATCCTCCAAGCGTTCAAGCTCCTCCAATAAGCTTATAGTTAGCCACATTCTGAGATTTAGTAGCCTCAACGTCTTCAGATTCGACAAGTGTGATATCCCTGAAACACTCTCGAGGCACAACATAGATTCTAGATTCAGATGCATCAGCTTTTTCAGCTTTCGTAAACCAACTGGCACTCTCACTATGCTCGAATCTGACAAATCAAGATATCGCAATGAAACCAACTCTGATATTTGCTCAGGCAACCCAATGAGATTGACATTCCATGATAGATCCAAAACAACCAGCCTTGGCATAGACCTGAAGAATTCCCCGGAGATATTTACCAGATGGCGGTTATCCTGAAGGAACAAAGTTGTAAGTTTAGGACACTCGGGACTGCCATGTATCTCCTTAATCCTGTTATTCACCAATGACATCCTTCTCACAACTTTCCAATCCTTGACCTTTGGTATTTCGTTTAATCCAAAACCGGCTCGTACAGTGCAATTACCTTTATGCTTGCTGAGGTCAGATGCTATCCAAAGAGCCATCTCACGAACCACATCATGCATTTTCACATATGACTTATTGTTGAACTTTCCTCCCTCCACCAACAAAGAGGCACGAACAAGAGTACCGAGTATCTCATAGCCTTCGTCCACAGCTCCTTTTTTATTTTCATATCCATCAATGAATTCCTCACATATCCAATAATCTATCAGCCTCTCTTTTTCTATTAAATCATCTTCAGGAAACAGGGAGCAGTATAGGAAACAAGATTTGACAGTCTCACTTTCCAGATTATCATAGCTGTACTTCAAAATAGGAAGAATCTTCTCCTTCACAGCACCAAAATTTGCAGCATAGGTTGTTAAAACATCTACTGCATGATCCCATTCTTGCGTTGTCTTCTTGCATGCCATTGTCTCTCCAATGACGTTTAGCGCTAGTGGCAAGCCACGACATGCTCGAGCAACTTTTCTCGCGATTTCGGGAATGTCAGGGTGGCTTCTTAATGTGATTTCTCCAACTTTTTTCTTGAACAAATCCCAAGCATCATCTGTACCTAAACATTGGACTTCCATTGGATCATGAACCCCCATGCTCGCACATACGCTTTGACATCGAGTGGTGAATGCTATTTTGCATCCGTTTTCACTTGTTGGATTTGGGATTCCAATCTCTGTTAATTCCACTCTCTTCCATATGTCATCCAAAAGCAACACAAATCGCTTTTTGCTTAGAAATTTGAGTATGTCGACTGCCTTCTGGTTTTCACTTCTCTGGTTCCATTCCACGCCTTTAAATCCTATTTTTTCGCCAATCTCTTTTTGTATCTTGTGGATTTGTAGATCACCAGACACCACAACCCAAATGACAATTTCAACGCCATCATCGGTGTCACAAAACCTATTGTTGATCCGAGTGAGGAGAGTTGTTTTTCCTACTCCACCCATGCCATAGAGACCCATAATCCTAGTTCTATCATCCATGAGGTGGTTCCATGCCTTTTCTAGAATTGTTTCCTGACCAACAATCGTCGGTTGTAGAGGCCTTTCCTCCCCCACAGCTCTCGTAGCTGGATGAGCCACCTCTTCAAAAAACCCTTTAGATTTTAAGTATTCAACCATGTTCAACATCCAGAAGACCTTTTTTCCGTAGAGATAGCTCAATCTTAAGTTTCCCGAGCCAGCACCATAAAAGCACAACCTTTGAAGTTCCACAGATTTACTACTGTTTAGATCATTAAATTGTGATTCGATAGTCTTGACTTTCTTAAGCCATACCTTGATTTGATGAAGCCTTTGTTGACCTCCTTCTTCTGCTGTCTGCACCTTACGTAGCAGATCAGCTCGCACTGCCTTGAGATCTTCCATGGCTTCCTCCAGAGCGGTGAGATTCTCCTTGAGATTATGAATATAATTGAGTTTGCTGCAAAAGCAGCTAGCGAGATGATTCAACAACTGATCGCATGATATTTGGACAGAGACACAACCACCCATCTTGCACTTGACACACAAAGACAGAATCACAAATGCAACCAAGAAGCTTAACCTTGAACTGCAAATTAGTAAATAAGATGTCAAAATTTTAGGTTGAAGAAAAGAAATAACTCCCCACCTTGGAATTTTGCTGGAAAAAAATTGTTTGAATGAGTCAAAGTCTTCTTTTGTATCGTCATTATGCATGGTAGCATCATATATTTATGTAATATAGCATGCTTCCAAGAATATGACAGTTGTAGACACAACTACAGTGGCTATGTCACTTTCATTTCTACTAAACAATGGAAAATCACCTATGAAAAATCTTCATTTCTAATTTTATGCCTGACAAAACCCTGTCCTTTTCACAAGCAGATTAGTTAATATGTCTAACAGATTACTGGAACTGGCTCAATCACCACATCAAGTTCGCCCTGAGAACCTAGCCTCTCAACCTCCCTCAACATCAAGATAACCCTTCTCTCATAATGATAACTCTTTCTTAAATTTCTGTAGCAAAAATGACAGATAGACACCCTTTGAAGCTTAACGAAAAATAAAGAAGATAAAAAACAACATTTGACCTCAGTGTCAAAATTGCTAAGCAGATAAGCAAAATGGTTATCGATGGTCAAGACACTCGTAAGCCATACCTGAACTTGGGAAAGCCTTCGACAAGGCCCTATAAACTCTTCTCTGCACATCATCACACTTTGCCTATAGCTAGATTCTTGGAAAGATTGCTAGTATGACTCTCCTTGACGCATAACCACTTAGACAACTTGATTTACCACTTGATCACATGTAAACAAGACTGAGACACGACCTCTCATTGCAGCTAGGAAGAGAGGGAGATTCAGTTAGCAACAACAATCATGAAGATAATAATACTAGTCAATAAGGAAAGGGATGAAATTTGATTCCACGCAAAGGTCTCGGAAAAGAAAAGAGAATCAGCAAGGATCACAACTACTGTCTTTATCATATATCATTAACAGTTAAGTTATAATAATGTGTCAGGAAAACAAAAGCATGTGGAAGCGATCAGTACTCTTCATAACCATTTTTTATTCAAGAGTAACCAGTTGCTGTACTTAACCAATAAAGAAGAACACTGACAAACGCGGAAGAAAAGACAAAGATCCTTCCTGTGTTTTTTATTTGTTTTTGGTTTGAATTTAGTTTCAATTTGGAAAGATGATAAACTGGAGATTCCTACCTTGAGCTTTGAACGTTTGACATCCTCCATCACATTCTCCATAAAACAGCTCATTCACATGAACACATAAACACAAGGTCGATGCAGCATATAAAAGCATGATCCTTTGAAATGAGTACCTGATCTAACAATTCAGATTAGTAAAATCTAATAACAAGTCTTCAGATAAGGTAAAGTAATAGCAAGTTTAGCCTTCCAAAGCAGAGGCTTTCTCAGCTTTGAACTCGAGTAGTTGTTACCCATCAGAGATGGACTCGGGATTAAGGGTTTGTATGGTATGGGCGGAGTAGGCAAAATCTTAATCGAATCTTGCGGATCTCAACACTTTGAAACACCACAACCTTATAAATCCAGCAACTATGCAACAAAATATATGGTTGATGTGCGTGAAAGGTGAGATTTTGCCTACGTCGACCATACATACAGAGGCGTAATCCCGAATCCAATCTTTGATGAGAAATTGACTCCCCACTGTTTATCTACTACGCTCTCAAAAGATTCTTCTTTGGAAGATAAAGAAACAATGAGCTACAGAGAGACAAGTGAAAACAAGGAAGGCGATCTTAGGAAGTGTTGTAAGGAAGACGGAAAGGTCTTTTACATGAATTTTGTGGCTTACAATTTTTATAGTTTTGGTAAATTACATGTTATCAAATATTAGTATATTTCATTTTCTTCTTTTGTTTCCTTTTTATATCTGTTTTTCTGGCGGATATATGGCCGTTGCCATTAACTCCGGGATTAGAGAGCTTGTATCATTCATTTCAATTTTTATCCTTATTGAACCGGTCCAAACCGGACATTGTATGTTATCAGCAAAGTGAAACCGAAAATTTTGGTATCTTATATGTTCTTTTCTTTTCACCGCTACAATACTTCTTAGCATTTACAAGTGGTATTCATTATCGGAAATACGGTTTCCAGAGATATGATTCTCATACCATTCACGTAGTAGGATAAGAGGTCACAACAATATGCAGATCGAAATTTCAGTTTCGCCTTACCATCTAATATAGTAGAATTACCCTAACAAGAACCAAAGTCGAGTCAAAAGTTACCATAACAAGAACATGAACTACAAAGTCATCATAAGCTAATTGCATTAAACCATGAAGAACTATATATTATCAAAAGTTGCCATAATCTGTTTCAAACTTGTTCTGATGAGCCATCATAAGCTAATTGCATTAAACCATGAAGAACTATATTATTCAGTTACAACATACCACAGCAAAAGCGAAGCAAATTAGCAAAATCCAACAGCACATGATTTAGCTTCACGTCTTCAAAATCGTGCCAAGAATATCGAACAAGCAAACACTTAAGAACAACACAAGATCTCTAAATCATTTCGAAATCATTTACTTCCCATTTCAAATACCAACAAAACACTGTCCTAGTCACGGGTCGATAAAGGTATGAACAAGAAGATAGTATCTCATTCAAATAGGCCTATCATGCTTTAACGACAAGTAGCTTATATGATGCAAAACATGAAATCAAGTCTTCAACACACGAAAAGCTCAAAAGAATGCAGTGTTAGATATCGTAAATCAAACACATTTCGATATCGAAAGAGCGAAAAGCAAACACACTGGGAATCAATTAGATTCCTTGATCCAATCCAACCAATTACAAAAGGCATAAAGAACAGATTTTTATGAAAAAACAAAGGAGAGACTTAACATTCTTAGAGATTAGATAAGATAAAGAGGAATCACACAGACAACAATTTTCCATAAAAAATGAAAACAAACATGAAGAAGATAAAGTTAGTAAGCAAAGCACAATGATAAAACAAACCCTAGCTAGGATTCGCTCGAAATTAAACAAACAAGTGAAAAAACAAAGAATCTCTTCTTCTTAAAAATTTCAAATTTTGAAACAAAGGAAATATAAAAGATTAGATCTCACTTAGCGACCATCCTTGCAATGAAATCTTCATACCGGATCTTTCCATCGGATACATCAACCTCCTTGATCCACTCATCAAACTCATTAGGCTCCAGCTTCTCTCCAATACTGGTGAGAATATGTCTCAGATCCGCTACAGCCACGAACCCTGTACCTTCCTTATCCAGCACTTTGAATGCGTCACGGAGCTGGCGATCGAAAGGTTCCGTCTTCAGATGTTTCGCCATGAGATCGAGGAATCTGTTGAAATCAAACGGAGAAGTGAGGTTCTCGGAGGCGATGATGGATTTGAGCTGGGCTTGGGTTGGATTGCCTCCGAGAGATCGCATGAGGATCCCGAGCTCTGACGGCGCGATTTTGCCGTCACCTTTGGTGTCGAAGAGCATGAAGGCCTCCTTCATCGATGAGACCTGATCGTCGCTCAGACCATCTTTCCCCATTTTTCGATTCTTCCGGGTTTTCGGGTCAGATTCCGGGTCCGGTGTTTCTCTCTTTTGCTTCTTTCTCTGTACAAACGAAATTGGGATCGAAAGAGTGTGGCGTTTGCAACTTTTAACGAGAGAGGTGTTGATACGGCGTCGTTTTTGTTTAGATTCAAGGCCCAACCAAACTTGGCCCATTTATCTCTTGAATTCTTAGAACGCAAATTCAATTATCTTTTAACATTCGCATATTCAATTAGATCAAGCAAAACTGAAATAATATCCGTCAAAGTTCAAACCAGTTAAACCAATCAATCATATTAGTGAAAACTTAAGACTTTAAGGATCCATGTTTGTAATGAAACGCCTTTCCCCATAAAGCTATAATATGTTTGCTAGCTAAAAATAAAACTTTAATAGGATAGTTTGAGTGGGTTTGCGTATTATTTTAATTTTGAAATCATGCAAGAATAATGTTTGTGTCTGGCAAATCAAATTGCTTAAAATGCTTCCACTATACAGTAAATGATTAAGTTTGAGAAAGTGGGATAAAAAGAATAAACATGACCTAATATTTCTTTAAACAATAGCCTGTAGAGTCGTTTTCAAAGTGACTTAGGAATTATAAAAAGTTTCGATTTGTCCCACATAGTTGGATCTATGGGGTACAAAGACAATTGGTTAAATGCAATGGTCACCATCAATGTATATAGCATATGATAGCATCATGTGATTTAAAAGGCGCCTTCCACTTGGATAAATTTCACATGTTTGAGTTCTTCTATACTTTTATCTTTCTTTGGTTTGCTTTTGAAATGTGATTCACTTGTTGAAATTTATGCATTATCCATGCCAATCTCCATTATCTCTAGGTGGAAAAAGTGCCCAGACACTCCTTATCAACGATCAATGAGACATTATCTATTATATCCAACTAAGAAAGATAATTCAAAGTGTATTTAATGATTATTCAAGTGCACATATCTTAATCATTTTTAGAGAAATATTTGTGTTAACTTAATCATCGGTTTATAGTTTTTAGCCGACGAGAATGCTTTAAACTAACGAAATAAAATTTGTTTTTGTTTGACTAGGACATGTAATATAGTTGTTTATATTAGTGTTGTTGTTCCAGTTCAAATCTCATAGAATGGATGTTATTAAAAGAGTGGGGGGTTTTTTTTTTTTTTGAAATTATGATAAGGATGGTTTGCATAAAACAGATGTAATTAGTAAAACCAAATCACCTTATAAATCATAAACATTATATTAACAACAGCAACATACCCATTTCTTTAAGCTAAGTAATCCCATTTGAGTTTACTTGGTTTTAGTTATCACATGATACCAAAGTCAATTCAACTGGGTCTGGTTAGTATTTTTATTATACCAGCCAAGTGAAAAATTTAAAACTTAACTACTTTTTCAAACCAAAAACACAGTATACAAATCGCTTTAGCCTAATAATAGACTAATTAGTTTAAATCTCGTTAGCCTACACACGTCAAATTCGCCTGGTATAGTGTAAACGGCCACGATCTAGAAACGCAACCTTATCTTTAGAAAACAGAAAGAAAGAACAAAACATAGTAATCTTTTAGAAAATTTACCTATCACTCCCACATATTTCACATTTTCTAAATCTAACATTCTAACCTTTACACCTTAGAATTTAAGATAATAGTACTCTAATTATCTCAGTTAATTCATAACAGGTGCATTCTCTGTGTCCATTTTCTGATTACATAATATAAATAAAGGATAAGTAAACATCTAAACCCGGACGTATTTGAGCATTTGAAAAGTATCGAGGCTAAATCAGAAAACAAAACAAAAATACATGGGCCATATCCATAAAAGACGAAACGAGACTTTTCTTGTTGTCCGAATCCTCTATAAAACCAACCTTTGGAGCTAAACCCCAAACAAGAAGACGAACACAAGAAACGTGAGAAAGTAGAAGAAGACGAAGCCGAAAGAAGAAGAAAATGAAATTGGTTTGGTCCCCGGAAACAGCATCCAAGGCTTACATAGACACCGTTAAATCGGTAAGTTTATAATTTTCCGGTGAATCATGCCGTAATAACCCAAGTTTCTTATCATTCACAAGAATCCGTGTTTTCCAATCAAAACGAAGAAAGATTCGATTTATCCCAGATCTTAATTTCGCTAACAATTCTTGATTTGTATTTCTAATGAATGATTTCGTTTAATTTTGTTTGGGTTTTTATTGTTCAGTGCGAGAATCTTGAAACGCCTGACGCGGCGGAGCTAATAGCGGCGATGGCGGCTGGATGGAACGTGGAACTGATCGTGGAAACTTGGTCAGACGGAGACGCAATAGCCTCGAGTATTGGCTTAAACGTAGCGAGCCAACACGCAAACGCTAAACACATATGTATAGTACAAAACTCGAGATCAGAATCTGCTTATCTACAAGCCATTCAAGAATCTTCATCTCCTTTGAACTTACCAGAGACGATCGTCGCTGAAGAACCCGAAAAAGCAATGAAGAAGCTACAAGGAATCGACTTCTTGGTCGTGGATTGGCGGAACAAAGAATTTGCAGCGGCTGCGTTGAAGAACGCTGCGTTTGGAAGCAGAGGAGCGGTTGTGGTTTGTAGAAACGGGTACTCGAGCTTGAGACGGGTTTTAAGAGACCGTAAAGTTGTTAGAACGGTGACTCTTCCGGTCACCGGAGGTATTGAGATTGCTCATGTTGCGGCTAGGAACTCAGGGAAGAGTGAGAACAGTAGTAAGAGAAGATGGATCACACATGTTGATCAGAGATCAGGAGAAGAACATGTGTTTAGTATTTAGAAAGTAGAGAGACAAATACAATTGTGAGAAGTGTTTATTGGATCTTGTATTTGTACTTGTACATAAGATTCCATAGATGCCATTGTAATTGAAAAACATGCTTGTCTTATAAATGTGATCGTTGTGATATATGTAACAAATCTCGCTTGTGTTAACAGATTAAGCGAAACTACTATGATCGATCTGTTTGTCTTTCATTGCTTGAACTTGCTTCTTTTTGTCTATCATGTTGGGGAGAATGAATGATATATAGTGATGGGCTTAAAAACAGTTGTTTTAGGAGTTCTTGAGCCCATTACTTTATAACTCTCCATGACTTAGGAACAAATTACAACCTCTATGACTATATGTAATTGACTTTTCCTTGAAGAAAAAGTAATTGAGTTCCCACATAAATGCTTAAGAAATGACCAAAAGTGATTCGGTGGTCCGTTGCCGACAGGAATTTCCTTTACAATCGAGGAGAAAATCTTCCAACTTATAATAAGTGGATTAACTTATCTTCTTTATGTATTATGTTAGATCTGTCTCCACTTCATGTATGAGATATTTTAACTTTTTTTTATCAAGATGAAAACGGAAAAATCACATCATCATGCATACCACTACAAAGTGGGAAATTCCCACTGGGAATAGTCCATTCGATCAATGATTCTAAAGCAGTTTTATGAATCATATATGCTTCTAACTTCACTTAATTAGCAATTACTATATTAATTCATATATGTTGTTTATATAATATGTTGACTTCATCTCTACATCCTAATGTGGGGATAGCCTAACATACCCCACCCAAAAGTTAGATTTAACTTGAAAACAGATCTTCGAACAAAATCATAATGAAGAAATTGACATGTTAGTATGTTACCATGTTACCGAGAAACTCGTGTTAAACAATGGATTTCTGCTATATTCCAACTTGAAGTTTTCGATATCGGTAATGTCACGAGAAATGAAAGGAAAAAGAGAAAAAGATATAGAAAACAAGTTCGTAATCCTTGGTTAATTTATGATCCATCAAAGTATGGTGGTATGTTTCTCGATTGAATTTGTTGAGATATTAAACTCCGGTTAAGAACTAAACATCGGTTCGTTGGACCTTAATGGCTAAACCCTGATTAATTTAGTCTCATTTCATGGTTTTCGCTTCTCTATACTTAAAAATGCTTTTTGTTGAACCTTAATGGCTAAACGCTGATTAATCAACCCAAATGAATGAAAATTAATATGTTTTTTTATGGATGTTCTTTTTGGTATTATTCAAATATATATACACACAAAAAAAATACAAAAGTGAAGAAACACTATTTTGTTTGATGACTGAAAAAAGTGAAATGTACGTTGGGGAAAATACAAGATGGGCTACAAAAACAGATGACGCTTGCGTTTGTCGTCAACCGAAGTTCCCTGCGGTGTTGGGCTGTCCGGATCCTGAGCGGTCTGACCAGTTTATACGATCATTAATAGTATTATCTCTTTTTTAAAAAAAAGGGCCAAAATGTGGATTAAAAAATAAGAAAAATAGGGGAAATAAATGAGAAAGGAGGTAAGAAGGCGTCACGTGCACATGATCCAGCCGGTGAACAGAGACATGTCACGCAAAGTCAGCCAACTTTCAGAGCCCAAAACCAAAAAAACCCATTCAAAATTTATGAGTTTTTGGACGATCTTACCCTCTCATTATCCCATTTGTTACCATCACATGCCGCTTGTTTTTTCTCTTCTTCTTTCTTTCTTTCTTTCTTTTTTTTTTTTTTTTTTTGTGTTAGCTAGCTTTATTTTTCCTAACTAAACTTCAAATGAAAATTAAGCTCAGACGAATAAGTAGTGGTAGCATTATGCTTATGCTTTGTTGGTCAGTGTTATAAATTTGATGTCTATTAGTACCTTCATGTTTGCCACTACATAGTTTCCATGTATGGCAATGTATATTCCATAAATATTAGTGATTCGACATGAATCGTTCGGTTGAAGATCAATTTTTTCCCTCGAATATTTATAGTTAACTTTATTATACAATATCACCTTAGAATGCTGAAAACTACATTAATCAAAATGCTTTTTCCCTTTCCTTTCTCAATTTTCATGCTTATGTATTCATTTCAAAACCACAATCACATGAAAGATAGAATGAGAATTAAAGAGCTGAAGGAGAAGACAGACCCAATGAATAAGGCACACCAATCTATCAAGTCATAGGCCAAAAATGTTTTGTTTGGTAATGTGGGTCAACTAATATCATAAATGAGGTAGCTGGATTTGCATTTGATGCTCTTCTCCAAATTTAATGTGACAATTCCCCCTACTCGATATTTATTACTAAGCAACAAATAATCAATACAAAAGTTCGTATCTCAATTTTTAAGCGATTTGATGTCTATGTTTTCTTACATACTCACGAGCTCTAGTGAGTTATGGAACTGCATATCTTTATTGTTTATTAATACTCCTAAAAACAATCGTCTAGGGATAACAATGGTAGAAGTAATGAATAATGGTACAACTGCGCAGCATATATGGTAAAATCAGTACGCTATGTAAATGTTGAACGGTAAATATTCAAATAACTAGATTTTAAAATTGATTACTTGAAGCAATCAAACCAACTGTGATCTTGAATGGAATCATATCTTTTTTGGAAGAAGTCATGAAAAAATGGTTCAAGTATATGTATATTCATTTCTTTTAATCTTGTTGTGTCACAAACATTTTTATTCTCTAAACTAATCAATAATGTAATTGTCTTTATTTACTAGTACCAACCGGAACTCTAACCTAACAAAATCACATTTCAAATACAATCATAAGTATGTGAAATCATTTAAAAAAACAAAATCCCCTCTATAGATTATCATTACCAAATTCACAATATTTGATTATTGAATTATTTTTTTTTGTAGTTTCCACTATAAGCTGGTTTTTTTTGCAGTTTCCATTATAAGCTAATGTATGTGGGATCTGAATGGTAGCAGAATTTAGAATACAAACCAAAACTTGCAAACATCAAATCTATATGCAACCCAGTATGCATTTATTGAAAGCAAATTTTTGTACACTTTATATATAAAAAGGAGAAGATTGCAAAAAAAAAAAGAAAAAGAAAAGTGCTTATAACTCTCTCTTTTCTTGTCTGACGGTGATTGTCGTTACACCCATAATTATACACCTACGTGTACGTATAGCTTTGTTTGTATTTTGTATAATTCAACGTACATATATGTTTACAAAGGCACGGGAATCAAATCAAACTGCCCGATAATTAAAATTCATTATTAAGATCTTATTTTAAATTTCGACTTCTGTTGTAGAATTTGTCCGCAAGATATACAAAAGTTATTTTTCTTGCTTCCATAAAAAAAAATTTACTTAAATTTGTGACATAGGGCCATTATTAATTCGTGTTAATAAAGAATACGTGACATAGAATTTACATTTTTTTTTTGTGACAGAGAGGAATTTATATGGTTGTTTTAAAAGACTAATTTATAATTTTGCCAAAAAATTTTACAGTTTTAGTATTTTGCTGAATGAATTTGTTTTGTAAGTTAGTGTCTCATTCTCATGCATTTGTTTTAACTACATTCAAAAATTTGACAATTTGTGGTATATCTTTTTTTTTTGGGTCCAACTTTGTGGGTATTATCTAAAAATGTAAATAGCTTTTAGCAAAATTCATATGATTTGTATCAGAATAAATGATCATAAGCTGATGAAATGAAGTGATGAACAATAGAGGGTCAGAAAACGAAAAGAGGGACACTTGATTAAACATCTCTTTTACATATTCAAGGAAACTACGTATAATCATTACTTATACATAATACACACGCTAGATCTAGATATTTGAATAAAAGAATTAAAAAGTTGCAAAAAAAAAAAAAAAAACACATGAAAAGTGACTTAGAATAAATGATGTGAAACAAGTAGAACTAACAAAATAAGTACAATTATTTTGAAAGAAATGAATGCAAAGCCAATAAAGCAAAACAAATGTTGATGAATATTTTACAAACATATACACCAGTAACTATTAACTTTAACTAAATTTTCAAGTACTTAATGATCAACACGATTTTTTCTTCTTCAATGTAATTATTTATATGAATCGAAATTAGTCTGCATAGTAATTTTCAAATTTCAAAATTATTTTGTTTAAAATTCGATTTTATTTAAAAGTATAGCTAGCATAAAACAAATTTACAATATATATATATATATGATTAACAAAATCTGATTAGTGTTTGAGTTGGCAAAAAATGTTGGATTCTTTGTACTACATATGATCGAGCATCAGGTCGATTGAGATTCTTGATAAGATCGAGCATCATGTCGAATCTCTCTGTTTCTTTCTTCCCTTGAGATGTTTCTCAAGTGAGCGAGACTATCTACCAAAGTGTTGCGTGCGTTTGCCATTCACAAGCTTCTACAAATTAATATGAAAAAATTTACATTAGTTAGTACTTAATAGATATTTCAATTATCTAGAATTAATGGATAATTGTTTGCAAGGTAAGTTTTTTTTGAAAGCATAAGTATTTTGTGAAAAGATAGTTAAGGTATAGAAATGTTTTTGACGGTTTTCTAACATATGTAAATTTTAGACGATAATTTTCTATCTTGGTCAAAAATAAAAAATTACATCAAAATTTTAGGAAACAAGATCTAAGGTCTACAGTGTTGAATAATAGGATTTTTTTTCTTGGGAACAATAATGATTCAAATGTATATAGAAAGAGATAATATTTTTCGTATGGTATATATGAAACGATAAATGTCTATTAGAACGACCACAACAAAACATGTCTACTAGAGCATAGTCTTCATTTTGGTTTTTGAGCTTAAGATGGAAACAAATTTTAATATTTGACCAAAAACTTACCGGCAAAAAAACCAAAAGAAAAATAATAATCATTATTCTAGTACCTCTTTTATTTTTTTTTACAAATTGACTTGATAATAATTTATATTATCATTGATATAGTGTATATATAAAATAAAAGTGATATATTAAAGCAAACAATAAAAAGAGAGCAAGGGAAAAAAAAACAAACAAAAGATGGCTCCTTCGTCTTCATCTTCTCCTTCCAAATCTCCTGTTCCATCTCTTCACCAATCCCTTCACTTCACTCCTGTAAGTCACACTCAAATCTTTCTTCTTTGTTTCTATGGAAAAAACGTAAGAATTTATTCACCATGGACGAAGACCACACAGACCTCAATTTTGTTATGTTTTCTCTTGCTCTGTGACCAAAAAAAAAAAAAAAAACTCTCTTTTATTTTTTCTTTCCGAAATCGTAGAATTGATAAGAGTACAGCTCGAAGCTTCTTGTTCTTCCATGTTACTCCTTAAACCCACAATCATTTTCTCGAGAAAATGAACTAAAAGTGGGAAAAGAAGCAAGTCCTGTTACCTTTTTCGTCTAAAGTTTCTTCCTTTGATCTCAATGATTCCACTAGAATCTCAAATTCATGTCATTTGAAGATTCTTACAAATCCAAAAATTTTGTTTTTTTACTCAATTTGGCATGTTTTTCATTTTCATTTCTTAAAATTTGTTTCTCTCTGTTATTTCAGATTCTAGAATGCGAAGAAGACGACCTCCACGAAGAAAGATACAAAAACAGAGCAACCCCAAGCAGCGACGGTGGTTCTTCCGCCACTCCAAACCACCGCCGCAACAACCATCAACACACTTCAACGCCTCTACACCACAACGGAAACGGAAAACCCTCAAACAGAAAACGACATGACGACGATGAAGACGACGGTGGCGCCGTCTCCTGCAACAAGTGTCGGCCTCACCACTCTCACCGAGACAAATTCTCAGTCGTACCTCTCGAAAGCCACAACAACCCTTCTTTCATCTCTAGCCCTAATCTAATAATCAAATCGATCTTCCAATCACTCACACGGAGAAGCCCCAAACCCTCCTCTGCCACGGCGGCGCTTCCACCGCGCTCTTCCAATTCCTCCGCCGCCGACGCTTCAAGAGAAGAGCAGTGGCGGTTAGCTGTGGCGGAGCTTTCTCATAAACTGATTCAAGCCACGAAGAAGAAAGAAGACGCGGTGATTGAAGCTTCTAGGTTGAAATCATCCATGGCAGAGCTCGAGAAGAAACTCAATAAACTCGAGATTTACTGTCACAATCTCAAATCAGGCCTTGACGAGTGCAGCAACAAGAAACAGAGTACTCCGATTCGAAAAGATGGATTCAATGACAGGATCATTCAGCAATTTCTTGTTTCTGTGTCGGAATCTCGATCTTCGATCAGAGCTCTGAGCAGATCTCTCGCGTCGCAGCTACGAACCGTCGGTGGGAAAGTCTACGAGAGACTCTCTCTTCTTCTTCAACCTTTCGATGTAAAGATCAACTCTTTCGCGAAGAACCCTAAAAGCTTGATCTTTTACCTCGAAGCGATTCTGAGCAGAGCCTTCTTCGAGGATTTCGAAGCTTCCGGGTTTCAGAAAAACGGGTCGACCCGCATTTTGAACCCGATTGATCGTTGTGAATCCAATTACGCTTCGTTTAACGTCTTGATGGAGCTCACGTGGGACGAGGTGTTGAGCAGAGGAACGAAGCATTTCTCGGAGGAGTTTAGCCGATTCTGTGACCGGAAAATGAGCGACGTCGTTTCGATGCTTTGCTGGAACCGAGCTTGGCCTGAACCGCTTTTACAGGTAACCAAGCGTTAAACTGAACGGTTTATTTGTTTTATTTCAAAACTACATAATTGGATTGAACCGGTTTCTTTTTCTTTTGGCAGGCTTTCTTTGGTGCGTCGAAGAGTGTTTGGTTGGTTCATCTCTTGGCTAATTCGGTGAACCCTGGTCTGCAAATCTTTCGCGTGGAGAAAGATGACCGGTTTGATCCGATTTACATGGAGGAAACTGGTGGGGACCGGTTTAAGAGTATGGTTCGAGCTATGGTTCAGCCCGGGTTCTACGTCTATGGGAGTGTGGTTAAGTGCAAGGTGGTTTGCAAGCATTGCGGCAGCGACGAGGAAGACGTAGAAGACCGTACGGTCAAAGACTGTAATAAAAGCGACAAGAGTTTAATAAGCATTTGTAGCCCATTAGGAGTTTAATTACGTTAATCAAGGATTATAAAATTGGTGGGTTTTTGTTTTCTCTTGTGAAGTTGTAATTAAAAAAATCAATGGCGTTTGCAAGTGAATACTTTAAAACTATTTGTTTTGATGACTTTTGCAAGTAAATATTTAAGAATTAATTGGTACATATGAAGATTTCTTGTTGTTGTTGTCAAAATGATTCATGAAAGAGTATAAAGTAAAATATTGGCATTTTCTCGTTGGTTTCGTCTTCTTGGATTTGATTACACTTTGTGTTCATTGTGACATCTAATGGTTGTCTCGTTACGTAGATTATTATATACATGTGTACATATTTATTATAATCACAATAACAACATGGGCCATTTTAAAGGCCCAATATGTACAATTTGGTTATCAAAAGCCCAACCTCTTTGGTTCTTCAACGCTCTCAAACGTCTTCTCCTTCGATTTTCCGCGTCTGATTCAGTAAATTATGTTTGCGTAAAGGATTGAAATGAGTTCGATCTCTGAGTCTGGGGAAGATGAAATCAGTTCCTTTTTCGAATCGTCTCCACCTCTGAAGAACAAGGAGGAGATCGTAGCGAAGCTTAATCAGTTCATTGAGCTGAATTCTTCGTGTCAAGGTGAGATCAGAGTTATATATATATATATGTGACATTTTGATTTCTCAATGATTTAGAGGGTTTTACACTTTTCATAATTTCAGGAGGGAGGAGGATTGTGTGTGTGACTTCAGGTGGAACTACAGTTCCATTGGAGCAACGATGCGTAAGGTACATCGATAATTTCAGCTCTGGAAATAGAGGTGCTGCATCTACTGAGTAAGTTTTATTTTTACTTTCTTTTCCATTACTCTCTATAAAACTCGTTTAAAGAGTATTGATTACAAAATTGATTTTGATTTGTGTTGTAAAGGAATTTCGTCAAGGCTGGATATGCTGTGATATTTCTCTATAGGAGGTAACATTAATTTTGTTTTGTATTTCCAAACTCTGTGTAGTTGAAATATTAAGGGAAATGATGCTTGGTTATGATCTTTAGGGGCACTTGCCAACCGTATTGCCGGTCTCTTCCCGACGATCCATTCCTCGAATGTTTCGACTTTCCAGATGCGAAAAACATTCGAGGTTTTTCATTACAACCTCTTTCTTGCTCAGTAGATATATCTTCAAATGTAATGCTTGGTTATGGATATAAATTGCTGGTTTCAGTCTGGTACGGTAACAAATTATGTGCCTTTGTTAATCTTTTTATATTATTTTTCAGTTCATGTGTCACATTCGGAAGCTGTGAAGATGGCGGTTATGGACCAGCAAGCTGTATGTGTTTGTTTTACAAAAAGCTGATCACTTTGGGTGTTTGTTTTTTGGTTTCTTATTTCGAGTCTTTTGTGTAATAATTTTGCAAATTAACATTGCAGGCAGTAGCAGAAGGGCGCTTACTAAAACTCCCATTCTCAACCATATATGAATATCTCCAGGTTCTTCAATCTTACACTAGCTACTTTAGTTATCTTTGTTGTTTAGTCTTGAGTCTTGACGTTGATGCATACAATGTAATCTTAACTGCCTAAGAAACCACTAGAATTTAAACCAGCTGCAACTGAAATTACTTTCTCTGGTTAATTTTGGGCTACAAACAGATGTTGCGGTTGATTGCAACAGCATTGAAAGATGTCGGTCCATGTTCAATGTTTTATCTTGCTGCTGCTGTATCTGACTTTTATGTGCCATGGAACAGCATGGTAAGAGTCTCATGTCCCTATGACCATTGATGGCTACACAATTCTTGTGTCTGAAAAATGTGTTTATCTATATTTGGGGAAACCAGACAGAGCACAAGATAGAATCAGGATCTGGTCCTTTAGACATAAGACTAGCTCAAGTCCCTAAAATGCTTTCAATCTTGAGATCAAGTTGGGCTCCAAAGGCTTTCTGCATATCATTCAAGGTCAATCTCTATCATCTCTTGTATTAATTCTCCAAAATTCAATAACTTATACAGAATTATGTATCCAGCTTGAGACAGACTCGAAGATTTTGATAGAGAAGGCTTCAAAGGCACTACGAAAATACAAAGTGCATGCAGTTGTAGCCAATGAGCTATCAACGCGCAAGGAGGAGGTTGTGGTTGTTTCAAGTAGCGGTAATGTTGTGGTGAGACGTGATTGCGATAAGCCTGAATCTATTGTAGAAGATAATCTCATTCGTCTCATCGTAGATCGACATTCAACATACATCAAAGAATCTCACACTTGATCCTCAAATTCTTCCAAGTCAAAAAAATGTTCCAAATATGTATTCGGTGTTCGACAATAAATTATTCAAATTTTCACACTTTCTTTTTTTTTTTTTCGTCACCTTTAAATTATGTATTTGGGAATATATGAATAACTGATCCTAGAAATCAGTCTTGTACTTGGAAAGTTTTTCAAGAAACAAATGAACTAACTTGTCTATTTATCCTGGAAGACCAAGTCCACATCGAAGGTTCGAAATTTGATTTACCGATTCAAACCACCGGTTCGGGTCAACACGGTCTTCACCGCGGGTTTCTCGAGAGAGATAATTTAAGTTTAATTTAATTAAATGGTGTTGGAGCGGAGAGAAGAGAACAACAACCAAAAAAAAAAAAAAAGAGCTTTCTTCATCGGTCTTCGTCTCGTCATTTGTCGTTCTCTACTTTTATTGATTAGTTCCGCGATCTTCATCTCTCTTTGTCTCCGGTCAATCTCTTGCTCGATCCGTCGATCGGAGATTTTGACTGGAGATTTAAGAAGTCCGAAATTGTTAGATCGCAGCTATGTCGTACTCCGACTCCGATTCGTCTTCTCAGGCTGGCGACTACAAGAATTTCCGGCAGATTACGCGTGAACGTGAGTTCTCTCTATCTATCTCCGTTTTTATTTGATTTATCTGTTTTGACTCTCGTTGATTCAAATTGACTTGTCGTTTTTCTGGATTCTCGTGATCTATTTCCGATCCCGGGTTCTTCGGAGCAGCCATTTTAGTTGTGTTGTTTCAATTTGATTTTGTGTACTACGGCCGTGTGAACGATAATGTGTGGGTTTACTTAGTTTACCCGAGGAGAATTTGCGAGTTCAATGGCTAAGACTCCATTTCCCTTTATCAACTTGTTGCGGAATTTCATTAAGATAGTTTTGGGTTTGAATGGTTAGAATTAAGATTTAAGATGAGGTTTAGAAATTGGTATTAGAATTGACCTTCATGGTTGTTTGAGGCGGAAAGTCACTAGAGCTAAAATGTTGTTACATTTTAACCAAATGCTGCCTATCGGATACTTAGGAAATGAAACTGTTACATGTTTGTGGAGGGTTTTTGTATTGGTTTATCTGATCTTTCTACATTTTGTTATTTCCCAGGACTCTTGTATGAGATGCTTAGATCTGCCAAGACAGGGAGCTCAAAATCCACCTGGAAGGTATGCTTTCGTGTACTTCACCGTAGGCTGGCTAGAAAATGTGTTTTTTCGCTTCAAGGTTGATACCTATCTTTCTGCTAAGTTTTGTTCCTTTTTCTCATCTTAGGTACTAATCATGGACAAACTAACTGTCAAGATAATGTCGTATGCCTGCAAAATGGCTGATATCACACAAGAAGGAGTTTCATGTGAGAATGAAGTATTTTTGTAAAATTCTGGTTAGATTTGATGTTTTAGTTGAGAAACCCTTAATTAGCGTAAGCTATCATTTCTCTGTAGTGGTTGAAGACATATTTAGACGAAGACAGCCCTTACCTTCAATGGATGCGATATACTTCATCCAGCCAACTAAAGAGAAGTAAATTATCTTTGATGTTCCTTTGCTGCATTCCAAAATGTGTGACATTTGTTACTTACTCTTGTATTAATGTGTGATTCTGTTTCATCAGTGTCATTATGTTTTTGTCGGACATGTCTGGGAAATCACCCTTGTACAAGAAGTAAGAAAATAATTCCCTCTTAGTTATCGGATCTATTCCTATAACAACCTCTTTAAACACTGATTTTCTTCTTTATTCCTCTGCATCTGTGAAGGGCGTTTGTTTTCTTCAGTTCACCAGTTTCCAAGGAGCTGGTTGGTCACATCAAGAAAGATTCGAGTGTATTACCTCGGATTGGAGCACTGAGAGAGGTGTATATTGCAAAAAAACTATACTTTCTAGTGTATACTGGTTGTTGCGATTCAATTTAATTACTATAGTATCTGTGTTATAGAACTGTAATAGCATCCATATCTATAACTTATCATTTGATTTCATTTGCAGATGAATTTGGAGTTTTTTGCCATAGATAGCCAGGTATGATTGTTCTGAAATTCTTGTGCTTGTGCATTTTAGCCAAGATTATATTGTTCTCCATCATATGGTCTGAAATGCAGTTTCATCTGTAGCATCATGTCGTTAGTCTACGTTTTATGGTGTGAAAGAGGGTCGCAAGAGACATTTATTAATGACAACTTGTACAGGGTTTCATCACTGATCATGAGAGGGCTTTGGAGGATCTTTTCGGTGACGAGGAAACTTCTCGTAAAGGCGATGCGTGCTTGAATGTGATGGCTTCTCGAATTGCCACAGTCTTTGCTTCACTACGGGTACCAATAATTATTTTCACGATTAGTGACTATTATCTGCGGATAAGTCTTCTGAATCATTTTGGACATTACAGGAATTTCCAGCAGTACGATACCGAGCTGCAAAGTCACTTGATGCATCGACAATGACAACTTTGCGTGATTTAATTCCCACAAAGCTTGCAGCTGGAATCTGGAATTGTCTTGCAAAGCACAAACAATCGATTGAAAATTTCCCTCAGACTGAAACGTGCGAGCTGCTCATCCTCGACAGATCCATAGACCAGGTTATTTGACTTATTTTTGGATTTGATGGGGTCTTTCATTTGTTTTATGAGCTCATGCTTCCTCATCTGCATGTGTTATATGATTAGTAGCATGTACTTGTTTTGAATGTCTAGATTGCCCCTGTTATACATGAGTGGACTTATGATGCTATGTGCCATGATTTATTGAACATGGAAGGGAACAAATATGTACATGTGGTAAGTTCAACTCTTTGCCGTATAAGTTATTGTGATTTTGTGGTGACTCTCTTCCTCGATACTCCATGTGATGATCTTTTAGTTTTAGATTCCAAGCAAATCCGGCGGACAGCCTGAGAAGAAAGATGTGCTCTTGGAGGAACACGATCCTATTTGGCTAGAGCTTCGACATGCACATATAGCAGATGTGAGTCTGCCTAGGTCTATATTTCTCTTTGATATGGAAAAAGAAAGTGCATCCTCTTGACCTGTATTTTTCACCAGGCTAGTGAAAGATTGCATGACAAGATGACCAATTTCTTATCGAAAAACAAAGCTGCTCAGCTGCAGCATGGTAAGAGGTGGGTATTACTTTTACTTCTGTAGTAAATGTAACAAGAGAGCATATATTATACTTCCGCGGAACTGATTGGACCATATTTTACTGCTGGATTTTGTCCTCCTGTCATTCAGTTTGATTATACTCTGACATAACTCTGCATTGATCTACGCAGTATACTTTATATGATTGGAGAATTAATTTCAATTTATTCTCTCCTTTTTATCAATTTTCTTTGTCTCTTATTTTAGAGATGGAGGTGAGCTTTCTACAAGGGATTTGCAGAAGATGGTTCAAGCATTGCCACAGTACAGTGAACAAATTGACAAGCTCTCTCTCCATGTCGAGGTACTTTCATAGTTATGTGCAAACCCCCATTGTCTTTCTTGTTGCGTCCACCTCCACTTCAAATGTGATATGCCTCTAGTCTGTTTTCTTAAATTTTAGAACTTTCAACTTTAAGTGGTGCCATACACAGTTAGGCTATTAATATGCATCATTTGATTAACATTTCACAGGATTTAGTGTCTGAAGAGCTGTCTGCAGATGTCCAGAGTTATCGCTTCTTTGGCTTTTTCTCTGAGCTTCGAATTCATAGAACTGTTTCTTATCGTTGCAGATTGCTAGAAAACTCAACGACCTTATCAGAGAGCAGGGACTTCGGGAGATTGGACAACTTGAACAAGACCTTGTTTTTGGTGATGCTGGGATGAAAGATGTGATTAAATATTTGAGTACTCAAGAGGTTTGCATTCTAGTTAAAAGTGGTTGATTTCGGTGAATTTCATGAGACATTCAGCTGTTGAGCTTTATATTTTTTCATGCTACTGCGCAGGAGGCAAGCCGTGAAGGTAAGTTACGCCTGTTGATGATCCTCGCAACAATTTACCCTGAAAAGTTTGAAGGTGAAAAGGGTCAAAACCTAATGAAGGTAGTTGGGGTTTTAATTCTGTGGATCTTTGTTTGGTTCTCTTTCATTCTACTAAGGCTTTTTTGCTTTTGTATCTAGTTGGCTAAGCTCTCATCTGATGACATGACCGCTGTAAATAATATGAGATTACTTGGTTCAGCCATTGATGCTAAAAAAAATACCCCAGGAGGTTTCACTTTAAAGTTTGATCTCCACAAGGTAACATCTTCAGTCAGAATCTTTCATCTATATGTTAGAATATGTATATGTCTTAACATTCCCTGTTAATAATGGCTGCAGAAAAAACGAGCTGTCAGGAAAGAGCGCCAAGAGGAAGCAGCATGGCAGTTATCTCGTTTTTACCCCATGATTGAGGTACCAATCGCAATTGGCATTGTTGATTTTTTCTAAAAATTTGTGTAGGACACTTATTTTTTATTTTTAACATCATACATTTTTCATGTGGACTGTTTATTTATATCTGGAATTTGCCAGGAACTCATCGAGAAACTTAGCAAAGGAGAATTGCCAAAAGAGGACTTCCCATGTATGAACGACCCAAGCCCGAGTTTCCATGGATCAACGGCACTTTCATCATCATCATCATCATCAAGTAGTCAAGGTCAAGCTGCTCAGTCCATGAGATCAAGACGCACGCCAACATGGGCTAAACCTCGAGGTTCAGATGACGGATATTCAAGGTAAACTGTTTATATATAATCCAACAAAGAACCAGAGGATCAATCCAATATGAATAAAACCTAAACATAAGTTGGGTTGTTTGTCAGCCAAAATATTGCATTGTTCATTGTAAAGAATACATTTCTTGCTCACATCGTTTTGGAACAGGGAAAATAAACTTCTTTGTCTTTAATTGTTTTTCCTTCTTGCAGTGATTCCGTGCTGAGACATGCGTCAAGTGATTTCAAGAAGATGGGACAGCGAATATTTGTGTTTATCGTTGGTGGGGCAACAAGATCAGAGGTAAGAAGCTATGAAAAAGGCTTTCATTGTTGAAATTAAAATCAAATCATAGAATCATGATATATGCTGATCACTTACTACTTTAATGTTGACTTTCAGTTAAAAGTATGCCACAAACTAACCACGAAACTCAAAAGAGAAGTAATTCTCGGGTCCACAAGCCTCGACGATCCTCCACAGTTCATAACGGTAAGCCAAACGCATACTTCACATTCCGAGATTTGGCAAACTTTGAATCTCAAATTCTCAATGAAAGTAATTTTCTCCTTTCTTCTTTGTGTCCCACAGAAACTGAAGCTTCTGACTGCAAATGAGTTATCTATAGACGATCTCCAAATATGAGATTCCAGATTTCAAATCAAATCCTTATCTTTGTTCTCTAATCTTCCATTCTAATTTGTAACAAAGTAAAAGACATGGAAAATTTTCATCAGATTATGAGATCATGACTGTAAGTGTACCCTTATTGTTTGTCGGTTAAATATGTAAAGCAACTCATAAAGTTGACTTCTAGATCTTTGGCTATTGTCTTGTTGTATTCGATTGTGTAAATTACCTAAATCATTCTATGCTTTTTCAGAATCTTGTCTTCTCTTCTTTGACACATTCAATTCGATTCTTTGAATCAAAACAATCAGTTAAATATAAAAATGCCCAACACAGAGCAAAATAGTCTAACAACAAGTCTGAAGTTTGATGTTTACTTAAACACTATCTTCGGAGCAGTACTGTCTCTGGTGAGCTGTTCTTCAGCTCTCCTCTTCTTCTTTGTTGCTGACACCAAACTCTTGACATAAGAGATATAGCTGTCTACATTGAATTTCCGTTTGCAACCAGCATAGTTCATGTACCGTATCTTCCCAAAAACCGGCCTCTCTTTCCATCCCTAAAAACCGTCAATGCACAAATCGATAAATCAGCTTCAGTCACACGCACAACATTCTCCAATCTATTCTACTATCACAGCAAGAAGAAATGAAAGAACCTGATCATGAACGCCACATATAGACCACATACACCCAACATATCCACTTGGATCACGACCATCAATCTCATACTACATCAACATATCAAATAACTTTAAGAACCAAAAAGAAAAGGGTCGGCGACTTAAAATGAAATAAGTTGGGAAGTAAACCTTGTTATTTAGATAGATGGATATTGAGAGAGCCTCTTCAGGTCCTGTAGTCCATTCTAGAATCTTCTTTGCCCAATACATTCTGCAAGTAATGTTGATCAATGTCAGTTTTTACCATCGTTATTACACGGGTTTTAAAAGCACCGTCAAAACCTAGATGTATGGTTTTACTCGCCTCATGAAACCGTGCATTTTCCCTTGATAAACCATCTCTAACTGTGAAGCATTCCATAACTGCCAAGATTCAACAACCCCAAAGATAAAGCTTAAAATGCAGATGAAAATCAAAGCTACAGACAAATTGAGGTGATGATATGCAACTATGCAAGGAGAGATTAGTGGCTTACAGGATCTGCTGTCTGTCCCTTTTCTAACTGCTCCAACCTACAATTTTTATACCCTTTAGAAGATTGGAAGATTTTCTTTCCAAAAGAATTAAAGGAGTAAACGGCTGAAAGCCTGAAACATTACGAGTAAATGTGTTCTCTCTTATCTGAAGCATGATCCATTAATGACTTGCGTGCCCACTCCCAAGCTCCTTTCAAAGAATCATAATGAGGTTGATAGTAGCAAAAATTGTCGGAGAGTTCTCTTCGCACAATCAACTCTTCCAAGAATGTGTCGACCGCCTTTAATGGAAAAAACAATGCAAATACCAAAACTAAGAGTGTGAACAAGAGGTAACAAACAGAGAAAACTACCCAAGTATATACATTCAAAAGTATGATTGGCTTATGAACCTGAGGGGAAGTATTCCGGACTTTACGCGCCTCTAAGGCACATCGCTGAGCTGAGATCTGCCCGAAATGTAGATAAGGAGAGAGACCAGAGAGTGCTTTCGGCTTTACAGGATTATTCCGGTCCGCTGAATAATTCTTCAACCTTTTTGTCAAAAACCCATCTTTATTCCCCATCAATACTTCAATCCCCGCATCTTCTCCCGGCACACACCATTCAATTTCAGGAACTTCTGCACCCTCCCTGTCCACATATCATAATTACTATGGAACTCAAATCCAAAAGAAGCATAAGGAATCAGGCGTTATTAAAAAGAGCACCTCACCTTACAACTTTATCTATGAGGCTTTCCCAATCAACCATTTCATCCATCATCCCGGTCCACTTCTTCTTCGGCGGTTCAAGTTTAGGAAACTCAATGAGGTAATCAGGTAGCAATTTGTTGATCTTACCCCGTAACGTTCTAGCACTGTACTCCAGTTTACCTGACGCAGCCCACATTGGAACTACATTGTGTGCATCAACTTCATGTATTGCTAAGGAATCACTCGTTCTCTTAACAACCTCATCTTTACAACTCCGGATTTCCCGTAAAGGCGAGAAATCAGTAACCAGATGTGAAGCTCCACATTCTGCTATAAAATTAGGGATCGTCTCCTTTGCATCTCCCTGAATCGTTACGCCATAAAGTTCATCTTGAGATAAGAAAAGAACATAACTTCACAGCTAAAATTATAATAAACCTACCAAATTCTAAGGTTTATTCAAAGTCTAAATCGCTTCATCTACCATTTCATTTCCATATATAAGAAGAACGTAAAAATCCTAACTTTTCCTCCATGATTCCTCTAATTATAAATGGGTTTGGTGTGAGATCGAGCTCTGGACTCACTTGTAACAGAAAGAAGGGAATTTGAAGAGAATCGATTTGGCGGTGAAGCTGGCGCAATCCCTTTAACATAAACCCTAATTGCCTCGCTTTTGCGCCCATAAATTGATCGAACAAATTGAACACGACGGCCACCGGAGCATTGGTTCTGTTTGCCAGATCAACGGCGTGGATCAACGCCCAGTTGTCTCTCAACCGTTGATCTCTGAACATCCAGTAAACGACGGGACCCACCGTTTGATCCGACGGTTGCCATGAGCCTTTCTTTAGGACCCGGATCCGACCCGTTTGAACCGAGATTGCCGACGCCATACGAAGGAGACTGATTTTTCGGATTTCACTAATATGCGCCGTTTCTGACGCAGCGGAGGATGATAACTTGCGCAGGAGGATGCTCAAGCGACGCGCGAGATGTCTTCGAAAAATGGAGGGAAGGCAACAATACACTCTTTGAGTTTGTGGTTTGAATTCATCTACGTGGACCGTCTTTATTATTGACACGTGTCACTTTATGATTGCCCTACTCGCGAGATTCTTCTTAGCAGTACATTAATTAATACGATATGACATTATAATTAATGTTTTAAAACCAAATCATGATAATTCAGTACTCCAGTTAGTACTATTACGTCTGTCGAGAAATCAACACACTAGTTCTGACTTCTGAATAATGAATAGTGCTAGTTGAACTATAGTTCATAATACAATACTTCCTTGTTATCTGATTATCTCTACATCAATGTTCGTATTCTCTTAATTATAAGTCTCTAATATGCGTGTTTCCATGTATACCCTCAAAATCATCTTTCTTTTACGTTCTTCGATAATTGAATCCATCGTTGTTGTAGTCATTATGGTCCCAAATGTCCTAACAAAACATTTGATTTTGTTGTAATTATTTAATATTTATATTGAATTGCTAAGAAGATAAACGTGTAAGTCTTTTAACGAATCAAATTTATATGATGGTGCTGATGAATGATGAAAAAAGAAAAGAATGGATTGGTACCTATATAGTCTTGTTCATCATTTCCTTTAATAAAAGAAACCTAGAGCAAATTATTCCTTCACATGCTCGATCCTGCTTATCTAGGGTTTACTCATTGAAATATCTCCAATGCATAATTGGAATTTGGAAACATACACTTCTGTTTTATCATTATATATGCTTTTCTACCTATACTGTACATTTTAATTCATATCATGAGGAATGATTATCGTTCTTTCCACATACTATATTTTTAGTCCCCTAATAATTAAATTCATTATTGTGACTAGCCTATCATATGAATAAAATTCATAATTAGTATTTTCAATTTCATTTCATAAAATTTTATAAAAAGCAACGCAGTTAATTTAACAAATTATGGATCAATACGATTAGTGAGCAAGTGTGTGAACAATATGTATTTAATTTGGTGTTATATATAAGCAATAAAATGACAGTATAATATGTAACAACAAAGAACAAATGCGCTCTCAATTTGGGTACGTAATTCCAAACCTCAATAACACCATATTAAGTGAAATGTTTTATAGATACTAAAATTTGCATGCCTTAGATGACCTATACTAATAAACATACCTACCATATCTTATTTTCTGATTCGATTTAGTAGTTAAAGTTTCATTTGACCTCAGCTATACCAAATTTTCATTATTTAAATGCAATAAAAACTATAATATCTCTGACATAAATGAGTAAACGACTACATTGACCTTTCCATGGAATTCTCGACTCATGAAACTGAGGATATTCCGGTCTTTTACGTCGTCGGTATAATTTAAATTAGAACTATAACACTTGTGTTGGGTGGGATAATTATTTTTAGGACCCAATGACAGCCCCTAGCACTGCACAGAATCATTGTCTTATACACCTGATTTTCAATTTATTAACTTTATAGGGAGACAAAAGCTGTAATCAAGGAATTAAAAAATTGATTGTTAGATTATGTGTATGTGTTTGACTTATACAGTTATTCGTATATACTTTCTCATCCACTACTCCCAGTGACAAACCACCTATGGTTTATAGCCAAGGTATCCTAAACCAGCCATTAACAAAATTGTAATCATAACTTTAAAATGGTACTATGGAATACAAAAATACATATTTTATCTGAAAAATATGGTTTTTAATAAAACCTTTTAAGCTTTATATTTGCAGCCATTATTATATTATTATCTTTTTAGCTCAACACTTATATTATTTTTACAATGGAGTATAAATTTATGGTTGTGTTGATCATTAACAATATATGTAGTCCCAAAAAACGAAACCTTTTACCAGTAATTTTTTAAAAGTTTTCAATACGTATTTCATTTTTAAAATATCACAAACGATATTAACATGAAAATGGGATTTTGGTATTTTGATGGTTGAAATAAATTAACATGTTGGTTACCTGAATGGAATACTAACTATATGGTAGGTCCTTCTTTGAACTTGATAACAAAAAGGTTCGAACACTATTTGATTTCTTTAATTTTTAATTCGTATTAGTTGTTAAAGACAATTAGTTCTCAAACCAATTTAAAATTGATCGCGAGATAGTTGAGCAAAGATTGCAATATCTGTGGACAAAATACTGATGTTTTCTAAAGATTGCTTGCTTTAATAATTACAAATCAAAATGATGTTTTAGTATCCGAATGTGGTTGTTATCATTAGTTATGTCGTCTGTCCAAAGCTTACTTTTTTTTTTCAACATTTGAGCCACAACTGGCCGGTTCATTAGCCTAATTCCTACAAATTATAGGATCGGGGACTCGATCCCTGGTGTGATGGTATCTGTCTTATGTGGACTTGCCACTAGACCAAGATCACTTCACGTCTGCCCAAAGCTTACTCTTGAGTCTAAACAATAACTAAAAAGGAATATTTATTTGATTGATGATTTTTTTTTTTAGAGTTAAATCCTTATATGTTTTTAAAATACTATATGACGTCACTCGTGGGGAACTATTGCATCATAAACTACGGAGATCATCTTTACCATCAAGATTCCGGTCAAATAAGAGACGGTTTGACCGCACGTGCCAGCAGACACGAGGAAATATTCAGAACCATGTCAGAGCAAAACGACGTAGTTTCATCCAAGTTTTTTTTTCATTACAGAGAGGGAGACAGTTATCTGCTGCTCCTCCGACAACGTGTAGTCTCGTAGACAATGACACATGTCTAAATTTCAGTGGAATAAATCAATAGCAGTGGATTTACTCACTGAAATCGAGCGTCCACCGCACACGAATGCAATGATCTATGCGCCATTGATCTTGCCACGTGGTTAATTATTCGGTAGCGCAATCAACTGCCATAAATCACTTTTTTTTTTTTGCTTATATACGTATAACTTAGTATTTTACGTTTTGGTATCGTGTTGATTTTTTTATATAGTTTAACCATCAAAATAGAGGGTTTTGGCATAATGCCATATTCTAAGAAGAATGTACACACTACTGTATTTGTTTTTATATATGCACCAGGATATAAAAAATGATGTATGCAAAACAAGCGTATTGTCTATATTTAAACTTCTTTTAATTTGTAATAAACTTTAGTTTTCTTAAAACGATATTGAAGTTTGTTTACTGATTATTGTGTATTGATAAAAAAAATATATTGTCCCCATTCAGATCATTTAAATTATTCTTCATTTTCTATTCTCCTTTTAGCTTTATAAAACCTTTTAACGCAAAAAGAAATTCAAATACACATTCATATAATTCGAGAGAGATTTGGTGAGAAGTCAGTATTGCCGACAGGAAATTCTGCCTCACCACCAAAATGGTGAAAAATACCAAACCAATAATTACGATAACTTTATTTAGGTTGTAATTATATGAGTACATAATTACAATACCTCTTTTGTTTTTCACGGCTTATTTACATTAACTTTACAGTATTTCTATAATATCCCATTTTAATATATTATTTGGTTATATATATCATAAAATTATATGGTCAAATAGCTGTTGTTTCTATCTTTATAAATTTAATCTGATTAGAAAGGAAACTGATTTTGTACACTAAACTGCGAGTTATTGTCTATATCCTCTACTTTTCTTGTAAATGATGTACATGCATAATATAAAAAAAATAAGAAGTAAAAGTCGATGTATTCTGAGTTTTTTTTTTATTAATTACCTAATTTAAGTTTTGAGCTTTCATAGATCAACTCTTCGAGGAGGTGGGTGAGGTGAATAATATGCCTGCTAGAAAGTTCAAAGTTTTACAAGGAGAAAAAAAAAGAAAGAAAGTATATTTAGAAAAAAAAAAAAAGTAGTATACTTTGCTATTTGTGGGGTATAAAATTTTAATTATTGATTTCTACTTTTGGGGGTTCCCCCCTTGTTCGGCATAGTTACAAATTACCACCCCTAAGTCAAATGATTCCTTGTTAATTAATTTAAGTTAAAACCTATTTTCCTTTCAATCAGTAGCCTATAGATTCTACTTTAAAATTTATTGTTTAATCATCTTTTTACTTGACATTATCATTTAATAATCGTTAGTATGAAAATTGCTTATTAAATACTGTATAACAGTGCTTTAGAATGTCGTACACATATGTCTGTGTGTAATGTGTGTGAGCGAGTGTGTCAAAAAAAAAACAAAGAGGTACTTGACTTATCTATTTGTCTGTAACTTAAATGGAAAAATAGCATCTACATAATTGTATTTCTCTTTACTATTTCTAAATATTTGTTTATTTTTTCTTTGCTTTCACTGTTCTTTCTTAATTTGTGTAATTTCACTTTAGCTGTCCGGTCAGTCCATTTATGAAATCTTGCCACTAGATTTCAAATTGTGGTACTATTGATAAAGTTATGATTTACAAGAATATAAATCATGGGTTACAGATTTTTTTTTTTTTTTTTTTTTTTTTTGAAATACCCCACAAAGTACAATACCATGGGCTCATATTCATAAAGAGGAAAGATTTTGACCTTTCTAAATTATTCATAGCCGTAGAAATCATGGGTAAATCACACATCTTGCCACAGATAGATTAACAAGACCTCATTTTTAACCATCAAAAAGGATTTTAAATTTGTTCTTCCTTATCGACAATTTAACGATTTCATTTTTTACAGCTTTAAAATGAACTTGTATTACAACAACCAAAAATACTATGATTTAGATGCAATAACCTCCCATTGAAAACTTGCTTTCATGGTGGGGATCCACATTTTTGTTCTTCTGAAAGACTTAATGGATTGATAGTTACTTAGATTTATATAGATGGATAATCATAATCATGGTTGAAATGAAATTGAAACCCGTTAATCGGGGTTTGTTCTTCAGCAACTCTAGATGACAAAAGTATGCATCTTTAGTCTGTCATTGCCATCAACAAACGTTATCATGAAGAAAGAACATTAAACTTTCAAAAGTTAAGTCATTTCCTCGAAAAGTAAAGCTATGTTTTGAAGTCATGATTAAGAATATGAATTTCGATGAAAAAAAGCGAGAGGGATCATTACACTATTGTACCAAGAGAAGAAGAAGATGCAAAAGCTCTCTCATTAATTAGAGTTTCTAACTTCTAACCGATACGTCGATGATAATGACAAGAAACTGAAATAGATAAAAGATGTTCTACTGAAAATTATGGTATATATTGGCTACAGAAATACAAATACTCAAACCACATATCGATTCTCAACTTCTAAAGAAACCAAGTACAACAAATTGAATATTAATGATATATTGAGATACTAGTAAATGAAAGAAAAGAATTTAAACAATCCTACAAAATGCCAAATTCTAATGGAAAACTAAGCTGAAATAAAATGGATCAAAAAAGAGATTCAAATTTATAAATGTCACACCGAGGATGTATCGACAAGAACATCGTTTAGCAGATGATCATCACCGTTAGCCATCGCGAGTAGCTCTGCATCCCTATCCTCCTCATTTGAGAAATCTCTCCTTTCGAATTTCGAATTGGCTGATATGAAAATCAGCTTTTGAGCTCGATCTATGGCTGCATGTGACCGCCCGTGCGAGTTTACCCATTTCAAAAGAGAGGAATTGCATTTGAACCCGCCAGTAGTCGCGTGGAGGAAAATGAGCCTTACTGCAACTTTCCCTAGTGACCTGAATTCGCTAAGATACGTCTCCCAAACAAGTCTACTGCTTTGAGGATTCGCTATCCTCATCTTTCCAGAAACCGGGTCACGCTCTTTCATTTGGACCGCTCGTGCATACATAGGATCAAGCCCTTCGGTTCTCCATTTCATTAGTTCCATCAACGCAATGTGTGCCTCATCTCTAGACACAAGCCTTGTTATCAACTTATCTACATCTTTCTCTTGCTCGGGCGACAAACATTTGAACGGAGGAAGATACTTTCCGCTGCTATCTCTTATCAAGTAAAGAGGGTCAAGTATGAACGCTGCAGCCCAAGCCGGATGATAACTCTTCTTGAATCTTCTCTCAACCAGTTTCTCCACATTTCCTTCCCCTACATTAAACTTAGAATCCCAATCTTTAATCTTAGCTCTTAGCTCGTCCCATAGCGGTAGGCATTGTCCTACAAGCAGCTTCTCTTCCTCTATTCTCCGAGCCATCTCTTTAATAAGCTTGATCAAAGCGTGAACCGCCTCCACCTCGTTCCAAAACCCTTCGTCTCCAACCATCTCTCTAACCTCCCTAGCCATATGATCCTCCATTAAAACAACCTTACAAGCATCATCATGCATTACCAACTGAATTGCTCTAGCGGAACTCAACACATCCTCAAGAAGATTAAACAACGGCTCGAAGAAACAAACCTTGTTACTACTACTACTACAACTTCTACGTTGTTCATCGTCATAATAGCAATGTAAAGGCAATCTAAGCATTATAGATTCGCCATGTTCTTGCAGCTGATACTTACAGTGTGCGTTTCGTATCTGCGCGGTGTTGTTGATGAACTTGGCGAGTCTCACACAGTTTTGTGAGACGGATTTGAATAAAGGCAGCTCTTTTATAAAATCTTTGATCAAACTGTTGAGCCCTTGAAACTGACAAGACAGATTCACCATCCATTGATGCTGACTCTCAAGATTCCTCAGTGCTTTGGTGTTGAACTTATCAGAGACTATCCCAACACATCTCTGAGGTGAATTTCCGCAAATGCCCTTCACTGTCTCCAACAAGAGCTCCTCTGCGTAGTTCGACGGCACAGCTCCGTTCACAAGAACGGCTCTTCTGTACAGACTCGTCCCGTTGGGCAAATTCACGATCAAATTCACAAGATTCTCGCCGGATTCTCCTGATTTCCAGCCGTCCGATGCGATTTGGAAGAACATGGCGTCTCTGATTCTTGATTCAGCCTCTGCTCTCGCCTCCTCGTACTTCAAGTCCAATCTCGTGGTGGCGAAATCTCTCTTGGAGATGATTGGTAAACCGACTTGTGTGAGAAAAGCTCGAAACTTTGGATGCTCCAGACCCGATAGAGAAACCGACCCGCAAGATTCGAAGACCCAATCAGAGAGAGAATCTAAAGCTGACTCCATCTGCGATCTGGTAAGAGACTGCGTCTGCGTCGTCTTGGGACTCTTAAGCTTCTTCACACTGTCTTCAAGCATAGCTAAAGGTCCCAAATCGTCTTTTCCGCCGGAAAGCATCAAATGCTGCTGCGGCGGCGGAGTAGAGTAATGCAACTCTCCGCCGCAAAACCTGGAAGGATCGACGACGGTTATAGGCGTGACATGATAAGACCCTCCGATGGGAGGAGGATTAAGCCGAGAAGGAACCGCAGTGGTCACAGCGCCAGAGGAGTTTCGTTTCCGGTGATGAGTTTGAGGAGAGGAGGAGGAAGATGAAGGAGAAGGAGTGATGGTGGAAATGGGAGTAACAGAGTTGAAATTGGGACAAGTGCCACGTTTGAGATGCTCAGAGGCAGTGCGTGAAGGATTAGAGGCGGAGAAAACGGCGTCGCATAAAGAACAACGGAGCTTCACGGCTTTAGGGAGACCAGTGTCGGTGTTGCGTACGAGGATAGGTTCAAGATGAGTCCAATACCACGCGCCTTTACCTTTCACTGCCTTAGTTCTCACCGTCATTAAACCTTCGTATCTCTTGTTTAAAGCTTTTGCTGTTAGCTCGTCTGTTGTTAGTCCATCGATCGCCGTCGCCGGAGGAGCAGGAGCAGGAGGAGGAGGTGGTGGAGGTGTCTGTTGTTGTTGCTGATGAGCCGCCGTGTGAGCGTTCGTCGTCGCCATCAGAAGAATAAAAAAAAGTTTCTAAATTTCGAAGAAAGAATCGGAAATTTCGAGGCTTTGTCTAAAAAGGTTTAAGCGGGAGTTGCCTCGTAAAAAACGTGTGACATTTTTTTAGCTGTGAAAAGTCGCCGGAAGATGACGATCTTCGGCGTCTAGGAGATTACTCCAAGCCATTATTCCCGGCGATCAGAAGAATTGAACTCACACTACTCTCTTAGAGTCGTTTCTCTTGTAATGAACTCTTCTCTTCACTCTTGTGAGAGATTTTTGTCGAAGAAAGAGACAGAGCGGAGAAGAAGAGGAGAGAAATATGGAAGAGAGAGAGTTAAAAGGAGGTTGAAGGTCACGCGCATGGAGGAAAGAGTGTGTTTGAAAGGAACAAGGTGAAAGCAGAGTCCCACGTCGTACGAGAACCCAAACGTTACATTGGCTAATACTCTCTCTCACTTTCTCATCATTGGAACGTTTTACTCACGCGCTCTTTCTCGTTTGGGGCTTCTTTTTTCTTATGTTTTTTTTTCAACTTTTTTTTTTTCTTTCGAAAATCCCTTTTCTTGTCTCCTGCTTTAATATTTGTTTTTAAAAATATTGGAACTATTTGGGACCTTAATTTAATGCATTTTTAGATTTTCTTAATCTTTATAAATGTTTTTCCTGTGCTACAGTTTCAAGTTTCAACCACCAAGGGTAATGTGAAAAAGGGATCTTAAGAATTTTCAAGAATCTAAGTTTTGGTTAAAAAAATAGGCTGAGAGAATTGTGAAACGAAGGTCAATTGGTATG
Organism: Erysimum cheiranthoides; assembly: GCA_011420285.2. Lineage (NCBI taxonomy): Eukaryota > Viridiplantae > Streptophyta > Magnoliopsida > Brassicales > Brassicaceae > Erysimum > Erysimum cheiranthoides. Next base: position 21,357,962 of record CM022176.2, on the reverse strand, counting down.
GTCATTTAGAAAGTATATCATTTACTTAACTATTTTTATACGTATAAAATTTTATATACATTTAGTACAAAAGCTAAACTAAATACATAGAAGTATAAAAGGGTTTGTTGACAAGAAAAAAAAAGGTACTCCATATAAGGTATTAAATTAAATGGATTTAATCTACATGATGAATTGGTTTCAAGAATCCTCGTTGTGATTTTAGGTAGAGATTACATTAACTTTCAAGACACTTGAACAATTTTTTGGATTTCGTTACAAAAATGAAAAAACCGGTGAGTGAGATTTCCATTTGTGTCTTGTTGTCTACGTGGGATGTGTTCAGAATTTGGGCATAAAAGGGTAGAGTGAGAATTTAATTTTTTGTTTCTAGATAGACAGTGAAAGACATTAACGCAGAGAGTGTGTTGTGTTGACCATTTTATGTTGACTCAAAAAAAAAAGGACATGTCTTCGTAAATAATTTTTTTTTGTCTTGAAAGTTGTTTAATTTGACTGAAACCTTTTACAACTTCCTTTTTTTTACCGACAATTTTGGTTCCTACTTCCAACCATTTTCTATACTAACATTTTATTGTTAAAACTCTAAAACTTGGTTTTCTTTTTCACTTGCTTTGTATGAATGTTCATGAATCATGACTCATGACCGTCGTTAGCAGTTTAAAGTCATGAATAACAACACCCTTTGTACTATTCACAACATTCACCTCTTTTTTGTAAAAACAAAAAACATGAATACACACACAAAGATTATCACCGAGGTTCAGTAACATGCTTAATCCTCAAAATATCCATTAAAAATCATTTAGACAATTTTACAATAATACTTGCCTTCACAAAATACTGGACAATAGACACATTTTAGCTAAATACCAAACCTATCTCTAGCACTCCAACAAAGTACACTTTGAATTTTACTTAATTGTGTAATTGATCTATGAACAAAACCTACAAATCACACATGTTTGTTCATAGATAATCATATTCATGCAAACAAACTCATACTCACTAAGAAAATCGAATTACTAAGACATTTTACTAAGTGGATCAACTATTGCGGCTAACCCTAAAAAGACTATTTCTAATGTATTTAACTTAAACTGTCATAAACACACACAAAACAGTCTAGCTCCCTAGATTCACCCTTGATGACTTTCACAAATATGTTATACTCCGAATCCTATGTAAGTTTCTTGAACTTGAAGCTTGTAAATCTCTCTAAATATCGTTTTAATCACCGTGGCGCTGTTATAAACGTTTAATTCCTTTTAATCCGATTTTTTCTAGTTCTAATATCGTATATACACTCTCATTTTTTACATTTTCCCTATTGTTTGTATATTCTCTAAGCTTAGACCGGAAATCAATAATTAAAGTAACAAAGTGGAGGTTAGTAGGAGTCAAGTTTTAATTGGTCAATATCTAATGTCAATAAAACCACATGTCACAACTGTCTCCCACCTTCTAATGTATGCATGGTTATATATATGAATGATCCATGGATTAATCTAAGTTCTAAATATACAAATTCAACCCATAACTGTATATATCTATATAAAAAAAAGAGGCAGAAATTCAACTTTCTTACCACATAATTTAGATCGGTCCAATCTTAAATGGATAGTACTATCATAAGAATGATCTTGTCTGTTACATACCAACGGCAACCACCCCAAAACCATACATTATGCCCTATAATTTTTTCTTAAACTTATCTTGATGTGAAACATAGTTCGTAATACAGTTATGAGAACTACTAATAACATCACTAAGAAATTTAATCCGTTAAATATGTGGTGTATGAATTTTTTTAATATATCATAAAATAACATTCTTGCTTTAATTGTTATGAGTGTCATATGTCACCTAAAAACTATTTTCTAATAGTACTATTTGCACACAAATCGTAAATATTATTGAAGTCCCATGTTTTTTTCTTTTTATACAGGGTATTCTAATGAATTCCCATGTTTATATCAAAGCTATTTAAAACTTATTTTATAAAAAAACCTAAATATAAAAATTAGAAATTTCATCAATAATCCCTTGATCAATAAACCACACAAAACACGTAGATGTTTGATGTGCTTGTATCTTCGTTTAATAATAATGTTGATTTTGTGAATGAAACTTGAAAAGAAAATGTTTAGTAGCAATAGTAGAATTGAGATATACTTTAATTTCGTACATGAATTATTTTCTTACGTGGAATGATATTACTTAACTCGGTATAAGATTCATTCCCAGAAATGCATATTTTAACTAAATAAGTAACTGTTGACAGAAAAATAGTGTTTTTCTTATTTTTCCTACAGAAAATAGATGTAAGAAATTTGAATCTTCATCTTCCAATAAGTGACCGATTCTTGAAATGAAGACCTAATCATTTTATTAAATACTGATATTAATTATTACTGTGACAACGTAATTTGCTTGATTTACAATCTTGTACGAGAGTTTCTTTTCTCAACCACTCCACTATATCGTGTTTAGAACTGAAATAAATATACCATGTAAAGAGAGTATAATTGAAATAAAAATAATTAACGCCACCTTTTATATTGATAGCGATAGTAATTATTTAATTAGTGAACTTGGATGGTTTAGCTACTAACATAGCTTCTTTTTTTTATAAAGTGCGAAATTTCTATTGAATAATCAACGTTTTACAATTTTCAAAATTTGATTTGAACCACACTAGAGAGACAAGAAACTAGAATCAGTGAGAAACAAACCTAAACTAAATCAAATTGGATAGGCTGCATAATCTCAATGGCTTAGACCATGCAATTCCAATAGATCTAGCTTTGAAGAATATAATTATAAGATAAATCATTGATAGTATTATGGTATTGCTAAACAGGTGATTCACCGATTCACCGTATACAATATCTTGAAAAAAGAAAGAAAAATAGATACATCGAAAAGATGAAGCTTGTTTTTGTACTAGAAAACAGCTGGCTTTTATCAATCACATGATTGAATGGTTTCTGGTCCCATCTTCTTTTTATTTTCATTTTTATTTCCTTAAAATATACGATAATGACCAAAAGTAAAATTATACGTACTACTTACCAAAAATTACACGGCTCTTTGTGCCCAAACCCAAACAATTAGAGATTTATTTGGGTTGAGTCCATAGGCCCACGGGCTTATAGATCGTTAGATCCTACCAGCATATTAAACCGGTAATGATGAATTCGTTATAACCGGAATCTGGACCGGAACATCGGTAAACAAAAAACCGGGAATCTCGTCCCTTCTAGGCACTTTCGCACCAGTTCTTTCGCACCAGTTCTTTCTTTGTTCCGATCAGAATCTCGAAACCGAAGGTCGAGCTGAACTTATCGAAGCTCGCCGACCACGACCTCGTTGTCGTAGCTGTCTTTCTGTTCCTCATCGGACTTCATTTGGAGGAGAGAGACGAACACGGAAACAGCGGAATCGATCCGAGGAAATTGTCGGAACCAGAAGGAGGAAGATGGGAGATATCTGGACATGGCTTATTTCCTTCTTCTTCCTCATCGCTCTTGTCGGAATCATCGTCTATCAGGTTCATATTCGATCCGATTCCCGATTCTATGATAATGAAACCTAAAGTTCTGAACTTTTCTATCGAATTTGCCAGTTTTACGGGTTTTTATAATTCCGTATTTGCCCATTTTGACTAATTTGGAGCCTTTGTTGTTAATCTGTGATTTAACTCAAATGAGGGTTTATGTTCTTGCCACATGATTGTTAGAAGAAATGTTTTAAGTTTTTTGTGAATGTTATCATCAAAGGAGTAAATCTACTAATCTAGTTATAGTGTCTGCAAGTGCGTATTGGCTTCGCAAAGCACTTTTGTAGGTTTTCAATTTTTTTTTATGTTGATTGTTCATGGTCTGAGAGTTTACCTCCTTAGGCACAGGTTTGTTTCTTTATAAATGAGCTTCATTTTTGCGTAACGAAGTCATTCCATTAGTTTTTTTTGAGTTAGACTATGATTAGAGGTGTCACGGAGATTGACGAGCATCATTTCAGCGTAATGGAGTGTAGACTATGATTAGAGGAGTCACTAAGATTGATAAGCCTAGCAGAGTGAATATTCCATATCAAAAAAACTTGGTAAATAATCCAAATGGCAAATTGTAACCGAAGAGAGACGACATTTTGAGGAAACTAAATTCTCTTTTTGGAATTTGAAATCTTTTATTTGCAGCTTGTTTGCTTAGCGGATCTCGAGTTTGATTACATCAACCCTTACGACTCTGCATCGAGAATAAATTCTGTGGTTTTACCGGAGTTCATTGTTCAAGGAGTTCTGTGCGTATTCTATCTCCTAACAGGACACTGGTTCATGGCACTCTTATGTCTCCCCTATCTCTACTACAACTTCCAACTGTAAGTCTGTTTCTAACAACTAATCTCGATCTTTTGCTCCAGTCAAATGTTGATGTCTTGATATCCATTTGGTTTCTCCATTGTTCAGTTACTCGAAACGACAACACTTGGTAGATGTCACCGAAATCTTCAATTTGCTTAACTGGGAAAAGAAGAAACGGCTGTTCAAGCTTGCTTACATAATCCTTAACCTCTTTCTCACTATATTCTGGTAATAAGCAAAGATCTTTGGAATCCCTCTTTACTTAACATTCTTCATTATATAGATCAAGATAGCTAAAACACTCTGTCTGCAACTTTTTTGTTTAGGATGATTTATTCGGCGCTGGATGATTACGAGGACTGACTGATGAAAAGACTGTCCATCTTCTTTGGTTTTTCATCTGATTGACACCGCGCTTAAAAGATACAGCGCCGTGCTCGTGGGCATTGAAAAAAAGAAGGAAAAGTGTTTGCTTTGTTAATGGTTCGATGTCTGTAAGATTAGTGGCAGAGATGTTTGTGTATCTTTTTCTTTCTTAGAAACATTTTCAGATCCTGAGTTAACGGTTTTTAATTTTATGTCATGATCATTATTTTGTACAAGCAATCAATCTCGTAAAATTACTGGTTACAGATACATTAAAACTGAACACGTTTCTTTATCAAAAAAAAAAAACAAAAAAAAAAGTTAGAACTTTGACTTTTGAGTGATGTAATAAAATGAGGATGTCCAAAAACTTGAGGACTTTGAGAAGTTAGAACCTTCTGATTGAGTTTTGTAATTAGGTTATCTTATAAAGCTAATCCTTGTTCTTCACTGTGACAATCGAACGAATTTGTCGTTCTCTGTCTCAAACTTCCCTCAACCTCTCGATTAATTCCTCCAACGCAAGCAAGCTTCGTCGACTTCTTCGTGCGATTTCAAAGGTGTGTGATCGATCTCTAGACCCAATTACTCTGGTTCCATCCTAGATTCATTTGGTCTGTAATCGTAAAGTCTTAGATTTGGGAATCGAGTTATTGTGATGTTTAGGTAGCGAAAACCTAGTAAATAGAATCGTTGCATCTATTAAAAAAAACTTAATTTCATTAAGGGTCCATGAATTGAAACGGTGATTAAGCTTTCTTCACTCATATGATCTTTTTTTGTTCTGAGTTTTTCCAGAATGTTCTCGAGTATGAGAAGTGAGCTAACATTTTTCCGTTTTGTTGCAGGTTTTTTTCTTTTTGCAATGGTTAATGCAATCAAAGGAGTGTTCATCTCCTGGTACTCTTCTTTCAATTCCCAAGCAAATCTTTGTATAAATCAATTGAAGTCAAGATTAACTTTCTTTCCGTATTTGTTTGCAGCGATATTCCTATGGCACAGTTTATAGTGAACATGAACAATTCGATGCCACCGTCTCAGAAATTCATAATTCATGTACTTGATAGCACTCGCTTGTTTGTGCAGCCACAGGTTGAGCAGATGATTCGCAGCGCCATTTCTGATTTCAGAGATCAAAACTCTTACGAGAAGCCCACTTCTTAGATCACATCACGCGTGTTTCTTTCCTTCTTCGATTTGATTCAAACGAATAAAAACTTCATTGAGATCCAGTTGTGCAAGATTAGACTGCTCATGCTTCATTGAGATCCAGTTGAGATCCTTATACTGAACTTTTGCAAATAATCTCTCTGTACCGGTTTAGTATATCAGTCGGTTTTCTCTGGTTCTGTTACAAAGATCTAACTTTTACCAGATTTGTTTCTCTATACCGGTTTTTTCAAACCAAATTGGTTTTTATATATTGGGTTTATACTGTCATATTGGGTTTATTTCATAAGAACTTTCGATATTTCCGCAATCGTACCAATTGTAGCTGAACTCTCAACGCCAAATACAATTGTAAAGGTAAACCAATTCGGTTAAACCAAACCAGTATAGTTGATAAACCCATCTTCTTCAACAAAAATGCCCAATCTGTAAGTTATTTGATTATTTCCCCTTCTAAGCTTAATAATAAAATCAGTGTTCGGCTCTGACACGCTCGACGGACATGGCGGTCTCACTTAATACAACCCTTCACCAGCCTTATCTCAGTCCAAGGCAATCTTCGATTATCTAAATTTTCATACTTTTGTCTCTGATTTTACTTATAGATTCACTTGCATCTGATTTTTTTTTTCTCTTAAATGGTTTTTGCAGCTGTAGCATCAAGCTTTATTCAGGGCTAAAGCCTCAATCTGCAAGTTAGTTCCTTTTCTTCTTAATCTGTTCGAAAGTTTTTGTTTTTAATCGAATTGGTCCGTAAGATGCAAAGGAACTGATTGTTTCGCGTTACTGTTGTCGGAATTTGTTCAGGCTTTTTGGCAAATGGGTATCAGAATTTGAATAAGGAGTTCTATGGAAGAGTTCATAAGAGTCTTCAATCCGGGTACTGTGAATTCTTCTTTTAAGCAATTGATACGAGACTTGGGTTTTGCTTGGATGCTCATCTTTGTTCCATTTTGCTTAAATTTTAGGGCTTTCACTATCCTAATCTGAGAATTTACGCAATTCATACTTGATTTGTAATGGAAATTTCTGTAATGAATGATGAACGGTGGTTATTGAGCTAAAATGTGGCTTGTTGATGCGTGAGAACGGTCATTTCTTTTAAATGTGATGATGCATTACCTTTGTCTATCGTGGTAAACTTAGTGTGGTTTCTGTGCTCTGCAGGACTGGGAAAGCGAGCAGGTCACGGGTAAAGATGATGCCTATAGGAACACCGAGAGTGCCTTACAGAAACCGAGAGGAAGGCACTTGGCAATGGGTTGATATATGGAATGCCCTTGTACGTATAGTCGACTTGTTTGTACATAATCTTGTGTATACGTTTTATATTTTCAGTGTGAAAGTCGTAACTTGAAACTTTGTTGCAGTATCGAGAGCGTGTAATCTTTATTGGACAAAACATTGATGAAGAGTTTAGCAACCAGATACTAGCAACCATGTTGTACCTCGATACTCTTGATGACTCGAGGAGGATTTATATGTACCTAAATGGTCCAGGCGGTGATGTAAGTTTCTCTTGCATTCTTTACATTTTTTGTTCTTTCATTCTCTAGATTCTGAAGCTGAAGATATACAATTTTGTAGCTTACTCCAAGTCTAGCAATCTACGATACAATGAAGAGCTTGAAAAGTCCGGTTGGGACTCATTGTGTTGGGCTTGCTTATAACCTTGCGGGTTTTCTTCTTGCGGCTGGAGAAAAGGTGATTTCTTTTCGCATTTGTTGTATCATCTATGCATCATTCTCCATACTTTAAATGACACTATGTATACATGGAAAATCAAATGAATGTATATGCTAGACTCCGAGGACACTTGAAATTAAAGTCTTGTTTCTTTTTTGGCTGTATAAAGGGTCACCGGTTTGCGATGCCATTGTCAAGAATCGCTCTCCAATCACCAGCTGGTGCAGCCCGTGGTCAGGTAAATAAGCCGCCTTTCGAGTTTGCTCTAGTAAAAGCTTTCAACATTCTGCGAATTCATTATTTCAGTGGTCAAACATTAAACTACAAACCTCTCTCAGGCTGATGATATCCAAAATGAAGCAAAAGAGCTTTCAAGGATAAGAGATTACCTCTTCAATGAACTAGCCAAGAACACCGGCCAGCCTGCAGAAAGGGTTAGTTTTCTTTCCACAGTGACCAAATCAAATAGTTTCTATATACTGTTTTTTGATAAACTTGTAAATTCTGAGTGTGTATATGATGATGATACAGGTCTTCAAAGACTTGAGCCGGGTGAAAAGGTTCAACGCAGAAGAAGCTATCGAGTATGGACTTATTGATAAGATTGTTAGACCACCTCGCATCAAAGAAGACGCTCCTCGCCAAGACGAAACCGCAGGTCTTGGTTAGTCTTTTAAATTTTATGGCATTTGCCATGTCTAAAGATTCAACCTTCATGTTCTCTTTTTTTTCTTGTTTGTTACCAAACAAAATCACTTCTCTTGTTCTCCCATTTCACTGATTTAATGGTTCTACAAATATTTGAAATGTGTAAGATATATAAAGGGAGTAACTTTTTCCTGGAAAATTCAATGAATAAACCGCTGTTTCAGAAGCTGAAGCTGACATGAACTCTTTGTTATGTCTCCCTACCACAACGTAATGTACAAGCCGAAGAAATTTGACCGGTTTAGTGTTTGGTTAACTAGAATGAGCGTGGATCGACGATTTAGGGGCATTTTTGTGAAAGCTAGAACTTTTACACACTTACTTGCAATTTATTATAAACGTAGGTCAAGATTTTCAATTATTAAAAATAGTTAACGTAATAGCATAAAAGTTGTCGGTAATATTGATGCATAAACTAATTAACAACTTAGACCTAATACAAGAGAACGACGTCAGATATATTAATTATTGACTTATTGTACATAGATGGATCATTGGATTAAACATTTCCAAACAATAGTATTTGTTCTTTAATCTTTAAGACTTTTGTTGGATTTGAGATTGACATCTGATTGTTCGAGATTTTGAATTTGAAAACTGACATATATTAATCTATATTTACATTTTCAACAACCAACTCTTGTAAAATAAATTTCCAACAAAATTAAATAAGACAATCTAGCAACGTGCAAAGAAAAGAAGTGAGACTCATATACATCATTTTCCAATAGCTCTGCTCCATGAATCACCCACCAAAAGCTTTATATTGGCTACCTACCTCTATTGTCCTTTTTCTTGTTGGAAAATTATGATGGAAAGTTCCAGTTATTTTACACGACTATTTTTTTGGTTAATAACGGATGCAATTTTTTTATAATTAGTTTTATTTCCAACAAACGCATTTTCATTTTTCATTGGGAAACTTAAAGGACAGAAACATTCCACGACGAGTAGCAAGACCATCTCATAATGAGAGACAATTAAGAGCTTTAAAAATACTTGAAAAGGGAAATTAATTGAAAATTTTGAATCAATTTTTTAATTGAAAATATTAACATCCAGAGTTATACGAAATATGGCTTGGTCCATTGATAAGAATTTTCTGAATATATTATATTTCGCCTCAAAGTCATGGGACATAAGTTGAAAAATCATAAGCACATATAGACTTTTTCAAAATTTAAAGAAATGGACCCAATCTTTCAACATTATAATATTCCACTAAGAAAATACAAGTCAACCACTAACATTCTAACACACAATAACATAACAAAACAATAATAACAATTAATCTTAGAAACTTTGTACAACCTGTTCTAACATCTAAAACCCCACAATAAAAAGTAAGCAATTTCTGATTTTCTAATCCTCCCTCTCCTCTTTTTCTCTATTTACAATAACATGACCAAACCATTGCCTAACTTAAAAAATAATCTACCAAACTACACCGATAAGAAAGGTCAATCCTTTCTAAGGCACGCAGATTTCTTGACAAAACCCGCGTGCCTCTCAAAGGATAAACTTTATCAAACCAGCGGTTCAGTTAAAGATTTAAGAACATGATTTGATAAGACCAAAGTTGAAGAGATTCCTCCAAACCAAACTCCCAAGTGAAACCAACACTGCTTTGGTCTGTTGTTGTTCTTCTCCATCTCCCTTCTTCTGATTCACCGTTGGCATTTCCTTTACTCTTAAACACTCCAAACCTATTTTCTCCCTAACCGATTCAATCAATTTGAAGTCGGCCTCGTCTCCATTTGCATCAGTTACATAGAATATGTTTGTAGCCATGTCGCTACTCGTTGATATCTCTGTTCTTGTAACATTGAGACCGTTTTCTCTGAATGTCCGCGTTACTTCCGCCAGTAAACCTTGTTTGTCCGGATGTCTCAGCTCTAATCTCACACCCTAAACACAAACCAATGAAATGTTTAGATTTCCGATTTAACAATGGAAAAATAAATCAATCTCAGGGTAGTGTTATTACCTCCAATGCTCTTCTTTCGACTGCAGCTTCTAAGCATTGAAGCACTCGTTGCCTCTCTGCTTCTGAACTTATCGGTGATCCATCCTTATGCCGGATATAGAATTCCTGAACAGTTTAACCAAACAAAGGAAAGATCTTTTAGCTCAAAATCACATGAAAACATCAATACCATAAGAATATGCAGGATCATTTCAAGGAACATACCAAGTGAGCTTGGTCTTCAGCCGTGTTGATAGTAGCATGGAACACGGCATATTCCATATCCGTTAACGTACAAACCACATCAAATAGAAGCTTGGTCCGGTCCCGGCAATGAACATTAACGACAGAGTAACTCCTCTCAGCCCAATTCTGAACCGTCACAACCACCAATGGAGATCTCTCCTGTTTCTTGGATCTCCTCTCGTAGTCTCTGTCTTCAAACATAAGCTGATGAAGTCTACGTTCTATGTGCATCATCGAATCCATAGAAACACGTGTCTTTGCAGCGGATTTAACATCGTTATCGCCATTCAAAACGTTCTTTAACCGCCCCTCGATCTTGGATATTCTCTGAGAATCAAGAATCGGAGCTCCTGTGCTACAATCTCTGAGATAGATAACAGAAGCAACTCTCCCGCTATGTGTCCATAGCTTGGCGTCAACCACATCGCAGTTGAGATCAGAGAGAACCGCAAACATTTCAGAGAGTAAACCAATTCGGTCTGTTCCGGTTAACTCTAAGGCTGTTAAACCGTTTACTTCAATGTTTTCTCCGTAGTAAACCGTCTCAATCGACTGCAAAATCAGAAAACAATATAGTTTCTATTTTTAGAATCCAAGTTCTTCAAATGAGAGACATTGTATAAACAAATTCATGAAACTTTAAAGAACCTGTTCAATGTATCTCAAGACGCTCTGGTCATTCAATTTGTTTCCGTTTAAGTCAGTCACATGGAAAACTGCAGTAATTAGGAAAACGAATTAGGAAGAAAGTTATATACAGTATGTAATTAGAAAGTTAATATAATGATCTTTGAATTTAAATATTTTAGTACCATCCATGTTCCATCTTCCATCAGAAGAAATGTAAGCTTTTTTTATGGAGAGATTCAAATCGGTGAGAATTTGTACAGCTTCTAACAATATTCCACTTCTTCTTGCACTGTCAACCTGTGAAGAACCCAGCAAAAAAAACATTATTAGTTTTTTTTCAATCTTTTGGATTTTTCAAGATTAAATGGTTTTTGTTCTTGAGCTACTATTAATTAATTTGATTGTGGTAAAAACTAACCTTGACGATTGTCGCTGAAGAACAAACACCATTGTCGATAACGACCCTGTAATAAATGCATGAATTTGTTTTAGATTTTGCTCTTTTCCGACAAAAATAAAATTTATTTATTTATCAATTAAAGTTTGGAGAAGATAAGTCCTCAAAAAAAAATTCAAGTTGATGAAAAATAAGGCCAAGCAAAGAAAAATTTGGAAAAATCTTCTAGGAGGACGACAGAAAGTACTACAAACTTTTAAATATTTAATTCTTTTTGTTGGAAAAAGTAAATTAAAGGATGAACAAAAAGAAAATTTGAAATTTCAAAAAATCAATTTAAAAAATTTTGAAAATAATTTCATATTTTCCCGGACTGATAATAAATATTTTCCGGGAGAATTTTCCAACCAGAAAAAAACGACGAGACAAAAAGGGAACCCAATTTCTGGGTTTCTTCAATTTTCAAGCTCTGTTTCTAATCTTTAAGAAAAAAACTCCAAAACAAATCGCAAAAAGATATATACAAGGAGAAAAAAGAAAAACACAAACCTTGGAGTGTTCATCCTAATCACAAGCTTTTCATACTCATCCAAATAACCTTTCATCGCCATATCTATCTATCTCTCAATCTCTCTGATACAACCTCTGCTTCTTCTTCTTCTTCTTCTTCTTCTAAAGACGTCCAACGAAACACATACAAAATCTCTTCGCCAGCTTTTCTCTCTAAATGAACGGTGCCGTTTTTATTGCTCTGGAACCTTAGAAAAAACTGTTACTTTTTTTCTCTCTCTAGATGATAGACAAAGCACGGTTTCACATAATCCTTCTATACACTAGAGTCCTTATATTTATATATATGGATAAATATAATATTTTAATTAAGTTGGTAATATATCTCTCCAAAAGTCACATGGATCAGCACGTCTCACGCATGTTACTAATGCTAAAAGTCTTCTTGAGTTGGACTTATAATGCTTTCATCTTCTTATAATTATTTATTTTATCCTTAATTCCTCTAAAGTTTAATTAAACCCAACAAAACGGTTAATCCATTGATACTATTAATTCTTACAAGAAAACATTCTTTGAGGATTACGTATCAGTTTGTTCATGCTTTTGATCTGTCAACTCAAATCTTTTTTATTTATGGTAATAATTCATACATAATTGATACATTCCATACAAAAATATCTATGTTATCTTATCCATCCTTCAAATATTTACTTTCACTTATTTCATTCCAGAACATAAAATAATCGTAATCAAACTAAATAGTAAATCCCAAGAAATGGTTAAATTAGCACCTATTAAATATTCCCGAAATTAGTTAGAAATCCCATCATAAGGGAAACTAATAAAACGCACCAGCCATCCACGTGCCAATAGATCTCTTAACTGTGGTAGTTCAACTGTCCAGGTAGGACGCCACCTGTTCCAAGACCTAAGTGGGTTCTTCCTTTACTTTGCGTGCATTCCACTCTAATATGATCCCTCCCGACAATCATCGATCCAACGGCCACGGCTGGCCACGTGTCATAATCCTAAAGGTCCCACGTCAAATGATACTCGCTTCGTAGCTAAGATGAGAAATTCTTCTCTTCCATTGATTCACCCACCTCATAACATGGGGCACGTGAGAGCTACGCGCTTCTTGAAATTCCGTACGTTTCTAGAACGGAAGTTCCGGTAATAACCTCGAAATTGGTTCGGGTTCCTCGCTTTATAAGGGTAAATAAGTCTTTGTAGCATTGGGAATCTCCGAATCGAGAGGCGCACTTTTGAGAGGAGAAAGATCTTCAAGGGACCCACATAAAAGCTGGCATGAGAGAGTGTCACTTTAAGCGTGTCGTGAGGGCAAAACTGTCTTCTCGTCGAGAGGATTTAGGGGTTAGTCACGTGGTCACATTTAATTGGTACAGACGTAGCGGAAGAAAAGTTAATTCGCGCGTGATACTCACGTCGATGAGGTGATTTTCTCGGCCTACCCATTACTCATTTTACCGACCCTATATGCCCAATTTTATAGAATAACAGATAAAATACTCCTAAAATGGAATATCACAAATCTACTTTATTGGAAATTTATGATCGTCCATAAGCGTGATTTCTTGAACTTTCTTATAAACAAACTATATAAAGAGGTTACAGTTAGAAGATTCCAAAAATTTTAAAATTTATTATGTGGATTATTGCATAGCAGTATAATTTTGAATAGGAACAAGTGTATTACATAAGGATCTAATCCTTATTCATTCGCATTAAATACGAATATGCCCCACGTATGGGCCACTTTCTCCAGAACCATGTCACGTGCAATTACATGCCTTAACAATCTATAAGTATAGACGGTCTTGATCTTGCCACGTGGACGACAGCCTTCTCTGTAACTATTTCAGTTTCATACATCCTTGGACGTGCGGTGCAGTAACCGAAGCTGCAAAAGCATTTAACTAATCGTCCAGCTTAACAAACAAAGATGATTCTTCTGCTCCATTTATTAGCTATTAATGCATATCATTAATGACCATTTGGTTGGTATTTTAAATCTAATTTAAATATAATAACTCTACAGCCAATAGTACTGTTTGTTCTTTGGGAAATTAAAAATGTGTCAAAAATCAAAATATGTAGGCGGAGAATCTTAAAACTACTACAAGAGTTATAAGCTTTTCCGTGCGTCCAAAAGAAAACATCGAAAATATTTTGGCACTTTTAAAAATTTGACGATTTTTTTTGTCTTTTCTCTTTTTTCCACGTAGGTTTTAGCGGGAAAATGTGTACGATTCTCCGCCGGAAACGGGAGTGGCCGGTGATCGGTAGCCGGTGGGAGCCACGTCAATATAAGATCATGAAAATGGAGTTTGGCAATAGAATCAACCAAAAGAAGCGGGTCCATGAGGATTTAGGTTGGGTCGGTTAATTCTCCGGGAAATTCTTATTTTATGATAATCCTTTTATGTGACTTTATTTACGAATAAATATTTTTTTTTTAATTAAAAGTATGTGGAGCTTAAGGGAAAACAAACACAACCCACAAGAAAAAAGAAAAAAAAACAGCCTTTGTGCAACTCGTAGGAACAAAACGTTGAATGGACAGAAAAAACCCGTGGAGAATTTCGCATACGTGGCATGACAGCTCATACATTCTGTTTCCAAATCCAAAGTATTGAAAATTCCTTTTATAGTAGGAATGTTAACTTTGATTATACATAAGTGCAACCTAACCTAACCTAATCTCTGTAGGGCAATGTCGTAATTAACAATGGAAACCATGAAAAGAAGAGCCTTTGTACAAAAGTTCGGTGTTTGCTTTTTTGACTGGTTAGTGTTTTGGCGCTAAATTTAAATATGTTTTCCCTCTCTCTTTGATCAAAGAAGTCTAAACCCGGCCCTTTAGGTATTTCACTGCAATGTTTTGAATGTTTTAAAACTTATTAGGTGATATTGTTAAGGACGATGTATATGGCCGTAGTAGTAGATTATTGATTTTGTTTTATTGATCGAAATCAATGGTCGTATTCAATCTGATCGCTATCACGCTATGATACTCACTTAACTGTAACAAACTATATGAGATCAGGATTAAGTACAGAACACATCAATAGTATGTAGATATAGTTTTGTCAACTACATCATATCACGACTTCGTACGCAGCAAATTTTAATAATTCTGCATGATCTATTAGACAATTACAATATCTATGTTCGAGGAGAGTTTGTTTGTCAACTTGCGGCTCCGGTAATATATTTTCTAACATGACAGCTTTCTGATCATGTCCATAAGCTAGTCATAAATGATTGTTCAATCTCATCAGTCAACAATTGTTTTTTGTTTTTAGATCATAAATAAGTTCAAATTCCAATATCGAGAAGATATTCGCACGACATCAGTATAAATTAGTACTATATATACTATACTTTTTTAAGAGGTTATTAAAATACTTGTTAGAGATAGTCGGGAAGATCAAATTATATTAAACTTTACAAAGATCACACCATTACTCTCAAGGGGCATGTTGTTCCTCGGACGTGACAAAACATGTATTTTTCGTATTATTGTTTTGATCACGGATATTTAATAAGATTAATATAGTTTGTTCTGAGATTAATATATCGATAGAATGATAGCTGTATATCGAGTTTCTTATTATTGTACGGCCACTATATCGCCGATTGATATTTTACAAAAGAGATTTTTGCAGAAGATACGATTTATACAGTGTCGACTCTTCCCGTATTACAAGCGTCGACAAATCTCCATAGTTTTAGGAGAACTTCGCGGATCTAAGTATCTTCCCTAATATCATAAGATCCTAGCCGTCCAAAAAAAATATTGAAACTACACTCTCAAAGTTTGACTATTATTGGACTTTGTCCGTTGATGAACATTTCTATCTGTATCTAACAATATTTACACTAATCCAAGTGGATGTTTAAAAACTCAATTCCCATAAAACCATCAGAACAAAAAACGATAACTAAACATGAAATGTTATCAAACTTAGTAATTTGAAAAACATCTAGATGGAAACCCGTTATCTAATAATGTGGAATGACTAGCAGAATGTATAAGTATACTCGATTTCCATTACAAAAAGACATGGTAATTGACTAATGATTTCATAGACGGCAGTTCGGTAATTTACTGACTTATGCTGACGGATTACTGATATGTTTGATTTTATTTAAGAATCATTGGTAATCCATCAATAATGTATGTCAATATATTTATCGGTATAAATCAACGATTTTTTACCTAAAATTAAGTAGTAGTCGGTTTTTAGTGTTTTTCGATATACAGTTGGTAAATTACCAACAACAGGTTGTCGATATCGATAATTTATGACATATTTGTCATCTGTTACCCAACAACTTTTAAAAACTATACCTTGAAAATAATCCGTAGACAAACTGTGGGATAGTCTTTTATGCTCACTATATAAATACTGGCGGAATCTTTTTGTTGGCATTTCAATGATAAGTGACAATTTTGTGATCCTAGTAAACGTTTGAGGAGTAACTAAGACTAAATCTAATCACTTGATGCCCTACTTATTTTAATGTTCAAAAAGAAATAGATGGTTTGACTTTTGTTTCATATAAATTGCTTATAACACAGATAAACGATTTGACTTTTGCTGAGAATAAGCGGTTTGACTTTTGCATATACAATGTGAAAAAAGAAGGAAATAAATAAAATTATCACAATTACAGCATGGTCTATGTTATGAGTTAGCTGTTCAGTAGTGACGAAGTGTAAGGCTAGAAGCACACACAAGTAATTAGGAGTGGTACACACACCACTCCTCTCTCACGCCGCTTCCGAGTTTATTTTTATATTACTAATTGCTTCTTCTTTTTCTCCTTTTTATTAACATGTTATTATCTAACAACAAAAATCGAAAACCACAAATTGGCATTGACCAACCAGTTCAGGAATTAGTATGTTTATATCTAACAACAAAGATCGAAAACCACAAATTTGGTATTAATCACTTTGATTAATTTTAAAATTCAAAATAAATCGAATTATTTAAACCAAAAAGAAAAAGAATGAATTCATTTATCTTGACTGGAAAACAAAATCATTCAGTTTGATTACTTTAATAGTTGAAATAAAAAAAAAAATTGCAGGCAGGCTCATACTAGTTTTTTTTTCTTTTTGTGTTTTTTTTTGTTGTTGTCAACCTAATTATTTATAACTTTTAAATACTTGACTTTGTTTATGCTCATTATTATAGTATACGATTTTTTTCTTTCTAGAATATAGGAAATTTAATAAATACTAAACATGCTTTGAGAGTATATTCCCTTAGAAATTCGACCAAAAACTTCATGCAGGCAGAAATTTAGACGAGTTGTGGGTAAAATATGTATATGTTAAATGGTCAAATTCGGAAATTGATTTTAGGTAGTGTATAGCTTTTGATTTCTGGAATTTGTCAAACCGAGCAATGGAGATTAAAAGGGCTTTTATAGGCCTTTATTTTCTCGAATGGGCTTTATCTAAACAACATATGAGTTTTTCTTGCCATCTCAGTTTAATTTAATAAATAGATTTCAAGAAACAAAATGCTGATCAGAGGGTATAATCACAATTTTTGTTGAAGCAAATTTAATTGACTCAAATCTCAATTCCATCCCTAAACAAGAACAAAGTATCCAAAAACCATTTCCCCATAGTAGCATGTGTTATATGAAAGAATAAAAATTTCCAAACATAGATAATACATTTATTAGTCTCCACTAGTACGTATACACAAAACAAAACCCACCAAAATAATTTACACATTCAACCATCCCAAAAAAGCCAAAGCCAAGAAGAAAACCACAATCCACCCTAAACCGAAGTAAAAACAAAATCATACAAATCTTCATCTCTTTGAATTCCGATAGAATAATTTAAATCCTTCTTTATTCTGCAATACGGTTCAGTTAAGTTAGACGTTAAAACCGGCTTTTACCGGATATCAACGCGGAGACGTCTGAGTTCAGTGAGGAAAGTGGGACTTGAAGTGAGAGTCCTATGAGCAAGACTTCTTATGTCTTCTCTCGAACAGTCTCTTGAGATCCTCACCAGCTCCCATATTGCTCCTTCCTTCACCATCTCTTTCGCATTCCCTTCTGCAAAACTCAAAATGATGTGTTACAATGCCATGACTCAAGCGGTTTTAACTGATGCAAATCAGTGTGTTGAATGTATGTATATCTGAACACATTTACCGTGTTGCGCTAAGTGACAGAGAGCTAATTCGATGTGTCGCCTGATGGCTGCAGTTTCGGTTTTGGCATTTTGTACAATCCAAGAGAGCGCACCGTCTTCTATTAAGAGTGATTTCCCTCTTTTAGTTCCTGTTACATGGGATGAGTTAAGATAATGACATGTATTTCTCTTTTGCCAAAGAGAATATTGGATATAACCAATTAACAAAATTTTTACCTTGAGTTGATGCTCTTGACTCGCATTTGGCAAAGTTTGCAATTCCGCGAGCAACTTGTGCAAGAACATCAGGATGTCCACATCTGACCATTCCCAACAAAGCTGCAATCCCACCTTCTGATCTTAGTTTTGTCTGCAACTTATCTGTGTCATGTAAAAATTCCAATGTGCTTCAGGATTTAACCAATAGATATAGGTTGTGTGTAATTTTTTTTGTTACAAAGGGTAAAAAAAAGATGAATTAAAAATACCGTTTCCACATAGATTTGCAATTGCTCCAGCAACCATCCTGAGGGTCTGAGGATCTTCAGCATTGGCTGCTGTTGATGACAATAAACCGATGCCTCCTTGATCCATGATCAGCTCCTGGTTCGTTTCTGTGAATAAGAGTAAATATAAACTGGTTTAGTAAACAAAATACAAAAATATGAAATGATAAAACTAAAGAAGTTGAAACAGAAGAACCACTATCTCTACCGTTCATTGCAAGGTTGGCGATTGCACCAGCAGCAACTCTGTGAATAGTCTCATCTTCTGTATTTCTCAGAAGCATCAGCAAGGAGGTGAGACCACCAGCTTCCACAATTTGCTGCTGATTTGCCTCTGGTGTTACAAACAACAAACAGTTTATAGAAATAATGAGGCCTTGAAATGGTAATGGAATCGATAGCAATAAAAAAGGTCAATGGATAAAGATTGCAGAAAGAAACCTTCAGCAGCCAAATTTGCTACCACTTTGACAGCATGAATCCGCACATCAGCATCTTCAGCTTCAAGCAGAGACAAGATCTTTTGCAACCCCACTTCAGGAGGCAAACATGATAAGGAGTTATATATATTTTGATGTAATGAACATGATATGGTGTTAAACCTCAGAAATTACCCTGTTCAAACAGTCTAGCTACAGGAGGTTTTTCAGCATTTCCTGGATCTTGGATCTGAGGAAGCCTTAACTGAGACATAAAAGAATCTAGACCACCAGAAGTTTTCTCTGAACCATGTTTCTCAAGGTTTCGTCGTGTCTGCCAAGAATATATACAGAATGGGTAAAACAAGCTGAGTATGCAGTATGCAGTAAAAAGAGAAAGATTTGACAATTGAAGAGCATGATTTTTCATGTGAAAGATCCCTATGTTCTTTACCTCGTCAGCAGTAAGACTCAATTGCAGTAGTTGAGTATGCAGTGTCGCGATTTCTCCTTCTAGTTTTTCTTTTTGTTGTGTCTCATTTTCTAACATCTTGTGGAGTCTCATGATCTCAGAATTTCCTGATGCCTAAACCATTACAGAATTATAAAACTTTGAGTTGAAAATGAATAATCCCCCAAACAAACCAAAACAAGAACGGAAAAATCTAGATAAAGGAAGGTTTTCGGGATATACTTCAACTTTTTTAAATTCAGCGAGTTGAAGTTTCAGCCTATTCACTTCCTCTTCAGCCGCCATTTTCGACTGAGCTTCTTTCTGAAGCAACTTTTTCAGTTCAGAGACTTCCTCTAAGGCTGGGGCTATTGATCTCTGTAAGAAAAAGATCACGTTTAGTGAGACTATAGTTGCTAGGTGAACAAAATATCATGCACAATGAGAGACGTTACGTTTCCATTTGATGTGATGTCCAGGCCATTTTTCTCTCCAAGTGCAAGCCTTTCAGCAGCCAGCTTTTTCTGATTCTTTGACCAGTTCTCCTCGAGCTTCTTTATAGATTCCATGTAATCATTCTGGTACCTTTGCTTTTCCTCCTACACACATATTTGATGACTGAATTCATACACCAAAGAGACATCTCTATAGCAAGGTCTCGTTTTATCTCTTTACAAAAAGAACTCACCTCTAGTGCATTGGCATATCTCTTTTCAGCCTCAGAAATTTGGTTATGTGCCTCTACGGTTATTCTTTCGATTTCATCAACGAAAGCTTTCTGCTGCCTTTCATTTTCCTCAATTAGATTGTCTAGTTGTACCTCAAGTCTTCTAGACAAGCTTTTGTAATCAAACTCTTCCTTTAACTTCACCATATTTTCCACTTTCATAGCCTATAAATAACCCAAAAGTCCAAGGTAGCCATCAAAATAAGCAAATCAGGTATTCAAGCTAGCAAGCAGTCCGTAAATGTAATAATCAAACCAAAAAAAGAAGTCCAAAACTAAGGGCCCTACCCTCTGACCAAACATTATAGTGCTCGTTGTCTCCCCTCGATGTCGTGGTGATGGACCAATTGTAATAACTAAGGAGGTCCTTGCAGTGCCTGTTGAGATCATATGCCACATTTCAATATAGTAAAAAATGGAAAGGATGCAATATAAAGCTATGGCAGCTGAATAAATCTCATCTAATACCAAGGTATACAAATGCTCACAAAAAGCAGAGACTAACTTGCCTCCAAATGAATCTCTAAGCAATCTGGTTAGCTTTGAATCACGAAATGGAACATGAGAGCTATTTTCAGCAAGTGCATTGATGCATTTCCCCAGAGCGCTCAGAGAGAGATTGATAGATTTGGCTTCCTCTAGTGTATGTCCCTCACTTCCTGGTAAAACATATAACCAAACAAAATTTAAGATACAGCAAAAAAAACAGATACTAACAAAAAAAGTCGTTCACTATAACTTTAAAGTTCAAGTTGTTGATTAATCAAAAATGTAGATAGGAATATGAAATATTGGTAAAGTCCATTTACTGAGCATATCAACCTGATTTATTGATACGTTCTGAGCCAGCAAGATCCACCACAACTAATTTTCCCTTCCGGACAACAGGAGGCTTAAGAGATTTAGTCATATGGGAGTTTCCATTACTTTCACTTGACAAACCATCTCTTGTTTTCAAAGAGCGCCTGACATTTACCTGCAAAAAATTTAGTTGACTATGAATATGCAAATTCTTTACCAACAACTCTCCAAGCAAAATCAGGAACAATAATTTTCACCATTAAGATAGCGTGACTACGGGATGACTCGGTGTTCAATTTGGTATTAGCAGCGAACCGGTGAGCTTCTCCGAGTTGCAGTAGCTCCAGGAAGCTCGGTTGATCCCTAATTTCGACTAAGGTGGCACCTGGAAGAGAAACATCTCCACTTTTCGGGTCTTCAACTATGGCAATGTTATCATTAGCTGGATCAAGAAGGTCTTGTACAGTTTCCATATAAAGCTGCATTTGTATCCAGCAGGTGTGAGCAAACAAGAACCGACATGCAAAATTTAAAGAAGAACCAAAAAAACAGTATCTGACATATATACCCACCTGCAAATAGGAGACGGATATAGAATCCGTCTCCAACGAGACTTCAGCTAGTATATCCTCCATCGCACGGACCATAATTCCGCGATCAGCTACGTCTTCTTCCCCAAGCTGGCCAAGTGTATATGTCTTACCAGTACCAGTCTGACCATACGCCATTATTGTCCCATTGTAACCATCCAAAACACCCTAACACCAAAAAAGAGAAAAGATTCAAATTCATCTTAATGTTTCAACAACAGTCAAAGCTCTGAATACTAATGATAAAAACGATACATCAAAGAAGAAAAAGATCCCAGTGCACATCTATATATACCTCGACAACAGGTTTTGCGACAACTTCGTAGACTCGCTTCTGTGAAGCATACTCAGTAAGCACTTCATCGAACTCAAATGTATCTGTGTCCCAATTGTTTTTCCGGAGTTTCAACCTCTTAAGCTACAGAAACAAACCAAGAAAGTCACAAGATTGAGCTCTCCACATTTCAAAGAAACAGAAGAAAGTCACAAGATTCAGCTCTCCACATTATTTTTTAAAAAAACAGAGTTTAGTATATATGACTGTACCTCAGGCTGTAACTCAACACAATCAGCAAAATCAGCATCAGCGATCATTTCTTCTCCATTGCGTGGTCTTAATCTAACAGCTACTCGAACTCTCCCAGGAACTTTAAAAAATGACAAACCATTAACACATTAGTAAGAAGCAATCTATGTATAGTCAATTTTATCAATTCAAAACAAAATCTATATTATTAGGAAAAAATAATAATCGAAACAGTGAAATTCCTAGGTAAAAAAAAAAAAATTTGAACAGAGTAAATTTTTACCACCGGCGTCGCCACCGGTTCCAGACTTAGAAGCTGCCGTAGAACCGAGTGCGGCGGGGCTGCTTTTTCTAAGCACAGACTTCGATTTGAGTGAAGGTTTCTGTCCAGCGGAAGAAGTAGAAGTAGAGGACTGAGCTCTGAGTGAGCTTCTATGTGTACCGTTTCTGTAATTCACAGCTCCGGTTCCTGAACTGGTCGACATTTCTTCTCCAAACGCATAAATCCAAAACGACCAAACAAATTCCCTGGGAATATCAAAAACAGAGAGAAGCTTCTTTCGTTTTCCCTCAATTTATTAGTTCCCAAGAAAATTCCTTTTTTATTTTCTCATCGGAGTTTAATTCTAAAGCAAAAATCGGAGGAGAGAGAGAGTTGAGTGAAGTGGAGGGAATCGTGTTAAAATTCACGTCAGGTGGGTCCCAGATTCATCTAATTTACATAAATACCCTTTATCGGTCCTGTAAATTTTTAGTTTGAGACCCATTCGAGAACTATGTACGGTACGTTGTTTGTTGTCGTTCCGCGTGAATCATTTATGAATGCAAAGACTCTTGCTATTATCATTCCATCAACCCCTGTCACGAGAGATGTGACCATTTTAATTGCTTTACTATTTTTATAATCAATCTTTTTCTTCTTTTAGAATACGTCTATGTGTTTTCTTACTAGTCGTATATATATATAGTTAACGAGTTGTTTGTATATGATTGATGATTTCATATGGTTTTGGTTGAATATACGCCATTCTTTTCAATTTCTAAACAAAAGTACAACGTAAATCGAGATGGCCTAATTTGAAGTTGAGTTTTAAAATATTAAATTTGAATACGTTTTTTTTAGAAAAGCATAATTAGAGGAAAGATCAAAAGAACAAAAGATTTTGGACTGAGAAAAGGAAAAAGGAAAAAAGAAAAGGCAATAACAACAATAAAGGGATTCAAGGGGTCCCCATCGAAAAAAGTAAATTTGTCAAATCGCCCCAATGAAATAGTTTTTCCATTCAAAATTTTGAAAGAGCCACTAAAAAGTGAAATTTGTAATTTTTTTTTTTCTAAATTATAACACGTATTGTTCATTAACAAAACATACAAGGTGTTTTGAGATAAATTGAATATAGTATAGAGGAATTACTACTATAGATTACTTAAATCAAATATCAATTTAGTTTTAAGATATAAATTCGTGGATCGGCAAAAAATAAAATTGTTTTATCAAAAATTTGATACGCTTGTTTCGTAAAATTCATAGTCCGTTTATACCTGGTCCAAACATCATTTTTTTTCTTCTAATCGAACATATTCAAATAAACAGTAAGTTCTTAAAACTTAATACACATCTCGATTTTTTCATTCATAATCAAATGTCCAAATGAAACTTCTTTTTGTCATTCTGGTACTTTATATCCTGCAGCATTGATGTATAAAGAGGGAAACTTATTCAAAGCACTCAGACTACATATGTACTACTCTACTGATGCAGGGGCCTTCCTCAACGATACTAAAGTGAGTTATATTCAAGCAACAAAGAGTTTTTCTCTTTTATATAAAAAGTCACTTTTTATTTTCTCTTTTTAATTCCAGAATAATTTATTTATTATTGATCATACTGGACAGTGATATGCTAGACATGTAAACCAAGGCAAACCACTAACATAAAATGTTCTAAATCTAAAATCGAATTAATATGGAGATGGTTTTCTTTGTTTGTCAAACTATAGTTTACAAAAGGTTGTACAACTGATGCAATGTCAGATCTTTGATATTGCATCATGGGGCTGAAATTGGTTTTCCAAAGGTTGCAATGTCGCAATAAGGTCTTCATCTTCCCACTATTTTTTGTTTATAAGAAAAGAAAATATAAAGCCTTAAAGCAAACAAGTACAAAACATGCTTGACAGTTGAAAATTAAAGTCAGCATGTTTATTTGTTAGGTTTTATACAGAAAACCATAGTACACTACTTTTTCTCTCTTTGCTTTTTGTAAATTGTTTGATAAGATCCGGAAAATGGACCCAAGATTGTAATGTAACCATCAAAAAGTGATAGTGAAAGGAACAGTTTACCGCACAAAGGACATATGTTCTACTTCTATCATTCATGGTCTATCTCAACTCGAAGGTTGCAGTCTAAGTTTTGACATCAAATTTCTTTTAACTTTCAATCTTTCTCAGATTAGACAATTTAGAAACCGTACTGAAAATCAAATCCAGTTTCATATACATTGAAATTTCAGATCAAAATCAGCTGTATGCAAAGACACTATATAATAAATTTGGATGGATACTTCTTTTATAGAAAAATAGATCGGATGCAACTAGTGCACTTGATTGTGGATAGAGACATTTGCTCAGATACACAGCATTCAAAGATCTGCAAACATTTGCTAATTCAACTGGCCGTCTTAGCTGCCAACCAGTTTCAACTAAAAACCGTCTTAACTGCCTACCAGTTTCAACTAAACACCATCTAATCTTTTACCGCTTTAAAGTTGAAACCCCTTTCTCTCTAAGACTCTAACCTTCGAAAAACTCCTAACCATCTTTAAGACGATGGTTAATAATCAAACGCAACCTCTTCCGAGAGTCTAAACAACCAAATAGTTTTGTGAGTTCACCAAAACACAACACTAACACTAACACATACCTCCAAAGAGATAAAGATCATCCAAGCCAAGAGAAAGAATCTTATGAGCACCAATGCCTTGGAAATCCAAAAAATACTCCATCATAGTCATCGACTAAAAAATCCTACTATCCGAACTAGTTCAAACGAATCGGTCTGGCCAAAACCCTGCTAATTGGTATAACACCTCTCTTAAAGTTCCAGATCTCAAGCTATTAACCCTGCTAATGTGAAGTCTATCAAACATAGTGCCAGGAAAAATCAATGATTCTTTTTATTCAATCGCTGGACAATATCACATAAATCAAGACATCTCAGATTCTTCCGTGGTTCTGAGATGACAAGCTACTCTTGACAATTCACAAATAACCATAAGTTACATACAAACTCCACAGGTTCAAAGTCCTACAACTTCAAATGATTCTGAGATTTCTCCAGGTAAGAGGAAACAAGATAAACCAATATGAAGACCATTTTCTCCAACAAAGCAGAATCAATGATCCATTCAATCCAGGACCTTAACACCTAAATCAAAGACATCCGCCGATTTTCCATGGTTCACTAGAGATAAACTCCGTTGAACTATCAGGCTACAGACTTTATCTACCATAAGCTATATACAAATCCAAACTTGTTCATAAGTCCCCTATAAATGATTCAGCTTTCTTCAGGTAAGAAGAAGGAAGTGAGTTGTACCTATTAACATACCAAATCCTTCAACTTCAAAAGTTCCAACTTCCTACCAAATCCTTCAACTTTCTCCAAGTCAGAAGAAGTAAGTTGCACCAATAAGAAGTAAGCTTCAGCAATAACCAACAATTTTATTACAGAACAACAAATCAACTGTTCGAAATCATGAAATCACATAATAGCAAAGCCTAAACATTTCCTAAGAAACCCTAGAGAGCAAATCAAACCAAAACAAAGACGAGAAAAAGAGCCAAAGCACCAACACCACGAGACTTAGAAAAAGAAAAGAAGAGATCACACTGGTCTTTTCACCAATTCATATCCTCCCAACCTTATCAGCCTTGACCACAGGATTAGCCTTAGCAATAGCTTCTCTCGCAGCTCCTTTGAAATCGAATTCGCACTCATGACTCTCTGGATATCTATGAGCTCCACAGAAAGTGCTCCCACACTTGCACTTGAAACCCGTCACACCCACTTTCTTGTTACAGCTCAAGCATCTCGTCGCCGTCGATTTCGGCGGATCTACGGGAGCTGCCGCCGAACCGCCGCCGCTAGTCGATGAGGATGACCCGGATTCGACGACGGCTGGAGTGATTTCGTCGTGGCTCTGTTGTGGTTGGATTTTGGGTTTATTAGTAGGGTTTAGCGATTTCTCGACGGCGGCTTTGGCGGAGGCGTTTTGCTCCTCCTTGGCTCGGATGTCTCTGTAGCATTTAGAGCAGAGGTTCATGTTCGATGGAGATCCGAAGAAGCCACAGCCAGTGACGCAGAGCTTCGGCTCTGAAGGAGAGAAGCTGTCGTTTTGCTCTGAACCCATATTTGAAATCTCCAAAATCTAAAATCGAATCCTACTGCAAAAAGGAAACACAAATCGTGTGAATCGAATAACAGATGCAGAGACGATTTTTGAGTTAGGGTTAGGGTTTTTATTTTATGACGTCGAGAAAATAAAAGGATATATTGAGAAAATCGATAGATTTAGAAAATGGAGATTCTTGGCTTGTTACTCACGCGAGAAGACTAAAATGATTATTTCAGTTATGACGAAAATACCCATGGAACTCTTTATAAAGTTGAAGAGTAAATGCGTCATTTGTCAACACCTCAGACCAGGTCAGCGTCTAACCCACAAAGACTATTTTGCCCTCACGACACAGAAACAGAGATAAGTCTTTTATCATCGAGTTCTTTAATCTTCACCGTCAAAACTTAAATCGAATGGTTCTGAATAGATTAAGGAATCAAAAGAAGAACGCGACGAGCACAAAAATCTGCAAATCCCAACAGAACAAAACCAGTAAGATATTTACCTAATTTCCGACTCAAAGCTCAACCGGCGGAGACCAAATTCCGATATTTCTGCTTTAGTTCCCGGCGATAATTCTCGTAAAGAAAATCTCTCACGGTATATATCACTGAAATTTCCGACAGAAAGTTCGTGATTTGATGGGAGACCGAGACCGTAACCGAAAGCCTCTTAGCTTTCGCCAGAGAGAAATTAGACAAAACACAAACCAGACTCTTTGGTTCTTTGCATTTGTCTTTGTGGTCAAATGGTTTATTCATATGCGGTAAGGCGCATGGGAGATTTTATGCATCTTGTGATAATATTCGTTCGATGAAACAACGGAGAGTGATGACGTCATCATTTTATAATCCAACGGTAGGTATTGGATGTTTTTCCGTGAGATAAAGTGGATAATAATGGGGCTCGGGTGGGGTTGTCAACTTTTTCGGGTATTTTACGATAAAGTTGGTTTCAGTTCGTGAAGATAATCGGTTTATGTGAACCGGGTTTGGTTTGTAGGGACAAGCTTAGCTGGTTGGACGGTGACGTAACAGGATAAAGAAAGAAGGAAAGTGGCGCGTGTTTATTGACGCGCTTAGTCAGCATTATCTTCATTCTTCCAAATGTACTCCACCTTCTTCGGTACCGGGTATTGATTATTAGTCGGTTTGTTTTTGTTATTTACTCGGTTATTTCTTATTTGAATCGGTTATTTCGGGTTTAAACCGGTTATTTAGGTATTTTGGTTACAAAAATTAACAGAACCGACAATAATCCGAAAAAAATTCGGTACAATTCGGATTTTGATTTAGAGTAGAGAACCGACCTGAACCTGACCAGTTACTAACCGAACCGAACCGAACTTATTGAAAAATACCGAATGGTACCTACATGTCTACTACCGATTTACCCGATATCCGATTGGGTAGAACCGATACCTGATTGCTCATGGCTATATTTTGCATTGAATAACCAAATTTTGTTGAAACTTACGATTCATTTTGAAAGTGAACATGTTTTTTGGCGACAAGCTGTCCAAAAATCTATCATTAGTACTTAAGCATTCAAGACAAAATGCTCAAGTGATTCACGCATAGTATTTGTAAAAACAAATTCGGAGCTGTAAGAGTTTACGTTTAAATGTTTAAAGCCGAATAGTCGTGTATGTGATTTAATTTGGAAGTTTGATGTCAAAAATAAAATAAAAAAAAGTTGGAAGCTACCAAGTAGTGTTATGCACTATGTTATGCATGTTTTGTGCAACCGCCTCGTCTAAAGCCCTAGTAAACAAGCGACTCTCACTCGCCACTTTCTCCATTCAACTTGGTTTTGTATTTTTAAACTCTAACACACCATATATGACAGATCCGATAATTATATGATCCCCACCACGCCTGTTTTTTGTTTTTATGTCAAATTGTGATGCATGTATAATGTATTATCAAGTTGAAATTCCTCTGTACAAGCTACACAACTTTTTTTTTTTTTTTTTTTTTGGTTTTACAAGCTACACAACTTTTGATATAATATTAACCATATTAGCGAATAATGTTTTTTTTTTTTTTTTTTTTTGTCAATTTTGTATATAAGAAAAGCTTCTTATGCTCTTCGTTGGTATTTCGTGGTATTATGCGTTCACAACGTTGCTACCTAAATATTATATATACCATATATATATCCATATGTACGGTCATAAGAAACATAGTATATTGAATAGGGAATCTTATTTTCTTTGTTCTTTTCGAATTTGCTTCTAAGCATCAACTTTGGTTGCTTTTCATTTTCTTGTTTCTCTCTGTTTAATTCTCTATTACATTGCTTCCAAGTTTGAAGCAATCAAAATACAAGAATTAAATTTGTTTGTTGCTCGATAACTATCTTTGTAGTTTCCTTAAAAGCATGTGTTATTTAACTATAGTTCTTTCACAAATTTCGTTGATACAGTATTTGTTGTAAAAAAAAAAAAAAAAAACTTTCAAATAACAAACCCACCGTGACGGAAAAGCGAATATAAAGCGCGGGGCAGAAGCAACTTGCCTAAATATCGGCGCTTCGTGAGCAACAGCTACTAGCAAATCATACATGTCCACGTGGCCGATTACGACACCGGTTTATAATAATTTGAAATAAACCACCTAATTATTGGGATATTATTTTCTAAACTCTAAAGTATGGAATAAAAGATAAACGAATAATTCAGATTCTTTCTTCTAAAGTTCTAAACCCATTAATTCGCTCTCTCACAATCTCGCATTTGATCTAACGGTCTCATTTGCGTTAATTTTCTCGAGAAACCGAAGGCAAAGAGAGGTACAAAACGAATCTGACGGAAACTTTTTAGATATCTTTTGGGCAAAAGGGTTCATTTTTGGGCAATCTTCGCTCGATCTATGACGTACAGCAATGGCGTCGACGGGACGGTGCCTGAGCTGAAATTGAGAGTCGAAGATTCCGAAAATGGTGATTATGTTAAATTGAGAGGAGGAGGATCGGATGAAGAAGAAGGATCATCGGCGGAATCATCAGGATGTTCGATTGGGTCGGTGACCTCTCTCTGGTTCTGGGTGAAATTGATCTCCTTGGTCGCTTGTTTGGGTTCATTGGCCTTTGTAATTATCAAATGGATTGGTCCCTTTTTGATCGAAAAGGTTAGTTTTTTTTTTGTGTGTATCGAAGATCTGAATCATCTGATGCATTTTCGTTATATTTGATGGAGCTACGGTATGCGTAAAGGATTCTGCTTTTCAGCTAATTTTGTAACAAAGTTTTGATTTTTGAAATTAGGGTTCTTGTGTATTTAGATTGAGCACTTATATTTTATTTAGGTTTAGTCATTCAAAACGTATCAGTACTAGATGATCTATGAGCTCAACCACTATAGGCTATAGCTAGAAGATTTCGTTTCGTCTCTGGTTTGTCTCTTTGTGTATCATTTTTGAGCTCTGATAGATGTTTTGCATCTACCTATGTTTGATTGTTCCAAATTACATGTTTCCTGTCTGTTATTTCATCAGCGATGCTAGAAACATTGTTTAATGGGTGCCCTGTGGCGTGGCTGATGTCGTTATGCATCATCGCAGCTCACCAGCTTTAAGTTTGGATGTAAATTCTTACGTAAATTTGAATTACATGTATGAGTATGTGCTTATAATGTTATCCCATTTAGCTGGTAATTTATGTTTGTCAATCAAGCAATTTGTGAGATCAGTAATAGCCTAATAGAATTGGTCTCTAACGAAACATGAACTTTATCCTCATTTATATTGCTGTGATGTTTCAGGAACTGATTCCATTTATAAATTGGGTGAGAAGCACATTTAGCATCCCGGTTCTTGGTCTTTTACTCTTTGCGTCGGTGGCACTGTTCCCAAGCATTCTTCTTCCTTCTTCTCCTTCCATGTGGATGGCTGGTCTTACATTTGGTTATGGAAAAGGGTTTCTATTGATTTTATCAGCAGCATCAATCGGTGTTACTCTTCCTTTCTTAATCGGACATCTCTTTCTCCACAAGATGCAAGTAAGCATCATCCCAAAATACTTTGGATCTTTCTTATGCACTCTTTGGTTTGCCTTCTTATTATCAAGCTTGTACCATTAGATGATCAATGTGTCCTTTTTCTTCCTGGTCATTTGTGCAGGAATGGTTGAAGAAATACCCGAAAAAAGCAGCCATACTTAGAGCCGCTGGTGAAGGAACCTGGTTTCATCAGTTCCAAGCAGTCACACTGATCCGTGTTTCTCCATTCCCTTACATGATTTACAACTACTGCGCATTAGCGACTGGAGTTCACTACGGTCCTTACATCTTAGGCTCTCTTGTTGGAATGGTTCCTGAGATCTTTGTCTCAATCTACACGTATGCATATCTGTCTCTCTATATCTCTATGTTAAGACATGCTATGCGCATAAACTTAAATTGGTGTTTTCAATTGTAATTTGCAGGGGCATAATGCTAAGAACACTAGCAGTCGCATCAGACGAGAGACATACACTTTCGGTTATGGAGATAGTGGTGAATGTTCTTGGCTTCTGTGTAACTGCGAGCGCGACTATAGTTTGCACAATTTATGCAAAGAAGAAGCTAAGTGCGATGCAATCAGAAGACGTAGAGACATTACAAAGTCCAATACTTTAATAACTCTTTTCATCACTAAGCGTTACCACAACATATCATCATCTAACACGATCTTTAAATTGATAATATATATGTTTTTTTTCTTATTCATATGAAAATGAATATCTGTCTTTTTTTTTTCTTTTCTTGTATATATAAATGTATCAACTGAATTTTGGAAATTTTCAATGTATATTTATTAGATCATCTAGTTCTTCTTTTTACCTTCTATACATTGTGGGGCTCTTGCTGGAGTATGAATTTACCACATTTTTATTTTTTGTATAATACTAATAAAGAATAAATTTATACTATGTCAATAGTCAATATTGTAAAGAGATCAAGTAGATTTCCGCCACAAAGTATGATGGCCATGGGAAATTGAAATAAGACATTTATGAAAATAGTTATCAAGGTTATGTAATCAGTAATTTACTCTGACAAGTGTAGAATTATAATGATTTACACTGCTTTTTAATGTCTCCTCTTGAGGATTATGTGGCCTCTATGCTTCATGAAATTTCTGTATCAAATGAGCTTTCAGAAAATAAAACAATATCTTCAAAACCATCAAGAAAGAAATGGAAAAAAAAGGAACAAAATGATTAAACAAAACTCAATAAAACAGAGAGAACAAAAGCCACAGAAACAAACAAATGACAGAAAGACGTTTACTTTTGGTTACTCACCTGTCTCTGTCTCTAATTCTCTTCCCACCCTTTTAAAACCCACAAGTTTCCAAATGTTTGATTTGGACCTCAAATTATGAATCTTGAACATAAAAAACCAAACATATCACAAACGAAACCTACTCTGAAAAGTGAAATCTGAATGATTCAAAAGCCATGTAGATTAAATAATGCCCAAAATAACTCATTCATTCTATACTTCATAAGTCATTTATTTTACATTTTTACTACAACTAGAAAACTACTCTCAATAATTTTCTGATCATTTGAATCGGAATATTAAATGTGTAGACGCATTCAATATTTTTGCAACAAACCATTCAGATGGGGACCATAACACTACTTGTTTATTTCTTCTTGAAAAATAGATATTTCTATTAATTTACACACTCATTTTCTAAAAAAAAATTAGGTTGGGATTATTTAATGGCAAAATGGTTGGTGAAGGAGAGAATAAATGCTTTGGTAGAAGAGTACAGACAAGCAGACACTCTCCTCCATTACATATAGTATATGTCTACATACACCTGTGGCATATATGTATGCTCATATAGACGATGAACAAAGCAGGCACGTGCGTCTTCTTCATTTGGTGGAAGCCAGAGAGGGTGAGAGAGAGAGAGAGTGAATTTAATACATTCATCAGCTTACTTTCCAGCCAAGGCACACTCTCTTCTCTATAATGCAAGATGAGCTGAGCATAAAAATTTCTTATCTCTTGTGCATTTGGTTCGAAAACCCCAAATCTTATTTATTCTCTGTTTATTGATCTCTGAGGGATTTGTTCTTGAATCTTTGATTCTTTCTTTGTCGTTTCGCGAGAGAGTTGACTTTGGTCGGTAAATTATTTTCTAGCCGTTAAGGATGACCAAATAAATGCAAAAGCAGCTCAAAAGTTCTCAGCTTGAGCTCAATCCCAAGAAAAATTAACCGTTTCGGTTCATAAATGCAGCTACTTGTTCTTGATTCTGCTGTTAGAGGACGAGTCTCATTTTGGTTGGAGTTTACTAGAAGAAAGATTGTAGATTCAAGAACCGGGTTTGATTTCGGGTTCGGGTTTGGATCCTGAACCGACAATGTCAATTGGGTAGATCCGTTTATTAGTCGAATATGATGAGAAAGGTTCATCTTTTTCTGGTCTTTGTAAATTTCATCTACATTTCAACTTCTCCATGTTACGCTGATACTATCAATGAGCGAGACATTTTGCTTCAGTTCAAAGATAGTATCAGTGACGATCCGTACAACAGCTTGGCCTCTTGGGTCTCTGATGGCGACCTCTGCAATAGCTTCAATGGAGTCACTTGTAACCCACAAGGTTTCGTGGACAAAATCGTTCTTTGGAACACCAGTCTCGCCGGAACCCTAGCTCCGGGATTGTCAAATCTGAAGAGTATTCGAGTTCTGACTTTGTTTGGCAACAGGTTTACAGGTAACTTACCGTTGGATTACTCAAAGTTACAAACTTTGTGGACGATTAATGTTAGTTCCAATGCCTTGTCTGGTCCGATTCCGGGGTTTATCGGTGAATTATCCAGCTTAAGGTTTCTCGACTTGTCTAAAAATGGTTTCTCCGGAGAGATTCCGGTTTCTCTGTTTAAGTTTTGTGACAAGACCAAATTTGTTTCACTGTCTCATAACAATATCTCTGGATCAATCCCTGCTTCAATTGTAAATTGTAACAACCTTCAAGGATTTGATTTGTCTTACAATAACCTTAATGGAGTGTTGCCGCCTGGGATCTGCGATATTCCGGTGCTTGAGTATATCTTAGTGAGAAACAATTTGTTGTCTGGTGATGTCTCTGAGGAGCTACCTAAATGTCAGAGGTTAATTCTTGTCGATATCGGAAGCAATTTGTTCCACGGATTAGTGCCTTTTGAGGTTCTTACGTTCAAGAACATAACTTATTTCAATGTCTCTTGGAACCGGTTTGGTGGGGAGATTGGAGAGATAGTTGATTGCAGTGAAAGGTTGGAGTTTTTGGATGCTTCATCGAATGAGTTAACCGGGAGGATCCCTACAGGTGTAACGGGTTGCAAAAGTCTCAAGCTTTTGGACTTAGAGTCTAACAAGCTGAATGGGAGTATCCCTGGAGGTATCAGGAATATGGAGAGGCTTTCGGTGATCAGATTAGGCGATAATTCTATAGATGGGGAGATACCAAGAGAGATCGGAAGTTTGGAGTTTCTACAGGTTTTGAATCTGCATAATCTCAAACTCATTGGTGATATTCCAGAGGACATATCCAATTGCAGAGTACTTCTTGAAATGTAAGTTCTAATCGTTGCGTATTCTTGTTACTGTGTTTAAATCTTATATTGTTGTTGAATGTTTTTCTTGTTGGTTGCAGAGATGTTTCAGGGAATGATTTACAAGGACAGATCCCTAAGAACCTATTAAACTTAACAAACCTAGAGATTCTTGATCTGCATCGAAACCGTCTTAACGGAAGTATCCCATCTGATCTTGGAAACCTCTCCAGAATCCAGTTTCTTGATCTTTCGCAGAATTCACTTTCAGGGTCAATCCCGTCTTCCCTCGGGAATTTGAATACACTGACGCATTTCAATGTCTCCTACAACAATCTCTCTGGTGTTATCCCTCCTGTTCCAGTGATACAAGCTTTTGGATCTTCTGCATTTTTGAACAACCGTTTCCTTTGCGGCGATCCTCTTCTAACTCCCTGCAACTCACGTGGAACCGCAGGAAAATCCAGAAATTCCAAAGCTCTAAGCATTTCGGTTATTATTGTTATAGTTGCCGCTGCTGTTATCCTCTTTGGTGTCTGCATAGTGCTTGCTTTGAACTTAAGAGCTCGTAAAAGGAGAAAAGAAGAAGACATACTTACAGTCGAAACCACTCCTCTGGCGTCTTCAATTGACTCTACCAGTGTGATAATCGGAAAGCTTGTTCTTTTCAGCAAGAATTTGCCGTCAAAGTATGAAGATTGGGAGGCGGGTACAAAAGCTTTGCTTGACAAGGAGAATATAATAGGCATGGGATCGATTGGATCAGTCTATAGAGCATCTTTCGAAGGCGGGGTTTCCATTGCAGTGAAGAAGCTTGACACTTTAGGAAGAATCAGAAACCAAGAAGAGTTTGAGCAAGAAATCGGACGGCTTGGAGGTTTGCAACATCCGAAT
Source organism: Erysimum cheiranthoides (assembly GCA_011420285.2). Taxonomy (NCBI): domain Eukaryota; kingdom Viridiplantae; phylum Streptophyta; class Magnoliopsida; order Brassicales; family Brassicaceae; genus Erysimum; species Erysimum cheiranthoides. The sequence goes on along the minus strand of CM022176.2, from coordinate 21,322,870 downwards.
CTGTCTTCCTTCCAAGGTTACTACTTTTCCACAACAATGCAGTTGATTCTCTCTGAATTTGTCCCTAATGGTAGCCTCTACGATAATCTACACCTAAGAATTTACCCAGGAACCAGCTCAAGCCATGGGAATACCGATTTAAATTGGCACAGAAGATTTCAGATTGCTCTGGGAACTGCAAAAGCGCTCTCTTTCCTTCACAATGACTGTAAACCGCCGATCCTTCATCTCAATGTTAAGTCCACCAATATTCTTCTAGATGAAAGGTATGAGGCAAAGCTATCAGATTACGGGTTAGAAAAGTTTCTTCCCGTTCTGGACAGCTTCGGTTTGACCAAGAAGTTCCACAACGCGGTTGGGTACATTGCTCCAGAGCTGGCTCAGCAGAGTTTGAGAGCGAGTGAGAAATGTGATGTGTATAGTTACGGTGTGGTTCTTCTTGAGCTGGTTACAGGTAGAAAACCGGTGGAGTCTCCATCGGAAAACAAAGTCTTGATCTTGAGAGATTATGTGAGGGATTTGTTGGAGACTGGTTCGGCTTCTGATTGTTTTGACAGAAGATTGAGAGAGTTTGAAGAAAATGAGCTGATTCAAGTCATGAAGTTAGGACTCCTTTGTACGTCGGAGAATCCACTGAAGAGACCGAGTATGGCTGAGGTTGTGCAGGTTCTTGAATCAATTAGAAATGGATTTGAATCTTGATTAAGCTTTTTGAGTAAAGCTTGCATAGAAAATGTGCAGTTTAGTGTTTAGAGCTTAGAAAGTGGGTTTTAAGGGGAATAAGTTTATTCTTTTGGTGATTATTTGGATTTTCTGGTTTTGGATTTACGTTTGTTCAATCAGATTGATTGTTAGTACACAATACCGAACAGACTTTTGATGAAAATAGATAAGCATTTTCAATCTTGAGATCATGTTATACAAACTTCTCTAATACGGTTTATAACTACATGCACATCTTTCTCAGACAAATTACTGAAACAGAATCTAAACCATCCTGGTTCAATACAATGACAGCAAGATCCTGGTGTGACATTGATCTTACCAATGTTCAAGAACTTGTTCCAAAGCTCGATCTCGCCTTTCTCGCTGTAAGAAGAGATCAATCCTCTCATATCTGCCCAACAAAACAACCCTCCATTGCTTCTCGTGCACTCGATTCCTAAACCTTTCAACCCCTTCACAAACTCTGAGTAGATTCTCTGTACTCTCTGCCTATTAGTTTTAATATATGTTTGAATAAAGTCTGGTTTGGAGATTGCGGAAATGAGCAAATGCTGGGATGGTGATGACACGGGTGAGAGCGTTGTGAGTTTTCTAGAAGCTGCTAGAACGTTCTCATTGAAGGAGTAAATGGCACCAGCTCTGAGTCCTGGAAAAGACAAGTCTTTTGAAAGATCGTAGACGATGTGAACTCTTTCCTTGTCGAGATTCTCTTCGGTGTCAGATATTTCAGCTATGCTGACAAACTCTGCTTCTTCATCTCCGTGGATCGAACCAGCAAAGATCTCGTTGGATATTATATGAATGTTCTTTTCGCGGGCAAAGTCCAAAAGAGCATAGAGATTTTCTCTGCTCAAGAGACTTCCCATGGGGTTGGAAGGGTTTGAGATTATGATTCCGCGGACTCTCACACCGCGTTTCTTGGCTTGAGAGAAAGTCCGATCAAGCGCAGTCACTGATATATTGAAATTGTCAGAACTTCTGCAAGGAACATGTATGATTTCAATTCCGTTTCGCCATTTAACATCCACATCGAATCTGCAGAAACAGACCAGCTTGTAAGGCTACATGCCAAGTATTCTTATGCAGCCACAGAGCTAAACAATAAACTGAAATCTTTACCCGGGGGAACACGGTGTTGGAACAAGGAAAGCGTTTCCAAAATCGGCTAAGGAGAAGGAAAGAATCTCCATAGCTGATGCTGCACCAGAAGTTAATACCAAGTGCGATGGATCAAAGGAAACAGCATTCTTGGTTGATTCAGACATGAGCCTTGCCACAACCTGTCTCAATAAAAAGAGAGTCCACAAACTTCAGTCAAAGACAAAGAACACATAATGATCCAAAAGCAGGAGATATCAAAATCATCAGCTCCACCATTCTTCTTTTCAGTGTTGTGCTAAAGAATTTTAAAATCTACATCTCCTCCAAATCTCCAATATTGTCAATGAAAAGTTGAAAAATTTAGTGTTAAAAAGAAAATAACCATTTTGAGCTCCATAAGTCCATCAGAAGGCTCGTAAGAAGCTATCCCACTTAAACTCAATCCAGTTGAAGTTTTCAAAACCCAATCTTTGATAACATCCAAGCTCAACTGTAAAAGAAGAGCATAGATATTAAAAAACAAATTCGTAGAACCAAGCAAAAAAAAAAAAACGATAAAAATCGAAACTTTTTTTTTTTTTTAACCTTGTTCTGAGCTAAACCAAGTTCGATGAATCCATCCGGGTTACACGACTCGTCATACGGATCCTCCTCGACCCGTTTCAGTCCCACGTGATACGGCGAATCCCCACCTTTGAGGATACTATTCGCCCGACCGGAAACCGAAACGTGAGCCCCGGAATTTCTCGGGGAGATAAAGACCCGAGAGAGAGAACGAGACAACCCAGTAAGCTCGGAGCTGCTGGTTTCCGACCCGGGAGAGTTCTGATCAGCCGGGTCGGGTTCGAGTTCGTTTTTGCGGTTTCTTTTGAGGTAAAATTGGAGAAAGTAGAAGAAAGCACAAGGAATTACAGAGCCCAAGACTAGACCACCACGGCCTTGAACCACTCCTTGTAACGGCACAATCACTCTCATGACTGTTGTTCCTCCTCCTTCTCCGGCGGATGTCTCTGAATCGGGTGTACCGCTCCGGCTCCGGTAGACTCCGGTACGGGTCATTATACCCAACTCATGTGAACGGAGCTTTGAGTGTTTTTATATTGTGGGTCGGGTAAATGGATTATCGGGTCAGCCGCGAACTAAAAGAATAGAGAGAGATTTGATAATTTTAGTTTTCTTAACGATTTTCTGATGTCTTGTTTGGAATTTTTTGGCCGTGGCGTTGAGATTTTTTTGGAGGGACGATGACTGTAACTAGCGAGTGATTAGACTGTGATTGTTATGTGGATAACCATATGATGTAATTATATTTGCGAATATTTTTGTTGCTGTATACAATCAATTTAAAATAATATGGCCCTGTTCGTTTACCTGTCGCTGGCGACTGTCGCTAATTGATGTCGCTGGTCGCTGTCGCCAGCGACAACGTTTGTTGTTCGTTTTGCAGTCGCTGGCGACTGTCGCTTGCGATTGTCGCTATGTTGTTTGTTTACAAGTCGCTGCGACCAGTTGCTATATTTCTATACATAATTTTCACATAAATATTTTTTTAAAATTTTTAAAATATGTACATATGGGAATTTGTATTTTCAAAATAAAAATGTAAATTATTTGTATACTAAACATATTATATATTTTTAAATTTTTGAAAAAATAATTTATATTAATATATATACTACTATTATTAATATAATTATATATTTATTTTAAATTAAATTATATTTTATTCAATTAGATTTAATTTTATTAATTACTTTTAATGTAATTTAATTTTAGTTTAATTTAGTTTAATATTATTTAATTTAGTTTTAGTTTAAATTAATCAAAATCAATTTTATTTTATTTATTTATTTATTTTTATTTTTTTATTTTGAAGTCGCTGTATTGTTCGTTTGACAGTCGCTGGACCCAGCGACTGTCAAACGAACAGTCGCTAGTCGCTGTCGCTGATCGCTGTCGCCAGCGACTGCCAAACGAACAGGGCCTATGTCACAAATTTCCTCTAAATTACAGTAGAAAACCATATCCAAATGTAAACAACATCCTCAAATTTTCTTTGTCCTTTCTCTTGTTCTCCGCAACCACAAGTTACAATGACCCGAATCGGATATACTACATATTTTCCCAACTTTTTTATATATGAAACAGAGAAAAGAAAGGAAAAATCATAACTTGGCCTTTTCAGCTCCAACCAGTTTTGAATTTTTTGCTTTGAAAAGCCTCCAAGATTTTTTTTTTTTTTTTGGACAAACGAAAAAAGCCTCCAAGATTAGAACCCTAAACGGTGCGCTTTTTTTTTAAAATTTAAATCTCTGCGAATCCAATTCAACAACATTGAGCCGGTTTGGCTGGGTTCGGCTGGTTAACTCAGTGAAACACTGCGTTTTAATATTTCACCTTTTAATCGAAAACGCGACCGTTTTGATTGTTTTAGTAGTCGGCCTTGAAGCTGTCGGATATGAAGAGAGAGGGACATTGCCGTTTCATGTCGCCGATCAGATTTCATTAACCGGGACCGACTTCTCCTGGTCGCCGATCAGATCTCCGACGAAGGTAACGATTTCGATTGTTGTAAGCATTGGAGAAGAGGAACTTCTTGTAAAAGTTTGAGAGAACTAATGAATAAGCAAATTCCCGACTTATTTCTTTTGTATTGGAAGTTTCGATAATATCTGCTTTAAACATTAGAGTCGATTTTGTCCCCAATGTGTTCATTCTTCGATTTCAGAACCACAATCGATCTCTCATCTTTGAATTTTGGTTTGAGGTATAATTTGGTCAAAAGCTCAAAAATCTGGATAGTTTATAAGTCATTTTTGTGCAGTAGTAATAATTTAAGAGGAGGAAGAAGATGGATCAAGGAAGGCAAGTATTTTCAGTTGATCTTCTGGAGAGATATGCCACAAAGAATCGTGGCATGATTACATGTATGGCTGCTGGGAATGATGTAATTGTTCTTGGAACTAGTAAAGGATGGATTATTCGGCATGATTTCGGACTTGGCAATTCTAATGGTATTTTAAGTCATAATTCTTGTGTTAATTTCAGTGGTGAAAGTTCAGCTTTGTGAGAAAAATAGACGAAATTTTGTTGTTTGGATACAGATATTGATCTTTCTGTTGGTCGAACTGGGGAGCAATCGATTCACAAGGTTTTCGTTGATCCTGGTGGTAGCCATTGTATTGCTACGGTCACTGGTGTTGGAGGAGCTGAAACTTTTTATACTCATGCTAAGTGGCCTAAGCCGCGTGTGTTGAGCCGCTTGAAAGGTTTGGTGGTTAACGCTGTCGCTTGGAATAGACAACAGATAACTGAAGGTTATGCTTTGGTGTTATATGATGAGTCTTCTTTCTTTTTTTTTTTCTTTTTTTTTTTGTTCTGACATGGATCAATATTGATTTTGTATTGTCTTTCCCTGAATTCAGTTTCTACTAAGGAGATCATTCTGGGCACTCAGGATGGGCAGCTATTTGAGATGGCTGTTGATGAGAAGGACAAGAGAGAGAAGTACATCAAGTTTTTGTTTGAACTAGAAGAACTTCCTGAGGCCTTCATGGCTTTGCAGGTACTTATACCGAGTTGAAATTATATGTTTCCTCCCTTGGATTTGCTATTTCAATCGCTGTCATTTATTGAAACAAATGTGTAGATGGAAACTGCCAACATAAGCAGTGGGATGAGGTACTATGTGATGGCTGTTACTCCCACTCGACTCTACTCATTCACAGGGATTGGAACATTAGAAGTAAGCTATACTCTGTTATGCTATGTGATGACCTTGTATTTAGGAACATTAATGTCATGATAGAAAAATCAACTTTTATCATCAAATGAAATGGTAACATCAGGAGATTAAGTGTAAGGTCCATTATATTATCGAACAGGATAATTTGTTCCCTAATAGTTGGGCTTCAAAATGTCAAACATGATTGTTCCTCCCTTCAAATATCACATCAAAAGATTGGATCCAGCGTCTTATAGTTTAGATCTTTGTTGCTTGCAAATCCGTGATCTCTGGAAAATGTGTATTAGCTTTTCTTGCGTTCAATGTCTAACTACTAATTGTTTACTCCAGTCTGTTTTTGCTAGTTATAAAGAACGTGCAGTTCATTTTATGGAACTTCCTGGTGAAATACCAAACAGGCAAGTGCTTGAGTTACCTTAGGCTCATTTTGCATATGAAAGAAATCACAAAGTGTAACTCTGCTCTCTGAACATATAATGTTTATCGTCTTTCAGTGAACTACATTTCTATATAAAGCAACGAAGAGCGGTGCATTTTGCATGGCTTTCAGGAACAGGAATTTATCATGGTGGCCTAAATTTTGGAGCTCAGCACAGGTAGAATGACAGTACCAATGTCCCTCTGAAATAATTATTAGGATCTTTGTATTGGTTGCCCTCGTTCATATTTTTTGGTAATTTCATTCTGTGATTTAATTGAAACTTGTTGGTAGTTATCCAAATGGCGATGAGAACTTTGTGGAGAACAAAGCACTCTTGAACTACTCAAAATTGAGTGATGGCACTGAAGCAGTGAAGCCTGGTTCGATGGCACTCTCTGAGTATCATTTTTTACTTCTTATTGGGAATAAGGTTAAGGTATGTTTGGACACATGAGGATGATACATTCCTCGTTCATGTATTTAGTTTGATATTGCTACATATAAGGGTTTTGTTTCATATTTGTGCTTACTTTCTGGTTTCTGCATTCCTTAAATGCGGGGGTAGGTTGTGAATCGGATAAGTGAACAAATCATTGAAGAGCTCCAGTTTGATATAGCGGCGGACTCAGTTTCGAGGGGTATTATTGGACTTTGTAGCGATGCCTCTGCTGGCCTTTTCTATGCATATGATCAAAATTCGATATTCCAGGTCTGTTTTGGTGTTGGCTTACTCATTTATAATGGTCCTAGTAAAACTGCCTGAGTAAATTTTTCTAATATCTTCTGCTCTCACTTCTCATTTTGGGCTTTGGATATCTTCTCTAGGTTTCTGTGATTGATGAAGGCCGAGATATGTGGAAGGTTTACCTAGACTTGAAAGTCTATGCTGCAGCTTTAGCAAACTGTCGTGACCCTCTCCAGAGAGACCAAGTTTATTTAGTTCAGGTGATCCTTGATGTCATCGGTTAAGTTAATAGGCATTGCTTTTCATGTCATACGTTTCATATCTACAAATCCTTCTATCATCGCATTATTGCTGTCGCCTGCCTATAGATACTTGGCAGAAAGAATACCTCTGGTTTTGATTATGTGTGGATTGGGCACTGTCTGTTGTAGGCAGAAGCTGCATTCACCAACAAGGAATATCTGAGAGCAGCATCGTTCTACGCCAAAGTAATTCTAGTTCCTCTGTTTTACTTTGGTCTTACATGATGTTCTTCATCGTTGACGTGGTACAATATTTTCTTTGCAGGTCAATTATGTAATATCTTTTGAGGAGGTTACTTTGAAGTTTATTAGTATAAACGAACCGGTAAACATTTCATTTGTATCTTGGTTTCAATTATAAACATAAAGAAAACTTATTACATAACATAGAATCTCTAGTCCAGTGCGTGATGTTCAGGAGAGAAAAATGTCTTTCACATATGGGCTTGAATATTCACAGCCTTTTGTTCCTTATGTGATTGCAGGAAGCTTTGAGAACATTCTTGTTGCGGAAGCTTGATAATCTTTCAAAGGATGATAAATGCCAAGTAACAATGATATCAACATGGGCAACTGAGCTATATCTGGACAAGGTTTAGCTTTTGTCGTCTCTGTTCTCACTTCTCGTTAAACATATATTTGGAAAATTCTTCATTTATCTGAGTTTAGTATTCCCTTAATTCCTCTTATTGATATCGCCTCCCGTTTGCTTTCTGAGTTTTTGTATCTTGTTTCTCTGTCTCATGTTTCTTGAATACGGATTTAGATAAACCGACTGCTTTTGGAAGATGACACTGCTATAGAAAATCGCGACTCGGAATATCACTCAGTCATTCAAGAATTCCGTGCTTTCATGAGCGACTGCAAAGATGTATTGGATGAGGCAACCACAATGAAACTTCTCGAAAGGTAACTTCCACAAGTATCCCAGGCGATCTATTAAATACTATCTTTAAGCCAGTTAACACTTGGACCAATATGATGATGTGCATTATTTTCTTGGATAAGTTGTTCTCTTCAAGACTCTCTTCAGAACATCTCCTAGGATATCTTGCTTGCAGTATCAAACACCAATTTTCTTCTTATTTATCTCTCTTTTTTCTTCTCTTGTAGTTATGGTCGGGTTGAGGAATTGGTATATTTTGCAAACTTGAAGGAGCAGTATGAAATTGTAGTTCACCATTATATTCAGGTGAACGGTGTGATAAATTTAAATTTCCTGATTGATCCATATAGATAATAATACTTACTCAGACATATTCAGTTTACTTTATAAGTTTTGTCTTTATTCATTAGGAAGGGGAAGCAAAGAAAGCATTGGAAGTGCTCCAAAAATCTTCTGTGTCAGTTGAGCTTCAGGTGTGTGTGATTACTGGGATCTTGTGAAATTATGTAGTCACCCAATCTTTGGTTTGTCCTGAAATTATATCATATTTTGCACATTTCAGTATAAATTTGCGCCAGAACTTATTATGCTTGACGCGTATGAAACCGTGGAAGCATGGATGGCCAACAAAAATCTTAATCCAAGGAGATTAATTACTGCAATGATGCGTTACTCAAGCGAACCTCATGCAAAGTAATGTCCCACATTTCAACTGTATGTCCATTCACGTTGTCTTACCAATCTCACCGTTAACTCCTCAAATAAAAATGCAGGAACGAGACACATGAAGTCATCAAATATCTTGAGTTCTGCGTCCACCATTTGCATAACGAGGATCCAGGGATTCACAATCTACTTCTCTCATTATATGCCAAACAGGTTTGGTTGCTTTCCGTTGACAAATTTCCTTTGATTGCTTAAAAATTTTAGAGGCATGTAATTGATCCGAAAAACAACATCGAGGGTTGCTGTCTTTTTCTCTTCTTTTCCACTTGTAAGACTGAGTCTGTGAGACCCTGACAAGAGGTTGCTAAATTGATACATACTGGTCTTTTTATATATACAATTAGGAAGATGACAGTGCCCTCCTCCGTTTCCTGCAATGCAAATTTGGGAAAGGACGAGAGAACGGTCCTGAATTTTTCTACGATCCCAAATATGCGTTGCGCCTGTGTCTCAAGGAAAAGAGAACCCGTGCCTGTGTCCATATATACAGCATGATGTCTATGCATGAAGAGGCAGTAGCCCTTGCTCTTCAGGTAATAATTCTATTTAATAACAAAAGTTTAAATATATTTCACTTCCTTATCCTAAGCGCAATCTTTCGCTTATGGCATGTTTTGAAACTATTGCTACTGAAAAGATTCTGAATTCGCCACATTTTATGATGTCAATTTGTCTCAAAAAAATTTTGACCATGTTAGTCCGAACTTTCTTCTGGTTGAAAATGGTTTCTGTTTTACAGATCGATCCAGAACTTGCTATGGCTGAGGCGGATAAGGTTGAAGATGATGAAGACTTGAGAAAGAAGCTGTGGCTGATGGTTGCAAAGCATGTTGTCAAGCAGGAAAAGGGAGCTAAAAGGGAAAACATAAGGAAAGCTATTGCTTTTCTCAAGGAAACTGATGGGCTTCTAAAGATTGAAGATATTTTGCCTTTCTTTCCAGACTTTGCCTTAATTGATGACTTCAAGGTTAGTCAACGTTTCCTCTTTTCCAGACACACAAACGCTCTGTCTTGGGCCAAACAAGTTGCTTCTGCTCTCTTGTAATTTTCTTCAATACTCTTTTGCAGGAAGCAATTTGCTCGTCTCTCGAGGATTACAACAAGCAAATAGAACAATTGAAAGAAGAGATGAATGATGCCACACGTGGTGCAGATAACATTAGAAATGATATTAGTGCGCTAACTCAAAGATATGCTGTAATCGACCGCGACGAGGAATGCGGGGTATGATCATCCTAAGATTGACTAGCCTTTATCTAGCATCTACCTATATATATATATATATATACATAGATAGGAACCAAGCTTTCTGAAGAACCAACATCACTGGCTCACCTTATCCTTTTCAATGTATAACCAGGTTTGTAAGCGTAAAATCTTGATGATGACCGGCGATTTCAGAATGGCCCAGGGATATTCTTCAGCTGGACCATTGGCTCCTTTCTATGTCTTTCCTTGTGGACACTCTTTCCATGCACAGTGCCTAATCACACATGTCACAAGCTGTGCACACGAAGAGAAAGTAAGTCTCAAACCTTTAGGTCTCTCTGCGTATTAGATACTGCAAATTTAGTGATATTCAGTTGTTCTAGAGTTTGTGCTATGATGCAACTACCATGGTTAAGATTCACTTTATCTGCAGCTTAGTTCTTAATTCTACTTTCAGTGATGTATAAATCTCAGGCTTTAATTCCATGTTAAAATTGTGATTCCACTTTTGGATTGGTTTTCCAAAATTCTGTCTAGGCCGAGCATATACTTGATCTGCAGAAGCAGCTTACATTGCTTGGTAGCGAAACCCGGAGGGATATAAATGGTAATCGATCTGATGAACCCATACCTAGCACAACTACTGCAGACAAGGTTGGGACATTTGTTTCATTTTTTCGTTTTTTTTTTTGTAATCTTCTCTTAACATTTTTCTACGGCTTGATATATTTTCCTTACTGTGAGGCAGCTTCGATCAGAGCTCGATGATGCTATTGCCAGCGAATGCCCGTTCTGTGGCGAATTAATGATCAATGAGATCACTCTGCCTTTCATTAAACCTGAGGATTCACAACATTCTGCTTCATGGGACCTCCAACCACAGACCAACTTAGCAAACCAGAGGACCATTTCTTTGCCTGTTTGATATATGTCACATTTCCTTTTCGTGTGGTCTCTTCTCCAGCTAGCTTTGGAGTGTGAATGTGATTTTGAGTGCTCTGTTATTAATGTAATATTATTATTAAACATGCTTCTAAAGATACATACAATAAGCTGTCTCACCTACTTGTGTCTCTATATCTAAGTGTTTTCTTGACTATTCTTTCGATCAGAAAGATAATTTTGTATCCTGTGATTTAGCATCAGTGACGCGATTCTTCCTCGGCTTCAAAATCTTTTTCTGCAGATATTTTCTTTGCCAGAGCCTGCTTGGTCCAGCGCTTCAAGTCATAAGCTTTCTTGAAAGGCTTCTTCTCCCTGGTAAGTTTTTTCTTTGTAATGGCGATTGCAAGATCGTTTGGGAACAAAGTTTGCCAGACAAAGGCGTGCAGAAGCGTGGAGACAAACAAAACGCAGACCATTGCCGAGGAAAAGAAGGAGAGAGTGAGTGCTAGAGCTCGGCTTGGATTACCAGGTACTGCCTCTGCATACTTTATAGTTGCCACTGATGCTGTTGTCATAGGAAAAGTATATGACCACCACGCCACTGAGAACCTGCACAACCCATTAGTCACTTAGTTGCATCAATGCATCTTCAACCGAGAAAGATTTATACCCGAGATGGACTTACTTAAACCCGGTGAAGAAATTGATCCGCACTACAAGGGAAATGTATAGAAAGAGTGCAATGAAGAAGCAAGTTCTTGAACATCCATCGAATTGGCCATAGATCGTGTTCCAAGCGATACTTGCTGCTGACGGCGCAGCTATGAACATAGAGTAAACAGGATGAAGCTCTTTAGGCAGAGCTTCACTTGTGGGAAGTCTCTGATAAAGTGTTACAAACAAAACTAAGTAATGTGCAAAACCTACTGCCCATAGAAACTTAGCTACTTCATTCCATCCAACTTTTGAAGCTAAGATCGCCCCGACAAAATTCCCTACAACAGAAAGATGAGAAGACGGGTTTGCAACTTTGCAGAGTCGCCTTTTCCCTCCCGAAAGCCATTGACCGTAGATCTTCAGCTCAAGGAATATATAAGGTCCCATAAAAACACACCAAATGGCGGGATGGAGGTATTTTCCGTTTGATGATAACACAGGAGGTACGCTGAGGGCTAGGAACATGCAAACCACCCAAGGAGCGAAGAAAAAGTTGACTCGAACCGGATGAAAATACTCTCTTTTAACAGCTTCGAAGTAGAATATGCATTTGAGTATGTAAGTAAAGGAGACAGAGACTAAGGCTACTACTGACAATAGCCATACAACTAAGTTGATCAATGGTGTGATGTGTAAGAAGTTTGTAGCGGGACTTTTCGCTAAGGCAAGCCACAAGACAGCTTGACTACTAAGTCCTAGACAGATACCGTAGCATCCAATTGGGAACCTTAGAAGAAAAGGCCATTGCTCCTCTTTTGGAAGCAGAATATCTTCATTTTCCTGCAAGAAAATACAATTGGAACTACCTAATTAAGCTTTGAACAGAGAAAGAGCCAGAGGAAGAAGAAGAAGAAGAAGAAGAAGAAGAAGAGTTGTAAGTTGTTACCTTGACTTCATCCAGTTCAGGTCCTCTAAGAGCAGCAAAGTATCTTCCTGCAGAAACATTTTCATTTATAGATTCATCTTTGGTCTCACCATCTCCAGTTCTTAAAGAATTCTCAATGTCTCTCTCCCTTATAATAGAAGGCAACAGAGAGTTTTGTTTGCTGAGCGTCGATTTGGTCCTGAAGATACTGAAATCCGCTTTCCGACCATCTCCACCGTTGATGATTCCGCCTGATTCAAACCCACCAAAGCTACGACCACTCCTTGGTAAACTCTTTTTGTCATCTCTTCCTCTAGATTCTTTGTTGAGCACCGAGAAACCCGTCTCCAGCGAAACCTGTCTGCTGAAACCTCGGTATGGTCTTTGTCTCCCTCGGTTTGGTCCTCTTTCACGTGAAAATCTCTTGTTCTCTTGCTGTTGCGGTTCTTGCTCTGCTTCTTCTTCTGGTACTACTTCATTGATGTCGGCAAAGGTGGAACGAGACGTTGATGCTTTCCTCTCCATTGCTCAGAGCAATTTGATACTCGCAATGCAGGAGAAGATATGTGTTCTCTCGTATGCAGAGGAAACATGTTGATGTTTATAGAAAGATGCAATGGACTAAGTTTAAAAGCAAATTTTGTGGTTAAGGAAAAGACATCACGAGTAAACTTGGTGAATGGTGTGATTTAATGTGTATGTGAACCAATACTTTCCCGGAAAGTTTCTGAGGTTTCTCGTGAAAGTGTTTCGATCCAAACAACTTGGAAAAAGAGAGACGATGGGGAAAAAAAAAAGGGGGAAAGGCCGTTCCATTAGTCACGAGACTCCAATGCAAACCCAAGTCAAGTCAAAATGCAATTTGCTTATGTGCTCTTATATCTACAAAACATAGTTTGGGTTGGTTAAGTTGCACCGGTACGTTTTAGTTGATTCGATTTCTGTTTGCTCCTTCTGTTTCGTTAAAAGTATTTTGAAATCCTAATGGTTTTCAGTAATTCAGTATTTTGAAGTGGTTAAGTAGATGTATTCAAAGCCAATTCATTGGCGCCGTAACCAACCTATATAGCAAAGCCTACAACATATATATATTTGGTAAGCAAAAGACTGGAGCAATTAATTTTTAGGTTTGATGAAAATTGTCAAGAAATCGGTTAGATCAATGACGTTTGATATCAAGAGATTAGTACGCAAGAAGTTAGTTAGGTTAATGTTTGAAAATATCATTAGGTTGGTCGAAGTGTTCTTCGCCTAGTGAAATTACACATAGTTTAAAATAAGATTCTACACTTTTGAATCTTAGATATATGGTTGAAACCATAAATTAATTAATTACGTTCTAACATTTAAATGAAAAGGGTTTTTATGGATCTAAAAACCAAAAACTGATTCATCATCAACTTTAAAATTATGATCATCTTTAATTTTACCGTTCACATGACATTCGGTTTAATTTGGATGATGATAAGTAGATCCACTTGTAAAAATTGTAACCTCACACGCACACCAATATAAGGTTATGCATTGCATATGTTTTTTTTGTCTACAACTTGTACACATACATTTTAAGGTTTAAATTCGAATGCTGATTTTACGGTGAAACATATACAAACAAGTAGACTATATGTTCCAATCGTAAAGGTATATATTATGATACATAATGTAATTGTATATATTTGACATTCTGGAAAAGGGATAGAAAGAGTGGAGCAACCAAACATATGTGAAGAAGTAAGAATAGCATATATTCTTCTTCTTTTAGAGATTTTTTCATGAATTTGGTCCCTTGTTTTGCTTTACTTTCCCCTTTATCCAAACAAACAAACTTTGAATCAATGAGACACAAAATAATACAAAAGTGATAATAAATCAATTAATATAGCCTCGCATGGATTGGACCAAAAGACAAAATCACATAAGCTGTCCATTATCTCTCTCTCTCTCCTCTTATTTTCTTTTAACACCTTTTTCAAAAAAGCAAATATAAAACATAAATTCTTGAAGAAAATTTGGTTTTCAAACCAACACATTAGATTTATTTATAATGCAATTATGAGAATGAGACCTCAACAACTTGGATTTGTTTACATTCTATATGAAATGAAGCATGTAATATAACAGCCCTATTAATTATATACAAACCTAAACTATTAAGTATTGTTACCACTAACCACCTTACAAGGTTAAACTACATTGGAACACACCTTGACAAGTAAGTCTAATGATAAAAAACCTACATTAGCTAATATATCAACATCTTATCAAACCTATTTAATACTGATTAAATTTGGATGTCACGTTTGGTTCAGCTGAGTATAACTTGATTAGTCAATTATGGTAAAGAATACAAATTGTGTCTCTGAGTGTGTGTATGCCTGCCTAACATTCAAATAAGCTTCACATTTTTGAAACAAAGAACAAACTCCTAAGCTAAGCTCAATAGTTTTTAGATCAAGATTGTAATTCCAAATCATTCCAAGAATAATTTAGAAAACTATGTACAAGTGAAAATGTGAAATAATGAGCAAGTTGACAAAAAAAAAAAAAAAAAGCAAGTTGACAAAAAGGAGCAAGTTGCAATAAAAATGAAAATGCGATTTCGCCTAACAGTACAGAAGAACTCAAATCAGAAGTGGAAAGAAATTTATTATTTCTAACTTCTTTCCTCACTATGTTTCGATAATTTTGGTAAGACAAACTATAAAACTTAAATAGTGAAAGAGAAAAACTAAAAGAAGGAAAAGAAAATAAAAATACAATCTTATTTCCTTTAATATTGCCCCCTACTTTTCACTTTGGTTATAAATAATTAAATATATATATCCCCTCTTTTTTTTTCATTTCATAGTTTTCCCCCAATATCAACCATTTACAATTAAATTGATTTTCCCCCTCTCAAAATGAACCAAACCGGTTCAAAACAATAGCAGAATTTCAAAGAATCAAGAAACTAAAAAGTAAAAAATTAAAAATTATTTCACCGGTTTAAATCCAATATCTTCTCTCACTTCACTTCTGGTTAAGCAATTTGGATCTCTTCCTAGCTTCGCTATAGAGAACCACACCCATAATCGTGACGCCAAATCCGGCAATTCCCATCACAGTCACCGGATTCCTAAATATCAGAACCGAAACTCCGGCGGCCACCGCGGCTTTTCCGTTACCCAAAACCTGCAATGTGAGAGCACTTGTGTGCTTTGTCACCAAGAAATTCGTCAAATTTACTAAATATGCCACTGTCGCATTCCCGGCTAGCAAGAAGATGATCAATGGATCCGTCCTCGCCTTTTCTATTAGAACTCTTAATACGTTTCCTTCGATGTAAAGTGTAAATGGTAGTAAGATACAAGCCGCCATTGGAGCCATGTATAGCAAAAGATTCATCGAATGTAGCTTCTCTGATTCCGACGTCAGAATTATCCCCTGCATATTACACAAAATTCGGTTCAACCAAACCAAACCGACAACAAAAATGACGAATTCAAACTCAAATTCCTTCAAACTGAAGTGAGATCCGAACTAGATTCAGACGCAATTCTTTTATTACCGGATTTGAACTCAAACTCCTATGGATCTACTCCAGATTCCTTGTGATAAAACCGAATTCGGACAGATTTAAGAGAGGTGTGTTGTAATAAAACCGAAACGGAAGAAAATTCGGACGCAATTTCGGTTTCTATTCGCACTTAACCGGAAAAATCAGGAAACCAAACCGATTACGAAGACTAATCATACCTGAACGACGGATTTGAGAGCTCTACCGGCGGTGGAAGCGACGCAGATGAGGAAACCAAAGAGATGAAAAGAAGGTTCAGAATTAGAAGCGAGGACGATGCCGGAGACAACAGGAAGAAGAGCTAAGTAAACTTCAGTAGACTCAGTTTTACAAGTAATGAGAAAAGAGAAGACGGCGGTGAAGAAAGGCGTGGTGGCTCCAATAGCTTGATTGAAAGAAACAGGTATGTAACGAAGCGAAGTGTTGCCACAGACGACGGAGAGACAAAAGATCGCTGATAAAGAGAGGATCTTCAAGAACTGACGGCGAGATAGGATGTGCTGACGTGGCACGATTCCGGCGAGGTTGATCACGGCGGAGCTATAAGCGGCGCAGGATAGCATGTGTGTCATGGTGAGGAAGATTGGGTAACGGAAACCGTAGTAGAAGAGGAGGTATTTGTTTAGGAGGAGGACTCCTATGTTTGAGCCGAACCAAGCAGCGATTATCGCCGCCGTGAGGATTGTCGGAGATACGGTGGGTGAAGAAAGGAAGAATGGTTTGAGAGGGGAAGAAGCGGAGGAGTGTGGAGGTGTTCCGGGGATGTCTACGATGGTTGGTGCGCCTGTTGCGGCGGCGTCGAATCTCGGGTTGCTCATTCGCCGCGTCGTCCATGATTGAGCTTCAACCATTTTTTGGCTAGGGGTAAAATGGGAATAATGAGTTATTTTTCTCCTCTCTTTCTTTTTCTAGAGAGAGAGAAAGAGAAAGTGTGAGTTTTTATCTCTTTTTGGGAGGTTTGAGATCTGAGAGTGAGGAAAGAAGAAGGAAGGAAGGAAGGAAGAAGAAGAAGGGAGATGAATCGGACGGTGGAGATTCAGATTTAGTTGTAAAGGTAATGGGTGATATCAGCCGTTGGATCTTATAGTTGGAGGGAATTCTATTATTTAAAATAAAGAAAAAAAAAGAAAAACAAATCTAACAAAATTAATTTTAAGATTCGAAGTCTTGTGTTCGGAGTCCAAGCATGAGTCAGAAGTGTCGGTAGTAGGTCCACATTTGAGATCCAACCAATGGAAGCAATCCTCTATGACGCAGCTTAATTACAACCCACTCACTCATTATTAGCCTCTCCCTTTCAAGTTTTGTTTTAATAATTGTCCCTAATACAATGTTAGCAATTATTATTCTTACAATCACTAGTCTAAATTATGATTATGTAGAATCATTCATCTAAGTTATAAGTATCATTTTCTTGGTCAGCATGTTTATATTTAGATAAATTTTTAGTCGAATATATATGTTTAGATTTCAAAACATACATTTTAAATGGTTTACATTTGACCATAGTACATTTTAATAAAGCTTGTCACAAATACCAAAATCAAATCAGATCTGTGATAATAACGCGATTTTTCTTTTACATTAGCATTAATCATGCATTGACTTTATCATTGAAATGTCTAAATATGTGGTCTTAAATATATATTTCATGTCATGTGCCACATGATATCTTCTAATTGATCGAATTACTAGTTAGTCATTAACAGTTCAATACCAATTTTGGTAAAAAAATAAATTTCAAAAAGGATATAATTCCAGAAAAGGGGACTTGTGCAATATTCTTCGCAAAATTAAATGCTATTTTCTGCATAATATTACGCTTCATTGGTTGACAAAAAAAAAAATTACGCTTCATTGCATAATATTATACTGTATTTTACAATTTCATGACTTGCCTTTTTGCCAACTGATGATGCATGCGATTGCTAAATTTCAAGGTAATAAATTTTGTAATTTATCAAAAAAAAAAAAGGTAATAAATTTTGTAAGGTGACTTTAATAACAAAATACTCACTTTTCCTTCAAGACAAATGGAAAAGGCAATAACAACTTGCACCACGTACGTGGATTTGACCAAAATATCCTTCATGTGAAATATAAAAAAGAATCATATGGTGGATAAATTAATAAGTGCCTTAATCCATTACAAAATGAGAAACTGTTCGTTGACAAAAAAAAAAAAAATTGTCCCACATTGAAAAGGAATTCAAATATGAAGATGCAACACAGAAATCATAATTTGTTTTTGTATTATACGATATGATCTGAAGTTATATGTCCAATGTTAGGACGTGCATCTATCAATAAAATCATTTTCTCGTTATCACATCGGTCCATACCCATTTTCTCAACGCAAGTATTCATAGAGAACTCCAATTAAAATTACATATAAATATGTAGACATATATAAAATGAAGGTTAACGAGTGTGTGTAGGAAGGAGCTATCTTTACTTAGAAGGACCAGCAAACTTGATCTGTCTCTTTGGCACTTTGTATTCCATAAATAATGAAATGTCTCTTTTTGTAAATTGCCTTAAGACAAAATCCAATGAATGATGATAAATGATTACAGCACGTTACTTAGTAAGAAAACTTCGAATGATGGATGCCTACGTATATACTCATGAATTATGATATCAAATCAACTAATTAGCTAAGCCTTATATTTTATAGTAATTAGACTAAATAAGTAAGTATGTAAAAAAAGTATATGTAATCGACTCAGCAACAAAAACCACAGAAATTACACAAAATGTTTAAAGTTTGATGATAAGTTTTCTGTCTTATTTTTTTTTTAATTTTAATACTAAAAGCAAGAAATATAAGAAGAAGAAAAAACATAATAGTATATGATAATTGATTAACTTCTCTGACTATGTGAGATTTTATGATTTAAGAGTATAATATTTATAGCAAGCATATCACATGTTCTTGGTATTCAAAATCCTATGATTTAGATACTTTTTACGTTTACAAGAATAAAAAACTATCCCACCAAAAAAAAAAAGAATAAAAAACTATGTGGGCCAGATTATTGTAGGAACCATTTGTTTCCATGTGCGACCCAATTTTAGTGGGCCCAAAAACAATGGAACTAAAGCTAATTGCGTAGGGCCGTGACAACGAAACATTATCTAAAACATTTGGTCAACAATATATTAAGCAAAAACTACTCGAGCATTGGCTTCGCCCGGGTTCGAACCGGAGACCTTCAGTGTGTTAGACTGACGTGATAACCAACTACACCACGAAACCTGTTGAGTATTTACCTATTTATAAATTATATAACTACAACAAGCTTAGCTTCGAGTCTTCGACCATTACCATGATACTCTTTGACACTCTTCGCCGTATTAGAAGTTGGAACCTTACATTCGTTAGACACAAAACACAGAGTTTAGTACACAATACAAAATGCATGTGGTGTTTCAATACAAACCTCAAGTTTGGATATAAAGCAAGTTCTCAATCGCGACAAAACGTAACGTGTAAATTATGTAATCAATTTTTTACTATTGTTCATACTTTACTGGTCACGAAATCGCTGTTTGTAGCTTCCCATATGACAGTACCATCACAAGTACAAAGCTTTTTGTAGTTTTCTCCAACTCCTGCGCTTCTAGCTATCACTGCGGCGGTCAATCCCGGGCCTGACTTTTTATCCTCGGTCTTGTACACCACGACTGCTCGTCCGATAAGATCCACAACCTTGAGTTTCTCTTTCTTTCCCGAATAAAAGGCCTCTCCGTTTTGGTCTGCCTCTAGTGTTCCCAGGTCTCCCAATGCCTGGCAGATTAAAAAAGAAAAACAGAAATGGTTTTGAGTTTTTAGGGGATTGTGATGATAATGTTTGTCGAGTGAGTTTGACCGACCTCTGTGCCGGTATGATCTTGAAATGGATTGTACAAGTTCCCGGTGCTGGCTGCTCCATTTGTGAGATCTCCATACTCGTTGATACACCAGCTGTGGGTTCCGGGTGACAACCCCGTGAAGTTGGCTTCGATTCTTGCAAGTTCCATGCTGACCTGAGCAAATCGGACCACACCAAAAATGTCAGGGCCTTTGAATTCCGCTACTGCAGCTGAGACTAAGAAATCTGCAAACAAACACAAAGTAAAATAGTGAATGAGCAAAAAGCTTATAGACAGAAAACAGGACATGACATTGAAATTGGTAATGAATCAGAACAGTACAATATAATGGCAATGTATCAAAGACAAAGAGTGATTCAAAGGTCAAAATTTTGTCGTAATGTAAATCTTCTTAACTTGTGTACTTCATTTGAGAATTGATTTTCACATAAACCCAATCTAACTGCTCCTAAATCTTCTATGAGTTGAGAAGAAGATATCTTCCTCTTTTTCTCACTATTAAAATTTTCGTCTAAAACAAAAAGCAGAAGAGATATCTAACCTTGAGGAACGCCTTGTCCAATTAAGCGAGCTTTTCGACCGGTTTGCTCCAAAGCTTGGGTCATCGCCTTGACAGGGGAAGATCCAAGTATCCTCACAACTTGGTTTGACAAATCCACCTCCACGTTTTCGATCCCTTTTTAAGATTATATTTTGCCATTACTAATGATAAGCAACAACAAAGTAAATCATAAACCAAACAGACGACGATGAATAAAGTTGTTCTCCTACTACCTTCAATGGTTTCTAATTTGTTCTTCACGGCGTTAACACAACCCTCACATTTCATATCCACCATATACTCAGTCTAGGGACAACAACAACATATTAAGACACACACAACATAAGTTCTCAGTAGCTCAAAATCCAAAACTGTTGTATTGATTGAACAGATGAGGAAAGAGAAAGACTTACAAGGAGCTGAGGCATGACTCGATCCTCCTGCAAATCAAATTCAGCTACTTAAATACTCAATCATCGAATTAGGAAAGTGAAAAGGCTTAAATTGGAAATAGAGTAACACAAAAGTTTGAATCTTTTTAACAAAAACCTGAGGGAGATTACGATCAGAAGTGAGAGCAGTCGTCATGGGAGAGCTAGCGAAGCTTCGTGTAAGTCCTAAGCCACGTGGAGACGATCGGGAGAGGAAGGAGAAATTGAGAGATTGAGATTTAGGTTTGGTAGAGGAAGAAGAAGAAGAAGAAGAAGAAGAAGAAGAAGAAGAAGAAGAAGAAGAAGAAGAAGAAGAAGAAGAGAAACCGATCGCGATGGGAATCGCAGACGCGGCGGCTACGACGGCTGAAGTCGTTGCCACTGACCTCAGAATTGATGCCATTTTCTTGCTTCTTCAGCTTTTGCGGCTTTTTATTTCTGACCATTTGACAATAATCTCTTAAATTTTTCATTTTTTAAAAAAAGAAAATAAATCGGGAAACTTCGATAAAATAGAAATTATTGAAATAATCAACGTTTTTATGATAAAATAACAAAATTTTCCAAACCAATGTACAGTAATTGTTTGTTATTACAAACAGTTAGTGTAATTACCTTAAACGCAATAAATATTTCAGGGGGTTTTATTGGATACTAAAGTTACATATTTTAGCCAAAACCAGGAGGGAGTTCAGGATCTTCTTCATCACTACATGTTTCTCCTTTGTTTTCTTCTACAACTCCTTGAATCAGCTCTTGCTTCTGTTTACTCACTGGACTTGTGTTGGAATCAGCTCTTGTTTTTGCGACTGGTGTTGGAATCATATGTTCCACTTCTCTAGCGGATGATCTGCGTTTCTCGCCTCCCGGGTTAGATAATGTAGCGTAGACGGATTCTACGGTTTCTCTGATTTCATTTTTCATCCCGTCCTCTGATCTTATTATCCCCCACAACCCATCTGAGAGCTGGCTTAGCATCTTGCTCCTACAAGCCAAAAAGATCCAAACCTTTTAGTAACGCTTGTGTCATAGCCAGTTACAACAACAAGAGGTACTGAATAGAAGGAACTCCCTCTTTAACTTACCCGACTTCTTCGAATATCGCATCAGAGAGTTGCCTGGTTTTCATATTTTGAGCACCCGGTCGTTTCAAAGCTGTTGACTCCTTGACAACTGATATCATGTTGTTTCGTAATTCCTCCTGCAATACAGTTACCGCTTTATTAGTGCAGAACACAATGGAAACACATGCAGTCCAGAAGAACAAAGCTCGAGAAGTCTATCAAACACTGTTAAAAGAACAATCCTCGTTGCCTCACATTAACTTCTATGGCTGAGAAGTAACCTTCACTTTTATCTAAAAATTCTACCAAGTTGCCGAATTGACGATGCCCATTTGATGGATTAGTATAAAGACTCCTCAAAGATAACGAACAATATATCAGCTATTGCTGTGATCTAACACCAATACGAAAACTCTCTCCTCTAGGATCTGATTCAGCTAAGAACAGCTTAAGGCATATTCACTCTCCATATCATGAATGGTTTACTTACTTCCATGTCTCTGAAGCAACTTCAGATACACTTATCCCAAAATTAAGATCAATGACCAAACTTTCCCTATCTTGAAGGACCAGTACCGCTAGGATTCCCCCACTAACACAAATCTTCCCTGAGACGAAGCTCAGACTTTGCTTTGCACACAACTAACCATATCACTTGTGACAACATTACAAAACAGTAAAAAACGAAACAAAAGATCGAATTTTCGACCGAGATCCAAGTAGGGGCTGAGCAAAGTACCTAAAACCACTCATGATGAACTGAAGTGCTCAGTCTATATGAACCAAAAGAGCAAACTTTCACACAAAAAAATACTAATTCTCAATGGCATTCGCTATTACTCAAGTCAAACTAACTAAAGACTCCATGAATTGCTAGAATTGAGGCACATCAGAATTCCAATTTTATGTTTTTAAAACTATATCAAATCGACTGGGGATCGAGAGACTATAAACCCTAATAATTAGATGAGCAAAGGAAAGAAAAACACACACGATGCAATGCGAAGACGACGGAGAAAGAGAAACAGGATTTACGTTTTCTTTGAGGCGGCGTATGATTTTGAGACGGAGACGATCAAAATCTCCGTCGTCCTTAAGCTTCTCTACAACTTCCTCTTTGCTTATCTTCCTCGCCATCGCCATCTCTCACTATTCCTTCCCTTCCTCTCGATTTCTAATTTTTCCTTTTACAGTTTTTTGACAAAATTGATTATAATAAAATTTTTTTTTTTTTTGCCTAAAAAATTAACTTAATGCATTTAAATAAGACAAGTATTTTTCTTTTTTTTGGTTTAATCTTAACTAAATTGTTATGGATTATGAATCCACCAATGTAAAATCATCTCTCCTACAATATAGCATCTAATATGACTTTGATATGGTAGCAAAGTAATAATATATCTCTAATCGGTTGTATCAACTATATTCCAATAGCTAATTTGTTTTTATATCTTGTCACTTCTTCCTTCATGTATGTAGATTATGAGTCATGATGACCTTTGGTGAATGGTGATGTATTCATATCCTAATTGTCAACATGCATGGTCACCTCCATATTCATGACACACGATTATGTACTAAATAAAAGGGGTATGAAAGAAGATCAAATGGACCATATCCCTATAAGATTCAAGTGTCAGACCTGATCCTGACCCCAATATGGCAATATATAACCCCTTCATTCACTATTATCCAGCAATTATTGCAAAATCATTTCAAGTGTCCACGTCATCCTTCGCAATTAGACTCTAATTTGCCCCCTTTATGAATTATTTGGAATATTAAATCGTTTTCTATAATCTCCATTATCGTTGAGAACCTTGTGATTAACGAATTTTCTAATATCAACCCTTTAAATTTTTATATGTGACTTGAAAGCTATCGTGATTAGTTAGTTTAAGATATCGTGGGCTTAAAAATATTACCGAATGTAGATATTTTGATGACTCTCACGGAACTTCCACATTTGATAATCTTCATGTAACTTTTCGCATGATATTGACATAAATCTTAAAATACCACTTTTTCGTGGATGAAAACAGTGCCGCAATAATATAAAATGTAGGTATATGATTATATGTTTTCTAGGCGGCCTAAGGATTAAATAATTAATGCATTTCGGCATCTTTGGTAAACAAGAAATTAGCCCCAAAAAAAAAAAGGTAAACAAGAAAATGACATAGACTTTTTTTATAATATAGTAACGTGAACAATACTGTGAATTAATTCAATTGGACGATTTTCATTTTGTTTTTTCAAATATTATTTTTTAGATTTCTATACACTTACTATTAGTAGAAAGTGTTTTGTGTAGGAAATGTATTGTTAAGAAATTAGATTTATTATAGTAATTGTTTTTCTAATTTGTGTGAAAACTTAAAAAAAAAAAAACCCCCAGTTTTTACAGAGCAAAGGTGTAGACGTGTAGTAAATAAGAAATTAATTGAAACTATTGGACTCATTTATTTGAACTTTTATATTTATTGAAAGTTAAAAGCATTTATCAATTCAGGAACCTACTGCCGGACTCCGATGAAACAAAAGATATGCATGTAGCACAATATTTTAAACGTAACTATAGTAATTTATAGCCACTAAATGTACAGCTCCGGTTAAATCGTTTAAAATGCTTTCCATATGAACTAATCTTTTAGTATATAGTAGTATATATCACTCACTCAATCGTATCTTTCGGAAATTTTAACGTTGTTTTCTTTGAGGTCACAAAATTGTCTTTTCAAAGAGCAAGTTGGAAAATGATCATAAGAGACGATAATAAAAATATCTTGGATATATATGATATAAATTGACTGACAGCATTGCTATCGAAATTCTACACCAACAAAAAAAAACAAAAAAAAAGAAATCGTAGCACCCAAAGATTCTCTTATTACCAAAGAAAAAAAACTCCCACAACCACCAACAAGGAAAAAAAAAAAGCATCATCATCCTATGGATTTTGCAGATTCTTCGTTGTTCACACCAAATTTCGCTTATGAAAATGATTTAGATTTCTCTAGTTTGATCAGTCCTTCAACGCTTTTAACATACCAAGAACCTAATCCATATGATCCGATCATTCATTGTGATGGTATTCAAAACGACGGAAGACAAAAAATCTGTGAGACAACCATGGCAAGTCATGAATTCGGGAAAGGGGAAGATGAGCCGAAGAACAAGAGAGCGAAACATAAAGAGATTGAGAGACAAAGAAGTGAGACGACCATGACAAATGAAATCAGGAAAGGGGAAGATGAGCCGAAGAACAAGAGAGCGAAACATAAAGAGATTGAGAGACAAAGAAGGCAAGAAGCCTCGTCTCTTTTCAATAATCTAAGATATTTATTGCCAGCTCAATATATTAAGGTAAGTACATTTTACTATGCTTAATTACTTATCTTCTTTATTAGATTCCTATATATATAATTATATCTATAAACTTTTTCTTATACAAATTCTGTCTCAAGTCCAGTAGATTTATTTTTGGTTTGAAGTTAAAAAATGGTATAGGTTATATCAAAACCCCCCCTAAGTTTTTGACGGAGAAGGAATTAATTAGACTATACTCACGTAAATGAACAATTGCGTAAATAGGGTAAACGTTCTTCGTCAGATCACGTTGAAGAAACTGTGAATTACATCAAAGACTTAAAGAAGAAGATCAAAGAGGTCAGTGAGAAAAGAGAGCGAATCAAAAGATCTATTACTCATTTTTCTTCAACAAGAGAATGTTCTATAAGATCATGAGCATCATCAACATCATCATCAACTTGTTCTTGTGTTGGAGACACACACATTGATATTGTGGTTAGGCCTTGTTTGATCGGATTAGAGATCGTACTAAGTTGTTGTTTCAGACAATATTTTCTTTCAAGTGTTCTTCAACTCCTGGCTCAAGAGCAATGTCTTAATGTTCTTAGTTGCATTTCAACTAGACTGCACCAAAGATTTATTCACACCATTGTTTCCGAGGTAATTATTTATAATATTTTTTTCACAGAATTATTAAGAAAGAGGAGTAACTATTATTAATATTTTAGGAAAGTTCTTAACATTGTGCAGGTCGAGGAGGGAACAGAGGTTTATTTCTCAGAGCTTCACGAAAAGATAATGAAAATGGGAAGAAGTTCATACGGAGAAGACACAATTGTTTCGAGCATGTAACGTAATCTCCATTTCTTTTTTGGTAGCTTTTCTTTTCATGCATTCATATAAATTATAGAATGTTGAACTTGTAAGGTATAAAGAAGGTTCTAGAGGCAAAAAAAAAAACTCCGAAAATTTATTTGGAAAAACAAATAAACAATGAAAAATTATTGATTTCCGTTCGTATTATGTAGATAATTTTCGACCAATTTTGACTAAATTTTGCTTCTTTGATTAAACCAACAATAATCTGTTTTGCTATGTGCTCAGTGCTCATTAGAAAATTTCAATAAATTCGGTCTTTGTCTCCGAAAAAGTATAACCAATTATAATACGAATCTTTTGTTTAGATGCCGCCATGCTATCATGACTAAAAGAATAAGTAAACATATATATTGTAGGTTTGTCCCACTTTTTGATATAATTTTTTTTTTTGATATAATAACCATTTAACTTTTCGCATGAAATTGACATAAATCTTAAAAAAATATTTTTTTTTTCATTGATGAAAACAGTACGGAAATATTAAATATAGGTCTATGATTAAATTTTTGTTGGCCGGCCTAAGAATTAAATAATATCTTTTGCCATTTTTGTAACCTTATTAGTGATACAAATTCAGCCTAAGAATTAAATAATATGTTTTGCCATTTTTGTAACCTTTTAGTGATACAAATCAATGACGACAGTAAAGGAGCTTTTCCATTGGAGATAGTGTGGGCAAAGAATGCAGAATGCAATCTTGTGTAGCTCAGACTCTCATAGTCGTCCAAATTGGCTAAAGGATCTCTTTGATCAAGAGAGACGAGCTATCGTAGTTAAATTGTTTTGTTTTTTTTTTTCTTTTGGGCTAAGTGTTATTCTATCTATTGCCTCTTTTCTTTCTCTTGATGTTGGTATATGTTTTTGATATTCTGGATTCTATGTAATTTTTGGTTTTAAGAGGAAAAATACAAATTAACAACGTGACAATAATTAATGAAACTATGAATTAAACCGATTGGACGATACTAATACATTTTTTCCTGACTAATCTCTTACAGTCGTTGGGGTGAATTTTCCTCGTTAGAAAAGGATAAATTACATCACAACATTTGGAGGCCACACCAAACAATTAATCATTTGAGAAGATAATGCAAACTTTTCTCTAGAAAATGGACAAAATGCTTCCTAGCTCGCAGAAAGGATTTCAGATTTCTTTCCAGAGGAGACATCGTGCATTCTCTGAAAGGAGATATCATGCATCCTTCTAGAAGCAGACATTAAGTTTTTCTCCAGGAAAAGATAATTAACATGCTTTCTCCCGAGAGGAACAACATCTTTTTTCGAAGGGAGCATATATGCTCTTTATCCGAGGTGACAAGTGACAACATACTAACCCCTAAAATGAACAAAATGTTTTGGTGGTGAATTGGTGTCAATTCAATCTAACACCCTTTTCGGATGAAAGGAGAACCAAACACCATCCATTGTTATTAACTGTAATTATCCTATATTTTATATATATAGCACATTTTAAACATAGGTTACTTACCCTAAATAATAGCCACTAAATGAACAGCTCAAGTAAGCCTTTCGAGATAAACTAAATAAATCTACTATCACCCACTCACTCGTACGGACGTAATTGTCTGAAATT
Organism: Erysimum cheiranthoides; assembly: GCA_011420285.2. Classification (NCBI taxonomy): domain Eukaryota; kingdom Viridiplantae; phylum Streptophyta; class Magnoliopsida; order Brassicales; family Brassicaceae; genus Erysimum; species Erysimum cheiranthoides. The sequence continues at coordinate 21,295,349 of CM022176.2, read as the reverse complement.
TTTGTCTTTCTTTTAGTAAGACAAATCTACCGTCACATTTGTCTTAGAGAAGAAAGAAAAAAAATCATAAGATACAAATCATACAATACAAATAAAATCTTGGAATATTATAAAAACCCTCGCAGTCGTAGTGTTGGTTGTATATAACCTATAGACTCTCTTATCACTTAAAAAAATCCCACCACAACCACCAAGAAGGGAAAACCATAAAAAGACATCATAATCTATGGATTTTTCATCTTCTCCATTGTTTACACCTGATTTTGTCTATGACGACGGATTAGATTTCTCTAGTTTCTCCTCTCCTTCAACATTCCAAGAACCTAATCCATCTATTCCGATTACCCATACTGAAAACGATGGAAAGACAATTATTTGTGAAATCACAAAAGTGGGTGATGAACTGATGAACAAGAGAGTGAAACATAGAGAGATTGAGAAACAAAGAAGGCAAGAAGTCACGCTTCTTTTCAAGAATCTAAGACATATATTGCCATCTCAATACATTAAGGTATATATATATTTTACCATTACTTAAATGTCGTCTTTATTAACTAGATCCTTATACAAAGTCTAGCTATCTCATATCCTTCACTAATTTTTGTCGGATAAGGATTTAAGCTAAGTTATGTCGTTCCACAAATTAAATAGGGTAAACGTTCTACATCAGCTCACGTTGAAGAAGCAGTGAATTACATCACGGACTTACAAAAGAAGATCAAAGAGCTCAGCGAGAAAAGAGATAAAATCATGAGATCTATTACTCATCCATCTTCAACAAGAGAATGTTCTGGAAGATCATTAGAATCATCATCATCATCATCTCTATCGTCAAATTGTTGTTGTGTTGGAGACACACACATTGATGTTGTGGTTAGGGCTTGCTTGAACGGCATAGAGGTCGTAGCAAGTTGCTGTGTCAGATACGAATCTTGCCGATCAAATGTTCTTCAAGTTCTAGCTCAAGAGCAATGCTTTAATGTTGTTAGTTGCATCTCAACTAGAATGCACAAAAAAATCATACACACCATTATTTCTGAGGTAATTATCTATAATCTATTTTCTCTAAATTATGAAGAAAAAGGGGTAAATGTATATATTTTGGGTGAAATATAACTGTGCAGGTCGAGGAGGGAATAGAGGTTTATTTCTCAGAGCTTCAAGTAAAGATAACTAAAATGGGAACAAGAAAGTTAAGTTCATAGGTATATTTATATCAATTTTCCATTGTATATTCATGATCTTCAATAAGGAAATTAATGTAAATTTGAACAAAAAAAATACAAGTTAGGTTTTGTTTTTTTCATTGGCACTTGTGTTTGAATCATATCTGACTAATCTGACGGTTGACATGTCATTGGGCTGAAGCCTCTCGCAAGCCCACAGCGAATTAGTCACTTTAACCGAAGCCCAAAAAAAGTTGCTACATGATTAATCGTGAAAAATATGATGATTCAAGTTCAACCAACGAATAATTGTTAGTTGGTACATCAAGTAAAAGAAGGCTACTAGAGAATCTCCTCTCAGTCTCAGATCAAACATCAATGGCGGAATCTTCAGATTCTCCGCTTGTCCTCCTTCTCCGGCCTCCGTCTCTAAATTTCATGGACGACACTCTCAGTCGTAACTTCCGAGTTCTCATCACTGACACTACATCGGAACCACTCCCGATCTTCCTCTCCCGTCACGCTGCTTCAGTCAGAGCCTTGGTCATCTCCGGACGAGTTGCTGTAAACGCAGAAATCCTCTCTCATCTCCCTTCTCTCGAGATAGTCATCTGCACCAGCGTCGGTATCGATCACATCGACATCGCCGAGTGCAAGCGCCGCGGCCTCGCTGTAACGAACGCTGGTAACGCGTTTTCGGATGACGTGGCGGATTTTGCCGTCGGTCTGCTTATAAGTGTTCTCCGTCGTATTCCTGCCTCCGATTGTTACGTCCGGTCTGGTAATTGGCCGAAATTGGGGAATTTCAAACTAGGGTCAAAGGTTTGTTTTTTTTTTTTTTTGGATAAAAGGTTTGTTTGATTTTAAAACACTCAATTTTCGAATTCTGATCTTGTAGTAGGATCTTGTTTGATCATCTATGGATTCGATGTGACTTAGTTGATTCCAAAGGGGAAAAGTAGAATAGCTTTAGCTTAGTGATCCTAAAAGCGAATTCGTTTTTGTATTCTTTGAAAAGTTTTGGATGGGTAGGTCTTCGTAATTCTGCAGATTGAAGAGTGATTAGCTTTTGATTGTGGAGCTACAGAGAACATGTTGATTTTTTTTTTTGGGCAAATAACTCTCTTTTAGTGGAAGATAAAGCAGAGTTAGGTGTTTAGGACTACAAAGGCAATAAATTATAGCCAATTGTTTTCTCTGTGTTTCCTTTGAATTGGGGAAGATGTGACTAAATTTCTGCAATTCTTATTAATAAGACGAGATTGTGGACTGATGAGAGTTAAAAAACTGAGAGTAACAGCGCTGAGTGTTTCTCGGTGTTTGCATATGATTCATGAAGTAATCTTCATGAGAACTAGCGTGTTTGAGTTTGATCAGGAGAAAGACGAAAACTTGCTGTGGATCTTTGTTATGTTAGTAAAAGTCTTTTTGTGGTTTTGATAATCTGTCTTGTTGTAGGTAAGCGGAAGGCGAGTTGGAATTGTTGGATTGGGGAGCATCGGATCATTCATCGCCAAAAGACTAGAACCCTTTGGCTGCGTTATCTCTTACAACTCAAGAAGTCAGAAACCGAGCATACCGTACCGCTACTACCCTGACATTCTCTCCTTAGCAGCCAACAACGATGTCCTCGTCCTATGCTGCTCTCTGACAGATCAAACGCACCACATTGTGAACAGAGAAGTGATGGAGACGCTTGGTAAGGATGGGGTTATAATCAATGTGGGACGAGGAAAGTTGATTGATGAGAAGGAGATGGTGAAGTGTCTGGTCGAAGGTGTGATTGGTGGTGCCGGTTTAGATGTGTTTGAGAACGAACCGGCAGTTCCTGAGGAGTTGTTTGGTTTGGACAATGTTGTGTTGTCTCCACATATTGCTGTGGCCACGCCAGGGTCTGTGGACAATGTTATAGAGATCGCTCTAGCTAACTTGAAGGCGTTTTTCTCGAACCGGCCTTTGCTTTCCCCGGTTCAGTTGGATTGAGAGAGCGTCCGGTTTAATCATTCTATTGTTTATTAACCAATAATTCAAGAAAACAAAGAAAGTGTATTGAATGTATCATACAACATGTTTTGCCTTTACTGTTTTCATTTCGTGCTTATGATATCAATCATTGTAAGTACGTTTATTATACAACATGTTTTGCCTTTACTGTTTCCAAAATCTCTGAAGTGTCAAGAGATGGAAACAAAGCGATTGATTCAACTTTTAACGTTTTAATTATAACTATTTAAAATTACAGTATTGTATTACATCTTTATAAATTTAAAGTCTTTAAAAGCCAATAACGACTTTTCTATCAGACCACAAAAAAATTAGGTCAATATGTAAACTTCATAGCTTGAGACAACGTCCGTACCGACGACAAGAGGGGTTATATACCTTAATTATCTATATTAGTAAAATGAAATGTCCCAAAGAAGGTCAATAATTTAACCACGCGTATTATTTTAATAATTCTCCCACGATACACATATGACTAATTTAGTCGAATATATTAGTCGGAACATTACAGCTAGAGAAAATCAGAATGTTTAGCATTTGGTCGATACATTCGTTTAGGCTCCAAAGTCAAAACCAAGTTTTGTGTCGGAATATAAAATTTATGGTCGGAATTTTTATGAGACTATAATTTTATTTTATTTTATATTTTTTTGATAAAAAGACTATAATATTCCGTGTTCATCTATGTGGCTATTATGTAATCTTAAAAACAACATTCTTTAAAACTAAATATTGATTTCTTCTTTAAAATTCATACATTTAAAATTAAAAAACCAAGAACTTTAACTAAATCTAAGATAATCTTTATTCGAAAAATGAAAACTGAAAAAATTCAAATTTGAATCTAGAAACTACAACAATCGTCATTCGAAAAAAATTAAACTAGAAAACAAAAATTTTATTAAAAAAACAAAACAAAGCCACGAATTACATTAATCTCACTCCCGTAATTAAACTTTGGATCTCACATTATTGTACGAAATCCTTTTAAAATATTCCAAACATCATATAAAAGAACGTTTTCACATATTAATTTTTCTTTGAAAGTGACATTTTGTTTTATTAATCAAAAATTTCAAAACCGAAACATAAACTAATTTCTGATACGTATAAAAAAGTAGGACATATTTAAATATTCAGAATGGACCAACCATAACCAAAATTGTATAAGTTAAAGTTTAGTCTTCAACTTTAGTCTTTCAATCCACGAATAAATCATTCAGCCACTAAACTATTATTGTATCATAAATTGCTTCTTACAGTTTTTTTTATTTGGCGTACTGTATTTCTATTTACTTAAATAGTTGACAAACGACAATACTAAAATTAATGTCTGCAGTTCCATTTCAATAATCATTGAAAATAAATTATACATAGACGCACGTATAGAGAGATTGGATAAAGTCGGTACACGAACCACTTATAGAACCTGCTCGCACGTCAACTTATACTATATTCTAAAACTTCTTAAACAAGAATTGACCTGTTTTTCTACATTCTACTTAATATTTCTATTGCAAAAATTCAATGAAACAAAGAAAATTATCAAAAAAGAAGAAGAAACAAATTCAATGAAATAAAACAAATCCCAATCAGTACGGCCAAAAGTCTCCAATAAAAAAGGGGGGAAAAGGATAATGACCCTCACGTAGCCACCACCACTGTCGTTGAAAAGCCCCTCTATATAAGATTGTCTCTCATTCGATTCCTTCATCAACAAACAAACCAAAAACAAACCCTAAGAACCCCATTGAAAAGGAAAAATAAACTAAAGATGGGTTCAATCTCAAGTTCTTGGAGCTTCAACAAATTCTTCGCAATAGTTTTTGTCGTTTTCGCCATCTCTGGCGAGTTCGTTGCCGGATACTATCGACCAGGCCCATGGAGATACGCTCACGCCACTTTTTACGGCGACGAGACCGCTAGTGAAACCATGGGTACGTAAAACTTTTCATTTCACTTCTCTTGCATATACCATCAAGTCTATCCAACGTTTTCGGATATCTCCGTACGATTTACAAAAAAATGTTTTAATGTTGTAATCATACATACATCATATATACATGTTACACATTATCAAGAAAGAAAATTTTCATAATACATGCGATCAATGGCATAATAACTTTATGTTATACAGGTGGTGCATGTGGGTACGGAAACCTATTTAACAGCGGTTACGGGGTGTCCACGGCGGCGCTAAGCACGACGTTGTTCAAAGACGGTTACGGATGCGGCCAATGTTTTCAAATAACGTGTATGAAATCGCCGCATTGTTATTATGGAAACCCATCAACGGTGGTCACAGCCACCAACCTTTGCCCTCCTAATTGGTACCAAGACTCCAACAATGGTGGTTGGTGTAATCCTCCTAGAACCCATTTCGATATGGCTAAACCGGCTTTCATGAAACTCGCTAATTGGAAGGCCGGTATCATCCCAGTTGCATACCGAAGGTATATACGACACTTAGTTATTCCACTTCATATAATCATCATATATATATATACTCCAAAACTATATTACTAATATATCTTATTATTTGATTGATGTATAGAGTGCCATGCCAAAGGAGTGGAGGTATGAGGTTTCAATTCCAAGGCAATTCTTATTGGCTTCTCATCTTTGTCATGAACGTCGGCGGCGCCGGAGACATCAAGAGCATGGCCGTGAAAGGTAGCCGGACGAATTGGATAAGCATGAGCCACAATTGGGGAGCCTCTTACCAAGCATTTTCCTCTCTCTACGGTCAATCTCTCTCTTTCCGGGTCACTTCTTACACCACCGGTCAAACCATCTATGCTTGGAACGTTGCTCCGGCTAACTGGAGCGCCGGTAAGACTTACAAGAGCACCGCTAATTTCCGTTAAAATTACGCTTTTGCAACCCAAATGGGGTTTCTCTCTTTTTGTTTTTCTTTATTTTTGGGGGTTTTGAGAAGTTTCGGTGGCCTTTTGACTTTCGTCGTGGGATGGTATTGGCCCGGCTTTATGTTATACATCTACTTTTTTTTTTTTGTGCAAATGTTATACATCTACATGTATGTATAATGTATGTATGTATGTATTTAATTGTGATATAACTCTTCTTATAAAAATCATGAAGTCAATACTTCTTGACCAAGAGAATTTCGTTTTGTTAATTGCATATTTCTACCAATAAATCGCTTGCTTTTGTTTTTTTAGATTTTTTCTATATTTAATAATAAAAAAAAAACGTTGTTCTTTAGACAAGTAAATTATTCGTAATATCAGTCTCCAATTAAGCGGATTCTTCACAATAATTTAACTTTAATTTAAATTCAATTACGCCACTGGTCGTATATTCGAGTATGATTCGGATCATTCTCTCGGGTCGGGTCTCGGGGTTAAGGAGGATGATAGCCCTAATTTTAACCGGATCGTTCTATTCGTAGACGAAGGCCATGGTGAGAAATTTCTTCACTTTTTACAACTTTAACAAAGATTTCGGAGTCGTTCCGTTTCTATTATTTTGATCTGTTTTAGACTTCAAGTCATTCAAAAAAAACATTGAAAAAGTCTCTTTTTTTTTTTTTGCTTATGGTCGAAACATTTGCAATACACATTCCATGGCCCAAGATGTGAATTTTCGGCTGAACCCAATAAATTAAGCTAGCTCAAATCCAAAATACTGTATGGTTTACTAAAATCTTGGCTGATATTTAACGCCTATATACTTCTTGATTTATATGCATGTATCAAGTTGGTCCAATAATGCCAAACAGAAATATTACCAAGAAAATATATAATGAGCTATGAAAAACATTGATTTATAAGATCTGGATGCATATCATTTTTGATTTTAATATAACGTTTTCACTAAACCCTGATCCAATCGGACACTCTACTTCTTGCTGAGTCTCTCTCTCAAGATCTTCACACCCATATACCTACATGTGAATATATCCAAATCATCGGAAAAATCATTAGCCGTTTGTCAAAAATATAAACATTAACATAATATATATATCATTTTGAAGAAAATTTAGAAAGTGGAACTATACTATTTATTTTACCTGCCAAGCATCATAACTGTGGCTTGAGGGTTTGTCCCGGGACAATAACCAACGGTCGACATATCAATGACTCTAAGCCGGTCAATACCAATAACTTTATAATCCTCATCGACCACTCTACCCACAACACATCCTCCATGGTAATGCCAAATAGTTGTAACCGTATGCTGGCAAAATTCTTCGGCAGATGGAGGCAACGAGGCTCCGGGACCACTGCGAGGCGGCCTTAGATTGACCGGAGTACTTGCTGTGAGGTTAAGCAAATACTCAAAAGACATATCGGCGTACTTATACCTTGCAAACGCCTTAGATTGCACGACTCTCTCTATGGTTTGGATCCCTCGAACACAGCGTTTGAGGTCGTCCGGATGTTGGAAATAGTTGAAAGTCACAACCGGGTTATCCTTCGGGTTTCGGGTCTTTAGCTCTAAATGACCCGTTGATAGTGGGCCCATTACTTTCTCTAAAAGGAAGCCTCCTTGAAAAGGTTGGGCTGATGATAATTTGGTCACTGAATTTGATTCTAATTGTGTTGCCTTTGGTGAAAACATAGCGTAGTAATCTCTAGTAGATGACCCACTACCACCACCACCACCACCGAAATTCTCACCACCGGCGGCTTCAACGTATGTTCCTTCACCGGTAATCCCAACAACCTCGATGAGTGAGACCTCGACGGGGACCGGAGAAGGGATGAACACGGCGTTCATAGGGTTGTCGTACATGCCTTGACCCACATGAGGCTGGTCCATCACAACCGTGATGTTTTGAGCCTGTAATTGAGCTGATGGGCCAACGCCGCTTAGCATCAGAAGTTGTGGGCTTCCTAGTGTTCCGGCCGACAGGATGATCTCACTTAACGCGCCTTCCTTTAGGTAAGCTCGGTGGGCCTGACCGGTCCGGTCTCGGTACACAACTCCGTTGGCTATTGGCTTGGTCGTACCTTAAACGTGAATATATTGAAAATTTGATAGTCAGCTAATCATACGATTTACAAATTTAGACCATGAAAAAGGGTTGTATAGTACTTTTTGGTTTTGAAAATTAAAAAAGGTTGTATATGTAGTTTCCCTCCAAAGTCTTTATTTAACCACCATAATATAATATATCTAACTACAGTACGTTTGTATGTATTTATAAGATGATTATATTCTACAATGCTACATTAAGTACCTCGAGTCCGAAATAAGATCCGGTGGACGGTAGCATGCAAAAGGACGGAAATACCCTTGGGATTGGCGTACTCTAACAAATCGGCAGCGGTGTGTCTATGGCCGTTGCGGTCAAAAATAGTTCCGCCAAATTTGGTGCCATTGATGTGATCATAGGTGAAACCATTGTTAGGAACAATCCCCACCTCCAATAAGCCGTCTCTCACGGCAGTTTGCCACCGCCCCATTGGAGGCTGAAACGCCACTTTAGCTTCAACCCACTGGTACGACTCGTTCGCTAGCGCTCCGTCCCAACCCATGTTCCTAACAACATGTCAATTCGTATTAATTGTTTATTATAACGTCGACGCACCAAACGCACAACAATAATAAATATCTTGTAAATAAATAAATAAATAAATATATTGTACTATATAGCAACCTAGCAGATTTAAATTATATTAGTGTGTGTATATACATAGTAATATATATATATATATATATATATCAGCAGTTGTCCTACATATATTAATGTCTTCTTAAGTGGATGGATCATATATTTATTTCCATGATCGTATCTTCAACTTCTAGCCGATCACGACGGTAACTTTTTGTATATAAAAAGGGGCCAAATCTTGACTAATTCTTATGGAAATTCGGATAATTTTTGTTATCAAAGCATCCACCAACCATAGTCAAAATGAGAACTCGAACCATATGGTTTCCCAATTTCGGTTAATCCTTTAATCTTTTCACTGCTAGGAGTTGTTACGACGATAATTTTTTCTAGTGAATTATATATTCGTACTAAGCATCAAACAAACTAAAATCGCCGTTTGAAAAGTAAAAAGTAGACATTCAAACTTTGGTATAGTAAGATAGAACAGTAATAATTAGTCAATTTACATTAAAAACAATTCATATATTTGTGGTCTTATTTCATGTAAACTTAGTAGTTGTGGTCATAACTAAATATGCATATATACGTAAATATTGTAAATGAATTTATTTTAATAATATGCATAATTTACTTATAACTTATAGTCATAGCTAGATAAAATCGAAGAAAAGACTTTTAAATAAAAAGATATACGTGTATGTATATCTAGATATACGCATGCATGCGTATTAGTGTATACAAATGCACTAACCTAACGTATTTGGTGCCGGCACGTGTGTAGAAGCCGGCGTTGAGAGCGCTTCCGCCGCCGAGTACTCGAGCACGTGCGTTAATGACGCCGTCCTCCGATACAAAACGCTGAGATGGTGAGGTCTCAGACAGGTCAGAGAGAGCGGCTCCGAAAGCCGAGAGCCTCGTGATGTTGGGGTTACTGTACGGTTCCCCACCGCGTTCGAGCAACAAAACGCTAGCGTTTTGAGAAAGCGTTGCGGCTAGAGGGCATCCGGCGGTCCCACCACCTATGATAATGTAGTCGTAGTACGACACCGTTGGACTTGCTGTCGCATCCCCCATGAACGAGTAGTTTGGAGCTGCGATATCAAAGGGTAAAACTGTGACTTTCACACTAAATCACTAACATGATACATATACATAAGAATCTATTTTTAGTATATAGATATTACCTTTGTCTGAAGAACAGATTGGATAATGGAGGAAAAGAGAGAGAGAAACAAACAATCTCCATGACCAGATTTTATCCATCATTGTTATAAAATTGAAGTTATACAAAATTTAGAGTAGAATTCTCTCACTTTGTATGCCTATGTATATGACAATACTGTAAGTGGGTTGTTTTATAAAGGTTGTGATCACCTATGGTTGAAATTAATGTTTGGACCCCTTTTTCATTATATATATAGGTAGAGGCAATTAAGGGTCCATCTAATTCTGAGGAAATGCAACACCAAGATTCTATGTCTATTTTCATGGACACGTGTCAAATTAAGTAGCAGATAAAATATCCAAAAGACAGACAAATAAATGTAATTTAAAGAAAATGCAAGTTAGATGGAGTATCATGAGAGAAGAAACTAACTGGACCGAGAAAACTTATAGGGAATGCAATATAGAAACTGATACACATAACCTGTCTCTCTTGGACACGAATAAAGAAATATTAAAATGGAATTATAACTAAATATGAAATGTATATAATTGTTATAATATATACAGTATAATTAAAATTTATTTAGTTACCTCTGTATCAAAATAATACTATAGATATTCAATGACCAGCGTCCATTAAGTAAACGGTTGGTTACAGTTAAAATGCACCAACTTCCTTTCTCGTGATCATAATAATTAATAAGCCCAATATGTTAGGTGGAAATAATGAACTTGGTTTCTTATAAATGAAACGAAAGTTAGCTTTTCGATAACAAAAAGTTAGCCTTATGAGTATCACTTTTAGCATTTTACAATCGATAATTCGATACTATGTAAAAACTTTTTATTTTTTTTTTCTTTTTTTTTGTCATATGCATTATGTCAGCGGAGCATGTTTAAATTTCAATGATGATATAATTAAGGAGTGACGACGATACAAATTAAAAACCATCAGGTTACAAATCTTGATCTATAGTTTATTGATTTGTATGAAAAGTGTAGAAACGACATTTATTGACTATGCACTATAATTACCAAATTGTGATTTACTCTTCGATTATTGTTATTTTAAGTATGAAAATAGTGTAATTATACATAGAACAAGAGCGATTTCAAATTCGGATCCGGTAAAACCCAAAACTGATAATCATATGAAAATAGTGTAATCATACATGTTCTTTATCTTTTTTTCCTATTGTCAACAATACATTTTTTTCTTTATCCTTCAAGAACCCACATCAAATTAGAAAATATAGAATACTGATATTATTATAAAAAAAAAAAAAAAAACTCTTAAAATACCAAATTTAAATGCAATTATCTAGAAGTCTAGAACGGTGGGTTCATGACTTTAAATTGAATCTCGTTAATCTTGAATTAGATCTAAGATTGTATATTCGATAATATTATGTACTCCCTCTGTTTCAAAATGTAAGATGTTTTAGCTTTTTCACATATATTAAGAAATCATATTTAAAATGCATTATTTTTTGTAATTTACAATTTCCAACAACTCTAAACCAATAGTATTTAGTTATTTTTCTTGAATTCAATAATTTGTCATTAATTATACATAGAAAATAGAGAACATCTTACATTTTGAAACAAAATTTTTTTCTAAAACATCTTACATTTTGAAACAGAGGGAGTACAATCTTAGCATACACGAATTGGAAAACTAATTTTCTAGCTAGAATCAGAAGTCGGGGGAAGGGAATTCTATACCAAAGAAAAAATCAAATTTTTTATAATATGGAAATAAATAAGAAAAAGAAATAGCGGAGTCCAGTAGTGATATGCTATGCTTGTACAGCTCATCATGATCAACTTGAAATACAGATAGAGCTAGTTCTCTTTGGTTGTCAAAAGCATAGACAAAACAACTACCTCTAATGATTAAGTTACCAAAATATAATATCATTGGGTTCAAACAAAATTAAAGTAAATTCAATTAGTTTACTCGAGAGTCTCAGACAGCGAAGCAAAAGAAAAAAAAGTCAAAGACATCTAGGCAAAATGCCATGTGGCATACTTGAAATGGGTGTTGGCTAATTATCGTCACGAACTATAAAAAGTTTGTTCGTGTGGATCCCATCTTTTTCGACGTTTGATAGTTTTCCTCTAGACAAATCCAAAAGGTCGAATAATTTACTCTTTCAATATTGAGTTTACATTAATTAAATCCTTTAATATCCTTTTCTCTTGTCAAATCCTTAAAAATCTTTCATTTTCTTGGTTAATACTAGCATGTTATAATTGTTTGGATTCATGTTTATGCTATAAAATAGAATATTCTTTTTTTTTTTATAATTACAAAATAGAAGGTTACAAAGTGATGTGACTGTAGTATTAAAAGAGTTTGAAATTGTAACATTTTATATTCTAAAAAAGTTATAAATAATATCATGTCAACAACAATTGTGATAGTATATGCTATGTTCTCTCTAAACTATTTCGATAACATGTCATTACTGATTACACTGTATTTTCCTTTTTTTTTTAATAACAGGAAAGCATATTATTTATTTGGATATTCAAAAATATATATATTTCTAGTTAAATTATAACAATAAGTTCAATATTCGTGATAAAATGGCTTCTCGCGTCGCGAATGGTCTAACCTTAAGATCGAAAAATATGAGGTGATGAGTAGAAATTAGACAAAAGGTAGTGGTGTGAGTTGTAATACAAAACTTCTCGCGAAGTAAGTAAACGTGAAACTGGTTCTCCCGGTAACAAGTTGACACGGCATTTATTTGAAAGAGAGAGAGAGAGACTAGAGGACTGGGTCTGGTCTCTTCGCTGCAACCTATAGCTGTTGTCTGCTCTTCGACGGGATTCTCACTACTCTTTTGCAAAAAAGAGGTAAACTTTCCAGAATTTTTCAATCTCTTCATGAATTTGTGTTAGGCAAAGATTCATCTTTTAGGTTGGATTGATTTGGTGTTACCTCTCAAGTTGAAGCAGTTGGCGAACTCTTTTATGCTCTTGTTCTTATCTAGATTCCTGCAAGTTTTTTGTTTTTTTCTCTTTATGGGGCTAAATTTAAGGCTGTCTAGTTGATTAAGTCATGATCGAGATGCATTTTAATCACCCAATTCGAGGGCTTTGCGTTTTGAGCTCAAAATCTTCATTTGGGTCTCAATCGAATTTTGTGATGTGAGTTAGTACGTCGCTCTCTGGAGGGAATTTTGACTTGTAGGTTTTGTTTTAGTCGTTTTCTTAAAGCTAAATTGGGTAAACTCATTTCTGGGAATTCAAATGGAATGTTTTTATCAAAGCTGGAAGTTTTTTTTCCAATTTCAGTTGCTGTTACTTTGTGGAACAGTGCTTAAATCTGAGGTTTAGGTGTTGAAACTTTACAGATCGGAGGATCCGAAGGTGAATGATATTTCATCGAAGAGGAGATTCGCTTGCCGGATTAGGCCTAATTGGGTATTATAGCTGGAAGATTGTAACTGAGATTTTTTGCTAGTGGAACTTAGATTTTTGACAGGTTTTTTTGATCGGTGAACATTTGGGTGTATGGGTATGGACTTAGCTGATAAGGAGAATACGAGCCCGCTTTTATTTGAATTCTGCAATTGCTATAAAGTTGCAAGCCTTACTGAAACTATTCTAAATCCGGTGAATGTTTCCAACTTAAAAGATCGGTATGTTCTTGGGGAACAGTTAGGTTGGGGTCAGTTTGGTGTGATAAGAGTATGTTCTGATAAGTTAACAGGAGAGAGGCTTGCTTGCAAGTCTATCTCTAAAGACAGACTGGTAACACAAGACGACATGAAGAGTATCAAACTCGAGATTGCGATAATGGCCAAGTTAGCTGGGCACCCGAATGTGGTGGATCTCAAAGCGGTTTACGAGGAGGAGGATTCTGTCCATCTTGTGATGGAACTATGCGCAGGCGGTGAGCTTTTTCACAAGCTCGAGAAATATGGAAGATACTCAGAGTTTCGAGCTAGGGTGCTCTTCAAGCATTTGATGCAAGTGGTCAAGTTTTGTCATGATAGCGGTATTGTCCACAGAGATTTGAAACCCGAAAACATTCTTATGGCCACAATGGCGTCTTCATCTCCTATCAAATTGGCTGATTTTGGGCTGGCAACCTATATAAAGCCTGGTAAGACAGAGAATCCTTTCCTTTTGTAAGTTATCAAACCCTGAAATGGAAGTTGTGTGTTCTAAGAAATGGTTTTTTGTATGAGTAGGCGAAAAGTTGAATGGGACAGTTGGTAGTCCGTTTTATATAGCCCCGGAAGTGTTATCAGGGGGATATAACCAAGCTGCTGATGTATGGAGTGCAGGGGTTATTTTGTACATTCTTCTCAGTGGAGTGCCTCCCTTTTGGGGAAAGACTAAGTCAAAGATTTTTGATGCTGTCAGGGCTGCAGATTTGAGATTTTCTGCAGAGCCATGGGACCATATAACTTCATACGCCAAGGATTTGATCCGCGGGATGCTTTGTGTTGATCCTTCCCAAAGGTTATCAGCTGATGAAGTTCTAGGTATGTCCTCTTGTCAATCGTTTCTTTGAAACTTGAAATGGTAATTTGCTTGAATGCTAGTCTTGAATACTATTTTAACCGAGATATTACATTAATGTTGTCTATACATTTGTAAATTACTGCAGAATGATAATGTTTTGTGCATTTATTTGTAGCTCACTCGTGGATGGAGCAATTATCTGAATCAGGTCAAGAACAATATGATCAGGATGGGTTTGGCTGTGAAGGATTGGATAATGGTGGATGTTCTTTCTCCACACAATGCATTTCGCGGGAGCAAGACTATAGCTTTAGCATGGGACAGTTAGAGCAATCAACAAATAACGACTGTAAATCATCATTCTCGTCTTTCTTACCGGCGGATAACACAGTGCCAAATTCCAGTTTTGGTGGGTTTTCTTTTGATGGAAACCAACCGGAGTCAACCTCAGCTGGCTTGTCCTCAACTGGAATTCCCTCCATGCCAAGCTTTACCTTTTTTAGTCCAGGCCCAACGACAACACAGAACAATGACATTTCTGAAACAGATGGAAAACTTCGAGGTACCTCTTTCACTCTTCCTTGGCATAGAATGTTGGGGTTTGATGATTGCTATATATACTTCCTAAAAATGGCAAGGACATTAACATCAAACCCGCGAATCAAGATCTTTAACTTTCTTTGTTTACATATCAAAGCTTTTGCAATTACTTTTAAAAGTTAAAAACTTTTTTCCCAAGAACTTAACGTAAGCAGAAATTGATATCTGGATCTGTTGATTTCTTATTGAGTTTTTATTAGTATCATCTTCTTTCTTGGTTTTTTAACTGGAAATCTATAGTCTTTGAAAGAGCTGATCGAATAATCTGTCCATTTTTTACAGACTTAAGCCCAAAGAGGTTACTGGCTTCACCAGATTCTTCTTCACAACTAGAGAGGCGCGGGGAAGCTGGGGAGAATCAGACAGAAACAGCAGGAAAGTCAGAGACAAGAAGAGAAAGAGGAAACTGGTCAAGAATGTCAGGTCTGCACAGCAAAAGGAACCGGACCATAGGACTAGGCGAGCTAGACCAGTTGGTGGTTGATGTTGCAGTCACCGAGTCAATAATCAGATGGGCATCTTGCACGCATATTCCCACCGCTCCATCCCTCAGATTGTCACTGGTCTGCTAGAACAAGGAGAAGGAGAAGAAGAAGATAACTGTTATCAGTATAATATATTGTATGTACACACATCTGATTTTGTTTCTGCATTGTCTTTGTTTTGTAGTAAAACCTTTCCATGGAAACTGACCTCAACTGTATAAACATCCGGAAATAGAGTGTGATTTTGATTTCTTAGAAAAGTTATTGTTAGATTACGACTAATTCAATAGGGGAACAAAAAATTGCGTCTGCCGGGAGTCGAACCCGGGTCTATTGCTTGGAAGGCAATTATCCTAACCGTTGGACTACAGACGCCGAACGAGAGGTGTTACACTGATAATACTTTTGTCATACTAACATACTAACTATTCGCTTTAGCTGCATAAAAAAAACTTAGCTAATTGGCCACAGTATACGTACTAGCCTACTACAAAAAAAAAAGGTCAAGTCGTCAAGACAAATTTTATTAGAAAAGTATGTTGAAACGTCAAACTCAAACTCTCTCCACAAGAAACATTGTTAACAAAAATGAAAGAACCCAATAAAATAAACAAGTAATGAAAAACCCAAACATTTTCTTTGCATTTGTATTTATTGATAATGTTTGAAATTTGAATTGCCGAATAATGTATCAATCTAAAGATTCTAAACTACAAAGTAATAAAATAAAATAAAAATCTACTCTCTAACAACACAATAATATTAAGGGTTAAAGATAAAATGTGAAACGAAGCAAGAAAATGAGTTTTAAACGTTTTCTCTTGTCGTTTGATTATTAGACCAAAGGCCGACTCTCTTCATCGTCTTCCTTCTCAAACTTAACCCGTTCCAACTTCCCGGGTTTCTGACCCGAACCCGAGGATTTCGGGTTTGGATTTGGATCCGGAACCATCTTGAGAATAA
Organism: Erysimum cheiranthoides; assembly: GCA_011420285.2. Classification (NCBI taxonomy): domain Eukaryota; kingdom Viridiplantae; phylum Streptophyta; class Magnoliopsida; order Brassicales; family Brassicaceae; genus Erysimum; species Erysimum cheiranthoides. The sequence continues at coordinate 21,278,895 of CM022176.2, read as the reverse complement.
TGCCCATAGCGATGAGTAACAATCCCGAGCCGTGCTGTTCCGTTAAAGGCTTCGTGAATATCAAGTAGGATAGTAACAGCGTAACCGCTTTTCTCGCCGTCGTTATCTACTCCCCATAACAAAATATTACTAGTTTAGATTATTTATACAAATAAAAATTAAAGTAATATGTTGCTTTACTTTATAAGATTCAAGATCGTAACGAGCTTTTTTTAAGAAAATGAAATAAACTAGACCAATATTCCTTCTCGTTTGGTTTTTGCTTTTTTTTTTTTTTTGTCAAAACCGAACCAAATCAAGAGAAAATCGGTTTGGTACCCAAGGACCAGATAAGAGACCAAAACCACTAGAACAAAGGCCTTAACCGCAATGCTAGTTCTGAGCTATGAAAGATGCTTGATCGGTTATATATTCAACCGAAATGCAATAGAAAATAATATGGTGAAAGTAGTTTTACCATAGCGGTGGTGGCTGCGCCAAAGAGCGCAATGAGGCATAGAACGGAGACCTGTCCGACAAACGTAGCCATGGCTTCGAACACCAACACTGCATACACGTACGGATGCTACAAAACGTCGATTAAGAAAACTATAATCAAGCAATTATATTAGTCAATTATATTGCCATTCAAGTATTATTGTTGAAGGTGGTTCATTAGTCATTGAACAAAGTTGTCATAATTTTTGACAACTTTGGTATTTCAAGGTCTGTAAACACTCACATATGTTTTCAACATGTATTATACAGTTTCATATTATATAAAGCTTACGACAAAATAAAAGAAGCTTACTTGAGCACATGAAGTCCAAGCTCTAAAAAGCTCTCCGGTAAGAATCATTGGTGCAAGTAAGAACGGTAAACCAACTACCGTCGAGCAGAACAACATCTCCATCTACCATTAAAGAGTAAAATTAAACACCGTTAAAATTTATTCGAGATAGACGGATATTATTAAAAATAAGATATTAAACAAAAAATTACTTGTGTTGTCTCGGAATTCATCGTGAAGATAGCTTCTTGCAAGTTACCGAGAAAAGCGTCCATGATTAGAGCGCCCGAGATCATCATAACCCCAATTATGCTGAAGTTTGGGGAGGTATGGGCATCAGCTAATGTGAATAAGATCAGACCAATTACAAGTAGCATAGCCGATATGTACTCGTGGACTGGGTATTTTCTTCTCAACCCGGGTATAAATGCTCCCATTACCATAACCGGCAAAACCTAGAGAAAGAGGAAGCAATCAAGCTTGAGATATTGCGAGATACTATATGTACACAATGATGCACACATTAAGAAAATACACATATCTTGCTAACCAATATCCCTGAGATGAATCAAGAAAGTCCATGTGATTTCAAAGCTTTGCTAACAATGTAATAATGTAAGGAGTCTAGGACCACAAAGTGAGCCGAACTTATTCCTAAGCTGAGATTAACCAGAGCAACCATGCTCTACTATACATTGTAGAAAAATGATCCCAGAGATAACTCCAAACTTAATTCGATCCCTCGGTTCAACTAATGACAGTATTGGACTATAGCATTACTTGGTTAAGTGAAATGATATATATAATTATATATACCTTAGTGGATTTGAACATGATTTGAGCAGGGTAATTGAGATAAGCCAAGGAGCCTTTGGTGAGGCCATGAGATCCCATAAGAACACCAGATAGTTTCACGTAAGTTTTCCATGGATTCACCATTTGCTTCGTCCTGAAGCCATATATGTAAATCATAGCAATGTACACCAATCCTTGCGCAAACGTGAAATACCATCCATAACTGCAACACACACATATTTACATTATTCAAATTTAGTTTTTTTTTTTTTTATATATATAAATTTTGACTTTTAAAATACCTGAATTTGAGCCGGTTGTATACATATTCCTGCAAATTTGAGAAGCAAACAAAAAAAACAGAGCGTATAAAAGATCCGAAATTTTAGTCAAATAAAATAAAATGAAAATAAAAACCAAAAAGAAATTGGCAGCTAATTATGATTCGCGTTATAAAGTTAAGGTATAGGGATTAAGCAAATATAATCTCAATAGAAAGAAGAAAAAAAAAGCAGAATCTCGAGAAATTAATTTTGTATGTTTTGCATTAATTGTAAACATATCTCAGATTTAACCCAATTTTTGCATGCCTAATCTAGTAATCTTCGCCTTTGTTTCCGAGTAAAAAGTATTTTGTTCTAATGAAATATTCTTAGACGAACACCGAATTCATCTCTACACCTTGGAATTTCCCGGAAAATTTCCTGAATTTTCTCTGGAAAAAAATACAGAGAAACACACACACCGCATGCAACCGGAATTTTCCAGACAAATTCAGTTCAGAGAAAAAGAAAAATCATCAAAAATATCGAAAAAGTCTCTGATCCTACAGATTTGGTTATAAATCAGAATAATAAAAATGGAAGAAGAAAAAAAAAAAAAAAAATCGAACCTCACAGACGCCATTAACGAGGTAACCGAAGAAAAAACCAGAAGAACAGATGAGAAATTGTTGCCATCTGGGTTTATCAGAAAGAGTAATTCCAAACAGTGATATCATTTGTTCTTCGCTGTTCTTCATGATCTATAGTAATGAACCAAAAAATGTTTAAACCCACGAAACTTACAAATAGAAAATACAAATTTGATTTGGGATTTGTAAGAAAGCGGAAGAGTCAGAGATATTGACAAGTAAAGCAAGAAAGGTATAAATCATACGAAGAAAGAACAAAATGATTCTTCTTTTGGATTTTTTTTTTCTCTTACTCTCTGATTCTAACTTAACGCTCACGAACCCTTTTTAAAACAGTATTGTACTTATTAGATACTATATCAAATAGAGATTAAGGATCTAATTGACTTTTTGTCTTCGTATTTATCTTAACATTTAGATTATTATGTTTATTTAAACAAAAAAAAAACATTTTTATATCAAATATTTTTCTAGAACACAAAAATTGTTCGACACCCTAAAAATAAAAATAAAAAATATTTTAATTTTTTGTTTTTCAACACTAAAAAGTCAAATTAACTTATTTAATTAATATATGCATTTGAAGGTTCCAATTATTATTTTCAGTTTATTAAATGAATAACTTAAGAAAATATTTTGATTTAAAAAGATTTGGAAGTTGACAAAAATAAAATCTGTTGCTCATATGATGAACACGCACTCAGTCGCTCCAAAACCTCGTATAAATAACTCTCCCAAGTCCCAACCCAATATTGGGACTACGTGAAACTAGACTTATGATGAGCTTCACTCATCTTGCGAGAGTATGATGAGCTGGCAAAGCAAACAATCAGTTTCAGACAGCCACGTTTTTCTGCGCCGATACTTCACGCCACGTCAGGCTCAGAGTTTTGGATTCTCCATACCAATGTACATAATAGTACGAAAAAATAAAAATACTACTAGTGACAATGAATATAAATTTGAAGACCTACCATAAATTCTGCGAAAAAGAGTTACCATGAATTTCGCTACAAGATATTTCATTTAAAACGTGTCATGACTCATGCACAGTATTTGGGGAATTGCATTTCCACCGGAAAGCATATTGTAATTTTTTTTCTTTTTTTTTTTTGTAAACAGCCTATTAAATCCCAATTAATAATGCTCTAGTTCAAAGTCCTTGTGACAAAAAAAAAAGTTCCAAGTCGTCGAAAGAATAATATATTCCTAAGTCAAAAGTTTTATGTTTCGATGGCAATCTCTAATACTGGTCAAGATCCGAGTTAGTCAGTGGAGCCTGTATCCAGCAAGATTTAATTAAATTTCCCTTTTTTATTTCAAGTTGATTCATACACTTTTATGGATTTTTGCATTAGCCCAAAAAAAAAAAAAATGGATTTTTGCATTTCTTTAACTGTTCGAGTTAAATTACGAATTGGGCCCAATTATCATATAAACATTCATAGAGCCCAATTATCATATAAAATTTATAAAATAAATATTCCAAGAATCTTACAAAATTATTCCATCAAGGAACCTTCTAAGTTCTAATAAGTACTCGCCAAGAGGAATAAAACTCACATACTCTCTTATACAGTTATACACTTATACTACATATTATATGTGCGTTTGGTCTCACTCTTATTTTAGTAATTGTAACTCCACAGTGACATATCTTCATAACACATCTCTTCTTCTACGTAAACATTAGGAGTCATGTCGTCCCCATAGGATCGCGGCGGCGACATTAACGGCTCCTCCGCGAGTCTCATCATCGTCGTTGAAACTTCTTCTTCGTCAACAAATCCATACGAATAATTCCTCTCCTCCGATCCCGAACCAGAACCCGAACCTAAGTCCACCTCATCTCCCGAAAAGGGCAAAACCGTAATTCCACTCCCGAAATCCGCCGGCCTGAACATCTCAGCCGCTTCCGCCGCGACTCGTCTTATGACATCCGGATCGTTAGATTCCGGCACCGGGAGGCGCCAAGCGGAGTCGGCGAAATTCAAACACACGGATCTCCCGCGCAGAGCTAATGCGGCAACGTCGTGAGCACGCGCCGCCATATCCGGCGTAGGATAAGTCCCGAGCCATATGCGGCGTTGGTGCTTTGGCTCTCGAACTTCGCAGACCCATTTGTCGCCGTTCCTCCGGCGTATTCCTCTGTAAACTGGGTGACGTGTCTCATTGAACACTCTCCTTCCCGCACGCTTCTTCGGCCTCATCTCCGCCAGAATAATCTCATCGTAGTTCATAACTCAAAGAACAATACTTCGCCGGAAAGTCAAAAAACAACTCCGGTAAACTTCTAAAAAGGTTAAATTACTGTTAAAAACAGAGTTTGTTGCACGAATGATCTCACTGGGAATCTGAAAACCGATGAAAATTGAGTTATTGTATGGATTTAGTTACAAAAAAAAGATTGAGGATTGTTCGGATAAAGAGTGTTTCTCTGAATTACGCTCTGTTTTAGTTAATTTTTGTTGGGAGTTAAGAAGCAGAGAAGTGAAGGAAAGGGAAATATATAGGCTACGGTGATGGGACCCACACTATGCGAAATGAACGCGCGTAACACACATTGTATTTTAGCCGTTATTGGTTAGTATTACCTAAAGTTGTGTCTAGGATATTTATTATTTATTGTGAGCTTGAACCCACTAAATAACCTATAAAAAAAGTGTTTCTTCTTTCCCTTTAAAACATTAGAATACTATCTGAGACATCTTATTTGTTAATTATAGTATGTCTTGTTCTAAAAATCGGCTGCCTATTGTTCACGAATTACATATTTTAATCGTGTCTCACAAAGGGTACTGCATGGCCATATGATCACTGATGTATGATTTGTAATGGAGATTACTAATCTCTTTATCATTTTTATCTCTTTGTTTATTAAATCACTGATATATAAATTAAATCTCACGAGTAAGAGTGCATGGCTATTAGGTAACTAAAATTAACGAAGAACTTTACGAAGAACTTTCCTGTCTTTCAACATGACACATGATCAAAATAAAAGTATATATTCAGACGAAAAAAAGAGACGTTTATCTTCAATGTATAAAAGTACTTCTTGAGCCCATTTTAGTGGCTTCATGTAATTTTACACACCATATTATTATAAGTTATTCTTGGCTATGTATCCGTGAGACACATCAAATGTTCCACGATTGTCTTGATTTTATAGAGAAGAGCTGATGATGGGCTTTTGTTGAAGTCAAAACTCTGAGAGATTAATTTTGAGCGTCTGGGTTCAGGCGTTCAGCGAATATATAGCTACTACGAACAAAGGAGTTGTTAGATTACGCAACTATTAGATGATTGTTCATCTTTCTTTCCCAGTTGGTTTTAAAAGTAATATATATATATATATATATATATATATATATATTAAATATATCAGGTGGATTACATGTTGGATCTCGGACAAAATTCAAAACTCAGTTGATAAATTTGACTATCAAGACGATAACAGCTAAATTATTTGATTTCGTTTTCGCAAAATTAAATGATAGGAAAGGTATATATATATATATATATATATATTATTTGGTTATGTTTTGGCAAAATTAAATGATATGAGATGTATATATATAAGAAAAATGTATCAAACTATTTATTACATTGAGTTAGAATCTTACAAAGAATATAAATAAACAACCACGGCTATCCTTTTATTTTAGACTTTAGTGGTTTTAAAATATAGACAAAGAACATTCTTGGAATCCTTGGTCAAACATAACTTTTTAGCTTTGCTTAACTTTGTAGTTAATACAATAATACTATTAAATTATTAATATGAAGTTGAGTCCAACTCTCAGTTTTTGGGACCAAAATATCCGAAGTTGGGTCCAGCTCTCATGCTCAGTTTTTGGGATATTATTTCTATATTTGTTTTGTGGATATGCAACACGTGACTCATTTCCATATTAAGGAAATTAGCTGTGAGTAACACGTGGGATTTCCGTGGGAACTACTGTATTTATTAGTACTATGCTAGTAATTGCACATGTTAATGTGCAGATTAAAACACCTTTAATCCCTTTCTTTTTTACTCCTCAAACACTTCAAGATATATGAATCAGCTTGTCAAAAATACGTATATTATACTTAATCATCTCACTACAAAAAATTGCAATTTTATAGTTTTGCAGTTTTTTCGTTAATTATATTTTTGTTTTTCTTTTGTTTTTTGTTTTTTTTGTCATCAAATCAAATCCGTGAATATAAACGTTAAAACTCAACCATTGGAGTCTCTGCATTCACAGCATGTTAATTTCCAGATCTACATCACAGCATTGTCGTTGTCTTTTTGTTAAAAATTTGAGTGATCAATGAGGTAATTTCTAGTTATCTTCTGTTTAATACTAAAGTTTAATTCTTAAATGAAATCCTCGAAATTCTAGAGGCTCACCCAAAACTTGCAGGCAAATTAATACTATCGATAGTGACGATGCCGATGTTGAATGTTCCATAATGATATTACCCAATGAAATGTTGTAATAATATAGTTAGCCTTAGAGACAAGGAGTCATGTCGTGTCGGCCACAAGATTACAAGAATTAAGGCTTCATTTGTCTCGTGAGTGTCACTTGCGCGTGTCCTTTCATCATTTATATCTCTCTTTCTCTCTTTAAGAGTTAAGATTATCTTTTAGACTTTTAGGTGAACATTATAGCCATAATTTTATGTATATTCCGTGTACAAACAATATAACTAACTTACTAATTAATAATCGAAGTTTTTCGCATATCAAACCGAATAATTAAGAGATCAAACGATAAACGTTATTTCAGCAATGCTAACGTGCTACGTCGAGTAAAAGAAAACAAAATGCAAATTATGGTTACTTTTCTATTCTAAATGAACCCTTGCCAAAAACACCTCTAATAGTGAGAAAGTGAGAATATACACTTAGTGAAAATAACCCTTTCACGATTCGTCTCATATAGAAATTAGTTTTACTTAAAATGTATTTACAGATGTACATTACTTCTTTGATTATCGGTTACTACGTCGATTCTTTGATTATCGGTTACTAATAGTACTACGGAAGAAACTATATGAATTCTGATCTTCAGGTTTTTGAAGAGGAATCGAGAGAGAGAGAGCATTCTCGAGTTTTCAAAAGCTGCTTTGATGGTGATGAAATTAGTTTTGGGGCATACCTCATTGATAAAACAGCTTTTAACTGTTTTGGGACACCAACACCACCATCCTCTGTTTCTTGTATCGAAATACACTAACAAATGCAGAATTTAGAGACCGGAGAACCCAACGATTTGTCCTTTTTGGGATCTGAAACATGCCAGAAGGAGGAAATGTTCATTTAAAAACTAGATGAGAAACTAAACTGTTCATAGCTAAATACTCTTCTATTACGTGTTTCAGAAACAAAACCAACCCAGACCTTCTCGTAGATATGATCAGACACTTAAGAAAGCATATCCAAAAAGCTCTTCTCCAATCTACCATACGATAACATATCAATAACCATCTTCACAGTGGAAGCATCAGCAGAGAACCCACCTCTTTTCAGTCCTTCGATGAGTTCAGCTGAAGTGATTACGTCACTACCTCGGAGATGTGCTCGGATTAGAGTGTTGTATGTACAATCATCTGGCAGAAGCCCATCCTCTTCCAATTTTCTAAGCAACATATGTGCTTCAGACAGTGAGCCTTTTCTACATAATCCTGAAATTATTATGTTGTATGCCTTAACATCGAGTTTCACTCCTCTAACAGGCAGGCTACAGAATAGTTCCCAAGCATCATCAACCTTACTAGCATTGCACATCCCATGCATGATGATGTTATAGATACCAATGTCAAGGTCCATCTTACTCTTCTGCATATCATCAAAAATTTCCAGTGCTTTTTCTAGTTCCCCATTGTTACACAACCCATCCAGCAAAATACTGTAAGTCACAATATTAGGACGAACACCACGAGAAACCATCTCTTGGAAGAGTTCTTTTGCAACATTAAGTTTTCCTGATTGACAAAACCCTTGGACAAGTGTGCTATAAGTGACTATATTAGCAACCACTCCTCTCAGAGACATTTTGCGGAACAGTTCAAAACCATCATCAACCCGCTTAGCCTTACAATATCCATTTATAAGGATACTATAAGTTATGATATTAGGATCGCATCCCTTGCTAACCATCAGATCCACCATCTGGTTGGCCTCATCTAGGCGGTTCTCCTTGCATAACCCATCTATCAAAGAAGAATATGTAACTGTATCAGGAGATATACCTCGTTGGACCATCTCCCCGTACAATTCTTTGGCCTCTAGAAGTTTTCCCTCTTTCACAAAACTATCAATCAAAACATTGAATGTGACAACGTTGGGGGTGATTTTCCTTGTGATCATATCCTTCAGCAATTGTGCACCATCATCCCATCTACCAGCACTACAAAAGCCTCCTATGAGAGAGTTGTATGTAATAACATTTGCTTTGAACCCTTTCATTTCCATTTCATTGAAAAGGTTGAGTGCATCGTCAAGGTTCCCATCTTTGCAAAGACTATCAATGAGGATATTGAATAGCACTACACTGAGCTTGGTCTTCCGTTCTTCTATCTTTCTAAGCAAATCCAAGGCCATGGCAGTTTTCCCGGACTTGCACAATATATTTAAAACTGGTCCATAGGTAATTTCATCAGGTTGACAGCCATGTTCCACCATTCGATCAATCAAAACCAATGCTTCAGACACTTTACCTTTGAGACAAAGTCCATTGATGATGGTGTTAAGCATTATGAGATTGGGTGTTAGTCTCATTTCAACCATTCGATCAACCAATTCCACAGCTTCAGAAACTCTACCCTGGATACAGAATCCGTTTATCAAAGTTGAAAATGTGACTGCGTCAGGCTCAAACCCAAGTTTCAAGATCTTCCCCAAAACAGAAAAAGAAAAGTGAAGTTTACGACGGCGGCAGTAACAATTGATCAGAATATTGAGAGTGTAGATGTTATGAGCAATCCCATTCGATTCCATTTGCTTGGAGAGAGCTAACACGAGATCATACTGTTTTGTTTTGGCAATGGCACTAAACAATCTACTGAAATCTATGAAAGTGGGAAGAGGACGAGACCGGAGCATGTCTTGGAACAGATTAACAGCATCATCTGCCTTAATATCTACAAGCCCACTTCTCAGCCTCTCTCTATAACAGACTTTCCCATCACTGACACTAGAAAAGACTCGTCCGCAGCAAGACAAGATGAAAGCAGTTCTCGGAGTACCTGTCTGGAGAAGACGCGTCTGAACCAATCTCCTCATGACCCAAGTTAAGAGCTTGAAAGCTCTGAATAAAAACTCAAGTCGCGTCTTCGATTTTGAGCGGATTCGCTTGTTCGGCTTTCACAGGCACCAATGTCTTGTCTGTACATTAGACCAAAATTCACACACAGCAAAAAGATTTAAGCTTTTATGATTTCTGATTCGGAATTTTTAACAACGATTCTTTGCGTAATTCCAAAACTATTAAAGAAGCTCTTCTTCTCTCTGCAATGAAAGTGAAAACTAGAAACCTTCCAAATCTAGTGAGTAAGTTTCAGCTTCTATTCCATGGGCCTCCAGAATGCTCCGGAAATGGCTATCAACAAGCAATCCCGCCGGATTAGGTTCCACCTAATAACTGTAGCGCTCTCCATATCAGGTGTATCGTCATCTGGTTCAAGTTCTCATCTTCGTGCGACGTTCTGATTTTCTTTCTTTCACTATGTCGTCGACTCAAAAACTATGGCTGGATAATTAAGTGGGTTTGATTATGTGCACTGGGCTAGGCCCATAAAACTCTGACCAGATTTGGTCTCTAATATTTTTATTTCTTTAATTTATATTGCAAGCCTATTTCAAAAAAAAAAAGAAAAAAAAAAAATCTGACAATTTATCTTTCATGATATTATCCCCAAAACTTACGAAGATCCCAAATCAAACAAAACTTTAAAGCTCAAATCGAAGAACAGATCGAAGAACTCCAATCAAACTTTAAAGCTCAAATCGATTTTGTTTTCTTTATTTGGATCAAATTCGTTCTTCAGTTTGTTATTTGGTCAAATAGAAGAAATTTGATTTCGATTTTCTCAAACTCTAAAGGTTCGTACGATTTGATTTCTTAAATTTGTGTTGTGCTTTATGACGAAATAGCTCCATTCTAACAATCATTTTCAATTTCATTGAAGGATATCATGAAGAACTTGAGATAGGTTTGCAGGAGAGCCGTGAATCTCAGATTTCAGAGAAATTCAAGGTATTTTATTCTTAAAACTTACAAATATATATCAGATTTACATGGCTTTAACTACTAGTATTTATGGTTCTGTTTATCCTTATGAATTCATTGCAATCATACATTTTTAGGAAGAGGAAATGGGCATAGAACCGAATAGAGTTGAACTCTTTATTGCATCACAGACTAAATCAGATGGAAGTTTAGTTTGCAACAAAGCAAGAATATATGTGGTAAGTTCTCTGTCTCTGCGATAAGTTTAGTATGCAATGCAGCAAAAAATCTTTCTGGTAAGTTCTCTACCTTCATCAAACTATTTCGCAGGATAACCTTTCACAAGCAATGACTCAGAATTTACAAAATGAAGCACTAAATAATGAGTCTAGACCAAATAACGAGTCTAGAAACGGGTTTAGAACACAATTGGCCTCCATGGAAAAACATACCTCAGAGATATAAGCTTATCCGTGCTACTTCTCTCGCCTTTGTTATCTGCAATATGGACAAGGTTTTTTCTATCTTAATTCAACAAATTTCAATTCAGATAGCTTACATGAGATATGAGGATCAGGATCTTGTGAAATTTGAGTTCAATTTAGGAGATAGATGATGATTGTGGACCATATCATTTGACTAACCTATATTGTCTGGTGAGAATTTGCAGGTGAACTTGAGTATTGCTATAATACCAATGTCACACCAGTTTGGATGGAGCTCATCTGTGGCCGGCCTGGTCCACAGCTCTTCCTTCTTTTGGGGTTATGCCTTGAGCCAGTTGCCTGGAGGTTGGCTTTCCAAAAATTTTGGCGGCAGGTTTGTCTTTTGTTTTTTAAGGCTCTTCCCAGTTTTGTTTTCAGGACTTGTCCTGCTTTTGTCTAATGTATCCTTCATTGTTTCTAATGCAGAAAAGTGCTTGAGATTGGTGTTTTTACATGGTCGTTCGCTACAGCACTTGTTCCACTACTTGCTGGATTTATGCCTGGTTTAATCTTTTCTCGAATTTTGGTAAGCCGGTTCACATCTTTATCTCATCATATGCTTATTTATGCAATCACTCTGGTTTCTTTAGAGGAATCGTTTTGTTACAAACTCCGTAGTTTTTCAAACCTGTAAAGATTCCCATGAATTGACTCTCACTGAAGCTTTTTCCTTCTCTGCCCCCCACCCTGCTCTAGCCTTACATTATGTCTTTGTCTTAACACAGAGATTTGTAACTCCAGGTGGGAATAGGAGAAGGTGTTTCTCTATCAGCTGCTACGGACCTGATTGCCAGGCATGTATGAATATAGAGATGTGTGTTTAACTGCTTATGCATCCTTGTCTTTCTAAATTTAGCTCAGGACTGTGATATGAGAATCTACTGAAATCCATATGTTTCCATGGTTATTTTTCCATCGCCCACCATCGCCCATAGGCATGCTAATGTTCAGGAACTACATTTTACTAAAACTGGAATTACGTGTACATGCATTTAGTCACGTTAAGCTTAAAATTCTGGTTGAGCATATAGCTTTATAGCTTTTCGCAATAAGTGTTGGAATCTCTATTAAGTGTTACTGCTTGATGAATTTCTTTTGGTTATTATGAAATGCAAATATGTACTGTTTTTGCTGTCTTAAAGGCTAAATCATAGCTACTCTGTTTTTTTTTTTTTTTTTTTTTTTTTTATGTGAGTAGGTTACATAGAAGAAACTGAGACTCTATTGTCATTTCATTATTTAGTTATTGACTTTGGTTACTATGTTTTTACTTCATTTCAGATTTGTTTCTCAGTTTCTTTGAGAAGAGGGTGTGTGCACTACCACTTCTATATAGAAATTGGGTGAGAACAAAGCAATGTTTTATTTTTATACATCAAACAATATTCATGTATTTTTTATTTGATTTTCTAAACATCAAACAAAATATTGTATTATCTAATTTTTTATGACAATGATGTCTTGCCCTTACTATATAAGATCAAATATTACAGTATATTGTAGTTTTTAAATCTAGAGAAAAAAAAAAAAATTCTAGACAACGTGTAAACACGTCGGTTTTGAAATTGACACAAAAATATACTCCAAAAAAGTGACGCTAGTTAATCGACGTTAAACATAGCGTCGTTTTTCGAAATGAAGCGAACATACTTTACGTCGGCCAATGCTACTTCATTTAGGTAACTGACGCCATATTATTAGAGCCAGTATATAACTGACGTTAAGCTAAATAAAAACCGACTTTCAAAGCCGTTCTTTTTGTAGTGCTAAGGTTTTCTTAATCATGCAACGATTTCAATGGTTTTCTTTTCTACTCTAGGCAATATGATTTAATGCATTTCGATCATTCTCTTATATTTTTTTCTTGGGTTGTCGTCGTCAACCATTTAAAAGCATAATTTTATGAATTCAAATGATAATCAACACTGGCCTGCTGCCAAAAAAAAAAAAATGATAATCAACACCTGAACAAAGTGCACCTTCGATGTGCATATTCAAGTAATTCAACAATATTTCTATACAATTACAATGTCTAGTGTCTTTGTCTTGAATAGAATTTACGGGGTTTATATGCCTAGCTAAGCTTCATATTGATTATATATATAGCTTAAATAAGTAACTAAACACTATAAATGCTATACAGTAACTATGAACTATATAGTTTGTTGTTTTTTTTTCTCAATTATTATTACAACAATAACCCAATAAAGGCCAACACACTTTCGACAACCCCAAGTGAGAAAGAGAAAGAGAATAACAACTGTGCGTTGAGAAAATATTAGTGAAATAACCCTTTCATGATTCTCTCATATTTAAACATTAGTCTCTAGATCTCACTAAACCCTAGGTCCCTAACTAATTCAATTTATAATCCATCTTTATATATATACATAACACACACACGAATATGTGTATATGTATACACTGTTTAATTACTTTTTCAATTCTATATATATGTGGCTGATCGATGGTCACCATACAAATCCTACCAAATGGCCCTCTTAATAACCCAAAACTTCTTCATCTTCTTTAATTAATTTGCCATCTCGCACGTGTGAAAACCCTTCTCCCGCTTGCTACTTACTACACACTACCTAATAGTACGAATAATTCAAATGTCTACTAGCCGGAAAAAGGATCCGGTGTACAGAGGAATCCGGTGCCGAAGCGGGAAATGGGTTTCTGAGATTCGTGAGCCAAAGAAAACCACTAGAATCTGGCTTGGAACTTACCCCACGGCAGAGATGGCAGCCGCGGCCTACGATGTGGCTGCTATGGCTCTTAAAGGAAGAGAAGCCGTCTTGAACTTTCCGGAATCCGCCCGGTCATACCCGGTTCCTGTATCGACATCTGCAGCGGATATTCGAACCGCTGCGGCCGCGGCTGCAGCAGTGAAGAGAAGTGAGGAAGGAGAGGAGGAGAAAGAGGTAAAGAAGAATAAGGGTAGTAGTTCGAGGTTGAGAACGCGTGAATGCCACGTAGATGTTGATGTGGCGTCTTCATCGTGGTGTGGGACAGAGTTTATGGACGAAGAAGAAGTCTTGAATATGCCTAATTTGCTGGCTAATATGGCGGAAGGGATGATGCTTGCACCGCCGTCGTGGATGGGTTCTCGGCCGTCGGATGACTCTCCGGAGAATTCAAATGATGAGGACTTGTGGGGCTATTGATCAGTTTGTGTTGTCCACGTATATGTGTATTCATTTGTTCTTGTTGCTTTTTGTTCATTATGTCATCTATGATATATCAAATCATATGTTTTCAATGTTAAAAAAATCACTAGGCGCTAGTTAGATCGATTAATCGGAGTATAATCGGGGTCTAGGCGTTAATTAATTATTTCTAAATTTCTAAATATTTTTTTATAATTTTATAACAAAATATTATTTATAAAATATGAAATACTAAAAATATTACATATTTAAACTTCTTATATATATTTACACCTAGTTTATATAAGAACTATATAGTTTAGTCACTGTAAATAAAAAAACTAAGACTAACTAAATCATAATTTACAATTTAATAATTAAATATCTTTTTCTGATATTTTTTAAAAATTTTTTTTCACTTATTCAAAATAATGTTATATTAAAAAAAGAAAAACAAAAAAAAATCAGAAATATTTGACCGGTTTACCCGATTTTTAACGTCTAAACCGGTAAACCGATTTGATTCACCGATGTTACGAAAATCAGGACGTTCGGAGGCTCACGAGCGCCTAGGCGGACGGCTAGTCGCCGCCTAAACCGATTTTTAGAACCTTGTATGTATTAAGGGTGCATCTTTCTTGTATCATTGAATTAGGGTTTGTTTTTTCTTGGAATTTTAGGGTTATCAATTAGAGCTTAATTAATTAGCCTTCTAGTGATTTCCCCTTAATTTCGCGACTTCATGTGTTGATTTATATATATATATATTATTACTCTTGTATTATTTGCAGTTTATTTTTAGTTAAGAATAGTTCATATGTTCTTAAGATTGTTTTTGTTCTATATTAAGATGAGATTTTGAATAATGGCCACTCGCTATACATGAACTACAAAAGTCATTGACACATATCTCTCTTCAGGTAGAACATAAAAATGGGTTTTAAAATCAACGCCGCTTTTTTTTTTAACACAAATTAAATTTCATGTTCGTCAATAAAAGATATATGATGAGTATATGATCTCTGTGGAATTTTCTCTTCTTTAATGAGATTAATCTTTTTCGTATAACCCATAATCAATTGTTTTGACTTTAATTATATATATCATTTTTTATTATAAAGCGTTTTTTCTACATACACAACATATATATCTATCTATATATTTCGTCACATGTTCGTTGCTAAGATATATATTCGGAAATCCATCCAGCGATCTATATTCCACTTAATTCGTCTTGTAGTATATATGTTTTGATATGAATGAATCGATTGATTGATGCTTATTTAGACAAACGACATATATGTATTATATTCATCTAGTGTTCCTTTTAAAAAGTTTTGATGTCCTGAGTTTCCTTTTTTGGATATGTTTTTTGTTATAAAGGAGGTGCCATATATGTATGAACATGAGTGGTGTTTTCTTACTTGGTCCTTTTTTGTCGTTTTCTTTCATTTTGTCCTTTAGTAAAAAAAAAAAGCTATGTTTCATCTCTTTATTTTGTGACACTATCTTGCTAATAAGTGGATAAGTTTTGTATACAGATCTTAGTCTTTAACTATATATATACTCCATATGGCTTACACAATTAAATGTCATTTTGATAAATGTCACACAAATTAAAAAACTTGTTAAATGAACTCGTGGTAAATTTGACTTTCTAATCTTAATTTGTTTTTACTTAACACTATGTTATGTGTTTTACGAGTTACTTAACACGAATTAGTAATATTTTTGCATGAAATTTATAATTCAAAATTGAACGTCAGAAATTTGGTGCAAAGGTTTTTAACGTAAAAATTTACCAAAATTTTTACCTGAAACGGACAAAGAGAGGTTAATTAGAGGGGTGACCATGTGGCTTTTCTTTAATCATATCCGTCACTAAGTTCTTCTATAGAGCTTTAGCTTTACAACTTTTTAATATTCTATCTAAATATCATACATATAGTAGTATTATTATGATAATTTCAATGGGTTTCTAGTCTTCAGAAATGGTAAAGGTATGGGTCAGAGCAAAGAAATTTGCCTTTTGTTTTTAAAATAATCATTAATCAGAAAACATTTTCCTCTTTACATTTTTTAAAGAAATTAGGAATTAATTACTAAAATTAACTCGGCTTGTCTCTTCCGACTAAAACATCTACACTGTTTTTATTTATTTTTCCAATTCGACAACTCTTTACCACGTGTCACTATTTCCTCGGATTTCCTTGACCTAAATCCTTTTTTGTTTTGTTTATAACACATAAATCCTGAACTGTCTTTTGTGGTTTCAAAAAATCTATGACCCCTGCATAAAATATCTGCGAGCGGTGTCTTAAGAACCATACAAACTAAAACATGTAATACTAAGAAGAAAAAAAAAACGAAACATCTTTAGTTCTTCAGACATACCTACAAATTTCATATACGAGCGAGATGTCGAGATAACATAAAACAAAAACAAAAAACTAAGTTGTGGTTGTCTAGTAATAAAAAGAATAGCCAGAGCAGAGGACTTATTGATATATGGTGAAATTTGGCGGTTAGACCTTGGATTCAGATTTTCACATGGCTAGCTCGATCGTGTTAGTAATATTGGTGTAGAAGATGACATTTCAGTACGTAACGTTCCACCGCTCATTAGTGGTTTTCTACATCTATTAACCACTAACGAATTGTGAATTCCCTATTTGTCCGATAATTGGTTTGTTGTATCGAAAAGCTTGATAGATTTGTAGTACAATTACTATGTTATTGTTACATATTATTTCTCAATTCGTGTGATAGTGAAAATTTATGTCATAAAAAGAAATTTAGGTTATCTCTTTTGAGTATATGTAATCTAAGTTTTCTCTTGCTGCGAGCTTGTCTTATAATTTTTATCTCGTTTGTGTTCCAATGTAACACAAAACGCTGTCATTTTAAAGTCGATAAAGGTTAAAAATTTGATATCGTTATCAAGTTTAATCGTGAAAATTTGCAGTTAAGATTTTCATAAAACCAAATGTATTTTGATAGTAACAGCAATTAAACCAAATTATTTTACACAGTATTCTATATATCCAAAAAGGAGGTATTACACGGAAGATCTCAAAGATGTTAAGATATAAACGTTCAGCCAAAAAAAAAAGTTAAGATATAAACGTAAAATCAATTAATAGAGCTATTATAATTATGCTATCTCGCTCGTAATATAATATAAAATATGTATTCTGTATAATTTAATTAGGTTATAGATATATATTTCTTTATTGTCCAAAAAAAAAAAAAGATATATATTTCTTTCTCGAGAGGCTGTTTGACATTGTATCAATCAGGTAATTTAATCCTGTTATTTATCAAACTGCATGCGTGATATTTTTGGATTCGATCTCAAGACAAATATATTTATTTGAAAAAAACTGTCAAGAGTACATACTATATATAATAACAGCACTCCGTAATTTTGCAAAACTTACGATATTTGACAACATTACCTTTTTTGGATCTTCACCAGAACTATTCCTTAACAAAAAAAAACTTGTTTATCAAAAAAAAAAAAAAAAAAAAATTTTTGAAAAAAAAAAAAAAAACTTGTAATAGCCATATATTAATTGGAATCTCCAGAGCCTCTCAATTATCGGCACCACTGATGTTATGGATGTTAATCGACATGACCTGCAATTAATAAAAAATGTTTGTTTTTCTTTTACAACCAGCTGTGTATTTATATTGTACAATATAAAGATTGGTTTCGGACAAATCTTAATTTATACTTGATTTGATGAGATAGTGGTCCACTGCAGATTTGTCTCCCTACGTGTTTTTAATGATACCCTTCCCTCTTTGGTATGTTTACTCACACTCATACAATCATTAATCATTCTTTTAATCTTAATTAATTCCCGTTAATGGCTGTTTGTTATGATCATTATACAATAAGTATAATACACTCTCTTTAGCAGAAATACTTTTCTTTTGATATGGAAATTTGATAATTGGAGTTAGTTAATAACTGAGTGTGTTTATACTTTTATTTACAAGAAATTATTTGATAAAAATGTGAACTTTCTAAAAAATCATCTCAATCATCTATTGATAGAAATTTTAATAAAAGTTTAACTCTTAGTATTCATTAATATTGTAGTTTTTTTTATCTCTTCCTAATTTAGATACATGCATGTATATGTATTAGCCATAACAATTTTTTTTGGTCGACTTAATAACTTATTGTTAGAATTGTAGTTATTTTTATTATAACTTTATATCATAATTTATTCAATTCTATATTAAAGCACCTATTGTATAGCGAAATCATATTACAACTATCAAATTTTGGTAAATTGTTATAAGTTATAACCACATCGCAAGTCACAATTATTTGTATTTTTCTATGCTTGTTCTATACTACTTGTTCCAATCGTTTGGCATTAACTAGACTTTGCTCGGTTATAGGTTTATTACAAATCATGTGTTCCTTTTTCTTTTCTTTTTTTGTGTGCAACATCATGTGTTCTAATGTCATCATTTGAGCTCATAACTAGCAAAGGCTAGTGGTTGATGGGAGAGAGCACAGCAACATTTGTTGGAGACTTGGTGTGATTTTGTTTCCGTTAAGATGCCATCTTTGTATTTTCCTATTATTATATTAAAAATAGTATATAAAAATTGTTTTCTTCGTCGTTGGGTAAAGCCTGAATCGAACCTAGCTAAGAGTGACTGCACAGCTATCCATGTGGAGAACACTGGACTAAAGCCCCCAATAATTTAAAATTTGCAGTTAATCATTTATATCTTTTAATACTTTTAAGACATGTTTAAGGAAAGTGCATACTACATTACTACATACCGTATAGTTTGATCAAATCATGGGCTTCTACATCATATTTTCAGTGTTCATTATTTCGTTTTTATAACATCTGTTTTTTCATTTAGCAAATTTTGTTTGATACAAATAATTTTAAAAGACGTAATTCACCAATTTTAAAGTAAACATCATGATAAATATATATATATATATATATATATATCTATATATATATATATATATCGTACATCATATGAAATACACTATTAATACATATAATAAAATTAAAATAGTTCAAAATTTTTTTAAAAAATATTCAAATCTCAGAGTACATTTTTTTTATGAAAAGTAAATAAATAAATAAAAAATATTGTAAATGAAGATTAAACAAAACATATATATTAATCAAATATTTTAATACTAATTAATTTTAGAAATATAGATAGAATTTGTTCTTGGGAGAACAAAACGATATATAGCTATCGCTCATACATTTGAAATTATATTTTCTTTGAAAATAAGTATATTTGCTTAGAAGTGTGTGTGAGCTATCAATTGAGAAGCAAATTTAGAGACTAATCTTTACTTTGTTTACATTTCATGGCATCCATTTATTAGTTTAATACTTTACATACATTTGTTAGATCTTCTAAATCTTTCATAAAAGTATTTTCCATAAATGGTGACAAAATCTTCTAATTTATAATATTGCTTTTGTCCATCACATTTATTTTATATTATTTATATTTCTATCACATAGTTTAATTTTCTAAATATCAATATTAAAATTGATTATCATCGGTAATTTTTAAAAACTATTATCAACCATGTGAAATGAAAATATAAAAATGTATGTAAGATTTTATAGTAAGTTATTGACAACAAAAACTGATTCGAATAAATATTTCAATCTTTATAGATTTACATTGTCGAGAACAAGATAAAATCATCAAACATATTCAAAATGTGTAACCTTTTCTAGATTTTCTTTTAACCGTCTTGTGCTTTTTTTTTTGGGTGTCTTTTTGGGGAAAAGCTGCCGTCAATTGAGAAAAATTATTTTGCGAACTATTGTATGATTTGCAGTGGGTTACATGATTAATAACTGAATAAGTAATACTCATAAAACGTTTTCTCTTTTTTTTTATTATTATTTATTTTTGGGTAAGACAGTAATACTCCTACAACGTAAAGGGAAAAAAACATCAAAACACAAACACAAATTTACAATTACAAATATATACTTATTGTCACGATATATAATTGCAAATCCAATACCAATTAAAATAACTATGAAAAATCAGATTTATAATCAACAGAAATATATAAAAAAAAATGGGTACTAAAAATCAGAGAGAAAGAAGAACCGGATCGGTTTGTTTCCAAAGTTACAGAAGAAGAAGAAGAAGCAGCAGCTGGCAAGCGCGGGAAACTTACTTACCGTTAAGAGAGAGAAGAGAAGTGTTTATTCTTCTTTGCGCTGTTTTGGTCTGGAGGGTTTTGCTGGAATAACGTAACTGAGGAGAATCAATACAACAGGTAAGATTGTTCCAATGTAATATACGCTCCCATAGGCTGTGAGTGTTTCGTGCAAGCTTAACACCTGAGAGATTGCAAATTAAACATAAAAATCCGTTAAGAAAAGGCGTTAGTGATCGATCAGTGTGACAGGAGGGAAGACAGTTAGTTAGTCATTACCATGAAACCGACGGCTGAGTAGTTGAGAACCAAAACGGTGTAAAGGAAGTTGATGAACACCATGAATTTTCTCAGCATTGCCATTTTGGGACTGATGGCTTGTTGCCACCGGTAAATAACTGCAAAGAAAACAGAGTTAGATCAAGAAGAAGAGAGACGCCATTTAGCAAAAGAGTAAAACCGGGTAACTTTTGTTTACCCCGTGAGCCGGCGATCATCAAAGCTGACTGAACAAAGAACATCATATAACCAGGATACAGTCCCTGCAAATTGCATTAGATGCGGTTAGTAAGTTTCCTATGGGGGAAAAGATCAGATTTTTATATACATTGTATGTTCCTCCATCATTGGAAGCAATAAAAAACAGTCAAATTACAAGATATGCAGGATTTTCTGGCTTAAGAATTGGAAAGGACACAGAGAGAGTAACCGGGAAAAAAGGGATAGATGAAGGATAAAGAACTCACATGCCAAACCGCACTGACGGTTTGTGTAGCTAGTAACTGGAAGAAACCCGCTTTCTTCCCGTTCTGCACTAGTCTCTCATACACGTCTGCATTTTAAACAACATGAATAAGTGGATAGTTTCTCACAGTGACTAAGTTCACTGATCATCCGAAATTTCTGCTTTTTATGAATCATTCAAGTATCAGAAGACTACTTACAGTGACGGAGCCACGTGCTGACTTGTATGTTCCATACAAGCGGAATCTGAACCGCGCTCTTAGCTAGTTCGACACCGAGAATGTCTACGTTCTTGGCACGGTCCCATTTAGGCTTTGGTGAAGCATCATCAGTCCAACCACTGAAACCCAAACCAGAGATGATAATAGAAGCCTCTGAAATTGACCAGATGAAGTAATACTTCCAACGGGCCGTGAATCCCGCCATGTATTGGTAACTAAATTTTCTCAAGAATCCCCATTCTTGGTACACGGGTTCAGTGAAGCGGGTTAACGGATACTGAGGCACTAAATAGAGATACAGAGCCATGCAGATCGCAGCTTGCAAAATAGCTCGGATTGTAGCTCCAAAAGGCGATGGCTGCTTTCTTTTCTCTGAAGTATCCCAAATCTGGAAATCACAAAAGTTTACAAATTTACAGTCTACTCTTATAACAATTCACTGATTTCTTGATAAACACAAAAGATGTCAAGAAGAAGAAGAAGAAGCTTACCCCTTTTCCTTCGGTCCATTGGAGATAATCTTTCATTTCATAAACAGGACCAGCAAAATGGCTACCGCAACAGAGGCAGTAACCAAAGTACTCAATCAAAGACGGCATCTGAATCAATCGGTTTTTCTTCTGAGCTTCACGTAGACCTTCCTCCTTCAACATCCCATCATTGTAATTCATGGCACATGAGATAACCTTCAGCGTTAACACCATTAACGCTCCTAATACATCAAACCAAAAAAAGGCCAAGTATAGAAAGCTAATCACAATTACTACTCATACCAAACTCATAAGAACACAAAGGAAGCAACTTTTCTTCATAAATTAAGAGTTACCAGTAGCATCGATTCCTCCTTCTTTCCACGCATCTCCACTCATATAAAACACATGACTACACAAATCACCAAATTTGCACCATAATTGAAATCAGATTTTGTTCACAATCACCACTGATTCATCATAGCATTAAAAAGAGTTCAAATTTTTTAGTACCAGCCAATAAGATAAGCGAAACCGAGGAAGAAAGTGATGATTCCACACTTGGGTCGATAAATCGCCATTGAAGCATAACCGATCGTCATCGGAACGAGGAAGTGGAGGTTGGAGGAGAACCCAAAGGAAAGGTAAGAGAGTAAAGCACCTGAAGCAGCGGCGTACAAGTGTTTACCGAGTCGACTCGGGACGATTCTCCAGGCGAATGAAACAGGAATCGTGGCGACGAAACAGAGGAGGAAACGGAGAACGGCGACCGAAACTCCGATCGAAGCAGCCATAGAACTCATATCCATCAATTCCATGGTTTCAAAAACTCGGTTTTTTTAACTCGGAATGAGTCACAACGACCGAGTTTCTCCGGGAAGGGGAAGAGAAGCTTCTTCTTCAGATTGCCTCTGATCTCGCCGAAGCTATGGATCGGTCGTGTCGTGTCGTTTGTTCTTTGTGGAGAACCACGAAAGGTATCAAATTTTACCTGTAATAAACCGTTCGGTACACTTCACTAAACCGATTAAAATTGAAAACCAACGGTTTAAATTAAAAACCCTAATTTCCTTTCTCTGATCTCTAATTCACAGTTGTATCATACAATTTCTTTTACTTTTCTCTGGAGTTCTCGATTCTTCGCCGTTCGTTCTCCAACAAATTTCATCGTCCTCTTTAGCTTGATTCTACAGATTTCTGTGTTTAAGTACGTTCTATATTTACTCTGTTATGAGTTTTTTCTGATTTGTATCTTTCTAGTCTCACTGTTCTCATCTTCTCAATCTTTTCAATTTATTCGAACTCGTATAGTTTTTCTTGATTTGATTTCGTTTTTTTGTTATGTTTACAATAATAACTGGGGAATGCTAAAAGGCGTGCTCTTTATTGATTAGGTACACGTTTTTGACATGAAGGGAGCTGGTAAGTTTGAAGCGAGCTCAAGTAAGATAGTTTTTGAAGACAGTGAAGAAGAAGATGATCTCTCGTGTTCATCTGTGTCTTCAGATGAGGTTAGTAGTAACTTAGAATATTTGATGCAAACTCAAGACATTGATTTTGTTTTTTAATATTGAAAGCATCTGTTTTTGAATGTGTTAATTAGGAACAAGAAACAGAAAAAGAGTTGACATTTGAGGAAATACATAAATTGCGAGCTGATGGGTCTAAATCAGTTCCATGGAAACCAATTCAAGTGAAGAAAACGGGTCGTGCAAACAAAAACAGGTACACATTGTTTCTCTTTGTTCTTGTATTGTTTCTTTCAGAGGTTGTTGGTTTTTATTGTTGTTAATCTTTGGTTTTTAATTTGTGATGAAAAAGACCAATGGAGTTGAGTTCTAAAAAGCCTGTGAGTCGTTATAGAGAGGTAGTTCAAGTTCCAAAGAAGGTAAAATAAGTTCGAGCTTTGAAATTGAATCTCTTTTCCTCTTATTTCTTCTCCTGAAGTGTTTGATCTTGGGGGTGTATAGCTGTTGAGTTTTTTTTCGTTAAGAGCTTCTTTGTTTTGCACTCAGGTGGTTCGCGATCCTCGCTTTGACTCATTGGGTGGAAATCTTGACCTTGAGGGGTATCTATCCATCTATATCTGACTCTTGTGAAAATGAAAGTAGTTGTAATTCGCTCGTTGTTCTTGTTTGAGTGAACTTATGTTTTGTATCTTCGGTAGGTTCAGGAAGCGTTACAATTTCTTTTTTGAGGATAAACTTCCTGTAGAAAGAGAGGTATTATTGGTTAATGCTAAATGCTGAAACAAATCTTGCAATTTTCTCCGAGGTTCTGATTTGTCACGAAGCTTTTCGTTTTATTTTCCGGGGGATCTTAAAACAGGAATTGAAAAAGCAGCTAAAGAAATCAAAGAATCTAGAAGAGGTCCACGAATTGAAGAACCAGTTAACTTATGTTGTAAGTGATCCTTTGTTTGCCTCTCCTGTTATCTAAATTCTGTTAAAACTCTCTGATCTTTAGTTTGTTTCCTCACCTTTTTTTCTGTGTTATATATGTCAGGAGAAAATGTTGAAATATGAGCCATCAAGAAAGAACAAAGGAGCAGCAATACTGACAGAACACAAAAAGAAAGAACGAGAAGCCGCAAAAGAAGGAAAAAGGCCTTACTATCTCAAAAAATGTATGTGTCCTGAGTCATTCTTACTCTAAAGTCCCAAGTTTTAGTTGAGCATAAGAAGTTTTGAGTTTTTCTTTCCCAACAATTTACTGAATCGTTTGCTCTCTTATTATGCAGCGGAAATCCGAAAGCAAACACTCATCGAAAAGTACAACAGTCTCAAGGTATGTAGATCAGTTTTTGACTCCAAAGTTTTAAATGTTTGTATAGAAACGGATCGCTGAATCAGTTGTATTTGTACAATCCAGGAATCTGGGAAGCTTACATCGTTTCTTGACAAACGGAGGAAGAAGAATGCAACAAAGGATCACAGGTACATGCCCTATCGTCGAGCAGAGGAATAGAGAGAGGCGATTTTGCTTTCAGACCAATATCTTACATCAGTCCATGACAGATTTTACGGCGGTTTTTGTGATGTAGTACTGAATTTATGCTTGAGAATTGAAAGCCAAATGCAGCTTAACTTTGTTTGTTTTTTAACTCAAAGCCAAATCCAGTACTTCTTGTTGGTTCTATAGACATGAGAGACACTAGACCTATCACTCAGAGTGTTCAAATCTACTTAACTTGTTTTAAGCATGAATGGAATATCCGGAATGCAACATCCAATCGAAAATAGGATATCTAGGTTGTGAACTTGTGATATTTCGTTATATTATTGAATTGTCAAAAGATAACGTAGTTTTTATTTATATCAAGATCAAAAATGTTAAGTATTGATTAAATATAATAACTCCAAGATCAAACAAACTAGTTTATTTTGTGTTTTGTCCATAATATTATATTATATACTCTTCTGAAAGATAATTTCTTAAAAAAAAATTTGTGTTTCTAAAAAATAGATGTTTTAAATTTTCTATGGTTTTATATTTTTTTAATATGTGTAAAAACACATAAACATTCATATTTTAGAAACAGATGGAGTTATAAAATAGACCTTTGACCAAATTTTTTTTTTTTGGGTCAATGTATGTATAGTGCTTGAAGCCTTGAACAGATATTTACGTAAAAAAAGAACAGTCATAAATAAAGAACAGTCATGTACGTAAGAAAATATATTCAACAGACTGTACATATATTTTACGTATAAGGTAATTCACATTTAATTATCATAATTTGCTTATACAAAGATCTCCAAATCGACGGTTTCTGAAAAAGCCGGTTATTGGGTTCAGCAAGAACCCGGGGTGGACAGAAAGATTGGGAATTTAATGAATCCAAATAAATTTGAGCAGTGGAGATAAAATACAAGGCGTGGATCGAGTATAACAACGTCACTAAGTCCATCACTGTGACGATCGCACCGGCGTATCTTAGCAAACCGAAGAAGCCGTTGATTGAAACCCAAATTGACCTCTCTACTGTTCTTTTCGATACAATGTTCACCGGTTTTGCCGGTTCGATGGGACGTGAAGTCGAGCGTCACGATATATGGACTTGGAGGTTCGAGAACAACGCTCCTGTGTTTGAATCTCTAAACGTGAACGCTTTGGTTTTCACGGCGAAAAGCAGTGGAACACAAAACTCTCATAAACACCACCGCCGGTGACCCGAAACTCATTATCCGGCCGAGACTCCGACATCCGAGGATTACCATTTCTCTTTTTTGGTCTCTTGTTTGAACCAGAGCCTAACCTTATGTTTTTTCCGGCAATGGCAGCTGCTTTTTTCTCCATTCTCCGGCGGTTGACATACTCTTCCGATATAAAGACATCCATTGAAAAACTTTTAGGAAATGAAAGAAATGTTTTGATGCAGTTTCTTGAGGGGATTGAAGTGAAAGACTGAAAGTATAGTAATTTTATAGATGGGTAAAAGCTGTGGGCGTTGGGAGGCTTCCATGTTTTGGCACATATATTAACTACTTACACGTTTATTTTAAATATTTTCCGGAAAAGGTTTTTTTGTACTCGTGTTCAATTCTGGTTAATCTTTTTGGTTTTTGCGAAATAATTTAATAGATAATAATTCGTAGAACCTAGTTTTAATGGGATTCGACGGTTTCTTTTTCTTTTCTTTTTGTTGATTTGGATTTTATAGTTTATTTTATTTTATGGTTTCTTTTTAAAAGGTGCCTAAGTGCCTTAATAGAACCATTTTTTTTCTTTTCTTTTCCTTTTTTAGGACCAGGTTAATAAACCAGTTCTTCTGATTAAAAGCTGTTTTTTTTTTGGTGCAACTTTTGGCTGAATACATATTAAAAATACATCACGTTTATTTGTCATTGACTCATTGATGTGCATGATGTACTTGTATTGAGTCTAGCAAAATATAAATAAATACGAGAATGAAATTGAACGTTATAATTGGTTGCAAGAGAAAATTCGTCGCTTTATAATAATGGTAAAAGGCTAAAAGCAAAACAATAAAAAACATTGTTAGAAACACACAATTACACCATTTGATGTAATCTCGAGAATCTACTAAAGCATGTGAAAATACAATTACACCATTTAAATATTTCTAAAATATCTAAAAACTGTCGGAGGAGCCGTAAACCATATGAGGCCACAAATTAAATGGAGTGACAAGTGTATACAGTTTCAGAATGAAAACCGGCCGCTTTAGAACGTAACGCCTCTTTACTTTCAGCTCTTTGTCTTATTTCACGTGTCACATGTGTTCGTCCTTACGAAACTACACTTTTGCCCATGTTTAATTTATTGTATCGAACGAGAAGTATAAAATGGATCCAATTTAAAACTATTTGACAATTAGCAGATGACCAGTGTTCGTTATAATGTCCACGAGTTGGTTTGATGCATGCGTGAATTTAACACATTATTTAAGACCGCTTTTTTTTGAATCCTCTAAAGTTATAACTCTATCCCTCTTATGAAGAATTGGTTATGCCAAAATCCAAGCCCTACTTTGTATCAAAGTAACAATGTTAAATAAAATGAAACAATGTACTAACTAATGTAGTCTGATGGCATTGAATATTTGAATATTCTTGCTTTATATGTTCGGGCAAGCAAAGTTAAAAAAAAAAACGACGTGTTGTTCATCTCTAAAACGAAAGAACGGAAAAACGTTAAAACGCAATCGCTAGTCGCTTTAGTAGTTGCTCCTTCATCAACCACGTGTCATTATCTGACTGGTTTAACCAGGAAGC
This sequence comes from Erysimum cheiranthoides, assembly GCA_011420285.2. NCBI lineage: Eukaryota > Viridiplantae > Streptophyta > Magnoliopsida > Brassicales > Brassicaceae > Erysimum > Erysimum cheiranthoides. The sequence goes on along the minus strand of CM022176.2, from coordinate 21,251,196 downwards.
GAAATATGCAAAGCTAAACTGATAAAAGCTTTCTTCCTCCGCCATAGCCGTTTCTTCTTCTCTGTAATAGTCTACAATTACATCCCACCAAAAAAAAAAAAAAAGTCTACAATTACATAGAGCGAGAGTAAGAGACAGAGCTCGAGCCACAGTCTCAGTCGAGATAAACGAAAGTCTAGATTTTGATTGGACCCATGATTCTCAGTCGGAGAAATTATTACTTTTCGGCTTAATCGGAAAAATGGACGTTCACGCCTTATCCTCTTCCGCTTCCGCCGCCGCAGCCGCCGCACCTGCGTCTCCTATCGCCGGAAACTTCCCGTTGTTTCCTTCTAGTGTTAGATTGAGAAGAAACCAGGATAATTTATTAGTTAAACAGAAGAATTTTTTCGTTTCTGCTTCGAAAAGGGAAGAGCCTAAGCTCAACGAATGGGATCAATTGGAGCTCAAATTCGGACGTTTACTTGGAGAAGACCCGAAATTGACTTTGGCTAAGGTGAGATTCTGTGAAAATGGTTCTTTGAATTTTTTCAAATTAAATTCGAATGATATGTCTATGAATTTGATGTTAATGGTGAAAAATTGTACAGATAGTGGGTAGAAAAGTGAATCCAGAGGCTTCTTTCATTGAAATTGCTATAAGAACAAAGGTAAAATTGCTGAAGTTGAAAAGATTCCATTGGATTGGTCTAAGGATAAGAATAAGAAATCTAGTTCACTGGATGGATTGAAATTGGTAAAGCCTGTTTTGAAAGACGGAGTTAAGTTTGAAAAGCCAGTGATGAAAAAGCCAAACCCTGTTTTGAAGAAGCCATTGGAGGCTGCTGCTGTTCCAGTTGCTGCTCCAAAGGTGCAGAGGTTGCCTAATGTTATATTGAGAAAGCCGAGTTCGTTTTACGCGAGTAATGGCAACGACGAGGAGTCTAAGTTGCGGTTGAAACCGAATCTGACACTGAAAATGAGGAATGAGAGGGAAAATGAGAGGTTTAGTGACATGACATTGTTGAGAAAACCGGAGCCAGTGAGCGTAGATGCAGAAGACGAAAATGCTGAAGATAAGCTTCTCTCTGATGGGTTAACTGTGGAGGAAGGAGAACAAGAAGATGGAACATATTCAGAGTATACTCTTTTGGAGAAGCCAGAAGCGAGGCCCGAGCCTATGAACGTAGAAGAGGTAGTTGGAGATAGCGGAGCTGTGGAATCATCAGAGATAGAAAACAACTCAATTCAGGAGCCAGAAGCAAGGCCCGAGCCTGAGAACATAGAAGAGGAAGTTGGAGATAGCAGAGCTGCAGAATCATCAGAGATAGAAAATAACTCTATTCCAACTGGTATGGAGACAAACTAAGACCTTCAACAAATAGTCTAACATGATGCTGATTCATATATTTGTTGTTTTATCAAGAAATGCAGCTTAATAGCCAGAAGTCCTCGGGGTCCTCTGAGGAGAAAACCATTCACAGTGACTCACTCGAGAGGATTCCTTCGAAACCAATTTCTCAAACCGTCGTAGAAGCTTCTTTACAAGGGAAACCACAAAGGTTAATTCTGTTTTAGAATCTTGTTTTTGTGGAATTGTGCTTTCTTTCTTGTTTCTTATGGTTTTGACTGACTGGTTATTTTTGTTATAGGTTAGACCCGTCTTCTGCCGAGCCATCAGTTTCAAACAGGGGTCAACCGTTAAATCGTGAACCATGAAGGTCGTCAGGTCTCGGTTGAGCTCAAAGGCCCTCCTTCCAGATCTTCCTTGGAGGTCAAGAGCTAGCAAAATGGAAATTTCTCGCATTTGAAACATGGTTAAGAAGAAAAGGTGTAGATCCATCATTGTATCGACAAAACCTTGGAGTAATTGGAGGTCAAGATGTCACGAGTAAAGCTCCATCTCCAGATACAAGCTTAGATTCTGAAGACGCTACAACGATCAACGGAGAAGTTTCTTCTGATATGAAGCTGGAAGATCTTCTTATGGTATATGACAGAGAAAAGCAGAAGTTCCTGTCATCTTATGTTGGCCAGGTTTGACAAAATAATCTATAACTTTCATACATGGAAATGCTTGTTTTTCCTCCCTAAACATTTTAACTCAATGCAGAAAATCAAAGTGAATGTTGTTATGGCTAATCGAAACTCAAGGAAGCTTATATTTCGATGAGGCCGAGAGAAAATGAAGAGGAAGTTGAGAAAAAACGAAATCTTATGGCTAAGCTTCGTGTTGGGGATGTTGTGAAATGCTGCATCAAGAAGATTACCTATTTCGGTATATTCTGTGAGGTAATAACTATCTGAAACCTTCGCTTTATTGACTCGCACGGACAACACCTAGATTGTTGTGTAAAACTAAAAAGGAGTTTGGTTGAAACAGCTAGAAGGTGTCCCTACATTGGTTCACCAATCAGAAGTTTCATGGGATGAAACTTTAGACCCTGCTTCATATTTTAAGATTGGTCAGGTAATAGCTTGAACTATCGTAACCGCTGCCAAGGAATAAAAACTGTTTGACAAACGTTTCTTTTTGGTGTTATCAGATTGTGGAAGCGAAAGTGCACCAGCTGGATTTTGCTCTTGAACGTATCTTCTTGTCGCTAAAAGAAATCACGGTGAGAAAGATCTCTCAAAAGTTTATCTTGTAGAAATCGGTAACTCATTTGATATACATCTAAACCCGTTTGATGTCTTTATGCAGCCTGATCCACTAACCGAAGCCTTAGAATCTGTAGTTGGTGGTGATAATGATCAGTTGGGGGGGACGGTTACAAGCAGCAGAGCTCGACGCTGAGGTATTTGTGATCACACCATTGTTACGGGGTTCTGAAAACTTTCTTCTACAGTGGCCTGATGTGGAATCTCTGATCAAAGAGCTGGAAATGGTTGAAGGAATCCAATCAGTTTCAAAAAGTCGATTCTTCTTGAGCCCGGGCCTTGCTCCAACGTTTCAGGTACACAGTTTAATCGCCCAAATGCATATATTAAACACGAAAACATCTAACACACCAAAACCGCTGAGACTTTGACACTGTTTTGATCGGAATATGAGATCTCTAGTTTTGTTTTCTTTCTCTCTTTGTAGGTTTACATGGCTCCAATGTTTGAGAACCAATACAAATTGCTTGCTCGAGCTGGAAATAGAGTACAAGAGGTAAAAGAAAAAAAGGAAAAAGATGTGATTCTTAATGTCTATTTATGAAGCTTGGTTGATTCAGTTTTTTTTGGGACTGTTTATTTGCAGCTTATTGTTCAAGCTTATGTCTTTATCTAAACCATATGACTATATGAGACCACAGATTAGATGGGTAAAAGCTTATGTTTTTTTTTTATTTTTAATTTATTTATTTATTATAACTCTATCCTTCTTATTATGAAGAATTGCCAAAATCCAAGCCCTACTTTATGTCAAAGTAACAATGGTGAGAGAAACAACATAATTTAAATTACCTCCACCACTGCTGGAATTCCCATTACGGTTTCCGCTGTCCCGAGTCGGCTTACTATTCAAAGTGCATAAGAGGGTAGCCGGGCCGGGCCAAATAAATACAGAGTTACGAAGGGCCCAAATTGAGAGTTGCGAGTATCAAATAAGAATAGGGTTACTCTAAAAAAATACCTGCCGACACACCCTAGTTACTCTAAAAAAGGAAACTGTATGTTCCCATTACGGTTTCCGCTGTCCCGAGTCGGCTTAGTATTCAAAGTGCATAAGAGGGTAGCCGGGCCGGGCCAAATAAATACAGAGTTACGAAGGGCCCAAATTGAGAGTTGCGAGTATCAAATAAGAATAGGGTTTGTGAATGAGTGAGTGTCACGCGACATAAGCTAGGGGTTAGAATGATGATGAATTTCCGCCGCATCGCAGCAGGTTCTCTTCATCTCTTGCAGAAGTCCGCAACGCGTCCCGCTCTGTTTCCCAAACCCTCGGATTCTGGCGTCATCGCTCGTCTTCGATGGACGACAAGGGCTCTTTCTACAACGGAATCTGGTGAGACGGCGGCGACGACATCGCCATCAGATCCAAACGAAGGCTTTGACGTCTTTTCTAGCAAAGAAAAACTCTTGAGCTGGACGAATAGTCTTCACAAGGAAGGCAAACATGAATTCGCCCTAGATGTAATTTATTCTTCATCATTTAAGTAAGGTTTGTTCTTCTTTCTTTTGGATTAATTATATTAATGGGTTAATATATTCGTTTGTAGCTCTTTGACTATATGGATTCAAAGAAGGTTGAATTTACTCCCTCCGAGTTTGCACTTTATATGGAGATCCTTGCTAAGGTCAAAGGCTTAGTATGTGCTTTTAACTACTTCAAAAAAGTAGACCCAGACTTCAACAATCAAGACCATCATGCCAAGAATTGGCCTACCTACGCCACGCTCGTGCGTCTGCACTGGGAACACCTCAGAAAAGCTGGGCTAAGGCCACTCACCCTTTCTTGTGATGACAAGTCTTCTGGGAGCAAACTCCATGCGAATATGAAGCGCATGGATATCTCTGCGCCCCCGCCCCGAAACTGACCCACAGCACAGCGCCCATTCGCTTTGGGCGCGGGAAGGCAACGAAGTGAAGTGCTCTTTCGAATACTTCCGTTCGTGCTTACCTTTGTAGACGACTAAGTTCTAGCGGTTTGTGTCTTAATAATGAATAAAGCAGAGGTTCTTTCATATCATATGAAAGAACCTTTTGAAGCTTTTCAATTACGGCTTTACCTTTTAAAGCTTTTCAATTATTGTATCTTAGTTGTGATTTCATGACGTTTGCTTGCGTTTGTTGTATGTTGGAAGAATCTGGTTTAATGTTTATTTTATCAGAAAATTTGTTTTTGTCCCTAGGGGTGCTCAGTGAAGTCTAAATGGACAGACTGTTTGTCTTGTAGCTTGTTAATCCAATAACAAATCTGTTTCTCCGCTGTCATTGAAGACTGTCTTTAAAATTTTTTATGTTTTAATGGGTGTGACTGAGTTTTACTTGGGTGCTTCCTCCCTCTTATAACACTTTGAAGCTGAGAAGCAACGCAAGAGTTACAGAATCAACAAATTTGTGTTTAGGCTTCATGTAGGGGTGAAGCAAAGACTCTTGATCAATGTGTTTAGTATAATCTTTTGATTTCTGCTAGAATCTTGGAAAAAAGGTCAACGTATTGATATCTAAGTTTTGTTAGATTGTGTAATCAATAATTAATGTGGTGTTTGCTGAGTGCTACAAGTTTGGCAATACTGATGAAAACTTAAAACATAACACGAATTTACAATCTTGCTGTTACTTAAAGAGTCTTCCAGCTAAAAGTCTTGTATCTGCTAAATGTTTAGATTTGACATATGTTCTTTGAGTCTTTAGACTGTGAATCAGTGGGATCACCATTGAACCATCAGATAGGATTCTAAGAGACATTGACAAGTGAATGCCTGAATGGATAGGATGAATTCTTTGATTACTACTTATAAGGCCTAACACATGTAACAGTACAACATCTTTTGTCCTCTTTTTTTTGGGCAAAATATGCAGTGTCAAAATTCTGAAATCTCTAACTAGAATAGCTCTTTCTTTTGTTTGTTAATTCTAGAGAGTTTCATTTACTAGGCTACTAGCCAAGAAGAAAATACACACTTAGGTCAGACTCAGACCGACTCACAAAAGACATGACAGGCAACTTTTGCAGTTTTTCTGGTCATTCTTTGTGAGTATTTCACGTTTTTTTCTCAATAAACACACATTTCGCATTTGTCAGCCCAAAGCCTAATTACGTTCCGTCTCCAACAAGAAACTGTATGTTCTTCAAATAGACCAATTCTACAAGAAGACAGCAAATGTAATTCCTAAACCAAAACAGGAAACGTATCCAAAATCTTTCCTCAAATACTCTTGAAACAATGACATCACCACAAACAACAAAACAGAGGGTTTACTGAGAGAAATTACAATGTCTTTAACAGAGCGACTTTATAATCATCTTTCTCTCTTCGATCTATTTCTTGCCTTGTTGGGACAGACTGTTTGTCTTGTAGCTTGTCCTAGGGGTGCTCAGTGAAGTCTAAATGGACAGACTGTTTGTCTTGTAGCTTGTTAATCCAATAACAAATCTGTTGAAGAAACAATTCTTGTAGCTTGGAAACCAATTCAAGTGAAGAAAACGGGTCGTGCAAACAAAAACAGGTACACATTGTTTCTCTGTTTCTTTCTTTCAGTTGTTGGTTTTTATTGTCGTTAATCTTTGGTTTTTATTTTGTGACGAGAAAGACCAATGGAGTTGAGTTCTAAAAAACCTGTGAGTCGTTATAGAGAGGTTGTTCAAGTTCCAAAGAAGGTAAAATAAGTTGGAGCTTTGAAATTGAATCTCTTTTTTCTCTTATTTCTTCTCCTCAAGTGTTTGATCTTGGGGGTGTATAGCTGTTGAGTTTTTTTGTTAAGAGCTTCTTTGTTTTGCACTCAGGTGGTTCGCGATCCTCGCTTCGACTCATTGGGTGGAAACCTTGACCTTGAGGGGTATCTATCTATCTATCTATATCTTTCTCTTGTGAAAATGAAAGTTGTTGTAATTCGCTCGTTGTTCTTGTTTGAGTAAACATATGTTTTGTATCTTTTGTAGGTTCAGGAAGCGTTACAATTCTTTTTTGAGGATAAACTTCCTGTTGTAGAAAGAGAGGTATTTTTGGTTAGGTAAGGGTTTTGTTGTCGAATTCTAGGTTCTTCGATGTGAATTTGGATAGTTCTGTTTTTGTATGATCGAATTAGCAGATTCGCTCATAGATTTTGTTATTCCCGTGATTCGTGGCTAATTTTGGTTTCACTAGTCGTTGTGTTCCATTGGTGTGGCTCTTCGGTTTAGATTGATTGTTTGATTTAAGTTTCTTTGATTATAGTGTTGATCGTGTTTTATTAATTAAGAAGAAGAGAGGTTTTATACTAAAATTGTCTCCTGAACGATTGTAACGATCTCCAGTGTCTTATGAATGAATCTTGGTGCAGTTGAGATTGTTTCCTTTTTTTAATTTATTGTCTGATTGAACAATATTTTCCATTTATGAAATGGTTTAAGGTTTTTAGGAACGGATGTTTCTAGGTTTTGTTGTAATCAAGGGTTTTTGTTTTCTGATTTCGGCAAGAAAATGTGGACTTCAAGGTTTTATCACTTTCTCTAGCAAAATAAATCTTTATATTTGCAAAGTCAAGAGTGTTTTTACTTTATTTATTTCTTCCACGCTAGTGCTTCGTGGCTGATTGAGGGAGACTAGTAAACTAATACTAATCTTTACAATTTATTGCGTGTAACATTTTCCTTCCTTATCTGTTTGAGGAGGACTACGTAAGCCTATTTTTAGTTTCTTAGACCTTTTACAATTTAATTTGTATTTCAGCATCCAATATTAGTAGTTGACTTGTATGGATATTGTAGATCCTATGCTTTTCAGCTTGATTGTCGCTTGATTCTTACTTTGTTTTATGTTTTTGATCCTTGGTGTCAATGAATAGGTAAAATGGAAATATACTCTAGAACGGTTGCTATTTCACTTGTTCTGTCATTCCTGCTGTTTTTTTTCTGCCTTCTCTGAGCGCAATGACGGGACCTTCAGAGTTGGCCTGAAAAAAACTCAAGTTGGATAAAAACCAGCTTGCAGCACGCATTGGTTCCAAGCAAGAAAAGCCCCTGAGAACTTACAGTCTTGGAGATTCTGGAGATGCTGATGTTGTCACGCTGAAGAATTATTTAGATGCTCAGTACTACGGTGAGATCGCTATTGGTACTCCACCTCAGAAGTTCACTGTGGTTTTCGACACTGGAAGCTCTAACCTCTGGGTGCCCTCATCAAAATGCTATTTCTCAGTAAGCAACATTTGGTCTATAATTGCTAGTTGTGGTTGAGATACTTTTGGGAAGAAAACTAAATGTGCTCTGTCTCTTGCGTAGATCGCATGTCTCCTGCATCCCAAATACAAGTCGTCACGTTCAAGCAAGCACATATACGAAGAATGTTTTGTTCTCTCAGTTGGTAGATACTTTACAGTTCACTCAATGCAGCCTCTAGAGTTCATGTTAATGTGCACAGAATCTTTGTCACCATTTTTAAAAGATGCACCATCACTGCTGATGTGAGCTGTGAAGTTATAAGTAACTCGCTCATCTTTATGCAGGAAAATCTGCCGCAATTCATTACGGCACTGGTGCAATTGCTGGTTTTTTTAGTAATGATGCTGTCACAGTCGGCGATTTAGTCGTCAAAGATCAGGTAAACTATCTATCCTACCCTATTCAGCACTCTTACCACACATTTTTGCTATATCGTTGACCTTCTTTATTAACATTTGTCTATCTCACCAGGAATTTATCGAGGCAACCAAGGAGCCTGGTATCACATTTGTTTTAGCTAAATTTGATGGTATCCTTGGTCTTGGATCCCAGGAGATCTCTGTTGGAAAGGCAGCTCCTGTTTGGTATGCTTGCACTTTTTTCTCTTGATCGGGTTGAGTTTACTACATTCCTGTAGTGTTAATCTAATGCCAAGATGTCTTGTTTTCTTACAGGTACAACATGCTCAAACAAGGCCTTATCAAGGAGCCTGTTTTCTCACTTTGGCTTAACCGTAACGCAGAGGAGGAAGAAGGTGGTGAACTTGTATGTGGAGGTGTTGATCCAAATCATTTCAAGGGCAAACATACATATGTTCCTGTGACACAAAAGGGTTACTGGCAGGTTTGTTATACATCACTTTCATGTCTGGGTTTATGATTTATCATAAAGTTTTCCAGTGAGGGTTAACTCAAGCTCTATATATACATTTTGTTACAGTTTGACATGGGTGATGTTCTCATTGGCGGTGCACCCACTGGTATGTGTAACTTTGATATGCCTCGCCCTTTATGACATATATAGCTTTTCCTAACAAGTTCATAAAGGTTTTGCTATTTATATTTGCTGGTGAGAACTGGTTCTAAAGTTTGAGGTACTGTTATACAGGGTTCTGTGAAAGTGGCTGTTCTGCAATAGCAGATTCTGGTACATCTTTGCTCGCAGGTCCAACGGTAAGCAAGAATTGAAGTGGCTTTAGCTTTATAGAATTATGGTCCGTTCAATAGTCTTTGTAGTAATACTTCTATTTTTGTTTTCCTCTGTGTAGACTATAATCACCATGATTAAGCATGCTATTGGAGCCGCTGGAGTTGTTAGCCAGCAGTGCAAGACTGTTGTGGATCAATACGGGCAGACCATTTTGGATTTTACTTTTGTCTGAGGTTAGTGTACTTAATATTGGACTAGCTAATAAAACCTGTGTGGCAAATCAGATGTTGTGAAAATTATTTTGGCTTACTATTCATCCGCCTTGCGATTTGCAGACCCAACCAAAGAAAATCTGCTCTCAGATTGGTCTGTGTACTTTCGATGGTACCCGTGGTGTCAGGTAAAGTTCCAGTGGTTTCATTAATGTTATAGAAGTTATGGTCTCTAGACATCGGAATTTAAGTTAAGATCTTCGGAATTTTTTCCCCCTGCTCATAATTAGAATGAATTTTCTTTTGTAATCTTGTAGTATGGGCATTGAGTCGGTGGTGGACAAGGAAAACGCCAAATTGCCTAATGGTGTTGGAGATGCGGCATGTTCTGCATGTGAGATGGCAGTTGTGTGGATACAGAGCCAGTTGAGGCAGAACATGACTCAAGAGTGCATATTGGACTACATCAACGATGTAACCAATAATGTCTATTTCATGACTTTTGTCAAGCAAATACCACACGGTGTTTGACTTTGGTAATGAACAGGTCGGGTTTGCAGAGGCAGTGTAAACACGGTTGGGTTGGTCTCGTGTATGGTTTTAGAGTGAACAATCTGTGTCTTTAAGTGTTGTGTTGGTATGTTTTCTGGAGTTAAAAGACTTTGAGTCGTAGTAGAAATGGTGGCGCAGCTCCTTTTATCTTTAATGGTTTCCTACCGAAAAAAAAGGCCTTTGTAGTTTTGAAGGCATTGGCTTTGTAAATACCTTCTGCTAAGTAAGTTCGATGGTGAAAACTTTAATAAAAGCCTGCCTCCTTTGTTTTAACTTTTAGTGCTGTGTAACTTTGTCTTACGTAAATGTCTTTTCGCAAAAACTGAACGTATAACGTTACAGGATAGATATTATTTGAGCATGATATAAATCTCTCTATTTTCAATTCCTATCCACGTAAATTTATAACTATTAAATAGTAAGGATCAGTGATAAAATGAGATCGGCTTTGTCTTATAGTAATGAACCTGCTAGAGCCTGTAGTTCTTTAATGTTCTAAACCCAATTTTCAGAGACCTTAATTCCAAAGTACGTGATTCGAATGTTCTATACTCAATTTTTTGAAACCTTAATTCGGAAAGACTACCCCTACCCCAACCCCAACAAGAAGATTGCATTCTCCGCCAATTTCGGATACAAGTCACTGAAAAAATGAGAAATTATAGTGAAATCTTTGTGGCTACTGTATAATATGGAAGGGAAATAAGAACCAGTTTCAATAGTTTTTGTTGCAAAATGGACCAGTTACAACGAGTTACATTTTCCTATAGTCGAAGAATTGATAATATCTACTTTAGCTAACACTCAAACAAGAAGCAAACCTATCTTTGTTTTGCATCTCTCATCTTTCCCATCATCTTCCATATTAACAAGACGCGATAACACCAAACCCCAAGCTCCTGATAACAAACTTGAAACAAATCTATTCAACCAGCAGATCACAAAGAAGTTAAAACTGGTGGAGTAGGGTCTCTCAAGTATTCTTTTGGCTGCTTGAACGCGAAATTTTCGAATCCACAGTGTGCAATTGTTCTCGAAGATCCTGGTTCTCCTCAAGCAACCGGTTAAACTCAATAAGGAACCCTTCAGACTGCTTTTGTAGAGCAACTGCACTGGTTTTCTCGGTACGAATTTCTTTAGACCTTGCCTCAAGCTCAGAGGCCAGCTGCTCTTGCCTTTTCCGAAGCGACATTATTTCTTCCTTCAAGTTTTTAACTTCATCTAAACCTCTGGCCTTTACACCTTCCAGTAGTGCTCCTTCCTTCTTTATAACTTCCATGGTCTTCCTTTTTATGCGTAGTTCTCTCATGTAATGATGCAGCCTGTCTATCATTAGCCCAAGGAATAGAAAACCACCTGGAAGAAACACAAAAATTGGTTTAAGAAACTACCAAGGCAAAAAAGAAACCGAAATGAAACAGGGAAAAGCCGATTTCAAATAAGAAAGCCTTAAGGTACTATAGGGATCCCTCCAGAGCAAATTTGATTGTAGTAAGTTGAATCAAAAGAAGAAAAAGAGCTCAACAATCATACTAGCAAGTATCGTTTACCGAAAAAGTTCCAAAGCTAGATTCTAGAACCAAAACTGGAAAATCTGATTTCGACTAACAAAAGCTTATGGGACTACATGTATCCTTCTACAGCCAAATTGATTGAACGAGGTTGAATCAAAGTATCAAATCGAATATTCAAAAGCTAAACCAATACTCTAGCAACTCCAGATACAAGTATCAAACCTCTGTTAGACACGAGTAAGATCCAGCACAATGATCACAAACAATCAAGAGTTTCTAAAACAATATATGGATCTCAAATTCTATACTAGAAAGTAGAACAGTATCTTGATTCAGCTACTGATCTTTTTTTTGGCAAAAACTAACAGAGAGAAGAGCGAAACCGGATCCAAGAAGAGAATCGAAGGAGCTTACCCATAAGAGTGTTATGACTCATCAGGGTTTATCAAAGAGTCGATTCAAGGAGATGCTTAGCCATTATAACCTCATCTGTAGGATTCACTGTACCGTCCTCGATCCAACGCTTCTGGATCGCCATCATATTGTACACGCTCGCCACCAGAAGCACAATAACCGTCGCGTAAACCGTCTGAATCACCACTGGTCCACGGCCATGCTTCGTACGATCTAGGCTCATGATCAACAGCTTCCTAATCGGCGTCTTAAAGGAAAGCGCCATTATCAACACAACCTCGAAGAGTACAACCGCGAACAGTAATTGCTGAATCGTCTTTGATCCTGTATCGAATGTGATCGTCTAGGTTTTTGAAATTTTCTCCTAGAAATCAAAATTCAACAGCGATTTGAGAACTTTCCCGTCGGAAAATACGAAGAAGGAAAGTTGAAGTCGCGAGGAAATAAGCTGTCAATACATTTTTGCTTTTGAAATGTTTGCATATTTATCTTATTAGTCCCTGAACTTTAAGGTTATTTTAAAAATCAGCTTATATTTATGAATGTGTAAACGTAACCCAATCAATTCCCCTAAAAATCATAAGTCGGAAGTGGTCACAAGATACCGAGGAAGATGATGAAGTGGTCGATCGTTAAGAGAATCACCGTCTATGGAGGTTCCTTCAATTCTATGGTACGGATATCAAAAATCCCCAAACCATTTCGTGATTTATGTTTTGCTCGATTCGATTTTTCGATGATTCACTCTGTTGATTGTTACTGCTCATCGAGTTTTCTCTACAAACGTTGGATTCGATACAGATATGAAATTTCGAAACATTCTTTGTTCTTCCGAGTCTGATCGTCTGTAGTTTTGGAGCCTTCAAACTCCAGCTTGTGTTTGATTACGATGTATGGACTTGGAGGTTCGAGAACAACGCTCCTAAAGAAACAAAACCGGTTCAGATCGAATAGTATTCTGCCTAATTTTGGTTTTTGTTTTTTTTGTTTACAGCTTTTGTCTCCTGAGTTCTTCTTACAGCTACAATCAAAATATTGATTTGAAGTTTTGAAACCCGGACCGGACCGGCCGGTCGAACCGGTTAAGGTTGAGCTCCCGGTTAGAAGATTCAAAATAGGAGAAATATCTTTCATTAAATTAAATTAGTATGTGGATTGTTGTTACAAACACCCGGTTTAACTCCCGGTTCAATTACATAACAAACAAAACCACGTTCTATTCACTAGCTAGTAGGTAAGCGGACCTGTTGTTACAAACACCCGGTTTAACTCCCGATTCAATTGCATAACCAACAAAAGCAACCACATTCTATTCACTAATAGGTAACCGGACCCCATCCACCATCCATACCCAACCCAATTCAAATGAACCGATAAGGACTGAGAGAGGACTGAGAGTTGCGACTTCACACCAGTACGAAAGAAGAAGAAGAAGAAGAAGAAGAAGAAGAAGAATAGGGTTTTCAGTTTTGTTCGATTCAGTCTTTCTCGGTTACAATGTTGATGATGAATTTCCGCCGTTCCCTTCATCTCTTGAAGAGAGTCCCCTTTCGTCCCTATCTGTTCCAGAAACCCTCCGATTCTCTCATCTACCCTCTTCAATGTCCCTTTTCAGCCAAATCTGAACCTGAATCTGTTGAGAGGGCGACCACATGGACATCAGATCGAGCCAACGGCGTTGCCTACACCAAAGAGGAACTCGTCAGTTTGGCCAATGTGTTTCACAACGAAGGCGACCATGAAAGAGCCCTAAAGGTAAATTTTTTCATCATCTAAGGTTTATTCTTCTTTCTTTCTTTTTTGTTTCGATTAATGGGAAGTTTGTTTTGTAGATCTTTGACTCTATGTCCGCAAAGAAGATGATACCTTCTCCCTCTGAGTTTGCACTTTATATTGAGATCCTTGCTAAGGTCAAAGGCTTAGCAGCTGCTAAAGCCTACTTCAAAAAAGTAGACCCAGACTTCAACGTGCAAGACATTCATGCCAAGAACTTCCCTGCTTACGCCATGCTCCTGCGCCTGACCTCTGAAGAATTGGACGAACTGGTTAGTGTTCTAGTTTATTGAATGTTCTCTAAGTTTTTTAGTTTTTAAATTTGTGTATTTCAATCTCTTTTTTAGGCGAACCATCTCCATCCACTTAGAAATTCCTATTCAAGAATGGCTGAATTGGTTTTACCTTCCGTGGTGTCGATATTCGCGAGAAAATACTCTGAAAAAGGAGCTCCAGACATGTTCGGATCGGGATTTTTCATCGACAATACAACTATTTTAACATGTTCACACATAGTTGTAAACCCTTCACGACTTACCGATGAATCTTACTTAAATTCGAGACAAGAGGTAAAATTCTGAGTTGTATTACAACATTACTATGTAATTATACATGCTAATTGTACCATTTTTCTTGTCACAGCCAAAAGTAGTTTTGCATGATGGAACCGAACTAGATGGAACACTAGTTCACTATGATTCATTACACGATTTGGCGATGGTGCGAGTAGATACTAGCGGGTTGCCGGACGGATCCTATTCCCCGGTGAAACTCGGTTTTCCAAACCGAGTTAGCCAAGGGGATTGGATTGGCTGTTTTGGAGCACCGCTTCAGCTCCGTAACACCATCACGTCTGGAGTAGTCTCGTAAGTATTTTGTTAACTACTGAATAATTTACTCTGTAATAATCTGAATTTTGAATTATTGTTTGTCAGTGCAATTCGCACCGCTGAGGATTTGGATATAGCTGAGAGGAAAGGACAATACTTTCAGATGGATTGCACTGTTTACGAGGTATTGTTATTTAAATAATTTTATTGATTTGTATTATTATTCGTTATTGGTTTTGACTAAGTATCACCTATATATAATCTCCCACAGGGTTCTTGTGGAGGTCCCATTGTGAGTTTAGATGGATCGGTCATCGGGATGACCTGTCTTTCCCCCGGAGATCAAACTGATCCTAATCAGGATTCCGTTGCACTGGGGCACGGTATCGCAGTTTCGATCGACAGTGTTCTCCGTGTACTTGAGCTTGTTTGATTATATTACCTTTTGGTGTGTGTTTTGTCTACTACTCGAACACAGAATTATTTGTTACTAGTTTATCTTCGGGTTGAGAAATAGTTATTAGTTTCTGAAACTTCCTAGATTTAATCCAACGCGTTATATTATTTCTGAGATTGACAATTGGAAGGAAGTGGAAACTGACTGTTAACCCCTATCTCATCTGCGACTTTACCTACTATATCAACAATTTTTATATACTCTTGATGTCATTTCGTTAGCTCTTTTCTCCAATTTGAGGTGTATTTTGCTTCAGACAAGAACTGATTCGGTGAAGCTTCATGTGTTTTGGATTCTTACTTCTACTTGCTTCTTTTGATATGACGAGAGTGCCAGTTTTTTGGTTTTATCGAACTTGGGAACTCAAAGAACAAGAGCTGAACTAAGAAGTATAAAATGTAATACTTATTGTATAAAAAGGACTAAAATTCGATGTTTCTTGTTTTTTTCATTTTTCAATAGTATAATCAATTATTATTTTTCCACAGTTCTGCCCTCGAAAGAACTAAAATTTGGGAAGAATATCAAACGCGTCAGTTTACATAAAAGTTGCAAAGAAGATAACAAGAAACCTACTTGACTAATACACGCACTGGGTGAAAGCACTCTCAGACAAGGAGGTAAACATTGACAGACGATGAAACATGACAGTACATAAGACATAGAGAGTTATGGCAATTGTCTTTGGTTGGACATATAATGTTGACTGTAAATGACGAGATTGGCAGAGACGAGCATTCTCAGAAGCAGCATTCCTCCAACACACAGCAACAGCAGAGAGCAGCAAGACTGCAATTTGCAACCCGCAAAAGATTCGGTTAATCATAACAAAATAATTTAGCCTACTTGAGGCCAATCAATCTAAAATATAAAAGAGTTTACTTTAGTAGAGTGAGCATAAGAAAAGCTGCAGCTGATATAGACACTAGAATTTCAAAGTTCTACTTGTAAAAATATAGCAATTAGGCAGTTAGTTCTTAAGAGAGCACTAGATTCATTGAAGAGTGAACGATCATGTCCAAGATACAATTACAGAGTGTCTCAGGTTAAACATTAAAAGCATCTTTATATGAATAGCTCTAAACTCATCATAGATGACAAAATTAGCAAAATCTAAGGATTACTACGAATCTCTTGAACTCAAATTCCGATCCATGGCCACCAAACAAAATGACAAACAAGTCAAATCTGGGTTCCCAACGGAACTCTCAGACTTTACCAGTAGTTGTCCAAATTCAACTCACATTATGAGTTATGACTAATCCACACATCAACTAAAAGGAATCTGGTTCTGATCAGGATCATTTGATCATAATATTCCCAAATTCCAAAAACCAAAACACTCGTTCAATGAACCAAAGACAATAACTAGTGATCCTTTAAACCCACACGTTGCTCCTAAAGATACAATCAATAGTCAAAAGAGTATCGAAAAAAAAAGCCAACATAAAACTCAAATCAACTTTAAACCGACACAATGAGTTAACCAAAAATGATAAAAATGTAAAATTAAAGGCGGGAAGAAGAAGAAGGAAGAGAGACGAACCGAGTTACTCCGGGAAGGGGAAGAGAAGCTTCTTCTTCAGATTGCCTCTGATCTCGCCGAAGCTATGGATCGGTCGTGTCGTGTCGTGTCGTTCTTTGTGGAGGACCACGAAAGGTATCAATTTTACCTGTAATAAACCGCTCGGTACACTTCTCTAAACCTATTAAAATTGAAAACCAACGGTTTAAATTAAAAACCGTAATTTCCTTTCTCGGATCTCTAATTCTCAAAATTTTTACTTTCTCTGATGAGTTCTCGACTCTTCGCCGTTCGTTCTCCAAAAAATCTCATCGTCTTCTTTAGCTTGATTCTAGAGATTTCTCTGTTTAAGTACGTTCTACTCTCACTGTTCTCATCTTCTATCTTTTCAATTTATTCGAACTCGTATAGTTTTTTTTGATTTGATTTCGTTTTTGTGTTATGATTACAATTTTAACTGGTGAATGCTAAAAGGCGTGTTCTTTATTGATTAGGTACACGTTTTGACATGAAGGGAGCTCGTAAGTTTGAAGCGAGCTCGAGTAAGATAGTTTTTGAAGACAGTGAAGAAGATGAAGATCTCTCGTGTTCATCTCTGTCTTCTTCAGATGAGGTTTAGTAGTAACTTAGAATATTTGATGCAAACTCAAGACATTCTTGTTTATTGATCATAAATATTCATATTTTAGAAACAGATGGAGTAATAAATAGACATTTGACCAAAAAAATAATTATATATCACCATTTTCAATGTATGTATTTATAGTGCTTGAAGCCTTGAACATAGACACACATATCAAATACAAATAAAGAACATTCATGTACGTAAGAAAATATATTCAACAGACTGTACATATATTTACGTATATGTTAATTCACATTTAATTATCATAATTAGCCTATACAAAGATCTCCAAATCCTAAACGAAAGGAATCTAGAAATAATTTCCCACTATGTCATCATCACACGAAGACTACAGCGTCATTTGTGGCTCATTAATTATGGAAATACTATATATAAACAACCCATGTTAACACAAACCAACATACACAACTTACAAAAAAAAAAAAATTTCATCAAAATTTATCATCTTTTCTAAAGAAAAAAAATGGAGAGCAAAAGAGTGGCAATAGTGGTGGCAATGATGATAGTGATGGTGATAGGGAACCTTCTGGTTCAAACAGAGGCTGAGAAAATCCCTTTTCAAACATGTTATCCGGCTTGTGTTGTAGGGTGTACATCTGAGTCAAAGTTTCCAAAGAATCTTCTGTGTCCAGTCAAGTGTATTGAAATCTGTACTAAACAACCTTCTCTACAATCTGTTTCTTCAAACAAAATCGATGATCCTCATTATTTCTGCAAACTTGGTTGTGCAACTCATCGTTGTGTTTCCCTTTCTTCCCTCCAAAATCCGAGTAAGTTTTTACTTCTTGTATAATTTGTTTTTTCCCTGTAAATTTCATGGATTTATGTTTCAAAATGAATTTACAAAATTAGGTATCTATAGTGAACGTTAGTTTTTTTTTTTTTTTTTTCTATTCTTCAAATTGATGACCATATATATAGTTTAAATAACGGTTTTAATGGTTTTTGTTGGTGTTTGTGTTATGGACAGATGTGGAAGGAGTATCAGCCTGTGTGGATTCATGCTCAAACAAGTGTACCAAGAAAAACTAGAAGCGACATTATTATTAAACTGCGAGAATTGATGTCTAAAAAAATTGATATGAACCAATACTTTGTATCAATTGAATATTTAATAAACACAGCGATATTTTGTTTTATTCAATGTATTTTGTGTTACAAGAAAATCAATTGATGTAACCGGAAAACAAAAAACTAAAATGAAGGAGATATTGTTAGTATTCACAATTGTGGAAATAAATCAATGTTTTACATATATAATGATACAGAGAGATAATACTACTCTAAGTCAATATTCAAAATATTTTGTACCAATAAAAATAAAAACTTTACAATAAAAGAACAGTTACATTAGAAAGCAGTTATGAAAATTTTAACAAATTATATAATGTTTTAAAAGCAAAACTCTATTTTATTGGTTTTACAATGAATGAATTTGTATATCTTAAATTATCTATTGAATTTATGGTTTGTTCAAAAAAAAAAATCTATTGAATTTATGGTAATTAAAACACTAAAAAAAGATTTTTATGTTGTTTATATCTTTTTTTTTGGTCGGATATGTTGTTTATATCTTGACTTCATAAACAAATAATATGGAGATCTCCAGATTTTAAATGACAAAAAAAGAATGGAATTTAATAATTTCTCAACATGGCCTTGTAACACTAAAGTTATAGCTTAATCTGTTGTTGATTGTGAATATGTTAACTAATATAAAAATTTGCATTATCCCTTTGGGAAAAAAAAAAATTGCATTATTCCTATATAAACAAACCATCTTACACAACTAACATTCAAGATTAACAAACAATTACATCTACAAATATAATATCTTTGCATCCTTCCCCCTATAAAAAAATGGAGAGCAAAAAAGTTGTGATGTTGGTGATAGTGATGGTAATGGGAAATCTTTTTCCTCAAACAGAGGCTCAGGAAATCCCTTTTATAAAATGTTTTCCAACTTGTCTTGTAGAGTGTAAGATTGATTTAACATTCCCAAAGCTTATTATGTGTCCATTGACGTGTCTCAAAAGTTGTCTTCTTCCTACTCCTACTCCTTCTCCGTCTTCTTTTTCTGAGAAAGTTATTGACCAAACTGATCATTTCTGCAAACTTGGATGTGCTGTGAGTCATTGTGCTTCCCTTTCTACTATCGAAAATCCAAGTAAGTTTTTTGTTCTTGTAAAGTTGATATTTAATCATGTGTATCTCAATATGTTGCATGCATGTCCTATTTTCTTTTTACTATGTATGGTGATGAATCTCATGCATAATTAAAAGATCACGATTAAACTGTTAACATCCATTCTGAAAATTGCCCTTAATCTTTAATATCTGTATATATAGTATGTAATATTATTGATTCTAAACTAATATATTTTTTTGTCTTTGTGGTTTTTGTTATTGTTTGTGTTATGGACAGATGTGGAAAAAGTCGCAGCCTGTGTTGATATATGTTCGAACAAGTGTTCTAAAAAGAACTAAAAGCTATACTTTTTTATAATAAAAAATAATGTATCAAAAAATATCTGAAATCAAGAATTTGTATCGTTGGATTTTTAAATTAAAGGAGTACTAATATACTTTTGATCTGATATATTTTGCATTCCAAGAAAATCAATTGATAGAACCGTCGATAAACTAAATGGCTAAATGATCAAGGAGAGGATGTTTAAATCCCCAGGATATATACATGACCATTTAATTTCTGTTATATATATATGACCATAAAATACAGTAACATTAGTCTCATGCAATTGATATGTTGTTTCGTCCAAAAATTATTTTCACGTGAGAGCAATTGGTCCCAACATATAATTACAGAAAAGTGTTGATAAATCAAATATATGAAAAAAACTTGGTAAATTGTAATGTTCCATGTGTTTATTTGCTCCATGAATTTTGTAATAATCTCTACATTCTGAAGGGTAATCCTTTCCCCACTCTGTTGGAGCTAATTTGTTGACGATGATAAAAATGTTTTTTTTTTTTGATAACCCAGTTTCCAGACCGCCACTGGCTGTCTGACTATCCGACAGGGATCTTTTAGTCGAGAGCGGATTCGGGCGTTTATAGCCTTATCTCCTCCTAACCCCGAAGGGATGCCCAACTCTATGGTCCATGGCGGTCTGGGGGGCGCGACAAAGCCCAGGTTAAGCCTCGCGTGGCCGGGGACTCGAACTCGGGTGGCGGACACCTCAGCCGAGGTTCCTTTACCACCAGACCACGAGGGCCCGGTTATGATAAAAATGTTAACAAAAACGCAAATTACACTACAAACTACAGTATTTAACGCATACATTAACAGGATACTTTTAAAAAATAAGCACGCTTATTTTTACATTATGTAATAGTTTGGATTCCAAATCCGATCTTCAAAACAAATAAATTAAACAAAAACTATAACGCGCGACATTCACAATTTATAATGGTTAGTCGTCCTCAACGTGAGAGGTCCGTACCTTTTCGCCACGCTGGATTTTACTAAAACTAAAACTCGGTTGTTGCAATTTTTGCTCTCTCTCTCATGATAAGCAGCACAACTGTTTCCAACTGAAATGTGTTTTGTTATGTTTGTTTTTCAAAATTTTGGTTGATTTTTGGTTTTGACATGGTTTGGTTTTAGATTGAAAATAGATTTTAAAATAAGCATAAACATGTTTAATTCATATATAGTTAAATAGTACTATATAATTTTATGATAAATTCAATTAGATATATTACAATTTAAACATGCATAAATATCTATGTTATTTTACACACATATGACATATCTAATACACTTAAAGCTAGGTCCATTCATGTATGTAAACAGAAGAAGTATAAACATACAGTACTGTATATAGTACAATATAACATTCTCCAGATCCTAGATAAATTAAGAAAAAAAATCTCGAGATTCTCAATGAAATTAATGTAATTAGATTTCATTACCAAATATATCATTGTCACAGAAATATCACAAATCATGTTTTGCTGATTATGGAAATGTTAACTATACAACACAAAGTAACATAATCCCATATAAATAAACGTTACACAAACAAACAATCACAATCAAGAAACACTTACCATCTATATTTCAAAGAAAATGGAGAACAAAAGATTGGCCATGTTAGTGGTGATGATGTTGGTGATGGGGAACATGTTGATTGAGACAGAGGCGGCTTTATCTTTTAAAGTATGTTACGGAGGTTGTCTTGTGGCGTGTGGTATTTTAGCGCCCGGAATTAGAAAACTTTTGTATCCTTTTATGTGCATCAAGGATTGTAGACGTCGTATACTTTCTTTTGAGACAAATCTAAAAGAAATTGACCAGACTGATTATTTCTGCCAACTCGGATGTGCTACCGATCGTTGTGTTTTATCCTCCTCAATCGAAGATAAGGGTAAGTTTTTTTTTTTTTCTTTCAGTTCTTGTATAGATATCCTCCCAATATCTTTCATATATAGTAACTTGTATAAATAGAGGCCTTTAGGTCACATAATCAACAAGACGAATCATTCAATCATCTCTTGTCAATTTTTTTTATCATTCAATTAATTTTATCGTGTGGGTTCTAATTAATTTTCTTATGCTTGTTTGTTTTACATATGGGCAGATCATGTGGAGAAAGTTTCAGTATGCGTTGATTCATGTTCAGAGACGTGCTCCCACAAGAACTAAAACCGCTATTGATTTTATTCTCTAAATATTAATGTCTAAATTGAAAGATCTAAACCAGTATTTTGTATCAATTAAACATTCTCCAAATGAAAATTTATCTCCTGAGTTGATGTGTTGTGTGTTACGAGCAAGCCAATTGATAAAACCATCATATATCCTTGTTTATTCTCCACGTTCTGCTAGTGAATTTATGCTTGTTTAGTATCAGAGGCGGTCTAGCTTACTTGAGGGTGGGGGAGGTTAGTGGTGAATTTTATTCGATGAATCTAGCTCATTATATTCCTATCCGTAATGAAATGTACATTAATTTGATCATTCAAAACTAAACATGTTTGAAACTTTAACCAAAATGATGTGTTACAACTTAAAGCACGATTTAAAAAAAAAAAAAAAATTGTGTACTTTCCTAAATGATTCAAAATGGAACCACCATACTTTACACATTTTTATGTCAAAAACGAATATCAATATGATATTCAATCGGCGGTAAAATTTCTTGGTAAACTCGTTACATTTCTACGATTCTTTTCTATCGTGTGCAAACACTCTACGTGGGGTTTTGGTCGTTTAGACTTCTGGACGACGCTTTTACCCGTAGTCAGCATGTGGAAAACTACTTTCATTGGACATGTTCAGCCCGAAAATTATCATGCGCTTCTGAGATACCCATATACACTTCTTTTTTTTTGGGTCAAATATACACTTCTTTTCTTTAAATACAATTTCCAAATCGGAAATGAACAGAAAACAAAATTATCCATAAATTATTATCCTAATTTTTATTACCACACCAATCATAAAAATGTGTGTTTATAGTAATGAAATGTGTTCGGCTAGATTTGTTTTGCAAAAATTTTGGTTTTGACTTTGGGTTTTGATATGGTTTGGTTTTAGATTTAACAAAAAAACTAATTAAAATAAAATGTTATATAGTTAAATACTATGTAATTTTGTGATGAATTTCAGTTAGATATTTTACTATTTTAAAATTTATATATGAATATCTATGTCTATTAGTGTATTACATATGACATATCTAATATACTTATAAATAAAATGAAGAGGTATAAGATTATTTACATGTTAGGTTCTAGATTTTAATTAATATAAGAATTATGTGTCATGAATATTAATATCAAAATCACTAGAATGTAGATTACAAAAAAATCTCTATATTCTACATGGATGGACATATATTTAATTACCAACCATATCATTGTCACAAAAAAATCACAAATATTTTTTGCTAATTATGAAATTTTAACTATAACACAAAGTTAGACAATCCCATATAAATAAACCCTTGTTAAACAAAAAATCACAATCAGCAAAAAATTTCCATCAATATTTCTAATATTCTGCCTGAAAAATAATATATCTTTGTGCCTTCAAAGAATATGGAGAACAAAAGAATGGTCATGTTAGTGGTGATGATGTTGGTGATGGGGAACATTTTGATTGAGACAGAGGCTATAAGTTTTGGAGAATGTTACACAGGTTGTGTTGCAGGGTGTGGTAGTGCTGCGAAAGGAATTAATAAAGTGTTATGTCCTTTCACGTGTATCAAGGAGTGTATACATCCTAAACTTTCTTTTGAGGCAAATCTAAAAGATATTGACCATACTGAATATTTCTGCAAACTTGGATGTGCTACCGATCGTTGTGTTTCATCCTCATCGATCGATGATAAGGGTAACTATTTTTCAAATGTAATAGTATACAGTTTACTCTTGTGGGTCTACGGATATTATGTAGATTTTTTATCGCGTGGAATCTAATCAATTTTTTTTGTGGCTGTTTGTTTTTTTATATCTACGCAGATCATGCAGAGAAAGTTTCACTATGCGTGGATACATGTTCAGAGATGTGCTCCCATAAAAACTAAAACCCACACTAATTGATCTCGATCGTTAGATGGAAATTAATGTCTACATAAAAGATATAATAAACCAGTAATAAAAGATTTATTCTTCAAATGAGAGAGAACTTATTTCCTGAGTTGATATGCTTTTCTGTTACATGGAATGATGGAAGCCAATTGATAAAACTATCCATCCAAAATAAAGAGACAAAAATGATAATGTAAAATGTGAAGATGTATTTGAGGTATTAGGTATATATGCATCTAATTATGTTCAATAGATATATAATCGCCCAATTTTTCATTGACTTACCAGGCTACAACGAATTACTAGTTACAAATAATTATTATCGCAAAATACTCTACAATTTCTAAAATTTAGGGAATAATATATAATTAATTTATCTATGTTCGATTTTTTTAACGAAACTGAATTAAATTCCATCATTGTGTCATTTCCTCCCCTAAACTCCGAGTAAATTTCACATTTTTTTTAATAATAAGCTAAGTAAATTTCACATTTTTTTAATAATAAGCTACGTAAATTTCACATTTTTTTTAATTATAAGCTAAGTAATTTCACTTTTTGCTTGCACAGTTTCGTTAATCTAAACATTTAATTATGTTTATCATCTCCATGTCCTATAATAGCTAATGCTTAGTGATGAATGACATTCCCATCCATAACGGAAAGTACTGTTCTTCATTCAAAACTAAAAATGTTTAAAGTTTTTAACCAAAAAAATGTGATACGTCAAAACACCGCATGCATTTTGTTGACGTAACGCATTTCATCCAACTGTGCGTATTGGTAAGGTTGTCTTAGGAAACTAGTTAAACTCTCATATTCGTTTCTATCGTTTGCAAACACTCCAGATGGGGTTTTGTCACTTAGATTTCGGTCCGGACCCTTTATCCGTATCATTGAGTTTGTGGGAAACTATTTTCATTGGACATGTTTAGGCCCATAATTAGCACGCTTTGGTGACACCTCAAACGATACATTTAATCTTTTTGTTTTTAGAATATAATCTCCAAATCAGAAATGAATGGAAACAAATATTTGTCCATCTATCAATTGTCGTATTACCAAAATTAATTACACATTGATTTGTTGTCGACTATAAAATTGTTTACTTATACAGAAAATTACGCAATGAACCCCTATATAAACAAAAAGAACCTGGCCACAAAATATATACGCAACAATAAACAGTTAATCACCAACGTTTTGTAACAGTTTCTTCAGAAAAATGGAGAGCAAAAGAGTCCCCATGTTGATGAACACCATAATAGTCATGATGGTAATGGTATACCTTCTGGCTCAGACAGAGGCTAAGTCTAGCCATTTTAAAGTTTGTTACTCTGATTGTCATTCGGTGTGTAAATCTCATACTAGGTTTCCAAAATCTCTTTTGTGTCCATTCACATGTCTCATGACTTGTCTTGTTCCTACGTACTCTACCAAGCCCTTCTCCTTCTTCTGATACGGAGTTAACAAACAAAATCGATCGTACTAACTACTTCTGCAAACTTGGTTGTGCTACACATCATTGTGTTTCTCTTTCTTCTCTTCAAAATGCGAGTAAGTTTCCACTTTTCGCATTCACAATTGGGTTAAATGTTAACATTTAAATTTCATACATATTCTCTTTGTTGGCCAATAAGAACTTTATATGATGGCTGAAGTCCTGAAGATGTCTAAGAGTTGTATTTTAATAGATTCTTGTAATATTTATGGTTTTTTTTTTTTTGTTGTTTGCGATACGGACAGATGTGGAGAAAGTTGCAACCTGTGTGGATTCATGCTCGGACAAATGCTACAAGGAGAAGCAAAAGTGATATTAATTTTGTTTTATAAAATCGACATTTTCACCCAAAAATTTATGAATTACTATTAATTTGTATTGACGCGTTATTCAAATCAAATGAGTGTTTTTCTTTCTCTGCAAGTGAAATGAGTATTTATTTCTTGATTTAATAAGTATATTTTGCTACTAACAAATTTCGATCCTGTGAGACAAAAACAAATATTCAATATTCAGTTGTAAAATTTGATCTTAATCTATGACCAGTTTGTGTTTGTTTTACGTTATAATTATGATATCCATTTTTCCTTCTACCAAAAAAATAAATGATATCCATTTTTCCTCCCTCATTGTCATTAAGATCATAGATGCCCATAATCATTATCATTATGCCACAATGATCACTTTACCACTTTAAAAAAAAATCAAAAAAAAAAAAAAAAAAAATAGAACGAGTATCTCTCCTCCCTAAACGCCTATATTCTTTCTAAATTCCAACGATTTCGTTATTGGAACTCACAATTTCCGATAGGTTTATATGAGGCATATAGCCTCTAGTATATTAACATAATGTAACATTTCTTTTATTTGTATTATTTTTATAGATGATTATGTTAATTATTTTTTTTTGGTTTTATATGTATTTCTTACAATATTTTTTATATTTTTGAACAACTCTTACAATATTTTTTTGTTCTATATATAGACACGTCATGATACCACTAGTGCGTGGTACAAAATGCAAACAAGATGGATATATAGAGGGGAAAAAAAAAGATGGATAGAGGAGAGTAGAAGACGTGAGCATAAAATTAGCTATTTTTAATCAAAATTAATAATAATATTGATTTTTGTCAGAAAACAATTGCCTTGTTTTACATAATTTTTTTTCGGCTCCAAGGCAAACGGATTCATGAGCTGTCGACAGAAGAGAAAAACAGATACTACAACATGTATTAATTAAGTAAATATCTATATATATAAAAAAGGCAGTAAATTTTACGTTTATGCATATTTTTATGCCGTAAACAGAATAATATCATCTCCAAATCGGAACGAAAGGAAATAAATATTTATCCATTATAGAATTACGTCTTACACCTGATATTCTTGTTGACTGTAAAAATGTTAACTAATACAGAAATCCACAGTCCATTTATAAACAAACAACAGCAACACAGATTCACAAGTGACACACAACTTCCTCAACTTTTTTAATATTCTCTATAGACAAAAGAAGAAGAAGAAGATGGAAAGCAAAAGAATGGTGATGTTGGTCACGATGATGATAGTGATGGTAATGGGGAACCTTCTGATTCAGACAGAAGCTCAATCTCCTCCTTCTCCTTCTCCTTCTCCTTTCAGAAATTGTTACATAGGTTGTATTGTGACTTGTGCCTATGAGAAGAAGTTTCCAGGGGCTTTTACGTGTCCATTTACGTGTATCACGACTTGTCTTCCTCCTCCAGCATCATTAATGCCTTCTCCTCCAGCATTAACGCCGCCTTCTCCTCCTTCACAGATGGTTTCAACAAACGAAATCAATCATATTGATTATTACTGCAAACTAGGTTGTGCTACTCATCACTGTGTTTCCCTTTCTTCTCTCCAAAATCCGAGTAAGTTTTTTTTTCACTAATCAAATTACCATATAAATGTTATCTATCATTATGGATATTATTTGAAGGTTATCGTATTTATGGATTTTTGTTGTTTGTGGCATGAACAGATGTAGACAAAGTTGCGGATTGTGTGGATTCATGCTCGGACAAGTGCTCCTCCACCAAGAACTAAAAACGATGTCAACTACTCTTCCTAAAATAAAAATAAAAAAACTCGATGTCTAGATATCAAAATGAACCATATTAGTTTGTATCATTAAGATATTCTATTCAGAATGAGATATTTATTTCATGATTTGAAATATTTGTGTGACAGCAATTCAATAGATGAAATTGTCGACCGGAAAAATAAAAAAAAAAAAAAGCTAGAAATGATGTTTAGAGTTATGAATTTGTGACTTTACCCGTCGTAATTGATTGGGTTTGTTCTCTCTACCGTAAGCGATTGAACCAGACCCGGCTCAATGATACAGAGTGCCCTGAGCTAAACAAGATTAAAATGGGCCTTCATACAATAGTTTTCAAAGAAATGGGCTTTTATTTACATATTTTACCCCAAAAAAATAATTTCGGACTAGTTTTATAGAGTCAATGTGTTTTTTTTTTTTTTTTTTTTTTTTTTTTTTTTGCAAAATGAGTCAAGGTAAAAAAGAAAAACAATACTTATTAGATGAAGCTGTGCAAAAGCACTCTTATCACATGCATATAGAGCCGACCTGGAACGAGAAAATGGTAACCGCAATAATGTTAAATGTAAAATGTAAAAGATTTCCACTAAGACTCTTTGGGTCTAGGTTATAAATAAAATATAAATTATTTATCGCTAATGAGATAAAAGTTAGCAGAGTGAATGAGAATAAGTAAAAAAAATAAATCACAATAAAAATTGATAAAGTTTTACAGAAATACTTATCTGAAAACTTTTAAACTGAATCTGGAATTTGGAAGGTTAAACAAACTGAAGGTGAAAAAATTTCAAACTATTTTTAACAAAAAAAAAAAATTCAAACTATAATAAATTAACAAATCTTACATAACGTTTTGGCTTATTTAAATGCATGAATTGCAATGTGTTATAGCCTCGTGAGAATGCAACTTTTAAATATAGAACAATTTTTTGTTGTGTACCATATTTGTCCCAACACAACTACAAATACAGAGAGTGAATGATTGCAGTGTACAGGACAACATTGACTTGTGGTTATCTTCCTCCAATTGTCTAAGAAACTCTATGGCACTTTCAATGTTATATGCCACAACATTAGGTTCGTAACTCATATTCTTCATATTTATAAGCAAAACTACTGCATTAGAAAAATATCTCTCACGAAAAAATGCCCTAAGTAACGTGGTAAATGTGAAGATATCAGGCTCATGGATACAATTCCAACAATTTTCATCGCGTTGCATAGACTAATCATAAAGTTGAGTGTAGGAAGCGGACGAAGATGAATCATGTGATGGAACAAATTCAGAGCTTCATATAACTTATGACGATCAAATCCTCGTCTCAACCTAGAGAGAACAGACGACGCAACTAACAAATTATTATTTCAAAATGCTTTCTGTTCCGATCTTCATGTATACATTATAAATCTTTTTCTCTTCTTTTCTTTCAATTTCAAAAATTGCCGTATAATATTTCTTTATTTATTTTTCCTACACATTTTATTGTCAACTCTTGTAATGATTTGGTATTGGCATTTATGTAGATACGTTTTTTTTCTTCCAAAATTTATCAAAAGACTCGAAACAACACCTGATAGCTCCGATCCAAAATCGGATCAATCATTTGTTTAGCATATTCTATTTACATGATCTGTACATAGTCATAGTCAGAGATGTCCCAAGAGGTAAAAACACAGAATCATATCAAATCCAACTATTAGAGAGCTATATGACATAAGAGTCACTAAGATCGTGGAGAAACCATAGCCTGTGGTGGCTTGCCCATGTGCGTGTCTAAAGCAGGTTTTGTCAGAAAGCTCGACAGAGTGTATTAGTCGTGGTCAAGTTAGACGAGTGTTGCTGCTCAATGGGGTTATTCGTGGGACTACAGATTCTGCTTCTCTTTGGTTCTGAGATCCTCACGTTGGAGATTGCAACAACAAGCACATCTACCACACCGCTCTCATCTTCTTCCTCCTCTGTGTTGGAGAATGAATCAGTCGGTGAATCAGATGTTGTCTTCTTCTCTCTGTTAGCTCTGTTTAGGTCAGTTTTCTCTATGGGACTGCGAATCTGGAGGCACGAAGGAGATCCTGCTTGACTCTTGTGCTTCGACTTGATACACATCGTCTTGAGTGTCCGGTCTGTGTAAAAGAGTATCCATGGATGCCCTGATACAAAAGTAGAATATTAAGTCAAGTTCAGCCTTACTGCTATGATTAAGTATCAAACAACAAGAATAAACAACATTCCAGCAACACTGCATGTAAATTGGATATCTAAGTCATCGCTGCAATTTAAGAAGCTCGAAGAGATTAAAAGGCTTACTTAGCACTTCATCCGCTGTGATTCTGGCAGATTCTTCCCTTGTTAGCATTCTCCCCAAGAGATCACGGGCAGGTTTGGACACAGACTCCCACACTCCCGAGTTGAAATCAAGCTTCACGTTTTTGATTGCTTCGAATATGGCATCTAATGATTCTCCCTTAAACGGGAGTACACCAGACAAGAGAGCGTACAAGAGGACACCTGCACTCCAAATGTCGACTTTCTCTGAGTAACTTTCAGAGAGAACTTCAGGTGCAACGTAAGCAGGACTCCCTGCCAATCCAGACAGAGTTTGACCTGTAAAAACCAATGAACAAACATGTAAGTAAAAAACTTGACAGCTCAGTTAAGATACAGAGAAAAGGTCAAAACTCTTATCACAAATAGAATATGTCAAACGCTAAGCTCTTGTGAAGAAGAGAAACCATACAGAACTTGCAAAGTAATAAAAACGTAGCCAATACTTTAATCAAATTTATAGTCGAGAAAAGTATACTCATTACCCAGGTAATTGCAAGTTAAACTACTAGAGGAAAAGACAAACACATGACAGTTAAATTTCACACCGACATGTCAGATAGTGGGTATCATTAATTTATGCACCAGTACAGTTGGACATTGATGCCATGCCAACTTATAGCTTCCCAGCACCAAGCTGCTATGTTCCCTAAACAATGAAGTCATTGCACTACACATTTTCATAAAGACACTACCATGAATTAAATGCATACACAATTTACTACGGAATTATTAACATCTGAATATAGTGTTACCTTTTGCAATTCTCATGGCAAGACCAAAATCAGCGAGCTGTATCTTCCCAGCAGCTGTTAGGAGAATATTCTCTGGTTTTATATCTCTGTGCACAACTCCCATCTCGTGGCAATAATTGATGACTAGCATGAGGTCCTTGAATATATTAGCTGCTCGCTGCTCAGAATACCTGCCCTCTTTAACCATCTGATCAATCAAACGTCCCCCTGAACACAGCTCCATCACAAGATGGAAACAGTCTGACTCTTCATATACAGCATGCAATGTGACAACCCGAGGATGACCCGATAAATGTTGCATTATCTCAACTTCCCGGTGAACAGTCTCCTCCCCCTTCTTCAGAGTTTTACAGGCAAACTCAGTCCCATTCTTCCTCGACTTACAAATCCTGACTGACCCAAATTTCCCTTTCCCAATATTTCGACCAAAGACATAGTCATCATCTATTTTATTCTTCCTACCAGTCTGTGTGGAAACATCTATGCACCCTATCTTCCTCTTCAAGCCTCTTCCTGATGAAACCAAAGATGATGCACCACAAGGAGGTGCAGTAGCAACACCAGCAATTCGTCTCTTAAAGGAACCAACAGACTCGACAGCTTCATTCTCCTTGCAGCGCTTCTTTAGTCTAGCATAACCCTCTAGAGAAAAGTGTGATCTAAAGTTGGACGATCGTGATGCAGTTGTACATGATAAATCCTCAGGTAAGTTCTCCCAACCCTCAGTTTCACTACCTTTCCGCTTCTTCCTCATCAAACCAGCCAGAGATAACGAGTATCAGAATCACTTACATAAGAAAATAAAAGGTCTTCTCCTGCAAAATCAGAAACGAATCAGTCATCAAAAGCAACTGCAGAAACAAAACGCGATAGAGCAAATCAAAAGGATACTACACCAATGTAGGAAAAAAGCCAATTTCTAATACACACAAAAGAGAGTAAAACCAAAACTTTACCCCATCGATTGCACAGATGTGTACATAACTTCACACGTACAATCTAGAAAGCAACGCAGAAAAGAGTAGGGAAAAAAAAGACGCAACTTCAAGGACTCAGAAGCTCCCCAGAGATTTTCGCGCGAAACCCATTACTTTTCCCGGAATAAAGAAGCAGAATGGTAGATCGAAAAAGCAAAAAAAGCAATACTCAATCCTTCAATCAAAGTAGAGAAATAGGATCAAGCTCAGAAACTAGGGTAGAGAACGAACCTCTGAAAAAAAAACAACCAAGGCGTTCCTTCACCGAGACGAAGCCGATCAGAAAAGACTGATGGGACCTAATGGATCGAATCGAGGCGAAATTGCCGATCAATGAATCAGAGAGGAAAATACTAGCACGGAATCGAATCCGGAAATGATAAACAGCAGCGAAGATCGAAGCGGAGAAACCCTAGCAATCGCGTTAAAGCGATATTTGGGGGAAGAAAATAAAAAGAAGCTAAGCCTGAATCATGAAGATCTTCTCCATTAGAGGCTATAATAACAAGATTGTGTGTGTGTGAATATATATACCTCTAGACCGGCACAATCTCAACCCGGTTTATAGTAAACCTTTTCGATTTTGGATCAGTGGATCTGTATGATAGAAGCTTCTTGACTTCTTTCTCGATAGCGTCTATTTTTCAATGTTTTCAGTTTTGTTACTTTTACCGACTTTTTATTTTTGGTTACTAGTATAAAATTACTTTTATTAACTTGTTAAAATATTTGCAAATAATTGATATTTTTGCTATATATATCTTTCTTTCCTTTTTTTGTTAAATGGTTTCTTGTTGGTTTATTTATATCAGTACTGCATTTTAGCCATACCAAGAAAAAAATCATTTAGAAATCTATCTATATATGAGAAATTGTAGTAAATAACAGTATACTTTTTATTATAAAAAAAAAAGATGGTATACAATGGAAATGTTAAATCAAAGATTACTAGTAATAGACAAACAAAGGACAAGAGAGATTACATACAACTTAGAAGTATTGTTATTATATAGCCTGAATGGAGAAGATCTTCATGATTCAGGCTATAATAATGAATATCTAACCGGGAATGGTTAGCTTTATCTCTTGTTAATAAGATCATCAAGAAAGCATATCCAAAAAGCTTTTGTCCAATCTACCATCCGATAACATATCGATAACCATCTTTGTAATGGAAGCATCAAGAGAGAACCCACCCCTTTTCATTTCTCCGATGAGTTCAGCTGATGACAAAAACACCAACCCGCTAAGAAAGCATATCTAGGAAGCTTTTGTCCAATTCACCACTCAATAACATATCAATAACCATCTTGATAGTGGAGGCATCTGCTGAGAACCCACCACTCTTCATTTCTTCAGTAAGTTTAGCTGATGCGGTTAAGTCACCATTTCGGAGATGTGCCCGGATTAGTGTGTTGTATGTACAATCATTTGGCGCATTCCCATCTTCCTCCATTTTTCGAAGCAAGATGTTTGCTTCAGACAGTGAACCTTTCTTACATAATCCTGAAATCATTACGGTGTATGTCCTAACAGTAGGCTTCACTCCTTTAAAAGGTAGACTACAGAATAAACTCCATGCATCTTCCACCTTTCCACCCTTGCACATCCCCTCAATGATGATTGTATAAATAACAACATCAAGATCCATCTTACTCTTTTGCAAATCCTCAAATATTTCCAATGCCTTTTCAAGCTTCCCATTGTCACACAAGCCATCAAGCAATATACCATATGTCATAACATCAGGAAGAACACCATGTGAGACCATTTCTTGAAAAAGTTCCTCAGCAACTTTAATTTTTCCGGAATGACAAAACCCTTGGACAAGAATGCTATAAGTAACTGTATTGGCAACCAATCCTCTCTCTGAAATCTCGCGGAAGAGTTTCAAACCATCGTCAACCCTTTTCGCCTTACAATATCCATTTATGAGACTTGTAAAAGTAAAAATATCAGGATTGCAATTATTCCTAACCATAAGATCCAACATCTCGTTGGCCTCGCTAAGGCGGTTCTGCATACAATACCCATCCATCAAGGAATTATAAGTAATAGTATTAGGAGATATACCTCTTGTGATCATCTCCTTGTACAATTCATTAGCCTCCTGAACCTTCCCTTCTTTGACAAAAACATCTATTACTACATTGAAAGTGAACACATCAGGGGTGATTTTCCTACTGATCATATCCTTTAACAACTGTGCACCATCATTCCATTTACCGGCTTTACAAAGACCTCCCACAAGAGAGTTATAAGTAACAACATTGGATTTGATCCCTTTCGTTTCCATTTCATTGAAAAGGCTAATTGCGGCGTCTATGCATCCATCTCTACAAAGACTATCAATGACTGTATTGTAAGTAAATACATCCGCCTCAACATCTCTTTCTTCCATCCTTCTGAGCAAATCCAAGGCCAGAGAAGTATCTCCTGATTTACATATCCCATTTACAATCGAATTATAAGTAACCACATCGGGTTGACATCCGTTTTCCACCATTTTATCGACTAAAACCACAGCTTCAGACACTTTACTCTGGAGACAGAGTCCATTGATCAGAGTGTTAAACGTGCTCGTGCCAGGCTCATGCCCGAGCTTCATGATTTTTCCCAAAACAGAATAAGCGTAACAAGTTTTACGACACCGGCAAAAGCAATTGATCATGATATTCAAAGTGTAGATGTTATGTGCAATCCCATTCAATTCCATTTGCTTACAGAAATCTAACACGAGACGGTACTGTTTTGTTCTGGCAACGGCACTAAACAATTTACTGAAATCAACAAGACGAGGACGAGGACGAGACCCAATCATTTCTTGAAACAGATCAATAGCATCATCTGCTTTAATATCAACAACCCCACTTCTCAGTCTCTCTCTAAAATAGACTTTCCCATTAAAGTCTCGTTCGCAGCAAAATAAGAAGCCAGAGAGACTACATAGCAGATAAGTTCTTAGAGTACCTGTCTCCGAGAGAGGATGAGGCTGAACCAATCTCAAAGCTTTCAATTTTAAAGGAATCGATCTCCTTATCATCATCATTTCTTCAGCTGAGTTTTTCGTTTTTGCTCTGTAACCCTACAAAGTACAAACATCAATGGAGACCAACTTTGGGAGAAGAAAACAAAACCCGGTTCAATATATCCTTTCTCTATAACCGGTTCAATTTCACAAGGTATAAACCATAATGGAATTTGCTCTGTTTTTTTTTTTGGACTCCTTGGACAAAAATTAATTTCTTGTCACACTTCTCTATAACGGTCAACTTTGTAACAAATAAATATTTTCAACGTAACTGAGAAGTTATAATAGATGGTTTAGTTTCATAACCACTACATATTATTACAGTTTGGAATTTCAAGTCAATTAAGTTAGTTAACAAAACAAACAAAAAAAGTAAGTTCGTAACAAAAGCTTTGTAAAAAAGAAGCTCTCTTAACTACATCTCTATAGAAGGCTAAAGAACTGCATAAAAACCCGCTTTAACCTTTCACTAAACCGATTCCGGTTGAAACATTAAAACCGTTTCAACCGGTCTTTACACGAGCTTGGGTATACGACAACCGAGTCTAGAGATAACCCGCCTTTGGTATGTGTACAATCGATCTGAGTCATTGAAAACTTTATCTTTGTCGATGACTTTTCCGATTCCCGGACAACAAAATCTCCAGCGTGGTAGTGAATCCAGTTTCCCCGCTCAGTTAACATGCACTGAGATGAGGAATATTGGCCATCTTCAGTCCAGAGTTGGAAGCGAACCGGTTTAACGTCCCAACCATGGACTTGTTCAGTGTTGCAGACCCGTCGACCAAACCACTTGCCCGTCCGGCCTAATTGAAGCCTGAAGAAGATGCTGTACGTTCCGACCGGGAATGGGAAATCGATTTCCCCATCAACTTCAAACCACCAGATTTGTTGGAGATAAGCTACTGAAGAAAACCTGCAAGAATCAATAAAAATGGTTTACTTTAAAATCGCAGAAAACACAGGTCATAGCAACACAAGATAATATACTTCAACACTCATTTACCGATCAAAATGAATCGACTTGTCAAGTCTTGAAAATACTCTACTGATAGGGAGAGATATGAGACTCAATTGATTGACCCGAAAAAAATGTTAACTTTAACTGTAAAAGATTAAGGTTAGATCATAACATGTATCATAATGAATCCATCCCCATATATATTACAAACTTTGATCAGAAAAATACGGATCTCTAATTGTACAAAGGAGATAAACCAAAAGGACATGGTGATAAAACTCATATCACCTGAAAAATTAAACTTCAAAGAGACATTACGAAAAGTTAGGTAAAACACATGGCATGATCAACACACATCAGGGGGAAGAAGCATATAGTTTTGCAGAGCTTATGTTAGGCAATCAAACCAAGCACGTTACCAACACACAAAACAGGTAAAAGATGCATACTTTTCAAGAAACGAGCGAGTGTTAGGCAATCAAATCAAGCAAGCAAAACGCCACAACGATCACTGAATCTAAATAAAAACATATGTGATAAGAAAACGATTGGTCTATATTTGGATGGAACTCAATGAGAAAGAAGGAAAAGAAAATAACAAGGAATAGTGAGAAATGCTCACCGAGATTCATCAGTTGGGATATGACTCCAATATCTACGATCATCAATGCCTGTGATGGATAATCCTTTAGCTGAAATGGATAGACAAACACCACTGCTTCGTTTATCTATCCATACCTTCTGCAGAACCAATAGATTTCGTTAAATTGATAAAGTTTCCAATTTTAGAAACAAAAATCCCAAATGTTTGCCTCTGAAAACCCTAATTTCTCCAAATAAACCCTAAATGAGAGAATATACATAGAGAGGGTTAAAAGAGCGAACCTTGGTGCCTTGATCGAATGAGTTAATCCTGCAGAGACAAGTGTAAAGGTCTCTTTTTTGCAAATTTTCCGGGAACCCACCAAGAATTTTCTCGAGAAGAACTCTGTAATTCGGAGGAAGCTTTGATTCCCAGACGCAATCAGCCCAAGAAGCGCCTCGAAACGCTCTATTGAGCTTTGAGAATCTACAGATCTCAACGGGATCCAGATTCTCAACAATCATAGCCACACAAGCCTCTGGCAAATCCCCTAAACCAGGCTTTATCAGATTCCGATCCCCGAAACAAGATGAAGAAGACAAATCATTGTGAAGACTAGAGTGAGCCACACCCATCAAAGCACGAAGAACAAAAATCTCTAGAAAAACCCCTTCCACGAGATCCAAAAATCTCAAAGTGGTTTCTAAGAGATTGGGTCTTCTTGAATCTCCAGAAAAGTATTGAAATTTGAAGACTTTTCGTCGTGGAGTTTCTTTCCACGCGAAAATCAAAAGTTTACTCAAGAACAGACCAATAAAGAAGGGTTTGGTGGTGTCGTGACAGACAATATTGGACGGTGACACAAAAGGCATGTGGATCGTCTATTAAATACGATTTCGAGGTATACGTCTGTTAACATCATTCAAAAATTATTAATTAGTTTTTAAGTTTGTAACCAACAAAATTGAATTAAAAGCTGTTGAATTTTGTTTTTTTTTTGTCCGTTTTCCTTTTTTTTATCCGTACAATCTTATTCATGAGTTGTAAACTTGTAAAGAGCCATATTACAAAACAATTTAAAATTTTTTGTTGTAATATCCAAATCCTTACCCATTTCAGATTTCTGTTATAATTTTCTGTTACGCCATTTCCAAAAGGTCAACGATTATCTGATTATTTGTATGAAACATGTAAATTGCATTGTGATTTTAATAACGTTTCCTCCATATACAAATCGTTGAAGACTTTTTATTTGACAACAAAAACATTTCTATTAAATTTGCGGCATGAAATTTTTTTCAATTACAAAAAAAAAAAAAAAAAAAAGATGCTTGTTTTAGCCCAAAACCATACTATTAGTTTTTGTTGATCTTTGAATCAAGAGATCCGACCAATGATGATATTTGAAAATCTAATCAATTTTTTAATTATCTGCATCATTCGATCTTTCGACCACTCCATTGACCTTCCGCCTTCGTATGATAAATTCTGATATCTCACACAATTGATGTTCACGTTCCAAGTTGATATATATCCAATGGTTGGTTTTTCAAATGTTTAATTGTTTATAGATTTGTTTAAAAAAACCGGTTTGTTTTTATTCAATTATACTGTACAAGTACATAAAATAATTTGTACTTTGTGTTTCATAATTTGTTGGCTAAAATGTACCATAAAGGTATAACTGTTATTTGAATCTTGCAAATCATATTACACACAAATATATTAACAGCCACTAAAAATGTCACATTCAAAAAATTACTCATACACTTGTATACTATTTTGTTGAATCTGAATTGTTGTCGTGAGTGTCGTGGCACACCACTAATAAAAGGAAGTCGGTAATGCTAAGATATTTTGAGGATATTAGTTGCTTTAATCCAACACTAGAAACTAAAGCGTTTTGTAAGTTTCCTCCTCAGACGAAAATATCTAACATCATCACTGTCCTCTTTCTATTTGATACGAACCTTAGATATTTTTTTGTCCTCCTATCACATAATGTCAGATGTTTTGTGTCAGAAAAATATAACATTTGGTTCGGTGGGGAACGACGGATTTACATTGTACATAACAAAACCAAATCTCATATTACCAAAAGGCTTTTCAATCTTGCAACCAAAAGGAACCATTGTTGTAACAGAAAGAGCCATTTTTTTCTCTTTAAAATTGAGTCCTACTATTCAATGTTTCTTAGACCAAACGCAACGGTCTAATTTGTCTAAGGGTGTTAGTATTAAAATATAGAAAAGTAAGAGAACAGTGTAAGAAAAAGCGGAATGCGGTTGTATGTTTACAACCGAGTGTGAGAGATTAAAATAATCAACCGGTTGTATGTTCTCTCTCTTTCCTTCTCTCTCTTTTTTCTCTTTCTCATTAAATTTTAATAATAAAAAAAATATTTCACACCCACTCATTCACCTTCCCCACATGCTCTTATAAGTTATAAGTTATAACAAATTAAAACTAAAGTTCCAATAAAAAATGAATTAGCGAGATCAACTCAATGAGATGTTAGAAGAGCCTTTTTTTTTTGTGAACATAATAATTAAACATAAGTTATACGGAAAAGCCCACAAGAAGCATATGAATCTAAAAAAAGACAACCTAACTAATTTCACTAAAAAAAATCAAATAAATGCTCCACCAAAATACACCTTAGATTCTTGACAGTGTTAATCTGTAAAGTTTCTGATATGCAATGTGCTTATTTTATTTATATTAGCATTTATTTTTTTAAGTGTACTTTAGGATGATGTAGTGAGAAACTATACAAATATCTGAAATTTCCCTTTCTACTTGATTACGACGTACTGTAGGATAGGACTGAGAGAACGACGACGAATAATCTCAAATAAGTATCTAAACAACTGGAAATTCAGAAATAAATAAATATATAATTTATGAAAAGAAGGAAATGTTCAATTGATTGGTTAGGAAAAACGAGATGGCCAAGTGATAAGGATGTTACGGGAAAAAATGTAGGAGACATATTTTTGTACGGAAATAACTATGTACAGAAACTATGTCAAAATTATTAAAAAAATAATAATAATAGTAAGGAAATAATTTACGAATGAGCCCAAAACTGAATCAGAAACGAAAAAACAAATTATTCTTACTAGTTCAGTTACGGGCTGACCTAACTATAGGCCCATACTTATGAAAGTAGCCCAATAATCTTTTTTTTTTTCTCAACAATCAATAATTCAATATTAACAGACATCTCTGGGAAATAATATTTGGCTTATTTATACACAAAGTACAGTATACCCAATAATCTTTTGTCTTATTATAAACTCTTCTTTTTCGGACTGACTAACCACTGTTTCGTTTTTGTTTCCTTTTCCGAATTGTATCACCAGTTTGAAAACTTTTAAAACTCGGAGATCCAAACCAAATGAGACAACTTGTTTACGTCGACTACCGATTTAAATGTATTGGTTAAGTAGTTTTACAAAAAAAAAAATTATCGTGTTAAATGTTGTACACAATCTTCGTATTTTTTTTTTTGCAATCTCGTTTGATTTTTATTTTTTTATTATTTTTTTTTATCAATATTAAAACTATCGATTACTGTATGTTTCTCTATTTCATGTACTAACTTGATAAAGATTAAATAAAAATAGAAATAACTAAAGAGTGGTGGACCGGTGGTTCAGTGACAAACGAGTTGTGAAGGTTTTTATAAACGTATATATATATAATGAGGACTTAAATCCTCCTATTTAAAAATCCGGATTGCTAACTTTCCTTTGACCATTGTAAACGTTTGAGACTAATATGAGTTTCAGTATAAGAAAATTTAGTTATCTAAAAGGAGACACAATAGAAACTTCGGTTAAATATTTGCATATATTGAAAAAAAAAAAATATTATTCTAAACAAATATTATCATAGCGGTACAGAGAATATTATCTTTTACTAATTGTTAGTGGTGCAATGGTAATTAAAGTTGGGCGGACCTTATGACAAGTGCAAAATCACGTGGTTTCGAAGTGCGAACAAAACAAATCAGCACTTTTGGAGTTATGAGCATCAGTTGTATTATGCTTTTTTTTTTGTTAACGATGTATATTATGCATTTGAACCAATCTCATAGTAATATATTTTTTTGTTAAAGAACCAATCTCATAATATAAAAAACAAAAACTAACTTATGTTACAATAAACAAAACGATGCCATGCAACTATATACGTACACGACTACACGTTATGTATATATATGCATAATAAATAAATGATATTCATGTTTCCCCAGGCCCCTAATTTATGACGAAGTTTTTCGGTCATTGCTTACCGCAATGCCAATTATTTTACTTCGCCCACAATTTTCTTCTCGACTTGCTAATATTTTATTTTAGCTATAAAGAAACACTATTGACATTATTGACAGAAATTGTCTATGATACAATAACATTTGGGATACTAACAATTGTGTTTTGTTTTTGAAGTATATAATATCCAAGGTAAAGCTTTTTCATTTTTCTTGGTAAAGCTTTTTCTATAATAATGGGTTACCTCGTTAAGTATTATAAGAATATATATCAAAGAATCTTCTTTGACTTGTATTAAGTAACAGCCAAATTGCTTTCGATCAGTACAACCAAATTCACTTTGTATCATTAAACAAATCTCAAGTGTCTTTTTCATAATAACTTCAGAGTGTTTATGTTTTTATTTAACTAATGGAGTAATTAACTTATAGTAATTTTGATGATTAATTAATGAATTTAATTGGCTTAATTAAATATCCATCGTTACTAGTATAAAATATTTTTATAACTGTATGGCTCAAAATTTATTCGGGGTAAATTATTGGAAACCCGACAAATCCACTAGGCCACTCGTGTTAACTGCTAAGTAACGTGGCTTGAAATGATTAAATTAAACAAAAGATTAAAATTACGAAAATAAAATTACGTAGAAAAAACATCTTTTTTTTTTTGGTCATGGAAGAAAAAACATCTAAAAATTAGAACTAAGCCTACGGTTCGAAATGTGAGTCTGTGACTCTCCCCACGACTGGCTTTTTACTTTTATGAAAGGTCAAACCCTACGGGGACAAGCAGACACGTACGACCAAATCTGTCTTTTTTATTTTCTTTTAACCTGAATGACTTTTTTTTAATATAAATTTATGAAACATATCTTTAATTTTCCCTTACATGTACATTTTTTTTTTGGGTAAAACTTACATGTACATTTTAGTTACCTTGTTGATTAATAGAACCACCTTTTTTTTTTTTTAAATATAACCACCTTATTTGCCGTAAAATATTTTTTTTTTGTCCAAAAAGGTGATTTTCACCCCATCTATACCCGAATGAAAATATCATCGATAGTTTGATTTATTAATTTGTTATTTATATTTAGTTTAGTTTATGTATAGTTTTGTTTAAAAGTTCAAACACAATAAAAAAAATTTAAAATATAAAGGGCCTTTCCCCATGCGTACGGCACAGACAACATTAACAAACTTTCTCCACAATTCTCTCGAATCCTCGTGTAGCTTCAATCACCTTTGATCATAAAGTCTTATTTCTATATATTTAGTAATATTTAGTACGTTTCATTATTTCTTATACCGTATATTGGTAGTATACTACAGTAGTATATATTTATATGCAACAGTTCATTGACAAAAATAATTTTCTAAACAAAATCTTCAAATATATTTGATGCAGAGCATCAATATTGCGACCTAACTTTCCATTTTTTTCTTTTAAATTCTTTAAATTGAAACCCGTATCTTTCATTTTTGTTTCTTATACCTTTTTTTTTTTTTTTTCGTAATTTGTCCATTGCTATCTATATATTTCCTGTCTTTGTTAGCCCGGAGAACATGGTATATATATATATTTTTTTTGTTGGCAGCAATATGGTATCTAATTGTGAGCTAATTAACCATAGAGGTTTAAGCTTGGTCTAATTGTTTGCTAATTAACCCTAGAAAGTTTTAAGTGTTATACAAAATATTTGATTTGTGCTCGGTTCATTTAAAATCTTAATTAATGTTATAGACCAAATTAACAAATATTCAATGCTAGCTCGTTATGAATATTCTCTTTGCTAGTAACAGTATATTAATATCATATACTGAAAATTTTCTAATTTGTAAACGTAAATTCACAACATTTAAATACATTAGGGGAAATAAACAAATATAGCAAAAAATTTACAAGAAGGATAATATACTTTCAATACGAAGATATGTATCACGTGGCCAACTTTTCGTGTTAAAAAACCGCCAATAACTATACGCCACGTTATAGAACAGAACATGTAGGACCCAAGTGCACTTTAAGCAAATACATCAGGGAACAGTCCAACAGTTAGTTATTTTTCAATTGAAATTGTAATTGGAAGTATTTCATAAACTCAAATCATCAAAATTCAATGCCGCCGAGTTCGAATATCTAAACCATTATCGCAAAAAAAAAAAAATATCATACAAAAGATTGTAATGCAAGCCAATTTGAATCAATTTGAGGTAGATAATATTGATATTCTAATAGTATAAATCTAAGAAATGATTATCTATACCAAAGAAAGATATTTCCAAAACTTGTAGTATTAGTTTGGATGAATTTGTTACCTTTGTTATATAAAGCACAGAATATATATATGTTAATTAAAAAAAGATAATAGCTACTGAGTTGTCTCTATCTTGGTTCATCCCCCCTAGCAATCACATATCAGGTACTCATCTATTATATTATTTTCAAATTTGTAATTAATATCACTAAAACCCTAATGGGGTTACTATTTTGGATGTTCTCGGCTCAATAAAACTGCCTATGACACACAAACTGACAAACATAAATTTACATATCAATCCAACCCTAATCTAATAAAACACAATGTTGGTTTTGCTTGTTCAAGTAAAGCAATGACAATAATGTTAATCTTCTTGTTTCTTTCTTC
This sequence comes from Erysimum cheiranthoides, assembly GCA_011420285.2. Lineage (NCBI taxonomy): Eukaryota > Viridiplantae > Streptophyta > Magnoliopsida > Brassicales > Brassicaceae > Erysimum > Erysimum cheiranthoides. Next base: position 21,208,582 of record CM022176.2, on the reverse strand, counting down.
CCTATAAAAGCAAATTCTAAGATCTTAGGCTTTGTCTTAATCACCGTGTGTAAAGTTTCTAGGTCTAAACTTTAAAGCTTGTCTTTTTTGACCCAGGATTACTGATGAAGAAACCACTTTTTGTCACCAATTATGTAACACTCAAATTCCATTATCTAATGAAATGAAAGAATTAAAGATGAATAATAATGGAGAAGTATTTCACAGTAACCTACCTAGTTGAGTTTTTTGTGGGTGGGAAGTAGAATTGTAGAACTGCATGGTTTGTTGCATAAATCCTGAGCCCGTGGCTCAATGGCTAAAAAACATATTGTCCTGTGATTGGTTTAACCTGATGGGTCCCAAGAGCCGTCTGAGGTTATATGTCTCATACTAAAGCCAAAAAACAAGATAATGATAGTATGATTCAACTCTCAGGTTAACTATAATCTGGACAGAGAATTTGCAGATGCAGTGGTTGATTACAAGATCTAAAAGCTGATGTATGTATTATTTTGCAAGATCTTGAGTTTGACCAGTAGAAATTTTAAAGTATATGAAGATAATAATGATAATGATTAAAAACACATGACAAGCAAATCTAAAGAGGAGATTCTGAACATGAATGAGAACAAACTGAAATGTACTTTATTTGTTAGTTTATTTAGTTTCCCTGGTGTCAAAGATTGTATTAGATACTGGGATTTTAGCATAGATATGGAATGATAGAAGGAGAAACAATTATGAACTCAATAATGTAAAGCTGAAAACTTAATTTTCACTGTATAATAACAAAATGAGTCTCAAATTCCAAGTTACAGCAGCAATTTTTTTAATGATTATTATTAGTTTATTATCAAATCGAATGGAGAGGAAGAGTCCACAAATGATCTCCTAAAATGAAGCTGGAAACTTGCCTAATGTTCAGAGTGGTGTTTTAATGCCATATGATGCTCTATAAGACACAATAAACTAGGAAGAAAGAGGAACCTTCATATCACATTTCCTGATTTGTTTAATACTTAGAAAAAAAAAGCTGCCCTTTCACACGGATAATGAATCATATATGGTTTCTATAAACAGATTTTAAGTTTTTTTAATGCTTAAACCTTTTTTTCATTCTGCAACTACTTTTTGAGAAGATGATATATTATTATCTTATCAGAGTTATGTCTAGAGACTTGCCTTGCCTATTTAAGCACTCATCATAATGGTTGACGAAGATGGGCCAGCACTCAACTTCTCTTTCTTCTTCTCTTTGTCTCTTTCCTCTGCACGTTTTCAGTTTCTGTCTAAAGAACACAAACCCAAGAAGAAGTCAGAGGGGGGCAAAAAAAAGAGTTTCATTTCTAAGCTACCATCAAAACAGATCATATATACTCTTAAATTTGTCTTACTGTGATGTGGGCATTGTTCATTTGGGTGTCTCTGCTTCTCATAAGTATCACACATTGGGTTTACAGTTGGAGGAACCCTAAATGCAGAGGGAAGCTTCCACCTGGTTCAATGGGTTTCCCACTACTCGGTGAGACTATCCAATTCTTCAAGCCAAACACATCTTCAGACATCCCTCCCTTTATCAAAGAAAGGGTTAAGAAGTGAGTGTCTTTTCTCTCTTTCAAAGCAATGTGACTAATGCTTATTTATGTATGTATGTACACAAAGGTTAAAACTGTTGTCAATACGTGCAGGTATGGCTCAATTTTCAAGACCAATCTCGTGGGGAGACCGGTTATTGTATCGACAGATGCTGATTTGAGTTACTTTGTGTTTCAACAAGAGGGTCGTTGTTTCCAGAGTTGGTATCCAGACACTTTTACCAAGATCTTTGGGGAAAAGAATGTGGGTTCACTACATGGGTTCATGTACAAGTACCTTAAAAGCATGGTCTTGACTCTCTTTGGCCACGATGGTCTCAAGAAGATGCTTCCTCAAGTCGAAATGACTGCAAATAAGAGGTTGGAGCTTTGGTCAAATCAGGATTCAGTAGAACTCAAAGATGCAACCGCAAGCGTAAGTTTCAGATATAAAATCCTATAATGATTTTATTCCTTGTAGCTAACATGTTTGTATTACACATTTTATCAGATGATTTTTTATCTCACCGCAAAGAAGCTGATCAGCCATGATCCAGACAAGTCATCAGAGAATCTAAGGGCAAACTTTGTTGCTTTCATTCAGGGATTGATCTCCTTCCCTTTTGACATCCCAGGCACAGCTTATCACAAATGTCTACAGGTGTGAATACCAACAGTCATCCTTCAAGCTTTTCTTGCCTCTCATATGGGTACTAATGCATGAAACTGTCTTGCAGGGTAGGGAAAAGGCAATGAAAATGTTGAGGAATATGCTTCAGGAGAGGCGCAAGAAACCGCGGAAGTACCCAAGTGATTTCTTTGATTACGTCATTTTAGAGATTCAGAAAGAAGGGACAATTCTGACAGAAGAGATTGCACTGGATTTGATGTTCGTCTTGCTATTCGCCAGCTTTGAAACAACTTCTCTCGCTATAACTTTAGCCATCAAATTTCTTTCAGATGACCCTGCAGTTCTAAAGCGTTTAACGGTCAGTGAGGGGAAAAGAAACATCTGTCTCTTAGCAAGAATATACCAAATTTTGGTTATCATCAAAAAGCTAAACTTTGTTCATTCATCTTCATCAGGAAGAACATGAGACGATTCTGAGAAACCGGGAAGATGCAGACTCGGGACTTACATGGGAAGAATACAAGTCAATGACTTACACATTTCAGGTTGCTTAAGAGTTTTATGAAAGTATATGATAATTTCCTAAGTTTCAATACAAAATTCAGCTGACTAAGTCTTAAAATTCTGCAAGCAGTTCATAAACGAAACAGCGAGACTAGCAAATATAGTTCCTGCAATCTTCAGAAAGGCGTTAAGAGATATAAAATTTAAAGGTATGATTAATAAAGAATATAACATTCTCAATGATTAAACTGCCTCTTTATCTTATATTATCATTAAGACATTGTCAATAATGCAGATTATACCATTCCAGCCGGCTGGGCGGTGATGGTCTGTCCTCCAGCTGTACATTTGAATTCAGAAACGTATAAAGATCCTTTAGTCTTCAATCCATCAAGATGGGAGGTGCGGGTCAAACCTTCTAAGTAACTTCTACTCCAAGTAAAACTGAAAAAAAAAAAAAAAAAAAAAAATCTAATCAAACAAGAAAATGCAGGGATCAAAAGCTACCAACGCATCAAAGCACTTCATGGCGTTCGGTGGCGGTATGAGGTTCTGTGTTGGAACCGACTTCACAAAATTGCAGATGGCTGCGTTTCTTCACTGCCTCGTAACAAAATACAGGTTAATTAGATCATCTTACACTCTCTTAATTAGTAAGTCTTTCATAGTGTTGGATCAATAAGGCTGATTTGATTCAGTTCCTTGAATTTATCAGGTGGGAGGAGATTAAAGGAGGGAATATACTTCGAACTCCTGGATTACAGTTTCCAAATGGTTACCATGTCAGACTCCATAAAAAAGAGACTTAGATCATGTTTTTAAGTAAACAATGCTGTTAATTAGGATATATTATACGTCATACATTTTCCAAGACTAGAATCATCTTGAACTCCCTAAGTTAAACGGGGAAGATGTGTCTTAGGTTAAGGTTAAGAATCAGCTACAAAGGTGAATACACGATTTTGTTAGTAGCTTCTGTGTCTGGTCAGAAACATTGTAATGTATAAAAGAAAACAAGTGAATGTACTAAATTGCATCAGAAGATATTTCGGTGATTAATGATCAAATCCTATCATGTGAATTTCCTCAAATTATCTATTTCTAACGAATCATTAGTTACAAAATAGCTATCCAATCTACAAAACTTGCAGAATCTCACTAAACCTAATCTATCCAGCAGAAAACATCTCGAAATTTTCTTTGATTGATCGATAACGAAACTGTGGTTCTAAGATGAAGATGCTGAATTTAAAAAAAACGGAAGACAGAGACGTACATCGGTGGGATTCAAATGCGAAGTAAGAATCCTCCCCGGCGCCGTACAAGGCGGTGTGGCAAAACAACCGGCGTAATGACGGAGATTCGAAGATCGCCGCCAGGTAAAGCCACCAACCAACCTTTTCCTTCTCGTGCGGCAGAATTTCTGCTGACGTGTCGTCTATTTTCCACCCGTCGCCAACTAATTTTACACGTAATGACGTCACCGGTTCATTTTTAGAATTTACAATGGGCTATTAAGTATCGTTCCAAGCCCAATATCTTTCAACTTGTGAAATCTTTGCCTCTTTTTTTTTTTTTTTGGTAAAAGGTTAAATTTATACCATTTTTCGATTTTATCTGTACATGTTGTTACAACTTATTCGAAAGAAAGAGAGATAAACGAAATACAACCAAAGTAAACAGCAAGAAGAGAAAGAGAGCGAGAGGAAGAAGCAGGTATGGTCGTATGGATAGGAGACGGTCTCGAAGAAGACGATCCATAGAGGCTTGAAGCGCATGAGCTGAGCTTGATGAAGAGGTGAAAATCCTTTGCCTCCTTTTTGTTCCAGTCTAACTAAATTGATCGATTTAAGATACATAATCCGCACATAAATCACATCCACTCAACAAAAATCCAGTTCAGTTTAGTTACAACTTCAAAACAAAAGGACAATAAATGTTAGAAAGAGAGCAAATAAGAACAGTTTAAAAAATGAAGGTTTTTTTTTTTTAACTTTTTTTACAGTAGTGATGATTGAAATATCAACAAGACCATTTGGAAGTAGGGTAACAGTCTAGGCGATGGCACCATTTGCAATGTTTGTTTCCATTCTCTCCTTTGAACAGCATCACCGTCCCAACTGTTAAGCCAGCTACGACAAAAACTGCGGCAATGAAGAACAACACGTACTGGCACGGATTATACTTTGATCTGGCACGGCCACCGTACTGAGAAGCGTTGCGGGACTCTTCCCACCCGAACTGAGGCCGTATCAGTAGTACAAACCCGAGGAAAAATCCGGTTAAGAACCCACCAATGTGAGCAAAGTTGTCAACCCAAGGAAGCAAACCTATTGCCAAATTGACTGCGATGATGAACACGATTGTGAACAAAGCGGCCAGCTGGAAAGTTTCAGAAACTCGTCAAGTCAATGCAACAATGTTACATTCCAGTTAATGCTTGTTTCTTGAGAAAGAACAAGAACATACGATACCTTGCTAGCGTAGATAGTCCAGTTGATGAGAAGCTCGGATAGCATTGCTCCCATGAGTCCAAGGAGAGCGCCCGAGGCACCAACGGAGATGCTATTTTGAAGGAATAGAGCCGATAGAACGCTTCCACCAAATCCCGATATCAAGTAGATGAGCCCAATTCTTACTGCATTATCATTTTACAAGACATTTTAAATACATGAACAGAACAGGAGAACGAGAGGATCACGGGTAAAATGAGCGGTAATAAGAAAGACTTACTGAAGCCAAACTGCTGTTCAAGGCGGATACCGAAGACGATCACATTAAACATATTAGTAAGAAGGTGGAAGATACCAGCATGGAGCCACATAGAAGTGATAAGTCTCCATTTTTCATTGCCTTGCACGACTTTACTCCACCCCAAAGCTCCCATCTTATCCAATCTGAAACCACAATAAGGTTTAAGTTACAACCTATGGGATATAGCATGGATCGCAACAATTCCAAAAGCTACAGATCTAATTGCCAATGAAGCTCATAATCTTCTTAAATCCAGTCATCTCCTCAGAGATACAAGTTAAGATTTTGAATTCACAGGATGTTTTGGATTAAATCTTGTTGTTTAGACAACAAAAGATAAGGCTCCTGTATCTCAAAAACAGAGTTTGTTTTGAATACAACATAGCATGAACAGAGTAAACAAAGCAATCATAGATACCAATGAGGCGTCAAAGGGTCCAATAGACCAAAATCAATCTTGAACTTGGAAATAACGATGAAACGAAAAGTACTAATGAAACACCCCACAAGCCTGAACTTGATTTGTAAGGCAGTAAAGATTCAGATTGATCAAAATCTTGAAACTTAGGGGAAAAAAGTTGAGACTTTTGGGGGCTTTTGGAATTGAAACAGACAAAAAAGTTCACCAAAATTTGGATTTCGAGCTTTTTAAAAAACTTACGTAGAAGAAGATGGGCCCAAGAGAGGGTTTTCTCTGAGTGGTTGAAACGAGAACCTGCGGAGAAACTTGGCAATGCAATCGCCATTTAAGCCATTGGTCGTCTTGGGGCAGTCGTTGATGAACATGACAACGATGAAGATGGCTACATTAGCCAAGACAATTGTCGGAGTCAGCCATGCCGTCCAGTGGGTGTCCCCTCTGTGTTTCCTACCTCTCTCCACATCTCTACTCGACATTCTCTCTTCTCTCCTTGTATGAAGAACACAACTGAAGTTTCTATAAATAGAAAGCAGTGTTTGAATCAACGGATCAAAAACGATGAATAAGAGGAAGGATTGATTGAGACAGAACACATGAAACAGAGTATCTATTATCAGAGATTCAGGCAGAATGGTTTTAACCTTTATTCTCTTCCTAATTTACCTTTTCTCTGGATTGGAAGAATTCAACCGTTGAATCTATTTTTCACCCCGAAAGAAAAAAAATCTTTTTCTCGTGTATCCACAAAGTTATTACCTCTGAGCGCAATAAAGTGAAGGGCTTTGGTGGTGTCAATGGCAGCTCCTTCAAGATATTTTCTGATGAAAATCTCAGACCTGAAAGAAAATAAATCAGACGTGAAATCACTTATTAATATATTGATTCTGTTATCTTCGTTATTTGTGGTGTATGATTTATTAATAAGTTGATGATGTGAGAGACAAAGTCTACGGGCAATGTCAATAAGACATATTAATAAGCTTACTATAATAATAGGTTCCGTTCTACATATAATGTGCCTGCACTATCCATTTTATTTACCTAACAAAAAAATACTGTAAATGGATCCAGTCAAAAACTGATTTTGATGTTTTACAGGGCCAACACTCAACAGGAACATTAACCAGTCCAATAATAACTCCGGTTAACCATACCGGACAATCACAAATCACTACAAGGGTAAAATGTAACTCTCTCACCACAATGGTTGAGGTAGGATTTAGCTTCAAAGATTCAGTTTTTAGTTGTATAGCTTGTCAATCATGAAACTTTCTTCCAAGAATTATACACAAGTAATTCAAATCTAGAAATCTTTCAACGAATTTATTAGATATATATATCTGGCTGTAGAAATCATATAGCTGTTGAAACATCGATAAACCTTAACCAACTTTAGTTTTATAGGTAGTTACCTGGCTAGGTTGGCTGCTTTAGCTGTATTATGAACAAAGGCTAGCATATGCATAGCTGGAGATACGATTCAACCCCATTGTAGATTCTCATAGGAGCGATTGTCCCATCTCCTGCAGAAAATTTAGCGCAAGACAAATGAAAGTTAGTATCCGTAATGTTGGTGATGGAAAGTTTAAGCAGGTGGAAATCAAGATACTTCAGTGACCTCTATGGTTTTCAACCAATGTGAACCGTGATCATATTGGTTGGATCATAAATTGTGTGTTTAGCCCTTAACATCAACAAAATTACCCTTCCAATACATTGAGAATCATATTTTTGATGTTTAAGTGGGTAAAGCTAGTCACAGACCTGAAAAGAAAGAAACTTCATTTGTTAAATATTAGGTCTAGTGTCAAACATTGTCGATGTTCTCTTGGTTGAACAATCGAAACGCACTATATCTCCATTGTACTCATAGCCTAGTGTGCTCAGGATGTCATGCTGGTTCTAGGAACCAAAACAGAACATGGCAACAAAGAGAACAGTGTAATATGCAGAGAAGATTAAAAAGAATGGAGTGAAGCGACTAACTTTCAATCCAAAAATCAGGAATACTTTCAAATATAGTGACAATTTCATGAAGCCCTTGAGAACAAGCAAAGAAGATGGGAGACAGAATCCATTAACGAGAACACAAGATATAACTAGCTTGAAAACTATCATCAGAGGCAAATTAATAATCTATGAACATATATAGATCACAGTCACAACATTGATCTCAAGCGAGCTCTGTATAACTCGCATTGAGATGATACAGCAAGAAGGCAGACCCTCAAAGCATACTTGATCACTTTAAAACAGTTCTCATCAAGTGATAATACCAAAACCCAAAACATCAATCAGACAATGAAATTACAAAATATAACAAAGTTCTTAAATTGAATTCCTATTTCCACGAATCAACAAAAGAGCAAAACTAATGAAGGTTGTCATCAACCATAACTATCATTGATAATCGTGTTAATAACAAGTTTATCCGTAACTAAATCACTTAATACACTGAATTAGATGCAACACAGAAATTGAACAGTGAAGCTCACCGATACTATAAATTAAGCATTACTCCGTCTTCGCCTATTAGCATGTATAAAGTGATATACTGGTATACTCGGTTAAGGCCTCTGTAATGTCCGGTTTACATCATAATTATAAAGAGAGAGAGAGAAAATTTTGAAGTGTAGAGACGCTATCGTCGTTTCCACCCATATCGACCACTCTCCGCCGACGCAAGAGGTTGAAGATGAAGACGCCATTAAAATAAAAATCAGACACATTAGTTGTGTTTCTCGGTGTTCAAAAAAAAAGTTGTGTTTCTTTTTTTGTTCAGAAAAAGAAAAAAAAAAAACAAAAAAGAGACATGAGTTGTGAAGTTATAATAGAACCTCGTGGCCCATATAATACCCCGCTTAATTTGTCGGGTTGTTGACTGTTGACTAATGGGACCACAAGAAACTATTAAACGACTTTGAGATTCAAATAAATCAAAAATACTTTTTACCAATTCGTCAAAGAGAGATATATATTCTGTTAATCATCCATCTTCATCATCTCTCTCTCTTCTCTCCTTCCTCTTTCTCGAAACCCTAGCAAATTCCAATTTCGTCTTCTCAGATTCAATCCTCACCTTTTTATGGCGTAACGCTACACCAATTTCAACGATTTTGTTTTTTTTTATTTTGAAGAAAAAAAATCACAAAGATAGAAACAATGTCAACGGAGAATACCACCGGGAATTCGTCATCGATTCCACCATCATCATCATCTCCCCATCTTTCTTCCGACGCAATCGATCCAGCACCGTTGCTTTTAAACAGCGAGGATAATGAAGGAAGTAGCGGAGGGGGAGGTTCCGGGAACGGTGGGGAACGGAGATCTGTGAGGAGACAAGGTTTGAGGGAAGCGGCCAGGTTTCTAAGTCGTGCGAGTAGCGGACGTGTGATGAGGGAGCCGTCTATGCTCGTGAGGGAGGCTGCGGCGGAGCAGCTCGAGGAGAGGCAGAGCGATTGGGCTTATTCCAAGCCTGTGGTGGTGCTTGACATCGTCTGGAATCTGGCTTTTGTTTCGGTTGCTACGGCTGTTTTGTTCTTGAGCAGGAATGAACATCCGATTATGCCGCTTAGAGTTTGGCTCTTGGGTTATGCCTTGCAATGCGTGTTGCATATGGTTTGTGTGTGTGTTGAGTATCGTAGGAGGAACAGAATGAGAACCAATAGGACGACTCCACGCTCACGTTCTTCTTCTTCCTCTTCGTCCTCTTCTTCAATGGAGGAAGAAGCTTTGGTTTCCAGGAGGAATTCAGATGAGCAGGACTTGTCGCTCGGCCACTTGGATACCGAAAACACCAGGTATGTCGCTAGATCACATGTTTGCTTTGGGAATTTTGATATGTGTTTTGCCTCAAGCTTGTCTAGATTTCGAATTACAGATAAGTTGGTACTTGCATGACTTGTGAGCTTTGGTGTGGTAGTCTGTTAAGGCTTAGGCTCTATCCACTTAATTTGCGGTTTCTTTCAGCTGATGAAAAAAAAATTGGATGTGATACTTATGGCTTAAAAGATGGAGATTTGGTTCGGATGATCGAATTGCTTGCTTATTTTATCATCTTCCCCAACTTTTAGTGGTTTCTTATCTAATACTAGTACTTTGGTCGGCACATTTTACACAAAGTGTATCTTTTCTGCTCCTTGATGCATTTTACAATCTAATTGAGATTAAACGCAACGTGTGAAGAAAATGTGATGTTACCCATCAATTTGTTTGAGATGTTTTCTTATTTTACTTACCGTTTCCAAAGCAGTGTTGCAAAGCATCTGGAATCTGCCAATACAATGTTTTCCTTTATATGGTGGATCATTGGATTCTACTGGGTATCTGCTGGTGGCCAAGAGTTGGCACAAGAATCCCCTCGGATTTACTGGTTTGTTCTTTCCTTCCATCTCTAGTATTCATGAGTGTTAACCTATTCTGCCGCTAAAAACCTTGCCTATTTCAGGTTATCTATTGTCTTTCTTGGTTTCGATGTGTTCTTTGTTGTCTTTTGTGTTGCTTTGGCCTGCGTTATTGGCATTGCTGTTTGCTGTTGCCTGCCATGCATCATTGCAGTTTTATACGCCGTTGCAGATCAGGTACTTGTCATAACCAATCCATCTTATATATCCAAAGTCACCACATTGTGCTATTTGATTTAACACAATACTGTAAAAAGCAGGAAGGGGCATCAAAAGAAGACATTGAGCAGCTCACCAAATTCAAGTTTCGCAAAGTAGGTGATGCCAACAAACACACAGGTGATGAAGCCCAAGGAACTACTGAGGGAATAATGACCGAGTGTGGTACAGATTCACCCATCGAACATACTCTTTTGCAAGAGGATGCAGTAAGTATACACGATAACACACCAATCTCTCCTCCTCGAAGAACAAACTCTTGATAGATAATTATGCTTCATGATTCTTATGATCCTGCATTACAGGAATGTTGCATCTGTCTGTCTGCATATGAAGATGGAACAGAACTAAGGGAACTTCCTTGTGGCCACCATTTCCACTGCTCATGCGTAGACAAATGGCTATACATCAATGCGACTTGCCCGCTCTGCAAATACAATATTCTCAAGAGTAGCAACTTGGATCGAGAGGAAGTCTAGAAGAAACAGCTTTGCTTGTTTCATGACCCACATAACATTTGATCAGAAGACTTGGGGTTAAGGTAAAAAACAAGACTGGTTTGTTTTTTAGATATGATGCATTGCTTGTGATATGATAATGATATCTATACAAATTATTATACTTTTGTTTGTTTTTGGTTTTTGGTTTTTTTTTTTTTTTTGGTTTGGAAACTAATCAGGTCTGTACATCTGTATCTATCCTCTTTCACTTGAAACCAATGTTTTGTATTATCTTTTTCTCAGTCGACATCGAATTGTTAGAGATTTTCATCGTCATAGTCATATTTCGTTATGGGTCAATGAAGATTTTGATAGCGGATTAATTCCAGTTTATTAATTCTGAATCTCTGATACTACTACCTTCACTTCTCAAACACACCCTCTTTATTAAAAACTTAGATTGATAATTTGAACAATACAAATCAAATATGAGTCAGAACCTGAATTTTATCTCAAAGGCCTTTTTGTGATAAAAGTAGGGAGAGAAAACCGCGGGTTTGTCTTGAGACCGGTTTGTTTTGTCCGGGTTGGTCAAATTAGAGCGAACCTTTTTATCCAGAAACTAGAGAGACTTGGGAAGAGACGGAAAGACGCAAGTTTTGTTGTCATGGAGAGTGTATTAGCAGGTGCTTTTCTATCATCTCCTCTTCTATGTTTTTGGATACGACCAATTATCTTTTTACTCCCCAGTTGCTAAAGCTACAATCTTTCTTAGCCTTTGACTCGGACACTATCTTATCTCTACTGTTGGAAATTTTTGTTAGCCATTTAGAAAGCATCGTAGTTTTCTTCTTCTTCCTGGGTTAGAAATTGTGAGCGGCTAGATTTTTTAGAGGTTTTGGCTGGGGTAGAGTGGTTTGTTTGGAAACTGCCTCCTTTTCAAAAAAATTCGCTTGCTGAGTGAGGATGATTTTCATGCCCGCCAGGTGTTCGACGAATTACCTCACGATTGGCTTGGCCTTGTTTCTTAATATTTTTTGCGTTTTATAAGCTGATTCTTCTTAGAGATATCTCATTTGGTTTCTGTTAGTATGAATAGATTTAAATTTCTTCAGTAGTTTGTCTCCCAAAAAAGCTTATGTCTTTTATTTTAGCCTTTTCGGATGGATTTCAGATTGCTGTCTAGTCTGAATTTCATGAATAATCTTTTTTATCTGATTTGGATTCCATGTAATTTGCAGGCTGTGTTTAGTAAACGGCTAAACGCTGTTGATAAAGAAGCTTTCTTTCTTGTAAGTTAGCAAGTACATACAAGTGACATGGCATTATCAGCTTCAACCCGATTCCTTGTTCTGCTCAAAGAGTTTTCAGCCTTCAGAAAGATATCATGGTGTTCTGCTGCAACTACTTACCACCGCCAATCGCGTCTTTTATGTCATGTTGCGAAAGAAGAAGGGTCTCTTACTCTTGCAAGCCTTGAATTGGGGAACAAACCACGGAAATTTAGGAAGAGCAAGGCGATAAAGACCGAGGGAAGTTTTGTTTCTGAAATGGGTCAAGGTAAAGTAAGAGCGGTAAAGAACGATAAAATGAAAGTAGTGAAGGAAAAGAAACCAGCTGAGACAGGGTCGCCTTTGTTTTCGGCAAAATCCTTTGAAGAGCTTGGCCTCCCAGATTCATTGTTAGACAGCTTGGAAAGAGAAGGTTTCTCTGTTCCAACAGATGTCCAATCCGCAGCTGTCCCGGCAATAATCAAAGGTCACGATGCAGTGATTCAGTCTTACACAGGATCTGGCAAAACGCTAGCTTATCTACTTCCAATATTATCCGAAATCGGTCCACTAGCAGGAAAATCTGGAAGCTCCCAAGGTGAAAATGAGAAGAGGACAGAGATTCAGGCAATGATCGTGGCTCCATCAAGAGAACTTGGTATGCAAATAGTAAGAGAGGTAGAGAAACTGCTTGGACCTGTTCACCGTAGAATGGTTCAGCAGTTGGTAGGAGGTGCAAACCGAATGAGGCAAGAAGAAGCGCTGAAGAAAAATAAACCCGCAATTGTTGTTGGCACTCCCGGGAGAATTGCAGAGATAAGCAAAGGTGGGAAATTGCACACTCATGGGTGTAGATTCTTGGTGCTAGACGAAGTCGATGAGCTTTTGTCGTTTAATTTCCGAGAAGATATACATCGGATACTAGAACATGTAGGAAAGAGATCTGGGGCTGGTCCTAAAGGGGAAGTCGATGAACGTGCTAACCGGCAGACAATTCTAGTCTCTGCAACTGTGCCATTCTCAGTAATTCGAGCAGCTAAGAGCTGGAGTCACGAGCCGGTTCTTGTCCAAGCCAACAAAGTCACCCCTCTTGATACAGTTCAAGCAGCTGCACCGGTAATAAGCTTAACTCCCACAACTTCTGAGGCTAATGGCCAGATTCAGACTACTATACAGAGCTTACCTCCAGCTTTAAAACACTATTACTGCATCTCAAAGCATCAACACAAAGTTGACACGTTAAGGAGATGCGTTCACGCCCTCGACGCGCAATCGGTTATAGCTTTCATGAACCACTCAAGGCAGCTCAAAGACGTGGTCTACAAACTCGAAGCTCGTGGTATGAATTCAGCTGAGATGCACGGAGATCTTGGGAAGCTAGGGAGATCAACAGTTCTAAAGAAGTTCAAGAACGGAGAAATTAAGGTACTTGTAACAAACGAGCTCTCAGCTCGGGGATTGGATGTTGCGGAATGTGATCTGGTGGTGAATCTTGAGCTCCCAACGGATGCGGTTCACTATGCGCATCGAGCTGGGAGAACAGGGAGGCTGGGAAGGAAAGGGACGGTGGTTACAGTGTGTGAAGAATCACAAGTGTTTATAGTGAAAAAGATGGAGAAGCAGCTTGGTCTGCCTTTCTTGTATTGTGAGTTTGTTGATGGAGAGCTTGTTGTCACTGAGGAAGATAAAGCTATATTAAGGTAAAGATGTAATTTTTTTTCTTTTGTTCCTCTAGTTTTCAGATACTCTTATAACTAAAGTAAAATTTCAGAATTCTCTCTTTTATATTTGTTGTACTACAATTTTAAACGACTCTTTGAGTATTAATTGCATGAGCGCAAATGCACAGTACACACACTCAAGCGTACTCTCTGAGGCATTTCACCGAACAACTTATGGGCTATAATTATAGTCGGAAACTAAACCGGTTTGGTCACTGAACCGGGTTTAATCCATAAGTTTTGGGTATTCTTTCTTTCGTCTCTAAGCTCGTGCAAATTACACAGAGTGAGTTTGAAAAGTAACAATTCAGCTTGCGAATAGAGAGATGACGTTGATGATACGGAGATGGAGTTCTAAAGCTTTGATATTTGTTCAGCCTCGCCTCCTGGAGACAGGTACTCTGAGAAATGCTTTAGTCTATAGCCCATATGAGCTATTGTCTTGCTTCCAACGAGGCTTCTCTGGTTTCAGCGATAGAAATCTCTCTTATAAAGAGAGATTGAGAAGTGGGCTTGTAGATATTAAGGCAGATGATGCTGTTAATCTGTTCCAAGACATGCTTCAGTCTCGTCCTCTTCCCACTTTTATAGATTTCAGTAGATTGTTAAGTGCCATTGCCAAAACAAAACAGTATGTTCTCGTTTTAGCTCTCTCCAAGCAAATGGAATTGAATGGGATTGCTCATAACATCTACACTCTGAATATTCTGATCAATTGTTACTGCCGGCGTCGTAAACTTCAGTTTGCATTTTCTGTTTTGGGAAAGATTTTGAAACTTGGGTTTGAGCCTGCGCAGTCACATTTTCAACTTTGATTAACGGATTCTGTATCGAGGGTAGAGTTTCTGAAGCTGTGGAATTGGTTGACCGAATGGTTGAAATGAGACAAACACCCAATCTCATAATTCTTAACACCCTCATCAATGGACTTTGTCTCAAAGGTAAAGTGTCTGAAGCATTGGTTTTGATTGATCGAATGGTGGAATATGGCTGTCAACCTGATGAGGTTACCTATGGTCCAGTTTTAAATATTTTGTGCAAGTCCGGGAAAACTTCTCTGGCCTTGGATTTGCTTAGAAAGATAGAAGAACGGAAGACCAAGCTCAGTGTAGTGCTATTCAATATCCTCATTGATAGTCTTTGCAAAGATGGGAACCTCGACGATGCACTCAACCTTTTCAATGAAATGGAAATGAAAGGGTTCAAAGCAAATGTTATTACCTACAACTCTCTCATAGGAGGCTTTTGTAGTGCTGGTAGATGGGATGATGGGGCACAATTGTTAAGGGATATGATCACAAGGAAAATCACCCCCGACATCGTCACTTTCAGTGCTTTGATTAATATTTTTGTGAAAGAGGGAAAACTTCTAGAGGCCAAAGAACTGTACGAGGAGATGATTCGACGAGGTATATCTCCTAATACGTTTACATATAATTTGATAGATGGGTTATGCAAGGAGAACCGCCTAGATGAGGCAAACAGAATGCTGGATCTGATGGTTAGCAAGGGATGCGATCCTAATATCATAACTTATAGTATCCTTATAAATGGATATTGTAAGGCTAAGCGGGTTGATGATGGTTTTGAACTGTTCCGCAAAATGTCTCTGAGAGGAGTGGTTGCTAATACAGTTACTTATGGCACACTTGTCCAAGGGTTTTGTCAATCGGGAAAACTTAATGTTGCCAAAGAACTCTTCCAAGAGATGGTTTCTCGTGGAGTTAATCCTAGTATTGTGACTTATAAAATTTTGCTGGATGGGTTGTGTGACAATGGGGAACTAGAAAAAGCACTGGAAATTTTTGATGAAATGCAGAAGAGTAAGATGGATCTTGGTCTTGGCATCTATAACATCATCCTGCACGGGATGTGCAAGGCTAATAAGGTTGATGATGCTTATGATCTATTCTGTAGCCTCGGTTTAAAAGGAGTGAAGCCTAATGTCAAGACATACACCATAATGATGTCAGGATTATGTAGAAAAGGTTCACTGTCTGAAGCACATACGTTGCTTAGAAAAATGGAAGAGGATGGGATTGTGCCAGATCATTGTACATACAACACTCTAATCCGAGCACACCTCCGAGGTAGAGACATAATCACTTCAGCTGAACTCATCTAAGAAATGAAGAAGGGTGGATTCTCTCCTGCTGCTTCAACTATAAAGATGGTTGTCGATATGTTATCAGATGGTAGATTGGAAAAAAGCTTTTTGGATATGCTTTCTTAGAATGTTGGTATTTTACATCATTACTGTCTCAGAGCATAAGTTGAAGTGGTCTTTCCTAACAATCCAGGAGTTACATATGATATACACGTCTTTTCTTTTTTTCACTTTGTTCATGTGTCTACTGTGTGCATTCAGGTTTTGTGTTTATGAGAAAATATTTAGTATTTACGGTTTTCTCTATGATAGTTTGGATGTCCAATGCTCAATGTCTGCTTTCAGGTTTTGTCCTATTATCCAACACATTGAATTCACTGAACTGAAAGAAATTGAAAAAACTGAAAATTCAATAGAATCAACTTTACCATTTATTCATTCATCAAAGTCTGATACATGTGGAAAATAAAGCACAACTATATCATATGATATGTATAATTCTTTCTTTTAGATTGAGTAATTAGAAATGGTAACTTCAAAGAAAAAGAAAAAGAAAAGGGAGTAAATTCAAAGCTTCTTCTGGTAACCCCATGGATTGTTGTTTGCCCAATTCCACTGATCTCTGCACATCTCATCCACTCCATATTTTGCCCTAATAACAGTTTAAACCAAATCAAATACTTTTTTCAACTATTTAACCCCTAAACCAATCATGTTAATGGTGAAAGAGTCAACTTACTTCCAGCCAAGTTCTTTCTCAGCCCTCTCTGTTGAAGCATAAACTGCTGTTGCATCTCCTGGCCTTCTTGGACAGAGCTTGATCGGAATTTCCTGCAAATGTTTTGGTTTCACTATTTTAAACAAACCATTACAAAAACTTATACCCTTCTGATTTCCAATAGCTGTTTTTTTTTACCTTGCCCGAAGCTTTTTCAAAAGCTGCAACCATTTCTAACACAGACGTTCCTTGACCAGTCCCTAGATTGTAAGCAGTACAGCCTGATATTACAATAACACTATGTCTGAGAAGAATACCATCAACTCAAACTAAACTCTTTTAACAGTTAAGTGTCTGAGAGAGTTACCAATCTTTGGATCAGCAAATAGCTTCCTAAGCGCAGCTATATGGCCATCTGCCAAATCCATTACATGGATGTAGTCTCTTACCTGTTTCAACTTTCTAAAATGATAATCCATATCTCATATTATTCTAAAAAGGCATCCAAAACTAGCTTCCTGATATATCATCAGAAATCTGAACCAAACTGAACAAGAGATTTTGGGATCTGATTTGTATTTACCGCACTACCATCCTTGGTGGGATAGTCATGTCCATAGACATTGAGTTCTGGTAAACGTCCAACGGCAACTTGTTGGATGTAAGGCATGAGGTTATTGGGGATGCCTATTGGATCCTCACCAATTGTGCCACTCTCATGTGCTCCTACAGGATTGAAGTACCTCAGCAGAACAATTCTCCATTCCGGTTCTGCCTTTTGAATATCTCTAGCTATTTCTTCGAGAAAGAGCTGCACAAAGTAAAGGTTGTAAACCCACCATGACTTTTAACAGTTGAGAATTGTTGTTATCTTTGTTAGGCTTAAGAAAAGGCTTCTCAGGCAAGATTTGGAAAAATTTTAATGGAATCAATCACAAGGAGCCAACTTTCACGATTATAAATCTACAACAAAGAGTTTTTAAAGTCTGAGAGACTTGGATATAAGGAGGAAAAGCGAGAGAGACATGATCGGTCCAAAGGTATATTGAGATTACAGACTTTAAATTTACCTTAGTACGACCATAAGGATTCATAGCCTTTAATTCAAAGTCTTCCATGCATGGAATCTTTTCAGGTTGTCCATAAACAGTGGCAGATGATGAAAACACCATCTGTATATTCCAACAACACACCAATTTGCATCCACACCAATATAAAACCGAACAAGGAAATATAAGAAAAAACGTAAAACATTTCTGAAGTTGTAGAATCCTATCTAACCATTTTGCAGTTGTACTTTGCCATGGTCTCATATAAATTGATTGTTCCAACCAAGTTATTGTCAAAGTAGCGGCGAGGGTTTCCAACACTCTCACCCACAGCTTTAAGACCCGCAAAATGAATCACAGCATCAAATCTGTTACCTCACAAGAAAACGAAATCAGGGATCCAGAAAAGCTAAGAACTTTTACAATTCACCTGATATTATTTGCAAACTTCAAAGGTAAGAATCTAACATACCTCTGCTTGGAGAAGAGTTTCTCAATGTCCCCTTTGTTTCTTAGATCACCCTGCAACCAATCAACACCAAAATCTTAATCTATTATCTCCTCACGAATTCAATCCCAAAGATAGTATCGTAAAAGCAAGTCTACAGGTTATAGAGATTGGCTAAAGTTCTTAAAGTTTTATTGTGAACTTTATGTCTCCGGTTACTTCATCTTCTTCCTCTTCCTCAGCCGGAGAATTTTATCAAGAATTCAATTCTCATTTCAAAGAGAGCCAAACTTACAGAAGAGACCAATTCAAACAGAAATACAATCACAGAGCAATAATTTCACCTAACAAGACTAGACAGAGAAGTAGTAACTTACCAAATTGAAGTCGAGCTTCTTGGAGAGATCAGGACCAACAAGCTCCTTAACCCTATCAACAGCTTCGATAACAGAATTATCAAGATTATCGATGATCGAAACCTTAAAACCCTCTTTGAGAAGTTGAACAACGGTATGTGTCCCAATGAATCCAGCACCACCAGTAACAAGAATGTTCTGCTCCACAGAAGAACCCATTTCAAAGAAATTGGAGGAGGATAATGATCAAGAACCCACTTGGCAAAAATCGATTCTTTCTCTGAGCTTTCCTTAGAAAACTAAACTCTTTTTTTGGATAAAGAAAGAGAGATCACCGAACAGAGCAAATGAAGGAGAAAAGAAAAGAGTTGGGTCCTCCTTTTATTTAATGATATTTGTTTGAGCTTTCTGTACAAGTTGATAAGAATGCACGCAAAGCGAAAAATAGAAAAGGAGTGGGCTCGATCATGTTTTTGTTGGTTTCTATTATAAAACGGCAGTGATGATAATTATGATGACAACGATGATGATATGATAAAGATAAGTCTATTTCTTGCAATAGCATTTTTAACCTATTACTATTTTGGGATATGTGAAAACCTTGGATAACTAAATGATCTACGAGGATTATTGGAAAACAAGGAGTATAAATAGTGGTTAAGGATAATCTCTAACTAGGGATTAAGATAATCTTACTGTCCATCGCAGAATTTCTAATTACTGATTTTTGACAGGATAACACGCTAAAAATTGGATAATAACGTTGTCCAATCAACATTTTTTATTGTTTGTTATAAAGTTGTCCAGTCGACATTTATCTTAAACATAAATAGGAGAGAGAGACAGAGACAACACGAGAAACAGCGGAGATCAATTTATGATCAAATTGATGACTCGTAGTCGTATCATATATCTACAACTTTATTTAGGTACCCAACTTTGGTATATAGTGGAAATGTTTTGGTATTGGAGTTAGCAAATAGAAATATACTAGTACTATTTAACAAGGAATATACAGTATGTGTAGTATGGTTTTGCCGTTTTGCAGTCATCAGTTGAATTTGGGACTGAGGTAGAAATCCGGATCTTGAAAAAACCTGGTGAGTGTCTCAGCCTTTTCAGAAGAGAGATCTGTGTTTGCTAAAATGTCTTCTTTGGATGCTTTAGCAATTGCTTCGATTGAACCAATAGCTTGGTATAGCTGTAACCAATGGGAGCATAAGTAAGCAAGCAAGCAGAATTCATGGTGAAGCGGCATGAATCACAAACAGGGTTAAAGTTTGATGTTGGTATCGTCTTTTAATAGTATCGAAAGTGCTACAAGTTTATAAACTGACCAGCTCATAAGTAAAACATTACCGTGTTTGCATCATGTTTGTTAATGTTGGGAATGGATGTGACAAATCTGATGAAAATGTTTGTATCCTGCATAGTTCGCTTTCTCTTCACATGAAGAAAAAGAAGGAAGCTTTAGAGAAACAAATATTGAAAGAGATCCTTATAGCGAATGATCTTTGAGAACCTACCTCAACCTTGAGTTTAGAAGCCACCTTCTGTTGCTTGCACACTGCAGCTCAAGTTTCAATCTAATCAGTAACTCAGAAAAGCATAGAGTATTAGCACTAAACAAATGAGTCTTACCCCCACGAGAGTGAGCAATCTTAACAATCTTCTCGAATCCCATCTCTGCATCGGTGACTTGCACAAATGCAGGTTTCCCGAACTCCATCTCATATCTATAAAAAGAATTAGCGAGCTTTAGTTTCGGCAAGACAGATGGTGCGAAGTGAAAAAGATGCGTAGACCACTCACTGGAAGTAAGATCGCATGAAAGAATCACTCTGCTCTTTAGTTGAAAGTGTTGCAACAACATAAAGTTGCGCAAATTGTCTTTTCAGCCTCTTAACTCTGCAGAGGTTAAGTCAAAGATATCAGAAGGAAAGAAAAAACACAGGCTAATAGAATCAAGAGAGATTGAAAGTATAAAATGGTGGATAGATGACCTGCTGAAGATGAAGGCAACATTGGAACAATCCCATTTTGTCACAAAAACAAAAGCAATAGACACGCCTCCACAGTTGAAGATCAGATCCTATCACAGCAAACAAGTGATTCTTTAGCTAATTTAGATCCAATTCTCCAAAACAATATAAGCAGAGGAAGGCACATACAGGGGAAATTGAGACAAAGTTAAGCCGGAAAGAGTTTGTGCTAAGAAACGCAGATATGAAACTGATGAATGAAGGGTCTTGTTCATCTTTCCATGCATTGCTCATTATACAAACACCAGCAGCATTTCCTGGCAGATTATAAAGAGATTATACAACAGAATTGACAGATATCGTAAGCTAATCCGAGTTTCATCCAAAATGAACATAGAAATAGCTCTTCATCGGAGTACAAACACAAATGTCAAAGGCAAATTCTCGTGTCTGTGAAGCAGAAAATCACAATCTAAGTTCCTTGGAGTGCTGAAGTAGCATGCATTTACTAAACAACAGACTCATCACCCAAACATCAACTGAAATTAAAACACACATCACCTACATTAGCGCTTATCGACATTTCTTCTGCATCAGAAATTGAGAAGATAAAAAAAAAAAAAAAAAAAAGAAATTGAGAAGATACACAGAGTCTAATCCAAGTTTCATTCGATTTGAGCAAAAAGAGCTTCTTGGATCTGAGTCGAATCACAAAAATGGAAGGCGAGGTCTCGTGCCTCCTCTGACAAATCGACACCAACAAATAAACAAACCCTAGACTCTACTGAATTGGAGAAACGGAGATTTCGCTCAGGGAAAGAGTACCTAAATTCACGAGAGATGACGGAGCTTGATGATCTGTTGAGACACTGTAGCTTGATCCCGCAGTCGCCATCGACGAACCTCGAGAGGCTTTTTTGAAAACGAAAGAAAATATTGGCGGATGACGAAGAAATCAAATTTCGAATATAATTAATTTAATCAGGGAGATAACGTAATAAACCGGGTTTTTTCCCACATCGTCTGACTTTGGTTCTCATAAACCGGTCATGAGTTGTATATAATGCGTGGTTTCGAAATCTGCTCTATACGGTATAGGATAGGCAAGTGCCCTATACTCTTTCAAATAATTGTGAGAAAAACACTAATTTATTATAGTTAACAACATAAATAAGACATTTAAATGCCTTATTAGCCTAACTAAAAAACAGATGTGCCCTCAACCAATTTACCCACATAAATATTAATAAGAGAAATTTAGTTATGAAATATAAGGCAGTGTTGGTTTTATACGATTGTTTAATTTTCTGTTAAAACAATAACTGTTTGTAAATTGTTTTTTAAACTTTCGTTTTTTCATCCTGTCACACTCAGTATACAAAACAATAGAACACATTTAGGACAAATATGTCATTTAATTTGACACCAAGACACCAAACATTTCTCCGTACACACACACACACTGCAACTCCAACTCCCTCTCACCACCTTAAATAAATGATTTGTTAAAAACTTTGTATTTTTTCCTTTAGTCGTCTTTTACCTCTTTCTCTCTTTCTCAAGAACACGAACAATGAGTAAGCTCATCCATTCTCTCAAGCGACTTGTAAATCATTTGAAAGGTAATTTTTTCTTTTCATTTTGTTATTTCCAATTTTTTAAAAATGTTTAGTGTTTTTTCTCTTCATATTTTTAAATTTTGTTCTTTGTTTTTTATATAGAAAAATCTCCCATGATGCAAAAAGATTTGGGTTTGAAGCTTGAAAAGGTGTTCTCGAAGGTGAAAGGTGAGTTGTTTTTATGTTATTGTGTTATTTCTTTTTTTTTTTATCTAAATAAAATCAATTTAGTGTTTTTTTCTCTTCATATTTTTAAATTTTGTTCTTTGTTTTTTATATAGGATAATCTCTCATGATGCAAAAAAATATGGGTTTGAAGCTTGAAAAGGTGTTTTCGAAGGTGAAAGGTGAGTTGTTTTTATGTTAATGTATTATTTCTCTCTTTTTTATCTAAATAAAATCAATTTAGTGTTTTTTTCTCTTCATATTTTTAAATTTTGTTCTTTGTTTTTTATATAGGAGAATCTCTCATGATGCAAAAAAATATGGGTTTGAAGCTTGAAAAGGTGTTCTCGAAGGTGAAAGGTGAGTTGTTTTTATGTTATTGTGTTTTTCATCTGTAGATATGTTGATAGAACAAGAAGGCCAACGTCCACCGCCGCCCCCCGATACCGAGCCGTGAGACTCCGAAGTCGAGATGGCGCTTGCCTCCGATTGCTAAAAGTCTGGCGATTCCTTCGCACTACTCGTCGACACTCGCATAGCAATTTGAAAAAGTCACATTTGAAGCTAAAGGTGAGAAATATTTGATTTTGTTTATGTTTAGTTTCATGTTCTTTTGACTTTTTTTTTTATATTTTATATAGAGAAATCTCTTAAGATGGTAAAATCTACTAATTTGTTTTTGAAGGTTAAAGAAATTGTTTTTGAAGGTTAAAGAAATTGGCCACGACATGACAGGTTAGAAATTGTTGAGTTGTTTGTTTTGTTTGTTTCATATGAAATTTATAATTAGTATATCTTCAATTTTTTTTCTTCTTTTATTTTTAGATAAAATATTGGTCCGTGCAAAAGATGTTCTAAGAAAATGAGAGCTCATCTGAAAACAACAAATTTTAGCCTTTTCTATACAATAAGTATATTACATTTTATACTTCTTAGTTCAACTCTTGTTCTTTGAGTTCCCAAGTTCGATAAAACCAAAAACTGGTACTCTTGTCAGATCAAAACAAGCAAGTAGAACTAAGAATCCAAAACACATGAAGCTTCACATAATCAGTTCTTGTCTGAAGCTTCAGAGAATCAGTTCTCATAAATTTATAATCGGTCAAAAATACCTCATTATTGAATTGTTGGTAGATTCGAATCCGCAAATTAACAACCGGACATTATAAAATATTAAACGGTGTTAAATATTAACTTTATGTATTTAAATAGATATATGTAATCTCTTGACTTAGTGTAACGAATATATTAACATGGTCTAGTGGTATCACGTGGTTCTTTTGTAACTTAAAAGTCCGGTTCGATTCTCAAGATTTTGGATTTTTTTGTTTTTTTTTTCCTTTTTTTTTGTCTTCTCTTTTTCACCGACGACTCCAAACCCAGAAAAAATCTTTCTTCCACAAAGATACCCACAAGTCAATTTCTCTCCTTTTCCATATCAATAAGGTAAATGAACAATCTTTTCGATCAGTAAAAGCTAATTGTTGATGAAACCCTCTTGATTTTTGGGTAAATTGCTTTTGAATTGTGTTGTAGTTTGAGTTTGATAAGTAAAAGTTTGATCCTTTCATGATGGGTACTCTCATTCTCGCGTTACACGTGAATACTGAGTTCTGATTAGGGCCATAGCTGTGTTTCCGATCAGATCTGGGTTGGCGATGATTGAAAAACAAAAAAAAAAGGTAAGAATTTGGAGAATCGAACTCTTTAGGTTACAAAAGAACCAGGTGATACAACTAGACCATGTGATATTCAGTAAATTATGTAAAGAGATTGCATATATCTATTTAAATACATAAAGTTTTCGTGGGTTCTACCAACAATTTTATTTGACCAATTATTCTAACCAAAAAAAAATTAATGTATTAAACGGCCAAAATTTTAAATAGACAGAGTATTTTTAAGAAAATTTTCCATTCATAAATTCTCAAATACTGTACCTCGTGGAACATAGCTTTTGTGAGAAAATATTACACTAGAAATCATATATTGTTGTACACTTACTATACGAGTCTCTGAGTGATCCCACTTTGAAGAATACAAAAAAGAAAAGTGGGATCATTCATTCATTCCACAATATTTCTCATTCTACTCTGTTGGTGCAAGACATGATTGTAGATTTCATCTCTTCTTTGCTCAACGATGCTTCAACAATAAGCTGCAAATAAACAGTCCAAAAAAAACTGATTTTACCAAGATTCATAAACAGACATTAAGAATTACATCTTTTTTCCTTTTTTTTCTTTTACCTCTTGTACTCTATTTCCAGCTCGAGCAAGCAATTTGTATTGGTTCTCAAACATTGGAGCCATGTAAACCTACAAAGAGAGAAAGAAAACAAAACCAGAGATCTCAGATTCCGATCAAAACAGTGTTAAAGTCTCAGCAGTTTGGTCTGTTAAATGTTTTCATGTTTAATATATGCATTTAGGCGATCAAACTGTGTATACCTGAAACGTTGGAGCAAGACCCGGGCTCAAGAAGAATCGACTTTTTGAAACTGATTGGATTCCTTCAACCATTTCCAGCTCTTTGATCAGAGATTCCACATCAGGCCACTGTAGAAGAAAGTTTTCAGAAACCCTTAATAATGGTTTGATCACAAAAGTCATAGAAAGTCTTTAATACCTCAGCGTCGAGCTCTGCTGCTTGTAATCGCCCCCCCAACTGATCATTATCACCACCAACTACAGATTCTAAGGCTTCGGTTAGAGGATCAGGCTGCATAAACACATCAAACGGGTTTAGATGTATATCAAATGAGTTACCAATTTCTGCAAGATAAACTTTTGAGAGATCTTTCTCACCGAGATTTCTTTGAGTGACAAGAAGATACGTTCAAGAGCAAAATCTAGCTGGTGCACTTTGGCTTCCACAATCTGATAACACCAAAAAGAAATGTTTGTCAAACAGTTTTATTCCTTAGCAGCGTTTACGATAGTTCGAGCTATTACCTGACCAATCTTGAAATATGAAGCAGGGTCTAAAGTTGCATCCCATGAAACTTCTGATTGGTGAACCAATGCAGGGACACCTTCTAGCTGTTTCAACCAAACTACTTTTTAGTTTTACACAACAATCTAGATGCTGCTTTTGCCACTCAATAAAGCAAGAAGGTTTCAGGTAGTTAGTAGTACCTCACAGAATATACCGAAATAGGTAATCTTCTTGATGCAGCATTTCACAACATCCCCAACACGAAGTTTAGCCATGAGATTTCGTTTTTTCTCAACTTCCTCTTCATTTTCTCTCGGCCTCATCGAAAATATAAGCTTCCTTGAGTTTCGATTAGCCATAACAACATTCACTTTGATTTTCTGCAATGAGTTAAAAATGTTTAGGGAGGAAAAACAAGCATTTCCATGTATGAAAGTTATAGATTTTTTTGTCAAACCTGGCCAACATAAGATGACAGGAACTTCTGCTTTTCTCTGTCATATACCATAAGAAGATCTTCCAGCTTCATATCAGAAGAAACTTCTCCGTTGATCGTTGTAGCGTCTTCAGAATCTAAGCTTGTATCTGGAGATGGAGCTTTACTCGTGACATCTTGACCTCCAATTACTCCAAGATTTTGTCGATACAATGATGGATCTACACCTTTTCTCCGTAGCCATGATTCAAATGCGAGAAATTTCCATTTTGCTGCAAGGTTCCGGTAGGGTAAAAATCCGATCAAAGATCCATAGGAAACCTGTAAAAAAAGGATGATAAAGGGAGAAAAGAATAAGTAAACCAAAATTAGATGAAACCAGAAATGAGTACAAATCTTACTTACAGCAAAGCCTCTAGTGCTCGAGCTTATTAGCTCAACATCTGCCCGTAATTCTGTCTTAACTAAAGACTCTGCCTTATTCCAATCATTTTCCTATAAAATTTACACAAAACGAGTTTATCACATGCCTCTTATCTTATGAACGAATATATAGTAACAGTGTGCTAGCTCTGGACCTCCAAGGAAGATCTGGAAGGAGGGCCTTTGAGCTCAACAGAGACCTGACGACCTTCATGGTTCACGATTAACGGTTGACCTCTGTTTGAAACTGATGGCTCGGCAGAAGCCAGGTCTAACCTATAACAAAAATAACCAGTCAGTCAAAACCATAAGAAACAAGAAAGAAAGCACAATTCCACAAAAACAAGATTCTAAAACAGAATTAACCTTTGTGGTTTCCCTTGTAAAGAAGCTTCTACGATGGTTTGAGAAACTGGTTTCGAAGGAATCCTCTCAAGTGAGTCACTGTTAATGGTTTTCTCCTCAGAGGAGCCCGAGGACCTCTGGATATTAAGCTGCATTTCTTGACAAAACAACAAATATTTGAATCAGCTTCATGTTAGACTATTTGTTGAAGGTCTTAGTTTGTCTCCATACCAGTTGGAATAGAGTTATTTGCTATCTCTGATGATTCTGCAGCTCTGCTATCTCCAACTTCCTCTTCTATGTTCTCAGGCTCGGGCCTTGCTTCTGGCTCCTGAATTGAGTTGTTTTCTATCTCTGATGATTCCACAGCTCCACTATCTCCAACTACCTGTTCTACGTTCATGGGCTCGGGCCTCGCTTCTGGCTTCTCCAAAAGAGTATACTCTGAATATGTTCCATCTTCTTGTTCTCCTTCCTCCACAGCTAACCCATCAGAGAGAAGCTTATCTTCAGCATTTTCGTCCACTGCATCTACGCTAACTGGCTCCGGTTTTCTCAACAATGTCATGTCACTAAACCTCTCATTTTCCCTCTCATTCCTCATTTTCAGTGTCAGATTCGGTTTCAACCGCAACTTAGACTCATCGTCGTCGTCATTGCTCGCGTAAAACGAACTCGGCTTTCTCAATATAACATTAGGCAACCTCTGCACCTTTGGAGCAGCAACTGGAGGAGCAGCAGCCTCCAATGGCTTCTTCAAAACAGGGTTTGGCTTTTTCATCACTGGCTTTTCAAACTTAACTCCGTCTTTGGGAACAGGCTTTACCAATTTTAATCCATCCAGTGAACTAGATTTCTTATTCTTATTATCCTTAGACCAATCCAATGGAATCTCTTCAACTTCAGCAATTTTACCTTTGTTCTTGTAGAAAGATTTCTCAATTTCAATGAAAGAAGCCTCTGGATTCACTTTTCTACCCACTATCTGTACAATTTCACCATTAACATCAAATTCATAAGACATAAAATTCGAATTTAATTTGAAAAATTCAAAGAACCATTTTTACAGAATCTTACCTTAGCCAAAGTCAATTTCGGGTCTTCTCCAAGTAAACGTCCGAATTTGAGCTCCATTTGATCCCATTCGTTGAGCTTAGGCTCTTCTCTTTTCGAAGCAGAAACTAAAAACTTCTTCTGTTTAGCTAATAAATTATCCCGGTTTCTTCTGACTCTAACCCTAGAAGGAAACAACGGGAAGTTTCCGGCGAGAGAAGAAGCAGGTGCGGCGGTTGCGGCGGCGGAAGCGGAAGAGGATAAGGCGAGAACGTCCATTTTTCCGATTAAGCCGAAAAATAATAATTTCTCCGACTGAGAATCATGGGTCCAATCAAAATCTAGACTTTCGTTTATCTCGAGTGAGACTGTGGCTCGAGCTCTATCTCTTACTCTCGCTCTATGTAATTGTAGACTATTACAGAGAAGAAGAAATGGCTATGGCGGAGGAAGAAGAGCTTTTATCAGTTTTAGCTTTGCATATTTCGCTTCCTGGTTAAACCAGTAAGGTAATGACACGTGGTTGATGAGGGAGCAACTACACTAGCGACTAGCGATTGCGTTAAAACGTTTTTCCGTTCTTTCGTTTTGGAGATGAACAACACGTCGTTTTTTAACTTTCCTTGCCCATGTACAATATATATAAACTCAAATATTCAACAAATATTCAATGTCATCAGACCATTTCATTGTTTCACTTCATTTAACATTGTTACTTTGATATTAAAGTAGGGCTTGGATTTTGGCATAACCAATTCTTCATAAGAGGGACAGAGTCAGAACTTTAGAGGATAAAAAAAAAAAAAAGCGGTTTTGATTATCAGCAGTCAGCACTATTACGTACGACGGTCTTTTTTTTTGGTAAAAAACGTACGACGGTCTTAAATGTGTTAAATTCAAGCATGCATCAAACCAACTCGTGGACATTATAACGAACACTGGTCATCTGACCAATAGTTTTAAATTGGATCCATTTTATACTTCTCGTTCGATACAACAAATTAAACATGGGCAAAAGTGTAGTACTTTCGTAAGGACGAACACATGTGACACGTGAAATAAGACAAAGAGCTGAAAGTAAAGAGGTTTTCATTCTGAAACTGTATACACTTGTCGTTCCATTTAATCTGTGGCCTCATATGGTTTACGGCTCCTCCGACAGTTTTTAGATATTTTAGAAATATTTAATTGTTGTAATTGTATTTTCACATGCTTTAGTAGACGATTCTCGAGATTACATCAAATGGTGTCATTGTGTTTTCTAACAATGTATTTTAATTGTTTTGCTTTTACCATAAAGCGACGAATTGTGATATGAATTTCTTTTGCAATCAATTATAAGGTACAATTTCATTCTTGTATTTATTTATTTTTTGCTAGACTCAATATAAGTAGATCATGCATGCACATCAATGAGTCCAGTGGCGGACGCAGAACAATATTTAGTTGGGGGCAAAAAAAATATGGTGATAAAAATCTAGTCTGAAATTTATAGTGAAAAGAGAAAAAAAGTCCAACAAAATAAGAGCCCAATATAAAAATTTTAGATTTGTGTAATTTCACACATAAGCCCAACAAAATAAGAGCCCAAATATAAATTTTTTTACAATTTTGATATTTGTAATCCACCAATTAGAATATTTTTTAGTTTTTATGGGGTCAGAATTATTTTTTACATGGGGTCATTAGTTTTTTTAGTCAACAAAAACATATATTTTAAAAAATTAGATGGGGTCAGCTGACCCCACTCCTTTACATGTGCATCCGCCCCTGAATGAGTCAATGAAACCTTTTTAAAAGAAGCCATAAAATAGTGTTAAAAAAAAAAATGAAGCCATAAAATAAAATACAAAACTAAAAAATCCATAACAACGAAAAAGAAAAGGAAAAAAACCGTCGAATCCCATTAAAACTAGGTTCTAACCAAAATTGAACACGAGTATACAAAATCTAGAATGGTAAAAAAAAAAACTTTTCCGGAAAATATTAAAATAAACGTGTATTGAGTAGATAATATATGTGCCAAAACATAGAACCCTCCTAACGCCCACAGCTTTTACCCATCTATAAATTACTATACTTTCAGTCTTTCACTTCAATCCCCCCTCAAGAAACTGCAAACTGAATCAAAACATTTCTTTCATTTCCTAAAACACCCTCAAAAGGTTTCCCAATGGATGTCTTTATATCGGAAGAGTATGTCAACCGCCGGAGAATGGAGAAAAAAGCAGCTGCCATTGCCGGAAAAAACATGAGATTAGGCTCTGGTTTAAACAACAGACCGGAAAAGAGAAATGGTAATCCTCGGATGTCGGAGTCTCGGCCGGATAATGAGTTTCGGGTCACCGGAGGTGGTGTTTATGAGAGTTTTGTGTTCCACTGCTTTTCGCCGTGAAAACCAAAGCGTTCACGTTTAGAGATTCAAACACAGACGCGGTCGAATATGCATGGGCAATTTTTTAGGTTTAAGCTCTTGTATCTCTTGGTTTTAATTAAGCTCTCTGAACTTAAATTTGTATAGTGGCTTTTTCTTAATATATGGTATGCTTTTTTAAAAAATTTCTTATTAGTAGTATGTTAATATTCACAAATCATAACTCTTTGGTAAACTTACAGATAAGTTACAACTATAATAAAAGTTTAATTTCAGAAAATAGAATAGAAAACTTATTCACAGACAAAATATTTATCTAATCACAAAACAGTAGCATGATGAATAAATAAATTAAATTTGGAACAACGCGAAGATCTATAAAAATCTGATGATAGAGGAAATATATTTTGTTAGGTTTTGGCTTTGTCAAAATAAACGAGCCAAATTCAATTCAGATAGTTCAGTTTGATCCACAGGCCATATCTGGTTTTGCTTTTGGTTATATCTATAAATTTTGAAATTTATGTTCAGTTGTTCTTGTTGTCGTCACTGACCGGTTTGAATTGGTTAAGATAACCAGTTTTTTTTTTTTTTTTTTTTTTTTTTTACAAGGTTAAGATAACCAGTTTGTAATTAAAATTTATTCTCACTTGTAAAGATGCATAACAGATAGAGCTATAGTTTTTAAAGACATGGAATACGTCTTCAATGACAGCGGAGAAACAGATTTGTTATTGGATTAACAAGCTACAAGACAAATAGTCTGTCCATTTAGACTTCACTGAGCACCCCTAGGGACAAAAACAAATTTTCTGATACAATAAACATAACTATTTATTAAACCAGATTCTTACAACATACGACAAACGCTATTCATCATAGCTTATTATAGGCAAGCAAACGTCATGAAATCACAACTAAGATACAACAATTGAAAAGCTTTAAAAGGTAAAGCCATAATTGAAAAGCTTTAAAAGGTTCTTTCATATGATATGAAAGAACCTCTGCTTTATTCATTATTAAGACACAAACCGCTAGAACTTAGTCGTCATCTGACTCGTGAGAAAAAGTATAGCAGAGTGGCCTTAGCCCAGCTTTTCTGTAGCCTTCCCAGGTCAGACGCGCGAGCGTGGCGTAAGCAGGGAAGTTCTTGCCACGAAAGTCTTTATTGTTGAAGTATGGGTCTACTTTTTTGAAGTAGGCTTTAGCAAATCCTAAGCCTTTGACCTTAGCAAGGATCTCAATGTAAAGTGCAAACTCGAAGGGAGTAAATTCAACCTTCTTTGCATCCATATAGTCAAAGAGCTACAAACGAATATATTAACCCATTAATATAATTAATCCAAAAGAAAGAAGAACAAACCTTACTTAAATGATGAAGAATAAATTACATGTAGGGCGAATTCATGTTTGCCTTCCTTGTGAAGACTATTCACCCAGCTCAAGAGTTTGTCTTTGCTAGAAAAGACGTCAAAGCCTTCGTTTGGATCTGATGGCGATGTCGTCGCTGCCGTCTCACCAGATTCCGTTGTAGAAAGAGCCCTTGTCGTCCATCGAAGACGAGCCATGACGCCGGAATCCGAGGGTTTGGGAAACAGAGCGGGACGCGTTGCGGACTTCTGCAAGAGATGAAGAGAACCTGCTGCGATGCGGCGGAAATTCATCATCATTCTAACCCCTAGCTAATGTCGATCGCAACACTCATTCACAAACCCTACTCTTATTTGATACTCGCAACTCTCAATTTGGACCCTTCGTATTTATTTGGCCCGGCCCGGCTACCCTCTTATGCACTTTGAATACTAAGCCGAGTAACTAGGGTGTGTCGGCAGGTATTTTTTTCCTGTTCATTTTGTATATGTGTCAAATTATTGGGTTCAACATTTGTTTTTTTTTGTAGTGTTTGTTTTTTACACTTTATAGACAAGTATATATAGTAGTGAGGTTGTTCAAATTCCAGCAGTGGTGGAGGTAATTTAAATTGTGTGAAAACAATGTTGCTTCTCTCAACATTGTTACTTTGACATAAAGTAGGGCTTGGATTTTGGCAATTCTTCATAAGAAGGATCGAGTACTTTAGAGGATAAAAAAAAAAAACCGGTTTTGATTATCAGCACTATATATATTACGTACCACGGTCTTAAATGTGTTAAATTCACGACGCATGCATTAAACCAACTCGTGGACATTATAACGAACACTGGTCATTTACTAATTGTCAAATAGTTTTAAATTGGATCCATTTTATACTTCTCGTTCGATACAACAAATTAAACATGGGCAAAAGTGTAGTTTCGTAAGGACGAACACATGTGACACGTGATGAAATAAGACAAATTAAGAGCTGAAAGTAAATAGGCGTTACGTTCTATAGCTAGCGGTTTTCATTCTGAAACTGTATACACTTGTCGTTCTATTTAATCTGTGGTCTCATATAGTCATATGGTTTACGGCTCCTCCGACTGTTTTAAGATATTTTAGAAATATTTAATTGGTGTAATTGTATTTTCACATGCTTTAATTAGTATATTCTCGAGATTACATCAAATGGTGTAATTGTGTTTTCTAACAATGTTTTTTATTGTTTTGCTTTTAGCCTTTTACCATTATTATAAAGCGACGATTATAACGTTCAATTTCATTCTTGTGTTTATTTATTTTTTGCTAGACTCAACATAAGTAGATCATGCACATCTAGTCAATGAAAGATACACGTGATGATGTAATAAAATTTATTTTTAATATGTATTCAGCCAAAAGTTGCACCAAAAAAATCAGCTTTTAATCAGAAGAATTGATTTATTAACCCTGGTTAGTGGTTATCAAAAAATATATATATATATATATTGGTTCTATATATATATATTAAGACACCTTTTAAAAAGAAGCCATAAAATAAAATAAAAAACTATAAAATCCAAATCAACAAAAAGAAAACAAGAAAAAACCCGTCGAATCCCATTAAAACTAGGTTCTACAAATTATTATCTATTAAATTATTTTGGCAAAAAGATTAACCAGAATTGAACACGAGTACTACAAAATCTAGAATGGTATAAAAAAAAAAAACCATTTCCGGAAAATATTTAAAATAAACGTGTATTAAGTAGTTAATATATGTGCCAAAACATGGAACCCTCCTAACGCCCACAGCTTTTACCCATCTATAAATTAGACACTCTCAGTCTTTCACTTCAATCCCCTCAAGAAACTGCAAACTGAATCAAAACATTTCTTTCATTTCCTAAAACACCCTCGAAAGTTTCCCAATGGATGTCTTTATATCGGAAGAGTATGTCAACCGCCGGAGAATGGAGAAAAAAGCAGCTGCCATTGCCGGAAAAAACATGAGGTTAGGCTCTGGTTCAAACAAGAGACCGGAAAAGAGAAATAGTAATCCTCGGATGTCGGAGTCTCGGCCGGATAATGAGTTTCGGGTTACCGGCGGTGGTGTTTATGAGAGTTTTGTGTTCCACTGCTTTTCGCCGTGAAAACCAAAGCGTTCACGTTTAGAGATTCAAACACAGACGCAATTGAAAATGCATGGGCAATTTTTAAGTTTAAGCTCTTGTATCTCTTGATTTTAATTAAGCTTGTCTGAACTTAAATTTGTATTGTGGCTTTTTTTTCTTAATATATGGTATGCTTTTTTTTCTTTTTTTCTTATTAGTATGTCACAAATCACAAATCATAACTCTTTGGTAAACATGAAATCTTAATGATGAGTTACAACTATAATAAAAGTTAAATTTCAGAAAATAGAATCAAAAAGTTATTCACATATTTTATTTAATCACAAAACAGTAGGCATGGTAAATACATAAAATTTGAACACCTCGAAGATCTAGAATTTTTAAAAAATCTTATTATATAGCCAAAAAAAAAAAAAACATTGTTAGGTTGTGGCTTGGTTTAAGACAAAGACAAACTAGCCAAATTCAATTCAAGATGGTTCAGTTTGATCCAGACCCATATCTGGTTTTGCTTTTGGTTATTTCTAAATTGTTCAGTCGTCTTAGTTAATAGATAAATAACTCTCACCTTATTTTGGATTATTTGGTCATCGTTGAACGATTTGAATTGGTTAAGATAACCAGTAAGATATGAAAAAATTAGACTCGCAATTGGTAAGGTGTGCCAGGCCCTCGCAGTAGTGCAAGACAAAGGCGACACGTGAGAGTCCAATCAGCAAGCTGATGTGGCGAACTCTCCCCATAAAAAATTGAGTTAATATCGTGTGAACCGATGGTTCACATATCAGATATTAAACTGATAAGAACAGATACTACACTTGATCTTAGCCAAAAGGCCGAGAAAGGTATGAGTTGATCTATAGCTCTAGAACTGCTTTTATATGCGTCATGTTAGAGGAGCGAATCCGAATTTAGCGATGTGGGACTTTAAAAACAACTCGAATGAGGTAATCAAGTACTTAGAATCTCGGCCCATTTTCAATATTGAGATTCAGCCCAGTATAGGTTTTGACGATCCCAAAATCAATATCGAATAAGATAATGGTAATGGTATTAACATTTAACCAATACGTGTATTTTAGTTAGCTCCATGTAGAAATTTTAATCTATAGTTTAAAACTTTGAACAGAAGTAGTTTTGGTATTTAAATGTTTAAACTCATAATATCATCCCTTCTTTTTTTTTTTTTTTTTTTAATATCATCCCTTCTTATTAAAAACATCCTCGAAATAGTGTCTTAATTCGAAGTAAACGGCACGATGGGTGATAATTACTGATTAGTGATCTTTTTTTTTTTTTTTTTTTTTTTTTTTTGGGTCACGACTGATTAGTGATCTAGTTTAGCAACTTACAGTTACAAATCAAAAATATAAGAAGATCATGTAAATGTTAGAACAAATGAGAATCCAATGCTTGAGACAACTGATATACGATATGTTTTTTTTTTTTTTTTGGTCAAACTCATTATTATACGATATGGTTTTTATTTTGTTATTTGTATGTTGCTTTATTCTTTATGAGTGGATGGATAGATTCGGCAAAACACAATATTCAAAAGATTTTGTGATTCTTTATTTTAATGGTCAAACCTTTTTATATATCCAAAAGAGGTAATGTAAGATGAAAACATATCATATATGGACCATTTTCTACTTAATTATATGGACAGAAAGATTTTGAAAGGATAAAGCTAAAGTATAAAAATGAGGAAAAAGATAGTCAAGAGCAATTTTGCCCCCACCATAAATACATGAAGCATCACTTCAAATGACAACTCATCAACTACAATAGACAAACTACTAAATTAATCTGTAACATTATAAAAAGAAATGTTTTGTGAAATTTTTAGAGTAACCAATCACCAATGGACTAATAACACTTTCACCTCATTTCTCATATTTATTTATATCTAAAATGTTATATATGGACAATGTAGTGAGAATCACCTAAGATTAGTATAAAATATTAGGTGGATGTATTTAAATGGATTATACCATCGATATAGTGTATATATGTATATATCTTATATGGTACAATTTTCTGTCTATATATTAATTACTCAAAAATAAACAATATTTAACTCTTCCCTTTCATGTATTTTTATGGAACTAGTTCACATTGCTTAGTTTTGAATTTGATGATTCGTCACCAAACAACAAAACTCTTATCTCCATCCTCGAAACACGAAAATCTTGTTATTAATTAAAACCAATAAAATACTGCTAAAAGATAACAAAATACTTTTTTAAATGATTATATTCTGGTCATGGTGCATACAAGTTGTGCATTCCCAAACATAAAATAAAGATAAAAAAAATAAGATAAATAAAGAATAAAAATAAAAATAAGTAACTAAATTAGTTAAAGAAGAGCTGAAACGCTACAAAAGAGAGACAAATGAGGGGGAGAGCCCAAATTGTGAAGAGAAAATGAAAAGGATAATAAGAGAGAAGATAGGTTTTACATGAAGAAGAGAGTTGATATCTAGTAGCCAAGGATGACTTGCCTGCGCCTAATTCTTTTCAATGATTCAATTTCATGATACGTAATTCGCATTTTAGAGTTGAATGTTAACAAATCGATTGAATCTTGTGGGTTTGGGTTTCAGGCAGTCTCCTTGGCTATCTTAATATGCTCTCTTCCTTCATGTTATACCTTTTCTTCTTCCTAAATTTGAAATGATTTGTCTATTTTGTATCACATTTTTTTCTTAGCCTATTAAAATCCATTTCAGTTTTAAAGAAGTTTATTACAAGTTTTCTTTATACATTTCAGTCATAAATCTTTTTTTTTTTTGGTGGGATTCAGTCATAAATCTTTTTGATTCAATGTGGATTGATATGACTATATTAAAATTTGAATCGGTTTAAAACTGATTTTTTTATTTGACAAATTTTTTTTTTATGAATTTATTTTTTGTTAAATCATATAGATTTATCCGAATTAAGCACTTATACCCATAGATCTAATACTCTCTCCTTTCCACAAAGATCCTAGTTTTAGAAAAAAAATTTGTTTCACAAAGATACAAGTTTTAAGTTTTCAACACACTTTTTGTTAATTAATGTTAAGAAATTGCAAAGTTCAAGAAGTATTTATTATACATATATGAATTTTCTTAATTTTTATTGGTTAATATTTATGGGAAAGTGTAATCCGTAAAAAAATTAATATCATTGATGATTACCTATTAATTATTTCTTAATCTGTGTGAAAATCTTAAAACAAGGATCTTTGTGGGACGGAGGGAGTATATGAAAACATGACTTCTGATTAATACAATTGCTTACATCTCCGCACTATGAAATCAACTCATTCTTCAAATTTGATTATTAATTACTCACGATTACAATAAGAAAACAAGTTGTGAATTTATGTAACTGTTTTTTTTCTCACTCTTATATCTCACTTAAGCAAGAGAAACAAATTAATACTCCCTCTGTTTCAAAATGTATGATGTTTTAGAATTTTTTTTTGTTTCAAAATATAAGATGTTCTCTATTTTCTATGTATAATTAATGACAAATTATTGAATTAAAGAAAGATAACTAAATACTATTGGTTTAGAGTTGTTGAAAATTGTAAATCACAAAAAATAATGTATTTTAAATATGGTTTCTTAATATGTGTGAAAATTCTAAAACATTTTACATTTTGAAACAGAGGGAGTAACAGAGTATTAAATTTTATAAAACTGTCTGACGTTGGTATATCAATGTATCTATGTCTCGTATCTTGGATTTTTTGTTTGAGTAAATTCACATCACATTCGATACTTGGAAGTTGGAATCACTTAGCTTTGCGTCAATTTATAGAGATGACCTCGTCGTCAATAGTTACATCATTAATATTAACTTATTATATTTCATGTATTTCTTGTCCCAAACAATTGAAAAACAGTTACATTCCCTATTCAAAATGCTTCTCTCTTTCTTCTTTTTCTTATATTGTTGAGTACTATGCCGAATGTACTCACTACTCAGTCTAGTTATCTTTGCATGGTTTGTTCGGTAAAACAAGAAAACATTAGAGCATCTCCAACCACAACACTATATTTGGTGTTGAAATCACACCAAATTTTGGTGTTATAGTGTTCCATTTTTTTTTAATCTCCAACCACAACACCAAATTTTACACTAAAAATATTATTTTCTATTATTATATTATTAAATTTAAAATTGTTTTATTTTTAATAGTTTTGATAAACACTAACTATTTTTATAACTAATTAGTGTAAATACTGTTCATAAAACACTAAAAATAAAGTTTTGGTGTAAATTTTAGTGTTACGTTGGAGAAGGTTTTACACCAAATTTTGGTGTTATAGTGCTACGTTGGAGATGCTCTTAGTCTATCAAATTGGTTATACCCTCTATATATTAGCCTGGTTAATTCAAATTAATCCGCAAGATTTTTAGTAGTAAGATGACTAAGATCAGATGAAAACTGATAGTTTTATACCACCATTAAAAAGAAAAAAGGAGGAATAAAAATTAGTGACAAAGCCCAACAATAGTAAACTTCCAAAAGGGCTTTATGAACAAACGATAATACTGGGCCAAGTCCAATAAGAACGTGAGCAACATGATTGATTTAGCGACACGTGACTTTACTTAAATGAAAAGGAAAAAAGACAGCTTCGTAGTTCGTTCAATAAAAAAGTCCCTCAAGATATTTTTTTTTTTCGTTTTGCAAAAATAATCCCAAAACTTGTCAGATTCGAAAAGCGTAAAGTGATTTGACGAAAGAGATGAGCTACGAGAAAGTCCCACCGGAATCGTATCCTCCTCCAGGTTCGTAAATCGTAATCACTTCTCCCTTCTTATGATCCACTTCTGATTCTATACGATTCCTTAGTTTCTTTTCTTAATTCTCTGATTGTGTTTTTGATCGGACGAATTAGGATACCAATCTCAGTATCCACCTCCGGGTTATCCATCGGCACCTCCGCCGCCGGGATATCCTTCTCCACAGTCGCATCACGAAGGATATTCATATCCTCCACCTCAGCCTTACGGAGGATATCCACCACCGTCATCACGTCCTTACGAAGGCGGTTATCAAGGTTACTTCGCCGGAGGAGGTTATCCTCATCATCACCAGGGACCTCCTCCTCCTCCTCCGCCGCAGAATTACAATCAATGCCATCACGATCATCACCATTACCAAGATTCTGACAATGGTTGCTCCTCTTTCATCCGTGGCTGGTTCGTCTCTCTTTTCTTCCCGCCTTTAATTTTACTTTTTTATCATTTTTGGTTAACTCATTGTGTCGGTTTAAAGTTGATTGAGTTGGCTTTTTTTCCGATTCTCTTTTGACTATTGATTGTATCTTTAGGAGCAACGTGTGGGTTTAAAGGATCACTAGTTATTGTCTTTGGTTCATTGAACAAGTGTTTTAGTTTTTGGAATTTGGGAATATTATGATCCAATGATCCTGATCAGAACCTGATTCCTTTTAGTTGATGTGTGGATTAGTCATAATGTGAGTTGAATTTGGGCAACTACTGGAAAACTCTGAGAGTTCCGTTAGGAACCCAGATTTGACTTCTTTTTCATTTTGTATGGTGGCCATGGATCGGAATTTGAGTTCAAAAGATTCGTATTAATCCTCTGAGTGCTTTGCTCATCTTCTAAGAAAGTTCCTGTCATCTATGATGAGTTTAGACTTATTCATGTAAAGATGCTTCTAATGTTTAACTTGAGACACTCAGTAATTGGATCTTTGATCTTTCACTCTTCAATGCATCTAGTGCTCCCTTAAGAACTAACTGCCTAATGGCTATATTTTTACAAGTAGAATTTTGAAATCTAGTGTCTTATATCAGCTGCAGCTTTTCTTATGCTCACTCTACTAAATTCTATATTTTAGATAGTAAAACGGAGTTGTGATTGGCCTCAAGTAGCCTATTTTATGTTGTTACGATTAACCGAATCTTTTGCGGTTTGCAAATTGCAGTCTTGCTGCTCTCTGCTGTTGCTGTGTGTTGGAGGAATGCTGCTTCTGAGAATGCTCGTCTCTGCAAATCTCGTCATTTACAGTCAACATTATATGTCTAATCAAAGAGACATATGCCATAACTCTCTATGTCTTATGTACTGTCATGTTTCATCGTCTGTCAATGTTTACCTCCTTGTCTGAGAGTGCACTCATCCAGAGCGTGTATTAGTCAAGTAGGTTTCTTGTGTATCTTCTTTGCAACTTTTATGTATTATTTGTAAAATGACATGTTTGATATTCTTCCCAAATTTTAGTTCTTCCAAGGGCTGAATTGTGGAAAAATTATAATTGATTATACTATTTGAAAAAAGAAACCAAGAAACATAAAATTTTAGTCCTTTTTGTACAATAACTAATACAATTTATCCTTCTTAGTTCAGCTCTTGTTCTGTGAGTTCCCAAGTTCGATAAAACCAAAAACTGGTACTCAGTCAGGTCAAAACAAACAAGTAGAACTAAGAATTCAAAACACATGAAGCTTCACAGAATCAGTTCTTGTCCGAAGCAAAATACACCTAAAATTGAAGAAAAGAGCTAACGAAATGACATCAAAAGCCTAAAACAAAAACCAACATGAACCATAAGAGAGATCCACGATGGTCCAGTTGGATGGAGTGGAAAATGGGAGATACTAAAGAATCCTAACATATGGCGGTGCGTCTTTTCTTGTCCCAACCACTGTTCGGTAGAGGTAAAGTTTATCAACCTTCTCTCTTTCGTCTTCTTCATTCTGCTCCATCTGATTATTCTCGTTCTCGTTGATGATCTCTACATTGAGCCGTGGAGAATTCTGCGCGAGCCTCTTGCAGCCACCGAGCGTTACTTCACAAGACGACATCCAAAGGGATCGCATTGTTTCGTACTTACCCACGTCAGCAAGAAGCGCAGCGTTCCCAAAAGGGCTGTCTCTTATCTCCAGCTTCCTCAGCTTTTTGCATCCATTCAACACATAGAGCATTCCTTTGTCAGTGTCCCCCGCAAAAGCTATCGAAAGCATCTCAAGCTGTTCCGCGTACATACCGATGTAGAGGAAGACTTGGTCAGTCAAGAGACCGGAGACAGAGAGCCGTGTTAGACCTTTGCAAGCTTGTACAATCGCACCAAAGCCTTCGTCTAGTGATTGAGATGTGATGTGGTCGGGTTTGTGTGGCTCGAGGATACATAGCCTGAACCGGATGAAGTTTGGGCAGTTTTTGGCCACGGTTATGAGCGCTGCGTTCGTCATTTGTTTGCAGAAGTATAGAATCGAATGAAGTTTAGGGCAACCTGCGGAGATCGCAACTAGTCCGACCTCAGTGACAGCTGCGTTGTTGTCTTCTTCATCGTGTGGATCGGAGGGAAAAACTCTCAGCTCTTGTAACTCTTTACATGTGGCAGCAACGACCACAAGTCCTTTGTCACCAATACTATCCAATATCTGTAGTAACCATAAAACCCCCGTCAAATAAAAAACCAATTTGTTGTCAGGTTAGCAAGTTAGTTTCTTTCTTCAGGACAGTTAAAAAAGAGAGGCTGAGATCAAACTTACCCATAACCGTTGAAGTCTCTGGCAAAGCTGAATAAGCTTTATGAGATGGTTGCCTTGGATCTCGGCTGCATAGCTGAGGTTCAAGGAGATAAGGTTTTGGCAAATCGGGTAGAACGCTGGGAGGCAGCGTGGAGCAACCTCTAAAAAGCCCGACAAGCTCCTTAACGAGGTGCACTTTTTGATGGCAGTCATGAGTTTCGTAAAAGATTCTGGATCTGGCTCATTCCCATAAGAGCCTACTCCTAAGTCCACTAGCTGCGGCGCACAACTCATTAACCTTGCGAGTGCTTCGAGCGGTACTGCACGATTTAGCTTCAAGCTCTTCAGGTTTGGTGACCTTGCGACAAGCCTCTCTAGAGCAGCCACGTTGGTTTCCCCTTTAAGACAGGCGAAATTCAACGAGACAAGAGTGGTGCAGCTGTCAGGAAAACAGTTCAGCCATTGACCTCTGTGATCATCAATTTCATTCTCTTGCAGGTCCAGCTCACGAAGATGCCTAATAAGAAACACAGCACATTTATGTAAATGACATAAAACCTTGAGAAACGCCAGTAAAGGAAAGGCTTTCAATGCTCAAACTCAAATCCTAGAGAAACCATTGCCTATGAAAAGTCTTCCTAAATCCATAAAAGTGAAGTTCAAAATGGCAGATAAGAAGATTTACCTGCAATTAGCGGCAATGGAAGCTAGGCCGTCAGTGGTAAAGCCTTCACAGCTGACAAGAACCAAAGACTTGAAATTAGCAAAGGAACGTGAAAGAAGCTCCAAGCTTTCATCCGTTACGACCATCCGCTTCAACCTCAGCTCCTCAAGATCCACACGGCTCCTAGCCAAGGCTTCAATCCAAGGGTGCACGAAACCTCCCCATTCATAAGGAACCAAGTTAAAATCTGCGAAATGAGGCTTGCCTTTCAGAGTCAAGGACTTGAGACATGGAAACCTCCCGATTAATCTCTCCGGATTAATGGCGTAACAGTTTCCGATGAACACTTTCTGCCTACTAAACCTCTCGATCTTGTGCCACGATTTGCATACCAGAGATATCGAGTTCCTGTCTTTGTGAGTAGCTATGAAGTCAAAAACATGCTCTATCACCTCGTCTGGGAAGTAATTCATCTCTTCTGTCGATGCCGAACCCTAATTCACCGGAAGAAGGAAGAGGAATTG
Source organism: Erysimum cheiranthoides (assembly GCA_011420285.2). Lineage (NCBI taxonomy): Eukaryota > Viridiplantae > Streptophyta > Magnoliopsida > Brassicales > Brassicaceae > Erysimum > Erysimum cheiranthoides. The sequence continues at coordinate 21,166,481 of CM022176.2, read as the reverse complement.
ACTTCAGCTTAGCTCAGTGAAGCTTTCGTGGTACAGCGAGATCCAACACTTGCAGGATTTGAAATCGTGAGTTTCACAAAATGGAGAAGCCACCGGAATCTGCAGGAAAGCGAGATTCATATTATACAAAATCAATTACGAAAATCCTGAGCTCGATAAACATATAAAATATTCAAAAAATGAATCCACCAGATCCTGAAACTTTACAAACTAAACACAGAAGTTTAGATTCAGATCTACAGGACAATATAATAGCTAGATCTACCAAGGATGAGTTTGAATACCTTGAGCAAATGAAGCTACTACGATCGTCTTCGGAACCAAACTAGCTGATGATTCAAGAGAAGAAGAAGAAAACTGAAACGAGGAAAACGTTGAAAATGAAAGGAGAATTATGAATCTGGATAAACTCTGGAGACTTGCTTCAAGTCCAATGATGATGAGATGATCAAAGATTTTGGAAGAGAGAGAGAGAGAGAGAGAGATCACGCAAGCAAAGCAAAGCCCAAAAGCCAGAAACTCTCTTCTTCTTCTCTCTCTCTCTAGCTCGCTAAAACTTTTTAACCAGAGGAAAAGCTAACCTAGCTGACCAAAAACTAACCATGGTTAGGTTAAGCTTGGTGTGGATGATCCAACGGTGGAGATTGGTTTCAATGGATAGCTACGAGAGGAATCTTGACCGTTGAAGAGTGGTATGGTGTGCATGTGTTGTTCCTCACCACTGGTTACGAAGCCTTTCGCCAAAGAGAAAGGGTGATGAAGTGATGTATTAGTGTCAGAGCAAAGCCACATTTATAAAATGCCCTTACCTTTTCTCTATTATTACCAAATTGCCACGTAAAGCCAGTAGGAGGATTATCTTATTCGCTCTGGATTAATTAATTTAAGTATTGATTTAATCGTTTTGATTAGTTAGCTATAATCTATAGAGAAGAGCGATGGTAGGAGAGAGCGATGGTAGGGTTTCGGGGACGGAGGTTCAAGATGCAACCATGATCGATGTGGGGGATCGGAGTAGACCACCAGGGGACCCACCGGACGGGGCAGAGTGGGTCAGGAAAGTAACGGGTTTCATGACGGGGGGCCGGCCTACGCCGGAAGTGATGTTGGGGAAGGATTTCGTGTCGGAGCGGATGCATCTGGAATTCCCGGATGGTTTAGATGGTGAACCAGTGATTACCATAGAGGAGGAAGTGCTTGAGGCTATGAATAGTTTGTGGAAGCAGTGTTTAATCGTGAGAGTATTGGGAAGGAATGTCGCGATACCGGCCTTGACTAAGAAACTACGTGAGATGTGGAAACCGAAGGGATGGATGACAGTGACTGATCTTCCTCGTCAATTCTACATGATACGTTTCGAAAAAGAGGAGGAGTTTATTGAGGCGCTTACGGGAGGGCCATGGAAGATGTTTGGAAGCTATTTGTTGGTGAAACGGTGGTCACCGGATTTTAATCCGATGAGTGACGAAATCGTTACAACCCCTGTCTGGGTTCGTCTGTCTAACATTCCAGTGAATTTCTACCACCAAGAAATCCTGTTTGGCATTGCAAAGGGGTTAGGGACGCCGGTTAAAGTGGATACAACAACACGACAATTTGAGAGGGCACGTTTCGCTAGAGTGTGCGTGGAGATTGATCTATCCAGAACTCTTAAGGGTTCTGTGTTGGTGAATGGGAACAGATATTTTGTGGCATACGAGGGGATGTCAAATATTTGTTCGGGATGTGGTATTTACGGCCATGCAGTGCACAACTGTCCAAAGAGAGTCATAGAGGATACGGTGGCGAATACAGTTGAGCATGCGGTGGAGAAACGTTCTCTTAGTGCTCCGGTAGCAATAAGGTCGCAAGTACAGGATGATGAAGGTTACACGGTGGTGAGAAATGGACGGCGGAACCCATCACCGGCGAAAAAGATTGTTTTCTCGGCCGGAGTATCGTTGGAGAATCAAAACAGGAATCTTCGCGAGATCTCGGGAAAGGAGATTTCGAGGGATAAGGAAGGTAGCAATAGACTTCCAAATCCGGATAAGGCGGGGAATATTTCAGTATCAAATCCGTTTGCGCTGTTGGAGGAGGATGGAAATATTCCCATATCCGAAAAAAGTCACAAAGATATCGAGGGGAATAAGGAAAATCTACCAGCTCGTGTAGATTCGCTGATGGGGAGGAGTGGTGCACAAGTAAGAGAGGGGAGAGGAGTTGGGCCCGCAGGAAAAGGAACAGGCCCATTTCGAGAAGGCCAAAATGTGATAAGTCCAAGCAGAAATAACAGACATGGTAGTGGGCCGAAGGGGAGACCAAAAATCAACAAGCCCACTAGAGGGCTCGTCTTTGGCCAGAAAACGAGTGAGGTGGAGCTTTCTTCCTCAGGGAAACGACTGCGTGTAGAGAAGGATGGAGCTGGTCGGGATGGAGGAAGTTTCAGTGCCTCAGGGAAGGCGACGGAGATGGAATCTAGTGAACCGGTTATCAGTATCGCTGAAGGGACTCATCCGATGGAAGAGTTGGAGGCTGAGAAACAGAGGAGTATGGAGATTGTTACAGCGGATTCGTTGGTTGGATCCGACTGTAATGGGAGCAATGCGTAAAGTTACGCCCCGGTAGTTCTTTTTGACTCGCAAATTAAAGATATGAATTGCTTATTATGGAATTGCCGGGGGGCGAATAAACCCAATTTCCGAAGAGCTATTCGCTATATGTTGAAGAAGTTCAAGTCCGACATACTAGCCCTGTTTGAGACCCATGCAGAGGGGGATCGGGCTCAGAGAATTTGTCGAGGACTCGGGTTTGACAACTCATTTTGAGTTGATGCTAGTGGTCAAAGCGGTGGGATATGGTTACTTTGGAGAGAAGAAGTGGGCAATGTGGAGATTGTAAAAGCATCAACACAATTCGTTCATACACGGATCACTAAAGATGAAGAGGTGGTTCATCTCATCGTGGTGTATGCTGCGCCCACTGTCAGTAGAAGGAGCGGATTGTGGAATGATCTCAGAGACGAGATTCAAAATATTACGGAACCCATAGTGGTGGGAGGCGATTTCAATACTATTGTCCGCCTGGACGAGAGAACTGGTGGGAATGGTATGTTATCAGCAGATTCAGTTGCTTTTGGAGAGTGGATGAATGCTCTGTCTTTGATTGATATGGGGTTTAGAGGAGGACAGTTCACTTGGAGAAGAGGAAGAGAAGAGCGCACTTTTGTCGCGAAAAGGCTCGATAGAGTTCTATGTTGTGCATCCGCAAGACTGAGATGGCAAGAAGCAACAATTACTCATCTCCCTTTCTTCTCTTCGGACCATGCTCCCTTATATGTCCAGATGAATCCGGAAGTTACAGGGGATTCGCGTCGTCGACCGTTCAGATTTGAAGCTGCTTGGCTTCAACATGAGAGTTTTAAAGACATGTTAACATCGTCTTGGAATAACAACCTCACGACTCCTGAAGCCTTGGATGTACTGAGAGTGAAACTGAAAAAGTGGAATAAAGAAGTCTTTGGGGATGTCAGGAACAAGAAAGAGAAGCTGATGAGAGAAATTGAGATAGTCCAAAATCATCTAGAAACCATACAAACAGATGACTTGTTGAAGAAGGAAGAAGAGCTTATAAAAGATTTCGAGTCGGTTTTGGAATAGGAGGAGATGATATGGTTCCAAAAATCAAGAGAGAAGGTCATCGCACATGGAGATAGAAATACTAAATTTTTTCATACATCCACCATTATCCGTAGAAGAAGGAACCGAATAGAAGCTTTAAAAGGAGATGATGGAACTTGGATTGTTGAGGCTAAAGAGTTGGAGACTTTAGCTATAAACTACTATCGCAGATTGTATTCGATGGATGATGTCGATGAAGTTGTTGAGCGGTTGCCTGCAGACGGTTTCACGCCCTTATCTGACTCAGACTTGGGACTTTTGAACAGTAATTTCACAGCAGCGGAAGTGGAAGGTGCGTTGAGGAGTATGGGGAGCTATAAAGCACAGGGTCCTGATGGGTACCAGCCAGTGTTTTATCAAAAGTGCTGGGAGACTGTAGGTGAATCAGTGTTTCAGTTTGTGCTCAAATTCTTTGATTCAGGGGAGCTGCCAGAGAGCCTGAATGATGCGTTAGTTGTCTTAATTGCGAAGGTGGCTAAACCAGAAAAAGTAACACAGTTCAGGCCCATTAGTCTTTGTAATGTGTTATTCAAAAGCATTACTAAGGCAATGGTGGTCCGATTGAAAGGGATTATTTCGCTGTTGATCGGGCCGGCTCAATCGAGTTTTATACCTGGGAGACTAAGTACAGATAATATTGTTATCGTACAAGAGGCAGTGCACTCCATGAGACGAAAAAAGGGTCGAAAAGGATGGATGCTACTAAAGCTGGATTTGGAGAAGGCTTATGATCGAATTCGGTGGGATTTTCTCGAGGATACATTACGAGCAGCGAGATTTCCAGAAAACTGGATTCTATGGATTATGAAGTGTGTCACCGGCCCTTCAATGAATTTACTTTGGAATGGGGAAAGAACGGATGCGTTCAAGCCAGAGAGGGGATTAAGACAAGGAGACCCTCTTTCCCCATATTTGTTTGTCTTATGTTTGGAGAGGCTGTGTCATATGATCGATAGAGCAGTGGGATCTAAGGAGTGGAAACCCATTACACTATCTAGAGGTGGTCCGCAATTATCACACATATGCTTTGCTGATGATCTTATCCTTTTTGCGGAAGCTTCAGTGTCACAAATTAAGGTTATTCGAAGAGTTCTTGAAAAGTTTTGTGTGGCATCAGGACAGAAGGTTAGTTTGGAAAAATCGAAGATATATTTCTCTGAGAATGTTAGTCGGGAGCTCAGGACATTGATAAGCAGAGAAAGTGGGATCCAAGCAACAAGAAATCTTGGAAAATACTTGGGTTTGCCAATCTTGCAGAAGAGGATAAATAAAACTACCTTTGGAGTAGTATTGGAGAGAGCTAATTCACGGCTTGCTGGATGGAAAGGGAAAGTATTAAGCTTGGCAGGAAGGATCACGCTGACCAAAGCTGTATTATCTTCGCTACCGGTGCATGCTATGAGTTCTATCTTGCTTCCTAAGTCTACTCTGGAGTCGCTTGATAGAATTTCCCGAAACTTTATATGGAACAGTTCCACTGAGGCGAGGAAACAACATCTGGTTTCATGGCAGCGGGTCTGTTTACCGAAAGGAGAAGGCGGTTTGGGCATCCGGGCTACAGAACCAATGAATAAGGCGCTAATTGCTAAAATTGGATGGCGTTTACTACATGATGTTTCGAGTCTATGGGCTCAGGTTCTACGGAGCAAGTATAAGATAGGAGGTGATAAATGGATTACGCCAAAGTCAACCGGGTCTTCAACATTCCGGAGTATAGCCACTGGGCTAAAGGAGGTTGTGATTCCTAATCTCTGTTGGATTGTTGGGGATGGGAGCAAAATAAAATTTTGGAAAGACAAATGGTTGGACAACTCCACTTTACTTGAGATGTCAACCATGGAGAGCTCTGGGAATGTTGATAACGTACGCATAAAGGATTTATGGATTGATGGAGTCGGATGGAAGTTTGAACAGATTGAACTATTTCTTCCCAGCTTTATGATTCTAAGGTTACGGGCAGTAATGGTAGACTGTGTCACTGGTGCTCAGGATAGGGTTGCGTGGGGAAAAAGTGACGATGGCAACTTCTCTGTGGGTTCGGCGTATGCTGCGTTGTGTCGGAATAAGGATCCCAGACCGAGTATGGTATCGCTATTTGGTAGGATTTGGAAAATGAAGCTACCCGAAAGGGTTCGGGTGTTCTTTTGGCTTGCGGCAAACCAAGTCATCATGACTAATGTTGAACGGCAGAGGCGACATTTAAGTGATACGGGAGTTTGTCAAGTTTGTAAGGGAGGTGAGGAAACTATCATCCATATCCTAAGGGACTGCCCTGCGATTGCCGGAGTTTGGAATCGCATTGTCCCCTCAAGTATACGGGTGATGTTCTTTTCACAAACCTTATTGGAGTGGATCTATGCGAATTTGGCGGTGAATTTAGAGGTGGAAGAGACTCCTTGGCCGACTTTATTTGGCATTGTCGTATGGTGGGGATGGAAGTGGCGTTGTGGAAACGTGTTCGGGGAGAATCGAAAATGCCGGGATAGAGTGCGTTTTGTGAAAGATTTGGCAAAGGAGGTTCACCGAGCACACTTAGTTTCCACACCGGATGCAGCAGTGGTGACAAGGGTAACAAGGCAGATTGCTTGGAGTCCACCGCCGGGGGAATGGGTGCGTCTAAATACGGATGGGGCATCTAGAGGAAACCCGGGAATGGCCACGGCGGGTGGAGTCCTTCGGGACTCAAATGGACATTGGAAAGGAGGGTTTGCGCTGAATATTGGCATCTGTTCGGCGCCTCTTGCGGAGCTTTGGGGAGTCTATTACGGGTTGTGTCTAGCTTGGGATAAGAAAATTCCTAAGCTAGAACTTGTGGTGGACTCGGAGTTGGTGGTTGGTTTTTTACGGCGAGGGATCAGTGAGTCTCATCCCTTATCACCCCTAGTACGGATGTGCTATGGCTTCTTATCGAAGGACTGGATAGTCCAAATTTCTCATGGGTATAGAGAGGCTAACCGGCTTGCGGACGGGTTAGCTAACTATGCATTTTCTCAACCTCTGGGGGTTGTGTTATTTGATTCATGTCCTAGTGTAGTTTATTCTTTATTTGATGAGGATTCTCGGGGTGTTTCATTTCCGAGAAGAATTCGGATGTAATTTGCTTAAAGTTTCTTAATAAATTGGAGGAGACATTTGTCTCCTCTCTCCTACCAAAAAAAAAAAGTTAGCTATAATCTCTCTTTCACTGTTATTAGAAAGTGCAACAATTAGCAAATAAATAAAATCCATCGTACAGTCGCTCGTACTGCATCGAATATAAGTTATTAGTACCATTTTAGACATATATCTACTCTTTCTTTCATTTTATAAGATGTCGATAAAAAGTTTTAAAAAAACAATTAAATTATCAGTTTTATTCTTTTTTTTTTTTTTTTTTTTCAGTTTTATTCTTTATCAATACATTTTATAACTTTTCACTAGTCAATAAAGAAAAATAAAAGGAATAAAAGTGAAACTTTTATCAAAACTGAAATTTGAAAATCTAAAATCACATCAAATTTTAAGTTTTACTAAACAGATTATCAATCTACCAGAAAAGGAGAAGAAGAGATGTAAGACTGGCTGAATTTGTCGAAGGACGAGGAGTGAGGACACACCTTCTGTGGATTTACGGAATTAGGAGACCATGCTATTTGTTTATTTTTCTTTCTTTAATCTTTATTTATTTATTAATATACTTTTTTTTTATAACAAAACAAATCCAAAAGCTAATTAAACTCCCATCTATGTTAAAAAAAAAAAAATCCCATCCTTTTTCAAAAGAAGGTGGTTATGGGTAGGGTTCAATCTCGATAAATTCGTTACTCTGTTGAGAAAGCAATCATAGTTTAAATCTTCAAACAATTAAAAAGATTTAAGTAGTATATTTCTTTCAATCTCAACTGAAACTGAATTGATTCTAGCGATATTTTATTTCGATTTGTCATATACTAATACATTTAAGACAGATTTTAACAATCACAGTCTCGTTGAGTTTTACTGCCTAAATTCCGAATTTATAATTTTTTATTAGTTTATATATATAGAAATATTCCAGATGTATAGACAAAAAAATTAAGACAAAAATCATTAAGAAAAATATTATAAAAAGGAGCAAAAAGGTGGCATAGAGGCTTCATAATCAAACTCAATAATAGACCCACTTGCAGATTATTCTATCGAGAGAGGGGAAGAACGAAGAGTACACAAACAAAATCATTGTTACTGGTTGAAAAATTAGAGTTAGAGTCATTTCTCTTTCACAACACTTATTTTAAAAAAAATGATAGTGGTATTAATTATTGGTAAGTACGTTGGAGCATATACGTACGTTTTTTTTTTTTTTTACAATGTCTGCCGTTCTTGTTCTTACACTGAGAGAGTCCCAAATATGCATAACGCACCAAGCATTTGGCATTTTACCCGTACACACACCTTCATCTCACCCCTCTCACCTTTGAAATGTACTTGTCTCATTAGCCTTCTTCTTCGACCTCTTTGTCTCTCTGTTTCAAGTTTCATCTTTTCTCTCAACAACAATGAGTAAACTAATTTTTTTTTTCCATCCCTTTGCTCATTTTGTTTTATATATGTTAATTTCTTTTTCTTACTTTTTGTAGACAAATTTAACTTAGAAACAATGAAGCAACTTGGAAGTCATGTGAGAGGTAATAATTTTTTTTCTTTTCATTTTGTTATTTCCCTTTTTTTATGTAAACAAAACCTTTGATTTTATTTAGAGAAATGCCCTCCAATACCACTAAAAAAGTTTTCTTTCCAAAAATACCACTAATATCAAATTATTGTCATAGGTATGGAATTTTAAATCTTTGGTTTGGGTTGATTATTTTGCAATTTAGGGTTTAGTATTTATGGGGTAGGGTTGGGGTAGGATTTAGTGTTTAGAATTTAGAATTTAAAGTTTAAAAATTAAAAAAATTATTTTATTTTGGTGGTATTTTTGTCTAAAAAATAAAAATGGTGGTATTTTAGAGAATTGCCCTTTTATTTATGTTTAGTGTTTTTTTCTCTTCATATTTTTAAATTTTGTTCTTTGTTTTTTATATAGGAAAATCTCTCATGATGCAAAAAGATATGGTTTTGAAGCTTGAAAAGGTGTTCTCGAAGGTGAAAGGTGAGTTGTTTTGTTATATTACTTAGCTAGAAAAAGAGTTTTTCTTTTCTTGGTTTTTGTTGTGGCCTGTGGACTTATAATAATAATCGTAGAATAAAATAAGAATACTCTTACATGATTTTGGTCTCGTCTATAAATTAGAGGTACTCTGTTTTGTGCAGATCTTAATTTGGATGACGCCGCCGAGTCCACAATTGACCTCGACTATGGCACCCTGGGTCTTTGGCGGAAGTGTCACTACTTGATGAAGCACGCCAACGTAAACCGCCGGCCTCCAATACCGAGGCGGGAGACTCCGAAGTCGAGATGGCGCTTGATGAAAACCATATTTTTAAATTATTTTCTTAAATTTTACTATATTTTGGAGCCGTGGTAAACTTCAAAACCATATTTTTAAATTCTTTTCTTAATTTTTTTATATAGAAAAATTTCTTATGATGAAAAAAGATATGGTTTTGAAGTTTGAAAATATCACATTTGAAGGTAAAGGTGAGAATTATTTGATTTTGTTTATGTTTAGTTTCATGTTCTTTTTTTTTCTTTTTCTTGATATTTTATTTAGAAAAAACTTTTAAGGTGGCAAAATCTATGACCCTGAAAGTTGAGAATGTGAAATTTGAAGCTAAAGGTGAGATTGTTTACTTTTAAACAATCAAACAAATTGTTTCATTTCACTTTTCTAAAATGTACAAAGTTTGTGTGTAATGTTAAAGTTTGTGAAATGTTAGAAGTGAAATGAAACGGTTTGTGTTTGTTTGTAAGAAATATTTGTGTTTGATTGTTTTATATCAAACTTTTAAATTTTCTATCTTTAGTTTTTTTTTCCTTATTTAAATTATTTTGATAAAATATTTGTTTTAATATTTTTGTTGTTTTAGAGAAAACGAGTTTGGAATTAAGATTATATATTTGTGTTAATTTATGGGTTTTTGTTCAAGAGTAATTGCTTGTATGATGAAATAAGATTTACAAAATTAGGAAAATTTCCAAAATTTTTGTGAACTGTTCATAATGACTTGTGTGTGTGTGCCAGACGTAAACTCCAATTCATAAATTCTCAAATGCGGTATCTCGTGGACCATAGCTTTTGTGAAAATTTTATTTTCATAAAAAAAAATGGCAATTCTCTAATGTACCATCATTTCGTTAATTATCTATGAATTTCGTTAAATATATCTTTATGATAAAATGTTATTTTTCTTTCTAATCCAAAATGTTAGATATATCTTGTGTAGAAAGAGGATGAGTGATGATTTCACCTCTCTTGACCCATCATATGCTACAATGGCTGCCATGTGAAGGCCCCTTTATGTAATCATCTCTATTTTCACCATCGATCCAAAAAATTTACCATTATCTTAAATCTTGATTTTGGTTGACTCGGATAATGCCTGAATTATTGGATTTCACTGTGCAACCAACCCCCATCTCACCTAAGTTAATGCGGGTAACTTATCTGGAAATTATTTTAAAATCCAAGATTTATTTATTTATTAAATAATAGAGAGTAAAAACAATACTTCCAACTTAATATTTAAAGTTTTTTTTTTTTCTTTAAGAGAAACCTAACAGTAAATCCCGAGAAAAGAAAAGTATTCCGAATATCCAAAATATGATTGATTATCTGGCCGGTCTCTATCCTCGGTAAAAGTTTTTGTATTTTTCTTCTAGAACTCTTATCTTCTCTTTTATTTTCCCCAGCTTTTTGTTGGTTCATGAGATTCCTTTCTCCTTTTATCCTATGAATCCAAAGGCCAAATTCAAAGGCCCAAAAAGCAGAGAGACTCATAATGACGCATGTCTCACTTATTAATAATCTCTACATACAAACAAACACCATTACACATATCAACCACACACACATCCATATCATTATCATAATATCATTATACACATATCGATCAATAATACACTGTATATACACATTTTAAGTATGTATGAATTGTATCTACCAATATGAGATTCGGAAAGGAATCCTTTTTCAGTTCTCATTGTCACTCCCTGGTGGTCCAGTTTTTTTGGCATTAACAACATATGAGTTATGATGATATTCTCCTGACAAAAATCTGTGACTCCTATAATTGAACTATACGAATCTATGCGTAGAGAATAAAATAGGTAAAACACTCTACTAACGGTTAAACGATAAAAACCCATGTGATGGTGATTCACACTTCAACACAGACTGCTGAGTCAAGAAGATTTAGCTTACATGTTTGTTTTTAAAAAAAGACACCAACAAGCCGCTTAGACTCACATCAAAGAACGACCTCAGGAACATAACAATCAAACAACTTTGTTATCGCCATTTCATCATATTCAGTTGTATCAGTCTCCTGACTACCAGCTAAAGACAGAACAATGAGGATGAGAACTGAGAGTTCCGATCTTTATTCATACACAACATGAAAAGCGAAGAGCATAGCCAGTAGTGATCTTGATTCGTGTACTCTCTCATTGTCTCTCTAACTAGTTTACTTAACCCAATCCCGTTGCATCAAACAGTCTAGGACTTGGTTGCATTGCCAAAGGAACACTTGAACATGAACTTATTTATTCAAAGACTTACTATAAAGCTGCATCATTATCTACTTCAACAATGCTCACTGCAGTGGATGATGTAACAGATCCTAGAGCTCATTTCCATTTCTCAGACAAGGTTCATCAACGCAGCTTAAACAAGACTAATATAAGCATCATCCATGGCCGCCATTAGAGTAAAACCTTGTTACTATCTCACACATCTCAGCCCCTGACCAATCCAATCCTAGTTTTCTCTAACGCAAAGTCACAAGCATCGATCTTCAAACTCACACAGAATGGAGAAAAGACGAGGAATTTGACAGCACAAGAGGTAAACTGAATTGAACTGCATAAACACTATAAATATATATAAAGCCCACTTTGGTCCAAGCGTTTGAAACATTAGATATAACCAATAATCACTGGACAGAGACAAACTCTCTTTAGAATCAAAAGGAACTAAATCTCGATTTCCTTAACACTAACCTCTTAGGTTTAAGCATCACTATCATCACTGCTATCATCATCATCATCATCATCGTTACAGCCACGGATATTGACTTCATTGGAGATATAAACTCCAGGCTGGCTCGATCGTCTCCTAGTCCTCGACGGAAGAATATTATCCAAATCCACTTCCGTCAAAGGATCATCAGATAAATCGCTTTCGTCATCTTCATCAACACCTTCGTCATCTTCATCATCACTGTCGTCTTCGTCATCACTTTCATCAACTTCGATCATTTTTCCCTTTCCCTTGTCTTCCCTCGAAATGCCTTTACCTTTCCTATCAATCTCAGCCTCGGCTTCAATTGCATAATCCTCTTCTTCTTCTTCCTCGTCGTCTTCGTCTTCCTCTTCATCTCCATCTTCTTGCTCCTTTTGAGCTCCGAGATCGCCGGCAACACCATTCTCAACCTTATCCAAATCAGAAGCAGCTGCCTTCTCCGGTAAAACCGAGGATTCTGCCCCAATCATTGCCTCGGTAGAAGAATTCAGATTCTCGAGACCGCTTCCGCTAATTTCTCCTTGTTTGGATTCAGAATCAGCAGAATTCGATGAAGGATTAAGCTTTTGAGACTTGTTAGCCACATTATCTTGGTCTTGGCAAAAGAGATCAGATTTTCGCTTCACAGGAAACGAGGAATCCTGTTGATTCTCAACATCCGCCATTGATGAATCTTCTTACTCGGGGGCTGTAGAGAATTCACAGAGGTTAGGGGTTTGAGCAAAACCTGAAGAAGCAAACTCGAGTCGGTTTCTTGGTAACCCACTAACCCTAGAAATGTTTGTAGGGTTTCTCAATGCTTCTTTACTCTCATGATTCTCTGCTACCGTCTTCATTATTTGGATCTCAAACACAATGGCCCATTAGCCAGCCCATTTGGTCTATCTTCTCTCAAATATTAGTATTAACAATTAACATTATGCATTTTGCCCCACAAAAATAAAACAAAATTTAAATAACTGCTTAAACATACAATTAATCGCTAAACTAAATGGTAAACTGATTTGTTATGGAACTACTAAAATCGATTGATCTACACACTCCGACTCAATTTTTTCTACACACAGAACTCGAGATTAATGCTATACCGATTCAAACCTAATGGAGTATATAACAAAAAGAAAAAAACAGTCGAACATAAAACCAAATCCATAACCGGACCAAACACTTCCTTGTGGTAATTGAATTCGGACACGAGTGTGTGTGGGCAGCAGGAGAACGTGCCGGGGGATATTAAACCGGCTTAATGCTACAGTCTTACCGGTTTGGTATTCTACTCGTTTGTATATAATTGGAACCGGTTATCCAAATTGACAGGCAGAGAAGATTGATTGAAGTACAGATCCATCGGAGAAGAAGACAGAAGGAGAGAAAGAGAGATTGAAGATCAATGACTTCAAGGTACTGGGTTGTGTCTCTTCCAGTGAAAGACTCTGCTTCTTCGTTATGGAATCAATTACAAGAGCAGATCTCCAAGCATTCCTTTGATACTCCAGTTTATCGGGTACTCTGATTTTGCTCGATTTCGTCTATTCGATTCCAAAATATAGCAGAGATCTTGTGCTATCTCCTCGTAATTTAGTTTCCAGGATGCAATTACGATCTAATTTCGTGGGTTTTGATGTCAATTTCGCAGTTCAACATTCCTAATCTTCGTGTTGGAACCTTAGATTCTCTACTTGCCCTCGGTGATGATCTGCTTAAGGTAAAAATTTCATCTGATCAATGAGTGAAGTTTGCGTTTTGATTTTAACCTTCCTCTCTCGATTGAGAATATTTTTGTGGGTAAATGATGTATGATCTCTTTGAGATGTGTAGTCGAACAGCTTTGTGGAAGGAGTTTCGCAGAAGATTAGGAGACAGATCGAAGAGTTGGAGAGGATTTCTAATGTGGAGAGCAACGCTCTTACAGTTGATGGTGTTCCTGTTGATTCTTATCTCACCAGGTATATGTTATTTTTTGTCTCACAAGGAGTTTATTGCTATTTGGTGGTGATTGAATTCGCTAAAGAACGAAACTTTTGTTGATTGGCCTCAAGGTTTGTCTGGGATGAAGCTAAGTACCCAACAATGTCGCCTCTGAAGGAGGTTGTGGACAATATTCAGTCTCAGGTTGCAAAGATTGAGGATGATCTCAAGGTATTGAAGCTTAACCTTTAAGCAGAAAGATTAGTGGAATGAGTCTGTAGGTATATAAGTCTGCACAATGCGAGTTTCTTTGTGAATAGTAGTTGGTCGTTTTCTTTTGGGGGTCATATCTCGTATTACTTTATGATTATATATTACTAATGGTGATCAAATGATTGCTTTGGTTCAAATGGTGGTGTTAACGACTCTGATTGCACATATTATTCAGGTTCGTGTTGCTGAATATAACAATATCCGCGGTCAACTCAATGCCATTAATCGAAAGCAAAGTGGAAGGTAATTTTTTTTGTTTCCTCATATTCATACTATATGAAAAAACTAGAAACTGTGGGCAGTTTTGGAACAACAGAAGTTGAACTTTATTTGGAACATGTTCTTCTTCCACATGGAGGTTTTAGAATAATACTAAGTGATTTTTCCAGAATAATGCTGTTGGTGTTTATCGATATCTCTCTGCTTAGCTTTTAAGTATCTTTGTGGCATTGTGGTTGATTAACCTCTTTTTTGTTTCAGCTTAGCTGTTCGTGACCTCTCAAACTTGGTTAAGCCCGAAGATATTGTCGCATCAGAACATCTCGTGACTCTCCTTGCAGTTGTTCCAAAGTATTCCCAAAAAGACTGGCTAGCATGTTATGAGACATTGACCGACTATGTGGTAAATTGTTGACTTGTTGGGTTTATGGAATGGACCAATGGTAGCACTATTAGTTTGTCGCACAGTGATTAACCAATTTATCCTTACTGTTTTCAGGTTCCTAGGTCCTCGAAGAAATTGTTTGAGGATAATGAGTATGCTCTTTACACTGTCACCCTCTTTACTCGTGTTGCAGATAACTTCAGGACAAGTGCCCGTGAGAAAGGGTTCCAAGTGAGTATGCTGTTCAAGTTCCTGATTTTACCTCTAGACTTTTCTTAGAAGCTAGAAATGATTATTTGCTAGTAGTAGTGAATAGTGATATTTCCTTTGAACTCATTTTTTTCAGTGTGCAAGTTAAGACATTTGGTTGATTCTCAAAACTTTGTTCATTGTATATTGTACACCATCTTTTTGTAGGTCCGTGATTTTGAACATAGCGTTGAAGCACAAGAGACTCGTAAACAAGAGCTAGAAAAGTTGGTTCAGGATCAGGAAAGTTTGAGAAGCTCTCTTTTGCAATGGTGCTACACCAGTTATGGAGAGGTATCTACACCTTGCTCTGTATAGCTATACTCTTTTGTAAAATCATCTTAGAAATCAATCCACTAATCTGTTTTGGTATATCTGTAGGTTTTCAGCTCCTGGATGCATTTCTGTGCTGTGCGTGTATTCGCTGAGAGCATTATGAGATATGGTTTACCTCCGGCGTTCTTGGTAAATTAAGACTCCAAGCAAAGCTTTTCCAGAGACTTCCTCAACCCTATTAACTCCCTGACAAAACTAATTTCTCTTCTCATGGGTTGTTTTCCAGGCATGTGTCTTATCTCCGGCTGTGAAAAGTGAAAAGAAAGTACGCTCCATTCTTGAACGCTTGTGTGATTCTACAAACAGGTATGCTTAGGAGTCTCTACCTATTCTATCGCTCTAGGCGTAGGATACATGGAAACTGTTTAACATACAACTTCATACTGATTCTGCCCTGCTTAGTATGTGCTTTTGAGAAGAAGTGTATTTAGTCAGATCTAAGTTGCTCTAGTTGAAAACTGTTTAACATACAACTTCATACTGATTCTGCCCTGCTTAGTATGTGCTTTTGAGAAGAAGTGTATTTAGTCAGATCTAAGTTGCTCTAGTTGAAAGACCATTTGCCCACAAACTCTTAAGGGTGGATTCATCTATATAAGTGGTGTAGTTCGATGGGATTTCGTATTTGATTTTTTGAGTCTCATTGTATGAAAACAATGCAGTTTGTACTGGAAAAGTGAGGAGGATGCAGGAGCTGGAGGAGCCATGGCTGGTCTAGCCGGTGACTCAGAGACACATCCTTATGTTTCCTTCACAATCAACCTTGCTTAAAATTGATAAGAGATGCTTTTGATGCTTCTCCTCGTCTCTGTCTTCATCTGTTATATTTGTTTGTGTCCTATAGATTTCACATTTATTTTTCGTAATATATTTTGATTTTCAAAAATAAGGTGGCACTCGAGAGAAGATGTTGCTGTAATTTTATTTGGCCGGAGTCTTTTGGATTCCGGTGAGTTTCTGACACTTGTGGAAGACAAAAGGTTATACAGTTGTTAAAGCCTTTTTGTCATTTTGTTACTGGTTGCTTTATTTATATACATATCACTCTGTTTCGTTTCTGTCTCTTTGTTTTGGTCTGAAAATATTTTTGGCTTTTATTGGTATTTTTCAAACGGTGTCGGAATGTTCTGGAGGTTAGCAATCATACAAACTGGTAAAATTTGTATCTGAGTGAAGATGTTAAATCGGGCAATTCGGAACCAATTTGATCTTCTTTTTACTTTTCTCTTAAGAAATATCATCATTTACCTTCTTTTTTTTTTTGAGTTTTAATAACTTCATTATTAAAACTGAACGTAGGCCATTTGATTTGTGGCAAGATCGAAGACACCGCAATTTGAAACATCACATAATGTATTGGCCTGCTATAACGAAACAGGTTGAACCACTCTTGATTCCATCACCAACATCTTGAATCAGTTTCTTTTCTGAAAACGATTTTTATTTTGTTTTGACATCTTTTTTTTCTTTCTTTAAAATTAGTTATCAATCTTAAACATAAAGAGTCACTTAGATAGTTAGATGACATGTTATAAAAAAAAAAAAAAAAAAAAAGAGTCACTTAGATGACATTTAAGGTCAAACACTTCTATATAATGTAGATTCCAAAACTACATTTTTAGAAAATTATACGTTGTTGTATAAATAAAAACACGCATACACATGTATTGAAGTTCGTGAGATTAAGAACAAAGCAGACTCGAAGAAGGAACGATGATGCTCTCAATTCTCAAAGGTCAAAGCGAACCACAAAAGATTACAACATCAATAATATAGAAAGCTACATATCCCAACGATGACCAGAACCAAAGAAAGATCAGGACACATCCGCATGGATCTGCCTGCAATCTTCCCATTAAGCTGCCCTGAGCTTGGACTAGGCCCGTCTGCTTCTGGAACAGGAGAGGTCGCTGTATCGACTGGCCAGTCTGTGGTCGGAGAAGGGAAAAATGAAGACATATCTGGTGCATTGATATACGGTAAAACAGCTGGAGAAGCTGAGATTGTGGATTCACTGCAAACCAGAGTCCATTGAACCAACAAAACGATCATGAGAAACGCGGAAACTGAGAAGCTAGAAAACAGAGCCATTGGTGTTTCTTTTTCTTCTGTTCTGCACAAGAAAGATTTTTTACCAAGTAAATATAAATAATAGAACAGAGAAGAAGACAGATTCGTTTGTTCACATGTGTGTGTGTGCGTGTCTTACTAAGAAACAAAGAATTGAAATGAATGTGTTCACGGACCAAAGTATGGGTCCTTAACTGTTTCACATGCCTATTTTTGGATTCTTCCTCTCAAGTCATGTGATTTTATTTACCTCTTTCTCACTTCCACCACCTAAAGGGGTAATAAGTAGAAAGCTTTATGGGTTTAAAGATTTATCTGAGAAGCACAATTCTGAAGTAAATGAAAAGCGTTGGAGAGACTTCAGGAACTTACAGAGATGGATGATAAGGCAATGATCTTTGCATAGATCCAAAATTCTAATGATATAGATTATAAGAATTTTTTTTTGTGTGATTATAAGTATAAGAATTACATAAGATTCTTTTAGAAAGCTTGCAAATAGAAAGAATCAAACAGAACAAGAAGGCAAAACATCAAAATTAATGAATCTTTAGCTTTTCTTTCTCAAAACCAACATACAAGAGGCTCGTGGTGGTAGCGTGTAATCTGCAAGCTTGTTGATCTTCTTCTGCAGACTCAAATGGCTTCTGAAGGTCTTCGAATAATTTACCAGCTCGTTGTTTGTTCGAACTTTTGGAGAGTAAAAGAATTTTGATGATGATGATGCTACAAAAGTCTAAGATGAGCGGTGTCATTTAACCGCTTTACCTGCCAACCGGTTTTCCACGAATGTTGTAACACGGTCACAGAGGAATCTTCCACACAGATCTTATTTGTCATTACCGGGCTGCATCCAAGGATACCGGTAAGAAGACACTTTATAGGTAAAGAGTGTGTGAAAACTCCAATGCAGGTTGAGAGTTGAGAAGAGGAACTCTTTATGTTTATATCACCTAGGTGTTGTTCATCATTGTGATGATTAAATATCTCTTCATTAGCCTCGTGATCACCGGTTGTATTCATCACCTGAAACCTGCTCTTCCCAGATTTCTTCCTTGAGAGACTTGGGCGATGAACAGAGGTGGCTAACGAGAACCCTCGGGCATTGTTGTGATGTGTTGATGGAAGAAGCTCAGACCTCAGCTTCTCCGAAAATCCTGAGACTGTCCCATTCAGAAACTGAACCATTCGAAACTCTACTTGTCTGAGTGATTCGCCAGATGGAGCTGCGAAATCAGGTTGGCATCTTTCTATTAAGCTTAGAGTTTCCGGTGTGTAGATCTCTGATCGATGGCAGCTTTCCCAGTCCCCTAAACTCATCTCAACAATGGCATCCGAGAATTGCACATGCTCCTCCGGAAAATTCATTTCCTGCATGAAGTATCAAGGCAGCGTTTAATACAGAAATAATCACTTACAAACAAAACCACATTTCATCTTACAAGGATCCTAACTAGTTCCATCGCAGTATTAAGAGATTCTTACTATATTTGTTCTAATTAGTCATCACGCTTCCTTACTAGACTATGAACAACACAATAGAGTTTCAAAGCTGTGAAGTGTTTGCGTCTGAAGTAACTCCATTGAACAAGATTCAAAGCATCACAAGGAACATTTGAGATTTTAGGAATCATCAAGCTGATTCGATCTTACAAGATTATAGAATGATTCATGTTGGTTCGTCTCATGAGCTTCCTACTATAGTAATACTCAATATTGTAGAATTGGTTTCCAATTTCACAGCTTTTAGATCTCAAATTGTGAAATCGAAGAGTAGAGACTGTACCTGGCAAACGGAAACGGCCATGGATCTAGCTCGATCCAGAGGCGAGGAGAAGACGGAGGAGAATCGAACACCTTCGGAGTTTAAGAAGACGGCGAGAGCTCTCGCCTGACGTTTTCCGTTGGGGGTGAGAGTAGCCACGTGGCACCTACCTCCAATCAGATCAGGCCTGAGATTGAGATCGCACTCGCCGTGGCTTATAAAATAGACTTCCGTCACGGCGGAGCGATCGTGTTCGGCGGCGGAGGAGATACGGGAGAAGAGAGGCGGAGAAGAAGGAGCAGGTGGCGCGAGGACGTTGTAAGGGTCCCAGACTTTGATGGAAGGTCCGATTCGAGGTGTTCCAAGAGAAGAGAGCTGAGGAGAGAGTGGAGAAGCAGAGGCGTGACAAGGAAGCATCTCAGGCTCTTGCTCGAGAACTTTCTTGACCAAGAGATTATCAAGCTCGATGCTTCTGTTGTTCAATCCGCCATTAACATCTTCCTCTTCTTCTTCATCTTCTTCTTCTTCTACTTCTTCACCTTCGCTCTCTGCTTCTTCATCCTCTTCATCGAGTATTTGTGAAGACTGTGACGACCCCATTGTTTTTGTCTGAGTGCTCGGAGAATGAAGTATCGAGCTTAACCCGATAGACTAACATCGAAAACCATTTTCAGATCTGATGATGATGATGATGGAGGCGAAACCTCCATATCAGTTAGAGGGTTCTGAAGACACGATATACTGGGCTTGGCCCATTTCATAGTTTTTTTTTTATGGTAGAAGGGCCCATTTCATAGTTTTTTTTTTTTTTTTGTAGAAGGGCCCATTTCATAGTTTCTTCTATCTTAATATTCTACAGTAAATCGATAAATGTATAACTAAATTTTATAAGAAAATAAAATACTTCCCTTTTTGTGTGTGGGGATTAATATACTTATTAATTATTTAATACAGTTTTGCTATAATTTGTAACAGATTATTTGATTGTAAGAAAAAACAATAACGGTGTGAAATTTTGTTATGTAAATATTTATTTATCTTGCAATGTTAAAAATAAAGATACAGAGTAGAAGTTCAAAGCAAGATAGAGCCAAGAAAACCAAATTTTAACTACACACTGAAAAAAAAAATAAAGACCTTATGGACATAGCTAAGAGAGAAAGGTTCATATATCCAGTTTCTTGCGACACAGAGTAGAAGTTCAAAGCAAGATAGAGCCAAAAAAACCAAATTTTAACTACACACTGAAAAAAAAGACCTCATGGACATAACTAAAAGAGAAAGGTTCATATTGGTTTTTTTCTTCTCCTCTTCTCGTTTTCGCTTCTTCTTGTTCCCCTTCGTAAAGTTCTGATCCACGTCCAGTTCGTGAAGTTTTATTTGAACTTCAGATTCTCGAATGCCAAGTTTCTCAGAAATCTTTTTTTATCTCTGTCGCAACTTTGCAACTAAGCGCTGCATCCAAGAGGTCATATACTTTTTTGGCATTCCAAACAAATTTCTTGTTTTTTTTTTTTTTAAATTTCTTGTTTTTGCGGTTGATATCCTCCATTTTTACAAAGACGACGTGTTAACGAGCGGAAAAAAAAACGATGAATAGGAGAGAGACGATGAATGAGAGAGTTAACGAGCGAAAATTTTGGTTTGCACCATGATTGCACCATCATATACACCAAACGATGTCGTCGAGGAAATCTTCTTACGATTTCCGGTGAAAACCCTAATCCGACTAAAGTATCTCTCAAAAGAATGGAGATCAACGATCGAGTCTCTCATATATAGAATGCTTTGATGTATTTGGTTTGGAAGCATGTTTCATTGATGGGAAAGAAGATGTATCTCGTAATGATGCTACAATTACTATTCTATAAAAATATACAGTTAGTTCACAAACGTGCGGAAGTAGTTTTGTCAATCTACACGAAAATTACCTTATCTCTTATAATCCTTCTTTACCATTTAGATATGGTGTCAATGTGTCATGTACTTAATTATGACATAAATTTTGGCTGTCTACCTAAATAATTAACTTTAATTCAATCATATGATCCTACTATAGATCGATTAATGGGTTGACATGTTTAATATTAAAAAAATATATTAACATATGGAGACTTGTAAGAATTCATCTGATTTTTTGACGGTGTGCTCAAAAGAAAAGGAAAACATTGTTACAACGCAGTGTAAAAATTTGTTGTTTTGTTGATAACTTTTTGCCATAATCAAAATAAGAATTTTTTTTTAATGTGTGGATGTAGAGGAAGATGAAATATAGATCATTAGATCTCGTTTCAAAGGGACCATGTCCTCGTTGTTATAAAAAAGGGACCATTGTATCCGACATCTTTTATCCGAATAAATCTTGATATATTTATTCAAGATACTGTACTATTTATTCATGTAATCTTTTTTTAACTTAATATCCAATTAATATTAAATTGATTTTTATGTCATCTTTATTAAAAAGAAAAACTACATATTTGTTATAAACCATATTCGGATGGACTCCATAACCGTGGGCCTACTCCATGTTCTAGAAGATCCATGACTAAGATCTAGAAGGCCCGTTCCAACGGACCATGAAGTAAAGACGGTTTAACCTTAGTCTTAATGGGCTTTGGTATTCCTAGCCCTAGTGGGATTTGTCTCCCCTATTATGTATATATATATAGGTGTAACCTCATTCATAATCATCAATAATAAGAGCAATAAGAATACACGAGATTCATAACACGTTATCAGCACGAGCTTGCTCTTAACGAAACCCTAGCCGCCTGAGCTAAAAAAGAGATTAGGGTTTTAGCCTAAGTGAAAAAGACAGATTCGAGCTGCCATCTTTCACAGCGATTTCCCGGCACACCACAACGAATTTCGCGGCGATCCACACATCCCTGGAAAGCTCTTCGAGTCAGCTTTCCAGCGCCACCGGCCTTGATTCATTCCAGTCCGTGGGTAGAAAGATATCGTCGTTTTACTGAAACAGGTGCAATCTGTCCGAGTCCTCAGATCTTCCTTGTTACGGGGCGATTTTCCAACGAACCACAAGGAGTGTTGCGACGATTTACCCACCCACGAATAGATATTTGAATCAGCTTTCCATAGCCGCCGGCCGCGCCTCAATTGAGTCCACCGTTCGGGAGTTATGACCAAAACCGTGAAGTCGATGCAGTCTGGCCGAGCCCTCCGCCGGCGATTCCGATCAGTCACCTTCAACGACGTTTTCCCGGAGACTCAGGAAGAATCAGGTGACGATTTGACTATCCACAGAAAGCCCTGGACGTCAGCTTTCTTGGAAGACCAGAATAGCCCCAAACGGAGTCGTACACTGAGAGATATGATGAGATTTATACAACTGGTGGAGTCTACAAAAAAAAACTAATCACCAATCTCTTCATATCCGTTTTCATGACTCGCGATTCCTCCAAGCCCCAAGCGTTCGTGATCAAGTTGATAACCGAGGTCTTTAGCTCCCGGTTCATATCCGTACAACCCCATAAGGTGAAAGGTAACATCGAAACTCTAAAAGCTAAAGAACCGATCATGAAACTTGACCTAACGAACGGTGGAAACTTAAAATCAAACCATGTATGATAAGCGATTGATATTGATTGTTTGGCTTGCCTAAGTTGCTAGAAAAGCTTGTTATTGATTATGTTGAACTCACCAAATCGAAAACACTTCAAATCAAGAATTGGAAACTCTAAAATCCTAAATCGTTTAGGAAAACCCTAAAAGCCAAATCGAATCTAATCCGAAACCCCTAAATAAAATCGGTTTGATTGAGGTTATTATGTTGTTTAGATTGATTGATTCAATGATTGGTTGCATGCTTAAGTTGTTAGAAACCTTAAATCTAAATTCGCATGAACACTAGAAAACCTTGAAAAGGAATAATCCCATGGTGAATGGGAAATTCCTAGAAACCCTAAATCCTATTGTAAATAGGAAATTCTAAAATTCATAATCCTATTCAAAGATAGGAAATTTCTAAATCCTAAGTGAAAAAGAAAATCCTTAAAAAAGGAAAATATATTCCTAAGGGAAAGAGGAAATTAAATTCCTAAAGAAAAAGGAAAAGTCAAATCCTTAAGATGTCGAATTACAACTTGTAATGCCCTAAAATCTCTGAAGAGATAATTATTAAGAATGGGCAATGGATACTAAGATTATCCTAAAGTCAAAAGGACTTGGTTAATGTATCATACAAGGCAATAATGCCAAATGAGATAGATACAAGCCAATATTAAATATTGGCCACCATCTTATTGAGAGTCTCAAGATCAGTATATGACTATCCTATAGACCTTTGGATAGAATTAGGGCCGAAAAGGCCTAAGAGCCTAAAGAACCTCAGGTGACCAAGGCATCCAACTACGTCCACAGATGTTACTTTCACGGCCGTGGCCGTGGCAGAGGACGTGGTGGAAGAGGTCATGGCAACTCCTACGGCCAAGGAAACTACAATGGTAGTAGAGGCCGTGGGAACAATGACCGAGGTAGAGGCCGTGGGACCGATATATGATCACCAAAGAATGGTGTGATTACCAAAGGCTATATGTGATTGGAAGAGTCTTAGAATCCAGGACTATAAGTCCATGGATGAGTCTATTGCTAGAAGAGCAAAATAATGACGTACTGATAACAAACAATGAATTAAGACCTCATTGATTAACCCCATTACCTAATGCCAATAAGGCCGCAGAGGATAAGAAAGAATCCAAAGAATCTAACCACGTCCATAGTAATAGACCACATGGCCATGGCGATGGTGGGTGGAAAGGACGTGGTAGTGGCCACAATAACTCATCCGGACCGTAGGAACCACCATAACCGTGGACCCACGACAATGGTCGAGGGCGAGGAGGCTGTGGTGTACTAAACCACAACACTCGACCAAATGAGTATGCCATAGATATGGAATGGGGAACCATTGGGGTAAGATATGTAGGACTCCCAAACATCGTTGTAACCTCTATCAAGAGAGTGTAAAAGGGAAGAATCCTAAAGCCCATTTGGTATAAAGATGGTAAAGATAATTGAAAGAACCAAGTTGATAAATCTGAATTCGACATCAAGACATGATTCTTGTCCATATAAGAAATGGCCGAGGACAAGAACATACTTGTGGTGGATAGTGGATCAAGCCACAAGATCTTAAAAGACAAGAGACATTGAAAGATGCCAATATTAGCACCATAGCGGGTATAACAAGTCTCATTGAGGGCTACGGCCAAGCCCATATCTTACCAAATGGCACACATCTTGAACTAAGTGATGCCTTGTATTCACCCAGCTCAAAGAAGAGCTTATTGAGTTTCAAAGATATAAGATTGAATGGTTTCCATCTTGAAACAAAAGGTGAAGGGAACAAAAAAAAAAAATCCCTAAATATAATTGAGATCACCCAAGGACATAAGAGAGTCCTAGAGACTATACCCGCATTATCCACTAGTCTCTACTAAGCTAAAATCGATATGATCGATGCTAATATGGCAATGAACAAAAGGTTCATAGAGAGATTCACTTTATGGCATGACCGGCTTAGCCATCCGGGTCATAGTATGATGCGTAAGCTTATGATAAATTCAAAGGGGCACACCCTTAAAAGAAAAGAGAGTTATCCCTAAAAATCTCACGTGTGAAGCATGTTCACAAGGGAAACTCATTATAAGGCCATCACCGGCAAAAGATATATAAAGAGACCTTAAACGTCTATATAATGCCGGTGAATTCATGTCCCAAACGTTTAATGACTACTGGTATGTCCATGGGGGGTAAGTGTGGAATATCTCGTGATACATGTACATGCAATAGAGCTTATACGCATAAGGCCATCTAGTGAATATAGATATTCGCCATCCTGGTTACTCATGGGTCATGAGCCAGACATATCCCATCTAAAGATATTCGGGTGTGCCGTATATGTACCGATTGCACCACCACAAAAGAACAAAGGTGGGACCTCAAAGGAGGATGGAAATGATTCTCCCACCATTATTAAGTATCTAGAGCCAACTATGGGTGATCTATTTAAGGCTAGATACGCGGATTGTCATATTAATGAATCCGAGTTTCCTACTATAGGTGGAGAGACGAACAAGCTGGGTAAAGAAATAAAGGAAATATTATGGAATCAAACATCCTTAAAGTGGCAAGATCCTCGGACTCTGATGTGTGATTCAGAGGTCCATAAGATACCCTGATGTGTGATTCAGAGGTCCATAAGAAAGCTAGCTAATTAATTGCCAGATTTCTTGTTGACCCAAAGAAAGTTATAAAAGCGTACATACCAGCTTGTAATGCACCAGTACGTATTGATGTCCAGAAGGGAATCAATGAAATTGCTACCGAGTCTAACGCACGTAAGAAACGTGGTAGACCATTAAGTTCCAAGGATAAGAATCCTAGAAAGTTAAAGAAAGGTGCAATAGGAAACATAATAAGGAAACCATCCCAGACATAGAGATAAGGCTGGCCAGCTCTAAGGTACAGGTACCATATAATGTAGCTTGGGACGCCAAGCTGCAAAGTATTAAAGGTCCTGTCCATAATAAATCTCAAATCGATTGTCATGTCTGGAAAATAATGGAACATATAAGAAATGTCGACATAAGATGATTTTGCATGCAAGGTAGCACTTGAATATAAATGAGGATCAGGAGCCCACGTGAGTGCACTCAAAGACTCGATTGAAATGGTACAAGACCATAAAACGTGGAGCTAAGAATCATTAAGAAAAGGGATGTGTTAAGGACACCATCCGGGATAAAACCAGTTGGACACAAGTGGGTCTTTGTGAGGAAAAGAAATGAGAATAATAAAGCGTGAGATATAAGGCACGGCATATAGCACAAGGATTCTCACAAAGACCGGGGATAGATTATGAAGAAACATACTCCCCTGTGGTGGATGCTAAGTCTGGCTATATACAGAATAATTTGATTTGCGGCTAATGGATGTAATGCCTGCATATTTATATAAGTCCACTGGATAAAATATGAGATTATCAGAGGGTATTGAGCTCAAAGATAAAGGTAAAAAATAAAGATAAGAAAGGGTCTCGAGACCAACACTGCATAAGGCTGGACAAATCCTTTCATGGACTTAGACTAAGTGGGCGTATGGAAAGTTATAAATGATCCCATTAGTCCATGAATTTTCATAAAGAGGTTTGCAAACAAAGGATTTGTAATCATAGCAGTGTATATGAATGATTTAAACCTCTGGGTAATCGCCCAAACAGTTGAGAAAGAATCTGAAAAGAAAGACCTAGGCAATAACAAAAGTCTGTTTGGGATTACAACTTGAGTACATAAATAATGGAATCCTTGTGCATCAAAAGGCATATACTAAAAGAGTACTCAAGGATATTTAATAAGGACCAGGCCCGCCCATTGACCAGGCCCAATGGTGGTGAGAAGCCTCGGATTGGACAGTGATCCATTCGGTCCAAAGAAAGACGAGAAAGAAGTTCTCGGTCCTGAAATGCCATACCTCAGTGCCATAGGAGCGTTAATGTACTTGGCTAGCCACACTAGACCAGACATATGTTTTGCCGTGAACCTCCTTTGTCTAAATTTAGTTCATGATCAACCCAAAGGCACTGAAAAGGTTTGAAGGAAGGTTTGCTTAAATTTTAAAATTCTATTCTTCCTATGTTGTTTATTTGGGTTTATTCCATACTGATCTAACCAAAGAAGGTCTAGTTTGCTTTGGTCTAGTTTGTTTTGTTGATACAGGAAAGATCAGATTATGGCATGGTCAATAAATGGGAACTACGTGAGGCTTGATCCCTTCCAAGGGTACGTAGGCAGTCTTCTTCAAGGCACAGCTACTACAACATCAAAGACCATCGCGGCCACTTCATCTAACCACGCGGAGATATTGGCAATGCATGAGGCCAGCCGTGAGTGTGTGTGGTTGAGGTCAATGACTCAACACATGCGGTCCGATTGTGAAATGGTCGAAGACAAGGAGCCGACCATCATGTACGAGGACAACGCGGCGTGCATAGCTCAGCTCAAGGAAGGCTACATCAAGGGAGATCGGACGAAGCACATTCTACCTAAGTTCTTCTTTACGCATGATCTACAAAAGAATGGAGAAGTTAAGGTGGTGCAAGTACGTTCGAGTAACAATTCAGCTGATCTATTCACTAAGGCATTACCAGCATCAACATTGAGGAAGCTCGCGCATCAGATTGGGATGCGGAGGCTTAAGGACTTAAAGGGATGACCAAAACAGGGGGAGTAATGCGTGCTGTACTCTTTTTCCTCACTATGGTTTTGTCCTAAATGGGTTTTCCTAGTAAGGTTTTAATGAGGCAGCAACCCCCAAGCGCATTACAAAGATCTTTTGGCATCTACACGGTTATGTCATCCAAGGGGGAGTGTTATAAACCATATTCGGATGGACTCCATAACCGTGGGCCTAGTCCATGTTCTAGAAGATCCATGACTAAGATCTAGAAGGTCCGTTCCAACGGACCATAAAGTAAAGACGGTTTAACCTTAGTCTTAATGGGTTTTGGTATTCCTAGCCCTAGTGGGATTTGTCTCCCCTATTATGTATATATATATAGGTGTAACCTCATTCATAATCATCAATAATAAGAGCAATAAGAATACACGAGATTCATAACAATATTATAAATAAGAATTGATATGTTCTTTCAATAATAATGTAGCTCTTGTGAATATTTACGGCATTAGTAAATAGTCTAATCTTTTTCTTTTTGGGCAAAAGAAAAAAAAAAGTCTAATCTAAAACACAAGTTTGTCACTACAATTAATAAAACACAAGTTTGTTTCTTATTCTGTAATTATAAAATTGTTGTGACTGTAGAAAAAAATACCAAATTTCCTAAAATAATTGTCTAATACCAAATTTCCTAAAATAATTGTCTAATACTATAATAATTTCAATTTTTCATAGCTAGCAAACAAATATATAATTGTCAACCAAGTTACACTTTATTTTGATTAAAATCGCAATGTTTTATTATACAAACTAACGGTCGGAATTAGCCTTGCTAATCATCTTCCTTAACTAGGACACAGAGACAGAGAGATAGAGAGAAAGAGGTGGCAAAGATGAAGTGGAGGTGAGAGACGGAAAGCAAAAATAGTCACGAGAATCAACTCCAATTCTTAAAAAAAGGTAAATAATGGGGAAGCCTTCGAAATTGAAATCCCCAAAAATCTAATCTTTTTTGGGTTTTTGAGCTCTGAAAATCTCTCATTCTCTCTCTTTTGCTTTATCTTTCTTCTTACATTTCTCACTTTCTCTTCTTCCTCATAGTATCCTCGTGATTCCACTTTATAACGCCTCCTTTTTGTAATCTCTCTATATCTCCGTTTCTCTTGCCTTGTCTCCTCTGAGGTTTCATTTCAACTTCTCTCCAAAATTCCAAACTTTTTTCCACTCTCTCTCTCTCTTTAGTTTGACATGAACGGCGACGGTATTTGGCTTGACGGCGCCGGTGAACGATCTCCGGAGGTTAATAACGGTGAAGCTCCGTCGTGGGTCAGAAACCCAGGAGAAGACTGGTTCAATAACCCACCACCACAACATCTACAAGATTCTCAAATCCTCCAAAGTAATAACCACAATGACTTCAGATTCAATGGTGGGTTTCCTTTAAACCCCTCAGAGAATCTGCTTCTTCTTCTTCAGCAATCCATTGATTCGTCTTCTTCTCCGTTACATCCCTTCACACTCGAACCTACTTCACAGCAACAACAACAACAACAAGAACAGTCTTTCTTAGCTACTAAAGCTTGCATAGCTTCTCTTCTCAGCGTCCCCACCAGCAACAACAACACTTTCGATGAATTCGGCTTCGATTCTGGTTTCTTGGGACAACAATTCCATGGAAATCAAACTCCAAACTCGATGAATTTCGCTGGATTGAACCCTGTGCCGGATTTTCTCACCTCCCGCTCAATTCCAGCGCCGGAAAACAGCACCGGATCATGTGGATTGAGTCCTCTGTTCTCTAATGGTTTGTTCGAGAACAGAGCAAAGGTTCTGAAACCGTTAGAGGTGTTGGCTTCATCTGGCTCGCAGCCAACGTTGTTCCAGAAACGAGCTGCAATGCGTCAGAGTTCGAGTAGCAAAATGTGCAATTCAGAGAGTTCTTCTGAAATGAGGAGATCGAGCTACGAGAGAGAGATTGACGATACTAATACTACTGGAATCATCGATATCTCTGGACTGAATTACGAATCTGATGAGCATAATAAAGGTAAGAAGAAAGGAATGCCTGCTAAGAATCTTATGGCTGAGAGAAGAAGAAGGAAGAAGCTTAATGATAGGCTTTACATGCTTAGATCAGTTGTTCCCAAGATCAGCAAAGTAACAAAAAGATTCTTCCTTTTTCTTCTTTCTCTGTTCTCCTTAAGTTCTTCTGTAGATTCTTGTTTCTTAATTTTGGGTCTCTTGTGGCTTTAATTGCAGATGGATAGAGCATCAATACTTGGAGATGCTATTGATTATCTTAAAGAGCTCTTACAGAGAATCAATGATCTTCATACCGAACTAGAGTCTACACCACCGAGTTCTTCAAGCTTGCATCCATTAACACCGACTCCACAAACACTATCTTACCGTGTTAAGGAAGAGTTGTGTCCATCTTCCTCTTTGCCAAGCCCTAAAGACCAGCAACCAAGAGTAAGAATAAGCTCAATTGGTTTCTAGTTGGACAAAACAGGGTTTTGTAATTTACTTACAATTTACTTACTAAGGCTTCTTTGTTTGATATACCTCCGGTTTGCTTCGCAGGTTGAGGTTAGATTAAGGGAAGGAAAGGCAGTGAACATTCACATGTTTTGTGGTCGTAGACCCGGTCTCTTACTTTCCACCATGAGAGCTTTGGATAACTTAGGATTGGATGTTCAACAAGCCGTGATTAGCTGTTTCAACGGTTTTGCTTTGGATGTTTTCCGCGCTGAGGTAATATAGTTGTTAGATGCTATGCTGATCACTGATTAGTAAACTAGTAGTCAAAGAAAAGTTATTTTTCAGAGAATGATTAGTGTAGTAGTAATAACATGTTGTTTTGTTTCTCTAATCAGCAATGCCAAGAAGACCATGACGTGTTGCCTGAACGAATCAAAGCAGTGCTATTAGACACAGCCGGTTACGCTGGTTTGATTTGATTGCAAAACACAAGGAAGCATCTGTGTGGAACAGAGCTAGAACTAAGCCTTTTCTTTTTAGTCAGCAATTTTCTTACTTAGTTTCATCATTTTTAATCATGTATTTTCCAGATGATAACTGTTTTACTTTAGCTTTAAAAACATGTGTTTGGGTACATAATCTCAACCTTTTAGCAAAATGCCATTGTTTCTCAATGATTATACTTTGCTTTTTTCTTTTCTTTTTCTTTTCATTTATGAGTTGTTTGGAAGAAGAGAGCAATGTTGAAATTCATTGACGTAGAAAACACACATAAAAAGGCTAATAAACTACTAAGAACTGCAATTTATGATCTAATTAAAGCTCTGTTTTGCATAACAGAGATCATGTGAATCGATGTGTAATAAATCATGTTCTATGGAAATGTCTTGACTTTGGTCTAATATTTTGATGTCTAAAATATAAACATAACGGAATCATGAAAAAAATACTCTTTTCATCGATAAAAACATTACAAGAAATGCTTACTTACATGCTTCCAAATGTGAATAAGCATTCTATATATTAGAGATCAAGCTTTGAATATAAGGAAAATGTCTTAAAACTTGACACTGATCAGGATGTTTGAAAAATGAAGAGACGGATTTTGTTTGGGGATCGTATTCTACCAGATGGGTGGAATAATAAACACGAGAACAATATCTTCTTGTTATTGCATATTGCCACCGGTTTCCAATCAATGTGGTTTTGTAAGAGAGACCCGGAAGAAGAAGAAAACAAATCTATGGTATAATTCTTCTACCACATGTCTTCTGATGATTTTAATCTCCAAAATCTCGTTGAGTTTTGTGTTGTGTACCTTTGTCATCATGCACAAACGATTATCTAGAGTGAATGTGTTAATATCTCTAGGATTAGAAGTGGTTATTAATACTAGAAGTTGTTGTATGTGATGCATATTTCGGAGATATTTGGTTTGTGCCTTGTGCGACTCCAGATGGATAAAATTTGGGGATATCATTGATTTTCTCAATGAGCTCAAGAAGAGAAATTGCAACGCAAACGTTGAATCTTTGAGTAGGTTTTGACCTTGGTCTTGATTTTTTTATGTCTAAAAGATATACAAGTGTAGCCTCATTCATTCTTATTAAATAAAAACATAATGGAAGCAACACTGAAAACACACTTCTAACCGTAAACCATACAATAAGTGCTTTTCATGCTTAAAAACGCATCAAAACAAAGTAGTAGTATTTTCTTTAAATATGAGAGATCAAACTTGGAAAATAAGGAACAGATCTTATACACAAAAATTTTCTCAAAAATGAGCAGAGAGATTCTGTTCGGGGATTTACCAGACTGCGGGTATAGGGATGTGAGAGCAAGATCTTTTTGTTCTTATATATCGCCACCGGTGTGGATGGCTGAACAAAATCCTTGTGGGTCCAATTAAATCCATCGTTACAGTTAAATCCATCGAGAAATTGGAAATGCGAATAATCAGAAGAAAGCAAATTTATGGTATAAATCTTCTCCCATGCGTCTTCCGATGATTTCAACCTCCAAATCTTTTGGATGCTCCAATCCTCTTCTGTTCCATACATGCACAAACTATTATCCAGAGTGCACATGTCAATACGGCCAGGATCTGAACTAGTAAGGCTAGGCTTAGGCAACAACCGAAATGTTTCGGTATGAATATCAAAAGCTATTACTTTGATTTCAGCATTATATGGTTCTGTGAACCAATAAAGCGACCCATTCGCAGATGCTGGCGTCTGGCCATGAAATATTCGATAGCTTGGAGTGCAAGTCAAGTATCTCCAAGCGTTTGCCTTAAAATCAAAAACCTCGCACTTGGTAACTCCCTCGTTCGGACTCGAGGCATCAGAGTTAAACGTATCAGAATTATACAACCAAACTAATTTGTAATCAGTGGCCTTCACGAATGCTAGATTATAGACTGATTGCATGTCTCCCCAAGTTTCTAGAGTGGGGTTTAACTTCTTGTGCATTAAAATCTGAAACCTAGCCGGAGGAAGTTGTCGGAGCCACTTTGTTGCCGGATTAACTACATATACGGCTTGTGCTTTCGGGGATTGGATGCAGAAAAGTCCGTCACAGCTTTCAGAAGCGTAGATCGTATCATCGAATCCGTAAGGGAAACTGAAAAGATTAGTGGATAAAAATCTAACCGATTCCAAAGAGATAGTACTGAAATTAATCTCTATGTCTGGATTCCATCTTTTGGCGATGATCAAGATTTTTAGACGATCCACGTGTGATCGCTCGGCAATCTTCATGTGCCTCTGTGTGAAACAGCGAGACTCGATCGTCGATCTCCATTGTTTTGAGAGAGACTTTAGTCTGATTAAGGTTTTTATCGGAAGGTGTAAGAAGATTTCCTCTACGATGTTGTCTGGTAGTGATGATGATGCAGTTCCTAGCTTCTCGTTTCTTCCTAATTTTCTTTTCGTTCTTTGCGATGACGTTACAATCGCTTGCGTTTCTTCTTCCATGACCACTGTTTTTTCCTTCTTAATTATCGGTACGAGTGTATTGGTTCCAGCTATGCTTCTCTTTATATACACACTTAGCCGCAAATTCTAATTCATAAGGGATTAGGAAAAAGGAAATTTATCATCATCCCACCAAAATTTTAAATTAAAATAATATAAAAAAGGAAAGATCGAAAGCTACTTCAATTTCAACTAGGAAAGCCATATACATTCGATTTTGATTTATATTATTTAATTTTTAGTTATTTATATTTTAGAAACAAGTTATTTTAAAAATCTGTATTATATAGATTTTAGAAAGAGCTATGCTGAAAACACAAAATTAGACCACATTTGTAATATGTTTTCTTTGTCGGAAACAACTTTATAGTTTTATTTGTAATCACTTTTCCCGCAATATATTTGGAAGAAGTTTGCAGTTTTGTTTTTGTTTCTAAGAACTGTACGAATATTGGTATACAAAGCAGATCAATCAATTTTGGTTCCCTCAAGTTCTTTCGTTTATGACCCATGAAGATTGCACCCAGGGAAAGAAACTCCAACGGCTAATATAATATAAGTAAATTGATCTACATTAATGTTTGGAGGCATGAGACTTAACTCTTTAAGAGACAGCTCTAGAAGACACAAGCTTGTGTTGATGGTCAGCTTTGAAGATTTGGTAACTAGATTTTACTTATAGTAATTCTTCCCTCTCATGCCATAATTTAGTGTGAAATTTTCAGCAAAAGAAAAAAGTATAAAGTACAACATTTGAAAAATTGTGATGAGCCGATTATACATTTATTTCCATTTGCTACGCTTACCAATAAAACCCAAAATAAAAATAAAATTGTATTTTACGTTTAAAAGTTTAATGATATATTTGATTTATATATATTTAAAAAAAAAAAAAAAAAACTCGAAACGAATTGAAAAGTTTGAACCTATACCAATTCGGTTTCAGTTGTTTTCTTGGAAACACGTCTCAAGATAAGTTTTATAGAATCACTTTTACCAAAAAAAAAAAAATAAAAAAAAATAATAATAATTTTATAGAATCAATTATCGAATATTTCTCTTTAGTGGAGAATACTCATGAGATAAACAGTAATAAGTCAAAAACGGAATCAGATCCGTTAGTAGTGACTTACTTCGGATTTGTGTGTTTTATGGGTCTTCTTCATCTTCTATCTTTTGAGCTCAAGAATTTAAACAGAAAATATATTAATATTATTGATTTAAAAGTGGTTACAACTTACAAAGCAATGAATGCTCGTTGGTCCAACTCCTCATTCTTCTCCGCAAAAATAGGAAGAAATTAAACAAAAAAAAATGATATAAAAGATTTATATTTTTTTTGTGAGCTTGAGTTTCTCTCTCGTGGATTCGTTATTTCTGGAGATTTTGGTTGTTCAAAGAAGAAGAAGATGGATTCGTCATGAAAGGCTATGATCATGTTTCTTACTAACCTCAATAAACAAGAACAGGGCTTTTCAAGAACGTAGCAGACAGACGAATTCTCTGTTTCTTTCTCAATTCCTTTTGATTTTTGTGTCGCAGATTCATCAATGTCGGTTCTTTCATCTCGGACAGGACGAGATCGTCAACGTTACGACAACAACTTCCGTCTCGTTTCTGGGTACAACCAAAACAAAATTCAAGAAACCCCAAAAAATTTTGTTTCTTCAAGATTTCCAAATTTTGCAGATTTTGGAAATTCAAGAATCCTTAAATCTGCTGATTTCTTATTAATCCTCTAACACATTATGAACAGATGCATTCCGTATAGGCTGATTAAAGCTGACGAAATTGAAGAAGACTCAAGTGTTGACTTTGTAAACAAACTTGAAGTTCTTATGGTTTCATCTCCTAATCGTCATGATCTTGTCTTCCCAAAGGTTTTTCCTTTATTATTGAAGATCATCCTATTTACTGTCATTTTGCAATTGCACATTTTTTAAATACTCACTTTTTATGTATATTATTATCAGGGAGGATGGGAAGATGATGAGACTGTTCTTGAAGCTGCTTCTCGTGAAGCCATTGAAGAAGCAGGAGTTAAAGGAATACTTAGAGTAAGTTTTCAGCTTTTTAAACAAAACCTTGAGAAAGCTATGTTATAGTTTTTTGAAATTAGATGTGTTTTTGGTCATGTTTTTGTTTTCAGGAAGTTCCTTTAGGAGTTTGGGAATTTAGAAGCAAAAGTAGCACAGTGGAGGATGAATATTTAGGTGGATGCAAAGGATATATGTTTGCATTAGAGGTTACAGAAGAACTCGAGGATTGGCCAGAGCGAGAAAACCGCGAGAGGAAATGGGTAAAAGCTCAAAACTCATAACTCAAATGGTGTTGTTATTCATGTATAAGGAAGTACAACGTTCGGATGACCTATGATCTTCTAACTTTGAGATTACTCGAAAATGTGCAGTTGAATGTTAAAGACGCATTGGAGCTATGCCGGTATGTGTGGATGCAGAGAGCACTTGAAGAGTTTTTGAGAGTAATGGGAGAAGAAGGAAGATTAAGAACAGAGGAAGAGACAGTGCAGGATTCTTCAAAGCTAGAGGAATGTCAAATAGATCCTTGGTACTGTTTTGTAGTTAATTAGTTTTTCATATTCTTTAGCTTTTGGATTCAACTGAAAAGCTTCTTCTACTAATGTAAACAAATTGAAACATGAGAAATAAAGTGACTTCAAACACATGTGATATGGTATAATCTCAAATCTGTCTTGAATTTTGATATCTTTGTCTGTTTGAAGTGATAAAGATAGTGTTGTCTTTATATGCAATTGGGACAAATATTGCAAGAAGACAAAGGACACAGAAGATAATTTAACTAATCACACACAGATCAATGCTTAAGGATAATAAGGATTGACTTCAAATCAACTGAATTATCCTCAAAATCCAAATCCCTAAGCTTATGTCACATGTTTTCCCATTGAAAGTTTAGTTAGGTTTCTTGACATTTGTATAGTTTTTGTCTGAGTCTAAAATGACAATGTCATTGTCACCACTTGGCTTGGCTCCATACATTCCTCAAGATGAATGACCACAGAGACCATGTACCTAAAGTGTGGACAATATTAAGCAAAAGGACAAAAATGGAGAAAATATGCAACACTTTCTTGTTTCTACTGACACAGTATACGAAGGAGATGTAAGACTTTGGAGTTAAATTTTTTTAACTCCCAACTAATTCCTTTAATTTAATGCCAAAACCAAAAAGGCATCAATCAAGTTCACACACTCTTTTGCTCTTCTTTCTCAATTTATAGTTTATATATCAGCCTAAAGACCCTCAAAGAGACTTAGAGAGAGAAACAATTATCTCTGAACATTGTGAACATGTTGAAATCAAGAAACAAGAGCAAAAGCAAACAAGAGAAGAAGTCACAAGAAGGGAAGTACCTTGGAGTGAGGAGGCGTCCATGGGGAAGATATGCAGCTGAAATCAGAAACCCTTTTACAAAAGAAAGACATTGGCTTGGAACGTTCGATACAGCCGAAGAAGCTGCTTTCGCATATGATGTTGCTGCTCGATCCATCAGCGGTTCTTTAGCTAAAACCAACTTCTTCTACAATATAAACACCTCTTTACAAAGACAACCACAACAGTTGTTACAATTATCATCAGACAAAGATTTTGTTGACCCCATTGTGTCTCTGGGACCTGATATGAGTTTGGGATCTTCTAGTTTCTGTTATCTTCAAGATCAGCCACCAGAAAACAACCATTTTGTTGCTGCTCCGATCTCCTCTTCTTTAGAGCAACAGTTTTGTGCTAATATCACTAACAGTTTCCCACATTGTTATGATGATGACCGTCATATGGGTAGAAACAGAGAGATTTCGTTACCTTCTTTGCCAAGCAGTTTATCTGGTCATCAAGACAACACCGGTGATCAGGGCGATGCAGACCAGATGAAGATTGGTTCGGTTCTCAATGATGAACCTCCTTGCTTTGAGTATGACTACACCGAGAAATATCTTCAAAGTTTTCTCGAAGATGTCAATGGAGAGCCTACTCAGGTTATTGGATCTTCTTCTTCTTTCATCTGATTCGAATCGGCTATATCACTTTCCAGTCTTTTGCATTATTGACTCTTTTGCTTCTCATCTGAACTTTATAAGCAGTCCTTCTCTCTATGCAATATAAAGTGTTGTAACTTTCTTTAGTGTCAAATGCATCCGCAAACAAGAGTTATGAATTAAGCAAAGGATGTAACATGTTTGAATCAAGTTTATTACTATAAAATTATAGAGCAAAAGTACATAATAAACTCAGGAACTACAATTATACATTCCGAATCATATAACAGTAAAAAAATAATGGAGCAGACATCAAAAGTTGAGTCTTCACTTCCAGTTATTGGCAACTATGTCTGCCAAATCAACGACTCTCTGCGAGTAACCCCATTCATTATCATACCAAGCAATCACTTTAACCATATCATCTCCCATAACCATTGTGAGAGAAGAATCAATAGTGGAGGACACATCAGAGCACCTGAAGTCAACAGAGACAAGAGGCTCATCACAGACGTCGAGGATACCTTTAAGCTCTTTCTCAGCTGCATCTCTGAAAGCAGCATTTACTTCTTCAGCAAAAGTCTTCTTGGAGACCTGCACGACTAAGTCAACCACTGAGACGTTTGGAGTTGGCACACGCAATGCGATTCCATTGAGTTTTCCTTTGAGGTTAGGGAGCACGAGAGCCACGGCTTTCGCTGCTCCTGTAGATGTAGGAACAATGTTTAAAGCTGCTGCTCTTGCTCTCCTTAGATCACGGTGGCTCGCATCTAGCAGCCTTTGGTCACCAGTGTATGAGTGAGTAGTTGTCATTGTACCCTTTATGATCCCTACCAAGTTTAACACAACACAAAACTGCTCAGCTTTTTACAAGATTGCAACATAACATTTCGACTTTCTTGTTATTCTTTTCCATTTTACAAGATGCTTACCGAATTTCTGGTCAAGAACCTTGACGAATGGAGCGAGACAGTTTGTAGTACAAGACGCATTGCTGATGATTGTGTCATCATGGCTGTAAAGTTCAGCATTGACACCAACCACATAAGTTGGGATATCACCTTTTCCAGGTGCAGTGATTAGAACCTTCTTGGCTCCTGCCTGAAGATGCTTTCCAGCACCTTCTCTGTCAACAAACACTCCGGTTCCTTCAATGACCAAGTCAATGCCTAGTTCCCTAAACATCATCAACAAATTTTCAAATACGTTAGATTAAGATTTAGCCAGGTGGATCGATTTGGTAGATATGAGAACTGTTTTTTTAACTTACCCCCAGGGGAGATTAGATGGGCTACGATCAGATACAATCTGGATGATCTTTCCATCAACAGAGAGAGCAGCATCTCCAGAAGGTTTGACATCAGCGTCAAAGATTCCAAGAGTTGAGTCGTATTTGAGGAGATGCGATGCTTGTTTGACACCACCAGTGTCGTTAATAACAACGACATCAAGAGGAGAGTCTTTACGACCATGCCAACACCTCAAGAAGTTCCTACCAATCCTACCGAACCCATTGATGGCTACCTTTATCTTGGCCTCAGTCACCCCTTTCCTGTATCCACCATTGCTTCCCATCTACAACACATAAACAAAACAAATGTACATGTTCACAAAACCTCAAAAAAGATGCAGTCATGGCTGATCATGACATGCAGGCTTGTTCATAGATAGATAGATCTACAATGGTGAAGGCATTAAACACAAGAAACATCTCTTGAGTAACACAGAAGCAATAGAGAGGAGTGGGGAAAAAAAAGGAACTCACTGCAGAAGTCTGGAAACTGACGAAGGAAACAAACTCATCAGAAGAAGATCTCTTGGCAAAGGGAAGAGCAGATGAGTTTCGAAGTCCGGAGAACTCGGTGAAACCCTGAAAAGTAAACATGAGAGGATTAATGAGATGATGATAAAACTTGTGAAGGACACAATAAGATAATGTGGAAGGAAAATGAAACAAAACCTGAAGAGATGGTTTGGCCACAGAGAAAGTAGCCGAAGCCATGGCTACCAGAGAGAGAAGCTGTGTATAATGTAGCAGAAGAGACAGAGAGTCATGGTGAAGCAGAGAGTGGTAATATAGGAAAATAGAATTGCTGAGTTGGAGGCAAAGAAGATGAGATTCTGGATAGCTTTGTCATACATTTGTATGGTTGTGATTTATCACTCTTCACGTTTTCTATGATTCACACATCTTTTCTTCTCACTTGGGCTTCACAAGTGGATGGGCTTCTCCATCATATGGTCACATTTGCACAGTATTTGATCTAGTGACTCGACATACCTTCTTAGGACCATTGGAAAGTCAACCAGATTTTCTCTGACATATATCTTTGCTGCATATGAAAATCACAGAAACGTTAAGAACGAGTTGTAGTACATAGAGATAATATAAACAAAAATACCTTCATCTTATCTGAAGCCATTTAAAACAATATACCTATTGTCTTTGTAATCTCAAAGGAAGATGTGTCACCATTCATATATTGATAACAGAAACAGATCATTTATAACATATTACATAAAACTCGCTTTAAGTCACTGCTAATGAAAACTCAGAAATATCAGGAGAAAGAAACCAGCCTCGAATTCCTCCATCATTCTCCTTTAGATTTTTCAGTGTACCAACTTTAAGCACTGAATCGACCGATCACCCCCAGTATGGATCTTCAGTACAACGATCAAATAGTCACTAGACGATCACTACACTGGAACTGAGGTTAATGTTTTATGCTACCAAAGTACCAATCTTTAGAAGAAGAGACCTTAGTTGAACTAAAAAGTACTGACATTTGTGAACTAAGACCATCTTTGCACGGCTGAGCCATATCATCCAAAACTCTGATGATGATTACCTTCATAAATTTGCCTGAAAGGCTTAGACTTAACAAGCTCTTAAAAGGACTGAGAAAAAATAAGAGCCTACTTGTAGGTCTATTTGGGATTTGTTCTCCATATTTTTTTGCGCATTGACTTTTTAGAAAGCTAGTCAAAGACATGCAATAGGAACTGAGATGTGTAGTTAACTCTAGCTGTCCATTGCTCTAATCAAATCCAAAACTAAACCTACGTATCATGCAATATTGAAGTACACACTTCCCATGGATCAGACTGCAAAGATTGTGCTAAGAAAGAAAAAACAATGAAGCAAAGTTCAAGATCAAAGGATCATTCTGTCTTATCAATCATACATCAATAAGAGTCATTGCAAGCTTTGCATCTTGAGGATAGCAACAAGATCAAGAAGATTCATTAATACGATTGACAACAGTCTTTACATCTAGATGATAGTACGAAGGGTAAGCAAACCCCTAAATAGATGGAAAATGGGTAACCTAATCTGACAATAGATGAGAAATTTTTCTAACAAAGATCAAACCCTGAGAATTTGCAGCTTGGTGGAGAAAGCAATGGCGACCCAATCAGGCTGGGAAGAAGACCATTGCAGCTGCTCAATCTCAGCACCAGCTGTGTAAGCAAGAATAGGGTCAAGACCACCTTCAACATGCTGTCCCATGGAAGAAATATCCCAAATCAAGGCTTGAGAATCATCTCCAGCAGTACAAATGTGGCAAGAGCTATGAGGAGCCCAAGCAATGGCATTGACACTAGCTTGATGTCGTTGAAGCTCCACCACAGGAAGAGCCGGAAAACGGATGTCGAGCACCACAACTTTAGCACTGTCCATGATAATAGTAGCCATGTACCTAGGATCCTGCTTGTTCCAACCAAGACGCACCAAAGGAGTATCAGGCTCAGAGCTCTCATAGATAATAGTCGAATGTTCCTTATCACGAAGATCAAACACCCTAACGGAGCCATCAGCTGAAACAGAGGCGAAAACACCAACACCACCCCAAGCAATATCAAAGACTTCCTTATCATGTGCAATAAGCTGAGTATCAACAGCTTCACGCTCAATGTCCCAAATCGTGCAAGTCGTATCAGTGCTAGAGGTTCCAATACGGCGTGGCTCAGCTTCGTTCCAATCAAAAGAAGTAAGAGGACCACAAAACTCACTGTTCTTGTTGCTATTGAGACAAGATTTGAGCTCAACACGAGAATGATCATCAGCGATTCGCCACAGACGAAGGAAATCGCTTGAAGTAGCGAGAAGATCAGGTCTTTGGCATTCCTTGTCAGGGATGAAAATGGTCTTTGTTGGTGGGTAAGGATGCTCAAAGGAGAGGTTAGGATCTGAACGGATCTCGCCATTGGACTCATCGAGCTGCACAATCTCGACTCGGTTCGGGTATTGCTCGAGGAGACTGGTGATGGCGAGACGGTACTTCTTATCGCGACGAACGCTCCAATTCATTGCGTAGATGTGCCATGGCGCTTCGTATGTGTAGATCTCTGAACGTTTCTGCTGCTCATCGGAACCATCTTGGATTGGATCGCTGCTCGTTCCCATTTTCGATTCCGAGCAGAAACCCTAGAAAATCGCCTCCGCTACTTCCTTCGGCTCCTATCTCTCACTCAGAGAGAAAGGATATTCCATATTTTAATATTATTATTTAATTCAGAATATACTTTTAACCATAAAACGACACCGAACGACACCGTTTTAAGGAAACAGAGTATCTCCGTCTTCACCAAAGATTTTCTCGGGAAAGTTGAACCAGAAGCTAAATGTTTTAGAATCCTCAAAAATTACAACAGAAATTGTCTAACAAAACACAGAGAAAAACAAGATTTTAACTGTTGGAGAAGAAAAAAAGCTTAAGAAAGAGACAAGCTTTTTAATGTTCTATAGAAAACAAAAAAAAAAACTTAAATTTCTTTTTTTTGATAAAGACCTTCTTATGCCACATTTTCCCTCACTGTAACGATATGAAACCAGCACCAAAAGTTTTCCCACTTTAATCAGAATCCTCATAAACTTCAGTATCCGATAAGTCATCAAATGTCCTCATGTCAAGCTGGTAACGCAACATACCACCAATCCCACCAAAACCTCTGCAAAACTGTGACCCTTCTTGGGACTTGTTAGTCACAAACTCAAGAGTGCAGCCAAAACGTTTGTACTCATTTGCAAACCATTCGAGCAGAGGCATCTTCTCCTGAACTTCTAGCTCGGCGTTAGTCTCTGAATCATGGAAGTTGCTTGTATCAGACTCTTGATCTTTCCCAAAATGTTTCACCACTATTTCTCCTGTCGTGCTGTTCTTTAGCTCGTACCTGTTTATGTCCAGATTCTCCCACACGATAAGGGTTTCGATAGCACCCATTTCTAGAGCCTTTAGAGTATCGTCCACACCGAAAACATATTTCCCGGTATCTTGACTTATCTCCTCAAAGTACTTCCCAATCAGTTTCTTCTCCTGTATGAACTTCACATTTGATAGGATCTCAGCAGACAGTTCAATCGCTTGGTTGAAACCGTTTTCACCACCGTATGAAACATCGACCACATTCAATATCTTAGCTTGAAGACGAGGATCAAACAGCTCTGACTGACTGAGCTCAGTCTTGAAATCAGCTGAACCAGCAAGGATCAAACCAGCGACATTAGGCTGACTTGTAGCTGGATTAATGTAAAACTGTGTAGCAAGCTCAGCGGTTTTCCTGACATAGTTGTGTCTCTTCTCCATCCTAAGACGAGCAAAACGAAGCGCAGATTGTCCTCCTCTTCCGTGCTTCTTCGGGAGATCAACAGTAAACTTGTGAAGAACCTCTCTAGTATTCCCACTCAAAGTACCAAACAGTGTCCCATTTCCATCCATAACAATGAAACCAAACTTGTCATCAGACTCTAGAAGCTCGTTTAATGCCTCAGTATGGAACTTGTTGTCACAAAGGTACAAGGAAGCGTTAATCGGCCTAAAGGGCTCGAAATCAAACGTAACTTTCTTCTCTTTACCATCATCGTTAACAATGGTGCCGGTATAGAGAACAAGACCATTAGTAGGAACCTTATTGTAAAGCTTCAACCTCTGTTGAGCAGAAGTAATGGCAGACAAGACAGACTGACGATTCACTCGACTCTTAATGTTTGAAGCAGTTCCATATTCATCACCAAGCATCTTTGTGACACGAGATACCTGATCACGAGGAGGCATTATAAGAGAGATCATACTCGTTCCGTTACCTCTTGCTGATTCAAGACCTTTGATTAGTTTCTTAATCTTCCAGATCTCGATGTTCGTATCCGCTTCGTCTGCCATTTTTTCTCTTCTTTCGAGGTCGAAGATGGAGAAGGAGAAATCAAAAACGATCCCAACTACAAAAAAAACAAACAAAAAACAAAATCAAACAAAATTTGAAACACTCGAGTACTTAGAACAGCGCGAATTTCGGATACAACACTAGCAAATCGAATTGGGTTTCAACTGAAGTAAAGATCGAAACTTTTATAAAAATTTCTATCAAAACGATTACGATGAAGAGATATAATCGATTATGCAGAGAGATCGCGCAAAACGCAAGCACGTACCTTGTTCTCTCTCCTCCGGCGGCCTCTCTCCTCCCAGAATTGATTGGATTAGGGTTTTCCCAAAATTCTATCTCCCAACCAATCACGTGATACTCACGTGGCAAACCACACGGAAACCGAATTGTTTAATTTTCGTTTTTTTTAATCGACTAGAGATAATGGGCTCTATCTTAATTAAAAAGGCCCAATTACATGAAACATGGAACCGACGGTAGTCTACAACACATTACCAAAGACCTTGGCCTTGAGATTGCGTGCCGTTTTTGGTTTGCATTATAAA
This sequence comes from Erysimum cheiranthoides, assembly GCA_011420285.2. Lineage (NCBI taxonomy): Eukaryota > Viridiplantae > Streptophyta > Magnoliopsida > Brassicales > Brassicaceae > Erysimum > Erysimum cheiranthoides. Next base: position 21,123,086 of record CM022176.2, on the reverse strand, counting down.
TTCAAAATAAATAAAAAATGAGGGTGAAATGTTTATACAATGGGATGTATATATTTCTCATTCAGATGAATCTAAAAGAAATGGCTTGAGATTCTTCATGAGGCTTCTTTCGTCTCCTACTGTACATCAGAAACAGAGCATTGACATGGAAAATGAAGATGCATTGCCCTCATTATTAAGGCAACAATATAAATTGAACAAGAAAAAAGAAGATGATTTGATTCATTCATTCATATGATGTTTAGATTCGGATCGTTTCGATGAGAATCTGCAAAATCTCTCACTAATCGCTTCAATGCTCGACCATGTTTCCCTTGCATATGTCCTCCTCCTTGACTGTTATTGTTTCCAAAATTGCAGCTTTTGTTCTCAAGGTAATCAATCCCTGCACCTCCCAGAGCTTCTGACCATTCCCTCACTATGCTCTCTGCTTCTCCTTGCTTTAGATACTCGCTCGGGAGTGCCCAAACCTGAATACAAAAAAGCCATTAGACCAAACAAAACACAGGTGGAGTTCGGTCTTAATGTGATTCATGCAAGAGAGAAACGAGAGATACCGCTGAGTTTAGCCATCCTTGGAGAGATTTCCAACACAACATTCCTTTCCATGAAGTCCTCTCACATAAACTGCAGATTGCAGCTAATTGTTGCAGTATCGTCGAACACTTGTGGACCTAAAACAAAACAAAAATAACAGATTCAATAAGGCGAATCAAAGATCCCGATCCATCACTAATTTTTGAGAGATTTTACTCGGATAATTTACCCTTGACATAGCTGCAACTCCAAGTAGAGCATAGACCAGATTAGACAAAAGTCCCTCTCCACAGTGAGATACAACCTGGACAGAGACCACACTGAATGATCCTTCCGATATGCAATTCACGGTTTCGATCATGGAAGAAAGCGAAACCTCCAAGAAACCTATATAACTCGAAAACATAGTGTTAACTGTATGCTTATGACCAAATGTTCATGCCGTTTTCGATAGTAAACCACTGCAAAATTACCTGACAAGTATGACATTGCAGCTAAAGCAGCACCTCGGTGCATTGCAGTACAACAAATAGCCGCTTTGTGGAAAGAAATTTCAAGAAGTGTTCCAGAAGTACCCAACAATTCCTGTGTCATCAAAAGAAATATAACCAAACCTTCACCCCAAGACTCCTTTTATGAATTGAAAATTATACTTTAACAGTTTAACGAGGAAAAAAATGGTTGCAAAACCTTATGACAACCGCGGATTAAAGCTGATGCGAAATTCACATATGCTTCTACCAAATCGGGTTCTTGGTCGCATATATATGACGAATTTATGCCCATCAGTGATGATGCTTGCGTAAATCTCTCAAACGTAGTGATAAACAGGGACCCGTATTCCTCCTTATGACAAAATTCTTCGGCAATTACACACGCTGTGATAACAAGTTCGTAAAAAGGCAAAATCTCAGAACTGGCTAATCAGCTAACTAACCTAGGGTATAATTTGATTAAGCTAGACAATAAAAACCGTGGCTAATGAATCAAAGCTAGCATCTCAAGAGATTTTTCTGCAACAGTGGAGCCTATACCTGAATTAAGAAACCCTCACCTGTTCTTATGTAACATTCTTGACTTTGAAATGACAGAAAATTTCTCGCTAGACAATCCAGTACACTAGGTAGTAGCAGCATAAAGTGCTCACCTGTAAATAATGTGAATTTTAAGGTGTCAAAATGTCATAATAGTCCTAAAATTATATGCATAATGAGACTCTTAGGGTACGGAAGTTATCCATAAGTGTAAAGGACGCTTTGGATTAGAGAAGTGTTCCAGGCTATAGAGGGGTAACGAGAAAAATGCAGCGGACTAGAATATGGAAATAAAATTTGAAACCTGATGACTGAACTGCCACTGAAAGAGCACGGCATGCTGCTGCAGCTAAACTGCCACTCTCCATGTGTTCAGACCTAAACAGCTTCTCCAAAATGGGCCAGAAAACAGTCAACAGAGAAAGGATTGGACCATCTGCCACAGGGACGGATGACAGAGACGTCGCAAGGTGACTGAATACAGTTCCAATTCTGAATCATGAAACAAGTGAAGAGCAAAGTCATCATTTATGACCTTCTTACCAAACTTTTGTAGAATTTATAAGGAAACTAACAGAGTGCAAGCTATCTTAAAGACCATTGGATTACTTGTACAGACTTATCAAATCTATTTAGTGCAGGTTAGCAGGAAAAATATAGTAACGCAAAATTATGGCAAAGTTTTCATAGATGACTTGAAGTCCAAATGCCGCAAACAGTTCACCAAAAGCTCCTAGATCATGGCAATTACGCAAGATAACAAATATAGCAGTCACCAGAGCAGACCTGTAAAGACCTCTTGTAACAGAGCTCAGCATTTGTGTGTAAGTAGCTGGACTCTGTCTACCAGATGACTCAACGTCTTCATCTACCTAAAACCACAAAAGTATTAGTCCAAATTCTATCTCAGAACTGCATCATCTGTCATATCATCGGGGAAAGACCTTTGATTAGTAACGCACGAAAACATTTAGAATAATATCCCAGGAAGAAAAAGAAAAATTAATCTTCCATATATCACTTCTTTACTATCTATTTATTTTCTTCTAGTTACTAGCTAAAAGTCAATTGCTGAATACTGGCCTCAGAGAAGTGTGTGGACAATTAGCTGATTCTTTTGCCATTAATGGAGAACAAAAACAAAGAGCTATTTATACAGGCAAAAGAATGATAAAAAGAACCTTGAAATATAACTCTATCTAACTGAACAATATAAACACTTACAAGTTTTGAAAGAACTCCATAACTTGACGAAAGCAATTGAGTTAATAATTTATTCTGTAGCTCTTTATTAGAAACAGAGCCAAGGATCACAGTGATAGCGGTAATGACTTCTTCCTCATCTTCCAAGGCCAAATTCCACTGCTCCAAACACTAAGGTAAAATATAATGATTCAGGAGACACAATTTAAATTAGTGTAACTTGAAACTTGTTTTTAACAGTTCACGAAAGGGTGATACCTCTCCTATCCGCATTAAGATGTCTAAATTTGATGTTTCCTGGATTACAGCTGGAGCATCTTCACAAATTTTACGCAGAGCAGAAGCACAAGCATGTGAACAAATAGGTTCAGAAATCCCTCCTGCAAGAAATAAACTGAAAGCAGAAAGACCATGCAGCATTTAGATTATCAGACAAATTGATGTTATAAGATATAGACCTCCACATCTCCTTATACGAGAGTGAAAAATACCAATCGGAAACAGTTTCAAGTAATTTGCTAAAAATGATATTGCATATTCTTGAACGGCCATTGAAGAAAGTAGACTTACAGCAAGGGCCTGGCGTTACTCGGAAAAACGGAGATCCATCTTGAATAGGAGCCAACAACATCCGCCAGTGATCTGTATACCTAAAAGTTGATTATTGTTAAATGGTGATTCTAATTATAGTACAAGAAAATAGTTGATAAGGCAAGGGTATGAACTGACATACAACACATATAAACCCCTTGAGCTCGCTGGATGGCCTAACGGAGAATGCAGAAACCAATTGCATGATCAATGAAAAATCAAAAGCCTCTCCCTCTTGCAAGATAACTTCAGAAACCTGTAACGGTAGAATCCTTTAATAGAGACAGGGATGAACAACACCAATCTCCAAATAGAAAGTGATAATGGATGGAATAAGTAATTAAGACAAAACAGTTAGCAGTAGAGAACCCATACAATGTGATCCTACCCTCTCTGGGTTGTTCTGAAACGGGAAACTTAAAATGAAACAATTTGATTGGAAGAAAAGCGATCAAGTGTGCTCACCGCATTAAGAGCAAACAACTTCGCCTCAACCTCTCTCAAGGGCATTGAAACATTTGAAGAAGGTAGACCACCAAAAAATAACTACAGGTATATCAGCAAGAAAGGTTAAAAATAACAGGACAACAAAAGGTGAATACTTAGTCACAGAACAAAAGAGCAAAAACTACTTATCAAGCAGCCATCTAACTTAATTACTACAAGACACCAGAGTAATGTTGTTCTCTTCAAGAAAACTAAAGTAATAATCTAAAAGACTCAATGTTTATACAGAGCATGGTTCACTAGTAGAAACTGAAATCATCTCATGAGAACTGATAATATACAGAAGACGAACGAAGAAGCTGTTTACAACGCGACACAGTTCAAAAAATGTTAAAATTTAGGGTCAATCCTGCCTGTTGCACAAACCCACAGCATAATACAAATTAATGCATACCAAACACTGAATCCAATAATGATTTTAAATAGTGAAGTGAGAGCACACCTTACTCACAAATGTTGTAGGATGAAGTAGCTGACAAATATCAACCAAGAGCTCAAGAAGATTATTTCTAAAATGCAACAGGCCATCAGGAAGGTCAAGCCCTGGACTCTCATCACTGGAAGTAAACTCATCAACCTGAAGATGGATTGCTAAGGAATTTTAGATGCACAAAAATCACAATTAGTATAATAAATAAAGCACTTGTTCAACAATTCGTGGACATATAAATATTCAGAAAAGGACAAGCTAGAAATCCAATATTATGTTGATACAGTGAGTGGAATGTGGTAAAAAGAAGAAAGGTAAGACCTAGATGCAAGAAACTGTACATGACAAGCCTAAGAATTTCAAGAATGTGAGTTGGAACTTATTCGAAAAAAAAATCCACCAGAACCTTAATAGTTAACAAATCTTAAAAATACGAAAAAAAAAAAAATATGAAGGAGAGATTTCCAGCTTAACAGAAAACTACATTGAAATATGTTCTTTCAAGCTATTGCTGGTGCTGCAACCGTATGATAGCTTCTAGATAAATAAAACTGAAAGAGACATTAAACTTAAGAAAGTTCCAAGATGTAACCTGAGCGCGCAGCACAAGAGCATCAACTAAAGCTGAGAAAACTGGAAGAAATATATCTTTCACACGATTTCTGTCATTCTGTCTGTTTCCACCTAGGCTAAGTATATATGTCGCAAAAGTTGACCTAAGGGAAAAAAAATGAAGTCTGAGCTGAAAGAACAGCTACAAATCCTCTGGTAGAAGATGGTAAGAAAAATCTTGTCAAGGAGCTTAATAAGATGGGAAAAACATAATACCAAAACTGTACAGTTGAGTCAGCAATTTCCCAGTCTTCACTTGGAAATGTCACACAGCTGGAAAAAGTAATTGATGGACAGTAAATAAGAGTAATGTGTAAGATATTAATGTCAACCGAAAGAAAAGCCATGTTTGGAGAAAAAAATAAATGCATTGAGGACGAAGAAATTCAGCAAATCAGCTTAAAATTGCACCAACGGTGTGATTACGCACAAATGATTAAGGCCTTGATCGTTTCAAACACCTATTTTTGCGTTTGTGTTTGTAATTAACAAAGGGAATTTTGGTTAAAATGCTATATGTTGAGAGTTTATATGGAAAAAATGCACTAAATGTAAAAGCAAACACAAACGCAAACAAGAAATCAAGGCCTACTATTCACCTCAAAATTGCATCAGTCAGAATAAGCGCTTCAGAACTTGCTTCAACAATCAAGCATGGTGCCTGGAACATATTGCAAACCGACATGAGCCTCAACTAAGGCAACAAATAAAGTAGAGTGAAGAGTAATAACGCCACAGTATTGGTTGCACAACCATGAGAGGATAAAACAGAAATAGCACTCACAGCTTGTCCGATTTCAGACATCAAGCATGCCAGGCCAGAGACAATTTTTAGATCAGCATTTATTAGAGCTGGTTTTAGAAGTGTATCTCTGAGCAATTGTACTTTGTACAATAAAACCTGAGGAAGATCCTGCAAGAAGAAACAAGTCAAAGTTAGAAAAATCGAAGCACATACACTTATTGCTATTAAACTATAAGAGGATATGTTGATGCTAAACCCTATGCAATGCATCGCCACTACGTATGAACAAACCAGACCGAAAATATAGGAAAAAAAAGATGCCAATACGAGGTAGAGAAATCAAACATACCTCATGCCGAGTCACAAGTTCAACAAGCACCTCAATGGCGAGGTCAAAAGTAGTACCCTATGGAAGGCAGAGAAATCAGAACCCAAGAAAGAATTGAAGAGTCACTTTGTAGAAAAGTGACAGTAACTTAAACTACACCACTAAGGAGAGTCACCTGCAGGGCATTGAATACATAGTTAAGAAGGGGATGTGAAGGCACTGCGCCTTGTGGAATCTCAGAGAAACATCCAGCACGGACCTAATGAAAATGAGGAAAGACATCAACATAAAATCCGGTGAAAGGCCGCAACAATAGGACTCTAATGAAATACAAAGCAACATACCCAACTCAATAAACAACGAAGTATTTTGCGGTTGTTGTCATGCGGATAAAGAGGGGAAGCGAATTGCTTTTCAGACTGCTGGAGTAAGAAATCAAGAACCATGGAAGTATGCGAGAGAAGCTGTTTACAGAACAAAAAAGCAAGGTAAGAAAAAAACGAGGAACAGAGAGGAGAAAACACACAAACTTTGAGAAAGAAAGGGGAAAAGAGAAGGAACAAACCTCCTGACGAAGATCAGAGTGATGAGAAATATGGCGAGTGTCAGATATTTCTTCAGGAAGTACAGTGAGAAGCTCAAGCAAGACGACATTACCATCATCATGAGCCTGAAGATTCTGAAGTGCGAACATTAACTTATCAAAGGGCTTTGAATAAGGATCCGCGTGAAGAAGAAGCGCAGAGAGAGCCAAACATATCTGCGTCAAGAGCTGCAAATTCCACAAAAACACATGAACACACAAATGGTTCGTATCGCCGAAAAAACACACAAAAAAAAAAAAAAAAAAAAGAAGTAGAATACCTGAGGAACACCGGAGCTGTATCTCTTAGCAGCAAGAAGAAGGGCATTGAGAAGAGCATCTTTAGCTGTTGATTGAAGATTCGATGCTTCGTTCTGAATCTGAAACCCAACACAAGAAAAGGGGTTATAAAAAAAAGGGTTTTTGTGGGGACGAAATTGAGAATCTGAGATGAAAGTTGAAACCTTTCGACGGAGAATTTGGGCGGCGAAGAATTGGAGGTCGAAAAGAGAAACAATCGGAGAAGTGAGGAGAGAAGTGGAGACGTCCCAAGCGGCAGGAGTTTGCTGGAATTGAACAAGCCATTGATTAGCAGCAACTCTATTGGAAGATTCAGGATCGTGATTCAAGACATGGATTGCTTCAGCTACTTTCCTCTGTAACTCCATTCAACTCAATTGTTGCATTCCACTCTCTTCTTCTTCTTCTTCTTCTTCTTCTTCTTCTTCTTCCACTCTTTTTTCGTCTTCTTCGACTCTTCTGATTTTATTTTGTATTAATGCTTTGAGAAAGTAGGAGTATATAAAAACAATTTAATTCAATTAATATTTTTCAGAATCCAATCAGTTTCTAGCTTTCTGCTCTTTTTCTCCCTCGGTTGGATTCGATTCGATATTTCAGTTAAATTGAAAAAGAAAGCCAAAAAAAAAACAAAAAAACTTTGAGTACGTTTTTTTATAAAGGATTTGTATAAAGTTTCTTATATTCTTTAGTTGTTAACTTTTTAAAACTAAAAAAATAAAAAGTAAGTTGGGAAATTATAGCTTTTTATTTTAATATTAAATACGTTTAGTTGTTTAATTTTGGTTCATAAAAATTAAGTGGGTATTAAACTAACAAAATAACTTGCTTGTTGATTCTGAAGTTATTTATAGTAAAACCATTATCAGAAAAAAAAAAAAAAGGAAGAAGTTATGATAATAGCCCACATTGAGTCACTTAAAATTATAATACTAAGATTAATAAATTGTAAAATATGATTTAAATCACTTCGTACTTGAAAAATCATGGTTTAGTTGATTTTATCTTTAGACTTAAATAAACTAATAATGTTAATTAATATTTATTCACAAAATGTAACATTCAAACTTCAACATCATCGATGACATTAATGCTTTCAAAATTAGTTACATGTTGAACTGTTGACTATTAAAGACATAAGATTGTAAACCGGGATGCCAAAAATATTTTAAAACAAAACAAAAATTGTAGTCCGACAGTCCAACCAAATACTATAATCTTAGATAAAACTAAAAAAAAAAAAAAGAACATCTGGATAAAATGTTGATAGGTACTTGCCAAACTGCCCATAATATAACAGGAGAATCCAATACTGGGCTTTGAGAGGCCCATTCAAGAAAAAAAATAAGAAAAAAATAAACCAAAGGTATCCAACATTTTTCACTTGTGTGACTGTGAGACTTGTTTCTTGACAAGAACATGAAAACCTTTGGAAACAAAGGCCCATTTCAGTACCCAAACCAAGACAGCCTCTTGATGCAGTCACAATCAGATCCCTTGCTAAAGGAGTGCATAGTTAACCAAAATTTTGTGTTAAGTTTATGTGTCCATGATTGGTTATTTTGATAGAATTTCAAAATTATGCTTCGTCGATGAGAATCTCGGTTTTAAAAAATTATTTAAAACTTACTATTTGACAGACAAATTATCAAATCAAAACGATCGAAAATTCAGCATTAAATGTCAAGATTAATGATGGATATCGAGTTGGAGGTTTTACATTATGACATTCAATGATATTAATATACGAACGAGGTTATAAAGAATAGGACAAATTGTCGAGACAAGGACAACTCCTTTTTCTAACCTAACGACTACTACTTTGGAGATTTTCTTTGTTAATCAAAGTCTAAACATCTCTTGATCTCTTTTTTTTTTTGGTCTATTCCAGTTGTGTTAATTAACAAAAGTTTAGACTCTGATATCCTTTCGTGATTTAAAATCACTACAGCCGGATTTTAGCATGCACATAGATGTATTGTTACTATATTTGTTTCATCAAAACGTTATATAAATTGAATCATAATCAATCTCTTGCACATTTCACTAATAATAAAAGTTTCTATTCAAATATATATTTCAAATTCTATATACATTAATTTAAAGTTATACGGAATATCTGGTGTGAACGAAAAAGTTTAGATGAGTTCAAGGGTATCCACTTGGAAAATTTTCCCAACGTTTAGGAGAAGTTGGTAAGTCAGATTCACAGTTTTTCTAACTTTATAGCCAACGAAAGTCGGCATTAAAGTTCTTCGTATGCACAACTACCCTGAGGGCTCCATATGTAGAACATGTCTTGAAGAAAGAATCTAAAACCAATGGTAAAGAATGGTATCTAAAACCAATGGTATCATGTCGAATAAGAATATAATAGTCCAAATTCGATTTGACCAATAGGAATATATCCATGGTTTGATTCCTGTCTATATCACTTCATTGTCAATCTAAGTGTAATACGACATTATAGAATTTTTATTTATTCATCTTTCTAGTTCAATCGTGCTACCAGGTTTTATTTATGATTTTAATAATTATTCAAATTGCAGTTTTCTTTTGGATAACTTGTTTTTCTACTCTCGAGAGATTCAGATGTTTGCTTTAAGAAATTAATTTAGACGACTTTTGGAATATGCAGCTGAGAAATAGTAGAATAATTGATCCAAGCATCATTAATCATGCAAGATGTAATACTAAAATCTTTTTGAAAGAAGTAAACTCTTTTCACCATCGCCAAGTACCGTCCGTACATTTAGCTTAGGAGTTTTTTTTAATAAAGAAACCTATAATTTTATAATTGTAATTATGACATAATCAACAAAAACAAAAAATCACACTGATTTTAACAATAGTTAATCACCGTAAAAATATCAGATATTCAGTTTTATCATGCATTTTGAGGACTAGTAGTATGTGATTCTGTTTGGTATATATTTTCCGTAACAAAGAAAGTTCATTAAAAATATATATAAAATATATATGTTTGAGAAAGACATTAATAATTCAGCTTATACAAAGATCACCAAATATCGAAAGCTTAAGAAGAAAATTTCTTGTGGATAGAAACAAAGGTGAGATCAAAATTAACATATATATATCTTTAAAGTTTATAATTGTCTCTTCTCTCAACTGATTTAAGAAAAAAACGAGAGTTCATAACTTTGTTGATGAGGTTTTACTGATGTCATGTTTGGAATACAAGGGTATTGTATATTGGTCTTTTTCGAATGTTGAAATGTCAAACTAAAAAAAGAGAGAGAGAGAGAGAGAGAGAGAGAGAGAGAGAGAGAGAGAGAGAGAGAGAGAGAGAGAGAGAGAGAGAGAGAGAGAGAGAGAGAGAGAGAATCTATCTCCGAAGAAGTTTATTAAAGGAGGAAGTAGTTTAATTTCATAGGATTCCAACGAGGTCCAGAGGTGAAGGAGATGCCAAAGTCTTCGCTCCCAAGATTCCACACATATTACAAAATTCCGCTATCTTAGGAATATTCCTCACATTTAATCAATTAACGATTCCACTTTGAAATTTTGTTAGTCCAAATAAACGGCTCAGTTAAAAGAATATCTATTCAAAGCCACAGTGGTTATGAACCTTATCAACAAGTTTTTAAACTGAATCAATTAAAACCACTAATAATTAAGGGCATATGTTATAATTGTTTAATTCTTTTCCTTCACTAACTAGTTCCTATGTGTGTACTTAGGAATCTCCTATTAGGAGATAGTTAATTTGAAATTCAAAAGATTTTGTTTGTAGAGTTTGGAAAATATTTTTCACAAAAATTTGAAAACCTACAAATAGTTGTGTATCCATCAAAATGAAAAAATTATCACAAATTTAGTGATAATTTATGAAGAAATAATATAAATATGTATATGATCATGTTGTATTTGAACATATAATTGAAAGTGTATTTGAACATTTTTAAGATTGAGTTTTAATAAGGTTATGTGTATGTCATCTTCGAAATTTTATCTAAAGATTTCGTCATGAAATTTTGTTTTTTCTTCTTTAAAAATATTATTATTTGCAATCGATAAAAACTTAACGATTAAATTGGAAAGCCATCAAACTCGACAAAAGGGATAAACTCAAAGAAGAGAATTCTGGTTTTGTAAAACTCATGAATCTCCATATTGATCTCATAAATCCTTCTTATCGAATTTGATGACTCTCCAACATAAATGTTATGTCTTTATCTATTGCATATATTAACACTCAAAGAGAAAACAAAATATTTTTTATTTAATAAACTCATAAAAATTCAGTTTTTGTTTATTTGAAAAGTAGTTTTATATAAGAGATATACAGAAAAAAAATTGTGAAAATAAACAAGTTGAGAAGTGTTTTAACACTTTGTTTTAAGAAAAAAGGAGTAAGACTTTCCCAAAGTTAATGCTTCGAAGACTTTACCTTTGCCATGGTTATAGAGCTTAAAAGAAGCAGTACTGTTCCCCGAGTCTCAAGTATTGACTTTGAATTAATATTAGTAAAAAGAAGTATAGCAACTAATTAGCTGTAATAAGATATATAAAGAGTTTTGTTCAAAAAAAAAAAAAAAAAAGATATATAAAGAGTAAATTCTTACCCAAAAAAAAGATATATAAAAAGTAAAAAGTATACCAAAAAAATAGTTGAATGTTACTACTATTTTGACTTTTGAGTTTATGCTATTCAACTAAATAAACATTCAATGATAAATAATAAATTTATTGCATCAAATGCAAATGCAATATATAAATGGATGTATAGATGCGGCATAGTTTTACAATGTTGGTCACAATTAATATGTTTTGCATATGTACAAATAAAATTTTCTCTACAAACTAATAACTGTAGTAGTAATTATTTTCAAGTTTGAGGTTATGAGTATATATAGAGGAAAGGAGAGTGTAAAGGCTCTCAAATTTTCATGGATGTGTGTATTTTTGAAGCATGATAGTAATAATTTTTTGGATGTTGTATTCCTCTTTTGAAGTGATCATATATTTTGAAGGATTATTAAATACGTTTTCTTTTTGGTTGATGTTAATGCAATGAATTTGGATTGGTTCTAGAAGAGTAATGCTGGAAATAAAAAAATCTACTATGGTTTGGTTTAATATGGTCTTTTTTTATTTTTTTTTCTCTAATATAATTTTTTATTACTTAAAAATTCATCATTTTAATATAGATTTGGTTGAAATGTAAGGTGTAATTTAATTCTGAGATTGAATATTTCGATTTAATTGGTATATGATGGAGTTGGATGAATTTATCTTATCTATCTATAATAAACATTTGAAAAAATATTATTTATCCATGTGAACGGTAAATTATTAAAATAATTAAGAACGGTTAAAATGGAAAAAAGTGAGTTTACGGTCATTTTTGTTTGTTTGTTATAATTAATATTTTTGAATGTGTATACATAAATTTTTTTTACAGACAAGTATTGACAAACAAAAATTTGGTTGAAGTGTGAGATGTAATTTAATTTTAAGATCGAATGTTTCCATTCATTTTAATATATGATAGTGTTTGATGAATCTTTTTGGTTTATATAGATTAAACCAAAAAAATTCATCAAACTTTGTCATATATAATAAATAAATTTAAAAAATTGATCTTAAAATTAAATTATATCTCACATTTCAACGAAACTTTTGTTTGTTAGTACTTATCTGTAAAAATTAATTTATTTGTATACATACAAAAATATTAGTTATAACAAAAAAAACAAAAATGACCGCAATTTTTTTTTTACCGATTTTTAGTTATCTTAATAATTTACCGTTCACACGGATAAATATATATTTTTTGACTTTTTATTATAGATAAATAAATTTAAATACATCCAACTCGATCATTTACTAATTGAGTTAAAATATTCTATCTCAAAATTAGATTACACATCACATTTCAATCAAATCAAAATTAAAAATTATATTAGTGAAAACAAAATCAAAATAAATGGTTTAATTTTCAGCATTACTTTTCTAAAACCAACCCAATTCATTGCATTACATCAACCAAGACAAACTTTATTTAATAATCTTTAGAATTTGTACAATCACTTGAAAAGAAGAATACAACATCCACAAAAATACTGTAATTAATTACTATCATGCTTAAAAAATACACGCATCGATGAAAATGTCAGAACCTTTACAGTCTCCTCTCCTCTATATATACTCATAACCTCAAACCTGAGATTTCTCATTCCTTAAACCCCTAAACCCTCAAATTCTCCAAAGCTCACAAAAAAATGGAGGTCGAAGGCAAAGGAGGAGAAGCTGGAACCACCACCAGTCGGAGATTCGCACTTCCGGTGGATTCCGAAAACAAGTCAACAACTTTCCGACTATTCTCCGTCGCAAGACCTCACATGAGAGCTTTCCATCTCTCATGGTTTCAATTCTTCTGCTGCTTCGTCTCCACTTTCGCAGCTCCACCTCTCCTCCCGATCATCCGTGAAAACCTAAACCTCACCGCCACAGACATCGGAAACGCCGGAATAGCCTCTGTCTCGGGCTCTGTTTTCGCTCGTCTCGTCATGGGAACGGCCTGTGACCTTTTCGGTCCACGTCTCGCCTCCGCCGCTTTAACACTCTCCACAGCTCCTGCCGTTTATTTCACCTCCGGGATAAAGTCTCCGATCGGGTTTATCATGGTGAGATTCTTTGCTGGATTCTCACTTGCCACTTTTGTCTCGACGCAGTTCTGGATGAGCTCTATGTTCTCTGGACCCGTCGTGGGCTCGGCTAACGGAATCGCCGCTGGGTGGGGAAACCTTGGAGGAGGCGCCACGCAGCTGATCATGCCGCTTGTGTTCTCGGTGATTCGGAAAATGGGAGCCACCAAGTTCACGGCTTGGAGGATCGCTTTCTTCATCCCTGGTCTCTTTCAAACTCTCTCTGCTTTCGCCGTTCTCTTGTTCGGTCAGGTACAATTCACACTTTTACCGGTTCGGTTATTTTTGGTTTAATTCAATTTACTCTGGTTTTGAGAATTTATGACTGAAATTTTGGTTTTGGTTAAATATAAACTTACGAATATAAATAGATTGTCTTATTTACTTTACAATAAATGTACATTAATTTAAAAATAATATGCCGACAAAAATATTTATATGTACTATAAATAATGAAACCGATCGGATATCGGTTTGCGATTCATATACAGTAGATTCTTTAAGTCGATCGATTTACTAATCATGGTCGAGTTCCGTTGGATATGGACAATTAGTGTTTAATCATGATCTTAATTGTATTTATTACAAGCAAGTAAATGATGCGTTTTTATTACTCATGTGTCTCTTTGCTTTTAAATTTAAAAGGATCTTCCCGATGGAGATTATTGGGCAATGCACAAATCTGGAGAGAAAGAGAAAGATGATGTGAGGAAAGTGATCAAACATGGCATGACCAACTACAGGGGATGGATAACAGCATTAGCATATGGCTATTGTTTTGGAGTAGAGCTCACAATCGACAACATAATCGCAGAATATTTCTTTGATAGATTCCACTTAGATCTCAACACCGCTGGGATTATAGCAGCGAGTTTTGGTCTCGCTAATTTTTTCGCTAGACCTGGAGGAGGAATTCTCTCGGATTTTATGGCTAGACGGTTTGGGATGAGAGGAAGGTTGTGGTCTTGGTGGATTGTGCAAACAGTAGGTGGTGTGTTATGTGCATGCCTTGGCCAAATTGCTTCCTTGACCTGGTCTATAGTTGTTATGCTCATCTTCTCAGTTTTCGTCCAAGCCGCTTGTGGACTCACCTTTGGCGTTGTTCCATTTATTTCCAGAAGGTAAAGTTCTCTATCGCAAATCAAAATTTTCATTATTACATACATTAATTTGGTCTTGAAACTTGATTACTTTTTCCATCATATTTTCTCACAAAATTCTTTTTGTTATGTAGATCTCTTGGAGTGATATCGGGAATGACCGGCGCAGGAGGCAATGTAGGTGCGGTCTTAACTCAATTGATATTCTTCAAAGGATCAACATATTCGAGAGAGACGGGTATAACTCTAATGGGGATTATGACAATCGCTTGTTCATTACCAATATGTTTTATTTACTTCCCGCAATGGGGAGGTATGTTTTGTGGACCCTCCTCCAAGAAAGTAACTGAAGAAGAATATTACCTCTCTGAGTGGAGTTCTAAAGAAAAAGATAAGAATTTACATCTTGCAAGCAAAAAATTCGCAGAAAACAGCGTTAGCGAAAGAGGTCGAGCCACAACTCATCCTCAAACTTGATAAGTTCATGGCTTTTTTTCTTTGTTTGTTTGTTTGTGTGTAATGACTATTGCGTATGCTTTTTGTCTTCTTCTTTTTTTGCTTTTGTTTAAGAGTTTTCAAGAACTCTATTTCTTGATCTTCCTTATAACTGTGTGATAAGTTGTGTATGTAATGTAAAACTTATCGGTTATTGCGTTCTCTACATGGAGTATTTTTCATCATGAAATTAACGGTTTTTAATTTGGTATACATGTTTTCTCTTATACAGTTATTTATTGATCGTGAATAATATGACATGGCAACAATTACAAAAATCATTTGATTACAAACATTATATATTAAAAACCGGTTGTTAATCATCTAACATTGCAAACTTTTGTTGGAAGTTTAGATATTAATCCGCTTTCACATAAACTCCATTATTTTTGGTCCAAAAGACTCAGACAAATATATTTACTACTTGGTCGTATCTTTTTTACTACTAATACATCATTGATAGATGCAAATTACATTCTTGTGACAAAAAAATTGTTTGGTGCAAATTACATTCTTCTCGCTTAGCTATTGCGAAAAGAAGACCATTATGAAATTCTAGGGCCTTATATAGCCTTTGTTTCTTAGTATGTTGTCTTTGCCTATATATATAGAATCATTACTAACTTATCATTACAAATCTTCTTACAAATTTGTCTCAAATTTTAAAAAATCACTGACAAATATATATATGAAAAATCTTATCTATTAATGAACTTTGAATACAAATTCACTCGTTGTCATTGTTCTCATGAGTTCTTTTTCAAAATTCATAATGTGCAAGAGATCGAGACAAACTTTTCTTTTGAGATTCAAGAAAAATAATTTCAATGTTTATTGTACTAACTAAACGAATAACTTATAGCCATAAAGATATAACCATTGTTCTAAAAATAAATAAATGGCCCTCAATAATAGAAAAAGAATTGGTAGCATGAATCATTTGCTTAGTCCGTTTGTGAGTGTCAATAAGTACGTGAAAATATTGAGATTGATAGGAAAAAGTAGGGGGAAGAAACTTGTAATTTTTTCCACTATGTTATTGGGCTAAAATTAAAATCCCATTACAGAATTAAGGGCCTATATATACCCTTTTCATTGTATCTCAACTGTATTCTTTTATGAAGGCCAACTACCTTAGCCGATTAGAGTTTTTTTTTGTTTGTTGTCGATTATTTAATTAGATTAAGTCCTTATCATGTTTCCTAAGATATCAAATATTCAAAATCTACCACATTGATTGCTTTGCACGTAGCAAGAAACCATGTGGAGTCCACGAAACAAAGATCTTAATGGTCAATCAGTTCAAACAAAAAGAAAAATTAAATCAATTCTCGTATATCTTTAGAACCATTTATGAATTATAATTTATATAAGTTATGATTGAATCTTTATCTTGTTTGATTGTTCAGCCTAGTCGTGCGATGAAATATCAAATCGGTATCATTTGATTTTGTATGACAGTTATACAACAATGTACAGACACAAAAACAAACTATATATGCAAATTCTACTGTGAAACACTAAGTCAAAGATTAACTGGTGTAAAGCTGTCTTGATAAAAAAAAAAGGTCAAGTGTGAAGCTGTCTTTTACCACTCTTCCAAAAACTCCTACGTAGATAACCTAGTTCGTATATTTAAACATAGGTAAATCATTGATTTTATCTGTATAATTCATGAATCATTGATTCCTAAAGTCGCAAGATCGTCGATCTTCTCCTTACCGCTAAGCACTTTCTCTCGTCGTCGGAGAATGGAGAAAGATGATGACTTCAGGGATCCATTCCTCTCGTCGACGGAGGAACTTGACCTGACGACCCAGAAAGCATTAATGGAATATCTGGGAGTCGGAAGCAGAGCATCTTCTCTCGTCTCTTTCTCCTCGACCGCCGTCGATATTCCGCCGATCCACAGCGTCGGAGAATTCGCGAGAGAGTTTAGAATTGAATCTAAGAAGCTATGGAAACTAGCAGGCCCAGCCATTTTTACATCGATGGCCCAATACTCTCTTGGAGCTATCACTCAAGTTTTCGCCGGACATATTAGCACCATTGCTCTCGCCGCCGTCTCCATCGAGAACTCCGTCATCGCCGGCTTCGCCTTTGGTATCATGGTACGTTTTACACTAATATATCTACTTCTTAATCATTTTATTTTTTTCCTTTTTTTTTTGGTAACAATTAATCGTTTTCTTTCCGCACCAGATTTTAAAACAATTTTAGAAACTAGATTAGTGTGTGATCACTAAATAGTTTGTATGCAACTTTTTAAATTTCTTACGGCTATTTATGTATGGTGCAATTACGAACGCGATTAGCTTGGAATGGGAAGCGCGTTGGAAACGCTGTGTGGGCAAGCGTTTGGAGCAGGGAAAGTATCAATGCTCGGCGTTTACTTACAACGCTCGTGGGTGATTTTAAGCGTAACAGCTCTCTTCCTTTCTCTACTCTATATCTTTGCGGCTCCAATCTTAACTTTCATAGGCCAAACCGCTGCAATCTCGGCCGCGGCTGGAATTTTCTCCATCTACATGATCCCGCAAATCTTTGCCTACGCCATCAACTTCCCATCCGCAAAGTTTTTGCAGTCGCAAAGCAAAATCATGGTCATGGCAGGAATCTCTGGTGTGGTTCTTGTGATCCATACGTTCTTCACTTGCCTAGTCATGTCTAGGTTCCATTGGGGACTTCCCGGTTTAGCTTTAGTGCTTAACACGTCGTGGTGGTTCATCGTTGTGGCACAACTTATCTATATATTCAGCGGAACGTGTGGGGAGGCTTGGTCCGGATTTACGTGGGAGGCTTTTCATAATTTGTGGGGGTTTGTCAAATTGTCTTTGGCTTCTGCTGTCATGCTTTGGTGAGTTTCAAACCGGTTTTCACGGAAGTCACCGACTTGATCCGATCCATTAATTCATTTATTTACTTTTGTAGTTTGGAGATTTGGTATTTTATGGCACTCGTATTATTTGCGGGATATTTGAAAAATGCTGAAGTCTCCGTAGCTGCACTTTCCATATGGTAAAAATTATATTTAAAAACCCTTCTCTTAAATTAGAATATTTCTTCACGACATATAGTACATGATTTGTCGTGACCAAAAACTAAAAAATAAAAAAAATAGTACATGATTTGTTATACTACTCATTTATTTAAACTAATACTAGTAGAGCCAACGTGCGCACTAGTCTATATTTGTTTTGTCCCTTGTGGCCAAAAAAGTCTAGTAGTCGATTTAAATTTCATACATTTTGTAATCTTATATTGCTGGCCTGCATAGACTTACATACACGTATATTCATTAAATTAGAATATAGGGATGTATAATAATGTAGAAAAAGTTCAAAAATTAGTACTTTCATAGTTTCACTGCAAATTTTTCTCTAATTATTTGTTTTCCTTAATGGTGTGTGTGTAAATTGAAGCATGAACATTTTGGGATGGGCAGCTATGGTTTCAGTTGGGACAAACGCAGCAGTAAGGTACAGTCTCACGTGCGACAAATACACACATGTAAAAACTAAGTTTACACATCTCACACGGGCCAAGCTAATGATACGCGTTTTATTGGCAGTGTGAGAGTCTCAAATGAGCTAGGTGCAAGCCACCCAAGAACGGCCAAGTTCTCTCTAGTCGTGGCGGTAATATTATCGACAGCGATTGGTATGGCTATAGCGGCCGTCCTACTCTTCTTCCGCAACGAGTACCCGGTTTTGTTTGTGGAAGATGAAGTAGTTAGGGATGTGGTTAGAGATCTCACACCAATGCTTGCCTTCTGCATTGTCATCAACAATGTTCAACCTGTCTTGTCTGGTAATTCTTTATAAGACCCTAATCATATTTTCATGATCGATAATATTCGTTTACTGGACTCTAATACTATATATATGTGATGTGACTGTACATTAAATTCCAACTCAAAACCAATTAGATATAAGTAGAATGATTTAAGACTATGTTTGATATTATGAATAGTGTTTTATCAGATGTGGCATTATGGTAAATAAAATTTGCTAACACAGGAGTGGCTGTGGGAGCGGGATGGCAAGCGGTTGTTGCGTATGTGAACATAGCTTGCTACTACTTGTTTGGAATCCCGTTTGGTCTATTGTTGGGATTTAAGCTTGAATATGGAGTAATGGTAATGAAAGTCACATCCTATATACAAAACACTTTATAAATGGTCGAAAGATCGAAGTTTTTGATGTTATGGAAACTTGTATCGATCAGGGAATCTGGTGGGGGATGGTGATGGGAACTTTTGTTCAAACGGCAGTCTTGACTTGGATGATCTGCAAAACTAATTGGGACAAAGAGGTGAGGAACCAAAAACACTTTAGAGTTTACACCGAATAAAGAAGATTTCATGTTCTAAACAACTTGTGTTGAGTGATATTTGCAGGCTGCAATGGCAGAGGAGAGGATAAGAGAATGGGGAGGAATACCAGAGAAAGAAAATCTTTTGAACTAGACATGTTAAGGAGATAACCAAAATTACAATTTTGTGTCCGAACCAAAAGGAATTTCAATTATCTCTTCCATAATTAAAGCTTTAACTTGATATGTAATCAACAAGATATGTAAGACAACCTTATTTATCTATAAACATTTTGACTTTTGAGAATTAGCGTCTTATCTGAAAAATTGTCAGATCATGTGGGCTGCTAATCATAATGAGCCTTAGTACATCAGTTGCTGAGTAGATTCAAACCTCAAGAAAAACCCTAGTTCAACTCAACAAATCAGAGGGGGATCAAGAAACTTGAGCAGTCTTGAGTCTAGCTAGGACTACTATGCGGAGCACTCTCACAGTCTAACCAAGAAGCGATCCACTCAAGACAAGGAAATCCAAAAGTATCTAACTTTAAAATAAAAGCAACTAAGAGTGATCATGATCTGTAGTTCTATACCAATATCTACACATTCCAGAAATGATTCCAGAATGATTCAACACTAAGATGTATCATGAAACGAGGACAACAGAAGCACCAGCTTCCTTAATCTTCTTTTCAGCAGTCTTCGACACAAGCTTAGCCGAACAGGTTTATTCTTAGGCAAGAAACCTGTACCTAAAATCTTAAAATACCAAAATTGACTAACATGAATCGATCATAGGCACGTTGTCTTTAGATGCTTTATCCTTAACTTCCTGAGGAACCATAGACCAGAGCTTGTCGAGATTGACGATCGGACTGTAGAATTTGTTCCTGAGCTTGTGGAAATACCTCAATAACCAGGATGATACTTGTCGAAGAGGATACGGTGATGATGCATATCTCAGGCGTTACCACGACCTCCGGGATGCTTACGGTGCTTCCCAATACGACCGTTTCAAGCAGAGACATGTCCTCTAAGCTTTCTTGTCTTCTCCCTGCTGGTCGTCATTTTGCACCGATTGAAATTAGGGTTCATAGGTTCTTACGCGGCAAGTAATAATGGGCTTATTATTGGGCCTTGAGAAAGCTCGGGTAATGAAGAGCGAGAAGAATCCGGTTCCGGTTTTTAGTCAAAACCGAATGATGCCGAAATTAAATTCTGCTGGATTTGGTTTAGGTCCAATGTCTATTTAATAAAAATCAAAATCTAGCAATAAGGGATGAATATAGAATAAATTATATACTATACATTTTGGAAATTAAGTTGAATAACAAATAAGAAAACGTATACCTATATTCATTATTATCTCTAACTAATTTTATATGATTTTCTACCAACTTTTCTAAAAAATTTCATTGTAATTATCTGGTTTGCAAATTTTTCTATTACTAATTATTTATAAAATAATTCTTACCTATAATGTTTTGATATAATTTTGATGTTATAGAAAATGATATAAAAGCGTGATGCACGCTGGATAATTTATCCAGATTACTGCAATAATACGATTCACTTGTTCACTCTATCACTTAAAAGTTTTCAATCAATAGCTCATCTTGATTCAATCTCCTTGAAAATGGATCATGATCTCGAGATCTTCCCTTTATTCTCATTCGTTCTTTACCATTCAGATCCTGCTTCTCACGCGCCACCGTCTCAGACGATTCAGCAATCTCTAGCGAATCGTTATCCCCTTCTCACCAATCCACATGTCATCTCCTCTCTGATTCAGTCAATTCCCAGTACAATCACTCACACCCTTTTCGTATTCGGCTCTCTTGGGCCACGACCTGATCCTTCAGCTGTCTCTTCTGCTCGGTCTAAGATCGCTGAGATCCGAGAGAATGGTTCCTTGTCTCCAGAGGATGCGGCTAAGGAAGAGCAGATTTACAATACGGTTGTGAGGTTAGAGGAAGTTCATGAGGGATACGAGAAGCAGTTGAGGGATTTGGAGGACGAGCTGAGTAAGGTTTATGCTTCGGCGGTTGAATCATTGAACGGTGGCGATGAAGTGAATGAGGAGGTTTTAGAGGTGCTCAAGGAAGCTGAAGATGGTGGAGTCGTTGAAAGGATCGATCTTTCTGATCGGCAGCTTAAGCTTCTTCCTGATGCTTTAGGGAAAATCGTTGGTTTGGTTTCCCTGGATCTCTCTCGCAATGATCTCAAGGTAATGCTCGAGAATCTCAACGAGTTCTCTGATTCGTAGAGCTATAAAAGCGCAAAACTTTTAGATGTCTTTTAAGCTTTGAAATTTTGGAATATGTTGGCTTTAGCTTTAAGAATCTTGGTGTTAGTGCGAAGCTTGATCGTCTTATTATCTATTTGTCACTGGAAACTATTGTATATCAAAATTGTTGCAAATGGACATGATTTTCGTGATCTAATTGTTGTCTTCTTTAGAATTCAGTGAATCTCTTTCTTTAGTGATTTATAATCTGATGTTGTGCACATTGACCTTAACATGACGAGAACTTGATCGGAGTTACTGAGTTTGTGTCAGTCTCTTGTAGTAACTAAAGTTGTTTTCCTTGTGTGCAGTTACTACCTGATACAATCTCAGGACTTGAGAAACTAGAGGAGCTCGATTTATCTTCAAACTATCTTGGGTGTCTTCCCGACTCTATTGGACTATTACTTAACCTGAGGATCTTAAATGTGACGGGGAACAAGCTAACTTCACTCCCAGAAAGCATTGCGCAGTGCAGGTTTTGTGCTTATACGTTTATTCATGTTTCGTTTCATTTAGCCTATTACCCAATTCTGAAGAGAGATATGTTCTTGTAATTAGGTCTCTAGTCGAGTTAGATGCCAGCTTCAACAACTTGACTTCTTTGCCTGCAAACATCGGATACGGATTACTCAACCTTGAAAGGCTATCGATCCAGCTGAACAAAATCCTTTTCTTTCCCAATTCCATATGTGAGATGCGTTCTCTAAGGTATCTAGATGCACACATGAACGAAATCCACGGCCTTCCAATCGCTATAGGAAAACTCACAAGCCTTGAAGTCATGAACTTGAGCAGCAACTTCAGCGACTTGACCGAACTTCCTGATACAATATCTGATTTAGCTAACCTAAGGGAGCTAGATCTCAGCAACAACCAGATCAGAGTCTTGCCCACCTCGTTTTTCAGGCTAGAGAAGCTGGAAAAACTGAACTTGGACCAGAACCCATTGGAGTTTCCTCCACAAGATATGGTTAACCAAAGTGCTGAAGCAATTCGAGAGTTCATGAGGAAGAGATGGGAAGAGATGGTGGAGGAAGAGCAAATGAGGAGTGAGATTGAAGCTGAGATGCAACAAGGAGGAGCAACAGGTTGGCTCTCATGGGGAAGCTCCATTGTTACGAGCCTTTTTTCTGGTGATACTCATGGTGGTGCAGCTAAGAAACCTAAAGCCTCTTTTTTGGATGAACAACTCTGAATTTTTCCTTTTTTCTTTTTGTTGCCTCTGACGTTTCTTTGATTACTATACAGTATATCAAGCTTGTCTTTTTGTAAAAAGAGTCAGTAGTTTGGACGTTTGACTTTGCTGTATCGAAATGGGCCCTTAATAATCCTTTTTAGGCCCATGTTGGGGTAATCAGGTAATGTATGGGTTATTAACTTATTACCATATATTTTTCCGCACATAAGTTTTTTTAGTAGATTTATAAAGAAAAAGATGAAGCATGTGGGAAATATAAAAATGGCGGAAATAGTCTGTGTCAAAGTTTTTTTTTTTTTTTTTTTCTATCAACTTTTTTGAGTGTAGTCCAGTCCAAATTTCGGATGAACATATGACCAGAAGGAAAAAAATCTTGACAAAAAAAAAAGAACTAAAATTCACAATAAAAATAAATAAAACCTTATTTTAAAACATTTTGACAAAATAGAATTATTCGTTTGTTCAAAATATGAATATGCTACTCTCACCATTACACCAATCCATACATGTTATTAAACCATGGTGCCTTTTGTTCTTTACAAGTTGTCTGGTTAAACTTTATTTTTTTCGTCAACCAACTAATTTGGATACATATATAAATTTTAGAAAAATAATGGAAGCATATAAGTTTTAAAAATTAAATTTATTACAAAAGACACTTGTGGGACAAAAGCTGTTGAAGAACATCTAGTTACAGAAAAAAGGAATGATGGATCTTGGGACTAGGGTTTCTACATTAATGCACCCATAATAATATAATAGTAACAATAATAGTTATCATTTAGTATCTGCCAGTTTCTTGTTTGCTAATGGTTTAATGGGAGTGCATTGTATATGCATACATATAAATCTGACCCTACGAGAATAGAGGTAGAGAGATTAGGAGACAATCTGATCAGAACAAAAAAGTACTGATCTTACTCTGAGTTTGGCAGATCGTTTTGCTCCTCAATTCTTTTTCAGTTTTTCTTATATTCATAAACTTAAATATATTACACTCTTTTTAGATGTTTTTTAAAAAAACAGATCATACCTAATATTAGATGTAGTCGATATACAATTAAACCGTGGTTAAAAATGGTTGATTTTTGGTTTTAATATAAAATCGTTTCAGTTCTTTTATCTTCTTTTTCCAAAAATACAACAGCCAATGGAATAGTAAAGAAACATCTTAAAAAAAAAAAAAGAAAAAAAAAAGAAACATCTAATGTAATAATTAAGTCGTGTAGTTCTAACACGACGTCTATCTTTGCATTCAAAAGCTTAAAGTAATTTTTTTTTTTTTAATTAATTATATAACTCAAAGAACTTGCATGATACATGGTTAAAAAGTAAACTTATAGATCGGTGTTGAAAAGTAAGCTTATAATACGCACAATATTAATGTGTTAATTAGTATATATAGATTAGGACCCATCTCTAGTGTAATTACTCTTCAAACAGTAAGTTTGGTATATCTTCTCAAACAAAATGTGCCACTACTGTGTAATAGCTAATAACAATGATATTTATATTTTTAAGTGACAAAAGGTGTAAAGGACAAGTGGTTAAGTTACTCTTCGGCCTTTTTTTTCTTAAAACATCATTTACTTCTCATACGTTACATAACTAGAAATTTGCTAAAAAATGTTACTTAAGCCAATATATGTTGACGTGTTATTACAATTCGTTTAAACCGCATATTCAGAGAGAGTCATTTCGAATCCCAATTGGTACTCAAGAGTGTGGATGCATTTAATGATATTTCGCTCGAATTTCTTCATAGTAGTATATTTGAAGAGAAGCTACAACATCGATCTATTTATTAATCAAGCAAAAAAAAATACTACAAGAAAATACTGTAAAATATAGATAGTCAAATCAAAGAGTAATAATTATGTAACGCATGGGTGCGCAGGGTCCACATCATAGGGGGCAAAATGATGAGAATGATCTTTTCTGATGTCCCAAAAGGTCACTCACTTTTAACGGGATTTGTTTTTATACCGATTTTG
Organism: Erysimum cheiranthoides; assembly: GCA_011420285.2. NCBI lineage: Eukaryota > Viridiplantae > Streptophyta > Magnoliopsida > Brassicales > Brassicaceae > Erysimum > Erysimum cheiranthoides. The sequence continues at coordinate 21,098,154 of CM022176.2, read as the reverse complement.
TATCACATTTTTAACTCGAAAATATTTAAAGGAATTATTAAAAAAAAAAAAAAAAAAAACAAATGTAGATGGTTGTTATTGATGACTCAAAAAAAAAACAATTCTATTTGATGTTGATAAACGATCATTAGATTTTAATATTGGGTATATCACTATATCGTAACTTTACTCGTTTTTAGCAGGGATTATTGTTATTGGACGAATGAAGATGGGTTGAAGAAGTAAAGTCCGTTTTTCAAGGAGATAAATTGATTGATTGAATTTTGGAGTTTTGATATTTGACACTTTCTTTCTTTGTCTTTACAAAATCTACTTTTTCTCGACCCACCATTTACTTCCTTCTTCGCAATCTATCAAATCATGTATACTTTTATTTTAGTTACATATACTTTTTGTCATTTATATTAAAATGGTTACAGAAATTTTTATATAAGATCATTAATATTTAAATATGCATTATGATAATGATGATGCACCAACAACAACAATTATATATCTTTACCAAATTTATAAATTTTCTATATTTATATGTTGAAATTAGTTACCTTTCAGTTGTGACTGATACATAAAATAGAGGAAAAGGATTTCTCTATCCCACACAGATATATATAAGTGGAAAATGTAGAGTACTTCCTTCTACCCATTTTTACTAGAAAGAAGAGAATTTTTTTTGTTAAAGTAAAAAAAAAAAACACCAGATTTAATATAAGTTGTGAGCTACAAATTCTTCTACTTTTTTAGCGGTCACAGTCATTAGTTCTTTACAGAACTCCAAACAACACAAAATTATTCACTTTTTATCAAATGTAAGTTAATTCACATAAAAACATATTGTTTACCCTTGACAAAAAAAAAACATATTGTTTACTAACAACTTTTTAATTAAAATTCTTAAATTTAAACAAATTTTAATTTTTGCTGTATAATTAATTTGGTTGAACTAATTTAGTTCGTTTGGTAGTGAGATACGTACATTGAGTACGGTGTGAATACTGAATAGAACGATTGGTTTAGTTTGATTGTCGCTAAATTAACTATGTTAGGTTTAATTCACATGTCCACCCCTAAACGAAACCTATGTCTTTTAAGTTGTTATATATATATAAAATATAAAATATATATATATATATATATATATCAAAGAAAGTAATATACATAAAAGAAAGTAATTAACTCAGAACACGAGCTATTGAAGTAATTGACTTATGACATTGGAAATCACAGACACTTGCTTAGGAGTGAGCTGGACCCCAAATGTCTTTAGTTCCCCATATTTTGAACTTTGAAGAATCTCTCGGTGATCATTTTGTTTTCCAATTCCAATGAACTCTTTTATGGTTTCTACCATACAGTAATAACTAACAATCCCCAATTATTATTACCGTATTTATTAACTCAACCTACTCGGACAAAATCTTATACTCCCTCTGTTCCTAATAAATTGATGTTCTAGGTTTTAATTTTGTTCTTTAAAGATTGATTTTCTAGAATTAAAAACTAAAATATTTTTTTTTTCTTTATGCTTTTTGCCACATGTCATGATAACTATGGTCTAAATTTTCTCTTTCTACTCATGAAATAATTTTAAATTAATTAAAATATAAAACTTTCTCATGTCTTAATATGTGTGCAAAAGGTAAAACATCAATTTTTTAGGAACAGAGGGAGTACAGTATAAAGTATGAGTATAAAGCATATATATTTATGAGTTATTTATTGTATACGAGATCTTGTATGTGGTTTAATTAACTTAAAGTTGAAACATTTCAACATCATACAAAAAAATGATCAACTTAAGTTCATAGTATGACTATGATATACTATTTTGATGCCTAAATTCAGACTCAAAATTATAGTTAGCAAAAGAAAGAAAAAAAAAAAAAAAACATGTTCGTTTTCTTGTCTCTATGTCAGTGTCAAGCAAATGACTAATAAGATGATAATAGAAGCAAAATTAAAGAATTAACGCTGGTTTTTTTAATAGACCATTTGTCGACCAACATACAAAAATCTCATTTAACGTAACGTCACAGTGAATGGTTATCTCAGTTATTTTGTGTGTTTGCATTTTTTTTTTTTTTTTTGATAAAGGTTTTGCAATTGTATTAATATATGCCCAATGGGCTATTTCCGGATTTAAGCCCATTCTAAATCCCTAAGGCCCAACCCGTTTACATCAAACCGAAACAAACCAATTAGACACTAAACCGGCCGGATTTCACAGACCGAAACAGACCGGTCGGAAACCCTAACCCATTTTGTGTGTTTGCATTTTTATACAAAACATACCCAGAACTTATATGTATCATAAACCATTTGACATTTCAATTTATTTATCCATGAAAAAATATTCCGATCAGGCTTATTATCACGCGATGCCATCAACCGTTTTTTGGAAACAATCAAGCGGCCACATCTTTTGGAAACGCCAGTAACTATTCTAATTAAGTCCTAATTATTTTGCTAACAGCACAATAGTTACTCCTTCTGTCTCACAAAAATTTTTGTTTTAGAATTTTCACACATATTAAGAAATAATTAATAGGTAATCATCAATAATATTAATTTTTTACAAATTACACTTTCCCATAAATATTAGCCAATAAAATTAAGAAAATTCATATATGTATAATAAATACTTCTTGAACTTTGCAATTTCTTAACATTAATTAACAAAAAGTGTGTTGAAAACTTAAAATTTATATTTTTGTGAAACAAATTTTTTTTTTAAAACTAAGATCTTTGTGGGACGGAGGGAGTATTAATTAAATGACAAGCCAATCGTAATTACTACATTTACCGCAAAACAAATGCAGCAACTCCAACGCTATTTCAAAACTTGATAAAACAAATAACAGATGCTAAAACTTTATAAAGATAACAAACAGTATATTTGTAAATTCTTATGAATGGATTTTATATAAATGTAATGAAGCATCGGAAGATATGGTATGAATATTTGATGACAGACGCAATAAATAAAAAGCAAGCTTCTGAATTCTGATAAATGAAATACATTTGTCTCATACATACGTTTAGACGAACCTGAAATGTCCTCTTCGTACAATAATACACACACGTACGTGTCAGATATACACTGAAGTGTTGCTACGCATCTTTTGTTCCATACTTTTTTTTTCTCTCCACCTTTACAAAATCATTAATTTTGTTCTCGATATCACCGATTTTACAGTATGTTTGTAATCATATACTACTAACATTGAAAAAAACACACTTTTGAAGGATTAACTGTAATTGGTAGTTTTAGAAATAATGGAATTTCTCTCTACTTAATCATACAAAAATAATGTAAATATGCTTAGCATGTGCGCAAACGTTGTTGGTCGATTGGAGACTTTTAGAAAACAATAACAATGTGGTTTTATTTTGTCACTTGCATCATCAAACAAAACATTGTTTTGAAATATCGTCCACATTTTCCTTAAAATTTGTTGTGCAAAATAAGTAAATTATAGAAGAAATAGTTCAACATTGTTTAAAGATTCCACATTGTTTAAATAAACAAATCAAGTTTTAAGTTCAACTCCAAAGCTTCCATCAAAATATTTATTTGTTTTCATATATATGTGTGTGCAATAGATGCATTATACTCTTCACAATATATTGCTAAATTCACAAAAGTAAATTAATATACAATTTTATGTACCTATAAATAGATAGAGGAAGCTCCATCTCTTTCAAACTGCCAACCACCAATATCTTTTCACATTTCTCCTTACTTTTTATCCCAAACCAAACCCTAGAAACCAAAAATGGAAGAAGCTCTAAGAAACTTCAGCGGATCTAACGAAACCGACCCAAATCTTTTCATGAGAAACTTCACCAACGCTACAGCCTCACCGGTTAACCGCAAAACTTCTTCAAAGGAGGCAGCAGTCACCATCACCGGAGCCGGTAGCGGCACCACGAGGTACCGAGGCGTTCGCCGGAGGCCATGGGGACGATATGCGGCAGAGATACGTGACCCCTCCTCTAAGGAGAGAAAGTGGCTCGGAACATTCGACACGGCGGAACAAGCAGCTTGTGCTTACGACTGTGCGGCTCGTGCCTTTCGTGGACCTAAGGCTCGTACTAATTTTACTTATCCGACGTCTGTTGTTGTTCCTGAGCCAAGATTCTCTTTCTTTTCTAAGAAATCTATGCCGTCCGTTCGTTGTCCTTTTCCGTCTCTACCGTTAGATCACTCTACCCAGGAGTTTTACGGTGCATCGGCAACGCAGAGGATTAATAACACACGGCCTAGCTTCTTACGCGACGCCTCGTGTTCCTCTCGCAAAACGGCGACGTTTAGCTCCTTCAACGGCTCATCTTCAGTTTCTTCTTACTCAGCACCGGAAACAGCAAACATTCCGTCTTCAGAAAACGAAAACTACAAGTCGTTTTTCCCTGAAGAACCTTCTGATTCTGGTCTCTTGCAAGAGATCGTTCAAGAGTTCGTGAAGAAAAATCGCAACAATTCTCCGCCGCCGCAAACAACAACGCCGGTGGCTAACCATCTCGAGAACTCCGGTGATTTCTCTGCTCTGTCTATCGTCTCTGACAATATGTTTCAAGAGACGACGGAGCCTCTACCGTCAAAATTAGATTACTACGGAAATATTCAAGCTAATGGCTCCGGTTATTTTGACGGCGTGAGCGCCGCCGCGGACGATGGTTTAACGTACGGATCCAACCAGTGGGGGTATCAAGAAATGTTGATGTACGGAACTCAGTTAGGCTGTACTTGCCGGAGATCGTGGGGCTAGTGGGATAGTGGCTAGAGATATTCGTCGTGATTGTGTTTCGGTACTATCGAATACTTTAATATTTCTACCTTTGTCTATGTTGGATATTACCTGAAAGAGGTTTAGTTAAGCTGAAATTGCTATCGAGGAAGATCTGATTTCAATCGAGTTTTCGAACTGAAGTTTAGGTTTAGGGCTTTAATGTATTTTCGTAGCTTTCTAAAGTTTATATCAACGTCTTCTGATATTTCCTTTTTACTATATAAAAAGTTAGTTTAGATATTTCAAGTTTGTTTGATCAAAAAAAAAAAAAAAGATATTTCAAGTTTATTCTTCTGGTCTTCGTGTGTGTTGCTGTATCTAAAAATATGTGGAAAATGTTATTGAGGTTACATGGTTGAGACCGTGCGCAATGGTCTACTTTCTACCCGGTTGCATGTATTAAAAAAAATAAAAAAAATGAAAAAGTTGGGTCAGAGACAACAATCGATTGTATAATAGCAATCGGTTGCAAGCTTTTATGTCTCTCTCTCTCCTACTTTCTCTTTCTCTTAATCTTTTTCTTTAAATTATAATATTAAAAAAATACTTACATCCACCCAAACCTATTTTACCACTGCGGATGCTCTAAAACTGATGCTAAAAGAAATTATCGACAAATTACTAAAAAAATGGTTACCAAAAAATTTAATGAGTAAATTAAGTTGTCTACAATCATAACTTGTTAAGAAGTTGCTGTCTCTTAACTTTTAACCCGCTTTTTGCTCGTAGTAGGAATATCAAATTAGCAATAGTGATGAGAGAGAGATTAATATTGGTATCGACCTAGTATTTAAAGTGAATCTGCAGATGAAAAAGCGATATCCTTACTTTAATTTTTATTTATTTGTTTGTAGTCTGAAAAGTGGAGTTCTGTTCGTACAAAAGGCAGTGTTTGTCTCTGTCTTCTCCAACCTCTCGTGCTCTCTTCATTCTATCACCAAAAGAAATTCCAAACTACTAATAATAAAGGCCAAGAACTTTAATACTGATTGATGTAAAAAAATAGTTCAGACTTGAGATGATTAAATTATTACACTATTTTTCACACGTTTATAAAATACTGGTTTTTGCAGAATAAACTAAAACATATGCAGATATGCTGGATGCATCTAGTGTTGTACTCTCTTGTAACTCCAAGCGAAAGAACAAATTTTCTCTCACCAATAGGAGACATCTTTAACAACAAAAAAAAAAAAAAAAAAAGGAAAAGACATGGGCGCAAAAGGTTAGGCCCAATTAAAGACCAAATTTTAGACCCACTATGAGCTTCACATCTGAAAAGGGACATTCTTGGTCTAATGTACTTCAGTTAATCGCACTAAATATAATTTTGTAAATGATGATCAAAAAGCTGTTTACACCACTCAATGGTAAAGTGGGATTCCGACGTCTCAGCAATTGAAAACCTCAAAATTTATTAGTGGGAGACCTGGAAAAAAATTTAGTCAACGCCGACTAATCCAACATAGTGCAACACGTTAACGTATTGCAATCTTAAGGGTCTTATCACGCATCATTGTTTACTTTATGTTATGAAGAAAATGTTTGAGAATTAAATCGAGTTACAAAAACGTGTAATTTATCTTTTCTCCAAAAGCCTCCATTTCGTCCAAGTAGATAAAACACTCTTCTTTTTTTTTGGTCCAACTAAGAGTTTTTTAAAGATAAAATTTAAATTATAAGTGATAAATAATCTCTCAATCATAAGTAAACGGCCTTATAATTTTCTAAGTCAATGTATCGCCGACCTATCCAACACAAGTCACGGTGATCCACTGGCTTTGTTAAAAGATTTACAATCATTGAATGATATTTGTCTCATTAAATTAAACAATTTGTGAAGGATTATTGTTTACTTGTTAGTTGTTACACATGAAATGATACCCTGTATCCAAATAAATAAACAGTAATATATACTTTTTTTAATAGAAAAAGAATCAGATTCTTTCCTTTGACCTTCTAATATTAAGGATGTATATAAATGGGGCATGAGTAAAGTAAGCCCAAAGTAAAAAGCCCAACAGATAAAGTAGATATTTAAGAGCGACAGGTGTCTTAAGCTTAGTAGTGAAGTCATTTACACGACAGAAATAAACATAGGCGTTGAGTCAGGTCGAGAGACTCGTGGTGGGGCCCGAGTAAACCGTTATGGTGCTGGTTAAATGACCAAATTGACCCCACACTCAGCGTTTGAAATGGTCAAGAGAGAGAAGGGTAAATACGTAAATAAAGGAACATGCGGAGAATTTTGATGATTATTCAGCATTTATTAAAAATTATGAAATTGGCCCTTTGTCTTTCTTAAACGCTTCGTGCCACCCATTTCCAGAGAGGACACAGCCTTTTCCATCCCCTTTCTCTCTACTCATTCCCGATTTTATATCATTTTTTTAAAAATATATCTTTGTTCTTCTGATTCAAATTTTTGATTTTGGTTTTCTCTGAAAACTAAGGATTAAGTGTTGTGGTTTCCTCTTGTTTTTTGGGAAATTTCTGTTTGTTTGTTAACTGTCGTCAAGCTGAGATTGTAGAGTGACTTTGAGTTTTGTATTTTCCGACGGAGATCGTTGCCGAAGAGAGTACGAGTTTTTGAATTTGAGAAGGTGGTTGGCATTTTGGTAAATATTTGGTAATCGGTGGATCTGAATTTGGGGATGTGGTGGATGATGGGAGAAGCTGGTGGACATTACTGTTCTAAGAAGACTGATGATATCTGTGGTGGTGTTTGTAGTCAGGTTTGATCTCGGATCTGCTTCTTCTTCCTTTTTTTTTTTTGTTTCTTCGAATTTCTGAAGATTTGTTCTGTTTTTCGAGAAGTGAAGAAACTACATTGATGTGCTTAAACGAGATCTTACTTCGATTCCTTTGAAATTGCTAATTTTTCACTCGAATTTGATATTTTTAGATCTTAAAAAGTCGACCCTTGTATTTGATTTACGCATGGACTTCCATTTGATGTCGCATCACTGTTAATTCGATTGTTACTTCTCCAATTCTGTAGCTTTTTCTAGTATTTAAGAAATTAACTTGGATCTGAATTGGATTGATATTCGTTCTTGAGTTTTTTTTTGGGGTCAATTAGAGATTAAAAATCATTTTTAATTTAGATTTCAAAATGTCTTTTTTTTGCTTGTTTGTTTGTCGAATATCTTGATTTCTTATTTCTCTGTGCTCGTGCTTGGCATCTTTGTGTTATTATGATTCTCGTGTTTACATATTTTTTTATTCTCTATCTGGCAGGAACCTGGAAGATTCTTCAGCTTTTCTAGACTTTGTTGTGCTCTCCGTGGCGTTGATATGAAGACATATATCTTCTTATTAGTGATTGTTCCCACATGTGTACTTGCTGGATATATCCACGGTCAGAAGATTTCTTACTTTCTCCGGCCATTATGGGAATCACCACCTAAACCTTTTCATGACATTCCTCATTACTACCACGAGAATGCTTCAATGGAGACTCTTTGTAAACTCCATGGCTGGGGTGTACGAGAATACCCGAGACGAGTTTATGATGCGGTTTTGTTCAGTAACGAGCTTGACATCCTCGCTGTTCGTTGGAGAGAATTGTTTCCTTACATCACTCAGTTTGTCCTCCTCGAATCAAACACGACCTTCACTGGTTTGCCAAAGCCTCTTGTGTTTGCTGCCCACCGAGATGAGTTCAAGTTTATCGAGTCACGCTTGACTTATGGTACTGTTGGTGGAAGATTTGTCAAAGGGCAGAATCCATTTTATGAAGAGGCGTATCAGCGGGTAGCTCTAGATCAGCTCCTGAGAATCGCCGGGATTACTGATGATGACTTGTTGTTAATGTCTGATGTCGATGAGATTCCAAGTAGACACACCATAAACCTTTTGAGATGGTGCGATGAGATCCCAAAGATCCTTCATCTGCGGCTCAAGAACTATCTTTACTCGTTCGAATTCCTTGTTGATAACAAGAGTTGGAGAGCTTCCGTCCATAGATATGAGACTGGTAAAACACGGTATGCTCATTATCGACAGTCTGATGAAATCTTGGCCGATGCGGGATGGCATTGTAGCTTTTGCTTCCGACGGATCAGTGAGTTTATATTCAAGATGAAAGCTTATAGCCATAATGATAGAGTGAGGTTTGGTCATTTCTTGAATCCTAAGAGAGTTCAAAGAGTTATATGCAAAGGAGCTGATCTTTTCGATATGCTCCCCGAAGAGTATACCTTCAAGGAGATTATAGGGAAAATGGGTCCAATCCCACATTCTTTCTCAGCCGTTCATCTTCCTTCCTATCTCCTGGAAAATGCGGATAAGTTCAGATTCCTCTTGCCAGGAAATTGCATAAGAGGAAGCGAATGACTTTGAATCTTCACCACATAGAGTCTTACTTCTCGTTCATCATCTTAAGACCTCTACATAGAGAGGAAACAAAGGCTGGCTTGAATCCTCCTCCTCCGGGCTAATAAAACTTACACAACTAATACATAATCTCTGCAATTTTGTCTGAGGCGTATTGGTGACAGTGAATGCTGCAGAGTTTTCCATCAGGCACTTTGAGAGGATTATTAAAGGGTGAAGATTTCTTGTATATAGATAGATCTCTTTGTTTCTTCAGGATACTGATTTCGCATCAGGCATGAAAACCTTCATTCTCCGTGACTCGCATCATCAGACATGAGTTTATTGTGTTCTTCTGAGTTTCCCCTTTTGGGAAGTTTTGCATCAAGACACTCTTTACTTACCCTTTTTGTACATCTCTCTCTTTCTCTCTCGATTTCATTGGGTTTGTCATGTATACGAGGATTGGTGTTTTGCATGTGTTCATTATTAAGAGACTTGTTCTCATGAATAAAGCTTCCGATGCTTGGATCAATTAGATATCTTCTCAAAAAATAAGTACTCTTAATAGATAACAAAACATTACTTTAACAAATATTATTCATCAATTAGATAAGTACTAATAATATTCTTTTCCAGTAGTACCTATCACCCATATAATACCTCATAGTACATTGTAAGAAATGAAGTAACAACGGTCAAGAAAACGAAATAAAAAAAACAAGGATGACCTCTAATAATTCTTTCAAAAATTGTGTCATGTGTGTATATATAGTTGTTTAATCACCATATGAACAGTATAACTTGGATTTGCTTAATCATCATATGAACACTCAGGTCTGGACAATACCATGTCATTGTATAATCCTTCACTTGTCTTTCTCTTTGTTTAGTTTCTGTTAATGAATCGTCGAGTTTGCGATTTCCTTGAGATACTTCTTCTCGGAGCTCGCCATTCGGCTTTGGAACATTGTCCATTCCCGTTTACATCTGTCTCTCACCTTTGCAACAAAACCATATAACCATAATCAATTAGTTAACAAGAAACCACAAATGATCTGTTACAAACTGATGTTTTGAAGTTCTTACCCCTTGCCACCCTGCTTTACCGTCTTGTGCCTCTCCCTGGTATAAATGAAAACCCAAAAAGATATGAATCAATGTATGAACAAAACAGAAAACTTGTAATGAACTTGAGATGGTATTATAAAGAACCTGGCTGCCTAAAGAAGGAAGAGATTGATGAATGATCCATTGAGAATCCACTACTCCTATCTTCTCATGTGCAGGCTGTTTGTATTATTTATGTTATGAAACTTCTTAGTAAAATAATGACGCAACCAAGCACACGTTCAATGTTTTTAAGAATCAAGGTTTGTAGGCAAAATGAGTTACCTCAACGCATTTACGGAGTGCGAAATCAAGACCCCAACCATGAACCAAGTCGTTTTGGATCATATGCCACACGCAGCGCCAGGCTTCTCTTGAGAATACTGGAGCCATAATCTCTATAAACCTGTTAAAATATCATGTGGAATCAAGTGTATTGTCTAGATCTATGTTTTTGTAATGAACATTTGAGATTACGTACGCCGCACAAGGAGGCAAGTGAGGGTCGTTGCATCGACCTGGTTTCTCCTTGGCGTCTCTGGTTATTAGATTTTGCGGTAAGAAAATGATTAGTTACTTAAAGTTTTCACGTTTTTTCGATGTTTGGGATTTGTAAAATTGCTTACTTGTGAACTTCTCCTTTGGTTTTTCTCTTTGTTATCTCCCATGTGATCTTTTTCTTAGACTCCACAGCAGGCTGCGATATCTCTAGACCGTGTTTCTTTATAAGCCTTATATACCTGCAGAAGCGAGAGAAGCACGGATTCACATTTTCGGGACTAGGATTTGTATGGTGATTTAAAACCTGCTAATAAGAACGAGCAAGAAAACGCACTCTTCTACATTGAAGTTTTCAAGGCCCAGGTCTTCATCCCAGATGAAGACATAGTCATAAGGTGCAACAATGTCAGGATGCAGAAACCTTTTAGCATACCACCTTGTGATGAAATCATAACCAGAGAGATTCAATGGTTAAGAAAGCTAGCTCAGGAAGATTGGAGTGGTTAGAGCAAAGCAAGAATTATGGTTACCATTTGGTCTGCTTTGGCACGCTCACGTGTATTGCGCGTTTAGACCATTCGTATTCGTCCCATTCTGTGGTTCTTCCGTCGTAGTGGAACAGAACAATTGTGAAATCTTCTGAAAACTGCGGGAAAAAAGAAGAAAGACTCTAAGCTTTTTGCAGAAAGAAAGGAGAGCCTGCATCAGATTTTACCTTCTTGACACAAGCATCAACGTTTACTTTCTGACCAAAACCGACAGTAAAAGCAATGAGATACTTTGGCTTCACAGGAACATCCTAAAGAAGTAAGACATGAGAACAAACCCACGATCAGACAATTCAATGCTGTTGGAAAGATAAGATTTTTATCCAAAAGATGAAAGATTCTTAAGAGGAGACACCAAATGATCAACCATTATCTTACCTCCTCAGGTAATCCCCAAAGTCTGCGTATGTAGTAATCTGATTCAGCTGCAATGATACCAGGAGTAAGCATTTCTGCACCTCGGGGATTCGATGGAACCCAAATCTGCATAATCCTCATCAAGATTAGTTTCCAAGATCTTGTCACTACCACTAAAAGATCAAAAGAGAAGGAATTATGCCTTCCATTGCGATGAATCACTCGAATTAGGCCCATGTAACGGACTCCTAGATGACCATGTATGCAAAAGTGTTTCACTTGATGTTTCCGGTGTCTCATCTTCTACGTAAGCAATATCAACAGAGGGAAGAATTCCAGAGGGAAAATTTAGCTGAAAAGTTCCAAGTTGGGCACATGAAACACATTAAGCATAACGTCTTGAGAGAAAATGTGAACAAAAAGCTAAAGATATATAGCTCACTTTTGTTAGTGATAATGTAGGGAAAGATATCCCCAAGAAGAAACCGATAACTATTCCTACGAATGTCGCTACAATGAGTCTCATTCCATCATTTGGCTTTTTCCCATTCGAACTGCAAACAAAGGAAGTAGCATACAAAATTCATTTTTTCTATTGTGATCAACTTAAAACATGAATCAAGCAATGAGCTCAGGATATTGGTGAAGCTAACCAGCGATTCGAGTTGTCTGTTCGGTTAGCCATGTCCTGAATCCAGTTAAGTTCACCAGGAACAATATAATTCAATGGAAACTTCAGTCTCTGGAAATTTCTTATCTGCATCACAATGAGATTGAACAGGAATAAAACATGTAACCTTTAGATTCAGATCCAGTCCTCAAATGAATGCAATTAGAGAGATTTACAAGTTACTGAGAAGAAGTTATAAAACTAGTGAGCTGGTAATATTAAGCTTGAAGCTAAAAAAGAGCAAACAACCCCAAAAATGGAAAATTTTGAGAAAACTCTTTAAATAATTGCTTCCTAATTAAGACATAAACATCGTTTACACTCCTGACTCCTGAGATCGAAATCTGTTTCATTTGCAAAGCAACATGTGTAAGCAAATTGATATCTGTTATAATATTGAACGATTAAAAATCCAAAATCCTAAAAGATACAACTTAAAGCAGATCCATGTCATGAATATAGAGATTTACTTGCAAACGAAAACGTTGTTACTTACTGGAAAGTAAGCAAAATTACCAACTTTGAGCTATTTGGGAGAAGACAAAACCTAAAGACGACAAATCAGATTGGGACATAAGAAGGGTAATCTCTACTCGAGTAACAGAAGTAGGAAGATGACGTTACTCATTCGTGATGAACAATAAATGAGACGAGAGAAGCAACGGAAAATTTTAGTTTGAGTAACGGAGCAAGATCGTTGTATAACGTAAAAGGATGTAAATTTAAGCAATAAAAGCAATACCCAGAAGAGTGAAACGAATCAAATCTCTAAAAAGCCGTCGTCTTTGAATTTTTCTGATGAACTTGACTGAATTTTGTTTTTTTTTTTTTGGCCTGGCGGGTTAAACAGAGAGGATAAATAAATAAAAAGTTCTCTTTAGCTTCATATAGAGAGAAAGAACAGCGAAGTGTTTTTGAATTGATCCCATGTGACGCGACTTACGGGTATGTAGGTCAAGAGAAAGCTGACCTTTTTGACTTGGCTTGTGAAGACACTAAAGCTTTTTGAGTCCTTTACTCATTGGAAGTCGGTGGATCTTCCACGTGGTGAATGATCGTTTGGTCACACATATGACTCAGAAGAGTACATTTTGGCTTAACATATTACCATGAAAGATGATAATATAAGGTTGTTTGGATAAGTTTAGTTCTTCCAATTAAACTCACATCCCAAAATATTTGGAATGTATGCCCATCTGCTTTTATATTGCTCATAGTGTTAACCACAAGAAACCTATATGATATAGTTGGCGATGGTGAGGACCTGCCAACATTTTTGAGATGACAGGTCTTTTTGTGTAGATCGTCAGCTTTAACCCCAAATCTAAGCTTTGCATTGGAACACGATGTAGAGAGCCTTTAGAAGCTGAGACTGCGAAAATCCATTGCTAAAGGCTAAAGCTTTCTTCTCGTCATGTAGCTTTCAAGTGTTCGAAACAAAAACAAAGCTACACAAAGATTGGAGTAAAAGAGAATAATAAGACACAACCATAGCAGTAATGGTAAATAAATTTTTTTAAACACAGAAGAAGAACAGAACAGTCTCTGTCTCCAAAATTTTGGAGACACATTAATTGTCGCAAAGTCTCCAACTCTGCCGATTCACGAGTAAAAAGCCAAAAAAAAAAAAAAACAACAAAGAAGAAGAAACCATTAGGCTTCGATCCCGAAGATGAACCAATTTTAAAACAAAAACAAAAAACCCCCTAAATTAGGTTTTTTTAAAAAGGAGATGAATTTTTCTTATTAATATTATTCAAGCTTCTCTCTTGTCTGTCTTCTTCAAAATCTGGGAATGGTGTTTAAACCACTCCAATCTCATTCCACATTCATTCTTCGTTTGATCGTTTCCTTCTTACCATCCTTCCCTTGCCGACGATGACCTGTGAAACCCCATATCCAAAATGTCAGTCAATTACACCTAAAGATAATACCATAAAGATCTTGATACATATAGATGCAAACATCATTAGGAATGACTCAGGTGTGGATCTTTATATTGAAGTCAGCATATTCAATTCTAAGATTCAAGCCTTCTACAAGATTATCTCTTGGGTTCAAAGCAATCCGGATAAGAAAAAGTAGGAAGCTATTTAACTGCTGAATCCGTGTATATTGTAAGTCTCTTCTTTATAATGGGATTGACTCAAATGTTAAAGACTAACCTGTCGAAGTTCCTGTTGCTGAAGAATCCACGTTCCTTGCTTCCTTGAAAGTTTCTTCGATCATCTACTGGTCTTGGCCAATTATCACCTGTGCCACGTGATCTAGGTCTCTCCATGGATTCGACACTCCTGGATTCGTCGATTGATCCAGCCCGTGAATTAGGTCTTTCTGAATAGGAACCGGTTCTGCTTGCACTGGATCCAGGCCTCTCAACTGCTCGTGGCCTGAACCTGACTTTATCGTCCAACTCACGCATTAGTAAGTCCAGGTCTTTTTCTTTCTCCCGTATAAGATCTGGTAGATTATGGTTATTACTATCGGATTCTTCTTGAGATTCCTTGCTCTCAGTTGTGATGACTGCTTCGCTCTCGAGTTTCTTCCTAAGTTCTTCGATCTCTTCCTTCAACATTCTCTCTCCTTCTGTTTCCGGCCTGGACAAAATTTGGTTCACAAAACAGAGATGAAAGTGAGACCAATAGCTAATTGGTAGATGATCTAGAAAGTCATCAACCTAATAACAGAGAAATTATTCATATGCCAACACGCAAGGCATCACAGAGTTCAGAAAAAGAAATCCAACTAAAGTAGGCAGTAGGCACACTCAGTCGAATGTTAGGGCATGCATTAACGAAAGAAAAACTACAGCTTAGAGATGAGATGCCAAAAAAAACCAGGCGAGAGTTTATCTTACAAGTTACTGGCTATGCAGTTCTATGTTTGCTCAGAGAGGTTATATGAAAAAGAGTTAGGACCAAACACCGTAGAAAAGAGCTCAGTTGAGAGAACAAACATCGACGAATCTGCCAAGGAAATGACATGGGCAATGTACATATTTTTCTCATGAAGTGGCAAAATGTGGGACTAGCTAACGAAACATAATTTAAGATAAAGAGTCTAATCTTGTGCCTAAGAGATGCTTAAAATGCATACATTCAACATGTCATCAAAACAAAACGACGAATATAACTTAAGTAGTTAAGTCATGTAGTTAGTTTCCTTTTTGAATTTGAAACACTAAGCAGAAGTGGCAATACTATCTAAAAGTTATTAGTTTGAATACATTTTCCTATCCTCTATTAGTTCACCAGTTAAAATCACTTAAATAAATCTAACTTTCTGAATCAATATGCAGAAAGATCGATTATTTGAGAAACAAGTAATATTTAAACCACAGCAACAGCATATAATTAAAGCAAATCCACATTCCCCAGAAAAATTAAAGAAAATCAGATGAATAAGGACCTGTCAACCCTGCGATGCTCGAGTTCAGAATCAATCTTGCGCCAATCTTTCCCTTGTTCCTCCAGCAATACTTCCCGAGGTTTTGCATCGCCGAAAGGATTCACCTTTGGTCTCGGTTTCGCCACATTGTTCAATGCTGAACTCTCAGACCTGTTAGATTGAGCACTTGATGGCCTGCTAGATTGTGCGCTCGATGGTCTGCTCGTTTGTCCCTTCTTGGCCTCAATCTCGGAGTCAAGTTGCTTCCAGTCCAATCCTTTCTCCGCCAATACTTGCTCTCTCGGTCTAGCTGCTCCAAATGGATTCGGCTTACTCGTCTTCTCAGCAGTTGGAGTTTCACTCACTCCTGTATCAACTTTTCGTGGTTCCAAAACAAGACGACGACGCTCCTCCTGAACACCACCACCAGAAGGAAGGACTCCTCGAGCCCACCGGTCAGGCTCCGGTCCAGAGTCACGGTAACCAGACCCAAATGTAGATGATTTTGCTTTACCCGCTGCCCAATTATCAACCTCGTCAGCTTTAGAGAAGCCACCTCCTCCTCCTCCTCCTCCACCACCACCACCACCATAACTGCCACCACCACCACCTCCACCACCAAAACTGCCACCTCCACCACCACCGCCTCCGAGACCACCATAACGACCACCTTGACGTCCTTGATCAAACGAAGGAAGCGATTTCTTTCCTTTTCCCCAATCATCATCTTCATCAGCCCTAGACACTTGAGGGAAATCAGAAACCCTAGAATTAGATCCCCTCTGATCATCGTCAAATCCGCCATAAGATCTCCTAGCACCACCACCAGCACCCCATGAGCCATCAGAATCATCACGATCTCGTGACATTCTTCCCGGAGGTCCACTAGACCTTCCTCCACCATAAGAAGAGAATCCACCACCGAGACGACCAGGTTGCATTTCATCCTCAGAACGTTGTCTTGGACCAGTAGGAAGCTGAAGCATCTGTTCTCTGGTCAATCCAGCAGAACT
The DNA here is from genome assembly GCA_011420285.2 of Erysimum cheiranthoides. Classification (NCBI taxonomy): domain Eukaryota; kingdom Viridiplantae; phylum Streptophyta; class Magnoliopsida; order Brassicales; family Brassicaceae; genus Erysimum; species Erysimum cheiranthoides. Next base: position 21,081,464 of record CM022176.2, on the reverse strand, counting down.
CGGTGCAGTGTAGGCTCCCTTTGTGAACTCCGATAAACTCATCTTCTTCTTCTTCTTAGAAGACTTAGCAGTCGCAGCCTCTTTCAAACTCGGGAAACTCTGTGAATCCGCCGCCGTGGCTGTAGCTTCAGCAGCTTGCTCTTCATCAGCACGCTCAGCCTCATCAGCCCACGCACCGATTCCACCCCAAGGTTTCGACATTTCAATTCCAAAATCGGAGATTCCCCAGATCTGAAAAACCAAATTGAGAGAGTGAAGAATCTATGAAGGACTCCAATCAAAGTATCCCGGAGCTCCGACTGAGAAATCCAATTACTGCCCGGAAATCGAATCCAATCTCAGATTCTCTCGTCGTCGCTTTTTTCGCCTAAAGATGAAATATTTTTCAGAGGAAAATTATGTAAAAATCGGATTTTTTTTATTACTTGTTGAAGCAGTTTGTAGGTTTCGGAACAATGGACGGAGAAAGAGATAACAAACGCGCGGGATTAGAGCGTGTCTTACACGTAGCAATCAGTAACGAGAAAGTTAATGGATTGAACGTTGTGCCGTTGTGGTTCACGCGACGTGTAAGCAAGTGACGGTTGACTTGAAGAGGAAACGAACGGTCATTAGTCTTTGTTTTAGCGGATTTTTTATAAAACACACAAACTTTTTTCCCACCAACTTTTTTGTTTATAAACACAATTCTATTACCTATACGATTTCACATTAGTTACACATTAACCTGATAACTTAGGATATGATTTATACCGTCCGATAAGGCACAGCTAGAATCGAAATTATGTTGACATTGGATCTTACTTGAACAGGTTTGTTTATCATCTTTTGCAGAGAGCATGTTTCAGCAAATCCGAAGCGACATGGAATTCAAAATGGATATGATCATCTAACACGTTCATGTTTCAGCTCTTTTGAATGGATTGAAACATAAAATTTTAAAAGATCTTGGGAGTAGCATACATTCATCGTTTTTTTCCTCTATACATAAACTGTTACCTCCAAAAAAGACTCAGCAGTGCCTTCACATCATCCAAAACAAAATGTTTTTTTTCTTTTCTCTTGCCTGAGCTTCCAAATCCAAAATGAAGTAAAAGAACATCAGGGTTCCTAGAGATGTGTCCTAATTTCTCAGATCTCTTTCTGAGATCTTAGATAGTTCACTACAGGACCCATAGCGCCGCCTCGCAGTGCCTTGTAAGACCATGAGCCTCCACTTGTACTCCCTTTCTTGTTCCAGCCATTGTTCGCCTCAGACAATTCAGCTTTTTTTGCACTTAATGCTTCACTTAGTTCTTCCCAAGGGTTCACTTTTCCATTTTCTGCAATTTACATAGGTCCACAATTAGATTCCATGTCAACACAATATCAACCCAAGATTGTTGGAAATGTACCTTTTATAGGGGTTTGTGACCCGTTGTTTGCGCTCACATTTAAATTTGTAGCTGTTTGGTCAGGCTTGGGCGGTGCTGACTTGGTGACTTCTTCAGAATCTGAGCTGCTTGTTTTGATGCAGCGGACATCGAGCAGAGAAGAAAATTCTATCTGCATAAGTAAAGCGTTTCTTATATCAGAAGTGTGATGCTTAGCAAGCAAAGAACTACAAGAACCAGCTTTGTGTTCTTGTTTCTTTTGATTATGATGACATAATGTAAATCATGAAGCCTACCTCCAAGGATCCGTCTTCTTTATAAAGAGATGTATCAGGTTGCATTGAGAAATCGTCGTCTTCTTCTGCATTCTTCTCGATTGGAAATTCTTGAACAGGCAGCAAAGTCACCTTCTTGGAGTCTGGATCATAGTAGCTTATCTTCCCAACCTACCAAGAGAAATATAATGTAAAGCGCATAGGTTCCTCAAAAAAGAGTTAACTAATCAGATTGGCTCAAAAGAACGAGAGTCAGAAATTTTACCCGAAAAGAGGAAACCTCAGGCGTCCAAGATGATGTTAGCTCAATAAGACGGTATGCAATAACATCTCCTTTCTGTAACGTTAACAAACCAGGTTGAGGAGTTTAAGACTGCTGAATCTATAAACAACCTGCTGGGGGTAGTAAATACTATAAGCAAACCTTTACTGAGCCAGTGTAAGCCACAAGCTGTTCATAATTGATCGGACCCTTAGCAAGTGTCTCTGCTTCAGTGGGCTGTGTCTGATATGTAGTATCTTCATTGAAATCCTGAGCATATCTTTTGGAAAATCCTGTCTTCTCTGTGCCCCATTTTTGTCCTTTCTTCTTCGTCATGTTTCCGTTCCACAAGAAATTTTCCTAATATTATTTAGTCATGATCATTACAGATTCAGATTTGGCAAAGCTTTAAGGATACAAAGATAGGGGTTAGTCATACCGCAGGAGGTTCACTTTCAAGGGGAGCTTCATCTGTTCCAGCTGAAAAGTAAGCATATAAGGAAAAATGTGAGGAGCCTAAAAACGCACAAAAGCTATGCAGAGAGAAATTTTAAAAATAATATACCTAGCGGCTTGAAGCGAATGTGGCCTGGCCTCACTTCCACAGGAACCACTTCATCCTCGACACCATCAACAAGTTCATCTGGATGTTGATTTTCAAGAGCTTCACAGTGATTTTCCTCGGTCACTTGGTAATCTATAGTGATGACTTGTTTTTGGCTGGGTGCTACAACCAACTGCTTCTGTTGAAGCTGCAAATCGTGTAACAAAAAAGAAGATATAAGTGTTGAAGTGAAGGCTGTACATCACTGAAACACGTGATAGATACATAAGTCTCATCATTTTAAGTTTTGAAGTATTTGATGAAGAACCTCTTCCTTTTCTAGTTTTGTCTTCTCTCTCAACCATTGCCGTTTAGCCTTTTTACGCCGAGCACTTCTGCTAGGGGTCTAAAATAAATATAAGGAAGAGTTACATTCCTTGTTGCAAAGAAGAATTGATAAGAAACTAATGAAGCATATAAAACAAAACGCCAATCCCTGAATCCAGAAACATCAAGGAATTTACCCATACACATTGTTCATTCTAGTTCCTTGCAACAACAAAGTAAACTCAAACCTTTTTAGTTTCAGCAGATATTTGGCACAGATCATTAGGCTCTTTGCTCTCCTCTTGTTGCGATGATCTGTAATTTCAAACGAAAGAAAGGGAATGGAAAAAGTGATTAGTCAGAGATAAGTCAGGATAATTAAATATTCTCAATGAGTTTTGACAACGCAAAAGTCCACCCACCTCTTTGAATTGGTCATGGACTTGGTGTTACTGTTGTTATTCTGTTCATCACCTTCAGCTCTCTGTACATCCAACGACTTCTTCTTCTTCTTCTTCTTCACAACATTGCTTACAACAGCTGCGTTTTCTCTTTCCTCGGGAGATTCTTCAGTAGTAGCCAACTTACACTTCTTCCTCCTACATCATCATCAAACGTGAATAACAACAAATACACATTTAGGTGACTAAGAATCGTTCTGGTAGAGATCCTACTTGGAGCTAGGACTTTTGTTCGAAGCTTTACGTTTCTTTGAAGTCTTCTTCTCCGGCACAAACTCCTCCGCTATCTCTTCAGGCTCATCTTCTTCAGACTCACTTTCATATCCTCCAGTTTCCTTCTGGAATTCGTCATTAGCAAGAAGCATTACACCAGGACGAATCTGAGGCCTCTCCTCAACTTCAATAGCGTTATAAACATCCTCCTCCTCACTGTCTTCCCCAACAATCTCCAACAAAGATTCTTTCTTCTTCTTAACACTACCAAAGAAAACGAAAAACTTAATACTAATAATACTTAACAGAGCTCGAATGTATATGCTTTACAAGAAAAAATGTGAAAAAGAAGCGATTAATCAAACTAACCAAACGATATCTTTATCCTTCAGTACACAGCTCGACTCAAATGGTGGCAAAACGAAACCTTCCATCTGAAAAACCCGAAAGATTAGTGAATGTAAGCATTAATGGTGTCAACATTGGGCAAATTTGATTTCATTGAAATTAGGGCAAAAAGAAGTAAGCGTACAGATAGAGTGAGGCCATGAGGACAAGCTTCATAGAGGCTGAATGTGCGAAAGAGATGATCAGAAAAGTCTGAAACAGTAGGCTGACATTTACGATTCAGAACAACCCAGCTCCGTGTTAGACCTTGCTTCTTCTGATTCTTACTCAGAATCCGTCGGTCCTCAAACACTAGACGAATCCTCAACTTCTCGTCCGCCATCGTAGACGAACTTCAGAGAAGTAGAAATAAGAAATTTCGCAAAAGTTTTGAGCTTTCGGAATCCTTAAACCCTGTCTGAGCTCCACCAAGACGGAGAAGAGAAGGAGAAAGGGAGAAAATTAACAAGCCAACCTAATACTCCAGTTCATAAAGAGGTTTCGGGAAAAGATAATTGGGCCTTATTTGAAGCCCATTTAAGCCCAATTTAAGAAAGCCTGAGATTAAAGTCGGAGCCTTCTTCTTCTCGTTTTTTCCCTCTAGCTTAAGCTCAAGCTGCTCAACAAAACCAGCCGTCGTCGTCGATCTGATGTCGCAGCATTGAAACTAGAAGAGGCAACGCTGATATGATCATATGCGTCGAGCTCTGATATGCATCAGACGCTGGGCGCAGTACGCCTTGCATACCGCTCGCGTATCACTAACCTCGTGAAATCAGGTTTAATCGACAACGCTGTTCAGGTGTTCGATGAAATGCGTCACTCAAGCTACCGAGTTTTCTCCTCCGATTACAATCGTTTCATCGGGGTTTTGGTTAGAGAGTCGAGATTTGAGCTTGCTGAGGCAATATATCTGGATATGAAGCCAATGGGTTTCTCACTCATCCCCTTCACTTACTCGAGGTTTATCTCGGGTTTATGTAAAGTTAAAAAATTTGATCTCATTGACGCTCTTCTGAGGGATATGGAAACCCTTGGATTCATACCAGATATCTGGGCGTTCAACATTTATTTGGATCTGTTGTGTCGAGAGAGAAAGGTAGGATTTGCTGTTCAAACGTTCTTCTGTATGGTTAAGAGAGGTAGGGAACCTGATGTTGTATCTTATACTATACTTATTAATGGGTTATTTAGAGCTGGTAAGGTCGCTGATGCTGTTGAGATTTGGAATGAAATGATTCGTAGTGGAGTTAGGCCGGATAATAAAGCATGTGCAGCTCTTGTTGTTGGGTTGTGTCACGCTAGGAAAGTTGATTTGGCTTATGAGATGGTGGCGGAGGAGATCAAGAGTGCTAGAGTTAAGCTTAGTACAGTGGTTTATAATGCGTTGATTAGTGGGTTTTGTAAAGCGGGTAGAATAGAAAAGGCAGAAGCTTTAAAGTCGTTTATGAGTAAGATTGGGTGTGAGCCGGATCTTGTTACATACAATGTGCTGTTGAATTATTATTATGATAACAATATGTTGAAGAAAGCGGAAGGGGTGATGACTGAGATGGTAAGAAGCGGGATACAGCTTGATGCTTATAGTTATAACCAGTTGCTTAAGCGGCATTGCAGGGTTAGTCATCCTGATAAATGCTATTCCTTCATGGTAAAGGAGATGGAGCCTAGAGGTTTTTGTGATGTTGTCTCCTACAGTACTCTGATTGAAACATTCTGTAGGGCGTCAAACACTAGGAAGGCTTACAAGCTCTTTGAGGAAATGAGACAGAAGGGGATAGTAACAAATGTGGTCACGTACACAAGTCTTATCAAAGCTTTGCTTAGGGAAGGTAACTCCAGTGTTGCAAAGAAGCTCCTTGATCAGATGACAGAGTTAGGTCTGTCGCCAGATCGCATTTTCTACACAACAATCCTGGACCATTTGTGTAAATCCGGAAATGTTGACAAGGCTTATGGTGTTTTCAGAGACATGATAGAGCACAGAATTACACCTGATGCGATTTCATACAACTCCCTTATTAGTGGCCTCTGCAGGTCTGGTAGAGTAACCGAAGCTATAAAATTGTTTGAAGACATGCAGAGTAAAGAATGTTGTCCTGACGAGTTAACTTTCAAATTCATTATTGGAGGACTCATACGGGAAAAAAAAGTATCAGCAGCCTACAAGGTTTGGGATCAGATGATGGATAAAGGATTCACGCTTGATAGGGATGTGTCCGATACACTCATCAAGGCTAGCTGTTCAATGAGTGCTGATGCATAGGCATAATAAGGGTATACACTTTTGAAATTATCACTTTTATCTTCTCCTTTGAAGAAGTGCCATATTAGTCAATGTATGGCGGCAAGAAGATGCTGATACAGAGCCATTTAAACTTCTATTGACACCTGCCACTGCTCGGAGAGAAATAAGAAACTTTTGAGGTTTGAACTAATTTTATTCCTTTTCTACATAAGCAAATCTGTGATTGAGTTTGCATAGACCAACTAAACCTTTTCCTTTTTTGCTCATTTGACGTTCCTTCCAATTTCTTTTAATGTGAACCTACTCTGCCTTGTCCCTGTTGCAGCACTCAATGTTAATGCTCCAGAAGGATCATCATTTGTGGTCGGACTGTCAAACATGCGAGCAAGCTCTATTGCATTAGAGACGAAATAATTTCTCTTAACTCAGTTCAAATCCATTCCTCAGAAATATTAGACTGAGGACTGAGCGTGTTGGACTGAGAAAAGGATTTACCTGTGTTGTGTATCGGTACATCAAGATTGTTGTTGCCCGGTATGAGAAGCATGAAATTCCTCCTTCCATGGTATGCTTGTGGAACATTTTTTTTCTTCAGCACACCTTGTAGAACATAACTTCCACAGTCAGGTGCAGTCTCGATTAGCTACCATGATGGAATGTATTGCAACCAATGAGGTTTTGAATGTTGATATGTCAAGAGCTTAAGCCGTAATTGATATATCCTACCCGAGAAGCTGCATCTTAAAAGGGTGAATGCCAAAAGGTTAGCTCAGACTTCATCTTACTAGTTTATTTTTAGTTGCGCAAGATTTTGTTTCAGAACCTACCAACCTTCTATTTTTCTCGTCATGATTCTGCATATTTTCATAAAGTGACATTCTATAACAAAATAAACTTTCTCTCTGATGGCACACAAATTTCAATTTTATTGTATCTGTGTAACGGTTTTATCAGCGACACCTAACTCTATGCTTCTGTCATATCATTAACTATGTTTTAGTATGTGTACTGATGTAGAATTAAGCCTGTTATAACTTATAAGCGAGAGATGGGAATAGGAAAGAAGAACGGCTGTTAATCTTTACCATAATCGGGAATCTGTAAGTTGTTACCTTTCTCTCTCTCCAAGAACACTATTGAATATCTTGGTACAGAAAAAAGAGAGTCGGACCCGGTATTTACATTTTCTGTTTCGAAAGTTTTATTTTCGCTTGAATATGAAAAAGATTACTTGCTTCCTTATGTCAGTTTCCTTTAACACAAGAATCCTACTTAAACTTCTCATCAAGTAATCATCTCTCTCATTTAGAACCACTCAAAATTTGCTCTCTTTATTGCTTTCACCTTAACTTTTTCTTCTTTAGTTGCTACTTCAATGTCTCACCACCACTATGAGACCAACCCTCATTTTGTTCAGTTTCCCTTTCAGGATCAACATCCCGGTGGTCACTCTGGTCCCTCTAGCTCATGGACTGCTCCACACCACGACCAGATCCCGCAGACTCACTCAATTGCTCCACCTGGGGCTAAAATAAAGACTCGAGGACGCCACCAGACTGAGCCACCTGAATCAGTCCATGAATCGCCTTCCTCAAGACCCTTGCCACTGAGACCAGAGGATCCGTTACCACCACGCCATAATCCAAAATCTGCCAAGCCATTGCTATTGAGTCCTCAAGAGCAACAAACTCCACACCGTGGCTATGGATCTGAACCAAATCCATGGAGAACAGCTCCAACACGACCAGTGCATCAACCAGGTCCAAAGAGGACCAAACCCATGACATTGCCGGCCACAGTCTGCTGTGCAATTCTCCTGGTCGTCCTGATTTTTACCGGTCTAATCCTCCTCATAGTCTACCTCGCCAACCGTCCACGCTCACCGTACTTCGACATCTCAGCAGCAACCCTAAACACTGCCAATCTCAACATGGGCTACGTTCTGAACGGAGATCTTGCCATTGTGGTGAACTTCACAAATCCAAGCAAGAAAAGCAGCGTGGACTTCAGCTACGTGATGTTCGAGCTCTACTTCTACAACACACTCATAGCGACCGAGCACATCGAGCCATTCATTGTACCAAAGGGAATGTCAATGTTCACGAGCTTCCATCTAGTCAGCAGTCAGGTACCGATCCAGCAAATTCAGAGCCAGGAGTTGCAACTGCAGCTCGAAACTGGTCCAGTTTTGTTGAACCTGAGAGGAACATTTCACGCTCGCTCGAACCTCGGGACGTTAATGAGATACTCTTATTGGTTGCACACACATTGCAGCATCTCGTTGAATACCCCTCCTACAGGGACCATGCGAGCAAGAAGATGCACTACAAAACGCTAGCGATTTGCAGCATTCTGACTAAATAAATATACAGTTTCTTTTCTTGATACATTTGATGATAATATAGGCAAATAGATAGTTTTTGTATTTTTTTGTATCTTTTCATACTTTTCTGCTACTTATAGAAATAAACAAAATGGCAAAGGGGAAAAATGCATTTGATTTTGTATTTTGAATAATATAACTGATTTTGTCCACAAAAAAAGAATAATAGAATTGATCTAAAATTGTATTTAATTTGATAATATTTCTAGAGATGAAAATAGGTTAACTAAAATGCCTAATCACTCATTATGATTATAATGTTGCATCTAGCCTTAATTATGATCTTATATTACTTTTGTAAAAGTGAAATATGTTCGAATAGTCTTTTTAACTTTGTGCATGTTACACGAAAAGAAAAAGGATGTATCCTCTAAACATTCATTACTAGAATATAATAGGACAAAAAATTTCTTGAAAAATTATTAGAATACATCACTAACATATATGAACACGCAACTTGTATACACATGTTTTAAAACTAAATTATGAATAAATAACATTACACCACACACCAATTTTCTCACAAACTAAGAATTTTTTTTTTAGTTTTTATGTTTGTTGGTGAAATTTATTTTATATATTCGTTTTTATACATTATTTCAAATATCATTACATAGTTATTTATTTTCATGTTTATGCCAGTGCAAACCACTGATAAATAAAATAAGTATAATAAGAAAAAGTGATCGGCCCATTAAATTTACTGCCCAATATGATTTATGGAGTTATGGCCCATATTTGTGGTTTGCCCGGAGCTCAAGAAACGATCTCTTCCTTTTCTCGTCGTCGTTTGTCACTTTAGAGCTTCTTCTTCTTCTTCTCTCTTTAATCCTTTACCTCGATTTGACTACTTTTCTTCCGTAAGGTACGTTTCGATCCTTAATCGAGCTGTAGTATCGTTGATTTGGCTTGTATTTGAAGATGAAGGTTTAAGGTTTTTTATACCGACACCAATGTATCTCGTGCTAGATCTGATTTCAATTTCGAAGAGAAAAGCTCTTTGATTCACATCTGATTCTGTGTTGATCTCATTCTAGATAAGCTTATTTTTGATGGGTACTTGTATTTTCTTTTTCTTTTTTTAATTTGGGGTTTTCCATGATTCTGTAGGGTTTGCAAAAATGAAGCTTGATACTAGTGGGTTCGAGACTTCCATGCCTACGATTGGCTTTGGCTCGAGCAGCGATATGCTTGATGAGCTTTCTTCTGTGCCCTCGTTTGGTCTACCCCAAACCAAAGAGGTGAGTGTTGTTTTTTTCTTTTTGTGATTTGAAGCAGTGTGAGTGAAGTGAATTTGCCATGTTGCTGTTATTTGATTACGAAACTGGTTTTTGTGTTGTTTTCAGTTTGATGGATTTCAGAAAGAAGCTCTAGCGATGTTGAAGCATGCAAGAGGAACAACCACACTCGCTTTTATCTTCAAAGAAGGTGTTATGGTCGCTGCTGATTCTCGGGCTAGCATGGGAGGATATATCTGTATGTTCTCTTTTATCACTTTACTTTTAGTTTTTTTATGCAGACATTGATAGTGTTCAGCTCTGAGATTTCCAAAGAATTCCTCAAAAATATACATCTTTTCGATATAGTTGACTGTGGTAGAAAAACTAATACAATGGAGATTAAGTTAGCTTATTGTTTGTTTAGTTTTGTGCTGGATTGTCAAACAAATTTCTAGTCTTCTCTCTGTTGGTCAATGATTGTGAACCAGTAGTAGAGGTAAGGAAGCATTTGTGTAATTGCTGATGATGTATCGATTTTCTCCATTCAGCCTCACAATCTGTGAAGAAGATTATTGAAATCAATCCTTATATGCTTGGTACAATGGCTGGAGGAGCTGCTGACTGCCAATTCTGGCACAGAAATCTTGGAATTAAGGTACCTAGCTGGAATTTTCTTTTGCTATCAATAACGACATGCTTGAATCTCTGATTTATCTTCCTTTCTGTGGCTATCGGGAATCTTGTTTCCTTGTTTATAGTGATTTATTTATTTCCAAAAGAGACAGATTCATCTGCCTTGGTAAACGCTTAAAGTTGTGATTCTGTCTGTATAAAAGAATGATAAAGAGTTTGCTTGTCTGATGGTGACCCTATGATCGTATGAATCTTTTTGGATTCTAAGCATGAATTTTCTGCAGGGTATGTGGTGGCTTTAGAACCCTTAGTCTGTGAACCAAACATTTTCTTAGCAATAATATTCAGATTTTTATTTTTGCTGTACCTAGACATCAATTAAAAAAAGAACTTAGATTGATGAACTATATACGCTCTCTAGTGTTTAATCCGGGGGATGAGTTGGTGGATGCAAGTTGATACAGTTTCTCTACATTTGAGTGGGTCTACCTAGCTCGTTTTAAGTTTTGGCTTGTTAATATCACTGTGTATGTGGATTTTATTTGTTGAAACTATGGCTGATCACTTATTTTATTTATCTATTCAAGTGCCGTCTACATGAGCTGGCAAACAAGAGGAGAATCTCTGTCTCTGGAGCTTCAAAACTTCTTGCAAACATGCTCTATTCATACCGTGGAATGGGACTATCTGTCGGCACAATGATTGCTGGATGGGACGAAACTGTCAGTAAACCCAACTTCATATCTTCAACACTGTTATTTTCTTCTCACTAAACGAAGCTTTAAAATGCTAAATTCCTTACTTCTTGTATATAGGGTCCTGGACTATACTATGTTGACAACGAAGGAGGACGGCTCAAGGGAGACAGGTTTTCAGTCGGTTCTGGTTCACCATACGCTTATGGTGTACTCGACAGCGGGTAAATCATTGCCTCAACGACATCTTCATTACTTTTGTCCCAATCCCAAAAGCTAAAAAACCAAAATCTAATGATGTTAGTTAAGCAAACGGTTCATTATTTATGATTTTGCTTGTATCATTAGGTACAAGTTTGATATGTCTGTTGAAGAAGCTTCCGAGTTAGCAAGGAGATCAATCTACCATGCGACATTCCGTGATGGAGCCAGTGGTGGAGTTGCTAGCGGTTAGTAGTCCTGATTCATTTGTGGTCCAAATGTGATAATGAACTTTCAAGATTATGATTTAGCTCATAATATTGGTCTCTTCTCATATGATCAGTGTACCACGTTGGTCCTAAAGGATGGACGAAACTATCAGGAGATGATGTTGGAGAGCTACACTATCACTACTACCCCGTTACACCAGCCATCGCAGAACAAGTCATGGAGGAAGCAACCGCCGAGTAAAAACCTGTTTAGTTTTCTAATCGTTCACTCTATGTTCTGTTCTTGCATTTTGTGGTAGTACATACTGAGTTTTCTCTAGCTTAAGCTTTGGTATTTTATTTCGATGATCTGAAATGTTGCTCGCGACTTATTCTCTATAAGATTATCTTTTCTACAATCACATGCTTCCCCTTACGCAGTGTTTCAAACATCAATTTAGGGAATTGTCGTTGTTTTGCACAAATTTTAGTTAATTTGTTGTCATATATATGCATATATAATCGAGATTAATTGTTGCATGGTTGCTTTTAGAGAGTTATAGAGAGCAAAGCTAAGTTTGGACCACATGAATTGCCTCCCTTGGCTCTGTTATCTTTTTTTTTTATCAACCTTAAATTCTCAATAAAGATAAACATCCACAAAGATTGTAACTTTGCACCAACTAGAAGAGTTACCAACTGAATTCAACTATCATATATACAAACACAAGACTCCTAAATTTAATCTCTCAAAGAATAGAGCTAAGGTAAAAAAAAAAAAAAGCTGAAGAAGAGAAAAAATGGCTATCTTGCCTCCGACTCTCGTATCATCAATCTTTCTTAAAAATCTTGAGGAAACTTGCGCATCAGTGTACGTGGAAGAGTCTCGATGGTCGACAATGACAGTTTGATATTCTGGAATGTATTCCTCTTGGCAAACGAAAAGCCATGAATCCATGACTGGTTTTTATTTCAGTGAACCAATCAACCAGTGATTTTTGGACCACAACACGATTATGCTTTTGTCATATGCATGATTTCAAAGAAGATCATTTTCCACAAATCGTGTAATTTTTGCTAACAATTTACAACCACTTGATTTGGAGAGTTAACGAATCGATCTCGTAATCAACACAGCTTTCACTCATCTTATAAACATGACTCTTCGTAAGTCTAAAGCTCATCATCTCTCCAAGAAACAGAGCCAAGGAAACAAAAACAGAGTAAGAGAAAAATGGCGATCTTGCTCTGTTTCTTCTTGGCTTTGCTTGTTACTCTCTTGTCAACAATCTTTCTTAAAAAGATAAATGTCGCAAAGTCCAATCTTCCTCCGAGCCCTCCAAGTCTGCCGATCATTGGAAACTTGCATCATCTTGCAGGATTGCCTCACAGATTTTACCATAAGCTCTCCATCAAATATGGTCCCGTGGTACTTCTTCGTCTCGGGTTTGTCCCAGTTGTTGTGGTTTCCTCGAGTGAAGCAGCTGAAGCAGTTCTCAAAACTCATGACTTGGAGTGTTGCAGCCGACCAAAGACGCTCGGGGCCGGAAAACTCTCCTATGGTTTTAAAGATATCAGTTTCTCGCCATATGGTGAGTATTGGCGACAAATGCGGAAACTCGCGGTTATCGAGCTTTTTAGCCTTAAAAAGGTTCAATCATATAGGTATATAAGGGAGGATGAGATCGATTTTATGGTGAAGGAAGTGTCGGAATCGGCTTTGAAGCAATCTCCTGTGGACCTAAGCAAAACCTTTTTCTCCCTCACAGCATGCATAACTTGTAGAGTGGCCTTAGGACAGAATTTCCACGAGAGCGGCTTCGTTATCGACCAGGACAGGATCGAAGAACTTGTTACCGAGGCTGTGACAGCTCTAGGAAGTTTTACTTTCTCAGACTTCTTCCCCGGAGGACCTGGAAGATTCTTAGATTGCTTGTTTGGAACGCAAAAGAGGATAAATGAAGTCTCTGAAGAGCTTGATGCTTTTTACCAGCATGTGATTGATGATCACTTGAAGCCATCAAGAAGCAAAAAATTGGATGCCCCCGGAGACATTGTTGCCTTGATGTTGGATATGATCGATAAAAAAGGACATGAAAATGATTTCAAGTTTAGTGTGGATAACATCAAGGCAGTCCTCATGGTAAAGCTCAAGATTTTGTTCATACATCTTTCTCTTTTTGAAACCACTGAACAAACACTTGATTGATTTTCAAACTGTAATTAAACTTCTAAGTGTGTATATATCTGTAATCTGTCTCTAAGTGTGTATATCTTTTATGTGATGTTCAGGATATATTTCTCGCGGGAGTAGACACAGGCGCCATAACTATGATTTGGGCGATGACCGAGCTTGTTAGGAACCCCATGGTGATGAAGAGAGCTCAAGAAAATATCCGAGCCACCCTCGGGGTCAAAAGGGAAAGAATCACTGAAGAAGACCTAGGAAAAGTTGATTACTTGAAGCTTATTATCAAGGAAACATTCAGATTACACCCACCAGTCCCATTTTTGGTCCCAAGGGAAACAATGTCTCACATCAAGATTCACGGCTACGATATTCCCCCGAAAACGCAAATCCAAGTTAACGTATGGACGATCGGACGTGACCCCAAACGTTGGACCGACCCTGAAGATTTCATCCCTGAACGGTTTGCAAATAGTTCAGTAGATTTTAGAGGACAACACTTTGAGCTATTACCGTTTGGTTCTGGTCGAAGGATCTGTCCCGGGATGTCAATGGCGATTGCTACCGTGGAGCTTGGACTGATGAATTTGCTTTACTTTTTCGATTGGAGGTTGCCTGATGGGATGAAAGGTGAAGACATTGATATGGAAGAAGCTGGTGCTCTCACAATAGTCAAGAAACTACCTCTTCAACTTGTGCCCCTTCAACGCCATTGATAAGCAGAAGATCGATACCATGGAAAGAGTATAATGCTTTAGATATTATTGCGAAATATAAGAATTAAGTAAATGTTTGATGAACCATATGTCAAAAATAATAAAGTGTTTGATAGATTTCTATTAAAAACCAATTGATCCTTTTGTTGTTATTTCTATTAAAATATGTCATTTTGATGTTTTTTTGCCGATTTCAAATATAGTAGGGACAATATAGTAGTTATATGCTTGTATACGTATTTTAATTTTATAAAGCGAAAATTAAGCAAGCAAATGATAGCAGATTATAATGGCATTGTGTAACATTCTAGAAACTGCAGTTAGGAATGAGTAAAAGTCAAGTTTTACCAACACCTACTGTTTTATTTTGTTGATTCACCTACTCCTATAAAACATCTGGTGCGTACAAATATGGAGTTTTAATCTGAGATACTCCTCAGATTCAAAATTTATTCTCAAATACTCCTCAATTGTCAAAAGACAAAAATACCCTTAATGAGGGTTGATTCCGGGTAATAAGGGTTAAATATAATTAAATGGGTAAGTGTTCAACGAAAAACTGAGATACTCCTCTAGGCCAAAGAATTAATCTACATACTCTCCTCTAATCTAGATACTCTCCTCCTTTTATTGAAAGGACGAAATTACCCCTTTACCAGGTATACGTAGTACAACTGGATACAACTTGTATCCAGTTGTACCACGTATAACTAGTATTACCAAGTATTACCAGTTGTACTAGGTATCCCTACCCTACCAGTTATACCCCGGGTTCGAATTCCATTATGCGTGGTATAACCAAGTAATACTTGGTAATACTAGGTACAACTGGTAATACTTGGTAACCAGTTGTACCAAATACTTGGTAATACTAGGTACAACTGTACAGTGAAGCTCGCAACCACTGAGCTACTGTGTTTTTCGTTGAACACTTACCCATTTAATTATATTTAACCCTTATTACCCGAAATCAACCCTCATTAAGGGTATTTTTGTCTTTTGACAATTGAGGAGTATTTGAGAATAAATTTTGAATCTGAGGAGTATCTCAGATTAAAACTCTACAAATATGCATACAATTACGTAAATGGCAAAAAAATGAATATTACTTTAAGTAAATGGCAATTGTTAAGAGTTGTTACTAGAAATCTCTGAAAGAATACTAGTAAAAAAAACTGATTAAAAATGAAGAGGATGAAATCGTCTAAAACATGGTCAGATTAACTCTTATTTTTAGGGTATGAAAGAAACTTATTATTTTATTAAAAGCCATGTTTTCCATTGTTAAGAGTGCAAATACTTAGTTCACATTCATGACTCACATGACTCATATAGGTTGAGGTCGATAGATAATATAAATTTAATATACATTTCTTAATTACACGTTTCGTATTTATAGTTTAACTTATCTAGTTAATTTGGACATATCAATGTGGCGTCAACCACGCAACGTGGTTTGGGTATATTCTTAGGTGGAAATATTATTAATACTTTGATAGTAGTTAAGACTTTTGATGGAGGTTTGGTTGAGCCTCAGGAATCAGGCGATTTGGTCAAATATTTTGTCTCATCTGTTTTTTGTGATAACTTTCCTTTTTTGTGGTTAATGGTTAAATTCTATTTCAAGACTTAGCCAGAAGA
Source organism: Erysimum cheiranthoides (assembly GCA_011420285.2). NCBI lineage: Eukaryota > Viridiplantae > Streptophyta > Magnoliopsida > Brassicales > Brassicaceae > Erysimum > Erysimum cheiranthoides. The sequence continues at coordinate 21,065,488 of CM022176.2, read as the reverse complement.
AAGTTAAGTTTGACCTTTTTGGACTACAAAAAGTGAGAACTTGAATAAGAGTTATGATTGGATTACGATTAAGGGAGAGAAGAAGGTAAAAGGTGGTATCTAATGATGTCTAAAGCATGTAGATAGCGGTTGAAACTTGAAAGTGAGTGAGCCCAAGTGGTGAGAACTGAGAAGTGTGTCTGCTCCTGAAACTGTTGGAGTTTTTTCACTATTATTATTATTATTATTTTTTTAAAGATAATGATAATTGTGTATAACTTTATTTTTTGGGCGTCATTATATTATTTGTTATAACTAACTTTTGTATTTCTCATGGCAATTGTTTTCCCCTTTAGTTATTATACTAATGGTGATGGTTATTGATCTCGATTCTCTCAACTCATCATCAACCGATGTCACGTTCAACATTAAAGGACGATACTATCATCGAAACAAACTTGCACGGTATCCAATTGTAGTTAATGTTTTTTGTTTGTTTCTAAATTATAGTCAATCGAATAGGCTAGTTAGTAGATATAGTATTTTATTTTGCCAAATTTGCCGACCAAAACATAAATAATACTAGTACTATTTTAATTTTTGATAGCAACACATGTTATAATGCAAGGAAATTTGGATCAGATCTAACTTTGATTGATACATAGTTGACATATTCAAATTAGTTATGGATGTGATATAGTTGACATATTCAAATTATTTATGGATGTGATAATGGTAGTATACTAAATATATCAACACTAAAAGACTTGAATTATCGAAAACAAACTTGTAGGAAATCCGATTGTAGTTAAAATAATCTGTGTTGGATTGTAGTCAATTTAATAGCCTATATATAGTATTTTACTTATTACTAGTAATATAGAAATGTAATAATGCAAGTAAAATTGGGTACTTTGATTGATACATTAAATATGGATGTCATAATGGTCATATGTCAGCAAACATGTTGCACCATCATCGTCGTTATATGTATGGAGAAAATTAATTGGACTCGAACAGATCTAAAACTTTTAAAAGCATCAGCCATTGACATTGTTGAGAGAGGATCGTTCGCATAATTTCTGTTTAATTTATAGTTTCAAATCCTAATAAATTTTACAATAACATACCAAAAAGTCTAATTACATTCTAAGAAAATTTTACTTGCTAAAAGTTTTCTAGTCACCATAAAGTCTCATATTCACACAGCCAAAAATCATACTATAGTACAATCGTTGACAAGAAAAAGTAATCAATCAGTGACTGCTTATCCGATCACAACGAATCAAAACAAATCGTGGATTTTGGACCACAAGACTTGGTTCTGCTTCTGTCACATTCTTGATTTCAACAATGATAATTTCCACAAATCTTGTAACTTCTGTTACACCTTTACAAGTTACAACCACTTGATTTGAAGAGTAAACGTACCAATCACTCATCTTATAAAGAAGACCCCTCGAAGTTCTACTAAACTCATATCTCCAAGAAACAGAGCCAAGACAACAAATAGAAAAAAACAGAGTAAAATGACGATCTTGCTCTGTTTCTTCTTAGTTTTACTTCTTACTCTCGTATCATTAATCTTTCTTAAAAAGACTAAAAACCCAAAATTCAATCTTCCTCCGAGCCCTTCAAGTCTTCCGATCATCGGAAACTTACACCACCTTGCAGGATTGCCTCACAGATGTTTTCATAAGCTCTCAATTAATTACGGACCCGTGGTACATCTTCGTCTCGGGTTTGTTCCGGTCGTTGTGATCTCATCGAGCGAAGCAGCTGAAGAAGTTCTCAGAACTCATGACTTGGAATGTTGTAGCCGACCAAAGACGGCGGGGCTCGGAAAACTCTCTTACGGTTTCAAAGACATCAGCTTCGCGCCATACGGTGAGTATTGGCGAGAAATGCGAAAACTCGCGGTTATCGAGCTTTTTAGCGTTAAGAAGGTTCAATCTTTTAGGTATATAAGAGAGGAAGAGGTCGAATTTGTGGTGAAGAAAGTGTCGGAATCGGCTTTGAAGCAATCTCCTGTTGATTTAAGCAAAACCTTTTTCTCCCTCACCGCAAGCATCATTTGTAGAGTCGCCTTAGGACAAAATTTCAATGAAAGCGGCTTTGTTATCGATCAAGACAGGATCGAAGCACTTGTTACCGAATCAGCGGAAGCTCTAGGGACTTTCACTTTCTCTGACTTCTTCCCTGGTGGACTTGGAAGATTCTTAGATCAGTTGTTTCAACGACACAAGAGGATCGACAAAGTCTTTAAGGAGCTTGATGCTTTTTATCAGCATGTGATTGATGATCACTTGAAGCCAGAAGGAAGGAACAATCAAGATATTGTCACCTTGATGTTGGATATGATCGACAAACACGGATCAGATTCTTTCAAACTCAATACTGATAATCTCAAGGCAATCCTCATGGTAATACTCAAATCTTGTTTTTGTTCATATTTCATGTAAAACCTATTGATCAGTTTAGCAACTACTGTATATTCATTCAAACTTTCTATTATTTACTATGTGATATTCAGGATGTATTTCTCGCTGGGATAGATACAAGCGCGGTAACTATGATTTGGGCGATGACAGAACTTATTAGAAACCCTAGAGTGATGAAGAAAGTTCAAGAAGATATTCGGACCACCCTCGGTCTCGAAAGGGAAAGAATCACTGAAGAAGATCTAGGCAAAGTTGAGTACTTGAACCTCGTAATGAAGGAAACATTCAGATTACACCCAGCACTTCCATTTGTGGTTCCAAGGGAAACAATGTCTCACGTCAAGATCCAAGGCTACGATATTCCCCCGAAAACGCAAATCCAGCTTAACGTGTGGACCATTGGACGTGACCCCAAGCATTGGACCGACCCTGAAGATTTCAACCCTGAAAGATTTGCAAATAGCTCTGTAGATTTTAGAGGACAACACTTTGACCTATTACCGTTTGGTTCTGGTCGAAGGATCTGTCCCGGGATGCCGATGGCGATTGCTACCGTGCAACTAGCACTGATGAGTTTGCTTTATTTTTTCGATTGGAGTATGCCCGATGGGATGAAAGGTGAAGACATTGATATGGAAGAAGCTGGTAATATCTCCATTGTCAAGAAAATACCTCTTCAACTTGTGCCCGTTCAACGTTATTGATGAGCAGTAATAGAAGCTCCATAACATGGAACGTGTATGAAGCAAAATAAAACGTAACATTCTTTATATTTTGTTCTGAATGATATAAGATGGAATGTTTGAATAATAATTAAGAAATAATAAGTTTGTTCATTTGCTTAAAAATGTTTCGGTCATGGGAAAAATAAAGTTTGTTGATAACGTAGTACTACTAGTCTGGACCTAAAAATTTCAAATTTTGCCAAAACCTTTTAAATTATTTGTTAAATTATATAACAGTTAGCCGTGCCTATGAGTAAGAAAAAGAGGCATTTGCCTTAGGCCCCTCAATATTAACCAAATTTTAGAGGCCCCAAATTGTAAATTAATATTTTTTTTTTGGTGGGGGAGAGGGGACAATTGTCCCCCCAAATATTGTAAATTAATATTTGATATATTGATAAAATATAAGATATTAGTGTTATTTATATTTAGTTTGAATAAGTTTAATATATTATTTGGTATTTTAGTATTTTAATTTTTTTTGTTATTTTTTCTAATATTTTAAATTTTAGCATCTTTATAAATAAAAAATAGTGTTAATTAAATAAAAATATTACAGAAATAGTATAAAATTATGTGTTTATAATAAATAGTACCAAATGTTACTTTTATAGATTAAAAATGTTATTAATTATCTATCATTTATACAAAATAATATATAAAATTTTAATAATAAATTATACAATATTTATTAAAAATGTATATTAAAATTTTTTTTTTGTCTTAGGCCACCAATATTCTAGGCACGCCTTGCAGTTAAATAACATTTTACAATCTCTTAAGACAAAAAAATATGCGTTTTTTTGCATTGGCTAGACGACAATGATATTTCTTTTATGATTTATTTTCTCTCTCTTCAAATTGCTTTATGTTTTTCTTTTCTTTATTCAATTTTAGAGTTTTAATTTAAAATTCTAACTGGCCCATTTGCAGAACAACCCAGGCGAGGTATGCGGGTAAAATTACACTCGACCCGACTGAAAATTGTCTCTCCTTTTTTCGACATCACCCGATTGAAAATTGTCTCTCCTTTTTTCGACATCACCCGATTGAATGTCTCAACTAAAACAAAAGCCAATACTGTTGTGTTGTGTACATTTCTTTGTTACCATATAATAATATTCTACAAGGATTGAACTCAAATAGTCACACAAACATGATTAGTACAAACCATATATATGTCGTAATCGTGTAAAAACAAATTGCGATGTGACGTTATTAATTGTCAATATATAGGATTTGAGCATTAAATAACATTTCTTTGTTTGTTTGTGTACAAGTGGGAAATTTTTGTAAGATTTTATTTAAAGTTTCATAAATGGTAGATCTCTAAACATGGTACTAGTTTGAAAAGTGTTTTAAAAATTACATAAAACGTATATAGTTTTTCAATTTAAAAGTTTTATTTCCGCAAAAGCCGGGTGATATTTCTAATTTGTAATATTCAGTCAAGATTCCAATCTCAACTTAAATCTAAATACTACACTACAAGAAGTAAGAGTTTGGGCTATTTTACTTTTTAAATCGTTCACTGGGATATTATCGAGAGCGGATTTTGGTCACCACTCAATAATTGGCCTTCGTGTGTGGACAATTTTTAAAAAAATAATTTCCCTTTAGAATATCTGATGAGAAAAAACCACGTGTTTCTTCTGTTCATATAAAGTGATTATTAATAAATAATACAAATCAATAAATTCCCTTAATTTAGAATAAATGATGTTTTGCGGGCACTAAAACAGGAAGATATGCAAAATCTGTCATCACATTAACAAGAAATAAAATGATTGATTACACTAATGATACAATAAATACACAAATATATAAAGGTCAAGTATTGAGTACCGATTTTTTTTTAACTGGCTGCTCCGTATCCACAAGATATTAGATACTACAAATATATTACTAGTTGTCAGTATATATTTCAAAACTTAGTTCTTCACACTTCACTTGAAATACCAAAAAAAGAAAAAAAAGACAATTATGTCAATCTTCCTCTGCCTCTTACCCATATTCATAGTTTCCTTTTTCATCTTCTCAAAATGGTTCCAACCCTCAAAACGGGAACTTCCTCCGAGCCCATCGAGTTTCCCAATCATAGGAAACTTGCACCATCTCAGTGGTTTACTTCATAGATGCATCCATAAGCTCTCAATCAAATTTGGACCAGTGATGCTTCTTCAACTCGGGTCTCTTCCAATAGTTGTGATCTCCTCAAGCGAAGCAGCTGAAGAAGTGTTCAAAACCCATGACTTGGAATGCTCCAGTCGACCGGTGATGGTTGGGACCGGAAAACTCTCTTACGGTTATAAAGACATCACTTTCGCGCCATACGGTCAGTACTGGAGAGAGATGAGGAAAGTCGCGGTCATCAAGCTTTTTAGCCATAAAATGGTACCATCTTTTAGGTATATAAGAGAGGAAGAGGTCGAATTTGTGGTGAAGAAAGTGTCGGAATCGGCTTTGAAGCAATCTCCTGTGGATCTAAGCAAAACCTTTTTCTCCCTCACCGCAAGCATCATTTGTAGAGTAGCCTTAGGACAGAACTTCCATGAGAGTGAATTCATCGATCAGGAAAAGATCGAAGAACTTGTTACTGAAGCAGCGGATGCTCTAGGGAGTATCACTTTCTCTGACTTGTTCCCCGGTGGACTTGGAAGATTCGTAGATTGGTTGTTTGGTAAACACAAGAAGTTAAACAAAGTCTTTAAGGAGCTTGATACTATTTATCAGCATGTGATTGATGATCACTTGAAGGAGTCAGGACGAAAAACTTTGGATTCTCCACCGGATATTGTTGCCTTAATGATCGAAAACCAAGGAAAGGAAGATGATCATCTCAAGCTCAATACTGATAATATCAAGGCAGTCCTCATGGTAAATCATTCTCTGACCTCAATCAACAAAACTAATCACTTGAATTTCTTTCGGTTGTTCTTTGTTTTTATAAACTTTTCAAACATTTTGCATGTGAATTTCTCTGTTTTTTTTTTCCTTTTCTTGTTGATTATGATTTATGTATTTGTGTGTTGTCCAGGATTTATTTCTTGCAGGAATAGATACAGGCGCTGTGACGATGATTTGGGCGATGGCAGAACTCGTTAGGAACCCGAGAGTAATGAAGAAAGTACAAGACGATATCCGAACCACACTTGGGACCGGAAAGAAGAGAATTACTGAAGAAGACCTGAACAGAGTTGATTATTTACAACTCGTAATCAAAGAAACATTCAGATTGCACCCACCAGTTCCAATTGTGCCTAGACAAACAATGTCTCACATCAAGATCCAAGGCTACGATTGTCCCCCAGGCACATCACTTCGGATTAACGTATGGACAATCGGACGTGACCCAAAGCGTTGGACCGACCCTGAAGATTTCATCCCCGAACGGTTTGCAAATTGTTCTGTAGATTTTAGAGGACAACACTTTGAGCTATTACCGTTTGGTTCTGGTCGAAGGATCTGTCCCGCAATATCAATGGGCATTGCTGCCGTGGAGCTAGGACTGCTAAATTTGCTTTACTTTTTCGATTGGAGATTGCCCGATGGGATGAATGTTGAAGACATTGATATGGAAGAAGCTGGTACTCTCACGGTAGTCAAGAAACTACCTCTCATGCTTGTACCGGTTCAACGACAATGATGAATTGATTTCAAAGCCTCTAACTTTCTTGTTAAGTTTGAAAGAATCTATTAAGTTGTCTCAATCTGCATTTTTCATGTGTAATGCAATAATGTAATATTGTTTCTAAATACAGTAATTGGTTCTGAATATCCAGCTTCGTGATCAGTAAATTAAATGACTTAAGAAATTAGAAGGAGACAAATTATTACGTTAAAAATGGTAGTTTGACTGTATTTTTCGGAAAAAACTGTTCGTAAATAATTAATTATATATAAAACGTATAAGTGTTTTGCTTCCACAAAGGCCAAAGCCTCGGTGGATTTTTCTAGTTTGTAAATATTCCAGTCAAGCAGATTCCAATCAATAATTGACCTTTAGAAAAATATATCTGATGAAAAAAGAGAAAATGTTATTCAATTCAAATTAAGAAATATTTGTCAAAAGTTAAAATACAAAACCCTGAGAAGACAGAACAAAAAGACAGGGCCACGAAAATGTCAATCTTCCTCTGTTTCCTCTTTCTCTTGCCCCTTATCTTAATCTTCTTAAAGAATCTTAAACCTTCGAAATGGAATACTCCTCCGGGCCCACCGAAGCTTCCGATCATCGGAAACTTACACCAACGCCGAGAATTCCATCCCAGGAATCGTCGGAATCTCTCCCAAAAGTACGGACCAGTGGTGCTTCTCCGCTTCGGATTCGTCCCTGTGGTCGTGATCTCATCGAAAGAAGCAGCAGAGGAAGTGCTTAAGATTCACGATCTTGAGTGTTGTAGCCGACCAGAGACCACCGGGACTAGAGCAACCTCTTACAACTTTAAAGACATCGGATTCGCACCGTACGGTGAGGAGTGGAGAGCGTTGCGGAAGCTCTCGGTGATCGAGCTCTTCAGCGCGAAAAAGCTTCAATTTTTCAGGTATATGAGAGAGGAAGAGAATGACTTGTTTGTCAAGAAACTCTCTGAATATGCTTCGAGACGATCTCCTGTGAATCTTGAGAAAACCCTTTTCACTTTAGTCGGGAGTATAGTTTGTAGGATCGGGTTCGGGCTAAATCTCCATGATTGTGAGTTCGTTGATGAAGATAGCATCGCGGATCTTGTGCACAAGTCTGAATTTGTAATAAGGAATCGTTTGTTCTCTGATTTCTTTCCCGGAAGAATCGGTAGGCTCATCGATTGGATCTCCGGTCAGAACAAGAGATTGAACAATCTTTACTCGGAAGTAGACACTTTCTTTCAGAATATTCTTGATGATCATCTCAATCCTGGAAGAGAGAGCTCTGATATTATCGATGTGATGATCAATATGATGAATAAGCAAGAGAAAGATGGAGATTCTTTCAAGTTCACCACTGATCATCTCAAAGGGATGATCTCGGTAAATCTATGATAAAACCTGTTAACTAAATTCCGCAATGGGTCAAAAACCTAGCAACAAACAATTTGTGTTTTGTTTTTTTTTTTTATGTCAGGACATATTTCTAGCAGGAGTTGGAACAAGCTCTACTACATTGATATGGGCGATGACAGAGCTGATCAGAAACCCGAAAGTGATGAAGAAAGTGCAAGACGAGATTCGGACAATTCTTGGAGACAAGAAGGAGAGACTCACAGAAGAAGATCTAAACCAGCTTCACTACTTCAAACTCATGGTTAAGGAAATATTCAGGTTACACCCAGCAGCTCCACTTTTGCTCCCAAGAGTGACGTTTTCTCACATCAAGATCCAAGGCTACGACATTCCCGCGAAAACCCAGATCTTGATCAATGCTTACGCGATTGCACGTGATCCAAAACTATGGACAAATCCAGATGAGTTTAACCCTGATAGGTTTCTCGACTGTTCCATAGATTACAGAGGACTAAACTTTGAGCTGTTACCATTTGGATCTGGTAGGAGAATATGTCCAGGGATGACGATGGGAATTGTCATTGTTGAATTGGCCTTGTTGAATATGCTTTACTTCTTTGATTGGGGATTGCCGGAGAAGGAAGAAGCTGACAAGATCATCAACAACAATGAAGTTGCTCTTGACCTCGTTCAAGTTCTTCGCCACTAATTATCTTGTTTGGTTATGGAATGTTTGTACTACACTAAGCTTGATTCTAAACTACATACATCTTATAAGTACTGGAAATAGTAGACACTATAGTTAATCTTCTATTATTAATATGGTAGTTCTGATATGTGTGTTTAATTATTTGTATTTTGAAATTTAATAAAATGGTATTTGATACGATTTCTTTATATAATTGAAAAAGAGGAAGTAGTCAAGATTGATTCGTGTCAATCATGATTCATGTATCAATCTATATTCTACAAGACTATACAACATGTAAGAGTTTGGATTATTATAATCTAGTCTCTCCCGTTGGATTATTATCGACAACGACCAATGAGCTGAATCAAGAGTGGACCATAAAGATTATTAAAAAACACTCTAGTTGGTAATTTTAAAAGAGAGATTACTACTAGTAGTCATATAGATATTATAAATTTAATTTCTTCAATTACAATACAAAACCTATAGAAAAAAACAAACAAACAACAAAAAAAAAAAAACAGGGCAAGAAAAATGTCAATTTTCCTCTGTTTTTTCCTTTTCGTCTTACCCCTTATGCTAATCTTCTTGAAAAATCTCAAACATTCGAAATGGAAGCTTCCTCCGGGACCACCAAAGCTTCCGATCATCGGAAACTTACACCAACTTCAAGAACTACCTCCCAGGAGTCTCACCCAAAACTACGGACCAGTGATACTCCTCCGTTTCGGATTCGTCCCCGTGGTCGTGATCTCATCCAGAGAAGCAGCAGAGGAAGTTCTCAAGATCCAAGATCTTGATTGTTGTAGCCGACCAGAGACAGCCGGGACAAGAAAGATCTCTTACAATTTCAAAGACATCGGATTCGCGCCTTATGGTGAGGAATGGAAAGCGATGCGGAAGCTCTCGGTGGTCGAACTCTTCAACGCGAAAAAGCATCAGTCTTTTAGGTATATAAGAGAGGAAGAGAATGACTTGTTGTTCAAGAAACTAACAGAACTGGCTCTGAATCGATCCCCGGTGAATTTGAAGAAGACTCTTTTCACATTAGTCGGAAGTATTGTGTGTAGGATCGGATTCGGGATAAATCTTCATGAGTGTGACTTCATCGATGAAGATAGTATCGCGGATCTTGTTGACAAGTCTGAGATACTTGAGATGACTTCTATGTTCTCTGATTTCTTTCCTGGAGGTATAGGTAGATTCATCGATTGGATCTCCGGCCAGAACATGCGATTTGATAATGTTTTCTTGGACCTAGACACTTTCTTTCAGAACATTCTCGATGATCATCTTAAGCCTGGAAGAAGAGTAGTAGAGAGCTCTGATATTATCGACGTGATGATCGATATGATGAAAAAGCAAGAGAAAGATGGAGACTCTTTCAAGATCACAACGGATCATCTCAAAGGAATGATCTCGGTAATGTTTTTGGATCCTTGTTAGTTGTGTAGACTAATCTTCCATTTTTATTCAATTCGGTTTATCTGTGTTATGTCAGGACATATTTATAGCTGGAGTTAGCACAAGCGCCTCCACATTGATATGGGCAATAACCGAGCTAATCAGAAATCCGAAAGCGATGAAGAAAGTGCAAGACGAGATTCGGACAATACTTGGAGATAAGAAGGAGAGAATCACTGAACAAGATCTCACCAAGCTCCATTACTTCAAGCTAGTGGTCAAAGAGATATTCAGATTACACCCTGCAGTTCCATTTTTGCTTCCAAGAGAGACATTGTCTCAAGTCAAGATCCAAGGCTACGACATTCCCGCCAAAACACAGATCATGATCAACGTCTACGCGATCGCACGTGATCCAAAAATCTGGGAAAATCCAGACGAGTTTAACCCTGACAGGTTTCTTGACAGTTCCATAGATTACAAAGGACTAAACTTCGAGCTGTTACCGTTTGGATCTGGTAGGAGAATTTGTCCAGGGATGACGATGGGAATCACACTTGTTGAATTGGCACTCTTGAATTTGCTTTACTTCTTCAATTGGGGATTGCCTGAGAAGGAAGATGCCGAAAAGATAATCACTGACAATGAAGGTGCTCTTGACCTCGTCCAAGTTCTTCGCCACTGAAAATATGATAGATGTATTGTTTGCAACATTTTCTTAGTTTTGGTAATGAATGTTTTGTGTTACATTAACCTTGATTTTTTCATTAGAGACAATCTGTTAAGCATTAAGAATAGTAGACCCTAGTTAACATGACTGATGGACCAAATTTTGTCATATTTATCCAAAAAAAAAAAAAAAGTTTCAATTAAAGCCTAGAAACTTAATAATTCGAACCAACCGAAATTTATTGATCCGTGCGGAAAAAAAATCTGATCCTAAGTTGACAAAAAAAAATCTGGTCCGAAAACTCAATTCTAAATAGAATGGTTATCTCAAGTCTGTTTCGTAACATTTGTTAGACTTTGAAAGAGTTAATTACGGGTGATTTTGTTTTTAACTTTGTATAGATAAGGGACAAAGAACAAAAGTTCATCGAGGGAAGGATTGTTTTCCTTTTTTTTTGTTACTTGTAACGATTGTCTATGTAACATTTTTAAGGGTTAAGGTCAACTTTAAAACTCAAATTAATAAACATTTGCACTATTGTATTGAAAGAAAATGTTGACAAATTCTGTATGAAGTCATTATTATTGGTGATAATTTAAATCTGAAAAGATTAGAAAAAATTATAACGATATTTTCAAACATGTTATCACATAATTACGTAATAGCTAGCAAGTGTATATATAGTTGGTAAAATATGGAAGCTTCTACAACTAATCGCTGGAGTCATTAATTACAATTTAGGTGATTGTTGGAGACCTATTCATTGTGTATCCACTACACCAATTAAAAAAAAACTTAAAAGATTATTTTCTTTTAAATTTTTAATCATTCACTTTGGATTCTTATCAACAACGGATGGATGAGTTGACAGGAGCGATGAATACCGATTTTTGCGATGGCTCAGGATACCTTTTTAGCGTATAGAATCTGTTGTTTTCAGATTCAGAATGAAAAGTCAGTTAATCATTAATACGTAGTTGATAGTTCCACAACTTAATTTGTCTATATAACTCGATTTTGGAAACTATGTTCTTCACTACAAAATACAGAAGAAAGAAAGAAGAAATGACAATCTTTCTCTGCCTCTTATTCATTTGTTTAGCTTCGTTGATCTTTTTAAAAAAGATCCAACCTTCTAAATGGAAACTTCCTCCGGGACCAAAAAAGCTTCCGATCATCGGAAACTTACATAACCTCGAAGGAATGCTTCATTTATGTCTTCGGAAGCTTTCCCAAAAGTACGGACCGGTGATGCTTCTCCGGTTCGGATTCGTGCGGCTGGTTGTGATCACATCGAAAGAAGCAGCCGAGGAAGTCCTCAAGACGCAAGATCTTCAGTGTTGTAGCCGACCAGAGACAGTGGCAGGAAGAACGGTTTCTTACAACTTCAAAAGCATCGGCTTTGCGCCATACGGTGAGGAATGGAGGGCGATGCGGAAGCTCACAGTGGTCGAGCTCTTCAGCTTGAAAAAGCTTCAGTCTTTCAGATATATCAGAGAGGAAGAAAATGACTTGCTGGTGAAGAAATTGTCTGGATCGGCTTCAACACGCTCCCCGGTGAACCTGAAGAAGACCCTTTTCACATTAGTAGCGAGTATCGTGTGCAGACTTGCATTTGGACAAGATCTTCATACGTGTGAGTTTATCGACGAGCACAGTATCGAAGAGCTCGTTCAAAAGTCTGAGAGGGTTCTTGCGAGCTCTGCGTTCTCTGATTTCTTCCCAGGAGGAATCGGTTGGCTTTTTGACCGCATCTCGGGACAGAACAAGAGATTGAACAATGTTTTCTCGGAACTCGACACTTTCTTCCAAAAAATTCTAGATGATCATCTAAGGCCTGAAAGAAGAGTACTTGAGAGTCCTGATGTGGTTGATGTGATGATCGATAAGATGAAGAAGCAAGAGAAAGACGACGATTCTTTCAAGCTCACAACGGATCATCTCAAAGGAGTCATCTCTGTAATCTTCTCGAAACCATATTTTTAGACTAATCTTTCAAGATCTATTTTACTCGTGATCATTTGAACTCCGCAGTGACCAAATCTTTCTAACGCGATCTGTGTTGTATCAGGACATATTTCTTGCAGGAGTAAACACAAGCGCGATGACCTTGATCTGGGGAATGACAGAGCTGATCAGAAACCCGAGAGTGATGAAGAAAGTGCAAGACGAGATCCGGACAACTCTTGGAGACAAGAAGGAGAGAATCACAGAGCAAGATCTCACCAAGCTTCACTACTTCAAACTCATGGTCAAGGAGATATTCAGGCTACACCCAGCAGCTCCACTTTTGCTCCCAAGAGAGACATTGTCTGACATCAAGATCCAAGGATACGACATCCCCGCAAAAACACAGATCATGATCAACGTTTACTCCATCGCACGTGATCCAAAATACTGGACAAACCCAGATGAGTTTAACCCTGATAGGTTTCTTGACAGTTCCATAGATTACAGAGGACTGAACTTTGAGCTTTTACCGTTTGGTTCTGGCCGGAGAAGCTGTCCCGGGATGACGATGGGGATCGCCACCGTGGAACTGGGACTGTTGAATTTACTCTACTTCTTCGATTGGGCATTGCCGGAGGGGAAAACAGTGAAGGACATCGGTCTGGAAGAAGCCGGAGCAATCGTTATCGGCAAGAAAGTTAGTCTTGAGCTTGTTCCACTTCTTCATCACTGAAAATGCTGATGAAACAGTTAGTCAATAAGATTATGTATGTTCACTCTCTGTTTTAAAAATTTCCTGTGGTTTGATCACCACACAGGAATTTTAACAAACACTTGGTGAGCAATGAGTTTTCACACCCAACGGAAACATCTTTCTTCGCCTTCTAGTCTGTCACATTCTAATAATCAAAACTCTTCCACAGTTTTGGTAGATTTCGAAATCATACGATCTGTCTTATCATAGATTAAGATAGAGATCACCACATTAGATATTTCTTGCAATGCGCGTGCTCTCTTGGACACAACAACACCTATGAACACAAAACTTATGAGGAAAGAACATGGGAGATCGAAAGAAAGTTGAATAGCAAATCTTAAAAAGGGAGATTTCCTAAAAAAATAAGGAATTATGGTTGAAAAGCAATCATATGACGTGTCCTTGGTTACTAGAATCAATTTGTGATTGAATTTTTTCGAAGCAGACATGGATTTTTTTTGTAACAGAGCAGACATTTTTTTTTTTGTGGGATGTAACAGAGCAGACATGGATTTTGTAATTGTTTATTGCATCTCAGTCTTTTTAATATGGACGTAATGACTTATAAGGATTTACAGTCAACTTAAAAAAATGTCAAATTTTTGTAGAAAACGAAATGTTTAAATATTCTAAATTTCTTATGATCCATGTGGGAATTCAAAATTACATATTATTTCATCGTTTTTTTAGCTAGGTTAGGTATCATCGTGATCTTTTTTTTTTTTTGTCAACAGTATTATCGTGATTGTTACTTGAAAAATTACGTCTCTATATTTAATAACATAGAAAAATGACATCATTTATAATCAGAGCCAAACCAACAAAATGACGTAACTTGAGATTCAACCTACCAAGTTACGAAAAAGACAAAAATCCAAAGTTACCAAACCAAACCGGTCTGGAAAAACGAATACGTTATACTAGTACAGTAGTACTTATCTTTTAGTTTATATTGACGTAATAAAAGATAAATACAACCGTTGACAACAGAGATAACAAAGTCAACTCCTGAAAAACCGACAAGGTCAACTTTCAATTTGTCAAACTTTGGTAACTAAAATTGAAGAAGTTGAAAATAAGTAGAGAGTTTGGATTTTACAAGGCAGGGTTCTTACCGGAGAAAACATATAAATATAAAACAATTTAATAAATGAATTATACATTTTCACGTATTGTACACTTGTTATATTTTGACCAAAATAGTTTCAAAAAAAAAAAAAAAAAACTCGTAAAACACAAATTAATTTTTTCTTCCATGGAATAAAAGATACAGAAAAACATGCATTAGTTAATATTGCAATTCAGTTACAGAAAAATAAAATAATGCTATTACTCAAATATGTATAAATATTAAAAATGAGATTAAGTTGAAAAAAAGCTTTACGCTTAGCCAAAAAAATGTTGATATTAGTTGCGTAAAAAAAATAAAATAAACGGCCATTTAATTTTGGAGTAATATTCAACTAAAATTATTTAGACTATTGGTTTAGTGGGGGTAGAAATTAATTTTGAATTTTTGCATGGGTCAATGAATTCAGTTATAATAAATTACAAAAATTTGGAAACTTTATGCAGGCAAATGCCTGTGCCACCCCCTGACACATGGACATATACGCCCATGTTACCAGGTGATGATGTTTGAGTGCTTTGAACATATTTCTTTTTCAATGACTCTCACGGTGAAGATGACAAAGCCTTAAAAGGTTTTGGCCTTTAAGCTTTAAAAACTGGTAAGAAGAGGTTGAGAAGTTGCTGACTTTTGTGGCATATATATATACAGCATCAGCTTTGACGATTATTTTGTGTATGGCATCTACATATATAATAATTATTAAAAACTGTTGATGTAGCACAATTTTTTAATGGTACGATTCATGTTGAACTATATATTTTGATTTTGGAAACTTCTTAAAACCATAATTTACTTAAATTGTCAGTGAATGAATGAATTTACTTATATGTCCTCTACTCCTAAGTCCTAACTTAGATCGATGTCAAAGAAAAAGGAAAAAAAAAAAACCCAACTTAGATCAAGTAGCTGCCCGTAATCCTTTCGGACATAGTTTGTTTCCCCGGTTTCCCTGTTGCCGGATTTGTCTTACCGGATTAGGCTGTTGTTTCCTCTATTCTTGAGACTAAAATTCATGTTTATCTGAATGTAAATTATTTGTGTTTAATAATAATATTCTCTAGTGACAATAATAAAATAAAAATGATCAAGTAGTTGCCGTCTAGATAACATAAAATGACTATTTAAAAGAACTACACGTATATATATAAGGAAAGATATGATTTTTATTTTATTTTTTTTAAGATATGATTGAACCAAGTGGTTATAATATGTAATAAATTTATTGTCTATATATATATTTCTCTAAACTCTCAATCAAATCAGATCAAGAAAGAAGAAAAAAAAAAGCGAGCATAGAAAAATGTCAATCTTGCTCTGTTTCCTCTGTCTTTTACTTATTTTCTTAGTTTCCTTATTAAACTTCTCTAAAAAACTCAAACCCTCAAAATGGAAGCTTCCTCCAGGACCCAAGACGCTTCCGATCATCGGAAACTTACACAACCTCACAGGATTGCCTCACGCATGTTTTCGAAATCTCTCCCAAAAATTCGGACCAGTGATGCTTCTCCGTTTTGGATTCGTCCCCGTGGTCGTGATCTCATCGAAAGAAGGAGCAGAGGAAGCTCTCAAGACCCAAGATCTTGAATGTTGCAGCCGCCCAGAGACTGTCGCGACAAGAATGATCTCTTACAACTTCAAAGACATCGGATTCGCCCCTTACGGCGAGGAATGGAAAGCGTTAAGGAAGCTCGTGGTTGTGGAGCTTTTGAACATCAAAAAGTTTCAGTCTTTCAGATATATAAGAGAGGAAGAGAATGACTTGTTGGTCAAGAAACTAACAGAGTCGGCTTTGACACAATCCCCGGTTAATCTGAAGAAGACCCTTTTCACGCTCGTCGCGAGTATTGTATGTAGGCTCGCGTTCGGGATAAATATCCACAAGTGCGAGTTCGTCGACGAGGAAAACGTTGCAGATCTAGTTCACAAGTTTGAGATGCTAGTCGCTGGTGTAGCGTTCACTGACTTCTTCCCTGGAGTGGGTTGGCTTATCGACCGGATCTCCGGACAGAACAAGACATTGAACAATGTTTTCTCAGACCTCGACACTTTCTTTCAGAATGTGCTTGATGATCATCTTAAACCCGGAAGAAGTGTATCAGATAACCCTGATGTGGTTGACGTGATGGTTGATCTGATGAAGAAGCAAGAGAAAGATGGAGAATCTTTCAAGCTCACAACAGATCATCTCAAGGGAATCATCTCGGTAAAATCTTCTTCTAGACCGCAATACAGCTAAACTGTTGAAAATTTTGAACCTTACATGTTCTGTTTTTGTATCAGGACATATTTCTTGCAGGAGTAAACACAAGCGTCGTCACTTTGAATTGGGCGATGGCAGAGCTGATCAGAAACCCAAAAGTGATGCAGAAAGTGCAAGACGAGATTCGGACAACACTTGGGGACAAGAAACAGAGAATCACAGAGCAAGATCTAAACCAACTTCACTACTTCAAGCTCATGGTCAAGGAGATATTTAGATTACACCCAGCAGCTCCACTTTTGCTCCCAAGAGAGACATTGTCTCATGTCAAGATTCAAGGCTACGATATTCCTGCAAAAACCCAGATGATGATCAACATTTACTCGATCGCACGCGATCCAAAACTCTGGGATAACCCAAATGATTTCAACCCTGACAGGTTCCTCGACAGTTCCATAGATTACAGAGGACTCAACTTTGAGCTTTTACCGTTTGGTTCTGGCCGGAGAATCTGTCCAGGGATGACGATGGGAATCACCACCGTGGAATTGGGACTGTTGAATCTGCTCTACTTCTTTGATTGGGAAGTGCCTGAAGGGAAGAATGTGAAAGACATCGACTTGGAAGAAACTGGATCGATCATAATCAGCAAGAAAACAACTCTCGAGCTTGTTCCAATACTTCATCACTGAAATGAAATGGCTCTCATGTAACAATTAGTCAATAAAATTATGTATTTGTTGTACTCAGCTTCTTAATTTTGATTTTGTGATATTCTTGTATTATATTAAAATCAATAAATCATTATCTGAAAAACATAAGAGTGACGGAAACAAAAGGTTCTAAAACGTGACTTAAAATTTGATTATGAAAATACTAAAGATGTTTTCACAAAATGACATTTTCAAATCATTAAATTATGAGCACTGAGTTATTTAATTAAAAAACTAGATTAGTATAAAGACAAAATAATTAATTATAACAGACCATGAAATCCTGGTGACGCGTTACTATATTTACGGGAAAAATCCATAAAAAAACCCCATTTATTTTTTCTTTGGACGTTTAATACCCAAGGTTTTTTGGTTGGAATAAAAATACCTCATTTAAATATTTTTGACCGAAAAATACCTCATCTTTAAATTGTTGGTGGATTCAAACCCGCGACTTAACAGCGTTGAACGGACGTTACAGAATCTTTTAAAGGCGTCAAATATTAAAAATAGTCGATATATACAATTGTTTACAAAACCTTTTGATTAAGTTGTCGTGGTCTAGTGGCTAAGTGCATATTTACCGAAAACCCTAATTTTTTTTTTTAATTTTTTTTTTTTAATCTTCTTCTCCTTCGATGCAGCTGAAGGTCCATAGCCGGCGATTTTGCATCTGACGCACTTTGGCTACTATGTGGATCTTCTTAGTTAGCGTCGCGACGAGATGGAGAGAGATCTGAGGAAGGTTAAGGATGATAATCGCGATAGATCTGCTGAGGCGGTGGTCAATGAATAAAGAATCGGGGAAGGAGATTCGAAGTATGATGAGATTTGAGGATTTCTTTGAATAGATCGGAGGATCTGAGAACTTCGACGGAATATGAACCTAGCCGCCATTGGAGCTCTCGATGGCTGGGCTCAGCGAGAAGAAGAAGATGAAAAGAAAAAAAAAAAAAATTGTCACTAGTTCGGCGAAAAAAAAAAAAGAAGATGCACATAGGTGATATCGAACCGAGATCTTCAAGGAGTTAGAACCACTCGTGACCACTAGACCACAACAAAACACTCCTTTAATTTCGTAAAATAATTCTATATATTGACTAAAATATGTTTGTTTAATACTTAACGTCGTTTAAGATTCTTTAACGTCCGTTCACCGCTGTTAAATCGCGGGTTCGAATCTACCAACAATTTAAAAATGAGTTATTTTTTGGTCAAAAATAATTAAATGAGGTATTTTTTTTCCAACCAAAAAACTCTGGGTATTAAACATCCAAAGAAAAAATAAATGAGGTTTTTTTATGGATTTTTCCCCTATATTTACTATATTTAGTTCAGCCGCCCACGTTACCGTGAATTTAAAAATTATAAATAGAAAGACTTTTGGAATTATTATTTAAGATTATATCATACAAAGAAAAAATGAATAAAATAGGAACGATCACTCTCACCACGAAACAACTCTTTTAACTCGTTCTCCACTTCTTTATCACTTAAAATGAAACAAATTACTCAATAGTAGGAGAAAAAGAACGCTTCTTGTGTTTGATTTCTCAAATATTGGTGCGACAAAAGTGATTACATGTTATACAACAGTGTGATGAAAATTTAGATTGGTGTGTTATCTGACGAATGATACATCAAATCAATAGTAGTCTCTGTAATAATTATTCCTCTGGTAATGTTGATTGTTGTTCTGCTGATCTATTTCAGCAGTAAACTCAGCCGACAAGAGACTCGTCGTCTGCAAAGTTCTTCCTTCAGGTTCCTTGAGATACTTCCGGTCATCTAAGTACGCCGTCATATCGGCTATAATCAATTGTAGATCCTTTTTCGCCTTCAACTTCTGCAAGAAATGCTCTCTGACAACATTCACAACTTTCATAAACTGAGATTTGTACCGCTGATGAAGACCAAACCCTGCCGTCTACACACACACACACCCAAAGAAAACAGATACCACAATTATAATTTAAAGACTGGTATTTTTGTTTAGAATCGGTAACTGTAATTAATGCTTTCTCTCGGAACCTGGAGAAAGGCGTTTAAAGCTGTTGCAGTAGCTCTGTTGTTGGCTGAGATTTTGTTAAGGAACCGAGCTAACCAAGCCCATCCATGTTCTATTCCATGAATGTTAGTAGCATTTCCACCGCGAATATCGGTCTGTGATTACCATTACAAAAAAGACTCACATTGCTAAGAAACAGCAGACATGGAAATAGTAATGTGCATGTAGTAGTGAAATAAAATGTGGCAAAAAACCTGGACAAGTGCACCATAGAGCCTCATTATAGAATCTAGGCGTTCATATTCGCCTGAATCCCAAGCTGACTGAATTATTGAGAGATAAATATTAAGTAAAACAGGGGTTTTAACAATTTTGTCAAAGTAATTTTTTAAGAAGACTATCTACCTGTGAGTTTACAATATGCTTTGGGACAGTGTAAATGCAAGCTTTGTGGAACTCAGCAAGAAGAATATCCATAGCTTGTGGAAACTGTGCGCATCAATGGTAGATGATATTCAATAACAGTAACGAGAACAAGAACCCACTGTAAAAATATTGAAAATCAAAAGTGGATTTTGTACCTGCGAGGTGACGTAAACAATGACGTAACTGCATGCAAAAGGATTTTGCTTAGAGGAGACCATCTGAAAGAATCAGCAAAACATTAACACCATGGGTCTCAGTTTTCTAATCACAGAGTCCAAAAGATAATCCAACATATGAACATATATTTTAAAGAGTTCTTCACCAATTAGATGCGAGCACAACAATCTGAGTTATTTTCAACATTTAACAATACAACATGAACAGGTGAATGTTTAACTGACCAGACATAAAAGTTACCTTCTTTGCAAACGTTGCAATACTTATGGATACCGGACAACGAGGGTCTTTAAATATTTTGACAATGTCATTGATCTTCGTACTGCAAAAACCCAAAGCAGAGCTAGTTAAAACGAAGGAAGAATTAACCAAAATCCATGAGGGACGCCTAAGCAAGGTTAGGCCACAACCTCTTTAAATCTTTCTTACCAAATGCTAACTGAAATTTTCACAAGTAAAACAAGATCATGGCTTCAGGAATAATTTGCTAAAGAAGCTAGGCATATATACCACTAGAGGAGCGGAAAGGAAAAGCTGCTATGGAACGTAAAAGATGTAAGGAAATCCGACAGATTACGGACAGAAACCATAACCATACCTGACATTATCCTTTACCCCAGTTATTTGCTTTATCACCCTTCCAATATGCTTTTCAAAACTGCTAAAGTCCTACAAATAATAAAAACGCCACATGACTTGTGAGCAAAATGTTGATGATAAGAGAGATAAAATGTAAGGAATGACAGATACCTCATTTGAACGTGACTTTAGCGATTCGTTCATTGCTCCTAACTCTTCGAGCTTCTTCAATCTGTGCTTCTCCAATGTCAAAGCACTTTCTGCAGCTTGGATTGATTTGCCTTGCACAATTAATAAAAAATAAACACAACAAGAAATGAGATCACGATCATCAATACGATAAACAAAGAACAATCACGGCAACGTACAAGAAATATATGTAGTAAATAGCAGATAGCTCACCTCCAGCTTGAGCATTAGATGTAGCAACACTAACTCTCTCTATCACAGCCTTCTCTTCTGCAAGTTTTTGTTCAGCGGCTTTGCGATCTGCTAGTTCCTTTTCGGCTACTTCTTTGGCTGCCTTTCTCTCAACTTCTTTCTTTGCTTCTTCAGCTCTGATTTTTGCTAGCATCTAATAAAGCCAAAAGAGAAAGACGTTAAGCAAATGGAGTAGGGTAAGGAAAACAAACATAATGTTAATTCGAATAAACACAGACTTCAGCCTCTGCCCGAGCTTTTTCTTGACGTATTTTCTCTTCTTGAAGTGCCTTTTCTCTCCTCCTGGCTTCCTCCTGAGCTTCCTCGCTCCTTAATTTTCTTTCTACTATTTGTGATTTAATTTCATGTTCACGTTGGACTGCAGTCAGGTGGGTATCAAGTGCTTCAGCACTAAAAACAGCAACAAGAAAAACTCATTATTTCCCAAAATTTGGAGATATAAGAAGAAAAATCACAGCATATGAACTAAACTGGCAAGAAAATGTGTTCCTGAAGTTAGAATGCCAGGAAAAAGAGCTTACACTTTTCGCTGATATTGAAGATCAAGTTTCCTTTCAACTTCTTTTCTAGTTTCGCTGTACTTTTCAACTCGGGCTATTGCAGAGCGAGATGTTTCAATCTCATTCATTATTTCCGTTTCAACAACTGATACTTGATTCCTAATATCGTCCTGTTATCAAGAGATCCAAATGCTCAATTAGTTAAAAACGAAATAAAACACTCAACAACATGTACCTGTTTATCAACAAAAATAAAATAAAATCTGCACACCTTAATTTCGGTTTGGTGGTCGTTGATCACCTCATACAGGGCACTCTCAGCCAGACCCATCTTATTAATCATATACTCAGGTTCATAGTCAAACTCATCATCAGATTCATCACTGTGTGAACAAGAAATAACCGATAAAAACATCAAACAACACTCACTAAGTTTTTCTTAGTTTTGAAACAAGCTAGCAAGGGAGAGCTAGTGGTGATCACCTCAAGTACAGCTCATCACAGGCAAAACGTTTCCCCACTGTACAGATTTGACTATGATCTTCTTCTTCTTCGTCACTCTCTTCATCTTCATCATCACTCTCCATCTCATCTTCTGATACACGCATTACAAATCCTCCACCACTCTTCCTCATCCTTATAACACACCCATGAACATCAGAAAGACAGAAACAAACAATACTTCTACATTATAGCTAAATCAACGAACAAAAAGATTCCTAAGTACATCAATCCTAATTCAACTGCAGAATTCCATAATGAACTAAAAACATAGATGAAAAGAGAGAGATTTATACCTTAAGTTTGTGTTAGTAATTGGCTGAGGAAACTTTGAAAAGGCATTGAGCTTCTTTTCAACAGACTCAATCTCAGAGACTAAGCTATCGAAATTCCAATTAGGCTCAGGGTCAATGCTAATCCCATCAACACTTTTGGGACAACGAAGTTCCAAAATAATCCCCCTGCAAAAAAAATTAAGCGAAATTGAAAAATCAAAACTTTGTCCAAGTTCCAAAATTTACAAAGAATAACGAAAAATCAAAAGAGAGAACTTACATTACAAAATTCAGTGATTCCCTGAAAAAAAAAAAAAAAAGAGAAACAATTACAAAATCGGCGATTCCCTGATAAACCCTATAAACCTCTTCAAGAAGAAGCTTCAAGAAGACACAAAACAATTTGGTTCACTCATAGGATCCTTGAATCATAGAATATTCTTTCTCCACAAGAGTTGTCTCTGGCTTCTTCTCTGGGAGTGATAAAGACGAACGAACTCATGCCTTATTCGGCATAGGGATGTTAAAATGGGCTACCCGACCCGACCCGAATCTGAAAACCCGAATAAAATCCGCGAGCTATTAGGGTAATCCGAATAAAACCCGCGAGATTTCGGGTTACCCATGGGTACCCGTTTCGTTTTTTTTTTTTTTTTTTTTGTAAAATCTGTATTAATTAAAAATCAATTTTACTTAAAATTTATCTAATTCTAAATTTATCCTACCAAAAAAAAAAATTAATTCTAAATTTCTAAAATTGGTAATTAAATATGTAAAATTGATAATATGGTTGTGACGAATCTGCTTATAGCTAATGGGTTTAACTTTGGTGTTTAATTAACAAAAGATATGAAATTTGGCACTTATGACTTACCCAAGCTGATTGTGAGACAGATCAAGTGTTTCCAGCTTTGATAATGTCCCAATCGTAGAAGGTATGTCACCGGTGAAGTTATTGTAATTGAGGTCTAAAGCACTTTGAAGATCCTGAAGCTGTCTAATCTCAACTGGGATTTCTCCTGTTAAGCTGTTTCTTGATAAACGAAGCTCGTACAGCTTGCTGAGCTTTCCAATAGCTTAAGGAATTGAGCCTGAAAACTGGTTACCGCCGGAACGGAGGAGGAGAAACGAAGCAGAGGAGCAAGGTTTCGTTACCGCCGGAAGCTAGCCGGAATCGTCGTTGCCTCGTTGGGTCTCGGGAGCGGAGGAGGAGAAACGAAGCAGAAGGGATTAGGGTTGGTTTGTGAGAAAGGCAAAACGGCGTCGTATTAGCTAGTTGTAATTTTTTTTTAAAAAAAAACCCATCGGGTACCCGAAACCCGGAATCCGAAAGGGTAAACCCGAAATACCCGAAACCCGTTTAAAACCCGCCCGTTTATAACCCGCGAAAATTTAATGAAAATGGACGGGTTTTGGGTATTAAATTTTAGTCGGGTTTCGGGTTATCCGACGGGTTTAAGCCCATTTTAACATCTCTACAGTTATTCCCATACAGCCTTACCTTTAATCTTACTCTCCGAATTCAAAAACTCAACTTAGACTTGCGAGCTTTTTATCCCAAAAGGGACGAAGCGTAACATCAACGCTTCGTTGATTTTAACAATTAACACCCAAAAGAAAAGAAAGAGATGTTTTTTAGGATCGGAGAATCGGACGGAGATCGTGAACGAAGGCCAGTGAGGATCGGCATCGTTTTGTTATACAAAGCCCTAGGATAAAAAACGGTGTCGTTTATTAATCATAAATTAGAAAGATAAGAAAAAAGGAAACTGACGGTTACAGAGAACCGGTCGGTTTAAATCAAAATCTATATATTTCTAAAAAGTTGAACAAAATATATAACTTTTGCAGTTATCGATTCAGGGCTAAAATTTGTAATATTACATTGATCACATTGCTGCGACAGAATAAAAGAAAAGAATTCATAGATCAGAATTCAGAAATCAATAGCTTCGGACATATTATACTACTGAACTCAACAATTAATTTTTCAAACTTTTGCAACTCGAATACAAAAACGAACCCAAAAAGTCTTGAAACGTAACAAATTCTTCATTCCCGTTGTGTCTCAAAAATTTTTCATGTACATAAAGTTAATTTTCTAATAACATAAATTAATAAATAATGGGGACTTTAGGAAACTTAGATATTCAGTCAAGTTTGTGTTACACAACAAGTCTAGTAGTCTGCTGTCTACGTATATTTGTGAAATCTTGTGTTTAGGACAAAACACAAAAGGAATAATTACTTGGGCGTAGGTTAAACTTCAACGGTCGTCGAGTCCAACGCTTTTAAGTCTCCCTTAACTTGTGAAAAAGTGTTGTCCAATTTATAATTACGAGAGGGCAATTTTATCTTGGAAATAAAATTACATTCAAAGTTATATTTTTCCGACTCTGAACATTTTTTCCATGTCTCTTTTACTACTTTTCTTTTTACCACCTTAAATAAATTATGAATAATGTTTGCAAATAATTTTGAATCTTCCCACCAAAAAAAAAATAATTTGGAATCTTTTTTGCAGTTAATTTTTTTTTAGTAAAATACTAACGATTAATTTTTTTCGGTTTTCTTCGGTAACATTTTCAAAACACAAAAAAAAACCGAAAAACCGAAAAAACCGAACCGAAAAAACCGAAGTCCCAGGGCTACTAACAAGCTCAATAAGTGAATTTAACAAATGCAACAGAGAGATAAACAAAGAAATTGACTGAGACTGAGGAGTAAATCGAACAACACAATAAAAAGAGATACAATTCAAAGTCCTTTTAAAGTTTAAAAACAGGACAAATAAACAAAAGATGTCCCTGCATCTGAGATATCAGCCTCAACTAATGATCCTAAAAACCAACATCATTCAGCTTAATCAATGGTGTCTGAACAACCAATGAAACCAACATCCTAAAAACCAACATCATTCAGCTAAAAATATTTGTTGACACTGCAGCAGCAGAACAAAAATAATTAATCAAGGCTTTAACTCTAAGTGACACTGCAGCAGAACTGTTCTAAGTCTTTTGCAATTCACTGTTTAACTCCAGTTTATCATTCACAGTCCAACTCAGACATCATCTAAAGTCAGAACAATTATCTTTCACTTTTGATCTCTAAGTCTTTTAGAATTTTAAAGTATAATAAGATTAGAGAACCCATTGGCCTATTATATCTTGAGAAAGCTAGGGATGATGACTAAACTATAGTCAAGCATGTGAAGAACATACAATTTTAAGTAAAAGGGAATCAGATGAGTAAGGCGAGCAAAAGGGAACAGATGATTTGGAATCAGAGCAGATAGCTTTTCAAAACCAAAGCAAAAGGGAACAGATGAGTAAGGCGAGGGACCAAATTAAGACACTGATCAAACACATTCGTTTCACTTCTTGAGAGGATAAGCTCAGTCCTACAACAACCTCGTCCATGTTAATTTAAAACAAACCCAACCCAACACAGTTTTTGGGAATTCATCTTGTTACACATAAACCCAGAAGAACAGAGAAACTCAGAAGCACCAAACAGCAAAATCCCTAACAAATCCCTAGAAATCAAACTCAGAATCATTTGGTATGTACGAGAAGAGAGAGAAGCGAAAGAGATTCGAACCTTAAGAAATTGAGAACCGAAGCAAGTTCCCAACGTTCACGCAAGTGCTTCACCGCCGAATCAGAGGACGAATCGTCCGAATTGTCAAGTTTTCAAGTTTTCGCAGAGTCAGTCGTTCTTTGTGTTTGAGAGAAAGAGACTGGTATTCAAAATCGATTATGTTGTATTGGTTTGGTTTTGGTCAACTCATCAACTCATTTTAACCAAACTCATTTCAACGCAATCCATTAAACCCATTAACCATTTTGACCCAATGATTTTTTTTTTTTTTTTTTTTGGTCAAAGACCCAATGATTCATTTAAGACTCAAATTACTAATCCAATAAATTTATGGTTTAGATTGGTTTGAGTTAACCCATCAATTTAAAACCATTTTTTTTTTTTTTTTGACAGCATTTAAAACCATTTTGACATCCCTACTCTCACACAAAGATAATTAGGGACTCTAATTAAAGAATAAATTTGGAAAGAACATTTATCTTAGTTCGGAGTACTAATTTATAAATTTACATATAGATACTGTTTGAATTTATACTACATCACTAATCTCGTTGAAAAGCTAAATAGTGGGGGAAGGGTTTTAGTAATTGGTGAAGTACAATGTTAAAATAATTGTATTACAGCTCAGATAAATAAATGGCATTAAATTATTTATATAAATAGAATAAATAAGTAAATAGATTCAGATAGTTGGTAAATGCATTTGGTTTTGGGTACGTGAACATTAAACACATATATCAACTACATAGTTGACAAATGAAAAAATGTTGACTAAAGCATTCTAGATGTTATACTACCCAAGACAAAAAGATTAAGATTCAATTTTTTTTTAGAAAATTCACCAAAAAACCATATATTGATTTGTATTTATATATAATAGAAATATTTTAAAATCATCCTTGAAAATTAATATCAACATTTCTTCAAGAAAATTAACATAAACATATGCGAAAGTATTAACATGGCATATATGTATCATCTTAAACTTTGATTTGTTGTTTGAATTACTAGACATTTTATTTTATCTAATATGGTTAGACAGTGGTAAAGTATTGTTAAGTTGATGCCGGTTCGAAACCTATTTTGCAAGGGTGAAAAGACTTGAAACAGAACCGTTACACGCATGTTAGTACGTATTTTGACAGTTAGCGACATTTTTTTTTTAAAGCTTAGGATATTTGGTGTGGGTGTGTACATATTGTAGCTAGTTATGTATATTTAGAATATGGTAATGTGCTAAATTTTAGTTTTATGAGATTTATATATATAGGGCCTGACTGGTATGTCAGAAAAATAGCGGAATAACGGAATAGCTGAATAATTGTTAGCGGGATGAACTGAACGAGAGAAAGTTTTGTAGATTAATTCTAAAACGCTAAAAAGCTAGTTTTAGTAGATTAATCACGTTTTGTTTTTTCTAGTTATATTTTTAACACGCTAGTGCTATATAGCGGAATCACTTTTCCAAAAAACGTGAAATCGTGAAAACGTGAAAACTTGATAAATATGATGAATGGTAAAAAATAGCGGAATCACGTTTTGAAAACGTGAAAACGTGAATAAGTGGTATACCATTCAAACCCATAGTTTAAATACTGTATGTGTCGACACTAGTTAGCTATATAACTTTTAAGTTTCCTATATAACTTTATACTATTAATTAGTATATATATATATATATTTTTTGTAAAATACTAATAGTATTATCATACGTTGATTAACACGGAAAAGAAGCAAACTAACATTAAAGTTAATATTAAAAACATACCTTATGATTTATGATATATGAATAGTAAAGGAAGAACAATTTATTATGACACAGACATATGCTCCTCAACCATATATAAATAAGACCATTGTCAAAATGATTCCACAACACACAATAGACAAATAAAAAACAACTTCTTGTAAGTTGTAAGAAATGACAAGAAAAGAGCCCAAACACATGTTTTGCATTTCCCCATTCTTCTGTTTCTTCTTCTCGTTCATTGCACAACACACCATCCCTAACATGGCCTATCCTCTCTCCACAAGCTCCCGTTGGATCGTCAACGAAAACGGTCAACGGGTAAAGCTAGTGTGTGCGAACTGGCCATCGCACCTCCAGCCTGTGGTAGCGGAAGGGCTGAGCAAGCAACCGGTGGACGCAATAGCAAAGAAGATAGTGGAAATGGGTTTCAATTGTGTTAGGTTAACTTGGCCGTTGGATTTGATGACTAATGAGACATTGGCTAATAATGTCACCGTGAGACAATCTTTTCAAAGCTTTGGTCTTAATGCTGACATTGTTGGCGTCCAAACTAACAACCCCTCCATTATTGATCTCTCCCTCATCGAAGCTTTCAAGGTACTCTTATAATATCTCCAATCTCTTGATTCTAAAAAATATTAGTGCGTTTCCATTAATATGTATGTGTGTGTGTTTTTTTTTTTTTTTGCTATTATTATTTAGAGCTTAATCTTGTTTTAGTTACATGGCCATTTGAATTTTACCAGCGAAAAATTTAGCGTGTTAGAGATTAAATTGTCTTATGCAAATATCGAAAAGACGGTTTCTGAATATATAGGTCTTAACTTTTAAGAAGCTGATTTAAATATTTATTGCACCTGCAATATATAACGTACGTTACTACGTATAATGCATCGATATATCATAGACACTTGCACGTCAGTACATCCTTTTCATGTGTCATGTGAATATATAACATTTTTTCTAATTAAATAAAGAAAATTTAATAGTTTGATATATTGTACTGTATATTCATTTATTTAAAGTAGTTATTCTATGATATATAGTTCGATTTCACACTTTCATTTAAATGAGATTACATATGAGATGAGTGCCTCCTCAAATCCTAAAAACGAAACATTATATTTATCATCTGCAAAAACTATGGATCTTTTATGTAGCTTTCGTGTCTAGTTTAAAGGTCCTTGCTATAAATTTGTATAAAATATATGCTGTTTTTGTTTGAGAAATTGTTTGTTTTCAAATAGTATAATTTATTCGTATTAAAACTAACAAGGCATATAGGGTGGTTGATGGACTTATATTTAAACTTTTAGGGAAAGATATCTTCAAACATTCAAATGTATCTGTTCACTTTAACAAAAAATATAAAATGTATCTGTTCAACTAATTTTTAAAGTCCAAATAAATAAATAATTAACTTCTATTTATTTTTTTAAAAAATGATAGAAGAACGATGTTTCAAGTTTCAATGTTGCTTAATTATCAAACTACTACACGTATTGATATTGTAGAAGAACCAATCTGACTACAGAACACGTCAACTCTTGAAGAAAAATTTAGTTGGGGTTTGGTTGGGAATTGCT
Organism: Erysimum cheiranthoides; assembly: GCA_011420285.2. NCBI lineage: Eukaryota > Viridiplantae > Streptophyta > Magnoliopsida > Brassicales > Brassicaceae > Erysimum > Erysimum cheiranthoides. Next base: position 21,036,003 of record CM022176.2, on the reverse strand, counting down.
ATAAAAACTGTTAAGTTAAATAAAATTTCTGAAAAGAGAGAAATTTAATATTCATGTACGGTCTATGCTGAGACATGTCATTAGTCAATAACTCAATATCTAAATTAAACATTGTTTGGTAGTGGCTAAATGAATTTAATGTAACTCTAGACCACATAATACTCGTGACGTTTGTTTGGCCTTTTTCTTTTTTTGCTCAAATAAACCAAGTATATTCTCAATGACTTGTTATGTTCTTAATGGGTATATATCACGCATGTGTATAATCGATATTTATTGCATACATGATTCTTTTGCAAATGAACAAGACGTACCAACTTGTGAATGTGAAATTATGAATCATATATGTGCCCATAAAATTGGTAACCTTAGTGAAGCGACTACAAAGCGACTATGGTTTTTGAAATTGCAATACGGATCTGAATTTAAGTCTCATAGATCATTACAATCCTATACATAAATAACGAATGATGTTTCCTCTTAGATGACACACCATTAATTCATAGGTCGCCACTTTTTTGTTTCCTTCTATAATCATAATCTTTTCATCTATCTTAAGTATCTCACCAAACTTTGCAAAATTTAGATACTAATTAGTAATATGTTTATGTATTTCTTATTTATAAATAATTTGCCTATCAGATATTATCAAATTTTATGATATGATAATTTCATAGTTTAATAAGTTATAAAATGAAAGAAATAGTTGGAAATATCGGGTGTAGCACGGAAACTCATCGAAATAAACATAAGAGATAGATCACTAATCACATGCCATGAGATATATTAAAAATCCATGTGATAAAACTAAAACCAGCAATCTTAACCGAAGGCGCAATCTTATAATAGAAAAAAATCAAAAAGTGAAAATGAAATGTGAATGATCATATAATCTTATTTTCTTATTTCTGCAGATGGTAGTTACTACGTTAGGAAACAACGATGTGATGGTGATATTAGACAACCACCTAACCAAACCAGGGTGGTGCTGCGCCAACAACGACTGTAATGGTTTCTTCGGAGACCAATTCTTCGATCCAACCGTATGGGTTGCTGCTTTGAAGAAAATGGCGGCTACCTTCGACGGTGTCCCTAATGTCGTTGGCATGAGTTTAAGGAATGAACTTAGAGGGCCTAAACAAAACGTTAACGATTGGTTCAAGTACGGTAACATTATTATTATTATTATTTTTTATTTTTACATTATTTTTTAGTCTATGCGCATATATACAAATAATTTAATTATATAGTATAGAGTTTATTCGCGTAAACATGTCTTCAAGTTTTTCGTCTTATTTCGCATTGGAGAAAATTCAAGAATTTTCATATATATTTGGTATTTAATTTTTGTTATTTTTGAAAATGAACTAACTAAAAAACGCTATCTAAAGTGAGTGACTTTTAATCACGGGCGCAGAAACAACGTTTGTCAAAACGCTATGGTATCTTTAGATAGCGTTTTTCGGGTGCTATAAATAGTCAATATTCTTGTAGTGCGCTATTCTTTTTTTTAAATAGAGAAAATAATTCCGTTAATGAAACTTCACACATGCACAAATTTTCAATGTTGTTTCGACATTTTCCATTAATGATTTAGCAGTTTGGTTTAGAAAGCCAAACAATTCAACGTTTTAGTTGAAATTCGAACAAACTTTTTGAGATGTTCTCATGGGATTTTTCGTTATAGTGTTCTTGTTTTTCCGTTATAATATATTAATTTTCATATTAATGTATACGTAGATATATGCAACAAGGAGCAGAAGCAGTTCATTCAGCAAATAAGAAGGTACTTGTAATCCTCTCCGGTCTCAGCTTCGACGCCGATCTCTCATTTGTAAGGTCACGACCCGTAAATCTATCATTCAGCGGAAAACTCGTTTTTGAGCTCCATTGGTATGCTTTCACTGACGGAAACTCGTGGGCGGCCAATAACCCCAACGATATATGCGGTCGGGTTCTAAACCGAATTGGAAATAATGGTGGTTTTCTCCTTAATCAAGGCTTTCCGTTGTTCCTCAGCGAATTCGGTATAGATCAAAGAGGAGGAAACAGTAATGATAACCGGTATGTTGGGTGTTTAACCGGTTGGGCCGCGGAAAATGATGTCGACTGGTCGCTTTGGGCCCTTACTGGAAGCTATTACTTAAGAGAAGGCGTGGTCGGGATGAATGAATATTATGGTGTGTTGGATTCAGATTGGATTAGTATTCGGAATTCGAGTTTCTTGCAAAAGATCTCTCTTCTCCAATCTCCGCTTCAAGGTGCATTTATCGCGAAAATTACTAAAAGTTTAATTGCTACAACATTTTTGTTAAAATTTATAAGTTTTGAATTGATTTGGGTTACTAGGACCGGGCCCTCGAACCGATGCTTACAATCTGGTTTTCCATCCCTTAACCGGACTCTGCATAGTACGATCTCTCAATGACACGACAATGCTTACTCTTGGTCCGTGCAACAGCTCCGAACCATGGAGCTATACTAAGAAAGCCTTAAGAATCAAAGACCAGCCTTTGTGTTTACAGAGCAACGGACCAAAAAACCCAGTTACTATGACTCGAACGAGTTGCTCGACATCCAGTTCGAAATGGCATACCGTCTCAGCTTCTAGAATGCACTTAGCTTCGACAACAAGTAATAAGACATCTCTTTGCCTTGACGTGGACGCAACCCACAATGTCGTGGCTAATGCCTGCAAGTGTCTAAGCAAAGACAAATCGTGTGAGCCAATGAGCCAATGGTTCAAGATCATTAAAGCCACAAGACCATTGAAGAGCTCGAGGTTATATAAACAGATCTCATCTATGTTGTAAAGCTCTTTAACTTGATAAAACCTATTAGAGCTGATTAATTGTTTTAGTCAGAATAATTAATCGTTAAATTAGAAAATAAAAAACTGTTAGAATATTCATTATACAATTTCTTAATGTATCAATTTTTGTTTTTCCAAGTCTCTGTAATGTTTTTCATCTTCAGTCAATAAATTGATTTCTTAGAAAAAGACATTAAAATGTAATAAAAAATGATACGTAATTAGGATACGTATTGTACTGACCAGTAAAAAGTTTTTACTAAAAACGAAATTTTTAAACTTTTTTACTCTTCATTTAGTTGGGGTAAAAAAGTCAGAAACATTCGTCTTTCTCCGTCGACGGCCATGGCCTCTATCTGCCGATTAAAGCTAGATCGACAACGACCGATAAACAGGCGGCGCGTGAAGTCGACGCGCATCAAATGGCCGACTATATGGTATAGGAAGCATCCTATGGATGTAATCGCCGAGAAAATCGCTTCAATTGGTTTATAATTTGCGTCAAATTCGCGTCGCGTCCGTATTTAGCCACCGATGAGTCGTTCGCTGGTATGACTCGTCTTCAATTTTGGCTTCTTCGTTTTATAATAAGTGTAGAAATATTCTTCCCAATTAGAGTTCCTCTTAGGTTGATTCATCTTTTCTCAAACTTTTCCTTGAAATTTGATTTTTTTTCCTCGTCATATTTGTAGATTTTAGCTTGTTGAGTCCATTATATTGAAATGAGATATTTTGATAGTCAATTGGATCCAAGATGATCTGAGTTTGGTTACATGATGTTGTTTGTCTTCTCTTGCAAAAAAAGCAGACTGATGATGATCTTAGTAGACCAATACCACAAGCTAATCTTGAACACAAGTATGTTCATTTTCTGAGAAGCAATTTTAACTTTTGATCCCATGTTTGTGGAATGATCTTGAGGCTCTATACAGATCATCAACGATTGTTACAAGTATGTATGTTAATTTTCTTCCCTCGTGCTTTGTGGTTGCTCGAGAGCAGATGATATTTTGTGATTCAATCGAATGCATATGAAATAGATTTAGTATACAGTATATCACTGAGGTAGTAGAAGGTGAAGATGTTACATTGCGGTTTTGATATTAAACAGGAAGGTCAGATTTTCCCCTAAAGTCTTTTATCTTTTGCAATGCTTCTACAAGGAACATGACTCGAGTAACTTCTCCTACAGATTCTGCGTTATCTGTGAACTTTGGTTCTCTAATCTTGAACGTGTATCTTCTCTTACAGCGACTTTGGCGAGATAGTCACCTTGAGACCGTGCTTCATGTACAAGGTTGTCGTAACTCTGGGGACAACGACATGATCTTTAGCAACCTTGATTGAGTACCTCAGCAAGACTGAAGCAGCGACTGTCTTCATCTGCAGGTAAGCTATTGTTTTCCCTAAACACAGCCTTGGCCCAGCGTTGAACACAACGTATTTGAATTGGTCGTCACTCACAAAATTCCCTGCTTGGATCCATCTCTCTGGTTTGAATGATTCACAGTCTTTACCCCAAATGGATTCCATCCTTCCCATGGCGAAAGTCGCAAAATAAACCCGTGAACCTTTACGTATGAAAGTCCCATCTGGAAAAGCATCGTCTTCAATGGCTTGTTTCATTTCCATTGGAATTGGAGGGTAGAGTCTCATGGTCTCTGAAAGTGCTGCTTGTAGATATACCATGTCGTTTAGTTCTTTGACCGTGAAGAGACTCTCCTTTTTGCTGGCTTCATGATCCCCCCGCTGTCTCAAGATTTCTCTGATCTCACGGATGATTTTGTTTTCAACTTCTGGGTGTTTCTGTATCATCCAGAAGAACCATGTAAGTGCAACTGAACTTGTGTCTCGTCCAGCTAAGATGAAACTTGTGCAGAATTGTCTAAAAAATTTGATGGTGGAAGGATCTTTTTCATCACTCTTCTTGTGACTTTCCATCTCAATAATCCTTGAGAGGACATCAGATCTGTTGCTTAACGATTTTTCCTCCTTGAGCTTGCAGATACGATCCACAACTATCTTGTCGACAAACTCATGGACAACCTGAACAGCTTCCCTGAGACCTTTCTCATACCCGATGTCAAAGAACCTCAGGGGTTTCCATATAAAAGGAGGAATCATGAATCTGAACAGCGTGGATTCTGTTGCTTCTTCAAAAGCTTGAGCAAATGGAACAAGGGGAAGATCTGAATCCAGAGTTCCCGGGTCGACACCTAGACCCGCGATGCAGATGTTGTCAAATGTCAAGCGCAAGAGCACATCTTGGAGGTCGAAAGCCTCTTGCGACCTTGCGAAAGTCTCCATCACCTTCAACAGCTTCTTCCTTACCAAATCTTGTGCTGTCTGAAAGGAATGCTCCACGAACCGAGTTGAATGCATTTCGGTTATGATGATCCGTCGTTGCTCCTTCCAAGACTCAGCATCAGCATTAAAGATACCATCCTCGAGCAGATCGCTGAACCGGTCTTTATAGAAGGTGCCTTTGGGGAAGTTCTTGAAGTTAGTCTTGAGCATGTACTCGACATTCGCAGGGACACAAGTCACAGCTCCAAAAGACCCACCAAGCCACATTCCCCTATAGAGAAATGTCCCTCGGCATTTTTTTAAACATCTTGTGACCCAATCATAAACATCATTCCTGTGAAGGAAGAACTCTGGCGTAATTCCGAACACTGGCCATATTGTTGGCCCCTGCTTCTTTGTTACCTTCTCACGCAAGCAACAAAAAACAAACAGTCCGAACAACGCAAGAGAGACATCGGAAAGGCATAGATGATTGTAAACTCTCTCTGTTATAGACATGGAAGAAGTTTCTGACACTGAAAGTTATGTCAGTTAAAAAATCTCTGTTTTTGTTTGTGGTCAGATGAAGTTATCGTTTGATGTGAAAGTGTCTAATAAGTAAATTGAAGATCAAAAGAGTATTTGAATACACATTTTCATCATGCGTTTTCTATTTTGGCATAAGAACTCCACTTTTGTTGCAATCTTCTTGAAGAATTTAGTCTATATCCATAAAAGATGAAGTTACTTGTGGGATACGAAACATCAATGTTTGTGCTAATGCAAATTGTATGTTTGGCAAAATGCTATACAAACGCGCAAACAATGCAAAATTTGCGTTCATGTCTTTGGTGATAATCACCTTATAAATACGTTTTTTTTTGGGAAAAATCCAAAAAAATACCCCATCTATTTTTATTTTGGACGTTTAATACCCAAGGTTTTTTGGTTGGAATAAAAATACATCATTTAATTATTTTTGACCTAAAAATACCTCATCTTTGAATTGTTGGTGGTTTCGAACCCGGGACTTAACCGCCGTTAACGACCGTGACGGAATCATTTAACGGTGTTAAAATTCAACTTTCCGTGTTTAAATATTATATATACGATCTGTTTACGACACATTACAAAATAATGTTTTGGTCTAGTGGTTATGCACGTCATATTGACCTGTGAAACCTTTGGTTCGATACGCCCAGAACGCAAATTTTTGTTTTCTTTTTTTTTAAGGATTTTTTTTTTTTTTTTTTTAAATATGAAGATGAATCCGATCCTGGAAAATTCATTCAGATCATGTAAGCGCGATCCGAACGTCAATGTTTAGTGCAGAGAAACAAGATTTCTCGACGAACTCCTAAGAGAAGATGAAGAAGAAGAAATTCAAATTAATCTTGAACAAATTTTAGAGAGATACAGAGAAAGTTAAAAATCTCAAAAATTGATGAGATTGATTTACAAATTCGTAGTAGATCCAATTGGAGAAGAGGAGATGAACAATAAGGAGAAGATTACTTTTGTTGTGGAGCCGCCATTGATGCATAACTTCTGGTCTTCGAAACAAATCAGAGAAGAAGAGGAGAAAGAAGAAAAAGCGGCGGCTAGGATTTTCTGGGCAGAAAAAAAAAAAAAATTCCAAAACTTACAGTAGGGGCGCTTCGAACCTAGGTTTGAAGGGTAAATATGACCCGTGTAACCACTTCATATATATAATAGTTAAACACGAAAAGTTGAATTTTAACACTGTTAAATGATTCTGTCACGATCGTTAACAACGGTTAAGTCCCGGGTTCGAAACCACCAACAATTCAAAGATGAGGTATTTTTAGACCAAAAATAATTAAATAATGTATTTTTATTCCAACCGAAAAACTTTGGGTATTAAACGTCCAAATAAAAAGAAACGGAGGGAGTAATTAGTATTTTAATTTGTATGCATATAGAAGAATATAAAAGTAGTGTTATCTAAGTAGGTAATTAAATATACTAGTGTCGTATGGTTCATGCATGTAAATAAAATGGCCTTTTGCCAAATCAAATAGTGAGTTGCACAAAACAGAGAATGAAAGGATGAACACACAAGTGTTTTCTATGCCAAACCCTAGAGAAATACATGAACTAAATTTGATTTCTATGACATATATATTAAACAATGTCGGAAAACAACAAAACTTTAGAAGCAGCAGCATCAGATTTAGCCTTCTGACTTTCCAGTTCAACTTTGAGATCCCACAATGTCAGCTCCATATTCTGGACCCGTTCCTCCAATTCTTGGACTCGGAGATCATCATCAATTGCTTTCTTCCTCTGCAAGGAAACCTCCTCAAGCTTTATCTTTAACCAATCCAGCTTAAAGCCCGCTTCTGTTAGCTCGCTCAACTCGCTGTCAATGTTGCTTAGCTCAGTCTCAGAAAAGCTATGTGGAGGCCTGCACAATGTCTCGATGAGGCTGAGGAGAAGATTCATGTATGCTGTCTTCAGACCTTTGCCTTTTAGTTTGAAATCAATTGCAATGTCCGGGTGTTTCATGAAAAGCCGGCTAACAGAAATAACCTGCCAACAACAACAAGATATATCCGGTTATCCAGAAAGAAAGAAAGAAGAAGAAATGGCGAAGTTCCTTAACATACATACCTGAGTAGAATGAACCTCAAAACCTTTGATTTCATACATCTCCTTCCCAGTTACATATCCTTCTTCAGCTACTTTAACTTCAACTCTAATGATCAGTTTGTCATTCTCCAGAAATCCTTCCTCTTTAAGTGTTAGTTGCAGAGAGTTCATCGAACAAGATTAACGAAGAAGGAAAAGTTTGTTATTTTACTCTCTTAAAGAATGTTTGTTACAATCGGATCTCTTTATAGAGGAGAGAATCCGGTTAACCAAAATGTAGATTACATTTTGGTTTACTAAACCAATTGAACCAATTCTATATGCTAATATCCTCCCTCAAGATGAGCCGTAAATGGAAAGGAGACTCATCTTGCCAATGATGGAGTTGAAAAGAGTTGGAAACAAAGGTTTGGTTAGAACATCTGCGAGTTGTCCATTGCTCTTCACATGCATTGTCTTGATCAAACCACTATCGATTTTATCTCGAGTAATGTGGCAATCATTTTCAACGTGCTTTGTTCTCTCGTGGAAAACAGAATTGTTGGCGATGTGGATGGCTGCTGTTGAATCACAAAATAGAGGAACAGGTTGAGCCTGTGGAACCTGCAACTCAGTGAGTAATTTCACAAGCCAAACAATCTCTCGAGTAGCATAAGACATTGCCCGATATTCAGATTCTGCAGATGAAAATGATGTCACGTCCTGTTTCTTTGATTTCCAGGAAATGAGTGCATTACCCAGGAACATACAAGATCCTGAAGTAGATCGTCTAGAATCAACACAAGAATTCCAATCTGCATCAGTGAAGGCTTTAAGACAAAGATCAGACTGAGATGGATAGAACAAACCCAATCCAACAGTGCCTTTAAGATAATGAACCACTTTCTGAGCTGCTTTGAGATGAGATCCTTTGGGGGAGGAAGAGAATTGACATAGCTTGTTCACAGCAAAAGTAATGTCTGGTCTGGTAATGGTGAGATACATCAACTTTCCCACTAGTCTTCTATAGATCTCAGGTTCATCAAGTGTCGGTTCATCACTGTCTTGAGTTAACTTCAAGCTAGGTTCCATTGGAATAGTAGAGGGTCTGCAACCTAAGAGTCCAGTATCTTCCAATAATTCCAATGTATATTTCCTTTGACTTATGGATATGCCTTCTTTTGATCTTGCAATCTCAAGGCCTAAAAAATACTTCAGAGGACCTAAATCTCTGAGTTTAAAAGCCTGAGCTAAATCTCTCTTTAACTGAGCTATTGCTTCTTCATCATTACCAGCAATAACAATATCATCAACGTAAACTAGTAGAGCAATGAAGATATTACCATGTTTACGAGTGAAGAGAGTATGATCCGCATGAGATTTCTTGAAACCAAGATTCGTCAGGGTAGAACTGAATTTCAAATACCACTGTCTTGACGCTTGTTTTAAACCATATAAGGATTTCTGTAATCTGAGAACTGCATTCTCTGGCAAAGATCCTCCCTGTTTTGGTGAATAACCTGGAGGCAAGCTCATGTAGATCTCTTCGTCGAGATCACCATTTAAAAAGGCATTAGATATGTCCAATTGATGCAGACTCCAATTCTTTGCAGCTGAAACAGATAAGAGAGTCTTGACTGTTGTCATTTTTGCTACAGGAGAGAATGTATCAACATAGTCTATCCCTTCTTTTTGTGTATATCCTTTTGCCACTAAACGTGCCTTATACCTTTCTAGTGTCCCATCAGCATTGAGTTTCACTTTAAAAACCCATTTACATCCGATTGGTTTCTTCCCATCAGGTAGAGAACAAACTGACCAAGTATTGGTACTCTCTAATGCATCAATCTCAATTTCCATTGCATCAAGCCATTCCTTAATCTTCTTAGCTTGAGCATAAGTACATGGTTCCGGATACTTATTAACAGCACAAATGTATGCAGTAAACTCCTCAGAAAGTTGTGCATAATTGATGTAAGCAGAAATGGGGTACCTTACATCTTTCTCAACATCCGGTACTGCATTACAGTAGTAATCTTGTAGGTATCCTGGAGGGCGAGACTGGCGCTTAGATGTTGTATCAGTACTACAGGAAGGTAGTTCATCAGTTAGTACAGGTTCCACCAGCTCGAGAGTTTGAGGTTTCTCTATTACTGAGCTGGTGGGAACTGTATATTCAAAAATATCTGAGGAATAGTCTTGTTTTGTTGCAAAGGGAAATACTGTTTCAAAAAACACAACATGTCTTGAGATGGGAACAACATTGGTTTCCAAATCAAGAAGTTTGTATCCTTTAAAACCTGCAGGGTAGCCGAGAAAGACACATGCTTTTGCTCTTGGCTCAAATTTATGTCTTTGTTGAGTGCTTGTAGAGCTGTAACACAAACAGCCAAAGACTTTGAGTGAAGTGTAGTCTGGTACCTTGGAATGTAACATCTCAAATGGCGACTTGTTGGTGAGAAGAGGAGAAGGAAGCCTGTTAATCAGAAAAACTGCAGACAATACACAATCTCCCCAATGCTCTAGAGGCAAACATGACTGAAATAATAAAGCTCTAGCCACATTTAATATGTGCTGATGCTTCCTTTCCACAACTGAGTTTTGTTGTGGTGTTTCAGGGCATGAATGATATGAGATAATACCTTTCTCTTTGTATAACTTTTCAAACTTCAATTCAGGAGCATTATCTGATCTCACTGCCTTGACACAAGTGTTAAATTGAGTTTCAACCATCTTGATAAAATCCGGAAAAATCTGTAAGACATCACTCTTGGTCTTCATTAAAAACACCCATGTAACACGGCTGTAGTCATCGACAATAGTCAAAAAATATCTGTAGCCTTCTACAGTAGGAGTAGAGAATGGTCCCCAAGTGTGGATATGAATGAGATCAAAAGCTTGAGTGGACATATTGTTCTTCGAAGGAAACGATAAGTGTTTCTGCTTTGCCTTTTGACAAATTGAACAGTGAACTGACCCATCTTTATTCCTCTTTTGTAAACCAAGTACATCATGGAGAACATCAACTTTCTCATAAGAAGGATGTCCTAATCTACTATGCCACAGGGCATTATCAATAACAGCAGAACAATATAGAACAGAAGAGTTATTGTCAAAACTAGAACTATTACAAGTAGTATCTAGGACATATAGACCTCCAATCTGTTTACCGTGTCCAATCATCCGCTCCTTGGTACGATCCTGAATTCCACAAGAATCCTCATCAAAATAAATCTTGGATTTGGAATCCTTTGTCAACTTACTTACGCTGAGAAGGTTAAGTCTGAATTCTGGAATATACAACACATTATGCAATGTGATATTCTCATTCAGCTCAATTGATCCAATACCAGCAATGTTCACCTTTTGAGTATTAGGTAGTGTTACGGTTCTATTTAAATCAGTGGATAAGCTATCAAACAAGTTTCTATCATAGCAAACATGATGAGTAGCTCCACTATCAACAATCCAAGTACTAGGAACTAGCACATTATCAGAAGATGTCAAAGCACCTATAAACCAAAGTGTTGAGAGGGAATAAGAAATACCATCAAATGCAGAACCATTTATATCACTTGATGATGCAACGGAGGCAATCGTGACTGGTTGTGCAGAAGAGTGAAGCTGAGTACTGAAGTAAGCTATCACATCTTGAATTTGGCTCTTTGACATACTCCCCACCAATTCTGCAATTCCATCTGGTCCAATGCCTGTGCTGACTTATTGTTTCCCATCTGTGAGTGCAAGATTAGCAACCACTGGCTTGGCTTTATCATTAGATGAAACTGGTTTCTGTTTGTGTTTAAAACCCGGAGGGTATCCATGAATTTTGTAACAAGTGTCAACATTGTGCCCAGTGTATCCACAGTGAGAGCATTGAACTTTATTTTGTCGAGGATTGTTCTGAAATGAGCGTGTAGCATTCACTGCACACTGATCCACTAAAGCAGCAACATTGAATGTGGAGGCATGATTTGGAAGAGTAGTGATGTTACGTTGACTGTGATCCTGATCAAGAAGGTTGTAAATCTCAGCAAGGTCCGGAATAGGTTTCTTCATAATGATCTGACTTCTAATGGTCGCGTAAGACTCATTTAGACCTGAGAGAAACTTCACAGTTTTGGCATGATCATCTCTGGTCACATTTGCTTTGCAACATTTACAAACTCTACAAGTTCCAGTACAATCAGCTCCTTCCAAATTGTCCCACAATGTCTTTAATGATGTATAGTATTCAGATAGGCTCATCGTTCCCTGTTGAAGAGACCAAATCTGCTGCATTATCTGATAAGTTCTTGGTAGATTTGTAATGTGAAACCTAGTCATCAAATCTTTCCAAATAGCAGCCGCATCATCGAACCTAAGAATACTCTTGTAAATCTCCTTTGTTACAGAGTTCAAAATCCATGATTTGACCATACTGTTACACCTTGACCACACTCTAAAGCTAGGATCAAACTCAGGTGGTCTTGGTAAAGAACCATCAACAAAAACTATCTTATTTTTCGCATCCAAAGCAACAAACATCGCGATTTTCCAAGTCGAATAGTTAGATCCGTCAAGTACCTCAGTAATAATTGCATTACCCGGATTGTCTCCATTGGTGAGTACATAAGGAGAGCAATTAACATCCGTGAAATTAAACTGTGGCGGTGGCGGAATCTGCGATCTTGAATCGGAGCTGAAATTTGTTTGAATCGGAGACAAATTCGGCAATGTAGGTGAAAGTTGAACACGAACTAGTGAGTTCTCAGCTGAATCCCTAGTAGATCTTCTTGTACGACGCTTCGCTCTCTGAACGGTAACCATCGCAAGACCTTGAAATCTCCAGCTGATTTTCGAACAAACAAGTATCGCGGATGATGAATCGATGAGATTCACAAAGAAATCTTCACATATTCAAGAAGAAAAGAGTGCGAATTGGAGCAAGACGCTCTGATACCATGTTAGTTGCAGAGAGTTCATCGAACAAGATTAACGAAGAAGGAAAAGTTTGTTATTTTACTCTCTTAAAGAATGTTTGTTACAATCGGATCTCTTTATAGAGGAGAGAATCCGGTTAACCAAAATGTAGATTACATTTTGGTTTACTAAACCAATTGAACCAATTCTATATGCTAATATTAAGCTTGCTAAGAGGCAATGTCCTATCACCCCACGCTCGGAACTTATCGCTGAACAAGCTTGATATTTCTGTCTTGAAATATATCAAAGAAAGTATCTACAATACATACGCACACATTGTACTTTTTCAGTCGCTTCAAAACAGGTATATACTTTGTCATTGAGATAGTAAAAGGTCAAAAATGTTAAATTGTGGTTTTCGTATTAAGCAGTACAATTGAGTTCCTCTAAGGTATTATAGTTTACAAATCTTCTACATGGAACATGACTCAAGTTTCTTCTCTTCCAGTGACCTTGGCGTGATGGTCACTTTGAGACCGTACTTCATGTACAAGTTGGTCGTAACTCTCGGGACAATGACGTGATCTTGGACAACTCTAATTGAGTACCTCAACAAAACTGAAGCAGCTATCATCTTCATCTGCAGGTAAGCAAATGTTTTTCCTAAACACAGCCTTGGCCCAGCATTGAACACCACGTATTTGAACTGGTCATCACTGACAAACTTCCCTGCTTGGATCCATCTCTCTGGTCTGAACATTTCACAATCTTTTCCCCAGATTGATTCCATCCTTCCCATGGCATAGATCGAGAAGTAAACCCGTGAACCTTTTCTTACGAATGTCCCATCTGGTAACACATCATCTTCAATGGCTTGTTTCATTTCCATTGGAATTGGAGGGTAAAGTCTCAGAGTTTCTGAAAGTGCTGCTTGTAGATATACCATGTTGTTTAGTTCTCTGACCGTGAAGAGGTTCTCGTTTTTGCTGGTTGGAGAATCCCCTCGCTGTCTCAAGATTTCTCTGATCTCGCGGATGATTTTGTTTTCAACGTCTGGGTGTTTCTGTATCACCCAGCAGAACCATGAAAGTGCAACAGAACTTGTGTCTCGTCCAGCTAATATAAAACTTGTACAAAATTGTCTGAAAAATCTAGTGGTGGAAGGATCAATCCTGTGGTCCTCTTTATGACTCTCTATCTGAATAATCCTCGAGAGGACATCAGATCTATTATCTAACGTTTCTTCCTCCTTGAGCTCGCAGATACGATCCACAATCATCTTGTCGACGAACCCATGCACGACCCCAACAGCTTTCCTGAGACCTCTCTCATAACCGATGTCGAGGAACTTCATGGGTTTCCAGATAAATGGAGGGATCATGAATCTAAACAGTGTAGACTCTGTTGCTTCTTCAAAAGCTTTAGCGAATGGAACTTGGGGAAGATCAGCAGCTAGAGTTTCTGGGTCATCTCCTAGACCCGCGATGCAGATGATGTCAAACGTCAAGCGCAGGAACACGTCTTGAAGATCGAAAGCTTCTTGTGACCTTGCGAAACTCTCCATCACCTTCAACAGCTTCTTCCTTACCAAATGTTGTGTTGTTTGAAAGGAATGCTCGACAAACCTGGTTGAATGCATTTCGGTTATGATGATCCGTCGTTGCTCCTTCCAAGACTCATCATCAGCATTAAAGATACCATCCTCGAGCAGATCATTGAACCGGCTTTTAAAGAAGGTACCTTTTGGGAAGTTCTTGAAGTTAGTCTTGAGCATGTACTCGACATTTGCAGGAACACAAGTCACAGCTCCATAAGACCCATCAAGCCAAACTCCGCGATAAAGAAACGTACCTCGGCAGTTTCTCAAACTCCTTGTGACCCATCCATAGACATCATTCATATGAAAGAAAAACTCTAAAGTAATTCCGAATACTGGCCATAGCATTGGTCCACGCTTGTTGGTTAACTTCTCACGCAAGCAGCAGAAAACAAAAAGTCCCAACAAGGCAAGAAATAGATCGAAGAGAGAAAGATGATTATAAAGTCGCTCTGTTAAAGACATTGTAATTTCTCTCAGTAAACTCTCTGCTTTGTTGTTTGTGGTGATGTCATTGTTTCAAGAGTATTTGAGGAAAGATTTGGGATACATTTCATGTTTTGGTTTAGAATTACATTTGCTGTCTTCGTGTAGAATTGGTCTATTTGAAGAACATGCGGTTTCTTGTTGGATACGAAACGTAATTAGGCTTTGGGCTGACAAATGCAAAATGTGTGTTTATTGAGAAAAAACGTGAAATACTCACAAAGAATGATTCCAGAAAAAATGCAAAAGTTGCCTGTCATGTCTTTTGTGAGTCGGTCTGAGTCTGACCTAAGTGTGTATTTTCTTCTTGGCTAGTAATTATACTGAAGAAATAAATGAAACTCTCTTGAATTAACAAACAAAAGAAAGAGCAATTCTAGTTAGAGATTTCAGAATTTTGACACTGCATATTTTGCCACAAAACAGAGGACAAAAGATGTTGTACTGTTACATGTGTTAGGCCTTATAATTAGTAATCAAAGAATCCTATCCATTCACTTGTCATTAATGTCTCTTAAAATCCTGTCTGATGGTTCATGGTGATCCCACTGATTCACAATCTAAAGACTCAAGAACATATGTCACATCTCAACATTTAGCAGATGCAAGATTTTTAGCTGGAAAACATATAGACTCTTAAGTAACAGCAAGATTGTAAATTCTTGTTATGTTTAAGTTTTCATCAGTATTGCCAAACTATTAGTACTTCAGCGAACACATTAATTATTGATTAATCTAACAAAACTTTAGATATCAATACGTTGACCTTTTTTCCAAGAGTCAAAAGATTAAACTAAGATAGAAAAACCTTTCATCACATTGAGCAAGAGTCTTTGCTTCACTCCTACATGAAGCCTAAACACAAATTTGTTGATTCTGTAACTCTTGTGTTGCTTCTCAGCTTCAAAGTGTTACAGAGGGAGGAAGCACCAAGTAAACTGTTCAGTCACACCCATTAAAACATAAAATTAAAATTATTAACCGGAAAGAACCATATCAAATCCCTAAACCGGTCTGGTTCAATAAAGATCTAAACCTAAAGTATAAATTAAAAGTCTTTGTCATTTTTTGTGTTAGGGTTTCCTTCTCTCTCCCAAAACCTCCGACAATGACCGGATCTCTAGGATTAACGCCGGACTCCTTAAAAGCATCTGGCCGGACCTCCGAGAAGGTCAGCCTACCTATCCTTCAAGGTAAAATCAAACGTGACCCAGAAGGTTACGAAACAGAGCTCCAATTGATATACAAACAGTTCAAAACCTCCGTCGATCTGTTTCAGCAACAAGCAGCTCTCAGTTTCTCCTCCGTTAGTGGCATTGGCTCAGACCCTTCTGTTGCCAAAGACCTCGGAGACCGTGCTATGTTTCTAGCTCACGTTACTCCCTTTTACCCGAAGCAACTCGCAGCTTTTCCATCTGAATTGACTGATTTACTTCGTACTTCGTGCTTAGCAATGCCTTCGGGGCTTCGAAACCACGTTGCCCAAGCTCTGGTTCTTCTGATGAATCGAAAGGTTTGTGCTTTTAATCTGATTGGATTGGAGAAAAGTATCACTTTTTAATTTTATGATTGATAGTTGAATTTTCAGTCCATTTTCGGGGTGTGTTTAAAGTTTAAAACTTTAATGGATTGGTTTTGTTCTGAGAATGATTTTGAATGTTTTCTTTGTGGTGTGATTAGAGTCTTGTCATCGAAGATTTGCTGGCTCTGTTTCTGGATATTCAGACTCTTGGTGATAAAAACCTGCGAACTCTTGCTTTCTCTCACATTGTTCAAACCATTCGTAAGATGAGTAGCACTGATGTCAAGCACAAATCACTTCAGAAGATTGTAATCTCTATGTTGGAGGTAAATCTTCTCTCTTTCCCTCTTTGTCATGGGATTGCGTAATGATTTATAATGCGGTTTTTTATTCGATGATAGTTAAGCTTGGTGTGCTTTGTTTTGTATGTAGCAAGAAGATGAAGCAAAGGCTAAGAGAGCACTTGTTACACTTTGTGAGCTTCACAAGAAAAAGATCTGGCTTGGTGATAAAAATGAAAGAGTTGCAATTGCGATTTGTGAAGCCTGTTTTCATACTTCACCTAGGTATTATCCTTATTTTCTAACTCTGGAGTATGCTGATATGATTTTTCGTTGGTCAAGTTACTAACTTCGTTTTTTATATGTTCAGGATAATGATTTCCGCCCTACGATTTCTTCTTGACTATGAGAACATTGAAGATGATGACGATAGTGATGCTGAAAGCGATGATGACGATGAGTCAAAGAAAATATCTCAGGTTGTGATTAATCGACAGGCTGTTTACAAGGTAAAAACAACATTTCATTCATATATATGAATAATTTTATCAGAGAGTATGAAGAAGACACTTCCTAGTTGTTGATGAAAGTTTCCACCTTTATAGTTGTCTATATCATTTTCATCATTTCAAACTAGTATGAACTTAGGTGATGTTTAATTTGATATCATGGAGCATTAATATCTAGGGAAACTGTTTTGGGTTAGGTTATATAATAATTTTCTCTTTTGGATGTAAGGCGAACAACAAAGGTACATCCTCTAGCAAGAAGAAAAAGCAAGCAAAACTGCAGCGTGCATGGAAAAGTATTAAAAAGAAGCAGCGTTCGTCTGATGAGAACACCACTTCAACATTTTCACCTCTTAATCATTTAAATGATGCGCAGGTTCACTTCTTAGCTTTGTGTAGTGCAATCACAATGGTATGGAAGTGGCTATGATTGAATGTTTACTTCTTTTACAGAAATTCGCAGAGAAATTGTTTTCCCGTCTTCAGACCATCAAGGGCACTGGTGAACGTGTTGAGGTAATTCTCCCTGTTTTCATTATTAAAATTTGATTTAACTACTTCACCTCCTTTCGCCAGCTTTAACTTTGCCTGACTAACCGATAGTTTTCCATTTAGATAAAAATTTTATTGTTTTTTTCCCCAGAAATCTTATGAGCTAATTAACTGTTGATTAGATTTCCTGTTCTCTGACAATCTCAGTTGATTATTTTACCCCTATTGAATAAATTTGCAGACCAGGCTGATGATGATTAAAGTTATTGCTCGCACAATTGGTCTCCACAAGTTGCATTTACTAAGTTTCTATTCTTTTCTTCAAAACTATGCTATGGTATGTTCTGCTTACCCTCTTTATAATTTCTTTTGCTAACTGAAATTTGATCAAAATCAGTTCTTAAATGCAGCCGCATGTAAAGGACATTACACAAATACTTGCCGCAGCAGTTCAGTCTTGCCACGATGGGGTATAGAAACATGTCCATGTTAAATAATGATTGTTTTCTCATTCTTCAATCCTTCCAATTAAATTATCTTGAGCAGGTTCCTTCTGATGCCGTGGAGCCACTGTTCAAGCAAATAGTGAATCAGTTTGTACATGACCGTTCACGTCCTGAGGTGCGATTTTAAGTTTTCTCACATCAAGGGACGTAACTAGAAAGCTTATCCTATCATTTAAATTTTCCTTTTCAATTTATTGTTTCATTTATTTAACCAGGCTATTGCTGTTGGACTCAATGTGGTACGCGAAATGTGCCTGAGGATTCACGAGGTAACTAGTTCTTGGCTCTGTGTGTCTTGGTCTAATATAAATGTAGTTATCCAGCATCAGACCTGTTTTGGCTGAATTGTGTTTTTGCTTCTTTTTTTCCTGGTGTACTTCAGTTGATGACAGAAGAGTTGCTGCAAGATCTTGCTCTGTATAAAAAGTCCCATGAAAAGGCCATTTCAGCAGCAGCTCGTTCCCTCATAGCATTGTTCAGAGAGGTACCAGAAGCATTCGATTTGTTGGTTTGAACAAAATAATCAATGTATGTGGTTAATCGAGAATTGCGTTCTGTAATTTCAGATCAACCCTTCACTTCTGGTGAAAAAAGATCGTGGCCGTCCTGGAGCTACCGTAGCCAAACCTAAACAATATGGAGAGGCTAATGTCTTCAGCAATGTTCCCAATGTTGAATTATTGCAAGAAAGTGATAATGAAAGTGGCTCTGATGGTGATCAAGATGATGATGATGTGGAGTTGCCTAGTGGCGATGATGTTGAGCAGGAGCTGATACCTGATGATTGTGGAAGCGAGGACGAATCTGAAGAAGTTTCCAATGATGGTGATGATATGAATAACACTGAAGATGATAGTGATATTGATACTTCAAGAAGTGGTGATGAAGACGAAGAAATGAATGATAGTGATGAAGCTGAGACAGATTCAGAAAATGAGGAAATCGAAAGCGAAGAAGATGATGGAGAAGCTTCTGATTCTTCTGTAGAGGATAGTGGAAACAAAGAGAAAGATAAAGGCAAGAAGAGGAAGATTGTAGATTTTGATGCGAATCTTCTCTCTGCTGATACAAGCCTCCGAGCACTCAAGAGATTCGCAGAAGCAAAGAACGAACAGCCATCTTTTGATGAAAGTGATGGCATACTTTCGAATGAGGACTTCCGAAAAATCAAAGAACTTCAGGTATATATGCTCAAGATATTTTTGTATGTTCTTCATTCTGTTTGGTAAATAAGTCCACCACCGTTACTGAAGTTGTGTGTCGCATACAGGCAAAGAAGGAAGCAAAAATTGCATTGGCTCGAAAAGGATTCAAGGTTCCGGATTCTGATCAGCTAAGCAAGAAGCGGGTCGATCCAGCCAAACTTGAAGTAAGCTGTTACTTTAAGGAGCTCCATTTAAGTCACAAATGTTTGGCGTACTCAATGCTAACTGATTTTAACTCTATCCACAGGCTCACATAAGGCATAAACTAACAAAAGAACAAAGACTGGAATTAGTTAAAGCGGGTAGGGAGGACCGAGGGAAATACAAATCCAAGACTGCCATCAAACAGAAGAAGGTATTTGGTTTTCTTTCGTTCGTTCTTTCTTTAGACCTCACAACAAATTGTTAGAATGTTTGGTTAATGATCGAGTGATGTGGTTAACTGAAAACGCAGATTGGAGGATCGAGCAATAAACAGAAGGAGCACAAGAAGAATATGCCTCTTGCTGCAATTAGATCAAAGGCTGGGAGATCAAAGCGAACCAAGAAGATGAAGAATAGCCTCAGCGGAAGCCAGTTTAGAGGAAGGAAAGCTTGGAAGTGAAAAAATGACCAAAACTCTTAGTTCTTCCGTCTCAAAACTGAACACAGTTTTGTTTTGGCTCATTTTTTGCATAATTATGTTTTTGTCCCATGTCTGCAGTTTTGATATTGCGGTCTTCCTGTCATCATCATACGCTTTATTTTGCAGTGGGAGTAATAGTTTCATAAATTCCTTTTTTTTTATCTTTTTTTTTCATTGATACCTCTTTGGTTTTTACAACCATTCTACGAATCATCCATTTTCCAAACATGAAAATCGGAATTCCAAGGAAAACTTCATCATTTCCAATAATAAGTCTCTTTGACATCTACAGATACACACACACACCAACAAAGCTTCCGGCCAAATTTTCACAGAAGCACAATGGGGGAATGGTGAAGATCTTTCTATATGTATTAAATTATCAAAGCAAAAAGAAAACATGGGATGATTGATGATTAAAGATAGGTAGACGAAGATGAAGATGAGAGCATGTTACGCTGTTGCTGCTTCTTGAAAATGTCAGTGATTCTATTCCAATCTTTCTTTTCTCTTGCTTCCCAGTAACCTCCTAGATACCGATAATTCCCTTCTTCATCCTTTTCAAACCATCTCGGTTTCCATCCTTTCTCCTGCAGCCTCCTTGCCTGCAACACACAAACGGTACACTCTTCTACATTCAGTCCTATGCTACTCACCGTACTCATGCACAATTATGTATATAGTCAAGATTAACAAATTTTTCTATAGATTTTGTACCTGTCTCTGTAACTGTTCAAGTCTCAGTTTCTCGGCATTTGCTGACTCATATTCACCGTTTTCTAAGTGTCTTTGGTCTGGTCTCAGTCTTGAATCTGTTGGAGGCAATTTGTCGATCATCCCAGGAGTTATCTCATTGAGAGAGATCGCAAAAGGGGAGAGATTATATCTTGTTTTTGTAGGAGATTTGTCTCTTTCCCACAGTAACACCGCTTCTGTCATTGGATCATATCCCTTTGGCTTTGTTGTCGGATCTCCCAATACATAGTACATTGCTTCATCCCATTTGCCTATCAATATAGCTACTTTCTCCCCGGTTCTGTTGTCTTGCACAAACCCATGAACCTGCATTACCAAATTCCATTAAAGGCCGGTTCATACAAGCAGAAAGAGAAAATTAAAAATCATTCTACTACCTGACGAGGGTTTCGATCTATGACTGACTGCTCCTTGAACTTCAACCGGCAGGAATAATTGCCACCACCTTTGATGCGCATGGTTCCATAGTGATCGCAGTAAAGTTTACCGAGGATGATGTTGTATATGGAAGTGGTAACCTTGCTCCATTGATATATCTCACCATCATCAAATTTTAATGTCAAGACACCCACTGGGTCAAGCTGGATTGACCGTCCCCAAAATTTTCCTTTGATATTTGAGTCTCCCCAGAAATTCCAACCTTGTCCCTCACAATGGCAAGCAACAATCATAGGATGATGACTCACCTGAACAAGAGAATTATGTTGGCAGAAATGCGAAGGGTTGCTTTAATATGTGTCCGATAGATTTGGAAAGATAATCAAATGCAACATTTTTTCACATTTCATGCATGATTTTCTCAATACAACTGTTGCAGTAAAAAAAGAGAACACTGTAATGGTTGACTTGCCTTCTCAGAGAAGAAACGAAGTCCTTTATCTGGATAATCAGCTTCATAGGTCTCACCAAGTAGAGGATTGAAAGGTTTGCATTGCCTGCCTTCCGTGGACGCATAGCCAGATACAGCAAACGCTGCAATGTTTAGAATCCTCATCAACTCATTACCCTGAAATGAGAAAAGACTGTTAGGCCAGCAAAACAAATGTTTGAAAAAATATATATTATCACAACAAACCGCCTACTTTAAGAATAAACCAGTCTTTCTTGATTTGTGCTAAAATTAAATCATGGGCTGAATGACCTGACCTGTTTCCCCCACTCAAGTGCTCTGTCTATCAAATATGAGTACTCCAAATCCTCAAAGCACTTCTGCAGAGAAGAGAGTGGCTCATTAAAATATACGGGGAGACAAACTCCGGACAAGTCTTTGCCAATGTTCTCTTTGATGATTGACCATAATCCAACTGGCTTTTCCTTCTCCTTTGGCTCCGGTAAATTATCCCTTCTTCTAACATATGGATACTGCGGAATTCTAACGGGAACTTGCAAGCGGTCAGAAAAGAAGGGGTCTTTATCATAAATAGATCCATTTCCTTCAGCTTCTCTGCTACGATAGGAAGCACTTCTCAGTGCCTCGGCTGATAGGATATCATTTGTATCAAAGAAAGCTACATCATCTTCATCAGATTCAACATCTGCTCCATCTTGACTTTCGTTATCTGCCTCAGAATCGCTTGCAGATACCTCTGACATGACTGAATAGAAATCTGTAGGAGAACAATGATGTTAAACGTTAAACCTGTCTCAACTGAGTCAAGAAAGATATTACAAACAGCCAGACCTCCAATCATTCCATATATAATTAAAAATTAGTGAGAGAATATACACATCGAGAATCCAAAAACATGCAGTTGCAAAGGAAGTAAGGTAACTCACCACTAAATCGTCTTCCCTGTCCACAGCAAGAGTCATGCTCCTTTGTTTCATCAACAACAGTAGTTTCCAGCTCTATTTTCTCAGTCTGCAAATGATTTTTAAAAACCACAACAATTATTCTACTGTGAAGCTGAAAAACTGTAAACCAATTGAAGCAGACGAGAAACACTGATATGATTGAAATAAACTAGATTTTATGGCTGCAACCTGCAAGAAACATATAACTCCCAAATAACTGGAAAAGTTTGAAACTAAAGGTCCATATCAAAATGTGTGCATTAGGAAGAACTAAAACATACCTCTAACTGTCTCAGTGTATCCAGTAGTATAATGTGTTTATGAGTGAGAACGTTCAACCTGTTCTGCAGTATAGAAACTTCCGAAAGCATAATGGCTTCACAATCTTTTACTACTGTCTCACCAATGCCTTCCTGCAATAACTTTTCACGCAACTTCTCGGTTGAAACAACCGCATCTTCTGAGGGCAGGATGTCGCCGCTGGCCACTCTAGGAAAAAGATCCTTGGCCACCTGCAAAGCTTCTACCCAGGCTGCTCTATTCTCTCTCGATACACAACGTAAATGAAGAGTCTTTGTACCAGTAAATATAGTAAGCCTTTTGTCATCAGACTTGCTCGCTCGAATTGAAGAAACCTACATTAAAGCACTACAAACTCAGCTGCCAATTTAAGGGAATGCAGAGTAAACCCGGCCTAGTCGTTAAATACTGTCCATGCATCATGAAAACACAAACAAACAGTATGCCATGAGTTGGACTAACTTAATGATCACTTTTTACAAGGTAATCAAGTTCGTATATTGCTGACATTGTATTCAAATAGCAAATGCAGTAAAAATGCCATGACAAAAATCTCAATATTTTCAAAGAACAAAGTCTTTCCCTTGTTCCATAACCAAAGTCAAAAACAACTACTGTATGAAGAAGAAGGTAAGGTTTATAAGACCTTCAAATGCACTTCTCCGAATGGTTTACAAGGCCTTGAAGCTGCGGAAGCTCCAAGCCTGTTGCTGCTGCCGCAGCTAGCCTTCTTAATGTACCTCACAGATTCCTCACCGATCACCCTAACGCCCTTCTCTCTAGACGGATTCATCACAATCTTATCAGGTCCATGGATCTTGTAATACGACAAAACACCATCCTCGAGCTCAAACCATCTAGCTCTCCAGCCTTTCCCATAGTTCACCCACTTATACATGATCCCAGCGACTCCAGCTCCAGCACCGACGCCATTCCCAAAGAAGTAACCTCCTTTGGAAGAAGAATCCTTCCCCTCGAGATTCACGTCGTCTACGACATCAGAAGAGAGTCTCTCAAGCTGATCTTGGCTGATCCAAGAGGCTTGAGTCGAGAACGACGGCTTAGAAGCGTGGTTACTACCCGATTTCGCTACTGGAAGAGCTTCGTACCCTAACTGAGACTGTTGATTCACCGCCGATTTCGCCACCACAGGATTAGTCCGATCATCAATTGAAACCGGAGCAATGCAGCAAAGAGGATTCATAGTCTCACACGAACAATCGAATCAAACAACATTTATCAATCTACGAATCGAACATTTTTGAGACAGATCAAAACAAAATCTCCTAAAAACACCAATCGGAGAAAACAACATGAAAAGATCAAGCTACAGATGAAGAATCGAGATCCAGTAGTGGGGATCGAAAGAATCTTAAGAGTTTCCAAAAACGAAAAGAAGAGAGCAATGAAGGAGAGTGAAGAGGAGAGAGATAATGGAGATGGTGAGAGGAGGGAGGGCTCACAGATCCAATTAAGGCAGTGGTCAGTAAAAATTTGTGTTTGTGCAGTGTGCAGAGTGCAGAAGAGAGAGAGAGAGAGAGAGAGAGGGAGCATCTCTGAATCGTTTAAAATCATGAACATAATTAATATATAAAATTTCAAAAGTAAATAAATACATAAAAGGTAATTATTAAATTACTATTTAATGCTCTGAGTCAACATAATTGTGTTTCTATGGAGTAGAGGATATATGTTAGTATCAAATTACCAAATTTGTTTGAAACAAAAAATTACCAAATTGTACTGTCTTCTTAAAGAACAAAAATATTATTTGGTCTCAATAACCAAAATATTCGGTTCGAATATTCAATTCTGTATTTCTGGAAGCTGTCGATGATTTTTTACAAAAAAGCTTTTTGTTTCATTTATTGTCTCTTGAGAAAAAAAAAATTCAAATATAGAGAACTTTTAGTAAATAATACAATGGCTATATGGATCCTATTACTATTTGTATGTGTGGTTAATTACACCCGTTAATCGATTTTTAATTCATCAAAGACTGTGGAACGACGATTAGAAAGGTTTTGCTATGGATGAGAAGAAGGCAAGAAGCGATTCTTTCATATAGACCTTTTTTTTTTGTGCAAAATCTTTCATATAGACCATTAATGAGTTCTTTCTTACTAATTGAAATTACTTTTATAATAAGATATCATATAAGGTTTTTCATACATTAGAAAACTTTTTGGACAGTTATGGGCCCAAATATTAATTAAACTAGAGTAGTAGCCAGTTATTGGGCCCAAATATTTGTAAGCTAACTAATAAAACCGAGTTACTCTTCGGCTTCCGATTCAGGTTCGGCTTCATTACAACTCCGACATACTTTAGATAATCAATCTATTCAATTTCTGAATTTCAACGCGTTATAACCACATTGTTTCTGAAGATGAGGTATGATCTTAGATCTCAAGTGATAACAACACTTCAATTTTAAGTTCTCATGGGTTTTGCCGGTAGTTCAAGCGTCGTTATCACTGGATCTTTAAGATTGTTTTCATCTTATTTGGTTATCGCTAACATACTGTATGTCATCAATTTGGTCCAATTTTATTGAAAAACTTGGTTACTAAGTCGGTTTGGTTCGGTTAAACCGAATTCATCATATAGAGCATAAGGACGAAGCCAAATTTTGAAACAGTAGTCCATTTGTTTTCTATCGGATAAAAGTACAAATCGACGACGGCGACTTTCTCTATGATCTGAGGTTTCGCTGAATTTCACGGGAATCTCTGATTTTCCGGGAAAATCAATTTTATTTTTCTCTCCCCCTACATTGTTTCTCATAGCCTACGAGTGAGAAAATTACATTGTAGCTTGTCGGAAGCTCAACTTCCGTTCACGGAAGGCGCGAGAAGAAGCAAGCTTCGGTTTCGATCGGAAAATTCTAGGTTTTCTATTGTTTTAAGGGTGGCGATAATCGATCTTTGATTGGATCTCTAGTCGCAGATCCTTAACAGTCACTGTCTGGCAAGCTGTCTTTGCTTTTTAGATCGCCGGCGTAGTTTCTCTAATGGATCCGACTTCTAGACCCGCTGTTGTCATCGACAATGGAACCGGGTATGTTCAATTATAGGTTTGATAGGTTTATGCGCTTAACTTGTTTGATGAAATGCGGCAATTGGATCTTCTTCTTTGCTAGATTTATATGTGTGTGTGTGTGTGTTGCAGGTATACTAAAATGGGATTTGCTGGTAATGTAGAGCCATGTTTTATTCTACCAACAGTTGTTGCAGTTAACGAGTCGTTTTTGAATCAATCGAAGAGTTCTTCTAAGGCAACTTGGCAAACTCAGCACAATGCTGGAGTTGCTGCGGATCTGGATTTCTATATCGGAGATGAAGCGCTTGCGAAATCACGGTCTAGTAGTACTCATAATCTTCATTATCCAATTGAGCATGGTCAAGTTGAGGATTGGGATGCTATGGAAAGATATTGGCAGCAGTGTATATTCAATTATCTGAGATGTGATCCTGAGGATCATTATTTTCTTCTTACTGAAAGTCCTCTTACTCCTCCTGAAAGTCGTGAATACACTGGAGAAATTTTGTTCGAGACTTTTAATGTTCCCGGGCTTTACATTGCTGTTAATTCAGTTCTTGCACTTGCTGCTGGGTACACAACATCAAAGGTATTTCACACATTTCTTTTCTTCAAGTGTTTGAATTGTTTACTGGGATGAAATGATACGCATTAGGATAGTTGCTGTTAAGTTTTCTTGCGGACTGTAGGAATCATTAAAATTCGAGGTACTGGACCATGTATTTGGCTTCCATGTAGTTAATACTTTATTATACTCTATTCAGTTTTGTTGTAAGGGGATGAGTTACAAAACTATGTTGGTGTAACCCCTCTATATTAGAAAACTTCTTAGCTTTACGGGATTTTTTTGCAAATATTAAACATGTTCTCTTGTTTTTTGTTCTGCCTTGTTATGCTCGCCTCTTAATTTGACTTACAGTTCTTCTTAGTGTGAGATGACAGGGGTTGTAGTAGATGTTGGAGATGGTGCAACTCATGTTGTACCTGTTGCAGAAGGTTATGTTATAGCGAGCTGTATCAAGTCGATTCCAATTGCTGGCAAAGATGTCACCCTCTTTATCCAACAACTCATGCGGGTATGTACTAATTTATCTTAATATAGTAGTATTCGTCTGTAGTTGGTTTTCAATACTTCAGTGACATTTTAAGTTTTCAAAAGGTACATTAGTGGTTACATGAGTAAAATCCAAGCTTTGTGTTGTACGGTAGCTCGTCGTCTTGTTTATTTGTGTTAGAGATTTTGTGCTCGTATACTTAGGGAGAGTGTTTACTGGATTAAGTGATTGTATTAAGTTCATAGAACTTCTCATTTCAATGTTTACTGTAGGAAAGAGGTGAGAATATACCACCAGAAGATTCATTCGATGTAGCCCGTAAAGTGAAGGAAATGTACTGCTATACTTGTTCAGACATCGTAAAGGTAATACTAGTGGTTAATGTTAAAGTCAAACAATTTGTTTATAATAATTGATTACTGCCCTGTATGCTGAAATCGCTTGACAATGGACACAGGAAAATAGAAAAAGATCACTGAACATTCATATGGTTGCAGGAGTTTAATAAACATGACAAAGAACCAGCAAAGTATATTAAACAATGGAAAGGTGTGAAGCCAAAGACTGGTGCACCATACACTTGCGATGTGGGATATGAACGATTCCTTGGACCCGAGGTTTGTTACCCTTTCTCTGTTATAAAAAAAAAAATTCAAGCTGATAAGATTGCTGGAATCAGAGACCGGGTTTCTTTATTGGTGCATTAGAATTTAGGGAATTCCAATAAGATGAGTTCGTGTATGTCAGTGAGCAGTTCATGATTTGTTCTCGGTTCAGTTATTTTCATCACCCTATTCTGATTACTGAACGGTGCTGATATAATGAACTGAGACTCTATCACTAAAATTAGGTAATTACTCAGTCCAATTATGCTTAAAAGGTTATTGGCTGGACCTGATTTTTGTCTAGTTAGTGGTTACCTGTCTATTTTGGACCCATTGTGGAAGCTGATATTCTTTGTATGAGTGAACCGAGAGAGTAACTGGAATCAGTGGAACATAATTTCCCTTAACGTTCTTGCGCTTTTGTGCTGCTATTATCCATGAGTAATGTTGAGAATTTGTGTGTTACAGGTCTTCTTTAATCCAGAGATATACAGCAATGACTTCACAACTGCTTTACCAGCTGTAATAGACAAATGTATTCAGTCTGCACCAATTGACACACGAAGAGCTTTATACAAGGTTTGAAACAGAAAGACTAGTCAAAGTTTTAAGATCATTTCCAATCCCCAGTATTGATGAATTTGTGAAATCATTTCAGAATATTGTGTTGTCCGGAGGTTCAACTATGTTCAAAGATTTCGGAAGAAGGTTACAAAGGGATCTCAAGAAGATTGTCGATGCTCGTGTTCTTGCAAATAACGCTCGTACTGGTGGTGAAATTACGGTAAAAACCGTGTATGATGTTCCACAAAGTAAAAGAAAACAGAACTGCTTTATTTGTATATAACTAGGTTCCATTTTATAACAACAGTCTCAACCTGTGGAGGTTAACGTCGTGAGCCATCCTGTCCAAAGGTTTGCAGTTTGGTTTGGAGGCTCTGTGCTTTCATCAACTCCAGAGTTTTTCGCGGTATGTAAAAAAAAATTTGTTGGTTTAAAATTACAGAAACCAGCTGTTTGTGCTTGTTCCTGTTGAGTTGTAATCGGTTTGAAACAATCAATGTGTGTTTTTTTGTTGTTGTTGCAGAGTTGCAGAACGAAAGAGGAGTATGAGGAATATGGAGCAAGCATATGCCGTACAAATCCAGTGTTCAAGGGAATGTATTGAAACTGCTTCATAAATAATTCATCAGCATGGTCTCAAGATTTTGTGAATGTTTGTCTGAAATGGAAACTTAAGGGGTTCACGAGTACACAGTGTAAGGTAGGATTGATGTAGAAGTCATATTATTTTCAGACAAAAAAAATATGTAGAAGTCAAATTTGTTTTTTTTTTTTCCTGTGAACAACACACATTAAATTCCATAGAAAATTTCCGAATTATCAAACGATTATTGTGAAGTTTTCACTTTTCTTGAGCTTATTTTTTTCGTTTATTATGCAATATATACATCCCCTCATTATTCACCTTTTATCTTTTGAGTCTGTTATAAATTAGAGGTAAAATTTTTTAGGTGAACGAAAACATATGATAATTAAGTTTTTTCCCAAAAAAAAAAAAGAAAGTTTTTTCTCCTTTATTATGTGTTTTATATTTTATTTTTTTTTAACTGAGTGTTTTATATTTTTATTATACAACATTAGTTGAAAATATCCAAATTAAGAAAAAAATAAAAAAAAATTGTAAATACATAAATCTGTGGAACACTCCAAAACAAATATCTTTCATATGTTTCAACATAGTACATCAATACATTGATATGACATTTTTTTGTATCATTAAAAAAACATGTAATTAAAAGTTTGTTACGATATACTGTTGACATCACGGTAAAGCTCTTGTTTCTTTTGTTTTCTTCTATCGGATAAGAAAGAAGACGAAGGCGAACTCTTCCTCCGATCTCTCATCAAAACTCTTACGTGTAAAAGCTCTGATTCTCGGCGGTAAAACCATTCCGGAGCTGTTTTTCGGAATCTCAACTTCCGCATACGGAGAGGTCGAGCTACAAGGAGTCAAAGTAAGCAAGCGTAGGTTTTCTTTCTATTTCCTTTCGATCCTCGATTTCACGAGGCAAATCGATTTCGAGGCTTTCTAAGGTTTAATCGATGTTCTTACTATCTCGTTGAACTGTAACTTTCCTCCTAGATCTAGTTTATTTCTTCTTAGATTTTGTAAGAACCCTAATGTTTTTAGATTTATCTATTTTGTTAATTTTCCGAAAGGGTTAAAATTTGTGTAGCCCCTTCATTGTAAATCGCACTATCTATGTAATTTGATCTCTTCTATATGTATATATATGAAATCTTGTAACATCTTTGTTTAAATCGAGCTAGATCCCAAATTTTTCAGATCTGTAAGCTAAAGTTCCTGTTTTTCTTTGTTGTCAGACTTATAGATAAGAGGTAATTGTGCACAGACACATGTCTAATTTGATGTTTTTCAGTGGCTTGTAACAAGTCTCAGCCTAATTGAATAGGCAGAGTTGTAATTTCTTTGAAAGTATGTATTTTTTTTAAGTTGTTCATGTAAAAACCAGGCAAGGGAGGTTATGTAGTGTAGGATGTTTTGTAAATTTTGTGAAAGGATGTATTGTTTAAGTTTTTAATCTTCTTGTATTTTCTGGCCAGTTTGTATAAATCCAATGACTGAAGAAAACGTTGACTATGGAGGTAATCAGAAGATACTACATCAAGGAAGCGGAACTATACCTGCTCTAGCCGATGAAGAACTTATGGGAGACGATGATGAGTACGATGATCTCTATAGTGATGTTAATGTTGGTGAGAGTTTCTTTCAAGCTCATAACCAGCCTCAACCACCACCCCAAGTCGTTGCTACAGGTAATGCAAGTCTTCAAGCTCAGAATAGTAATGTTGCTGCTGAACCGAGGATGGGAATTGTATCTGGAGGTACGGTTGAAGGGAAGTATCGAAATGATGGGGGGCATAATGGAATCACTGGACCAGACACAAGATCAGATGTTTATCCACAACCATCTTCTTTTGGAGCTAAAGGGTTGAATATTGATATCCAATCCAACAAAATCACTCAACAAGGATCAACATCTGTTGTGTTAAACAACCATGGTTTTCCCGGGAATGCGGTAAATGTGCCTGAGCTGCCTGTGCATAACTCATATGGTGCTCCTCCTCCAGGGTCTCAGCAGATTCCTGTTAGCCAAATGAGTGTGAATCAAAATGTAATGGTGAACAAAAGCCCTACGCAGCCATTTGTTGTGGACAATGGAAACACCATGCTTTTTGTAGGAGAGTTACACTGGTGGACGACAGATGCAGAAATTGAAAGTGTTCTTTCTCAGTACGGAAGAGTCAAAGAGATCAAGTTTTTCGATGAGAGAGTTAGTGGCAAATCTAAAGGGTATTGTCAGGTTGAATTCTATGATTCAGCTGCTGCAGCGGCTTGCAAAGAGGGAATGAATGGTTACATTTTCAATGGTAAAGCATGTGTTGTAGCCTTTGCTTCTCCTGAAACACTGAAGCAGATGGGAGCTAATTTCACTGGTAGGAACCAAGGACAAAACCAAATTCAAAACAGAAGGCCTCTGAATGAGGGAATGGGAAGAGGTAACAACAACAACAACATGAATACGCAAAATGGAGATGGTGGAAGAAATTACGGGAGAGGTGGATTTGCGCGTGGTGGCCAGGGAATGGGCAACCGTGGAGGTCCTTGGGGTGGTGCAATGAGAGGTAGAGGGATGAACAACATGGCTAGTGGTTCTGGTGCTGGACCGTATGGGCCTGGACTTGCTGGTCCTGCATTTGGTGGTATGATGCACCCACAGGGTATGATGGGAGCTGGTGGGTTTGATCCAACATTCATGGGCCGGGGTGGTGGTTATGGAGGGTATTCAGGTCTTGCTTACCCTGGGATGCCTCATTCTTATCCAGGTGTTAATGCAATGGGAATGGTTGGGATTGCTCCTCATGTTAATCCCGCCTTTTTTGGCTCGGGAATGGGAACAATGGGTAGCTCGGGGATGAATGGAGTTCATGCAGCAGCGATGTGGAGCGAGGCTAATGGAGGTGGTGGTGAAGAAGGTGGCTCTGAATATGGTGGGTATGAAGATGAAACCCAAGAGAAAGAAGAAAAGCCATCACGAGAAAAAGAACGGGCTACCACAGAACGTGACTGGTCCGAGAACAGTGGTGATAGAAGACACAAGAGTCATCGTGAAGACAAGGATAGTCACCGTGAGTATAAGCAGCAAAGAGACCGTGATTCTGATGAGTTCGATAGAGGACAATCTAGCTTGAAATCTCGAAGCAGATCAAGAATGGCAGAAGATGATCATAGGTCCAGGTCAAGAGATGCAGACTATGGAAAGAGGAGACGAGGTGACTGAGAAAGAATCTCTCATGTTCTTAGTCTCTCTCTTGTTGCATCTAAACAATACCATTTTAAGTAACTCTACCTACTAAATCTATCTCTTATCATCAAATATTTGATACAATGTTTCTCTTTACTTTCTTTACTTATAGTCAAGTCTTTGAGATGAGCATATATTTGTAAACTATGTTTTGTTTTATTGATGGTTCTTCATTTGTTATTATAAACTTCAAGATTGTCGTTTGGTTAAAAGGAAGAAGATGAAATGTGATCTTTATTCTTTGCTGACTAATGTAAGCTTTATTCTTTGTTGCATTTCAGAATTATAAAGCATGTAAAAGCTGAGAGCTTTGGCATTTGCATCAAATCATCCAAAAGCTTTAACACAGTTTTACATTCTATACAATACATTTACTTTCTAAAAATCTGTACAAAGTTTTGTTTGTCCAGATTCTATAGCAGATTTGCGTACTCGTAGTAAACCAAGAAGAGAGCTTCTGGGTAATCCTTGGGAAGGCTATTGATGTAGAGGTAGAATCTGAACAAATCTTCCCTTGAAGCAGTCCTTGCATCCACCACGTCATTATCACCTGCAAGCACCCACAAGTCCTCTGAGTTCACTCTCTTCATGCTGCCTCGACAAAACGGGCATGACTGAGACTTCACGTTCCTGCAGATTTGAGAATCAATGGAGATTTAGTAAATGAAAGCTTCTCCATCAGGTTAAACAGGTCTCAAAATTGCGGTGTGTGTATACCAATTGCGGTAGCATTTGATGCACATAGAATGGCAGCAATTAGGCAACACCATTTTGGTGCAAGTTTCTAAACAGATTCCGCATTCTTCTTCACGCTCTAACCCAGCATTGCCGAATCTACTACTGCGAGCCTCTTTTGTTATCTTCTTGCTGAGTCTTTTAAGGTCAAACCCAATGTCTGCGGTTTCCAACTCGTCCAAGTTGCTGTGTAATAGCTGAAGTGATGGTAGTATCACACCTTCAAACGACAAGACATTAGGGTCTTAGATAGAAACACAAAAGACTCATGTTAAACATTCAACAGCGTTCCCATCCTATACCAGCGATTTAGAGAATCCATCTTTTAGGTAACTAAAAAGGAGAAACCTTTAGAATGGAATGGCCATTTCTACAATAAAGCTTAATCCAAAAACATGAACATCATAACATTTTCCAGCAACGGTTACGAGTTTGCTTACCGTAGAACTCGCTAATAGTTGCTTTCCTTCCGTGCGTGGTAAGCTTAGGCTGTCCATCAGACTGGACCTATACAAGCAAATACGACAACAAATGGCAACAAAATGAGAATTTTCAGTCACCAAAAAAAAAAGCTTATAGTCAGAACATCAAAAGCCCCAATAAATGACGACACTTAAAGATCAAAGAGGACTTCAAAAACTAACCTTATAGACAAGAACATGAAAGAGGTTTAGGTAGCGAGGAATCAGACATGAGCAAGAAAGATCAATCCACCGAAGCAAGATTAGTAATAACGAAGCAAAGTTACTATGAACCAATTTCATCTGAAGCCGCACATTGTTCTTCCCCATTGGAATTGCTTCTGCCCTGAAAAGATAGATAGCTCAAAGTTCTCATACACAATTCATCGAACAGAACATATGCAATAACTAAAAAAGCTTGTAAATTTGTTGAAATTAGAATCTCAATACAACAACAAATTTCAAGAACTTTCCAATTGTGAAAGCTACAATCTCTAACATAGCTATTATACTAAAAGTCTATCTATCGGAGTTTCCTAAAATAACCCAATTTTGATGAGAAGATATTATAACACACACAGACGAAAATGACCTAAAATTCTCAGCTGGGTTTTCAAATTTTCACCTACTTTTTACTCTTATAGCTCAACTAATCAAACAATTATAGACTAAAGTCTTAAACTTTAGGAGAAACCCAGAAAAGGACTTACAAAGTATTTGCGTGTTGAACATCAGCTTCCAAAATCTTCAAAGATTCATAGTAGGAAGAAGAAGAAGAAGATGATGATGAAGAAGAAGAGATTGCTAACTGATTATACATCTTTCTCTCTATCTCTCCGATTTCAACAAAGAGGAATAGATTGAAGAAATTCCCCAGAAATATGAAGGACAACGAAAGAGAATAAGATGAAAGGAGGAAGATGCTAAAAGTAAGGGATTGGTCTGATTGATCGGAAAAAGGCAAGAACCTAAAAGACAAATAAAGGCCAAAGAAAGAACCGTAAGAACACAAGTCTCACTTCTTCTTCTTTCTCTCTCTCTCTCTTTGCTTCTTTTTCTTTTTTTGGTTCTTTGTTTCACGGTTGCTAGCTTTATTTAAATATACTAATCATGTTTGAAGAATAATTCGTAATCTTAATAAGAAAATAAATACTGTATGTTATTTCTTGTTAAATAAGCTAATTAATATAAAACATTGAGTTGAGATGGCTTTTTGTATGTGAATATAATTAATAGTCCCTTTCATTCAATGGTAACAACTTTTGGAATAAATAAATACCTAAAGTGAATATAGACAAAATACTAAACCAAAGTGGACGAACGCGTGTACTTTGCCTCACTCATAAAACATGTTTGCCGTAAACCAAGAATCAAACCCAAAATTGTTTTATGGTCTCAACTAGAGGTGCACATAAACAAAACTAAAGTTTAACCAAAAAAAAACTAAAGTTTAACTAACAAAAAAAATTTCTTAAAATCATGATTTTGTTACAAGAAGCTATATGAAGCATGGTTTTTATATTGACAAAGAAGGTTAACGTAGTATTTTTTTTTTTTTTTAACCAATGAAGGTTAACGTAGTATAAAATCTCATTTGCACAAAAAAAAAAAAAAAAGTAGTACAGTATTCAATCTCTTCTCATCTCTACTCAAGTAATTCCCTGCTATTTAAGATGGCACTGCAAAAAAAATATTTACAAGATAAACAATATTTAGTAAACAAAAATAGCATGATTCATTAAATAACAAAAATAAAGTATTATAATGATTCATTTTTAAAACTTACTGTAGCTGCTTGTGTCAATATCTTCGGTTAGTTCTCTGACATGGAATGGAGGAAATTTCTTTTTGACCTCATCTAGAGTATCAATATCTGAAGAAGATGCTAGAAAGGTGATTGAAACACCCTTTGTTACATATCTCCCATCCTATAAAATTCACAGAAAAGAAAAAAAGTTACAAAATCCAAAATCAGTCACAAAAGTTTATGGTCAGGGTCACTTGCCCTCTGAAGATATATCTCAGTTGTATATGTCATGTCATAGTGGACAATCATGTTAACTCGTCCAAGCTCCACTCTCCTAGTATCAACTATGTCACTCACAACTATTATCCTTTTCTCCCCTTCCTTCATCTTTTGGTAACAACCAAACTTCTCTTTTGTTGACAGGTGGGAGTAGACGCACATTGATGGAAATTTCCATTCAACCAAAAAATTGACTCAGACGATCCTACTATTTTAGGACGAAAGTGCAACAAAAAATAATTACGAAAAAAACAATATTTATATCACAAACCTAAGTTTTTGAACAATTAGTGATAGTATTTCACGCTTACTCTAATTAGATGTATCAATT
Source organism: Erysimum cheiranthoides (assembly GCA_011420285.2). Taxonomy (NCBI): domain Eukaryota; kingdom Viridiplantae; phylum Streptophyta; class Magnoliopsida; order Brassicales; family Brassicaceae; genus Erysimum; species Erysimum cheiranthoides. The sequence continues at coordinate 21,000,689 of CM022176.2, read as the reverse complement.
TGCTCATAAGTTCTTTTATATCAATATCAAACCTGTCCAACATTTGAACAAGAGGTGCACACAAAAACTTAAGTAAAAATTGAGAAATTATTTGAACTGAAACTAAACTTAGTTTTAAAAGCCTACTTGATCTTTTGAAATTTTAAACGAGACAAACTAAAGTTTAACTAACAAATTAAAGTTTAACTAACAAACAAAATTTCTTGAAATCATGATTTCGTTATTTTATATTATTGAAAATATTCATCAAATTTTCACTTTTAGAAAAATTATTTCATTATATACCAATAGTGTGATAAAAATATAATTAAAAATAAGAAATCATGATTAATTTAATAAAAGTATACAATTTTAGTGTTTTATAACTATTTTACAAAATATTTATCCAGTTTGATTCGTTTCACTAGTATCATTCATTTATTACTTTATTTTGCTATTTATCTCACATAAATAATCAGACTATATATAGTCTTGCTCAAATTTCTATTTAATTAAGATTTAGTAAAATGTAAAACCTTACTTATGGAAAGTTGATTCTACTACAGGATCTAGAGATATAAATGGCTGATTTAGTTTCTATATTAATTTGAATTTTATTACGCGTGACTTGACCGTGAGCATTAAGTTGAGAGATACACAGTATAGGGTTTATCTATATATACACGATGAAATACTCTCTCTCTCTCTTTTTCTAATATAAAAGATATATAGGTATTTTCAGCAGAGCAGAGAGATTAATTTGATGGGTGGAGAGAATCGGGTGGTGATTGCATCATCACAAAGAAAAAGAAGAAGAAGAAGAAGAAGAACAATAACAACAAAGGAGAATCACGAAGAGCAAGAAGAAGTGCTTTACGACGTCGTCGAGGAAATCCTCTTGAGGCTTCCCGTGATTACACTCCTTCGATTCAAATCCGTGTCTAAACTATGGAGATGGACGATTGGATCCCGCTCTTTCGCGGAGAGGCACTTGAAGATGGCTGAGCGATCCTTTCCTGAAGTACTCGGTTTTACCGCAGAACGGACAAGTTTATACTTTAGGACACTCTGCTTCGACTCAGCTTCTCTCCAGGCTCTCGATCTTTTCAATTTCCCTCAAGCACAAAAATTGTATGAAGCTTCTGATAGCTGCGACGGTCTTGTTTGTATCCACGATGTGAGGGATGCCTCCATATATGTAGTTAACCCGGCCACGAGGTGGTTCCGACAGCTTCCTCCGGCCAGGTTTCAGGTATTGATGCAAAAGGCAACATACACTCCGGAAACTCGTTCGGATATTAAGCCATTAACACGCCTAGCATTCGCAAAGGCCACATCGTCATTGTGTGATTACAAATTGGTCTGGTTATATAATTCTGATAAATATAATTCTGATGCCTTGAGTCCAAACCAGGGACATACCAAGTGCGAGGTTTTTGACTTTAGGGCAAACGCTTGGAGATACGTGACTTGCACTCCAAATTATTATATATTTGATGACCAAAGGCCAGCATCCGTGAACGGGACGCTTTATTGGCTCACAGAACGACATAACGGCGAAACCAAGGTAATAGCTTTCGATGTTGGGACAGAGACATTCCGAGTGCTGCCTAATAAGAATCCGGTTGCTGATTCACATCCCGACCATATCGACATGTGTAGTCTTGATAATCGTCTATGCATTTCAAAAAGAAAGCGCCAGAAGATGGTACAAGATATTTGGATCTTACAATCATCATCAGAATCATGGGAAAAGATTTATACCATAGATTTGCGTTCTTGTTGGTCATGGTCGGAGAAGGGCATTGGTTTCAGTTGGACTCGGAAAGGTGTGGTTCGGCCAGCCACACCAGTGGTGATACGCAAGAACAATAAGATCCTCCTTTCGCATCGTTATTCCAGGGGTCTAGTGGAGTATGATCCCCAAACAAAATTATACTCTTCGTTTCATGAAGATCTTTTCTATGGAAGAGTTGCTCCTTATTTCCAAAGTTTAGTCTCTCATATCTAAAAGTTAACTTGCTACTATATAAGAGTTATTTTTTTTTTTATAATAGTTGTATTTTGAGTTCAATTGTTTTTACCAAAAACTTGGTTGTCATTGGTTCCGGAAGTTAACTATCCATGTAGAATAAGAAATTTGTCTATAGCAGTAGCAGGAATCAATAGCAAACTAAACTTTCTAGCTCATGAACAGGTTCCCAACTAATTAATGCTCATGTAATACAATAAACAGTAATTAAGTAACAATGCAACAGTTTCAAAAAGAGATCATGTAACCTGGAACTCTTGCTACTTTTAATTTTTTTTTGTATCAGAGAGAGAGAGACCAGTTTGCTTTCATACCAATATTATCGGGTTACAGCATCACTTACCTACGTACCAAGCTGCTGAATTTTTCCAACCCTCTAAAAAATTTCGTTCATTCATTACTGCAAGAAACAAAAACCATTGTACTTATCATTTTTTCCTTTTAAGTTTTAACATATGGATTGGATTTATACTTGAACAATCTCAGTGACCTGAATCTCAAACAGAGGCGAGAAAGTCGGCACTTTGGACCTGAATCTCAGTGAATCTCTCATATATCGGCCCAAAGCCTCTCAATTTCCCTCTCGTACGTGCTTCCTGTTACTTCCGTCGTTAAGATTTCCACGGTGTATCGTCACGGCCGATAGGTACAATCGCCGGCGCCGTCGCTGGAACGCCGATCGTGGAGCCACCGGAACTGGAATAATCGCCAGCCTCGAGTACTTGACATCGGAAAACTTTTCGGGAGTAAAAAAAAATCGACTTTGTACCCGGAGATCGATTTCGAAACCCTAGCCTTCTCCAACTTAATTTGTACTTGTTTTCTTTTCTTTTCTTTTGATTAAAAAATCTCGACTTTGTACTTGTTCTTCAATTAAAGTGTTTTTCATCAAAAAAACAAAAAAAAAGTGTTTTTCATCTTGTGATATATTTTCAGCAACATTTTGTGTTTAACTCATCTTTGAGAGAAGAGAGTTATACAGTTATATTTAGAATAATTGAATAATAATCATAAACACGAATAATTTGATAACTCCATAATAATATACCACACACATTTTAATTCATCGTAATTAACTGTTTACAAGATCCGATCAAACACTTCCACGCTACAATAATCCCTTATAATTATAATCAAACCATAATAATCCCTTTTAATAATCAAACCCATCCACTATATTTATAATCAAAAGCATCCAGTATAAGAATCACTGATATATAGTCATCAAACGCATCCACTATATATTTATAAGGCCTTAGTTAGAAACCATTTTTTTGTGTGGATAATTTCATAAATATAAACCTTCTTTCTTAGGTGTTCTTCACGTTGCTGCTGCTTCCCCCATCCTTCTTCTTCTTCTTCGTATTTGGGTTGAGGCCAAGCTTGTGGATACGTTTCTGAACCTCACTTTCTGTGGCTCCTACATCTGCGGCAATACGATGTGTTTGGTTTGGTCCATATTGTGCAACAGCATTCATCAGCTTCAAATCTAACGCATCATTCCATTGGGTGGACATTTTCTCCAACAAAGAAAAGAAGCTAGAAATTTTAACTATTGTGTGATTTGAAAAGAGGAAGGACAGTGTGCGAAACAAATGATATAGGGAGCGACGTATTTATAGAGGAATTTGTTTAAGCACACACACAAGGAAGATTCAAGGAAGGTGTCATTGTGCAACCATCACTCTCATAAATTTCACTTGGATGACTCACTTCTTACCCCAAAATCATATGAAAGTAACAAACTTGCATGTGAAAATTCAGATAGGGGATTCCAAATCTTCCTAGCTACCCATTTGATAATGTGTACACAATTATTTTTCTTTATCATTTCTATATATTTATTGCGTGGGAAGAATGGGATCTGTATAAAAAACGACAACTGATATGATGATCATTACATTCGTTTTACTCTATATTAATTACTATTATACCATCCATATTTTCCGAGCTATTTGATAATGCGTATAATTTTTTCTAAAAAAGATTCTATTATCATTTCTATTTACTTAGTTGAGGACTGCGTGCCTGCGTGGGAGAGAAGGGCATTTGCATAGAAACGACAAAACAACTGATCTTCATGACATTTGTTTTACTCTATATTACTATTTTACTATAGCCAATGACCGCGAATTAATCCAAGAACTGCAGTTTTGTGATGTTATATATATCTTTACGTATAAACTAAAGAGTTGATCGATCGGGGGAAAATGCGATACAATTATTCTACGAAATGACAACCTTAAATAAAACATTATAGATCATGTCAAAAAAGTAGAAAAAAATGGAAAAATACTAATGAGATTTAATAAATATACATGTATTAATTTATTGTAATTCTTTATTCGGATCTTAGAAGTTTGAGATCGAGAAGTAGTATATTTATTTTTACGCCCCTTTGAAAGACCACACTTTTGATTTTATGTCATTTATTCCCGTTCAGACCACTTTCCTGACCTAAACCTTCAATCCATTTTAATAGTTCGATCCTTAGAGAATTGTTCGTTCCATGTTTACATCCGTTTCAATACTTGGGTTTCACTCACGCCGAACCTTTACCATGAAACCGAGTAGTCAGTGGATAATAAAGGTTACTTTCTACAAATTACATGCATAATCATCCCCTAGCTATAGAAAAATGCAAAAAAAAGCCAACGTTACAAAATAATCTTTAGGTGATTGCATTTTTGGTCTTCTTAAGGTAATGTCTGTAGTTATCCCAAATCATGAATGGAAAATAACAAATTTCCTTTGAAATTGACAAAATTACCCCTCATGGCAATCATGAGAAACGTTGTCCAACTTTTTGACGTGGTAGGCAGAGTTTTTGAAATTTGATGATCCTATTTTTCTTTTTTCTTTGCCACATGCAACTTTCTCGTATTTTCTTTTCTTTTATGTCCGTCTCTCTCAAAAAGAAATTCATGGCATTTTTTTCTCGCCATGTCTTTTTTTTTATTTTTTTTTGGTAAAACTCTCGCCATGTCTTATTACGAGTGGTTTGTAATATAACGGAAAAGGAGATACTTGCAATATTCTAAAAGTTTATATATATAGATCGTTAGTGTGAAGATGTTATAAAAAAAAAAAAAAAAAAAAAAAAAATCGTTAGTGTGTATTGTGACACGCATCAACATAGAGCGCTCAAAGGAGAACAATAGTGTACTTAGGTTCGCCCTTTAAATTCACCAAACATATTATAACCAATAGTTTTGCCATGTTAGATTATTAATAAAAGAGAATTATAAAAAAATTATAAAAAAAAGGAAACACAATTAAAAAAAAAAAAAAAATCAGAAAATAGATTTAGGGTTTAAGATTTAGGGTTTAGGGTTTAGAGTTTAGATTTTACAATTAAAACGACATTAGATGTCGGTTTGAGTTGCTAAATGAGTGGTTAGTGTTTAGATTTTATAATTAAAACGAAATTAGATATCGGTTTGGGTTTAGGGTTTAGGGTTTAAGGTTTAGAGTTTAGATTTTACAATTAAAACAAAATTAGATGCCGGTTTGGGTTGTCAAATGAGTGGTTAAGGTTTAGATTTTAGGTTTAGATTTTATAATTAAAACGAAATTAGATATCGGTTTGGGTTGACAAATAAGTGGTTAGGGTTTAAATTTTACAATTAAAACGAAATTATATATCTGTTTAGGTTTGTTAAATATTTGTTATATAAACCCTAAACCCTAAACCCAAACCGATATCTAATTTCGTTTTAATTATAAAATCTAAATCCTAACCACTCATTTGGCAACCCAAACCGACATCTAATTTCGTTTTAATTGTAAAATTTAAACCCTAAACCCTAAACCCTAAACCTTAAACCCTAAATCTATTTTCTGATTTCCTTTTTTTTTTAATTGTGTTTCCTTTTTTTATAATTCTTTTTTTTAATTCTTTTTTATTAATAATCTGACATGGCAAAACTATTGGTTATAATATGTTTGGTGAATTTAAAGGTTCACTCGAGAGGCGAACCTAAGTATTGTTCCTCAAAGGAAGGCCAATTTTAACAAAAATTCATATAAACTGATTTACGGACTTAAGATCATGCCTTTATTTTTTATTTTTTTCTTTCTTTTTTTTCCCTGCCTTTAGTTTTTCGTCTAAATTTAACTTTAAAATTAACAAAAAAGAATTTGAAGTTGACATGCGGTATAACGCAAACTCACAGTTGCACGTCGCATGCAGTCTACATGTTAACTTTTTTAAAAAACATATAAACTTTGATTTTTTTTTGTTTTTATATATTTTTTCGTTAATTTTGTTTAAGTTAAATTATTAAAGAAAGTGGAATATATATGAAATCATTAACATGGAGCATGCATTATTGTTTCGCTTTGATTATATTTGTTTCTTGAATACAATGACATTTTTTTTATTTTTTTTATATACAATGACATTTGTGTTGTTGAGTTTACTACGATGAGAACTAAATTGGTGTAAACCGGTGACGGCTAAGTCAAAGTAGCAAGGATTTTTAATTTTTTTTTTTTTTGTGTATTTGAGACACCACTGTTTATGAAATAGATAGAGAGAATTTTGCCTAGCTAAAGTAAATTGTGATCTTAAGTCCTTTGATTTCTTGGAATATTTAATTGTTGTTTCAATTTGTGTATTTAGTATTCAGAACACACAAATGTGTCAAAGGTTTGTCTTCCAGATGTCATCGTCATTCCACTCAGTACTTGTTGACATCTTTCTCTCTTTTTTTTCTTCTAAACAATTTACTATGACTACGGAGATGAGATGAAGTAAAGAAGGTAAAGAGGGCAATCACAAGGAAGCTGCGTTTATCGCTTTCATCAATTGTCAGACAAATATTACCTAGATAAAAAACCATATTTGCCGAAACATAATAAGAAACAAACTCATCATTACCTTGATGACTCACCCCTCTACCCAAAATGGGAGATAAAACTAACCGACTTACAAAATTTCCTAGCTATTTGATAATGCGTATTAAAAAAAAAAATTAAAAATCTTCTATTAAATGCTTAGAAACGACAAAACAACTGATCTCGCTCCTTGAAGAAAAAGAGAAATATGGAAGAAAAAAAAAAGACTGAGAAATTAACGAATAGACCATGTATTAATTTATTGTGATTTTTTATTCGGATTTTCAAAGTTGGTGTTGACAGTTAACGACTGTATAGAAGTAAGATATTTACTTTTACATCCCTACTAATTTGATAATCTATGATTGTAGAGTTAGCCATAAAAGATTACTTGCACATCAAACTTACAATCCTATAGCCTATAGGAGATAGAGAGAGAGTGAGACGGTATTTGGCATTTTGGCTAATGCATAGGAATAAGCATTTGTTATATAAAAGTGGTAGTATATTCTTTGGATGAGTTTGGATTTATGTACGTTTAATAAAGAGCACTCACAAAGTTGGACCTGGACTTCAACTTTTATTCTCGAGGGGATTTTGTTAAGTTCAACAAGTTGATGGTCTAAACTCTAAAGACAATGTAATTTGGGAAAATTATAAGACGCCACAATCTTTACAAAATTACAAAATCAGCACTTAGCTATAAAAAATGCAAATCAGCCAACGTTACATAATAATTGCAATTTTTTTTTTCCTTACGGCCATATAAAGGTAATTCGAAAAAAAAATGAATAATTGACATGTATGGTTTCTTTTGCAAACCCAAACTCTTGCACGTCACAGTCTACGACATGTCATCATGTCTTTTGCAAACCCTTTAGTCAGGTTATGTTATCCTCATGGTAAAAATCCCTTTTCTTGGATCGTAGGAATGTGCCAAGTAAACAAGATAAATGGCTTAATAGTAGTCTGACTCACAGGAATTAAAATGCTAATAGGCGAGCGACTGAGTGAGCGTTTTGGTGCACTATTAACAACAAGAAATTTCCTCTGCCTTATCATTTTTCTTACAGTTTCTCATATGATATTTTCCCCTAGCTTCTTGAAATGGGCATATATGCATACGGATCACTACTTATTGCAAAAAACCACTCTAGAGACTCAGAGCCGTGCCTACGTTTTAAGAGGCCCTAAGCGATTTTTTAAAACGAAAAAAAAAACCTAATTATATATTTTTAAAAATTATATAATTTAAAACTATCATAAATTATATAAAAATACAAATATGTATAGATGTTCTAAAGGATTATAATTTTATAAGATGAACAAATTTTAAACTAAATATTCTTTAATTTCTGTAAAACATATGTATGCATTATTATGTTATATCACACTATATATTTATATACTATTATATATTATGCAAATATATATAGTAACTAATGTAAAAGCAAAATATGATATGAAACTAAAACATAAAATAAATTGATAGATTTTTTTTTTTAAATGCTATAGGATTGAATTCTAAACATTGAGAGAGAGACTTAAATATACAAACCAATGTACTATTAATTGAAATTTTTAATATTGGATGGGCCCTAAATTTTGGTTTTATATGTGGGGCCCCTAAACCAATGTTTTATTTTCTATAGGGTAGGCACACCCCTGTAGAGACTGTTTCATTGAATCTTTTATTTATAGAACGAAGCAAGAGAAAATCTGCGAAATATTCTTTTTAATGCGCGTTTTCGTCTAAAAAATATAAATCATTATGCAAAAAATAGGTATATAGTTGTATAACAAAAATTTAATTATTCCGCCGTCATGCAAATATATCCAATCAACACAAATTTTCATTCTGCGAATTTTCATTCTACAAGTTTTCATTCTGTAAAATTTCATTCTATAACTTATTATGCAATTATGCGTGTTACCAACCAGAACATTAATTATTATTATAGTTATACTCCTATCATTCTTACAACGTAATTAATGTTTGATTCTTGTGATCATGTTCAATTTTTTGAAGAAGAAGTGTGAACGCATGTAAATAAAACCATTTATCATTACTAATTTGTCATCACTTGTAGTACCCAAGTTGAGTAGTCAGAGAAGAAAAACATGATGTGGAAATCAATTATCCAATTTTGATCAATGTGGGGGAAACTGTTAAGAATGCGATTTGTGTGACAATATATTACATAATTTCCTACATTTCCTTCTTCATTTCTTATAATCTCTTCTATTTTCATCACTAGCTCATTCACTCTATGAAAACACAAAAACAAAAAAAGATGTCTACATAGAATGATAAGATGATCGAGAGATACTTTGATGCTGCTACGAAACATGGGAAGAATATGATCATGTTGATCGCTGAGGAAATAAGAAATATGATTTATGATACCAAAGTCGGCGTTTTTCATTTTTCGTACAGTTTCTAATCTAATATATTTGCCCTTGTTTTTTGAAATGGACATGTATGCATATGGATCTCTACTTCATTTGGAAAGACTACTCCAGATCGCGAGTCTCAGTCCGAGAAAAAGGACAAGAAACCAAGTCTATGCTAAAAATCCTCTCTCATGCGTCTTATGATGGTTTCAACCTCCAAATATCTTGGATCATCATAACGGATCTGATCTAAACCATCAATAAATGGGTTAATCTTATGGAGCAATCAGAATGTTTCTGTATGAATATCAAAATTGATTCGATTATGACTGAGAGATCTAGAGATTTAAATGATTGATTTAGTTCCATTTTTAAAAGGTGATCGTATATATGTGTAAATATTATTTTCCTTTTATTAACATCGAAGTTGTTATTAAACAATGGAAACCAATGTGTTTATCACTCGGTATTAAAAAAAAAAACAAAACAAAAAAAAAACAAAAAAAACATTCTCTGTAGTTTATCTTACGACTTTCCTAGAAAATTGGCTCGCGATTAATCAATGACAAAATGTGTTAAGAAAAAAAAAGAGGATATTCATCTTCCAAAAAGTTTATTATTTATCAATTATAAATACAATTTGTATAAAAATAATAATCTACCTGAAGAAAAAATGCTACATACAAATAAATATATGAGTGAAGCGATCCCTTTTTGATGTCTTTTCAGGCAAGCAATCGCAACATATGAAAAAGAACCCTAGCTTTCCTCAGATGATAGCTTTATATACAAGTACATATGCACAAACACTCAGACAATTCTATTTCACTTCCTTTCCGAATGCGATGAAATTCTTATTGAGCTGATCATGAAACCTACCGGACCGTCGTACACTAGCAGCTCTTCTCGCAGTGAAACCAACCGTCGTGGGCCGAATCGATCTCTGCCTAACCATTTCCACAAACTCGGGATCATTAGAATGACCCTCGTACCGAATCCACTGAATCATTTGATGGTAACCCGGGAAGAATCTCATCTGAACCGACTTGAAGACGAAGTAAGGGATCAAAGCCAAGATCATAACGAAGAGAGTGGTGAGCCAGTAAGATGGAGCTGGAGCTAAGGCTTCGATGAAGACTTTGTAAGCATCTGTGGAGAAGCTAGGAGCGATGGCTCCATAGATCATGAGGAAGATGTACCAGAAAGCAACTGAGCCCCATATTACAATGTGTTGGAGCCAAGTGAAATAGCTTATGGCTAACGCCATTTGGAGATTCACGACCCAGACTAGGCAAGTGTACATTGTCCCGCCGAGGATTTCTCGGCCGGCGGTTTTACCATTAGGGTTATAGAGTTGGTGTTTCAGAGATTCCTTGCAGAGGAAGAAAATGGCAAGCGCGGTGAAGACTCCGTTGAACATCCATCCGATGATTCTCTTCCAGCTGAAGAGAAGATTCTGAACTCCTTCTTGGTATAACAACGGGAACTGCAAAAAAAAAAGAAAACTAACTTTAATCGGCTATTTAGAGGAATTTAGGGTTTTTGTTTGTATAGATTTTATGGCGGTAATGTTTGGATACCTTGTAACAGTAGCGAGCTGAGACGTCTTGATCGAAAACTCCGAGAGCAATGACGGGAAGCGAAGAGAAGAATACGTTAAAAAGCGATAAAAACCAGTCGTTATATGCGGGTTGAGCAGAGAAGGATGTGTAGGCTTCGTATAAGAAAACAGTGACACCAAAAGTGATATTCTTGTAGAAGAAGTAACATATCTGCACGAGGGGAAACAAAACCTGGTTAGAGAGAAATGTGATGAACGTATAGAGTTCATTTGGAGAATGTTTCTGAGAGAGAGAATTTGTACCATTGATGAGATTCTGCTGTAGCACCAGTGACCATGGACCAGCAAGAGACGCTCTAAGTAACGGAATTGAGCAATGGCTATATCGCTAGACATAACCGCTTGCATTCCCTCAACACCGCTGATTCCAACACCGATATCCGCTTCTTGTAGCATTCCCACATCATTTGCTCCATCTCCTATAGCTAAAGTTGTCTTCCCGGTTCCAGATTTGACCAACCGCGTAACCTGAAAACAACATCTTCTATTAACTAAACCGAAACTGCAACAGTAGAGCCTGTAGAAAAACCCATTTCCACGGGAAAAGACATTACCAATGCCTTTTGTTTAGGCGAAGATCTGCAGCAAATAACAGAGGCACATCCTGTGGCTAAATCAAGAAACTGTTTCTTGAAATCATCTTCAAGGGCATACGCTAGCGACTTCCCGTCAATGATCAACGCAAAGGCCTCATGAGAGCTCGCGCTGCTTGATGCTGTGAGTAGAGCTTTCCCTTCTTCCATTTGCTTCGCCACGCTTTCTCTCGATGCCTATAAACATCAATCAGTCCAAATACATATAAATCTCATCGATCAAAAGATAGCTAAAATATATTATTGTTTTAATTGCAAATCAAAAAAAGTTACCTTTTCAATTGCATCTTTCTCTCCAGCTTTCTCCAATGCTTTGATATGTGGTGTCTCAAGATTTATGATGATCTGTTTCATCTCTTGTCTTAGTAAACTACAAGCAAATCTGCAAGAGATTCCCAAAAAAAATGTCAGAAACTATGAAACATACACACTAAGAACAATGTATAGAATCAGACATAAGAGCAAAAAACGAAAACTCCTTACCCGATATTGATTGCAGTCTCCATTTTGTCTCCGGTTAAAACCCAAATTTTTATTCCTGCTTGAGCTAGCTTGTCGATACAGTCCGGAACCTAAAACACAATCAAGTTAAACATGTTATAGTCCTAGTTGATCCAAATCCGAATCCAAAACATTATAAAAAATCTATTAAGAATTTTAGTCTTAAAAAAGAGCCATACCCCATTTTGAAGTTTGTCCTCAACAGCAGTAGCACCAAGGAGAATCAAATCGCGCTCAATCTTATCTGTGATTTCATCGATTAAGCTCTCACGATCCGCTGTCACCGAGTTCTTAGCTTCAGTAAAGTTCTTGCTGAATTCTATATACTCATTCTCATCAACCTCACGGTATGCAAGTATCAATGTCCTTAGCCCTGCATCTGCATATTCATTTACATGTTCTCGGGTATTCTCTTCGAACTTTCGCCCGTCTTTTGCAAGTCTTTCAAACATTACACTGTACCAAAAAAAAAAAAAAAGAGATTCCACAAACTCAATATAAATCAACAAGAAGGCCTCAAAATGTACAATCTCTCAAGATTTTCAGTTAGACTTACTTATCAGCTCCTTTGGACAGTAACAGAAGTTTCCCATCTTCGTCACGCACAATCACCGACATTCTCTTTCTCGCGCTGTTAAACTCAAGAACGTTTAATAACCGATATACCCTGTAAGAAAACAGAGGAATGTTAGTTTTTGACCTTAAGAATCCGCAGAGAAGTTGAGTTGAGTTTATAAAAAGAAACAAACCTTTCAACTGTTTTCCCTGATGCAAGATCCAATTCACGGAAAGAAATCCCATTTTGTGTGCGGCTAAAGAACTCAAACCCGAATTCTCGAGCCGCAACAACAAATGCAGCTTCATCAGGAGACTCAGCCTCATAAGAGACATTCCCGGTGGCTTCATTGGTTTCGGGTATAGCCGTGTGACAAACAGCTAACAACCTGAAAAACTTCTGCAAAACCGCTGCATCTCTTTGCTTAACCCAATTCCCTTTCATAACTCTCTCATCCTCGAAATTAAACCCTTTGATCTTAGGACCAGACCGGTCCACTACAACATCCAAATCATCACCAACCAAATTCGAACCGTTGCTTCTCATAGCCATAGATCTTTCAACTTCAGTTATACCGCGTCCGTAAGCCGTTCCAGCGATAGAACATTTGATAAACTCCATGGAATTGCAGGTCAAGGTTCCGGTTTTATCTGATAGAATCGTATCAACCATCCCGAGCTCCTCGTTGAGATTAGATGTCCTAGCATGCGCAGGTTTATCATTCTCCTCGTAGTACATAAGAATGTCATTGTTGATGAAAACACTCTGAAGAACTTTAACAATTTCGATCGAGACATAAAGCGAAATCGGGATGAAGTAACTATAAAGCATAACCGCAGTGAAGAAATGGAAAATCGCAGCCATTGGAGCTCTGTCTGGATCAAACAAGATCTCTGCATTATCTGGTCTTAAGTACCATCTCTCTGTTCTTCCTCCATTTCTAACTCTATCTTCTCTTGTCTCAATACCAAAGACAATCGAGCCAATAAACGACAGCAAAAACACAACACCGAACATCAAGTAGATGATTTTGTCCATTTTTCTCTCGATTCTGCTTCTCTTCGATGGAGGATCAGTTGAATTTTGGATCACCTGTTACCAAATTTTCCAATTCAACACTTTTAATACAATCTCTAAGGCTGAAAAAAACAGAGCTTAAAGTTTATACCTTTGTGTCTTGTCCAGTGAAAACAACAGCTCCGTAAACATACTCTGTGTTTCTAAGCTTTGAATCTCGAAGAAGAAGCTGTTGAATCGACAATGGCAATCTCTGTTCCTCCGAATGTAAAGTTCCGACGAAAGTATAAAGATCTGCATTTGGATCTTCACATCTGACAACAGCCTTTAAATCTTTGAAATCTGAATCTTCTTGTAAAGTCGATGAAGTCGCTTCTAAACCTTGTTTCACTTTCAGATTCGTTTCTCCGTCGAGATTCATCGTCTCTACATAACAAATCGAATCTTCGTAGCTCGACGATAAAAGCAAAAGATCCGCCGGAAAAAACTCGTCTTTTTCGACCCTTACTATATCTCCGACTTTAAGATTCCTCCATTCCTCTCGCCGGAATATTCCATTTCCGTCGTGAACTTTCACTTTCCGGTTATTCACTTCTATATCCTATAAATTAAAAGAAATAATGATTAAAAATTATAACTTTAATTTGACAGATTCAGTAAGAGAATTGATGATCTCAGACCTGTTTTTTTCGTCCCCAATCTTCAATAGCTTCTTTAACCATACTGACGGCGATGACGAAGACGAGAGGTAAGAGAGCACTAATGGGGCTATAAGGAGAGAGAGAAGTCAACGATAAGAGTCCTGAGACGAGGAAGTAGAAATTGGCGACACGGCGGAACTGTTCAAAGAGTGATTTTGGAATGAAAGAAACAAGAGTGTATTTTGTTGACCGGACATAGTTACCGGCGTAGTTACGCCGTTCAGCCGCCGGAGAATTTGGTTCGTTGCAGTAAACAACTCGAGAGAAACCAGGTCCTCCTATATTTGAATGGTCTTCTTGAAAACTCGATTTACGACCTTTGAATGCGTATATATTGCTTAGATGTAATCTTCTTCTCCGACACTTGGCCATACTTCTCTGTTTGGAAAAATTTGGAGAAGTAAAAAAGAATGAAAGAATGAATGAAGATTATTTGGGTTTTTGGAACTATAGAATGAAAGAAATTGAGAGAGAAATGTCGAATTTTATGGGTAATTATATTATTTGATTTAGCAACTAATAAGCAAAGAAGAGGAACGAGTGTTTTTCGTTTTTTTATGAAATACCCAACTTTGAACGACGACTTTCAACGAATTATCTTTTTGAGTTTGACGGAGTTTTATTGTTTATTTCTTTTCATATAATTTCTTGGAACGAAAGAAATTGAATTATTTCCTCGGGAAATTAGGATGACGAAGGAGAGGGATAATCAAGCATAATATATATGGTATTTTTTAAATTCAATGAAAGTAACTAATAAAAATTAGGTTTGTAACAATGTATAGTTGGCAAAAATGAAAAGTAGTCAAGACGTTATCAGACTATAATTAAAAAACATTTGAATAATAAGGAATTTCGAATGGAATGTAAAAGTTATTATCAAACCAATAAACACTTCAGAAGAAAAAAACTAAAATCTTTGAAACTCTCCCTTTCAAATTTATCTAACAATAAACCACCTCTCATTGTCTGTTTTCTATTTGTTTATTTTTATTTGTTTGTTGTAGAAGTATCAAATAATAGAGGAACGAATGTGAATGAGCCGTGGACTAAGTCGTAGATGGGTTACTATTTATTTCTATTGATAAGTTCTTGTAAAAGAGAAGAAGAGTCAAAAGGGAAAGTAATTATAATGTACTATAGTGATTAGTGAATGAATGAATGATGTTTTCAATTGATTGACGCTAATGTAAGGATTAGTATTAATATTATTATATTATCAAACTATAAAATACTGATTTCCAGTGATCTCCGCCAGGTAAGAAGGTTCTCTGGCTCGATCTCCTGATCAATCATCTTCTGACACTCTTTAGCAACACATGTGAATATTAATTTCCACCTCATTAATTTGTTTGCCAGTTTGGTAATGCGGATTAATCTTATTGAGGATATTAAAGTTTGGGTTTAACGAGAAAAAGAGAGTTTGGCAATAGAAATTGTAATGTAGCTCCATTGCCGAACTTCTTGTGCTCAACGACAAATAAAATTAGGTTATTTTGCATGTTTTAGTTAGTGGTAACTTTTGAAACATAAAATATTATTTCCGTTCATGATTTCTACATTTTTCCATTGTCTGTCTCACTTTAATCTCAAGTAACAGATGTACTTAATCATAGTTTAAAGAACTTAACCATAGTTTACTTATACATCATATTATTACGGTACACTAACATGATTTACATACATCTGATGATAGTTTAATTACATAATTATCACGATGTGTTCATGTCATTAATATAGTCACATATATTCACAGCACATACGTCTCACCTACTTTCATTATCATGGCTGTGCGACTATTCAAACACCATTTCTTGTGTGAGTAACTAACCATAATAAGAAACAAAAAAAATAATAGTCATTATCACTTTGACAATAATACGTATGGGACAACGATTTTAACTAATTCTTGTTTATATATTTAAAGTTAGCTTTACTAACATAAGATACCAAAAAAAACATAAAATATATAAGATGATGTAATTACAAAAAGAAATTAAGAAGCAAAACAAATGTTCACTTTCCCATTAACGGTCAAGTGGGAGTGGCCATTATATAAATGGTTTAATTAATTTTGATTAATAATCTTAGGCATCTATTATTCAAACCACTGTATACATTAATCATCTATTAATGTTTAGAAACAGGCCACTTCACCCAAAAAAAAAAAAAAAAAAAAAAAACAAACAAGCTAAAGCAATTGCTGACATTAGGCTTTGGGCTCATATTTACATTCAGTTATTTATGGGCCCAAATTTGCAGAGACAAGATTGATTCCGGTAATCAGTTTTTTAAAAAAAAACCGGTTTGGTTTACCAGTCCGTCTTCTGCGTGGTGGTAAGTAAATTAATTACTACCATTTTTATACCATTCACCGACGACTGTTGCCAATTCCACGATTTGATTTTTACTTTAAAGCCGTTGTGTTGTTAGAGAGAAGAAGAGAAAGACACTTTTCAATTTGGGAAATTAGGGTTCCTAATTTTTTGGTAGTTTCAGTGAATTTCTCTTTGGAACTATGTTCACGCCACAGAGGAAAACATGGATGTCTCCGGCGATGACGCCGAGAAGCCAGACGCATAAAATCGGCGGTGTTACTAACCCTAGGAACGCTGATAGAAAGGGAAAAGCGGTTGCTTTTAGCGAGGACCCAGTAATTTCGAATCTTCCGCCGCCTCCGATCGGAACGCTGACCGGAGAAGATGTTTCCAGAGGTCAGTCTGACATGGGTGATTGGAGAAGATTTAAGGAAGTGGGTTTGTTGAATGAGGCTTCAATGGAGAAGAAAGATCGAGAAGCACTTCTTGAAAAGTTATCCACACTTGAAAAAGAGGTAACCTTTATGAAACATTTTGTGTAATTTGATTGTTCTGTTGCTGGGGTTTGCTCTATGTGTTATGTATTGGCTTCAAGCCTTTTCGAATTGCTTAACAATGATTCTCCTGTGCAGTTATATGGCTACCAGCACAATATGGGGCTTCTTCTTATGGAGAACAAAGAGTGGGCTTCGAAGCATGAACAACTAAATCAGGCATTCCAAGAAGCTCAAGAAATCCTCAAAAGGGAACAGTCATCACATCTGTATGCATTGACGACTGTGGAACAACGCGAAGAAAACTTGAGAAAAGCCTTGGGTTTGGAAAAGCAATGTGTGGAAGAGGTAGCATATACTTTAGCTTTAACATTATTGGTATCTTAAACATACGTATTGTTTTGTATTTACTTCATTTGTGATCTGAATTTTCTTAGATATGTAATTTTGTTTTATTTTTTTTGCAGCTTGAAAAGGCTCTTCGTGAAATTCAAGAAGAGAATAGCAAGATAAGGCTCACTTCTGAAGCTAAATTGGCTGAAGCAAATGCTCTGGTTGCTAGTGTTAACGGGAGATCTTCAGATACGGAAAACAAGATTTATTCTGCTGAAAGCAAACTCGCAGAGGCAACTAGAAAGAGCTCCGAGCTGGAAATGAGATTGAAGGAAGTGGAGACTCGTGAAAGTGTCCTGCAACAAGAGCGGCTTTCATTTGCTAAAGAGTAAGTATATATATTAGTTATATGACCGAAAAGTTCAATTCTTTTTGTCACAGTCTCATGTGTATGTTATTGCACTACAGGCGAGAATCATATGAAGGAATTTTCCACAAGCAAAGAGAGTACCTTCATGAATGGGAGAAAAAGCTTCAAGAGAAGGAAGAATCCATGCCTGAACAGAAGCGAAGCCTGAATCAAAGAGAGGAAAAGATTAATGAAAAAGAAAAAAAATTGGAGCTGAAAGCAAAAAAACTTGAAGAATGGGATAGAGAGGTTGATTTGTCCATGTCAAAGTGTAAGGAAACTGAAGAGGACATAACTAAACGATTGGAAGAATTGGCTACAAAAGAGAAAGTAAGTTTATAGCTATTGGAAACTGCTTCTTTAGACTTGTGTGTATATTTCTTATCTGACTTCGTTTTTGGTTGTTTAATGTAGGAAGCTCGAACACTCCAGAGCATGCTAGTGGCAAAGGAGAAGGAGTTACAATCATTTGAAGAGAAGCTCATTGCTAGAGAAGGGGTAAGTTTAAGGTTATAGCATTTGTAGTTCTTGAACATTGTTATGCAGTGGAAATATATTAAAATAATGACCAGCATGCTCATAATGTGATAGCAAGCCTTCTTTCTCTATTTAGTGCATATTGTAGGAACACTGCATAGCTGGTGTTCAACAAGTTTGGATGACTGCTCATATATATATATATATATATATTCACTTTTATATTTGATCTTCTTACTTGACAATGCACCTGTTTAGTTTATCCCTTTGAATTGAGAGTCGGTATTATATAAATAGATTTCATTGATTCTCTTATCAATTATTAAAGCTTTGGCTTGGTTTTTTTAACAGACGGAAATTCAGAAGCTTATTGATGATCAGAAAGAGGCATTAGCTGCTAAGATGCTGGAATTTGAACTGGAATGTGAAGAAAGAAGAAAATCTCTGGACAAGGAACTCCAAAGAAAGATAGAAGAACTTGAACGACAGAAAGTTGAAATTGATCATAGCGAGGAGAAGTTGCAGAAAAGGAATCAAGCAATGGATAAGAAGTTTGACCGAGTGAATGAAAAGGAGTTGGAACTTGAAGCTAAGTTGAAAACTATTAAAGAAAAAGAAAAGATCATACAAGCTGAGGAGAAAAAGTTAAGTTTGGAAAAGCAGCAGTTGCTTTCTGATAAGGAGAGTCTGGAAGACCTACAACAAGAGATTGAAAAAATCCGAGCTGAGATGATGAAAAAGGAGGAAATGATCCAAGAAGAATGCAAAAGTCTTGAAATCAAGAAAGAAGAGAGGGAAGAATACATGAGACTGCAATCTGAGCTCAAGTCCCAGATAGAGAAATCTAGACTCCACGAGGAGTTTCTTTCTAAGGAAGTTGAAAATCTTAAGCAAGAGAAAGAGAGATTTGAAAAGGAGTGGGAAATATTGGATGAGAAGCAAGCAGAATACAATAAAGAGCGAATAAGAATTTCTGAAGAAAAAGCAAAGTTTGAGAGGTTTCAACTGCTGGAAAGAGAAAGATTGGACAAAGAAGAGAGTGCTTTGAGGGTTCAGATAAAGCAGGAACTGGATGATATTAGACTGCAGAGAGAATCATTTGAAGCCAGTATGGAACATGAACGCACAACGTTACATGAAAAAGCCAAACTTGAGAATTCTAAGGTGATTGACGATCTTGAAATGATGAGAAGGAATATTGATATTGAACATCAGAAAAGAAAAGAAGAAGACGAGAAAGATCTACAAGACAGACTGTTGCAGTTTGAGGACAAAAGAATGAAAGAACTTAGTGATATCAATCACCAGAAGCATGCTTTGAATAGGGAGATGGAAGAAATGGTGTCCAAAAGGTGTGCTCTCCAAAAGGAAAGTGAAGAAATCGCAAAGCACAAAGAGAAACTAAAAGAGCAGCAACTGGAGATGCATAATGACATCAGTGAACTTAGTACACTCAGCATCAACCTCAAAAAACGCAGGGAAGTATTCACCCGTGAAAGAGCTCGTTTTCTAGCATTTGTTCAAAAGCTCAAGGATTGTGGGAGTTGCGGGCAGCTGGCGAATGAGTTTGTACTCTCCGATCTCCAACTACCATATAATGAAGAAGTATTAGGAGTTTTGAGTGACCTTCCAGGAGGCTCTGATGCGTCTGACTCTTGTAATATCAAGAAATCTCCAGACGGAGATGCCTCTGGAAGTGGGGGATCTAGAAGGCCCAACATGTCGATACTGCAGAAGTGCTCTTCAATACTTTTCTCACCAAGTAAAAGAGCTGAACATGGGATTGACACAGGCAAGTCTGAGCAGCGTCCATCCTCCTCAGTGGCAGTTAGTATGGAAACAAAAGGTGAAAAGCCTCTGCCTATTGATCACCGACCACGTCCATCGAGTAGCTCAATTCCGGAGGAGGATGAGGAATATACAGACAGTAGAGTACAAGAAACTTCTGAGGGTTCTCAGCTATCTGAGCTTCAAAGTGCCAGGCGTGGACGTGGCAGACCTAGAAAAGCCAAGCCCGCTTTGAATCCGAGAAGTTCGGTCAAGCATGCCAGCCCTGAAGAATCATTAAAAGATGAATTGAGTGGTCGTGTTTCTGTTACTAGCGAGAAGACAACAGGCGGAGGTGGAAGGAAAAGACAGCATATTGAGGATACTGCTACTGGTGGACGTCGTAAGAGACAACAGACAGTAGCTGTCTTGCCAGAGACCCCTGGCCAAAAACGCTACAATCTGAGGCGGAACAGGACGTAAGTTTCCTAACATTGTGACTCTGAGTTTTTAGGCTTTAATATGGCTTCATAGATTTTGCTTAATATATAATTATATTAGTAGAGTGTAGGGGTCCTGGTATTAGTTTTGTCTCGCACTCGCTGGATAAGAGATTTCACTATTATAATTTATGTGTAGTATAGTCTTTATTATTCACATTCCCTATCATTGTTGTGTCTTGACTCTGTTCATTGATTGCCTAAAATTTTATGAGTGAACAGTGTAGACCAAGTTCCAGCAGATGTTGAAGATAATGCAGTTGGTGGTGAAGATGATGCAGACATTGCTGCCTCTGTGCCATCAAAGGACAGTGTCAAAGAAACTAACGAATCAGTGGTGGAATCTCTTCGAGCTAGAAGATTAGAAACTTCGGAAGTTAGGGTTGAGAAACTCGTAATGGTAAGAAAGACTTCCCTCTTTGTTTTTCTTTCCGATGTCTGTTGTGTTTTAGAGTTTTACAACTTTTGCCTTGCCAAAGACTACTCTGGATGATTAAAACCTTGCTGATAAATTAAGCAGAAGACAAAACAAGCATACATACTTGAACAATTTGGTTGTTTCCATGGCAGGTTGACACAATTGCAGATGTTACTGCTGACAACAATGGGGGTGTTTCGGTTGCAAATGCGGAACCAACAGCTAATATCACGATGAGCCCCCTTGTTGAAGATGATCAGAAGCAGGGACCAGTAAATGAGGATATGAATGAGGAACATGAGGATGGAGATGAAGAAGAAGATGAAGTTCAAGAATCAGATGATGATGATGATGGCGATGGTGATGATGATGATGGATCACCAAAACCCGGTGAAGGATCCATTAGAAAGAAGCTTTGGACTTTTCTCACTACATAACCATCGCACGTGGATGATGTAGGACATGTTACTTTCACATTTATTTTGTAAAACCATTTATAGCTTCTTGGATCTAAAGAAAGACCCTTTTGATAGGGGTGAAGTGAACTTAGAGAATTAGAGAAGCAGAGGCGTGTGTTTAATGATGTACTTTGAATTGACAGAACAAAAGCTAGAATCCAGAAGGATATTATTGATTACAACAATTAAATGTAGATTAATTTCAGAAAAGCAGAACGTTAAAAGAAAAATCTTTGTTTACATTAAATTCAATAACGCTTTGATATGTGTGCTTCTCTGCATGCTCTATTACATAGATACATGTTTATATGTATTGAAAGATTCCATATGTGCATGTATGTATGGTTATGGGAACAAATGAAGCCTTTTACTTTATGTGCCAAAAGAGGAACATGTAACCAAATTCTCTTCTTTTACTTTTTAACCATTTGAATTGTAATGAGAAAAGCTATTGATTCCCAACGACCTTTCGCTCTCCCTTCAATAAATAATAACAAGAACCAACCCAAAACCCAAATAGAAAGAGGACAAAACACAGCACACGCTCTGTTTCTCCTGTTCTTGTTCTCTGTGGGAACAATGTTGAGGCAAACTTTTTTTTACTCTCTTCTCTTACTATCTCTGCTTTTCACGTGTAGTGGAGATGAATCTTTACCTGAAGTAACCGATTCTGAAGAAGCTCCAATGAACAAGGGAGAACTAGAAGCCTTGTACTCTGCGATTCAAGGATTTGTTGGTGATTCTTGGAATGGATCTGCTCTCTATCCTGATCCTTGTGGTTGGACTCCAATTCAGGTTTTTCTTACAAGTCCTCTCTTTTCCTTAAACCCTTGTTTTAGAAGTTCTCTAGACACATGTTTTGTACGGTCAAGTCCTTGATTGTTATAGACTCTTGAAGATAGTGAATAGTTTGAGCTTATGATGTAGAAACGTTTGAGCTTTAGATGTTGTTGAATCAATAAAACCTAACTTCAAAAAAGCTTTTGAAATGATGTGTAAAGATTTTTGTTTTCTAGCTGTCTCAAATAATTCTTCAAAATGCTTTGTCCTCTTTGAAAAATTTCCATAATCGGATAGTGAAGTTTAAAGTTTCAAAGCAAGAAAGTGAATCCTATTTTCATATAACATCTCTTTTTTGGGTTTCTTTAAATGTTTCAATGGTTGTTTCAATTATATGCTCATTGGCCCACCAATCATTCCTTTAATCTGCAGCTAAGTGCTCTTCAAATAATCCAAACTTTGAAGAAGAAAAACTTTTTTGTTTTTTGTTTTTTGTTTCAGGGTGTTTCGTGTGACATCTACAATGACTTGTGGTATGTCACGGATTTGAATTTAGGGCTTATATATGAAAACTCTCTTGCTTGCTCCTCAAGTCTTCAGATAAGGCCAGATTTATTTGAGCTCAAGCACTTAAGATCTCTCTCCTTCTTCAACTGTTTTGTCTCTCCCATGGTGATAGCTAAAGAGGACTGGAAAAACTTTGCATCTAACTTAGAATCGCTCGAGTTTAGATCCAACCCCGGTCTCATTGGGAAACTTCCTGAAACAATTGGCAATCTCACAAAGCTGAAGTCTTTAGTGGTTCTCGAAAATGGGTTCAATGGAGAACTACCGTCGAGTATCTGCAACTTAAAGAGTCTAAAGCGACTGGTTTTCGCTGCGAACTCGTTCACGGGAATGATCCCAAATTGTTTCAATGGGTTAAAAGAGCTCTTGATCTTGGATTTGAGCCGCAACTTTTTCTCAGGGACATTGCCTTCATCCGTTGGAGATTTGGTTTCATTGCTCAAGCTTGACCTAAGCAATAACCTCTTGGAAGGGAAGATACCTCAAGAAGTAGGGTTTTTAAAGAAGTTGACACTTTTGGATCTGAGGAACAACAGATTCTCTTGTGGATTCTCCAAAAACATTGAAAATATCCAATCTTTAACGGAATTGGTGTTATCAAACAATCCAATGGGTGAGGAAGATATGATGGGGATAAAGTGGGAAAAGATGAGAAATTTGGTAGTTTTGGAATTATCCAAAATGGGTTTGAGAGGTGAGATTCCCACTGGTCTAACCAATCTGAAAAGGTTAAGGTTTCTTGGTCTGAACAACAACAACCTAACCGGGTTTGTTCCATCCAAACAGCTTGAGGCTTTGCCTTGTCTTGGTACTTTATACATCAATGGAAACAACTTAACAGGTGAGCTTAGATTCTCTAGAAAGTTCTATGAGAAGATGGGAAGAAGATTCAAGGCTTCGATGAATCCAAATCTTTGTCAACCATTTGAGATGGTGATCTCAGAACCTCATAAACGTATACTTCCTCTTGGGGTGAAGCCATGCACTTAGACTTAGGAAAAGGAAGAAGACAAAGGGTACTTTGGCAATTCAACAAACGTCAAACCTGAAGTCGTCGTCATCATCAAGCTTTTTTTTCTTTTTTTTTTCATTTTGGTAAATGTGTTAAGAATATTATTTCATCGAAATTTCTATTACTGTATTGCTGCTATAACGGTATGAATATGGCCCATTACTGAATATGTAGACGATTAAAAACAAGAGTCTTATTGGGCCAATATTGTGGTGTTAAGAACAATAAAAACAAAACAAAGTGGCCCATGCAGGTTTCGAAC
This sequence comes from Erysimum cheiranthoides, assembly GCA_011420285.2. Taxonomy (NCBI): domain Eukaryota; kingdom Viridiplantae; phylum Streptophyta; class Magnoliopsida; order Brassicales; family Brassicaceae; genus Erysimum; species Erysimum cheiranthoides. Next base: position 20,976,661 of record CM022176.2, on the reverse strand, counting down.
CTGCGACCTTCGCGTTATTAGCACGACGCTCTAACCAACTGAGCTAATGGGCCATGTTTGTAAAGGTTATTTTTCTCTACCAGTTTATATATGAGTTTTTGAGAAGACGAATCAATGTTTTCTAGAGAAGACGATATGAAACTATGAGGCTGAAAACAAAAAACACATATTTTGTAAGAAAGTATTTAATACAGTGCTACGGAGTAAAGTACGAGCAAGATGCCAACTTATAGATTTAGACTTGTCACAAATAATTGCTCTCGCCTTGTCTCATAAAGAGACGATCATATATTATATAAATATCGTGAGATAAGATAATCATATGCAGTGTTATGTGAAAGAAGAACACATAATGTGAAGGCACCTGGAAAGAAGCCCAAAATGTTCTAGAATTGTGGACAAAAACAAAAACAAACAAAGGAACACAAGTAAATATAAAAATTAATAATTAGTTGGTTTGATGGGACGAATAGTGTCTGAATGTTTTTCTTCCAAAGAGATAATGTCAACAAAGAAAAAGTCACATAAACTTCTTGAACGTTACTAAGAGTCCAATAAATCAAATCTAGTTGATTTGTTATTTGGGATATCGTAGGCCATCTCTTGTTCATCTTTCGGTACACTGCATTTGTTTAAACCCAACAATTTGGATCGGGCAAGTTGTGTTAGAAATTCCAAATTGGAAGCAAGATTTTTTTTTTTGGTCGGAACCAATTGGAAGTAAGATGGTGATGGACAATGGATCCTTCCACTTAATACAAATTTTAAATTGAAACCAAATTAATATTATTATTGCGTACATCGAGTGATCATCGATGTCCATGATTAGAGAAATATATAGGTAGATATAGAAAAATAGTTCCGCCGCCTCGTCTTGATTTCGTTACCAAATGTTAGTTTTATGTGGAAATGTGTTTTTGATTGGGAAGAATATTGAAATCTTTGTTTGTGAATGTGATAATTAAGATCGGAAAAAGAGAGATTTCTAATTTTTAATTTAGATATTTAAACTATTAAGTTGGAGTATTAGCTATTAATATAAGTTAACAACGCCATAAGATTAAAACAAAATGTTATGTTCCTTGTTTTTGGTTTTTAGTTGAATCCGGAACGTATTTCAAACATGTCTTTTGGTTTTTATATGCCCTGTCCTATTTCATGAGTCATGTCCATCACAAATTTAATTAAGGGAAAAACAAAACGAGAGCTTTTTTTATGTGTTAATTTTTGTTTTTTTTTTTTTTTTTGGTCGGATGTGTTAATTTTTGTTTGCCCACCCTAAACCAATCGGGAATGAATTAAAAGTTAAAACGATTAGGAAGGAATGTTATGCACAGTATTAAAAAACAAACATTGAATGAGAAGTACAAAAAGAGATTAGTTCCAGAAAATAAAGAAGTACAAAAGGAAACAATAAGATCGAAAGGTGAGTGAGTCACTCAATTATTACAACTTTATTTATTAGGGCAAGCACACAAAATTCGTAGCCCGAGAAGAAGTGAAAGAGACAAGAGAGAAGAGACCGGTGGTGATGGTCACGACGGCGACGATGGTAGGACCGCCGCACGTGGCCTGCCTTACCCATGTCTCCATTTGACCAGTCAACGAACTTGGTTTTTAATTATTGGAGCCCTTCAGTACATATGTAAAGGACTAAAAGGTTTTTTTTTTTTTTTTGTGCAAACGGACTAAAAGGTTTATGGAGTTTAATTAAAACTCAAATTGCTAACGTGACTCTTTTTCATCTAAATATACTTAGGGATGCTATGATGAGCTAACAAAAGTTTTATAATTAGTGATTCTAATAAATTTAGCTTTAAAATCATAGCAGAATGTCAGATTTAATTCGATTCGATTTTGAGTTGTGACTGTGTAGTCTAATTATAATTTTTATTTCAAAAACCTAAAATAATTTCGGTGCCACTCCACTTTGATAGCGAATTAACTGGATTAGTCTGAGGTTTTTTATTTGCATCCGTAGTTAAATGGAAATTCTAGTTTACCTTCTTAAAAAAATTACTTTACTTTTCTATGTGAGAAATGAAAAAACAATTAAAAAATTGGTGCAACTACAATTTTCTATTTTTCTATTAGTTATACTAATAAATCATTATGTCCTTTAAATTCGGAAAATGGCTGATTATAGAATAGAATTAGACGTGACAGGTCTTCCATCATAATTATTTTAGCACCTAATGATAACGTCAGATAAATAAGAGGTACCAACCAAACTATGATTTTGAATATTGTGTCCCTTGGTTTATATAGATAGTCGCCCACAAATTATATGTATTACTCTGTCCCTTTCATTACAAATTATTTGTAATTATCTATTACATTTAGCTTATTAATCTACTATATTTAGTTTTCTGGATAAAATTATGCATTATAGATATAAAACGATTGTCTTTATAAGAAACTATCCTTTTAGAATGTACTATCATACACAAGAAAAATCCTAGCAGTGAATTTAACTTACTTTAATAGTTTTACAGATATTAGTAAACGCTTTTTTTTTTTTTTTTGGACAAATATTAGTAAACACAAATCATAAAAGTTTGAGGCAAACCATGGAAAATGCTGAAAAGTGAAAATTGTGATAATTTCTCAAGAACTAAACTTCAAAGTAGAGTTTTTGTTGCGTCGGACTAAAATGGATTAGTTTAACCCATTACCATGCGTGGGGCAGCAATAATCAACGATTAACTAACGATACCTTAATCATGATTTTTAATATTAAACAAACAAACCAAAAAGGTTATCATTTTAATCATACATCATAGGAAGAGAGAGTTGTTGGTTTGACTAAAATCGGGGATTTGGTTCTAGAGAACTTGTTTATAATAAATACTTGCTTTATATGATATTATTAAATTAATTTTCATAATTCATCCCAGAAAACATATGATTAAAACTGCATGTAAAGTACAATACAAATAAAAATGGTGTGATTCTGATTCGTGTAATATTAAAGGAATGGTAATTATGGTATGAGCATTGAGGTTGAAATTTTTTAAACCTTAATTAACCCAAAAAAAAAGAGGCAAGACCACTTTTACATTAACAGTAAATCATTTATATTTTAATTGTCACAGAACAAGCCAAAAGCTATTACAAAATTTTGTCAACTCTCTCTATTATGCCCGTCAGTATTTACAATATTGCCCTCTCCTCCACTAAATCATCGAATTTTCCATACTTGCTCCGAAGAACAAGAATTTGCTAAACGATAGAGAGGTCTAATCGAAACAAGTCAAACCCTTAACCAATTCCTCACAACCTGGCGTCGACTCAGACCCGATCCGACCTGGTTAAGCTCCAAACATCACGACCCGTCTCTCTTCAACCCACGAAAGCCTTTTATACATAAAGATTGAGAATGAATCTGAAGAGATAGAGAGGTCAATCGTGCCAACAAAGAAGCATGACGACACATCTTCGAATGATGTAAAGCTTCGCTCTTTGTTCTTTAAGAACAGCTCCAAGTCCTTTACTCGATACCCTTCTCTTTGAACCTCCCATGCTTTGACTTGATCCCATCTTCATCTTAGATATATCGATCGACTTTGGCAAAAACAAAAACAAATTTTTCTTTAATTTCTTAGGGTTTGAGATACGTGCTTGAGAATTATAAAAATGAGGATACAAAGAAGAAAAGAGTCTTTTTTATAGAAGAAGAGAAAGATTGAAACGTGACCCTACACACTTCTTTTCACTACCCACTTGTGTGTTTTCGTTATTGCAATTTATTATTCATTGAATATTGAATGATTTATATGGCCACAATTTCACAAAACCCCCAAACATCTATGCCCTATTTGTCTCCGTTGTTGGTATGTATCATATCACACATGCATGCCACGTGGCGAATTCATTTTTATTTATTGGTTGTAATTATCTATTTACTTTGCGGGGTTTTCAAACAGACGAAAACGGGTTGTCTCCTTCCACCTCTAGATGTCATATTGCTTCTAGACTCTTTTTTTTCCGTTGGGAAAGGGGTTAAATATTGAGTCTAAATCTTAGGGTTGTAATTCGAAGATTCAATAATATATACTAGTTTAAAGCGATCAAACGAGGTTTAATTAATTGACAAACGCTCACAACAAACTAGTCGTTCTATTGTTATCATTATTTTTGGCATCTGTTTTATTATATATCAAGAAAATTTGGCGCTAATTATAAGTACATTTTAATTAGTACATGACATAGTAGATATAGCAATACATATAATGCACGTATTTGTTGTTATATATATAAATAGATATTTCAATGACGCCCTTTATTTTCAGATACAAATGGAGTGGCCAAACCATTCTCTCTTTTTAGTAATAATATATGTAACTAAAAAGAAAGAAATGAGAAGAAAAAAAATGTTTTTCAACAATCATTATTTTCTTCTAACTGAAAAAGGTTCCCTTTTCTTTACCGTGAATTCTTTTCCGTGGATTACATTATCTATCAATTGAATCTAATTAAGTTCAGTTTATATGGTCATAAAATCATAATTAATGATTATATAGACGATTTTATGACATACAACTCTTTACAACAATACATATAAATTCACAACGATCATGTACAAAATTTACGATAAACAGTTTTATCTGTAATACATAAAAATATATGATAAACGGTTTCAATCTAATAAGCTTTGCATTCGTAAATTATATTTTTTGAAAAAAATCAACACTTTATAGTTAATATAAAAGCACTAAAGATTTGATTGACCATTGGTTCAAGAGATGTTCTCAACTTATTTGAAGGCATATTTTAACAAAAAGAGGATATGAAATGGTAGATTACAAAAATATAAATGAAGTAGCATTAATTGATCACGCGATAAAAACAGAGAAATTGCAATATGAAGTTTTTTTGTAATGATGATGTAACATTATCGTTAATTAGATGTAACTTGTTTTTAATGTTAAGAGTGTAACAAATATTTTCCAACTAAATCTATTTTCGTTAGAACTATACAAAAGGAGAAGCTTCTAAAAAGTTAAGATAGGTTTGTTCAGCGGGCTGGAAAAAGATTGAATTCTTCAAAGGGATGCCGTCGATTGATACGTGAAAACTTCGAGAAGACTGAAGAGTTTCAAATTCAGGTCTCGTGCATGCAAAGATGATGCACTGTACTTAAAAGTCGTGCATCTGATTTTTCTTAGTAAATATCGAATACGAAAATCAATTATGATACTTCCTCCGCTTCTTTTTATTTGTTGTTTAAGGTTTGTGCACAACAATTTAGACAACTAACTTTTTCTAAAAAGTATCAATTAAAATATTAATTAAAAATAATTCAACTAATTACAAAAAAGAAGTATAAAATTTGATTGGTTACACATATTTCAATAAAGTTAAAGTTAATCAAAACAACAAATATTTTGAAACAAAAAATATTCTGCAAAACAACAAATAAAAAGAAACGGAGGGAGTAGTTTTTAGAAAGCAGACTTCTCAAATCACTTAAAACAAAAAAAAAATAAAAAAAATAAAGTCACTACATTTTTTTGCCGTCGATTTGATCACATCTCATGCGATATACAAAAATATCAAGGAAAGATAATAGGGAAAAAAAAAAAGATAATAGGGATATTATTTGCCGAAAAAAAAAGAAAAAAGAGGAAAGATAATATATTATTTATTTATTTTTATTTTTTTGGTAAAAGATAATATATTATTTAGTTGTGACCACAGTCAAATTTTGTGGATGATATGAATAGTTGGGTTATCATCATAAATTATTTCAATATATTATTTTATATTTATTTTTTACAAACGTGTTTGATCCACGTCAGTGTACTAATCTATTAGACCTTCCACGCACAACTTCAAATTCTATGGTGTGCTGTGATGTAAGAATATAAATTTCCTTTTTACTTTTTACTTTTTACTTTTTGTTAAAGTATGAATTTCCTGTTACTTCCTAAATAAGTACACACGACTATATATTATTATATTTCATTCTAGACTTGTATTAGTTTCTTATTATCATGTACATTACCTGAAAAAATAGTTAACATTATAGTCAAATATGTTATTTTTTAATAGGATGCATGTACGTTTTTTGACTATAGTCTATAGTAGAGTTCATTGGATTCTAGAACTATTTGTTACGAAATTCAGTTTTCATAAACTTAATTGTTATCAAAACAAACTTTCCAACGTTAATGAATTATGACTTAGCTTCCAAATATTTGTCGCTTCATTGACTCTTGTAAAGTGTCAATGACGTGGCATACATGTTGAGATTCGTTTAGTGAGAATGTGTCATTAATCAAAGAATGCGTTAGGTGACGATTACTATAATAACGTATAACTACTAATTGGACTTCGGGTGGCGCACGAATTATAAATATATATATATATATATATATATATATACCAAACATATGGTAGAGCATATACTTTTCAAGCATAATAAATATTTCGTCCATGAAGACTGATTTTTCAATTTTCATATCTGTGAAAATCATAAAAGTATATAAAATTCATAATTCACCGGTTTGTAAGAAACTAATGCATTCGATCATGGTGTTCTAGTGGATTTGAGTTGGAGTCAATGCCATGGTGTATATAGAGAACTTACAAGTTACTACTGTTCAAGTATGCGATCATCCATCCTTAGTTTGAAAACAAAAATCGAGTCAAAGACTCAAAGATATGGAACTCTGCTATTAATAAGAGGATAAGACCCAGAAGGGATTCTCAACAAGGAATATAGAAGTGTGGGCTTCGTGGATAATTTGAGCCTTCTTCATATAACCTTCAAAGTTAAAATCGGCCCCGATATTCAAAACCATCATTGGCCCAAATAAGAAACTAGTTTTGATTTATACTTACGTTTAATTGGGATCATCATAAAACATACAAATTTTGTTTGTTAAAACGTTTCCTCAGACAATTCGGTTGAAAACGTTTCGGCATCTAGTAGAAAACGTACTTTTGTCTCCCATATCAGCACTCTAGTTCAGAATGAAGAGATGATACTCGTTGGCGTAGATTCTAAAAAACTCATAAAATCCGAGAACACATCCATTAGTCCTTTTTGGTATGTTAAGATCCACCGCTTTGACATTTTTACTGATGATACTGAGGATCTCTCAAGCCTAAATTGGTTCACGAAACTATTGCCTCCTTGGTGACGATGAATTTGCGTAGTAGCTTTTGATATAAATTTGTTATAATTTGAATTACAAAAAATTAATCGATGACAATCTAAACCAATACTGTCAACTGTCGACACCACAGTCTAATTTAACTATCAGTTTGAATATTTTGATCTTCGAATTACAAAAACGAATTATAGATTGAATTAAAAAACGAAGAAAGAGACGTAAGTATCTTATTGTAGCCCATCGTTACATAACTAACTCTTACACATCAACTACTTGCAGAATCTAACTCTCTTCGTTGACTTTCTTCTCTTTGATTACACTTGGCTGGAAAAAAATCACATGATTAGTTAAACACCGTCGGATCAAAACCCACAACCTCTTCGATCATCTGCCACGTGGCTTTACCCACGTATTTTATTACGGCCGATCAAATCGTAATCAGTAAACTCCACACAGCTTTTAAACCGTTCCGTAAATTTAGCTCTCTTCCACGTCAGCAAGCTATGTCTCCCTCCACCGTCCGATGTAATTTATTTATCAGCTATCAGAGATCAACGGCGAGTAACGGTAGAGATCGTAAGGAGCCCATAGCGAATCCAACGGACACGGTCGTCTCGAGTCAAGCCTGAGCCATGGCTTCCCTTTCCCGCTCCAATGCAACAAACTCACCGGACCTGGATGCAAATTCCGGCAAAGTCCCTCGAGGTTATCACCACCAAGACCATGCTGATTCCACCTATGCTCCACCGGCTCAACATCTCCGGCGAAAACAAGCAGAAACGGAGGCAAAGATCCCAATTCATAAATACGATGTCGTTTCTGTATCCTCATCCACGTCTCAAGCTTCACCGTGACTCTCTCTTCTCTCCATTTCCCGAGATCAATCACCATCACTCCGGTGTTGAAATAACACGGCTTACGTCCCTTCAACGCCGATTTGTAACCTTGACTCGACCAGAATCTTGAAGTGAAGTAATTCGTGAAGTTCGCGTGACAATACTCCGGAGCTCCGACGACGTGACGACGTAGATCGATTCTCCAGAGCTTGGCCACGTCGTCGACGACAACGAGATCGGAATCGAAGTAGATTACGCGGCGTACGGCGATTGGGAGGAGATCGGCGAGGTAGATCCGAGCGTAGTTTAAAGGTTGATCCAAAGCACGGCGAATCGAGGAAGAGATTTTGCTGCGGACGAGGTTAGGGTCAAAATGGTAAATCTGAAAAGTGAGGTAAGGGAAAGTTGAGGAGATTATGCGGCGGAGATCGGCGCTTCGACGGTGAGTAGCGATGAAGTGGAAAACGACGTTTTCAGGACAAGAAGCGTGTTGGAGAACGGAGAAAACTCCGGCGACTGAGCCACGGAGGTATACTGCGTCGAGAGTCATAGCTACATGGATGATTGAAGGATTGTGTGTGCGATCTGTAGGTGACCATGCCGTTATGGAGCATTCCCGGCCGTTTCGAAACGCCGGAGCTTCTCGAAACGCGGGGAGATCAGTGACTGTGAGAGTGACGCAGCTAATCGCGATTGGTAATAGTAGAAGTAGACATAAACGCAAACGCAAACACAGTGATGACATTGTTTAGGCTTGTGTTGCTGTGTTGTCTTCTCTGTAAGTAAGTGGAGACAGGAGAGTGTGAGAGTGAGAAGGGGATGTTTTAGTGTCGGTGTTAATGGCGGATTAGGGGTAGTTTCGACATTTTAAGACATTCTTTTCGTTAATGCTAAAGTTGTTAATTGTTAATTTGTCGTTACTTGTTATAAAATGTTTTTTTGAGAGTTTAGTGAATACGTACTATAGTAGTAGTAGTAGTATTTTAAGATATTTTAACAAATTATGGGATAAAAGGAAGAAATGTTACAGCGTGATTTCAGAGCGCGTGTAGACACGCACCAATAATAGACGTGAAGAATCTAACGCTTGATGATTTGAGTAAAATAATTGTTTTTTCACTACAGGAAAACTTCTATCTCAAGAACATTGATATTCATTGCTCCAAATGCAATCATGTAGTATAATTTTCTTTTTCTTCTTGCATCATTGTTCGTTTTTTTTATGTATTTTGCTTACTTATTACCTTATTACTCTCTCTGTTCCTGAAAATTTGATGTTTTAGGTTTTATTTTTGTTCTTAAAAGATAGATTTTGTAGATTTTTTTTTTAATTTTTAAAAGTAATTAATAATTAAAAAATACTTTATTTTTGACGGAATAAACTGAAAAGTCAAGTTCCTATCTTTAAGTTACTATCATTACTCATCTGAACCAATCAGATTTATTTATATATTTTTCACACAATAAAAAAAAAGATATCATTTGTTTCTTAATATGTGTGAAAAAGTCATAACATCAAATTTTCAGGAACAGAGCGAGTAGTAGTTACTCCGCTCTACTGGATTTTGTTTTTTTAACATTCTCTTAAATACGACAAAAGTATATATTAGATAAAGGACAAAATTATCTGTTATAGACTGATTAAAAATAAAGAAAAATACTACTAGAAGATAGGCTTTATAATTAAGTACAGTTAGATATCACCATAAATGCATTTCTCTCAGCTACATGTCATAAATGACAGCAAATCCAATTTGGATATTGCACAACGGTAAAGCCATTTTAATCATAAGAAATATCGCTGCATTCATGTATGCCTGTTAATTTTGGGTAAAAAGTTACGTAATAGCAGATGCAGGTTAGGTAAATACATATACTGTACTTTGGATATTGATAAGGGATACTGTGAGGTGCACCATTAAAATATCGGTCAGGTAATTTGGGTATTGATTAGGTTACATGTAATATATATGGTTTTTAAAAAATCATTACCCAGAACTCTTGTTATATTAGGTAAGGATCATATTTATAGTATTAAGTGTTTCTTGCAATTTTGGATGGTTTCTACTTTCTACTACTTAAAGATAATTTTGAATAAGTTTGAGTAAAGTATTTAAGATATTTTCTTATCCGTTTTTTTTATTCCTTGCAACAAACGAAAAATTAAATTATCTTTAACAAAAAAAAAAAAAAAAAAAAAACAAACGAAAAATTATTACTACCAGAAAAACTTTGAATAATTCGGATGTGTACGCTTCTGCTTCAGATTGATAATCCGATTCAAAATGCACAAAGGTGGTGACCACATGGTCCAACATTTAAGTATCAAACTCTAGTGTAGAACATAGTCAACATACTAAAGTATCTAGTTAGTAATAATATAAAACAAACGTAACAAAATGAAGATTGGATAACAAAATGTAACATACAATTATAGGATTTCTTGAATATATAAGGGAAACAATCTTCAAAAACTATAAATTATAGCATTTCTTGAATATTTTAGAGTGACAAAAAAATTTGTAACATTTCTACGTACGAATATAAGTGACCTTTTCTAAGATGTGCTAAATATCTTTGCAATTTTATTTTTCCTTTGAAAAAATCACAAGACTACATTGGTCCATGATGAATATGATGCAAAAATAAAGATACAAGTTGCAAATACAAAATGTTTGGATGTTTTTGCTTTGTAAAAGGCATATTATTCTTCATAGATTCTTTTTCTCACTCTTCCCAATTTTCATATTAACTTAAAACCTTTTCTCATACTGTAATATCATCATGATTTTAGATATCACATGTCTACAGTATAACGATACAAATTCTTAGCTTTTCAAAATAGATCTTGAAAACATGTTCAATTCTTCAATAAGGCTATAATAAATATGTATTTTTGTTTCCCACGACATGCAATTTGTATCAATTAAACACAAATTTGTAGATCGGTTGAATGGTCCGCACTCCTCATTTTATCCACATAATTGAAATCGAAGTTCAGTGAAAATGTTTTAACCCATTGTACCATACTGCCATTATTATTATATATAAAAAAATCAAATACCCGCGAGCAATGCTGTAAAAAAGTCAGATCCCACCGACACAAACACACAAATCCGTCTTCAATTATTTTCATAGTATAAAACTAAGCTAGGGACAGACAGAAGTGGATGCCCTATCAATTTTCTGTCTCATTAGCTTTACACCATATTCAAATTTTGATATTTCCATTATGGCTTACTAACACAAACTTAACATGGACTCAGATGGTGGGTATTTAATTAAGAGATAGAATAGAGTAGAAAGAAAACTGATAATTATAAAAGCATGATGAAAGAAAAGCTTTTAATAAAATGAGAGAAAGTTATATCTTTTTTTTTGTTTGTCGCCAGTTATATCTTTTACTTTTAGTATAATCTTAAATAATAGTATTAAACTAAGATAAAAGTGTGGAAGTGACATAACAATTGGAAAAGTATTGTGTTTGAAAAGCCTTTAAAAAAAAAGTATTGTTTTTGAACTTTGAAGTATAGATAATTTTATAATTTTTTGCAATGGATGTTATTCCTTCATTATTTGTGTTATGTATGTGTGTTGTCCGGCCCGAAACTTAAATTGAGGCTCAATTTTGTTATGTCTGTTTAGCCCAATTAGATACAGGCCCATTAATTTATAATACGCTTGGATTTAGATCTTCTGATGTATCGAACTGACTTTTAAACGAAATGAACCCGTCAAATGAGAACTGACTTTCTTCTGTCGGGGAAATATTCATCATTTATATATATAACGAGAACTGTAAATTCGTTTACGTAATTCAATAGTATTAGAAGGAAAATTTTCCATGTGAAGATTCTTAAATGCAAGAAAAGGAAAAAATAAACTAAACAACAATAAAAGTTTGACGAAATTTGAAAAGTCAAACTAAAGACTAGAGTGTACAAAGTGGCATAAGAAAATGAAAATTTATTTTGGGTCGACCGTGAAGTTCCCGGGTATACGTACAAGTCGGTACAACTCATTCTTGCGTGTATTAGGGTTTTTGGTTTTATATTTATATGAACAAGATGTCAAAATCTAGTGTTCGCTAGAATCGTACATGTTTGTTTTACACTTATAAGAAATTTATTTGATTATATTATCTATATTAATTAATATGATAGACTCCTAACTAGTCTTATAATCTTTTACAGCATTTTGATTGCATATGTGCATGGAGTTTTTTGAACAACGAATCCACAACGTTTGTTAAAAGACACATAAAAAGATTGATCAAAGAATAACATTTTTCTGAAAAAAATAGTTTACGAATTTGGAAATTCAAAATTTATCCAGAATCCTATAGATTAGAAAAAATATTTGTGGAGACCGTTAAATTTTGGTTTTTGTTAAACACTTAAATCTTATATTGTAGCCGTAGATAGTAAATTTGAATCCGTGATTGATAACATAATACGCTCTAATAAACAAATGTTATCAGTCAAACAACTTTTTTCTTTTCTTCTTAAGAATAAATTATCTATCTTTCTGTTGGAGCTTTACAGATGTTTAAAGCAGATAAACCTATGAGAATTTTTCAATATATACGTATTTATATTTATCCTACAGGCTACACATGCATACAAACATTAGACGCATTTGTATATTAGTGAACTATCATTGAGAATTGATGGAAGGGGGAAAAAGTCAAAAAATTATATATGCAAAGCTGGCAGATAGACTTTGATGGATTAGAAGGAGGAGACTTTTATAGAGATTGGTGTTATGTGAGAATTATAAGAGCAAGTGGGTTCTTTTAAGACCGATGACCCATCCTCTTATTTTGTTTCCTCTTATTTTGTTTCAAATAAGTTGTAGTTGTAAAGAAATTAAAATCACACATAAAACATAGCATTAAAATTATCTTTATCCAAAGTCTGTGTCGTAATCATACTGATATTTGGTACCAAAGAATTAAATAGTAATAGTATGATCTAACTCTAATGAGTGATCTTGATTATCATTTTTATATGTAATATATACCAACATCAACGAATACAGAAAGTTTATGTGTGATCTTGATTATCATTTTTATATGTAATATGTACCAATACGAATATAGACTTTAAGTTTATGTATGTACGGACGAAACAAAAGCTTTCACAGATAGGGTACGTAGAACCGGTTTTTGTTATGAAAATATTCCAAAAGTTATATATATATTAAATTGCAAGTTAGCTAGTAATTTGTTTTCTTTGAGGATTTATATATAAAGCAAAAAAATTTAGATTCACAAATAAAATTTCTATATCAATAAATTTAAGCTGAAAAAAAAATTCTAAACATAAAATAGATTGTTAATAAAAAAAAATAACTATTAAAACCTATTTCTAATACAAAGAAAATAGGTTAAAATAGTTTTTTTCTTTGTATTAGAAATAGGTTTTAAAAATTCTAAACATAAAATAGTTATTTTCTAATACAAAGAAAAAAAAACTACTCAAGTATCGAAAATAAAAACAATACATATATTGATATCGAAGCTTCTTTAAGTTATTGACTCGTTGTGGTTTTGGATTTATTTGTCAACTCTTTGTTATTTACTTTTCTTTATATCTTAAAACCTTTTTCGGATTTAATTATCGTGGGCATACCACATATAAATACAAAAAACCGCGACTTTACTTAATTTTGACGTCTCCGACCTCTTCTAAGTTTGACTATTCGGTGATTATAAGGTTATTTAGCTCGAGGCAAAAATAAAAACAAGAAAAAAAGTTATTTTACTTACTTTGCTCACGACTACATCCACTACATATAAAGTGTTTTGTTTGCTTAATTTTGTATATAGATTAGTTTAAGGGCAATTCTTAATATATTTTCACTTATGAACTATTATTAATATACTAAAAAAAACTCACATGTATTTAGAACAATAGTACATTTTTTTTTAAATGAAAGAACAATAGTACATTTACCAACAAAATCTTTTAGAAGAGCTACGATATATGGTAATTCTGAAACAAATACGCAACTTAAAACAAGTAGATTTACATAAGTATGATCAGTCAGAGCCAAAACCCTATATTATAAAATTTAATTGTCATTTTACCAACGATTCGTGATGTTGGACTCCGTCAAAGTCACCGGCGGAATCTGTAACATCATATGGTGTCTAAAAATTGTCGGCCCGTGAATATATACGTATATAGATATGTGTCTGTCTTAGAAAAATATATACATTATATTATATATTGTAATTAAAATCAACATTTCTGTTATGCGTCAACAAACGATGCTGAAAATATCATTGTTTGACTTTCTATAATATCCATGCAATAATTGGCTTTTGTGTTGCAGAAAAAAAAAAGGAAAGAAAACCCATCTTAATTTGACGTGAAATAGAGTAAAAATTACTTAATTTTATTGTAACTCCAACTTCAATTAGCCTGATTTTAGATGTAAATAGTATACTTCATAAAGCTCTTTTTTAATTGCATGATAAAAAATACAAGTATTATAATAAACATTGTGTGTATAACTATGTATACGAATATACAATATAGTTTGCAGACTTGCAGTACAGTATCCTGTTGAACTTAACTACTGTATATGCAACAGACAAAAATCTCCAAAATAAATCTACAAAATTTTACGTAAATATATATAATTGTGATTGATATAATCCTAGTTTTTGACTAAAAATAATAATTAATTGAAGTCGCCGAGCCATTGACGGCTTATTTTAATTCTTGTTAAGTTATAGTCAACATATTTTTGTTTTATCATTCTCTTTTGTTGACTTAGTCACATTTTTTCATGGGTTTCATGTTGGCACCGTGAGTCTATTAAGTCTTTTAATTATAAATTATACAATACATTTTAAGTATTTAACTTACTTTAAATAACATGCTGTGAAAACTTTATTGATAAAGTATTTGAGAACAATTAATTTCCTACGCAAGATCCAGAGTCCAGACACCATGATGCGGTGATTTTACACAATTATAAGATTTGGCTCAGCCGGTTTACACTGGATAAGTCCCGCAACCCAAATCAGAGACATGCCCGGTTTAGCTCCTAAGGGCAATAACGTCTTTAAGTGTCTATCGTCCCATTTGTTTGATTCACCTTCTCACCCAATGGGACGAGTTATGTGCACACAGAGATTGTAGTCCCACACCTTTCTATTTATTTGAATTTAAAGTTAAGTCAACAAAATCAACTTCGAGTTAACATGAGAAAGAAACTATTAATCATTTTTTTTCCTATTAAAAATTGTCTGTTGAAATTATTATACGTGAAGATATATATTATCAAATAATGAAAATTATAAATTGCATGTGAACTTCACAGACATTGTTATTTGCTGATCAGGAATTTTCTTCTACGCCAATGGTTTTCAATTCCCACATAATTAAAGTCTAAACACAATCAATTGATGTAATTAAGTTAGTCGATTGTATTATATAACTTGGTCGTGTTAGGCTCTAATTGGCGTGGTTTACGTGTGAACAAGAACAGACAACTTGACGAATCAAAACGCATAAAACGCGTGATATCTACGTGGCAGAAAGTTTCTATTGCTCCAAAAAAACCTTTTTTATTCTCTTAAAGAAATAAATTCGATTGTTCCTTTTTACTTTTATTTTCAGTATCGTGAAACTAAAAAAGAAAGATAAATATCTCTGATCTTTTCCCCCAGAAAAATTAGACTGAATTCGAATCAAATAGCTTTATTTAATTACTTTTATAATGATTACATACAATACACCTGCTGCTGCCACGCCTTTTGTTCGATAAGAGAGATCTTTTTCAACTATCCCAAATATCTAATACTAAGTTCTAAAAAATCCATTTTCTGTACCAACAAATAATATCTAATAATAATGCGTTTTGGGCCGCCACTTGTGCCCGAGACGTTGAAACCAAGGAAAATATGTGTGGTCCAGCTAAATTCCAAAAATAAATTTATTTAGCTGAAAAAAATAAATAAATAAATAAATTTATGGGTTTATTTGTCTTAGTTCTATATAGAACGTATTATCGTGGTCATTTTCATAGTTTTGTTTTTATATTACTGTTGTAGAAAAAAATCTTCTGGGGCATATCTTTCTAATCTTTTGTCTTCGTTAATTATAACTAGAATCTTGATTTGAACCTACACTAATTGTTAAACTTTGTTGTAGACTTGTAGTTTAAGACTTTTAAGTAGTGTATCTATTAGGTCTCGATCTATGTTTAATCAGTTATTTTCGTAGAAATGTATATATCTACTAGATAATGAAAATGATAATATTTTTTGCCAACAACATAAAAATTTATTAAATTTGGGTAATTGATGTTTTGATGCCTTTTTTTTTATAATTGATGTTTTGATGTCAATACTAGTACATACCACTAAATTACATATATTGTTTTACTCAAATCGGGCGATTAGCATTAGTTATTCAGTGGATTTTTCACGTTGCTTCGCAAGAAAATTTTGAGACATGGGTACAAGACCCTTCACAGGTAATTGTTCGCAAGTTTTTCACTTATAATTTTTTTTTAAAGTACTATGGTTACGTAGATAAAAATCATCGTTATCGGTATCTGATTTGTACTATAAGATAACATAACTTTTTCTGCATTCTCTAACGTCTAACCCGAGAACTTATCGAGTTATCGCAAACGTCACGAAAGATAAAGGAAAATGAACATAACACATAGTATTATATAGATTATCCATTTAGACATAATCGATTAACTAAATCAGTTCATGTGACGAGATCGACCCTTATAAGAACGAGAGATTCGGCTTTGTCACGAATCATTATCTGTCTGCAATTGCTTTTACCCTTGTTTTTTTAGCAATATGCGACTATCTTATAAGTGCCATAAATCTCTCACCTTTTTATTTTAATTTTTCAAAATATTTCTAATCTTTGCTATTAAATTATATATATATTTCTAATCTTTTGTGTGTTTGTGTGTGTGTGACTCTGTGTGTTGAACTGATGAACACTCAGACAAAAAAAGAGTTGTAATTGCATCCGTTGAAATTAATGTTTTATAAGCAACAAACTTTGGTACCTTCGGTTTGTTAGAATGGAACGAATCACACCACTATTCACACAATTAAAACAATTCTTTTTCTACACAATATTTCTCTAACCACAGCTGAGAATAACCACATGCAGTTTCTTGTAAATTTTTTAGTATTTCAATGACAATTTGACATGTCCACATAAAAACATTTGAATATTAGGAATTATGGTAGTATTTCAATGACAATTTGACAGTATCACTATCAACCAATGTGTATCAATCTTATTATGACATGTCAATTTTGTTCAGTTCCTAATTCCAACGGTGTCGGCCAAATAGTACCTGAACCGGCTTGGGTTTGAAAAACAATGAATATGTTCAAAAAAACAAGGGCAACAATGAATTAATTATGTGATATATTACGTGGCATATCGTTGGTAGATGGGGATTGAGATGGCGCAGCCATGGGCCATGAGCGATCTTAAGTCATTCTAATTAAAGTAATTATTATATTAGTTAATCTCCAACCGAAAGCGCGCGTTCTATGTGGCATAAACATAGATTATTATTTTAAATATTATCATATATCCCCTAACGATAATCGCCATGGCTATAAACTAATCTAAATAGATTTCTATGTAGATAAACACTCGCTTTTCAAATTATTTACTTTAAAAATTAATAATAACGTTTTGCTGATTCGACGATTTTACTTTTCTATAACCAAAAAGAATGTTCCTTAACACATCACCAACGAAAAGTTACATATATACTAAGTTGACTACTCTTGTAAGATTATGATGTAGAAATCTTAATGAAGATATATATATATATATAAAGAGCCATAATTGTTAACCGATAAACACTTGACATCATCGGAAGTTTGGTTAGTGGAATAATCAAAGATTAGATGGTAACCATCGAATTTTCACGTTCTCTATTATATATTGTCACTTAGTACTGTAATTCATGACAAGACGATCTATTTATTTATAAACTTATCAACTACATTGTCGATCACTCGATAATGTATTTTATTTTCTTGTAAACGACAATCTGTAACTCATACATAACAAAACGATCCATTTATGATTCATATTTAATTTATTATCGAATTTCGAGTGTTTGAATCCATATCTTACAAAAAATTATAGTTTTTTTAATATAAACTTTAAAATGTTTTGATACTAAAGTTTTTTTATACTCTTTTCAATAATGATTACATCTCTTTCAAAACCAATATTATTGTAAGATTGTTTTACAAAGAGTTATTTCGTTTAGTTTTTTTTGTACATATCCTATTACTTTAAATTATTAGTTCGAGAAATAATTAACATTATAAGTGTATTAATAGTCAATTAAAAATTTTAAATATTTCCTTAAAACCTAATTTTTTAAAAAGTATACTTATAATGAAATGGAGGTAGTACAACAAAAATACGTTTGGATGTTTACGAATATAAATGAACTTTCGTTTGATATTTTTTTTTTGTCAAACAACTTTCGTTTAATCATTTGTATAAATATGGTAGAAAATTATATAATCAAGATTAAAGTTTAAAACAATTAAGTGTTGTTTAATTTTAAAAAAATATTGCAAGCTTCATTCTATTAATAAACTTAATTTTCTTTTCCTTTCTAAACTTTATATGCCATCACTTCTGTTACTTTTGAGATATTGTAACTAATAATTACGTAATTAACTAGTAACTACTAAACCATCAACGCAATCCAAATAAAAACCATCTATAGCTAATCCAAATGCGGAAATTAAGTCAATGGTGTAAGCAGATCCATAAGCAATGTTTCCAATTCAATTTAGACTTTAATTTCTTTTCATTTTTTCTTCATTTTCGCTGATTTTATATTCGTTTAATATCAAGCGAGACTACGTGATCCTTTTTTGGTCACATGACTCACATGCATATTTGGAAAAAATAACAGACTCAATAGGTCAGTTTTGCTTTTCCGCCTAATTTTCTCTGGACATCGGTTTATTGCATCCGAAGAGAAAGACACCTACGGCTAAAAATTACCAGCCATCTCCAGTTAATTCTACTTATGTTAAGTTTAACTTTATCCAGCGCATTTTTTTTTTCTAAGCCTGCTAATCATTTTGATTTGAAAATAAAAACTGCTTCTGTAATGTTTTGTAGTATATTTTAAAAATGAGAAAAACAAATCGGTGCCAGAAGGTTAATCTGAAATTTCCAACATATATTCATGAGTTTAAGACTTTTCAGTGGGTATATTTTATGGGGGGTACTGTTTAAGAGAATACTCAGTACGTATCAAAGCATTAAAGTAGTTTCAAAAACACGTTTTTCTCGAGGCTCCGTGTAATACTAAACCAGGACTCTTGTCTTGTTTTTTGAGTTATATGAATATTGAATACCCAAGCAAAAAATAAATAATTCAAGACAGCTCAAGAAATTGAATAGTTGAGTTGGATACAGGTAGGAATCAGAATAAATAATTAGGTCTGAAATGCATGAGCAAGATGGAGAAACTTATTATTAATAATACTCCCTCTGTTCCTAATAAATTGATGTTCTAGCTTTTAATTTTGTTCCTTAAAAATTGATTTTCTAGAATTAAAAACTAAAATAACTTTTTTTACTTTATGCTTTTTGACACATGTCATGGTAACTATTGTCTAAATTTTCTCTTTCTACTCATAAAATAATTTTAAACTAATTAAAACATAAAACTTTATCATATCTTAATATGTGTGAAAAAAGTAAAACATCAATTTTTTAGGAACAAGAGAGAGTAGTAATTAGTAAAGTTATGACTCCAACAAACAAAAGAAGAGGTAATTACCCTTCAGCTAGGATGTAGCGTTATCATTTTTTTTTGTCGTGAATTTCTTTTTTAATAATCAAACTGTAATTTTAATTGGCCTAAGAATTTGCAATATATATTAATTATTTTTATATGTAATTCATAAAAGCTCACAAACATAAGAGGGTAAAATGTTAATTTATTGCTTTTCTTACTAGCATAAACAATATCATCATTGTGTGTACTTTTAATGCAATTTATATTCTATATTAATCAACCAAAATAGTAAGTTGGATTTTTCAATCGAAATTTTTCATAATTTGTTAAATACGAATTTCTGAAAAGTTTAGTTCAACACATTCAATGTGAAAGCTATGAAGTTTAGCATATCTCAACGCCTCATAATTTAATTTAATTGTAAGACAAGTCGAATTTTGTTTGGGTTAATAAACAAAAAACCATTGCTCAAGATCCGTTTTCATTTTTCTTTTAGTCGATATCTCGTGTGTTACGTTGACAAAATAGGGACTGATGGAAAATTATTTACCGACAAGAAATTAATCAAATACTATATCATTCTACCAAAAAAAAATCAAATACTATATCAAATTTATCAACGAATTGACAAGCTAAATAAGCTAAAGGACCAAGTTGAGGAAATATGGGGTCCACCTGCAGACCAATGACAACTCGTCCGTACTAATAATATCTATTTATACCTATGTTTGTTGTTTCATTTTTTTAGCATCATAAATCAGATACTTTTCCTTTTACCACTGTTATCTATTTTGTTTCTCTATAAATCACACATATCCAAGGTTTCTATCTTCTTTTTTTTTTTTTAAATATACTAATAAAGTTATGTCACTCTTTTTCATATAACAAAACAACTTTCACTATATAATTTTATCATGAAATGAAAAACTGAAAAATATGAAACAATGAAATCGTGCTGGTGAAATTTTCTCTTTACTATTAACTCAGGTTATACTATTTTGATAACTCGTCTATCGATATCACTTTCAATTTTTCACAATCAATATAGAGCTTAATACTTCGAATCATAACAAGAAACATAGATGAGTCCAACCTCTCTTAGGGAGACAAATTCGATCAGAAAAGAAAGCTAAGTGAGCAACAAATGCCACGTGACAGCATACTCAAAATCTTCTATGAAAAATTCAACCATGTCATTTTTTTTGGTCAGATACCTATTTATAACTATAATTAATTTTCTCAGACTAATAAAATTGAAAAATTTATTAGATTATAATTTTCTATAATTATGTTATCTATGGATAGATGTAGTTGAAAATTTTCATCGTTCAGACTTTAAATTGATAAAAACCCGAAAATATGTTGGAAAAAAATACTAAAACTAACTAGTGCCTAGAGACGGTATAAGAACGCCAGATTAACCTAAAAATCAAATTCTAAAAGTAATTGGTGACATCGATATCTAGCCACCGGATTGTAAAACTTTCATCCATGTTGTAACATCAAGTTAAACTTTGAGCAAATGTCTCTATTCAATAACTAAAATCAAAAAACGGAAAAAAAAAACAAAAGTAATGTCTTGCTGTCAAGAAATGCCCATATTATTATTCATCCACACAAGACACGTACGACCATGCCTCCTAGTGATTTGTCATTGGCCCACTTCCCATCCTAGTGGATCAAATTGATAATAATATTATAATAACAATAACAAGAATTCAAATAGAAACCGGCAAATCAATTACTAATAGATATAAAAAGGATATATAAATCGTCAACATTTTCTATTGGAGCAGGGAGAGCCAATAAAATTCGGATCTCACCATATTTTGCAGTGCCCTAATTGGTTCTTTGCATAAAAAATGAAACCTAACTAAATGGTAGAAGAATACTTTGGCAAAACAACAAAATTATCAGATAAGATCGTAAGCTATCCACATCACTTGTTAATTGTTCTCAAACCATATTATATAATGCATACGTATTTATGGTGTTAAATCACACAGATATATATTTATATTCCATAAGAGTAAAAAATACAATGAAAGCAGCGAATGTAGTTGGGTTTATATTTACTAGTACAAATATTTGTGATGTTGTCGGTCGTTGGCTAAGTATTGATCATCTGTATATAAGAACTATTTGCAATGAAAATCGTTTTGCATTACATACACTCTCTTATGAGAAAAATTATAATAAAATGGCATAATTAGAAAAAAAAAAAGAAAGAGAGAGTGAAAACTAAAAAGGAGATCGATTGTTTTATGATTTTGGAATCTATCGAGTGCATATATTATACGGACAATAATCCTCATAGCTAGCAATACACATTTTTTCTATAAAAAGAAACTTAGGATAAGATTGAAGAAATAACAAAAGAAGAATAAAAACGTCTGGAAATGAAAAATAAATCCTAAGACAGAATATATGTATCTTATTATACCTATATCATTATTTTTTTGAAAATTCATATCATTGAAGATTGTAGAATAACAATCAGATTTGGAGTGGAAAAAAATTGAAAGATAGACAACATTTAGCATCAGTAGAAATCTTAACATGGTTATCAAATCTAATATTTGGTTACTTTTTCTTATAGTTATTATCGTTACTATATATTATAATGATTTTATGTTAAGCATCAAAACTCAGGGGGGATGAACTTCACTGAAATGATGTCAATATCTCACGTGGACCCTTTATCCAATCCTGCCCCACACGTGGGTCCCACTTCCCCATGCACACAGCCCACAACATATTCATTTCTATATTTGTTCCTACACTCTCTTTTTTTTTTTTTTTTTTTACATAAATAAAATAACGTATAATATATTCCAAAGGACTATTGCTTATTTGCTTCATGTGTTTTCGACAGTATTAGTAACAGTTGATGAATTGACCTAATATAGTAACCTAAACTAAATGCGTATATTTTTTCCATGAAGCTTCCTTTGTGTGTTTGAGTTGACCCATACACACACACATTACACACCCATATTACTTCCCATACACCTGCCCATATACTATAATTACACCCCTGAAACACGCATTCTTCAAATATAAATATTTTTTGTTATTTACCAAATAAAAAGTGAAAATAAAATAATAATATCAGAAGTGACACTTGCTGTTTCTTATTTCCCTCCCCAGCTCTCTCCTTCTTTCTCTATATATATATACATATATACACACGCATACATCTACACAACACAAGTACACAACACAACACAACAGACTCTCTCTGAAAACACATTTCTGATTTCTCCATTGTTTCAAAATTCAAACTCAAATCTCATCAAAAAAAAAACTCAGATTAATGGAAGTTAGTAGCCTAGACGAGAGTACGACGAGTACAGGTTCCATTTGTGAAACTCCGGCGATAACTCCGGCGAAGAAGTCGTCGGTAGGGAATTTGTACAGGATGGGAAGCGGATCGAGCGTGGTCTTAGATTCAGAGAACGGCGTAGAAGCTGAATCTAGGAAGCTTCCGTCGTCGAAATACAAAGGCGTGGTGCCGCAGCCAAACGGAAGATGGGGAGCTCAGATTTACGAGAAACACCAGCGCGTGTGGCTCGGGACTTTCAACGAAGAAGACGAAGCGGCTCGTGCCTACGACGTGGCGGTTCACAGGTTCCGAGGCCGTGACGCCGTCACGAATTTCAAAGACGCGACGCTCGATGAAGGCGAGGTCGATTTTTTGAATTCGCATTCGAAATCTGAGATCGTTGATATGTTGAGGAAACATACGTACAACGAGGAGCTTGAGCAGAGCAAACGGCGTCGTAACGGTAACGGAAACACGGTTAGGACGGTGTTAACGGCGGGGTTGGATAATGAAGGTGTTTCGACGACGGAGTTTAGATCGGCGGAGCCTCTGTTTGAGAAAGCGGTTACGCCAAGCGACGTTGGGAAGCTAAACCGTTTGGTTATACCGAAACATCACGCGGAGAAACATTTTCCGTTACCGTCAAGTAACGTTTCCGTTAAAGGAGTGTTGTTGAACTTCGAGGACGTGAACGGGAAGGTGTGGAGGTTCCGTTACTCGTATTGGAACAGTAGTCAGAGTTATGTGTTGACCAAAGGTTGGAGCAGGTTCGTTAAGGAGAAGAATCTACGTGCTGGTGACGTGGTTAGTTTCAGTAGATCTAACGGTCAGGATCAACAGTTGTACATTGGGTGGAAGTCGAGATCCGGGTCGGATTTAGAAACGGGTCGGGTTTTGAGATTGTTCGGAGTTAACATTTCACCGGGGAGTTCAAGAAGCGACGTCGTAGGGAACAAGAGAGTGAACGATACTGAGATGTTATCGTTGGTGTGTAGTAAGAAGCAACGCATCTTTCACGCCTCGTAACAACTCTTCTTCTTCTTTTTTTTTTTTTTTAAATAATTTCTTTTTTAGTTCCACTTGCGTTTTTTTTTATTGCATCGGTTTCTTTCTTCTTATTTACCAAAGGTTCATGAGTTGTTTTTGCTGTATTGATGAACTGTAAATTTTATTTATAGGAAAAGAAAAGTAATTTAGATCGATGTCTCAAGAGTTTTAATCGTATGAGAATGTTTTTACCAGATCCTGCCTTGTTTCTTTTCATTGCATGTGTATGTAGAACTTACCGTATCTTTATATCATATGTATTCATCAATAGCTACTGCTTATGGTATTTGGTGGTTTTGCACAAAAAAAAAGGTATTTGGTGGTTTTTTTATGAAGGATACTATAAACAATAATATAGCCGATGTTCTAACAAAGTACTAGTAATTAAGAAAGAAATTTATGTAACATAATTTTCTGACAAATGCAACATAAAACCTTTTCGCAGAGTGTTTGCAGACTCTGCAACATATCATATGATGCGATAGACCAGACTCCGATCCAGATAACAATTTTTTTAAAAAATCAATGCACATATCTCGTAGTTGCTAAGGCCTAAGCAGACTTTGGTAGAGGTTGATGTTTAAAAAAAAAAAATTAATAGAGATGGATGTTGCCCTTAAATAATATTTTAAAATATGAGTAGTGTATATATATCTATCTATGAGTCGATGTACTTTTTTCGGCATATCTCAAATCTATATATTTGTTTCTATAAATGTTTTTTTTTTTTTTTTTTTTTTTTTTTTTTTGTCAAACTAATGTTAAGTTTTATCTTTCCCTGGTCAAGAATCAAGATTATATGTATCTACAAACTTAGTTATAGCTAATTTCAAACAAAAACGACGGTTTAAAACGATTGACATATCAGATTCTTACGAAAAGATTCACGGTATGCTTTAAAATTTGAACATATTATATGATAATCTAAAGTACAGCTGCTGCATATACGTTAGTTATAGGATGTACGTGCGTAGAGGAATATATTGACGATTGATCGATTCTTATGAATGTTCCGTTCATATGCACTTTTTTCAGTACAATTCGGTGGACTTTAATATTATTCCAATATAACAAAAATCGTATTAGGCAACTGATAATACCCACGCAATTCTACATATAGTTAAAATAGACTAGAAAACCCAACCAACATCATAATCCATATTATCTCATCCTTATTGTTTGGTTTCATACTCACAAGTCACAAATAGCTTCTTTTTGTTGGTAATAATGAATCACCGATCACATGGTTGAAGAATATGTTCGTCATTAGCCTTAATCAAATCATTCAACAGAAAAAGATTACATTAAAAACATTGATATACATGTATAAATATTATATTCTTGATTAAAAAAAATATATATTCATGAACTATATAATATTGGTTACATCTAAAATTTGGCTCTAACAATTTCAAATTATCAGATTGAGTTTGAGTATGACATCACATTTGAGAATGACTGATTTATGTTTTGTGGATCCATTTATATATATTATCAACGACTAGTTCTAAATCATTACTTTAATCTCTATATATTTTTAAAATTATACAAATACTATATTCTAGTGAAATAGATGAACAGAGAAATATGTTAACTAACTATAAGAAATGCCTTAAAGTTTAGTTACGAAAATATTTGATTTTAATAACTAATATTTCAAATTAAAATCACAACTATTTCCATAGAAAATCATTTTAGATATTTTTCGTTATTAATGTAAACTTCAAGCAGATTTTCATAAACCCCAAGGGCCTATATAGCCCATGTTTAATCAATAGCAGGGCGAATGGGCTCAGTCCAATAAAATATTTATGTCGATTGAAAAATATCAAGAAACATTTTTTTTTTCTCTTCCTTTTCTAATATCAACAGAGAAACACTTAAAATCGATTCGCTGCAATTTTGATATTTTGGGTTTTAGCAGTGAAGTTGCGAAAATGGCGTCTTCAGTTTTTCTATCCAGTTTCTCGTCGTCTTCGTCTTTGCAACTCTCTTCTTCCCTTAACGGCGAGTACTTAGCGTCGGCGAAGTGCTTTACTGGAGCTCCGGTCACTTCCTCTTCTTTATCTTTCTCCGGTTCGTCACTATTTCTTGGTTTGCTCTGTTTGTTTCCTTATGCTTGAACTCAAAGCTCTCTGGAGACTATAGCTTCGCCTTAATTTAATTTCCGAGAAATATGGAAGATTAAGTAATATTAATTGAAACATTTTAGCTTTCAATTCAAGCGTTTATAATATAGAATGTTGATAATTGAAAGAAATTTGAAGTTTTATCTTCTGACTCATTCTCCAGGTAAAAACAATTCATATTCTCCGAGAAAATTCAACGTTTCTGCCAAGAAAGTTTCTGGATTGGAAGAAGCCATTAGAATCAGAAGGTATTGTATCAAGAAAATGGAGTCTTGATTGATTGTTAATATTTATGTGAATTCAAGATTTTTAAAGAATTTTTTTTATATTAATACATTAATTTGATTGCATTGTGTAGAATGAGAGAGCTTGAAACTAAATCAAAAGTTAAGAGAAATCCACCACTAAGACGTGGAAGAGTATCGCCTCGTCTTCTTGTACCGGATCACATTCCAAGGCCTCCATATGTTGAGTCTGGTGTATTACCGGATATATCGAGTGAATTCCAGATTCCTGGTCCTGAAGGCATTGCGAAAATGAGAGCTGCTTGCGAGCTTGCTGCTCGGGTTTTAAACTATGCTGGAACTTTGGTTAAAGTAATATTTTAGGTTCCTTGTGAATCTCTTGTTTCTATATTTCGATTATATATGGCCTGAGTTGTTGTTGTTATATGGTTCTGTAGCCATCTGTTACGACTAATGAAATCGACAAAGCTGTGCATGATATGATCATTGAAGCTGGTGCTTATCCTTCACCTCTTGGATACGGTGGATTTCCTAAAAGTGTATGTACATCAGTTAACGAGTGTATGTGCCACGGAATACCGGATTCTCGCCAGCTACAGGTCCTAAAGTTTGCTTTTTACTACTATAAGCAGAGTAGCTTATGAAGGAATTCATATGTTTTTGTCACTAATTATTTACCTCTTAAATTCAGAATGGGGATATAATAAACATCGATGTCACGGTTTACTTGGATGTAAGTCATTTAGGCTTCTTTCGTTAATCCGCAAACATTTTTACTTTCATTTTGTTTGATTTTAGACAACTTGAAATATCTTTATACATTGAATTATATAACACTTTTTTGTGGGGTTTGAAACTTCAACAGGGTTACCATGGAGACACATCTAAGACTTTCTTCTGTGGAGAAGTCGATGAAGGTTTTAAACGACTTGTGAAGGTAGTATTCTCTCTTCTACTTCTTCACTGTGTTTTCTCTTTAAGTTCACAATAAATGGATTCTGTTTTAATATCCTAATTGTTGTTGGTTTATTGTTCTGTAAGGTTACGGAAGAATGCTTGGAGAAAGGTATTGCCGTTTGTAAAGATGGAGCAAGCTTCAAGAAAATCGGGAAAAGAATCAGGTAGCAACCAAAACCATTCTGGATTCAATATAACCGTGCAAAAATGTATTATTTGAGGACATTAGACAATGCTGCTCGACCAAACGGTTTCAATTTCCAACAGTGAGCATGCTGAAAAGTACGGTTACAACGTGGTGGAGCGGTTTGTTGGGCATGGTGTTGGACCAGTATTCCACTCCGAACCCCTTATATATCATTACCGTAAGTAATCTCCTTGTTAGCAAAATCGCTCTTATGCTTTAGAAAAACGCTTCAACTTTTTCTCTATAATGTAACCAATCAAAAACAATACTCGAATGCATATGCATATGAACAACAACTGTTCCTACCAAAAAAAAAAATATGAACAACAACTGTGATTTCATCTTTATCATATCCGTAAATGCCATGGTCGGTGGTGGCTCATTTTCTATCCAATTTGCAGGAAATGATGAGCCTGGACTTATGGTAGAGGGCCAAACTTTCACCATTGGTTAGCCATCTTATCTATTCCATGTCATGGCTTATCATTTGCTAATGATATTACTATATAATAAAAAACTGATGGATGCATTGTGTTGCAGAACCGATTCTTACGATTGGAACAACGGAATGCGTAACATGGCCTGACAATTGGACTACTCTGACAGCAGATGGTGGCGTCGCTGCGCAGTTTGAGCACACAATTCTGATTACTAGAACTGGTTCAGAGATTCTTACCAAATGCTGAAACTATACACTTCATCTTAATTTAATAATTTCAATTGTTGCTCCTTTAAGGTCCATCGTGAAAAGCATCCAAAAGGTGACTTTACCTTCTGAGAATTTACCAATTGACTAAACTGATGCACGTAATCCTTTCCTGATCACAGCTCAAGAGAGATTGTAGTAGAAGAAGTATGAAACTTAAATGTCTGATTTTACAAATTTTAGTTATAATATCAATTTTCCGGTATTTTTTTATATATATATATATATATATATTATACTGTTTCAAGATTCATTTAGTTTAATTATTTAATTGGTATCTCATTTTTCAAAGCTTCTGATCGCATTTTCCACATGGTGCAGTCCCTTTTGAAACCTTATGAATGATTATATTATAGATGCCAGCCCAGTATAAACTCATTATCTTATATATAATGCATTCCCCTTAACAATACATCTATTTCAGATCTCAAGATTAGTTTGATATTTAAAAGTTCCCACATGTTTCATCAAGTCTTTCTTTATCCCATTTCACAGTAATTAATTATATGTGACTTTTTTTCTGTCTTTTTGTGTTTAATTTCTTGTCATTTTAGATTATTTCTTGTTGATAAAAGTTGAAGCTGAGACCCACTTTCCCATATTTTACGCACATGCCTCCTCATCATCATTCATTATCACGATCACAAAAAATAAATGCATGGTACATAAATAATCCATTATAAAGAAGTTAATAGTCTCTACATAGATAAACACTTTAAATAATAACGCAAAAATCAGTTTCTCTTTGTACAAGTGAATTACAATCAAACCAACACAGGCAAGTCTATGATCATGGCTTCCTCTGCTGCTGCATCGATCTCTATGATAACTCTAAGGAACCTCTCTCGCAATCATCAATCTCACCATAGCTCTCTTCTGGGTTTCTCTAGATCCTTTCATCACCTAAGGATCTCATCTAACGGTCCAGATTTCTCCGAACGGTCAAGATCCACCACTTCCTCCACTAGAGGTATCTTCAGAACCATTTGCAGCAGCAGCAACAGCGACAACTCCAGACCAAGTAAGTAAAAATCTTGATCCAATCAAATTGACCTTTACATTTCAAGAATCAAGAAAATTAATATCAAATTTGGTAGAGAAAACAAAAAAGAAATGACCTTGATAATACTTTCTTTAATCAGCTAAGATTCAAGAACTCAACGTGTACGAGTTCAACGAAGGAGATAGAAACAGCCCAGCGGTTCTAAAACTAGGAAAAAAGCCAGATCAGCTTTGTCTCGGCGATCTTGTTCCCTTCACAAACAAACTCTACACAGGAGATCTCACAAAACGCATAGGAATCACCGCAGGTCTCTGCGTTTTGATCCAACACGTTCCAGAGAAGAAAGGTGATCGCTTTGAAGCTTCTTACAGCTTCTACTTCGGTGATTACGGTCACATTTCAGTACAAGGACCTTACCTCACTTACGAGGATACGTTTCTAGCCATCACCGGTGGCTCCGGCGTCTTTGAAGGAGCTTACGGACAGGTCAAACTTCGTCAGCTTGTGTATCCAACGAAGCTGTTTTACACTTTTTACTTGAAAGGTGTTGTTGCTGATTTGCCGGTGGAGCTCACCGGTAAACATGTTGAGCCGTCGAAGGATGTGAAGCCGGCGGCTGCAGCTCAGGCGACTCAGCCCGGCGCCACGATCGCTAACTTTACTAATTGAAATCAAATCATTGTGTGTGCGTTTGTTTGATCTTGATGGGCTGTTTCATTGTGGTGCATTTTTAATAGGCCTAAATAATGAGTGTTTTAATAACGGGCCTTTGTATTGGGCTTTATAATGGGTATTTAGAATCGCCACTAGCTGTAGCTGGATATAAGCGCGTGAACTCCATCTCCCCCGAGAGTTTTATAATCTGTGGAAACTTTCTATATTTGGAATGTTTGGCTTATTAGGCGTGTGGCCATTTTTGAGTTCAAGCTCATAAACGAATCTCGTCTTCTTCTTCTTTCATATGCAAAGAGGTTTCGGTTCGAAACCCATATTTTTAATGGGACCAAAGATAAGAGTAAGTTTAAATTTTTTTCGTTAGCAATATCTCTGCTAAGAAACGAATATTTTTCTGTGTTTTTCTCCAAATGGTTTATTTTGTATTTTTCATGATATGATTATATGAACTAGTTATAAACTTATTAATATATCTACTGTTGGAGTAAAGGGAAAAGACTATAGATTGAAATTATTATATGTAACTTTTTTTGTTGATAAAGTAACCTAGTTATAAACTTAGTAATATATCTGATACTGATATACACCTTTTTTTTTGTATAGCCTAATTAATGAAAAATCTATTTGCAACAGTTAAGGACTTTGCTAGACGAGATTAGTCTTGATGTTTACCAGTCTACAATTTTTGTTCTTTTTTTTGGAAAAATAGTAATAATTTTATAGTGTATATTTTAGGTATGTACTTGTTTGAATATATGCATAGACTTTGGTCATAAACTTATACTTTAATGAATTCATATTGAATGGACTATGGAGCATCAGTCCAACACTCCAGTATTTATCAGTTTGCAATTTCCAAAACGACATTTATTACTCCCGTACTTTTTAGGACCAAATTATTCAAAGTTTCAAACGAAAACTTTTACTCGAAATTTTAATTTATATTCGAATCGAGATATATGAAATATGACAAGTAGTCTGACAATTTACTATTTAGCTATCTTAGCTCACGTAGAGTTTTTGGTTACAGAGATTCAAAGTTTATACTTCCTCCAATTTATAATAAACGTTGTTGTAAGATTTTGGTTTTGTCATATATATACTGATGTATACATGTTTTCTTCTTTCTGGTTAATAGATATACAACATGTTAATTTGTACTTCTAATGGAAAAATAAAATTTCACATTTATCTTTTCTTGATTCAATATTAATCAGGGTGATATATAACAATAACACATATCTAGAATGCTACTTGAATAAATATAAGTGAATTTAATTCGACGGCAAAGAACTATAAATGAACTTTATGAAAAGAAAAAAAAAAAACTACAAATGAAATACTATGAAAATTTATAGAAAACGAGTAAAAAGAAGAGAGTGAGAGATAGTGGCAGAAAAACTGAAGTAACCTAAGAGTCGTGAAATTTCTCTCTCCAAGTGTAACATGGACAAATGTGTGTAACGTTAGACATCACTACATAAAGTGACAACAGACAGTTTCTGTCTTTGGATAAATCGAACTGCCACTTTCGACAATTTAATTACCATTATATTTTACCTCCATTATTTATCACCAGAGATGCGCTCTTTAGTATTCACTACAGCATTTTTCGTTTCCTAATTTTTATTATATTTTCTTTTCCTGAAATTCTACTAAAACAATTATTTGTCCTTGTGTGAGTGAATTCCACCATGCTTAAGACTTAAATGTGTGTGTGTGTGTGTGTGTGTTAATGATGATCTTTGGTCTCCGTCAATGATGGTAATTTCAAGGCTAGATAATTTATTTCAGTTCACTAAAAGCTTGATTTCAGTTCACTAAAAGCATATTGTCGGGCTTTGATCTTAGATCTCTCGGTTACAATTTTTATAAATCCATTAAATTATACAACTAATTGATTATTTTAACTTTTTTTTGGGTAAGAAGATTTACTAAAATGCAAAAATTGTTTGTTGGAGACAAGGTTAGAAGCACTTATATAATCCAAAGCCACCACTAGATATATATTGGGAACTCATAATAAAAGGGTACTGTTAAATTCACTAGCTAACGTGACGAAGAGGTATATAGATATCAAACACACCTCACATATATAAACCCTAATAACACCCATCGATTATTAAAATGGCCCATTTAATTAGTAATTGTCATCAGAAATCTGACCATAACGGCGATAGTGATCATATCTAATCCCATAGTTCTTCTCTCCACGAACATTTTCTTCACTAGCATCTTCTTCTTCATCATCATCCTCTTCCTCTTCTTCCTCCTCATCATCGTCATCTTCCTCTGCGTCTCCAATGGCTACAACACGATCACCCAGAGTGTGAGCTGCATGACCATCACCGAAAGCCCTAACGTGATCCTTAAGTGACCTCTTATGCTTAAAATCTGACCCACAAACGCAAAACCACAACTTCCCACAATTCTTCTCGTGCGTTCTCCAATCACCTCTCACGGCAAACGTTTTCTCACACTTCTTGCGGCAACGGAAAGGTTTGGCTCCGTGCTTCCGCTTGTAATGCGTTTGAAGCGTTCTGAAGTCTTTGAGTGGCTTTGATCTTGGATGGTCTATGTTGTTCTTACAACCTTCTGCACAACAGTAACATGGCAGCCTTAGTATCGAAGATGACGATTTCGTCCCTCGCAGCGACTCTGGACCTTTTCGGTATTGCGAACCATGGCCCCACATATGCATCTACAGATTAGAAAAACAATATACAAAAGATATGATTTGAATAAAACTTGGTTCCCTTATTTTTCACGTTAAGTTTACATATCATGATCATTTTTACTTAGTTTTAAACGTCCGTGGCTGCAAAGACTATAATCTCTTGACGATTATATAATTTTTTTGTTAGCACAAAAATTACATGTATATGATTATCACAGTATTTATGCAGATAATACGATAGTTTTTTCGATTGGTACTCATGAAACGCAGAGGGTTTATAGACTGGAAGTTAATTCAACGATTGTTTTTATTTTTTTTTATTTTTTTTTTGATAAAAATTTAACGATTGTTGTTTGACAGTTTAATTCAAAAATACTTTTCTATAACGATATGATCATAATTATTAACGTGGGAGTGAAGGGAAAGGAATATGGATTGAAAGTTAAATCAAGAAAACATCCTGTATTGATAGTTAAATCAGTTTAAACCTGCATGTTGTTGAAGCGGTTGAAAGTTTTGTTACAGACAGAACAAGAGAACTGAGTGGGTCCGACAAGGATCTGAGAAAGCGAAGGGATCCAATATTGTCCCTGCCTCGCCGTTAAACTCTCTTGATTGTTCCCACCGGTAAGGGTTTCTTTGTCGGAACTCGGAGGACCGATATGAAGAGCAACGGTGACGCCATTAGGGTTTGTTAATGGGAGATCAAACTCATGATTTGAAGAAGGTTTAGTGTTGGTGGGTTTGTGATGGTTACGGTATTGTTGGCCAGGAGGTCCAAGGCTGAGGACAACGGCGTCTTCATCACCGGAGATGCAATATTGGTTATTATTATACATCGTGGAGAGAGAAAGAGAAATGAGAGAGAGAGAGATGGGGTTTCGAGGAAATGGTGGAGAAAGACAATGGAGGCTGGACGAACTGGTGACTAATAAATGATTCTTTTATTTTGTACTTGCTATAGCTTTTTTTCCTCCTCGTAAATTTTACGTGTTACGAGTGACAAACCCATGTTTGGTTCTAAATATCTATATATATATATTCACTTTTTAAAAACAATATATGTATACGTTATTTAGTTCCAGTGTTTGGATGTTACTTTAACTTCGCGCGACATTTCTTTTTTACTTCTTGGATTTGGATATTAAATCAATATGAATATTCAGTTAGTCTTCATAATGTTATTCTTAATATACAGTTGCTTATTAATGTTTTTATAAGGTTTCATGCAATGGTTTTCTTTTGTGAGTTCCATGGTTACTAGAAAAAGTTGTTATTTTTATTATTTATTAAATAAAGAATACCACCAGAAGTTCGGAATTTTGTTTCAGTGATAATAATATGAAAAAATAAACGTATATACAAACGTTTCCATTAATAGTTTTTCTAATTTTAATATGAAAGTGAGAAAGTCTATGCATGTACTTATTTATCTAGCAATGCAATTCTTATTGAGACAATTTTGATTCTTCATCATCATATTATAGAACTTTTTAGATAAAATTTGGCTACATATTTAACTTATTAAAAAATTATAAATTTAAAAGTTGACGTGGCCATCTCTCATTATTAGTAAAGAATGTACTATTCACTTGGAACTCGCTCTCCTTTCTAGGATCTCAAAAAACCATTCTTTGTTTCACGACTTCTCTCTTTCAATTTCTTATTATATAATTTTATATTTGTATAATATCTGAGTGATCATTTACTCTCCTCACAAAAAAAAAGAAAAGGTGAGAGTACACTCTGATACAAAAGAAAAGCAATAGACATGGAGAAACGTGGCGTTAACTGTAGATGCGAAAGCTTCACTCTCTCTCCACTTTCATCATCTGAATTCTGAACAACTTACTGAGATAGTGATAGTCTCAGTGATGATGATATTATTAAAGTTCCCATTTTATTTATTTCCTAAATCTTTGCTGCCAAAAGTTACCCTGATATATTCTCAGACCTTTTACTTTAGTTTAAAATCTAAGGAAAGTGGGAAGTTTGCTTATTTGCTTGTTAATGGAATTGGAATGTAAAGTTGGACGAAAAGTTTACATTTTGCTTTGCTTCAATGCTACAATTAATGCTAAAGGCAAATGGTATTAGGTTTTTTTCTCTTTGAAAGAGGTTTCGTGTTTTGAGTCTAGACTAGATTTGTCATTTGCTGTTAAAATTAAAAAAAATAGAATCAGTTGGCCCGATTAATTGCAACTACTTTCAAAGTGGTTTATTTCCCTTGACACATGAATACATAGGATTAGATTAATATGATTGTTGACTGTTGGTGACTGTTCAAACAGAATCTTCGAGCCTCGAGTAATGCTTTATAATTGTCCACGAGGCTTTGAACCGAGGTACTTTCTATTTTGATTAGACATATCGAAAATACCTTAAAACAATGTCGTAGAGAGAGAAAAAGAAGTTAGCAAAGAATCACACAAACATTTTTACATGAAATCTTGGTCCAATCAAAGTTTTTCATTGTTTTGGATGATTGAAGCAGTTAGATTCTGAAGCTTTAAAGGGTCCGAAGAAGAAGAGCACAAAATAGTACGACTGAAACAAAACTGTAGCTCCCTCATCTCCTATGTCTCTCTGCTCTAGTGCTCTGTCACATTATATTTATTTTTAAATATTTATTCTATTGTTCTATTAGTATTTTTATTTTTGCATTTAAATGCCACTTTGTGGAATTGAACACATGAAAGTAATTTGTAAATGTTTCCTTTTACTTCGTCTTGTAATATTGTATTTCATATAACTCACAACTCTTCGTTCCCTAATCCCAACATTTTCTTACTCTTTTCAGTTCCTTTTTTTTTTGGGGTCTAAAAATCTATTTCATGTGTCATAAAAGAATGAGTATCTACAATAGTGTAACTTTATTTGAAACTGAAGTGAGAAAATAAATTGTAAATTTGGTGACGTGTGTGAAATATCCATTTATCCCGACATTATTTACCAAAAAAATTTATCCCGACAATTTATTTGATTTTTTTTTGTCAAATGTCTTGAAACTTTAAAGAGGTTTCAGTCGAAAAAAGTCAATATTGTCAAAAGGCCGAAAATAAACTGGTAGGTCTTAGTTTATTAAAAAAAAAGATGGGCCTATTGGGCATGGAAATGATAAGCAATCCGGCAATGGTATAAAGACGGTGTCGCTTTATCGATGTGGTTTGATGTGAGCCTTTTGATATAGCTGTGATTGTGAATATGACCTCTCGAGTCTCTGAAGGGACTATTAGAAGCCAGTTAGGGACATTAAAATGCAATTAGGGGTAGATACATATACGATGTGCCAACTCATTCAAATTTCCAACCTAATCAACGACAAATTGACTCAATAATCACCAAATTAAATCATTATAAAGGTCACAGACTCACAGCTAGATCATTCTCAATTTTTTTCCTGATTTGATTTGATATTTTAATCTTTAAAACAGTAAATATGCAATTTAAGCTATGTTCGAACCAACGAGAATTACGTTTTTGAAATGTTACACAATACTTTTAACATACTATTCACAGTTAACTGTATCTTTTTAAATGATAAATTCATAGGTATTTAATATGTATGTACAATTGAATAATGTTAAACCAAATAGTGTCCTATATATGTTGGGTTATTTTAATAAATACCAGAACATGCATACACATTAGTATTTTTTTTTTTTTGGTCGAGAAAAAACCTTTCTTAGATTGTACAAAGTCATTAGCTCATATTATTTAACATTCCATGCATCCAAAAAAAATATCCATGCATCAAGGTCAAACCATATTAGAGTTTATTAGTACCGTCCAATTTGCGTTAAGATCTGACTAATTATTGAATAGTCCAAAATGAATTAGAAGTATTCTTAATTAATATTTGTACTTATGATTTACGGATATTTGTGACCTCCACTCGGTTAAGGAGGGCCACCATTCATCAACGACAATTTTTTGTTCTATCAAAACGGTAATTAGAACATTTTATGCATCATTTTGTTTTGGGTAGGCTATCAATTAGCAAACTTGGCGCTGATTAATCGTCTTTAGACATCGTTTCTTTGAAAATGTTTTTATCCATGTAAAAAAGAGTGCTTTGTCCAAAACTATGACGTTTTGGGATTGAATCGAAACAGAAAACTCTTCAAATCTCAATCAATTTTTATTCCTAAAATTGCACCATCTCCAGCTTTTTCTAACGTTACGTTGATTATTTTCTAATATCGGAGAGTATCTAATTTTCTTAATTTTCAAGTTCAGGCTAGTCATATATATATTTTTTACGAATTCAAACTAGTTTTTGTTGTTCTTCATTTATGAATTTACATGTCCTGTTTTCATATTTTTTAAAAGGATTCAATATAATGTTTAATTCAATTATCGTCTAAGGTTTTCTTATAACAACGACCACTCTGTACATTTATATTTGTAGAAAAGTACAAAACTTTGGCGACAAGATAGAAACTTGAATGGGCGGAGATAGTATATTAGATCAGTTTTTTCAAATACTTAAGTATTTATTGATTGTAAAAGGCATTGGCACAGCATTATCTTGGAAACTTGGAATGAGGCATGCGGATCTTTCATAATACAGTCCAACACGTTATGTTTTTCATGTTTTACTTGGCAATAATAAGAATACAACTAATTAATATTACCGGCCAAAACTCAAAAGATATTGACACATATAAGATAGATACAATTATACACTAAGTAATTATATATACGGATATGGATTATTCAACAAAGTCAAGATTCTGTGACATTTCAATTTTTTTATGAAAATATTTGAATCCTAATGGATAAAGGGCTAAAAAAATGCGAGCGGATAGAGAAAGGAAAAAATAAAAGCTTAAATGAAGGTTTTATCTTAGTACGGCCTTTTTTTTCTTCTCCCTTGTTTGTCTTCTTCATTAGGAGACACTTTGGCTTTTGAGTTTAACGTCATTTAGTAGTGATCACTTTTCCTTTAACAAAATTTTGATCTAATCATGTTATATGATACTGTAATATTATTATATATAGGCATATAGCTCATGCATGCTACTATCTTTTATATTCAAAACTACTGTTAGCGATGAAATACATAGATTTTCTAATATAAATATAAATATCATTAATTTATATATAGAAGAAGTGTTTTTAATTAATTGTTTAAATGTTTATTTTTGGCATTTTTTGCAGTTTCTCCATCAAAATTTGATTTTAGGTATTCAAATTATCTAATTAATTGATTGTAAATCGGGTCTTATTGGTTCAAATGATGTAATCAAAATAAAAGAGTAAATTTTATTATAAAATGGATGAAGTATGGTAAGAAGAAAAAATGTCAACGGTTTATGTAAATTTACTCTCTCTTTTTTTTTAAAAAAAACAAAACCTTCTAACGCATCTATCATAAAAGCTTGTCTGCATTTACATACGGAAATATCAACGCAGAGATGAAAGAATAAATCCGGTGTCTAATAATCTAACACAAATTAATGTAACAGAAAATGATTCATAACTCACCAATCACATGTTAAATA
Source organism: Erysimum cheiranthoides (assembly GCA_011420285.2). Lineage (NCBI taxonomy): Eukaryota > Viridiplantae > Streptophyta > Magnoliopsida > Brassicales > Brassicaceae > Erysimum > Erysimum cheiranthoides. The sequence goes on along the minus strand of CM022176.2, from coordinate 20,938,456 downwards.
GATTAGATATCTATACCAATATGTATTGTCGTATTGACTGCACAAGACTAATAAGTATCCATCTCTTCTACTTTTTTTGTCGTCTTGTAAGTATCCAGTTCTTATTGTATGCATTTTGACATTTAATTAATAAATTACCTAACAAAAAGAATCACATTGGCGAATATTCACCACTCCCTATCTACTACTAGCACAAGACAATATAATCAAATTGGTTACGTTTCTCTATTAACATATACATACATAAACACAAATCAAGGTGTTTTAATATAAAATTATGCAACGCAAGATTCGTCTTGTAACGCGACGGGCCGACTTAATGCTTTTTTTTAATCTCTCGAAATACTGATCCTGGAGAGGCCTTATATATAGAGAGGGAGCCATATATATATATGTATTGATCCCTCTCTCTAAAGCAAACCAAATCTCAAAATAAAAAGGTGGATTAGTAATTAGTCCCTAAAGCATCATCATGATTAAAAATTTCAGCAATATGGATTACAACCAGAAACGGGAGAGATGTGGGCAATACATCGAAGCCCTCGAAGAAGAACGTCGAAAGATTCATGTTTTCCAACGTGAACTTCCTCTTTGCTTAGACCTTGTAACTCAAGGTACGTATTTAATTATATATGCATTTATTTACAACATGAAATGCAAGATTTGTGATCAATATTTTTCTGAATAAAATGAAAAAAAAAAAAGAAATACAATTTACAAAATTCTAGTATCTATATATGAAAGTTTCAACTTTAAAATAATTTGATTATTATTCTTTCTGAAGCAATCGAAGCATGTAAGAGGGAGATACCGGAGACAACTACGGAGAATGTGTACGGACAACCAGAGTGCTCGGAGCAGACGACCGGAGAATGTAGGCCCGTCTTGGAGCAGTTTCTAACCATTAAAGACTCATCGACATCTAACGAAGAAGAAGATGAAGATTTCGACGACGAGCACGGGAATCACGACCCGGACAATGATTCCGAGGACAAGAACACGAAATCTGATTGGCTTAAGTCTGTTCAGCTCTGGAATCAACCCGAACCTCTCCTTCCAAAAGAGGTAATATATATATTAAATGATTCAGATCAAAACTCAGACTAATCTTAATTATAACTTATGAGTATGCAATGCCATCGTGGCTAATATAACATATTATGTTCTTCGGTCCGATAAAATTATGGATGCAAGGATCGGAATTTCTTGGTTAATTTTTCAACGTGAAATCGCTCTAATATTTGCGATTTGCGTTTCAGGAGAGGTTACATCAGGAGATGATGGACACTGTGAAAAGAGATGAGAGTATGAGAAAAGATCCGATGATGAACGGTAGCGAAGGAAGGAAGAGAGAGGCGGAGAAAGACGGAGGAGGGAGAAAGCAAAGAAGGTGTTGGTCCTCGCAGTTGCATAGACGCTTCTTGAACGCTCTTCAACACTTAGGTGGACCTCATGGTGCGTTTTTGATTATATTTATATGAGTTTTTTTTTTTTTTTTTTTTTTTTCTTACGATTTGAATAAATTTGTTGTTATCTAGGGTTATGAGATTTTAGTTATTGATTTTGGTGAATGAATTTTGCAGTAGCTACTCCAAAGCAAATCAGGGAGTTGATGAAGGTTGATGGATTAACAAATGATGAAGTTAAAAGCCATTTACAGGTAACTACATAAGCACATGCAAATTTTTTTCTTTCTATTATCATTTGTTACTCAAAGTAAAAAATTTCAATTATTTATAGAAACTATCGTTTGTCATACTCATACAATGCAACGAGTTTCTGAATTTGTTCATTTTACTAAAGATTTAGTTTTGTTTTCACAATTTTAAGTTTTTCTAACTTCAAATCTATCTTATACAAATATGATGTTAATTTTGTTTTCCTTTTCGGGATTGTTTAATGATAGAAATATAGACTGCATTCAAGAAGGCCACGCCAAACAGTCCCTAACAACGGAAACTCTCAAACGCAACATTTCGTAGTCGTCGGAGGTTTATGGGTCCCACAATCCGACTACTCTACAGGCAAGACCACCGGAGGAGCCACCACCAGCAGTACCACCACCACCACCGGAATCTTTGGAGCCATGGCCGCACCACCACCGCCACAGTGGCCGAGCCATTCAAATTTTAGGCCGTCGATTATTGTGGAAGAAGAAACGGGAAGTCATAGTGAAGAGGTGGTGATCCGGTGTAGCTCGCCGGCGATGTCTTCTTCTACTCGTAATCATTACGTCAAGAATAATTAATTTGTTTTTACTGTCTCTAATATATGTTTTGGCTCATTTTATACTATTATTTGTTTTTTTTTTCTCCATGTTAGGATTTGATACCGTGATTAAAGAGTGTATAGAGTTTTGCACCGAACCAATCTTTGTATTTTACATAGGATTATTAATTCCATATTTATTATTCAGTTCATTTTCATCTTATCGTTGTTATATTCGTTTCATTTCTCGACATTGTTGACTTGTTATATTCTTGATTTTCAATATAAGTACGCATGTGAAATAAAATACTAGAGTTTGTCTTGTCACATTATTTATGTTAAGAAAGATTAATATATTTTATACAAACTAATGGATTACAATTTGCAAATAACGGATCTAGCTATCTCAACAATAGTAAAATTAATATTATATTGTGGCTGCTGTTTTTGCACTAACAATAATTATATAAAGATGATCCAGAATATATATACTGATAGCCATATGTATGGATACAGCTAGTATGAACATGGCAGCCAGAGTCGAGCAAAAGGATCTTCTTCATAGTATATACTAAATTAATATGTCGACCATATTATAAAAAGATGCATACAACCACATGATAACAAAAATGATTTGATTATATTACAATAAGACCCGGAAGACAAATTATTGAATTGGTTGCATTCATGGGACGAATATGCTCGAATCCGAAAAGCATAACTTACTATAAGTATAATTTTGCTATTTTATATTATTGTCTTAATATTTAAATTTGATTCTCATGTTGCTTAAAAATTAATACAAATGAGCACGTTAGCTACAATGTCCTTGTCGTAGTCGTAGAGTATATTCTCTGCCTCTGGTTTAGAGAAGACTTTTTATTCATTAAATAGATAGGGTTAGGTCACATAATATATTTGCCAATTTGGACAGTATCTCTCAGAATCTTGAATTAATCTAAAGATTCTTTTAATTAATTGTTTATCAACCGTACGGGTCCATCATTTAGGTTCGCCCTTTCCTGGTGGCTCTAGATGCCATGTGGCCTTTTAAGAAACTTGTGTCTCTATCAGATTATTGGTGTGAACAATACAGAAATAATACCTCTGAGATACTAAAATAAAGACGGTTTTAACGAGATTTCTTTTTCGATAAAAAAACATTTACTCAATTTTATATCATTTTATGTTCTATTTTGTTTATATTTTAATTTGTTTCAGTTTCTACGATAGTAGTCAACTCATACTAGATTTGAATTAGTTTATTCGATAATTAAGAACTTATACTAGTTTATAAATAATATATTTAGAAATATATGTTTTGTACTCCCAGTTAAGTAGATAGATTTATTTATTAAGAATATATGTTTGCATTTTTGAGATAGATTTTTCAGTATGTGCAGATTTGTTCAAACGCACTTATAAGATGGTTTCGTTTTCAAGATCGGATCAACCTGGCTAGTCATTCCATGTGAAGATTAAACAAACAAATTAATGTAATTAGTTAAGTGTTTTACTTTTGAAATATAAATATAAAATATATAACACAGAGTGTTTTGACGATAGATCCAAATAACCAGGAAACGGATTAGGATTCATTAGGTATAAGTTTTAAAATAATTAGGGATATGCTAAGCTTTAAGCATGAGTTAACGTGACCTTTCACACAAGTTAAAGGACAAAATGGCTCTTGATACTTGTTTAAAATTTTAAAAGCAGTAATTATGACCTAAACAAGGGAAAAATACAAATAATATAATTCACTAACAAATTTCAATGCTTTTATCGGTCTATCTCCAACATTAAAATATAATATATATGGAATATTCGAATTGACCTAATTAAGTCGTTATATTAAACTAATAAGAAGTGTATAAATTTTTATACGACCATACTTTTATCACCTTCTGTACTACACATACATGTCTTAAGTACGTGCTAATCTTGTTTTAATCCTTACAAAATGTTTGACATTGTAGAATTAATCTTGTTCTAATTATCAGCAAAATGGTTGACATTGTGAAATTAATCATGTTCTAATCCTCAGCAAAATGGTTGACATTGTGAAATTAATCTTTTGACTATATAATATGAAAGCTTTCGAAGATTCTTCGTGACTAGTATAACTAGATAGAAACACCGAAAAAATATTTTTGAATACGTTTAAAAATAATGTAGATAAATTAAACGATATGCACTGTCAGCACATCTATAAATAAGAGTTATTTATAGATATATAGTTTCAGACAATTTATATCTCTATATTAATTTGAAGGTCATACTCATTACCTTAAGATATCAAAAACGCTAGTATATATATAAAAAACTTTATTATATATTATCTTGGTTCTGACTTCTAATTTCTATCTAAGTTCTAATGAGTTATACATTTTGGAATTCAGGCAACGAGAATGATGATCAACATTTGTCCAACTTTTGGGCTTAATGGGCCAACCTGAGTTTGGGATAACCCCATCTTTAGTACCTAATGTCAGGTGAAAAAGATTGCATTATCAAAGATGAAAATTACATCAACTACAAAATCTAAAACTTATACAGAGCAGATTCTACTTTTTCATATGATAGTTTTATTTTGATTAATAATGTAAAATCATAAAGTAAAAGTTTTTTCTTATAACGTAAACCAGAGTATATGCAATCAGATCATTTTATCCGATGGCAAATAATTGTATCACAATATCACACATCATCTCTTCTCCAAACTCAAAAGGCCAAACAAAAAAATTATCGTACAATTGGTGAATCTTCTTCTACGAAGAAAATCGAAGTTCTCGTACCAATCTTGTGGGAGTGTAAGGAATGAGATTAACAATCTTTTCACCTTTTGGAAAAGGAGCCTCACTCTCAGCTGGAATCTTCTGTAACATCATGAAATCGTTTAATCTCTCATACTTAGCCATAATTTTAGCTACTTCCTCTCTCTCTTTCTTAAATATCGATATCCACGTGTCGTCTTTCGACGGCGTACTCTTCTTCGCCGCTCCTAAAGCACGCCGGAGAACCCCAATCGCTTCGCCTACTCGATCTTCGGATTCCAGCAATTCTGCCAACTGTTTTTGGCTCTTTAGCTCGTGTAAAGCTCCCATTGTTGCTACATATTCCTACATTATCATATAATAGATTTGTTACTTCATCTAGCTTCTATGGAAAATCTAAAACAAAGTTATCGTTATACATTCAAGAAACAGAGGATTAAGGCATTTGAGTGAACTATGAACAGATAACCAACTAGATGATTTTCATCAGACGAAGATTTGGTTTTTTTTCTTCTATATTCAGAGAGTCTATTTAAGTTCTTCACATAAATATTAAACTTTATGGATATGGAACTTACAAGAAAGCGGGTCGATAGGTCTTTACATTCTCCATTAGCTCTGGATGACAAAAGAGCATAGGCTTCAGAAAGCATTTGAGAAACTCCGAAATGCAATTTCGACAATAGGCTTGCACTTTTTCCGCTTTCTTCAGCGTTCTTTATAGTTACAGCCTATTACGAAAAATGTCTCAATATGAGGATCAAAAAGATATAAATGAAGAGGAGGAGTTAGTTCCGGAAGCTTCCCTGGAGGCGGACAAGGTTGTAATGAAGGAAGAATCTCATGAGACAGATGATGGAAAACTCCAGATGCTTCTCGGTAAACTGTCACCGAGGTCTTAAAATCTGTTGAAATCACAAGCAAATTTATGAGTAATAAAAGCAAATATATAGAAGCAACTACAAAAAAAAGACTAACCTGTGGATGCTAGTCCCATTGCTCTCTCGCGGAGCTTAACTGCGTAAACGAAACGTACCATTGCAAGCTCGAACATTATGTTATCGACTTGAAAGAATTGGGGACATTTACGCTGAATCAAGGTCTGAGAGATCAATCCACTACTCCATCTTATCTTAAGATCCGAAACCCGCGGTTTAAGCTTATCGGCATATTGCACCAAGTTAAAGAGTAATGGAAGGTATTGTCCAAGTTTATAAAGATCCTGAATAATCAAAAACAAATCTCTAAGTAGCAAACAAAAGTTAAGCTACACATAATTGGTCGAGAACTTGAAGAGTTTATATTTACCTGGTCCCAAGCAGAAGTTAGTCCTCCGCTCATCGCTCTTGCAGTGGCCTCAGTGAATTTGCATGTTTTGTTTACAGATTCTTCGATTGCTTTACGCTTAGCAGTTAACTCTTTAAATTCTTCTAGAGTAACTGGACCAGCAGCTTGTAACGTCTTCTCGAAGACAATCTGTTTTTAAGGTAACAGTGAGAATCACTACAAGACTAACTTGTTCAAACACAAGTCAAAATCTCAATTCTCTATGACTTCAACCGCAAGCTAAGTCTCTGAAATAAACACATATATAACACAAATACCCTGGAAATAAGAAGAAAGAATTCGAATCGTTCTAGAGATAATTAGGTTACCTCTTTTGTTTTTGGTTCTGGAATTACATACTGCATCATCATCGTCGTCTTCTTCCAAAACGCTTGATTACTTCCAAGACGCTTGATTATGTAACTAGTAAAACCAGAACGAAACAAAATAAAACAATCAAAACAAGACAAGACTCTAGTGTGGTATCGGTGGATTTATTTAATATCCATAAAACGCAAATTCCTAATAGTTTTAGGAAAGTTTTATAAGAGATTCAGATATTATTTGATGTTTCCTGATCACAATTCAAATAGAAGTTGAAATAGGAAATTTCTCGTAGGATTGAAATATTGAGCAAAGTGTGAAAAAGAAGTGAAAATCATCAACAAAAATTGATATAATCGAACAGAAAACGTCAATAAGACCTTTAATCAACATATTATATCTGAACTTTTCGAGGGAGCTTCGATCGATTCTAGGTCAATTCCTTTGTAAGTGATTGTGTTTCCGTCTACGACAAGGTTTTGACTATTGATGAAATAGTCTTCGAGTTAAATACAACGAGCTGATATGCGGAGTGTAAAGCCCATGGGCTTCAAACCACACGACTCAATATGTTGACCAATTAAAAATTTAAAATATTCCAAAGTATAATTAGTTAATTACACTCATGTTTTTTAAAAAAAGAAGTTGCCGAATCACTTGATAAGTAAATTATTTAGACTAATACAAATTTCACTTACAATTTCTAAATTTCCTTAATGCACAGGATAATTACTAAAATAAATAATATAATTAAAATACAAACTATTAATCTTTATCCTAAATCTACTAAGTCATCATAAATTCTTAGTTGCACATTAGTGAACATCATTGATATATATAGTTTCCAAATCTTCAATTTCAAAAGAAACTGTTCTCAATCCCCCAAACTACAAAGGATATAAAGACTAAACAAAATTAAGGACACGAGAGAAAGAAAAAAAAAAGAAAAAACATGAAGCCAACATTACATTAGTAGCAGAGAGACACAATGGGCAAACTCCGTACGGCCACTTCATGTGTAAAGTAAAAGACAACACACAAGAAAGTATTATACAAAACCTTATGAAAAACAAACACATTGTTTCCGTTTTCTTTCTTTAGCTAGACATCATCACATTGTCAATAGATTGGATAGCTTGATTAGCGAAAAACCGAACATCAACGTCTGGGTCTTCACTAAGCTCCACCAAGCATGGCCTTATCATGTTCTCCACAACCTTTCACAACCAAAAAAAGTAAAACATTTGAATATATGGACGTTTAGATTCCTAATGAGGACAACGCGGAAATCATAAGCTGTCTTTATTCTAGTGAGAACCAAAGAAAAATATTCCGTGTGAATGGATACTAACCGATTGGTCAACTATCGGGATGAGAGATTGCATCATTTTGGCGACGTTAAATTTGATGTTTGGAACTCTGAAAGAGAAGAGAGAGTGGTTTTTATGTTAGCTATTAGGAGTAATGAATTGAGTCAATGAGACTTCAAGTTTTAAGAGAGAGAGAGAGACTTGCCTGTCTTTGGATGCAGTTATTACGGCAGGCAAGAGTTTGGAACATGTGATCTCAGATCCCATTACTGGAGCGAGAAGTGATACTGTACGAAGAATTGTCATCCGATATAGATAGTGTGGGTTGTTAATCATCTCTAAAACCTGCAAAAGCAAATATAGTTATATAACCAATAGCGAAAATGATCGATTTTGAATCAAAGAAAAGAAAAAAATATACCATACGCTTAAGATTTCTAGACAAACCTGAGGAACTATATGCTGCATTGCCCATTCAGGACCAAACTCTTCAGCAAGACGCTTAAGATTGTTTGCAGCAGCTTCACGGATTGAGTGAACCTGACAATTTAAAATTTTCCAAAAGTTCAAGCGGAAGAAAAGATGGATTTAATTATCTGATGATTTAATGAAGGTAGAGAATGAGGTACCTTGTCTTGTAACCATTGCATGCAAAGAGCACCAAGCTTATCGTCAAAGAAGCCTACACCTAATTGACTGGCCAACAACGGAATATACTCAATTATAGCAAGACGTACTCTCCAGTGCCTGTCTTCAGCAAGTTCTACAATGGCTGGCAATAAAGATTGTGATAGTAGATCAATCCCAATAACCTGCCAATATTAAAAAATATCGCATCATCATCTGAAAAATGGGTGGACAAAGAAGTTTCTGTCAACTAGTCTTTAACTTGACCAAAACATGATATCTTGAAGCCATCACCAATTCACCATGCTACAGAAATTCAATGTTGTGCAAAGAGATAAGTAACTTGGTCAATAACAAATAACAAACCTGGTTCACTTGGTCAAGTTTGCTGATAATGTTTAAGCGTACATCAGGGAATTCGTCTTTCAATAGAGAAAGAAAGATTGGAAGAAGATGCTCAATTGTTGCATCCTGCAATAAAGTTTCAATGCGAAGTTAAAAAACTGCAAAATCCAACCAAAATATCTTATACAGAAATTAATAGTTAGTATTTAAAAAAAAAACAGATTATGGTTGTGGGAATATTCCAGGCACAGATTACACAAATTCCTAGAGATGAAAGTGACCAGGAACACAAAGATATATACATGTTTTCAAATAATATGAGAGGCTGTATCAATTTTAATTTCGCTTACCTTACCCAAGACTGGAGCCATTCCCATTATAACTGAGGCCAATGCAGATCTAACGTGCTGAGAAGAGTCTGATGATAATTCCTATGGGTTGATTTAGTGATAGGCTATTAGTAATAAGCAAACACCAACGAAATATTGGTCCTTTGCACAATAATAAATCAACGCACTCCTCTTAAGCATGTACCTTTACACAGGGAAGAATGTGCTGGATAGCAAGTTCAGGGTTTAAAATGCGACAAAACTTAGTAACTTTTCCAGCAGCTGCTATCCGAACTTCAGCCTCATTATCACGAAGTAGACGAACATATGCAGGCACCAGATCCGTCCTTAATACACAAGGGGCATAAGAAAGAAATATAAACAAGAACTTAAGGAATTCTATCAAGATGACTCAGCAAACATAAACTTCCAAGTACCAAATACTTCTGGAGCCAGTAATCTAATGTTTGATATTGAGTTACAAAAGTACCGGTAAAAAAGGACATGATTATAACATTAAACCATAACTAACTTCAACAACCGTTGCTTACTTAGTTGGTTCAGGTCCTACAGCTTCACAAAGCTCATAAAGCTGATTTGCAACCATATAACGCACACGCCAGGACTTATCCTGCTCAGAGACAAAATGTCAAGATAAAGCGCTCATACATATCTGCCTTACAGCTTTCCCACAAAGCCTATAAGTAGAAAATCCTATCATATTCACACATTTATTCACCTGCGAGAAATTGACAATCACAGGAAGAATGTGTGCAACACAGTCCTGGGGCTCCAACAATTTCCCAAGAGCAGCACAACCCTCAACAGCCAATAATCTAACCGAATCTTGATCTGATATCAATGTTAATAAGATAGTTAAAAGCTATACGCTCATTATATAAGTAAGATACTGAAACTGAGATGTGGACAAAAGTAGTGCTGCTTAACCTCAGCTACTGCTACTCAGTGTTCAATGCATTGACCCAATTACTTGCCTTTTATTTACATCAGTCACCCCCATAAATGGAAACCATATAATATCGGAAAACATACCGTCTTGCGTAAGATCCTCAAACATGGACATAATATCTGTCTTCAGATGAGCTGGTTCAATCGTAGCAGCAAACTTCCCCAAATTGGTTGCTGCAGCTCTGCGCACCATTGGCATGTCATCTTGACAACGCTGACTGTATATTGATCTTAGCTCCGTCTTAAGCAGATCTGGGGCACTTGGGTATGCAATATGGAAAATCCCACACGCTGATACTCTGGCTGTGAACCACTCACCAGCTGATAGTCTCTGTTAAACAATGACGGGTGCTCAGTAATGCTCAAGTCGGTTGCATATTACGAGCATAGCAATCATTTTGGTTCCAATACGGGCATCAATTAAATTGACCAAAGAGATTTGATAACATGAGTAACCATCCTTATCTAACCTTAGCCAGAGGAATGAAATGCTCAACCAAGTCATTCTCCCTCATCTGAGAACCAATTCTGCAAAGTGAATCTACAGCTTTTTCCCTAACACAAGTTTCCTCGACACTTGAGAGAGTCTCCAGAGGTGGAAGCAGAACATGTGCATGCTCAACACCTCCTACATAAGGAATAAAAACCCCCAACTCTTCCGCCATTGCCAAAAGCACCTCATCATCATCGTCATTGTTTTCACTAAGAAACGGGATCAACTCCTTTCTAGTCCTCTCCTCTCCAAGAGCACGAGCAATGATCGAAAGCCGTCTAATAGAGTTCAATCTAAGCTGAATATCATCGTTCTTTAGCTCGTCTATAAGCACAGCAATGGGGTATAAAGGCTCATCAACCATAGACATCCTATCCAAAACTCAAATCACTCCTTATCTTCTTCAACTAATCCTATATCAACAAAAATGTACACAAAGTCAGAATAAAACACAATGCACAGACACCATCAATACAAAAGACGATAAAGTTACAAACTTTAAACTCAATTCTGCCTCTGAGACAATTTTAAAGGTAAGCCATTAGCCTCACAAAATGAGCATCAGAATCAAACATGATTTAGAATGGAGAAATTGAAAAATTTGTCCTGTCCCAACCTTTCCCCTTAATCAAACACGAAAAAGAAGACCTAGAGAGAGAGAGAGACTGATACCATTCATTGACTAATAAAGAGAGAAGATTTAATTCGATTTAAGATTCTCATTTTACAATCAGAAAATGTTTCTAATTGAAGAAATGATCGAGATTTTACCGGTTAAGCTGTTTTTCCAAGTTCCGAGCGATCTATCAATCAGAACTAAGAACGAGAATGAGACCGGAGCTCCCTTTCTCAGCAGCTAGCCATCTCAAGCTCTTTGGGCCTGTCAAAGATTGAACTAAATGGGCTTACGTAATACACAAAAGGCCCATATACAATATCTCTCTCTCGTATAAAGGAAGCTTCTCTCAGTGATACTCTCTCTTCTTCACATAAAAGATCGGAAAAGGAAAAAGTTGCTCTCGCTCCAGGTTTCTTGTTTCCCGCGCATTATTTCGATAAAAAATGGCTCCTAAATCGGATAACACAGAAGGTATAATCTATGGTCAAATTCTTCTATTTCTCTTTGATATTGTTTGATTATTTGTTCATCATCGTTGCACGATCTGGGATTTCTACTTTTTTCTTCTTACTCATTTTGATTTCTCTCTAATATACTTGTTTCCTGAAATTTTCGATTTCTGCAGCTATCGTACTCAACTTTGTAAACGAGGTGAGCACTTCTCTACGATCCTCCATTTTGCTTATCGAGAAACCTAATTTTAAACGAACCACAAACAGATACGTCCGTGAATTTGAATTTGAATTTGAATTTGAATTTGAATTTGAATTTGAAATTGAAATCGAAGCTAGGTTTAAGGTACTCAGTGATATTTTACAGGACTTTTGAATTTGGGAATCAACTTCATTGGGTAGTTGAGATTTGTGAACCTCAATCACAATATATATTTTGCTACATAAATTTGGTAGATGCAATTGCAGGTTATATATATATATATATATATATATTGTAAGCTTCTTCAATCTGTTTTGTGATTTTTTTAAGATTTTAATGAATGGGTTGTGTTTTGATATTGTGCTGCAGCAAAACCGACCTTTGAACACTCAAAATGCAGCTGATGCTCTTCAGAAGTTTAACCTTAAGAAGACTGCAATACAGAAGGCACTTGATAGCCTTGCTGATGCTGGAAAAATCACATTCAAAGAGTATGGTAAGCAGAAGGTATACATTGCTAGACAAGACCAGTTCGAGATCCCAAACAATGAAGAACTTGCTCAAATGAAAGAAGAAAATGCCAAACTTCAAGAACAAGTCCAAGAAAAAAAGAAAACAATCAGTGAAGTGGAGTCAGGTGTGAAACTTACTTTTTCTCAGTTCATACTTCATAGCTTTGAGGAGTAACTAGTCTTTAGATGTTGTGATGTAGCGGCAAGGATAACATTATCTTCTTTGGTATTATCTTCGCAGAAATCAAAAGCTTGCAGTCAAACTTGACACTAGAAGAGATACAAGAGAAAGATGTCAAACTAAGGAAAGAGGTACATCTTCGTAGCTTGGCTTATGTCTTTCTTTTGAGTAAACTTGTAATAGGGAAATAGCGTAAAAAGTGATTTGAACTGTGTACCAGGTTAAGGAAATGGAAGAGAAACTGATCAAACTACGCGAAGGAATTACATTGGTGAGGCCAGAGGACAAAAAGGCTGTTCAAGACATGTACGCGGATAAAATAAATCAGTGGAGAAAGCGTAAGAGGATGTTCAGAGACATTTGGGATACTGTAACAGAGAATCTTCCCAAAGATCTTAAGGAATTTAAGGTGCAGAATCATAAATCTTTCACAAGTTCCTTCTTTCAAATTACATTAGCTTGGCTGTAATGTTTGACTACTGTTACTTGGCAGGAGGAGCTTGGAATTGAATATGATGAAGATGTGGGTCTAAGTTTGCAGGCATATTCTGACCTAATTCAACATGGTAAAAAGAGGGGCAGAGGACAGTAATTTTCAGGTTAGTTCAACGAAATTACTTCAAATTTTTCTAGAAACTTTTCTTGAATAAACACACGCATATGCAACTGTTCAACATAAATGAAAGCTTATATCCATAAAGAATATAGTAATCTTAGAACATTACCAAAAAAACAGAGAACATAGAAAAGATTGTACAAAACTTAGCCACCAAAACCGTGTTGCACCTGAAAAAAATAAAATATTTATACTTCTCAGTATCCACGAACTCCTCTGGTCCTAACTGAAATCGGACCCTTCAAACCCGCTTTACGCATAATAGGGGCTTCAATGGAATGAACCATGTGATCCATATGTCCTGTATCCGCTCTATTTGAACCATCCATAAGACTTGGCTCATCTTTAAACTTAGTAATAGTATTACTCTTAACACTGTGCTGGGTTTCTTCTTCACTATCGTAGATTACAGTATCCTTCTCCAATAGCTTCACAGGGTCTTCTCTAAATGACATCACTGGGACATCATCAATAATTTCTTCTGAATCGGACATCGACCTCTTAGATTCCGACCTCACATCATCCTTTTCTTCACCTTCTGAAAAATCATCATGAGATGAATTTCCCCCACCAAAGTTATCCGCATTGTCCGGACCACGAGGAGAAAATTGAGAAAGCTCCACAGCCGCTCGTGCAGCCTCTGCTGCATGAGCCGCTGACTCAAACGCTGCTTGTGCAGCATCAGCCACATCTTTGTACTTCTTCTTTCCTCTCTTAACCGAATCAGATAACTCATAACCTTCTCCTATCCCACCTTCTCCATCTTCACTTGTCATCTTAGACTTAGTAACATCTGATGTTCCCTGCATAATCACAAATTTGATTAGAACATGATTTTTCACTTTTTGTTTTCTTTGTGGGTTAATTGCAGATTTCCAATACCTCAGTGGACGTAGAAGCTTCTTCAAGTTTCAGAACAATGTTATTCTCTGCAGCGATCTCTTTCAAAGCCTTCATTCTAACTTCTCTCGGTGGATGTCTTGTCGACAACTTCTGAATTATCTATAGTAACACCAAAAGGAAACATGAATGTAATAAACTCAGTATGTATTTTTTTTCTATAATATAACGTATTGAATATAGTATGGGATCATTTGCTTACTATGGGATTAACCCCACAATTACTGCGCAACTCAGTGGACCGAGCGGCGAGATCTTTGCCAAAACGCGAAACCAAAACGTTACGAATCTCTTGAAGCTCAGGGAACTCTCCGATTCTAGAAGCTGCAAAGAGCAAACCCGAAACAGCTTCTAGAAGCTCTTCAGGACAATCTCTGTTGTGTTCGAAAAGGTGAATACGGTCGAGACATTGAGTGAAGTAGCCATGGATGAAGAAGAGAACGTCGAGTGTGTTTTGGTCTTTGACGACTTGGTCGACTCTATGGTAAGCGTTCTCGTGGTGGCCGAGCTTAAGAAGCTCGGTGACATCAGAAATGGCTTGAGAGAGTCTAGCTTGACGTTGGTTCTTGAGAATAGAGAGCCTTGTGAGAGCTAAGTTGATAAGAGACTTGAACTTGGTGGTTTTGAAACTCCGACCAAGCAAAGCGTCAAGCTTCTTCCCCATGGCCGATCGAGTTGCAGAGGATAGGGAGAGAGAGAGAGAGAGAGAGAGAGTAAGGGTTTATGTTTGTCTTTCTTTGAATGGAAGTATTATAAGAGAGGAAATAAGAGAAGACGCGTTACGACATACGACGACTTCTTAGCAACGAAGTTTTCAGGAGTTGGAAAAAACGACCTTAATGAAGAAAATGTGGTACGAATTACGAATATTAAAAACAAAATGGACCGCTAGTGAAAATCACGCGCGAGGATTAATTAATCGTTAGACCAAATCTTACTAAATTTAAATCGTTGTTGAAAAAAGGACTATGATGATTGATTTATAAAAATGGGTAGCATATCCAAATACGCTATCCTAAATAAATGTTTTGGACATTTTTTAAAAAAATATTTGTATTTAAAGAGATGTTATTAGAAAATCTTATATATAATATTACTACTCTTTATTGTTTTCCAATTTTCTTTATGTCTACAAAAAGTTAGTATAAAATCTAGTGAATATTACTCTCTTTCTTTTAATAATTACATTACCTACAAAAAATTACTTGAACCAGAGTCTCAAAAAATGAAACTGGTACAACACTTGATTAAATAAATTGTCACCGGTACCGTACCAGTATCCACATCTGAACTAGCCATTGCTTGTATCAGTCTCAAAACATGAAAATGCATGGAAGATTCAGGTTTCCCGTATAAATTGCAATCTTTAATTTTGGTATGATGTGAACTATGGACCCATAATTATTGTTTCATGACGAGAATATATGTTCGTGCTGTACTAATTTTTAAAAATTATTATAAACTACACATTACAACAGAAAAACCGTATAAGAGAATCCCTCAAGTCCCAAATTTTTTGTTTGAATTAATATTTTGCTTCGTAAAATCACATTTCAATAGTTCCAACGTCCATGGTTTCTTTATTCTTTGCTTTTTTTCCTACTTTCTTTAGAATATAAAAACAGAACACTCATAACAAAATCGTGAAATTGACATTTGAGAGAACTGTCATTGTTACGGCTCTTAATATTGCAATTGATTTAAGAATGACAGGTTTAGGGGAATTATCAAAGCGTGGGGACTATCATTAGAAAACATACGATTTTCTCTTTATTAGGTGTGACTACAATTTCAACAGCAGAAAATCAAAAGCTTTTTAAACTACTACAACTCATCTTCCCGAAACTTTTCACATCGTAAACCTTTTAATAATAACAATAATAACGTTGTTGTTATTATGATAAACACAAGCTTTTGCTTTTACTTTTACTACTGTTAGGTACGAAAAAAATGGAAATTAGCTGTTTAATTACAAAGGTAATCTTTTCTTGTAGACATGATTCTGTAAGTGCAGTTTTCAATGGAGATGAAACTGCAGGTAAAAGTGTTCAGACTGCAGAGTTGCTGGAACAAGGAAGAAGCTGTTTTAGTGAGACGAACTTTTGACAAAGCAATAATTGATGACGTGGACCATGTGCTTAGTTGAAGATATTGACCAAGTATGAGTAGCTGACGTGGAAGATGCGTGCAAGTGAAGATATGGAATATATGGAAGTTACGAGCAAATTAGAAACAAGGATATTGGAAGATTTGGAGTCGGCCAAATCAAGGAGGTGAATCCTAGAGTCTTCATCAACCCTATGAATATAAAAGGGGTTGGATGGAGAGCTGCTAGGGTTAGCCGTTCAAGTCAGAAAAAGAGAGAAAGCTTTTTCTGTTTTTTAGAGAGTACGTGTTTACTCTACGGTGAGATCAAAAGAGAGAGATAACGAGAGAAAAACTCTGTGTATCGTCTCTGCTTTGTTTAGGTTAGAAATCAGTTGGTCACAAGCTAAGAGGGTGTTCTTAGGCTGTGTGTAAATCCAATTAAGAGTGTGTAATCATCTTAATAGATTTCTAATAAAGTTGAAACTCGGTACGCCGGAGTTTGGAGAATTTTTGTGTTGAGTGCCTATCTAGGTTTTTTCAATTGGTATCAGAGCAGGTTTCTGAACCGAGTTGTGTTACTCAACAACAAGTGAAGATCCTGTGTAGAAAGATGGGCAGATCAACGGAGTTAGCGATTGTGCAACGTCAAATCATGCTTGGAGATCAGAACTACGGTCACTGGAAAGTCAAGATGAGGCATTCTATTAAGAGTATCAATGAAGATGCTTGGACTGCGATTGAAACGGGTTGGGCTGAACCAACTGTGAAGAGTGAAGATGGAGGGGGCGTGCCTAAGGCTAAGGATAAGTGGACGGATGAGGAGAAGAGGATGTCCAAGATGAATTCAAGAGCATTGTCTTCGATTTTCAATGGAGTCAACGAGGAACACTTCAAACTGATACAAGGTTGTAGTACGGCTAAGGAAGCATGGGATACGCTTCAGAGATACTTTGAAGGAACTACAAGTGTGAAGAGAAGTAGGTTAGATTCACTTGCATCTCAGTTTGAGAATCTTCGAATGGACGAAGATGAAAAGGTTAGTATTTTCAGTTCTAGAATAAGTGCGATTGCGAATGAAGCTAGTGTGTTGGGAAAGAAGTACAAGGATAAGAAATTGGTGAAGAAATTTCTTAGATGTCTGCCACAAAAGTTTGCTGCTCACAAGTCTGCAATGACTGTGTCTCTTAACACCGACACCATGAGTTTTGGAGAAGTAGTGGGAATGATGAAAGCACATGAGATGGAGTTAGAGCCATAAATTCCTGTCGTCGATAAGGGAGTCGCGCTTACTGCTCCGAATGATAAACAAAGGATTCAAGATCTTGAAGAGTCCATGAGTTTGTTGGTGAAGAGTTTTAATAGTACGTTGAAACGATTTGATCGAGGAAGCAACAAATTTCGGGAAAGTTCTCAACGTGAAGAGGGTGAAAGGTCAACAAGAAGAACTGAATTGAGATGTCATGAATGCCAAGGGATTGGTCACTTTAAATCTGAGTGTCCTACCATAAAGAAGAGGGATATTCAGTGCTTTGGGTGTAAGGGTTTTGGTCACTCAAAGATTGATTGTGTGAATGGACAAGGAAGGAAGGATAAATCACTCGTTAGTTTGAGTGATAGTGAATCAGAAAGTGAAGATGATGACAATAAGGTCAAGGGATTTGTTGCCTTTCCAGTAATGATTCAGGAATATGACTCATCTGAGAGTGAGAGTGAAAGTGATGTTGAAGAAGACGTTGCATCTTCAAAAGTCGAAAAAACTACGGAGGAAGAAGAAGATCTAGATACTCTTGAGAAAGAGGTTCGAAGTCTGTATGAGAATTTGATAAAGGTTAGCAAGGAGAACGTGCAACTACTGAAGGAGAAGATATCTCTAAAAGAAGAACTCGACATAGAGAAAGAGAAGAGCAAGTTGCTCGGACAAGAGCTCGCCGAAACTAAGAAGAAGATTCTTATGCTCAACACTGGTACAAAGGACCTGGAGAAAATCTTGGGAATGGGGAGACCTGCAAAAGTCAATTATGGGCTTGGTTATCAAGGAGGTACGTCCATGGAGGCAACAAATTTTCGTGGATTTGTCAAAGGGAACAACACAGAGGCTGTTCCGGCAACTTTTCAGAAAAACAAAACTGGAAGGAAAAATTCACGTGGATGTTTCTACTGCGGGAAGAATGGCCACATTAAGAAGTATTGCTACAGATTTCAAGCCAAAGTGAGAAGATTGATAAGTCAAAAGAGGTACTATCCATTTTACAATGATTCTTCACGAGTTTTTGTGAGAAAAGATGATCTTTATCAGAATCAAGTTGTTGCTTACACTTCCATGAGTTCAGTAAAGAGGCAACCATGTCACTTGGATAGTGGATGCTCAAGGCATAGAACATGCAATCAAAGTTCGCTCAGAGATTACGCTAAGGTGGATGAAAGCAAAGTGAAGTCTGGTGGAGGTGCGAGCGAAGGAATCAAAGGAAAAGGGATACCTGTACAATCTCATATTCCTAAGTTGAAGCAAACGAACCAGATGAGTGTGCGAAGAAGTTTGGCTGTTCGAAGTGATGATGTGAAAAACGTGGAAACCAAGTCTCTATTTAGCACTATGTTGAAGTTGGTAAAGTATCAAGCAGTTGGTTATGGTAATGCAAACTGGATAAAAAGCATCAAGAAGCTAGACGGGATGTTTTTGTCACCACTAGAACGTGAGTTGCTGCTCTTAACACTTTGGATGTGTTTTTTGACTGAATTGTGCCAATCAAGCAGGGGGAGATTAGTCTTAAAGGGGCTGATTTCGAAGCTTTTGAACTGAATACTTGGAGCTGAAGGGGAAGGTCTTGAGTTAAGAGAGAGATGCTGAACTTATGGGGGAGATACATAAATTTTTTGCAGAAGTATATACCTTCCTATCTTCTTTGAGTATGGTGTGCAGTTGGGTTGTGATAAGGAGTTATATCTCAGTACAGGAATGCTTGGATTGTCAAATTCAATCAAAAAGGGGGAGATTGTAAGTGCAGTTTTCAATGGAGATGAAACTGCAGGTAAAAGTGTTCAGACTGCAGAGTTGCTGGAACAAGGAAGAAGCTGTTTTAGTGAGACGAACTTTTGACAAAACAATAATTGATGACGTGGACCATGTGCTTAGTTGAAGATATTGACCAAGTATGAGTAGCTGACGTGGAAGATGCGTGCAAGTGAAGATATGGAATATATGGAAGTTACGAGCAAATTGGAAACAAGGATATTGGAAGATTTGGAGTCGGCCAAATCAAGGAGGTGAATCCTAGAGTCTTCATCAACCCTATGAATATAAAAGGGGTTGGATGGAGAGCTGCTAGGGTTAGCCGTTCAAGTCAGAAAAAGAGAGAAAGCTTTTTCTGTTTTTTAGAGAGTACGTGTTTACTCTACAGTGAGATCAAAAGAGAGAGATAACGAGAGAAAAACTCTGTGTATCGTCTCTGCTTTGTTAAGGTTAGAAATCAGTTGGTCACAAGCTAAGAGGGTGTTCTTAGGCTGTGTGTAAATCCAATTAAGAGTGTGTAATCATCTTAATAGATTTCTAATAAAGTTGAAACTCGGTGCGCCGGAGTTTGGAGAATTTTTGTGTTGAGTCCCTATCTAGGTTTTTTCAGATTCTCCCACTCATCTCAAGACACTCACGTAAACCAAACACATTCTAAATCTTTTGTAATTGTAGATTTGCAAAGCATACTAATTGTAATGCTACCTAATCTTTTGTACAGACATAAGTCTCTCTCTCAAAAACGATATTATGCGAATCCACCAACCAAACAATGGTCATGAACTTGGCATCATTTTCCCCTATATTCTAACAATAAAAATAAAATAAAAAACGACACCTCAAATGTCGAGACTGAATCATGAATCTGAGAACAAGATCATTAACACTTTCTTCACAATCTTAATATAAATTGTGTTAATATACAATAATATACATATACTTGCCCGTGATGAATGGGTGAGCTAATGGCTAATGCATGCTGAACATGTTTTCCAAAATCTCTACCATTTGGGCTGTTGGATAAGCTTGAATAGCTTAAGCCCCAAGCTAAGTATATTTGGGAGTTATCCAAATATACATATGTAAGTTCTAGGAGTTATCTAGAATATGTTATATTTCCTAATTGGTTTTGGAAAAGATTTTTGAGGGTTCGATATATAAGAGCTACTAAGCTGTGGTATGCCTTATGAGTTTTAGAGAGAGTGAATTAAAGGTCTAGAACTACGTGTTTGGCTTGATCCCTTCTAAAGGGTACGTAGGCAATCTTCTTTAGAAGGTGCAGCCATTCAATATTTGGTATCAGAGCGTAACGAACCTGGAGATCTCGGAGAGGAGAAACAATCGGCGGACAACACGACTCAATCTCGGCGTTGAGATCCGGATCTCTTGGTGAACACGAAGAATCAAGAGTAGTTGATTCATAACCCTAAAAGAGAATCACTTCTAGGAAGAGCTTGTCGTGACGTAGAAAGAAAAAAAAAAGAAAGAAAAAAAAAACGATCTTCTTGAGAAGAAGAGAATCGTTGAAGTCAAAGAACGGAGGAGAAACCAATCCGGACCGGTGGAAGAACGAGGTGATCACGGTAGCTTAGGTTGAAGCTGATCGTGACCATGTAGAAACAGAGGAGGGACCTGCTCGTGGTAACTTGGAAACTTGGCAAAAGGAAAGGCTCAAGCTTATCAGATTCTTTGAAGGTTTTACGATCTGATGAAAGCACAAAAGAGAAGAAGTATGCTCAGGTAATGGGTTCTAAGTTTCTGAATCTAGTGAGCAAAGTAAAGCGAGAGGATGAGTTAAGGTTTGAGACGGACGTGGTTTTTAACGAAGGAAGCTCGTTGGAACTTTAAGGTTCGAGACGCAGAGATCCAGAGGAATAAGGATTCGATAGAGACCTTGGTCTTCTCAGAAAAGGTTTGTCGGAGTTGGACAAACGGAGATGACAAAAGATTAGAAGTTGAGAGCTTTATTCAAAGTAGAAGCTTGTGTGGGTTCTCGGGAACAAGGGAAAAGCGAGAAATGGAGAAAGCATCTGCAGGGGCTTTGGTGTTTCTCTGTGCTTGTAACTTCGGTGATTAAGTAGATTCCGGGAGACGTCGTGGAAACGGAGACGGCGCTGGAAGAAGATCTTCTCGGTGACAGAAGAGACTTTAGAAGCAACGACAGCAGAGTCACCGAAAATCTGCACAGATGGTGATTTGAGTGTGCAATCGGGAAGAGTCGTGGTGGGAGAAGCTCACCGGTCAGGGCCGTGATGGTTTGAGCGTGAGTTCCAGCAATTAACAGTGAAATCGCCGGAGATGGAGTCACCACAATGAGTGTCGCCGAAAATCACAGATGATGTTGAAATCAATGTCTTTTTTTTTTGATCCAATACTCTTTCTACAAACATTGCCTCAAACATTGCCTCATCGCAACACCATCAGCCATCACAAACCTTCACATGGTAGTATCTCTAGGAGCATCCAAGAAGATAAGGGAGATCTCTGGAAGAAGCTATGGAGATAGTGTGGAGGTGGAGACAGTATTGTGAAAGGGAATGAATTCCTTACTTATCCGACACGGTGAAGGTGAAAGCTTGAAGATGCTTGTTGAAGTTGAGAATCCGAGTGATTTGTAAGTTGAAACAAGAAGAAGAGGAGGAACTGGAGAACCTCACAAAACTGAAGACCTTGCAGCCACTGAAATGACAAGTCCATGGAAGTGGTTGCTGAGGGAGATTGAGAGAAGAAGCCTGCACAAAAAAAAAAAAAAAAAAAAAAAACAAAATTTAATTTAATTTAATTAGGTACGTATGAGAAGCTTGCACAAGGAGAAGTGTAAGGCTGGAAAAGAGAGAAGTTGTCCCAAGAGGATGAAGTGAACAAAGCACCTTGTAAGTTTAGTTGCAGTCTCTAAGATGAAATGTAGACAGTGGTCTTGCGTCAAAGAGGAAGTGATTAAGGTGGCGACAATGGTGTTAAGAAGCTCCAATCCGTGACTAAGGCTGAGAATCAGAGAAATTCAAAACCTGAAAACGAAAAGGAGAAGCCGAGGTTAGAGAAAAACGGAGGTGGAGATTCGAAAAGCCAAACAACTAAGGCTAAGAAAGCTAAGGTGATGACTCATGGAGAAGCCAAATAGACTACGGTTAGAGAAGCCGAGGTGATGGTTCGAGTCAAACAGTCCAAAGTTAATGCTAAGGTGATGGTTCGGAGAATCGAAAAGAGAACAAGCTGGTGATCAAGAGGACACCAAGCAGAGAAGAAGAAGCTTACCTGAGAAACAGGAAGCTGGAGGTTGCAGAGACAACTGGAGATGAGGAGAAGCTCGCCACAGAGGGAGCTGAAAAGGTTGCAGAGACAACCGGAGAAGACGTGAAGAGAGTTCACGGGAGACTTGAAGTAAAACGTGAGAAGAACTTGCTTACCTAAGAGAGAAGGAAGCGGAAGCTGGTTGAAAAGCTCAAGAGAAGAAACTTGAAGAAGACGTGAGGGGAGCTCACGGAGAAGATTTTGGAGAAGACAAAGAGAAAGCTTGTGTGGGAAAGAGAAATCCCAAGAGTTCCTATGTCAAAGAAGAAACCAATTGACAAGAGGGTCAATTGTGAAAAGAAAGAGAAGCAGGAAGAATCGAAGTGATTAAGAGAAGCAAATTACACTAAGAGGGAGACCAGAGACAAAGACTTCATGCCGATTCACCTGTAGAAGAAGAAGAGAAGATACTGAGCTCGATTAACAAGAATCGAAGCAAGAGGGAGATTAACAAAAGAAAGCAACCTACATCTTGAAAGCCATCCAGCCAATAAGGATAATGTGAGAGAAGCTCCCCATAGCTCCAGGCCTTTAGTTGAGGGACCTGGGAAAGACAACTCAAGAAGAGAGGGTGGAGAGATTCAAGATGATGGTGTTGTTCATAAATCTAGAATCGTTGATGCGGGTGATGTCCCAATCAATCGCCGAAAGACTTGAAATTGCTTCGACATAAGGTGAAGGCTAAACAAGAGAAAGCTAAAAAGGTTGATCGGTGAAAGGACGAGAAAAAAAAAAAAAAAAAAAAAGGATTTGATGGATGAAGATGAATTGATTGAAAGAGAACTGGAAGATGTGGAACTAGCTGTTGAGGATGATAGAGGAATCACCAGAGATGCAAGAATTTTGTGGTAGAAATTGCATCCGATTTCACTTACAAAGAAGAATCAAAGAGATTTTGGGTCTGGTTGTTCGCCATGGAGGAAAAGACAAAAGGCGAGCTTCGTCACAGTGGTTTCGTGAGTTTCGGGTTTAAAATTGAAATCGAGAAGCTTCAGTTTGGGTATCGAGAGAGAAGCTCCGAACTCGCGTGCGACTGAGAGAATCGCTGGTCACAAGAGAGAAGCGGAGGTTTCCCGAGAAATGTCCGGCGAACGTGGAGGTGGCCGGAGTTGTCATCGTCGCGTTCAGTTTTGGTCGTTGGAGAAGAAAGAGAGGAAGAAAGGTTTATGGGCTGGGCCCTAGAAGAAAAAAAGTGGAGACGACAAAAGCCCAAGATGGAGATTGTGAAGATATGGGCTTTAGTCACATTATCTGGGATATGGGCTTTAGTCACATTATCCGGCCCAATCCGATTTATTTGGTTTTTCCTAAAGTGAAGATGAACAAGATGATAGATCTCTTTGGTGTTGAAGGTTTGGAGAGTTTGGTAACAAAGGCATAAGAGAAATTGATACACAGACCGAGATGGAAGATGATACACGCGTCTCTCGAGTTATGAGTCAAGACGCCAATAACGAAGAAGAAATGGATATACTAACGAAAGCACTTGGAAGAGTCAAGTTCAAGAGAATGGAGAGTTTCATTAGAGTTCAAGATGTGAGTGAAAGTAGCTTCAAGCTTAAGGGGGAGAATGTTGGATAAGCTTGAATAGCTTAAGGCCCAAGCTAAGTATATTTGGGAGTTATCCAAATATACATATGTAAGTTCTATGAGTTATCTAGAATATGTTATATTTCCTAATTGGTTTTGGAAAAGATTTTTGAGGGTTCGATATATAAGAGCTACTAAGCTGTGGTATGCCTTATGAGTTTTAGAGAGAGTGAATTAAAGGTCTAGAACTACGTGTTTGGCTTGATCCCTTCTAAAGGGTACGTAGGCAATCTTCTTTAGAAGGTGCAGCCATTCAATATGGGCAAGCCCATCATCAGGAAGAGTATCTATGCGTTATTTAAATACCATATAATGTAGCCCTCGGTTTACTCATATTTCCAGTTATCTCGACCGGTTATCAGATTTCATAGGACTTTTAATGGTCTTGTTGGCACATTGTTTAGGATCATTATTCATTAGACCATCCTCAACGCAACGCAGCAACTAATAGGATAGATTTTAGAGTATAAAAATTATTAAAATAATATATTTTTTTCTTCTTTCCAACAAAACTTAATCATTAACCAACAAATGGCGCTAAGACTAGTATTAGAACAGATCTTGGTGAAGACCACAATTCAGCATCCTCGTCTACTGTTTGAGTTTTTTTAATTTTTTAATACCCAAGACCACTACATCAGTTGCTACGTTACCATGCTCTTATGTCTCCATCTTCTCAATAGTTTATTAGTTTGTAATAGGCTATGAAGTATGAACCTAAAAACCGAACTTTTTTTTTTTTTTTTGGTGGGGTTTTTTTTTTTTTTTGATAACTATAAGAACCAAACTTAAGACAAAAAAAAAAAACCGAATAAATCGTCAACTTGACCAGACGGCAAAATCGGTTAGACCAGTTTGAAACTTGATTAATTCAACCAATTCGATGTTATGGTTTGACTTCAAAAACATTGGTGATGGGGTACAATTAGATTTTTAAGAGATCATAGTACATTAGTTGTTTGTTTTGGGCCTCTTGGGTATATAACACATGCTTTATGGGCCATCTTTTTCGCCCCTGTCTGAAAATGAAATCTATGGGCCATCTTTTTCTCCTCCGTCTGAAAATGAAAATCAGATTTTCCGTTTTATATGAATTGAAAAAAAAAAGGTGAACGGAAAAGAAGAACACAAACAAAAGTTGACAAAAGAGATTTTTCATACTAAAATTTCACATAAAGAAAAACTATGCAAAAAGATCTGAGAAGAACAAACAAACGAATTCGCTTATACTAATCTAGCAAATTACCCCTAGTAAATATTTAACTTTTTCCTAATCCTAATAATTAAATATCATATTAACCATCTACCATAAACTGATAGGGTAAAAAAAAAAAAACGGCAGGGAGGGCCAAACGCTTTACAAAACGGCATCGTTTTCATTTCCCACCTAATTAAAAAAAACTCCGAAAAGTTTGTTGTTTATTCCGCCGGTAACGACCCCGACCGCCACGAAAATAGATCGCCGGAATCAAAACCATCGTCGGAAAATTCAAATAACCCCTCAACGGCCACGTAATCTCCACCATCTCCGACGCCGGAACCAAAATCTAAACCACCGTAATTCGACACATGGTCTTCAAATCCCCAAATCTCGTCGATTCCTGACGAATCAGACGACGCTCGTACCAAATCCGTTAACGTCTCCGTCGTTTCCTCTTCCTTTGTGATTGGAATCGGAGAAATCGGTGGAGGCGGTGGTAAACCAAGCTCGTCATCGGAAGCCTCGAGAAGATAACCGAGATCCGGCTGCGTTTCACCGGAGGAGCCTTGCGCCGTCGTGGTGACCGTTGATAATTCGTCTTCGAAACTCTTCATAACCGAGTCGAGATCTTGACTCACTGGTTCGATTTCCGAGTCATCGAGAACATCGAGTAAATCATCTCTCAACCTCTTCACCTCCGGTGAGTCAATAACCGCTTCGTCAGATGACTCGTCCCGGACTCGCTTTTTCTCAACCGAGTCAGTACGAGTTAGGCTTTCGGAATTAGCTAACAATTCTTCCACCATAGCTTAACAATTACGTTTTCTTTTCTTTTTTTTCTGTTCGGTTTTTTTTTTGTTGTCTCAGTGGCAATATCGAAATTAGTGGGAGATAGAGGTGCAGAATGGGAAGAAGGGAACACGAGGTTTTATAGTAAGGAGAGAAGAGAGAGAGAATGTGAGAGGTAGGAGAAAAAAGGTTAGAGAGAGAAAGAAGGAACGCGTGAGATGTGACGGATACTGAGGCGCGTGGTGAGAGCGAATCCTTTGGAATCACGGATCCTTCTCTTTTTTTATTTTTTCTTATTTCTTTTTATTTTTTTAGCTTTTTCTGGTTTTTTATCTAAAAATATTTATTTTGAAAACTTCCAGATGTCGCTTTCTAATTTTAAAAGCATATTATTAATCGGTTTGAATTCGGACTTGAAGTCCGGTCACGTTGCAGTGCACATGCCCAGTCAATTACGCCCTCTGCATATTTTTTCTTTTCTTCTTTTTTTATAACATGCCATCTAGATTTTTTCAAAGATAATTTTCTCTTAACCTTCTTTACAATATGGATTTTTCTAGAACAAATATCTCTGTAAACAAAGAATATTGATTTTTTATGGCGACAAATAATTAAATAATATTTTTTCTGATATTATTTTTCTCTTACAATTATAACAATAGATGCTGAAAACAAAA
The DNA here is from genome assembly GCA_011420285.2 of Erysimum cheiranthoides. Lineage (NCBI taxonomy): Eukaryota > Viridiplantae > Streptophyta > Magnoliopsida > Brassicales > Brassicaceae > Erysimum > Erysimum cheiranthoides. Next base: position 20,911,620 of record CM022176.2, on the reverse strand, counting down.
ATTATGGCAATAAATAAATTTCTATTTTCCTTGCCTGCCGTGGCATTTAAACGAAATTAATGGAAGGAATGTCATAAAAAAAAAAACTAAAAATTAAATCAGCTGACACCGAGTTTTAGAACATAAATAATTAAAGTTTTTCCCAATTTTTATTTTACTTTTTTTAATAATTTTTTTAATAATTAAGAGTATTTTTTTTTCCAACAACTCCCACGCATTCTGCTGTACTTGCTTGTTCTATGAGCTAGGTTCATTATGCCCAACCACATTTTGCATATCTATAACTTTAGCGTTATACTTCGAGCTTTATTTCACCAAAAAAAAATCATATAAACATGTTGAAAATATTGATTAATTTGAAATTCAGCATAGTATAAAACATGTTAGTGGTAGTATTTGTCCACTGGTCATAGACGTTTGGGTGGTCCATTAGCACCATCTATCCAACTTCATCTACCATGGTACAGTTTAAACTGACAAAAAAAAGAAAGAATATATATGATACATAAACTGTAATACACATTTGCCCAAAAAAAAAAAAAAAAACTGTAATACACAAACTTTTTGTCTTTTTTTTTTCTTCTTTTGATTATGTTTTTATAGAAAACTTTGCTAACTTTTGGTCTATTACTTTCTGTTACGATTGGTTCATGTCGAGCTATGTGAATGCATTTTTATATGAAGATTAATTTCATTTCATATATATATGCTTTTGATAATTTACACGTAAACTTAAAAGTTTTATGGGTATAAAATCAAATTACTTTCCAGTGTTCATATTAAGATATGATATGACGCAGACAGCATTTCCACTAGTAGTTTGCTATTGTCTCATAAATCTCATTGGTGACAATTCATAGTTCATAGTAAACAACAACATGACCACCTCGACTTAAAATTCGATTTTAATTTGGGAAAATGCTAAAATGATTCAACAATTTTATAATTCTTTATCAATCAAGTAATTTTATGGAGTAACAATTTATAGTTTTGTAAATTTGCTGCTCGCCAAATCTTTTTTTAATTGCCTTAAAGTTAAAAAAAAAAATGTTCTCTAGAATTACTATTTTTTTGGGGGTAAAACTGTAGAAACCTCTATTTAAAAAGTAGGTGATTTTGAGTTTTGGAATAAGGTATGGATTTAGACAAAAGGTGATTGTTTTAATTGGTGGACAATGGGCATCTTAGTATTGCCAATATACGTGGTTTAAGCAAAGTTGGGATTCTTGGGTTATACATATATTTGTCGATCCATTACTTTCGTCTTCTTTTTTAATCGAACCATTACTTTTTTGAAAGAATATGATTGTATTATCAAAGATGCACGTTTCCCTTCATTTTGGTATGACATTTTCGAGCAGTCCATATCAAACATATTGGTAAGATTTTTGGTGGTGAGTGACCTAAAATTTATTTGTCAGATATATAACATATACTCCCTCTGTTTCAAAATATAAGATGTTTTAGAATTTTCACACATATTAAGAAACCATATTTAAAATGCATTATTTTTTTGTGATTTACAATTTTCAACAACTCTAAACCAATAATATTTAATTAACTTTCTTGAATTCAATAATTTGTCATTAATTATACATAGAAAATAGAGAACATCTTATATTTTGAAACAAAAAAAAATTCTAAAACATCTTACATTTTGAAACAGAGGGAGTAACATTATATTGAAAATCCATCGCACTAAAGTTTTTTTTTTCTTTTAGGAGTTGCCAGATTTCATACGTCGAAATGCGTATTAATTAACTGGAGTTTTCGCAGCTATTTAATTGTAGTGGTTACATATGCATTTCACAGCTTACTGTTTTTTTTTTTTTTTAAGTTTTAAAAATTAACTTAATAAATGAGATGTTTTTAGAATGTTTCGACATTTTGATATTTTTAGCAAGAAAATACAACTTTTATGATTGTTCTCTCAAAACGTTTTACGAATATTTTTATTAATATGTGGATTTGGCCTTTTTAAGAAACGTTAAATTGATGTAAAAAAAAGAAAGGCTAAATTATTTTGTACTTAAGAAACTTATAGGATTAAATGTTCTTATGAATGACCTAAAATCTATATTGAAAATAGTCGTGTAATCATTCTAAATGCTAAAAATAATGGTTTGAATCATTCTTAACTTTTTTACTGTATAATGGCCGTACTGATTCTATTCGTAACACAGATTTATAAGTAGCCTATCGATTCAAGCACTAATAACAGTATTCCCATTTTTTAATTACAATTATACAAAATGCGCATGGAATCTATCCTAAATTTGCATTTGATTCTTTCTATATATTATACACACTTTAGGAAGTTAGGCGTATAAATTTTATTTGACAGGAAACGTACAGATTATAGGTTTATAAGTACATACATTTATGTCAAAAAATAATTAAAAAAATAATAAGTACATACATCCATGAGGGGAGCTAGGCTCTAGAAATTGAATATGGTTTCGAGAAATTAAAAAAAAAGTTAGATGACAACAAAAGTAGGTACAGAAGACAAAATGTACCTCTTCGGATATGTGGATGGTTTAGGTTATTTTTATTCAGAAGTTATCTATATCGCTTTTTTTTTGTCGTCAATCTACGAGTATGCGTATACGTAGGCCTACATACTTCACCTCATCGTGCAACGGTGCATATCATACACGTAACACGTATCAAGAAATAAATATCGATAAACCTAAGGTCCTTTGTAAAATAAAATTAAAAAAAAAAAAAAAAAACCGAAGGTCCACTACAAACAATAAGTTGACACTTAATAAACTCTACATGTATTTATGTACGTACTCTCTTAAACTTAGAAAATCTCTGAATGTCAACTAAAAACCACTATAATTAAAGGTTTCTTTATATTTATCACAGTTGACAAGAAAAATGATCAAATTATTGCAACATTCAGTCCGATCTGATCTCCCTTGTGCTCCATTCAAAATATATTTTTTTGGTCTCTAATTGTTTGTTCGGGTGCGTAGAGTACGGATACTCATGAATGATTATGTATACAAATATGCAAGACACTGTTATTAGGTATATTCATAGTTTACTTTGAAATATTTTATGTTGAAGTTTTCTTCTATTTGAAAATAAGAAAAGAGTATATATATATATATATAGAAAAAAACTAATTAAAGTGGAGATGGAGCATAATTGTGTTCCGTGAGTGGTGATGCGCATGTTGGATATGAAATATCAAAACTGGGGACATTTTCAATCTATCGTATGTTTGAATATCTATATACCAAAGCATATACTAAGGTTTTATTTTTATATGTTTAAATCAAAAGCAGGCGAATAAATAGATATGTATATGTGTGTATATTATATACTACTTGATTTAATTTTTGCTATTTAAAAGAGTATATAACAACGCATCACGTGAGTACAAAGCAATCAAGTACACAACCTCACAAAGTAAATTACGTGGTCCCCCACCAACGTTCTATATTATCTTTTTTTAATAATTTTTCTGGAATTGACATTATTTTAGAGGGAGTATATTTCACTACAAAATTATCTATATTATCTATCTCTAATAATTTTTCTGGAATTGACATTATTTTAGAGGGAGTATATTTCACTACAAAATTATAAACCTATTCATTTTTTCTCGATTGACAATTTTTTTCACCTGATATTTATTTAATATATGTTGAAGGAGTGATGACGTGCTGTACGTATTTTAAAGGTGCCATTTCAGTTGAAGTGGGGGTTTGAACTTTAAATGGTTATAACTACTGTTATTATAATTTACATTTAGGTAACTCGGAAAATAGTGAAAACAAAAAGTGGTGGTTGATAAATATAAAATATCAGTGGGCACCAAATTCAGTACGGTATATAGTGGCATTTTTAAATATTTGTATTTCTTATATTTTTTAAAATTTATTTTTATTTATTTATTTCAGGTTATTAATAAAATAGGAAAACTTATTTAGTTTATTTATATAAAAAATAAAATATAAAATTTAAATAGTTGTTTTAATTTATATGAAATATGTTGGAATGACATATTTTATGGAACACATGAAATACACTTTTAATTATTCATTCACGTTTTCATTAATTTTCAGCTAAAATATTTTCTTTTTAAATATAAACAATAACAATAATAACATAAGTACAACGAATTAACACATCAAAAGTATAAAAATATCATGTAAAATGCTTGACATTAACCTAATTTAGGTCTAATGAAATCCTCTATAGTCCATCAAATGACATATCCAAAATAAGATTTTTTTTTTCAACGAGCTTATTATATTATTCTTTTTGCCAACAGTCGAAATGAAAAGAATCCGCTTTATTTTACAAGTACAGGAACTATAATCATGATCAATACTAAGAACATGATAGCTGAGTATATTAATATGTTCGATACTTATAGCTGAGTATATTAATATGTTCGATACTTAAAGCCCAGAATACATTTTATCCAACTACAGGAAAAGATAATTGGCGAAATAATTTTTTTTTTTTTCAATGGTGATCACCGAAAGAAAATTGAATGGGTAAATAACTTCCCATCCTTTTAAAATTTTTAGTCCTGTGGTCCATCGGCAAATAATGTTTTAGAACGACAACAATTTTACGATTTGGCCTTTTTAATAAATTTCTGGCCATTATATTGGTTTTAGGTAACATCAGTATGGATTATTGTAATTCATTTTCTGTGGTTACGGGAGATTTGGAGAGTGAACGCAACACACAAGACACGATTCGATCTTTAAAACCATATAAAATAACATAGTTATATAGGAGTACTATTTTTTTTTTTTTGTCAAACATCTGATTTCATTAAATTAAAAAGCCTCAATCTCTATGAATAGAGGAGGAAGTACAACCAAAACAAAAGAAATACAAAGTAATAAGGCAACCAATGCCAAAAGGACCACCAAAAGATGGTTAAAGAAGTGATAGATAAGATACAAATCATAAAAAGAGAACATAAGAGATCCACAAACGAGTATGATCTCGACAGCTTCTTGATTGATCGCATCCATAGCAACCCAAAAGGTTACAAACTCTACAACCAAGGTAGAGGGGACTATTAGCCGGGAGGAGAAACCTTGCAATACCGACAAGTCTTGATCATCCAAACCACTCACTAGAGGGAATTTTGGGAAGAAAAATCCGACTACGACAAAGGCCGAAACGGAGCATCGTCGAAGCGATGGCTTTTTTGATACGAGGTGACTTTGAAGGTCTTCAAAGCGCATATTCTTTGGGCTAAGTATAGCATCACCAAAGAAGGATATCGTACCTGCAACTAAACATTTTTCCCACAAAGGAGAAATTGATAGAAGAGACATCTCCATAAAGGAGTAAGAAAGGCAACGAAAGCCCAAACACAAACAGTCCAAGCAATTAACGAGATTCCAGAGATAAATCAAAGTTGGGGAAACCATACGAGACTTAAAGGAGAAGTCAACCAGATTCACTAGAAGCATGAACATTAAAGAAGTCAATCCAAACTGCCACAAAGGAAGTAAAACAATCTTCATATGTTCAATACCTGAAACGAAATCGGGAAAGAGACTGCATATTGCAGTAAGGAGACTGCATATTGCAGTAAGGAGACTGCATATTGCAGTAAGAGATCGCACAAATGCGAGAGACTTGCCAACGATAGACATACGATTACAGTCCAAGCAAAATGATGAAACTATCGGGTTCCAAAAGGTACAGAACAGATGCATAACCTGGCTACACGGAAGAGGAAGAGAGCTTGAGGTGATAAGAACCGAGCAAGCCGCTCTAAACTCTACTGCCTGGGTAGCAACCTGCAAAGTACATGATATAGAAGCAAAGGGAAGAGTGGGAAATAGCAGATTCGGTGGCTCCGACGGAGGAGATCTGACATCGGGAGCAGCCATGGAGAAAGGCAGATGGAGGAGAGCTTCTGTTTCTTTTAGGTGGTGGGGAAAGACGAGGAAAGGAGAGTGGAAGTGGGGCTGAGTCTGCGACTGAGATTCCGATTTGCCGGAGACAAACGAGAAGGAGAAAGCGAAAGGTAACAGCTGGGATGGAGTTTCGCTGGAGGAGAAGCGGATCTGAGGAGGAGGGTCTGGTGGGTCCGGTGGCTCTGGCGGCGTCGGCGGTGGCGGAGGCTCTGGTGGCAGCATCGGAAGAAGCCTCAGACCGAGGAAAGAGACCGAAGACGTCGGAGAAGGACGAGAGGAGCTCGTAATCGACCTAGGGAGAAAAGTCATCTCAATGAAAGCTCGCCGGAAACAATAACGTCACCGGAATAGAAATGCCACTTGAGAGATCTCGCCTAAGAAGCAACACCGATCAGCAACAGAGAACGCCGGAGGAGCAAAGCCGGTGGAGAAAGCACATCTCGTCTGGTTTGCGGCTCCTTGGAGTACTATTTATTTTCACAAATATAATCCTTTTTAAAAAAGGAAATAATTTTATATATGCAATTAATAATCAATAACCTGTACGAAGATTTGTAGATTGTGAAAAAATTGTAAAATACACTGAACAACTCGTGAACCCTCGTTAAAGTTGCCTATATAAATCATTTGTTTCACTTTCATTAATGTTTTAGAACAGTACTATTTCAAAATAAATAGTGTCACTAATGCGTGCGAACAAATTCTAAGCATCGTATTTTTAAAAAACACATACTAATAGTATAGTACTGATAAATACATGAGGAGTGAGGACCAATGACATTTTAAAGCTGTTGAGAAGATTTTTTTGGAAAATTAATAAAACATTGGGATAACGTAAAAAACTTAAAAAGTAATATCATTTTTGATATTCATTATAAATCTGGCTGATAACACAAATTGGTAAAAATATTTTGACAAAATAAATAATAGCATTATGAGATGACAAAATAGTTAAAAGAGAAATGGTAAAAGATAATTATATCTGCAAAATCCGACAAAAATCTACCAAAATCTGACAATGTATGTGTCTGAAATTAAAAATTCATTTTCTATGGAATGAAAGAATGTATGTGTCTGAAATTAAAAAAAAAAAATCTTATTCAAAAGATCTAAAAGGATTTTTTTTCTCTCTCTCTTTAAGAAAATCATTAACCAAAGGCATAGATTCAATTTTGCAACGTTTGAAAACTAGCAATTAAGTGAAAGTCTCTTCGTCTAATGGTAGAGTCTAAAACATACTATATACAACTTTATACATTAGTGGTTTCTGTATGATATAAATAGGATTTCGTGTTATGAAAAGAGAAGGCACTAAAGTAGCTCATTCTTTATTTATTTTATTTTTTTGGGCCAAAAGCTCATTCTTTATTAAAAACTTGTTTTAATATATACACTAGGTCTTTGGCATTTCGGCATTTCCTTTGAGGGGCTTTTAAAAAAAAATAATGCGCATGAGCTTTTTTGGTTTTTCCTTTTCAAAGATCTTGGATAAAAGGTTAAGAATTTGCCTCTCATTCTATTTTCAAAGTCATGTTTTCTTAAGGAAAACTATCACCTAAATATGTTGGTGACCGCAAACTATTCAGAATAACTTTAAATTTTTAAAACACAAATAATCTCCTAGATATACGACAGAGGGAATGCACATATCATATTTATATCTTTTTTTTTTGGGGAAATATCATATTTATACCTAAGGAGACAAAAAATTTAAATAGCATCCAAAAAAATAATCAAAATAATTTGTTTTTCTGAAAAGTAAGTTATTATTCTAGCTTATTCTAAACTTTTTCAAATCAGCATATTAGTGTTTCTATATTTTTAAAAGTATTTAAAATAAACCTACAAGATAATGCATGAATATAAAAAGAATAGATTGATTATTCTTTTCTTTTTCGTGTCAACAGCCTAAATATACATTTATATATTCTGGCGTATGTATCGTCGACATAAAGAGATGGGAACAATTAGCTAAACGAGGGACCATGTGTTGAAGAACCATCGATGCAAGTAAGGGACGTATACTTCATTATTAACTAATTAAATGGCTTAATGGCAAACGATAGTAAATTCATTTTTTCCGGAAAAAAAATGAAAACGGATAACTAATAACCGAAGCTATGATATGATAAATATTTTGGTGAGCCTTAATTTATGGCAATCGTGTCAGAATCAAAAAAAATTGAAAAGAATAATAATTTGTTTTGCCATGTTGAAAACAGAATTTTCAACCAAGTGGCTTTGGTCCAGTGGTAAAGGGGCTCCAGCTGGAGCTTCCGCCCTGGGTTCGAATCCTCTTGGCCACCCGGAGACGCTTTAAGTGGTAAGACAACGTGGATTTCTCGTGGGACTTGTGGGATTAGTCTTTGGGCCTAGAAAGGCTTTAGGATCCCCACGATTATCAAAAAAAAAAAAAAAAAACAGAATTTTCTAATAGAATTTTAGAGGACGGTTAAGGTGCGCGTCCCTTTCATGCTGTGTCGTCTTCAGTCAGCGCCACGATAATTGTCTATGAGGAATTATCCTCTGCTTCGACCTTTACCCCCTTATTACAATTACAATCACTTTTACTTTGATTGGTTGCTATATATATATTTTTTTAGTAACATATTTGGTATCGTGCAAACAATGAAGATATGTTTTAAAATTAGTGATCTGCTAAAATACTAGGTACTTATTTTTCGTTGTTTATGCTGACACGAATTCTTACAAAAACACGTAACTTTCGAAATAATTTGTTTTTTTTTGTAAAAGCTTATAAGTATATATTTTGTTTTTTCATTCACGTAAAAAATATAAAAACAAAACTAAAAATGAATTAAAAAGAGTACATAATACTATCACATAACCAAAAAAATATTGTTTCATTCTTCTTTATTTTCCTTTCTTAAGCGATAGGAACATGCAATATTTTACCTGGCCTTTTTATTTTTCAATTTGCTCATTGACCAAAAAAATCCTTTTTTTCTTCGTTTTTATAATAATTTATTTCCAAATTTTCATTTTTTTTTTTGCTGTAATTGTTATCAATTGACCGTCAAGACTTTAGTTGATTCTAGAAAATTTTCAATCAAAATTAACCATTTATCTAAGTCTTTCTTTTTATACGAAGAAAATACTTAGAATTATCTATTTTGTAGTTTGAATTGTCATAAACGATAAAAAAAAGTTTGAATCGTCCTACATAGAAATAAAAAAGATTTCTTAACCATATTTTTCTGATTTAACTGGAACTATGTATGAAAAAAAACTTTTATTTTTGTTAAAATGAAACAAAAATATTATAAATTATTTTACAGCTTACTACGTGCCTCTACCAATAAAAATGTTTTAGCCTTATATATATACACATTTCTGATTTTGTTCATGTAAACAGTTATTAAAAAAAAATTTACTGACCCTTTATTATAACAGAACCAGTTTAAACAATAATATTTTTCAAAACAAAACAATCGTATTTCATTTAGTTTTAATATACTCTCAACTCTCAAGTCTTTTTCTTGATACAGCAGAAATTAAACGGTGAGAAGAAATGAAACTGTGTGGTAAATTTCAAGCCGACAGCGTGAAGCAGACGACGTGCACAGAGAACGTGCCACGTGTATCACACCTTACACGGCAATCTTGACCGTTAAAGATTTCCCGAACACGTCACCGTAACAGTCGCCGTTGGATCTACGTACTATAATGGATATGATTAATTGCTTAGGTGGTCTCACATAAATAATAAATTTAATAGCTTATCGAATGTATTTTGTAACGTCTGACCAGAAATGGTTGTTTTTAAACTTGACCAAGAAATTCAAACTACTTAATGAATTAAAATGGGAAAAATGATTGCCAGCTACACGAACTATACAACACATCACCACACATGCAGACTATTTTAATGTCTTGTTAACTACACGAACTATTGGTATTACATACGGACATCCCCGAACTATCATCGGTTATGTGTTCAACACCATAACCATCATTTCCAGATAATATAAATGTCTTGTTAACTACACGAAGTATTTTTTTTTTTTTTATCAACTACACGAAGTATTTTCCATCAATTTTTTTTTAAAAAAGTAATTAAAAAATGAAAAAATAACTAAAAAATAAATATTACACTAATATAAATTATATATATATTATAACTTTTAATGCATTATACTTTTAAGTTAACTTAATTTAACTAATTTAATATTTATTATATTAAATTGTTAAAAATTTAAACTAGTCACTTAGTTAAATTATACATCACTATAAGTTAAATAATATATCAATGTAAATTATATATACCATAACCATCATTTCCAGATAATATAAATGTATTGTTAACTACACGAAATATTTCCATCATTTTTTAAAAACTAAATTACAAAATGAAAAAATAACTAAAAGTAAATAATACACTATTGTTAATTATATATATGCATTATAACTTTTAAAGTTTTAAATTCTACATATGCAGTATCCCTTATAATTTTAAGTTAAATTAATTAACTAATTTTTAGTGCACACATATATTTTATATGAAATTAATTTAACTAAATTTTTAAAAGTGTCACTTAATTAAATTATACATGTTCATTATAGCTTTAAGTTAATTAACAAATTTTTAATGAACGCATATATTTTTGATGGAACTAGTTTAGTCTTTATTACATTAAAAATTTAAAGTTAGAATAGTTACAATGTACATATATAATTTACATTGATATATTATTTAGTTTTATTTAACTTATAATGATGTATAATTGAACTAAGTGATTATTTTAAATTTTTAACAATTTAATATAATAAATATTAAATTAGTTAAATTAATTTAATTTAAAAGTATAACGCATTAAAAGTTATAATATATGTATAATTTATAATAGTGTAATATTTACTTTTTAGTTATTTTTTCATTTTTTAATTACTTTTAAAAAAAAAATTGATGGTGTAGTCGACAAAAAAAAAGAAATACTTCGTGTAGTTAACAAGACATTTATATTATCTGAAAATGATGGTTATGGTGTTGCACACATAACCGATGATAGTTCGGGGATGTCCGTATGTAATACCAATAGTTCGTGTAGTTAGCGAGATATTAAAATAGTCTGCATGTGTGGTGATGTGTTGGCGTATAGTTTGTGTAGCTGGCAATCATTTTTCCAATTAAAATGTAACGACAGACGGATTAATTTTAGTATTTTTTTTTGGCGTGTTCTTAAATTATTTGATAAATAGAATAACTGAAAAATTATATAGCCACAACAAAAATATACTTGCTTGGAGATTTAAAAATTGGTTGGCAAATTAATTACTTAACAGAATAATAGAAAGATATATTAAATAAACTGAAAATGATCAATATTTCTGATGTAACTCTATTAAAAAAGAGTATATTTAGTTGTTAAAAAAGAGAGTATATAAGTTTTTGCTCTCATAGTACAACATGAACATAGTGTTCAGGATAAAGCTAACGCCTGATTATCCCATTCATGATAATTTATTTTATATCGTCTAATGTGAATATGAATGTTTGTTAGAAAATTGACTTTTTTTAATATTATTAAAATCGAAACTAGAATTACTTATAACAGAAAACGTTATAAGTAATCACAACCACAAAATTAACCTTAGAAAACGTAATAACACAAAGAATTAGTTATTTGATTCATGGCCATTTTTTTTTTTTTTTTTGTTAAAAGATATTCATGGCCATTTTTACATACGTTATATACATATCATAGTATTATCGATTATGTTATGTACTTACATATGACTCGTGAATAGAAAAGTGATTGCATGATTAGGCAGGACAATTTTCTTAAGATGATTAATAAACAAATAGTCCTAGATTCGTAATTTGATTATGAGAAAATTCAAATACGATTATTGACCTAAGGCTCTATCGATCCTTTAGCTTTCACGGAAAAAAGGAAGAAGTTGTATCCAATTTGGAAAAGTAGAGAACAATTTACAGAGAAGGTCCCATCAGCCCCTTTCTTTCTTCATCGAATTTCCAAAATCATAACTATTTTACTCCTTTATGTTTCTTTCTACGAATATTTTGTATACATATATTGAAAATGCAGAAATTTCCAAGCAAGCATATTCTGTTAAAACGTAAATCTAATGTTTGAGTTGGTATATTTTTGGATATATATATTGGAACTATTAATCCCAAAGATATTAGAAATGTCATGACCTAACACCTAACCCAACAAGACCAACGCTATTTTTTTCCTCGATTTCACTACGTTTTCGCAAGTTTATTAAATTGGCTTATGTTGCTTTCACAACTAAACTTATCAACCTAATTTTATTCTGTAATCAACTTTTAAAAATTTGATAGTGCAGGTTCAACCAAAACAGCATGTATTAGTTAATCGTTCATCATCTCATTTAATAATTATGTTGAAACCGTATTTGGTTTTTTCGTTTTATAATAAGACTATATATATATATATATATTGTAAATTTTTAACATATTATATTACAGATATATATTTCAGATTAAAGATATCTTAACTTTATTCTCTCTATTTATTTTCCTGGCAGTAAAGACACCCTTTTTTGGACAAAAAACGATAAAGACACCTTGAGAGGCCAAGAAATATGTAGACTAAAAACTAAAAAGTACTCTCTCTGTTACAAAATATAAAAATTTTGGGCTAAAAGCACAAGAATTAAGAAACAATAAATGTTTTTTCATTTATAAAAATGTAACCAATAAAAAAAAAGACTACATAATTTAAATAGTCATAAACTATTAAATAAATATAAATTATGCATTGAAACTTGAGAAAATATAATATTATGGAACAAAGAAAAAAATCTTAAACCTCTTATAATTTGGAACAGAGGGAGTAAATAATTTTATTTTAGAGGATACAATTCAAAATTAGTACTCCAAGAAAAAAAATCGATCGAACAATCAAATATTTGTATGGAAAACATAAAAGCCACGTCAATTGAGCATTTTTTCGCTGTTACTTGGGTTTTTGTTCGTCCCATTTGCCTTATGATATGTCGTTTTTATTCGATAGCTTTTGACATTTTATTAATGGTTTTGAATTTAATAAATCAGTTGTGAAAGAAAGAAAAAATTACAAGTCACACCCATTCAAAACTTTTAGTCATTGATTTATTTAGCGACACCTTTGAACTCTAGCGATGAATCGCAGTCTGAAACCAGTCGCGAACAACCATGGCCTATATCAAAAAACTCATTCCACCTACACTTTTCCTTTCTATGCGGGCCTGAATTTTAAAAGCCTTTTCTGTATAGCCCAATAGTATATTAAGCAAAATACAAATATTATATCGATATAATGCGAGCATTTGGGTTTTGGGCTTGATTAAATAAGCCGCCTAGTGTAAAGAAGCACAGAATGTTTATAATTAGCGATGTAGACATATATAAGCAGCAAAACTACCAAAACATAGAGTAACCAAATACTGTAACAATGCAACAACCACTTTTCTTTCTTACATCTACAAAATGGCTAACCAGTTCTTTTTTTCTTTGACATTTATGCGTAACCCGCCATACCGATATTGGAACCAGAGCGGTTTGCTTTGTGAGCAGGGGGCGTAGAGACAGACTTGGTAAAGTACATGTAGTAGTAGACATTTAGGACCATAGTGGCAACTATAAACACTGCTCCTGCAATGAAAATTCCTTTACGCAATGATTGACACGAGAAGGTCTGCGCGCTTAAGTACTTTGTGTGGTATGCATTCTTCGTTGCTCCTGCTATTACACAAGCTTCTGCTACCAGAAATGTCATCCTGCAATTGTCAAATTTGGAACATCAAAAAATTTGGGATTAGAGATAAAAACTAGTGATCCATTTATGTTCAAAGCTTCATCAAACTCAGAAATCAATATAAGGCTCTTTCAATACATGACTTTCTTAATATGGAGATCCATTGCTTTAAATCTTTAAGCAAACATTAACCAGGGAACAAAAAGGCGGTGATAAGGTGTTAGACTCACCAAGAAGAGATGAAATAGATAATAGACCAAGCACGGTCACTTCCAGGGGCTAAAGGTCTTCCAAAACACATGCATTTGGTCACACCCATAAGCAATGATTCACTTGAGAGGAGGAAAAGGAAAGCTCCAACTCCATAACCAGTGGCTACATCAGAGTCATATACACAGAACGTTGTGTTTGTTATTGGGTCTTGAATAGATTTTCCCTGCCACAAAAGAGAGAAGAGAGTGACCTTAAGAAGTGTCACAACAGACTATAACTCAATCTATATAGATGTTTCTCTAGTCTCAGCTACAAAACATGAACATAGGTCTCAAATGGTTCTTTAGTGTCAAGATATCCTCAATTTCCTTATTCCGAATTGGTTCTTGGAGAATCTTGAATTCAAATCAGAGGCACCATTAGTAAGTAAATACCGTAAATAAAACCAGAAATCTACGAAATTGCAAGTAATTACAAAACAAATCCAGAAATAGAATTATCAAGCAACATCATCCTATTGATTAATACTACTTAGATAGCTTTAGAAATCATCAGATAACAAAAACCCTAGATGAGAGAAACAAAGTGGACAGAGAGAGAAGAGTGACTTACAATGCTCCGGCGGCGTTCGGCGGCGATGGAGAAGCCAAAGGCGACTAAACTAAGAGCGACGACGAGGATGAAAACAAGAGTAGAGCCCTTCCCTTCTCCCATATCTCCGGCGAAAGAGACTGAAAGAGACTTTTTGCAGAGAAGATGAAGTGAGTGAGAGAGCTGGAAACGAGTAAGTAAAGTGAAAAAACATGAGCAGTGAGTGTCGTTGAAATTACGAACACTCGCGAAACAGCGCGTGTTTAGCACTTTGAAGTTTTATTTGAAGAGAAGCTTCACGCGAAGTGTGAGGCGAGTGTAAAACTTTTTTGAATTTTGTGTTCCCTTTTTGGAAAAAAAGTTAAAGGTAAAGAGTGTAAAGGTCACTTTATATAGAGCTGGGCTTAATGGGCTAAAAAGCCCAAATATTGCCATTTCATTTAAAGGTAAGCCTGATAGGCTTCCATTTATACGAGGGTCAATTTAGAGTTTCTTTTTTTTTTTTTTTTTTTTTTTTTTCTTTTGATAGAAAATAAATTTAGAGGGTTGTGGGAAGAAAATCACGAGAAGTGTTTTTTCTTTTTTGATACTACACCAAAGCAAACACGTCTCATCGCAACTGTTAAAACACATTACAATCGTTTTTCTAAAATTTTATATGATTAGGATAATCAGACCCCACGAGGCGGCCACTACACATATAAGATTTTTAGAGATCTATGTAAGGTAGGTAGTTCTTATAAAAACCCATTCATTACTTTTAATGAAAGGGTGATCGGATCCAAAAGGACAATCGATGAAAGAGACATAGATATTAAGTAATCAAATAAGCCATATCATCTACACGATCACACACTTGTTATACACTAAATAGATACTACAACGTAAGATAACATCTCTCGTTTGAGTATGGCGTTTGAATTTTATAAATGATAAAAATGTTTCATATTGAAAAAGTTGTGATTGATACAATCTCAGCATAGTAAAATTTTGTCCACTCCAGGTGAAAGTTATACGTCATGTTAATTGTCTGTCGGTTTTTTGTCTTCATTAGTTTAACTAAATAATAAATTTATTAATGGATGGCACTATATAAGTTGATACTTCAACAATTAATTCAATTAATTAAAAAAAAAGCATGCGAGATTTCCGGCCACAAAGTTTGACGAATCTTTTGGTTTGATTGACACATTAAAAGCGAAACAAAATAAATTTATATAATCTGATTATTTGCAAGCTGTAAGCAAGGAATCGAAATAGATCCGGAGACAAGAAATAATGAGTCCGCAACCAAAAAAAAGAAATAATGAGTTGTCCTCATGTCACTTGGCTGTTCCGTACCCTAACCACGGCCCATGTATGTACCATTTTTTGTTAGAACGCGTTAGTTTATTGACTTTTGTACATTTGTTTTGTTTCTTTTAACGCTTAGTTTATCGATTTATAATCGCAATCTATTTGCAGCAAATTATAATATGACCAAAGGAGATATAGTTTATTGATTTAAAATCGCAATCTATTTGAAGCAAATTATATTACCAAAAGAAGAAATGAAGTAAAATTTCCCTGACTTAAAATCAAACCAACTCTATTTAAATCCATGTCCAATATAATTCTCTGCATACTTAGAAAAATACGCAAATTGTGTTGGACAAAGTATGTTGTACACGACTGTATATGCATTTATAAATCTAGTTTAAACATTTTAATTATTATCTAAAACAATTAATAATATGTCTTATATAATATCGATAACATATATTATGTCGAGTTAGATGAAAAATTTAAAGTTATTATCGTTTTTAGAATAACTGTCGCTATAACAGTTTACTTTTATACAGTAAACTACTAAATTTATGAACCCTTGTACATACATCCAAATTATGTATACAACTAATCACGTGACAAATTTGTATTCAGTTATATTATCCACAATAATTAATGCAAATCTTTAAACTCTTGAAGGATTATGGATATTTTGTTTACATCCCACCAAAAAAAAATGGATATTTTGTTTACAAATTATATTTTCATAAAAAACTAAAGACGCATTGATTACATAATTTTTCTTTTTTTTGAAACATGGACAATGTTGATAACTTTATTTTTGTTAAGTTATATATCTATAATAGTTTAACAATACTATAAATGCAATTTTTTTTGATTAACTAAATTATCTTAAGATAAGGTTTACCGTTTAACTAGTGTGTTTTAAATTTTAACGAAATTTTGAACTGAAAAGTTTTTTATTTCTTAATATAGATTTTTGATATACACGTAAATAATCACGTAAATGGTTAAAAATAGTGAAATTACGATATTACATATATCGAAACACATGACCAATATACAAGTCAAAAACAAGAACTATAGAAAATCCAAAATATGTAACTGAATAGTTTTCTATTTCTTAATATAGATTTTTGATATACACGTAAATAATCACGTAAATGGTTAAAAATAGTGAAATCACGATATTACATATATCGAAACACATGACCAATATACAATTCAAAAACAAGAACTATAGAGAATCCAAAATTTGTAACTGAATAGTTTTTTATTTCTTAATATAGATTTTTGATATACACGTAAATAATCACGTAAATGGTTAAAAATAGTGAAATTACGATATTACATATATCGAAACACATGACCAATATACAATTCAAAAACAAGAACTATAGAAAATCCAAAATATGTAACTGAATAGTTTTCTATTTCTTAATATAGATTTTTGATATACACGTAAATAATCATGTAAATGGTTAAAAATAGTGAAATCACGATATTACATATATAGAAACACATGACCAATATACAATTCAAAAACAAGAACTATAGAGAATCCAAAATTTGTAACTGAATAGTTTTCTATTTCTTAATATAGATTTTTGATATACACGTAAATAATCACATAAATGGTAAAATATAGTGAAATCGCGATATTACATATATCGAAACACATGACCAATATACAATTCAAAAACAAGAACTAAAGAGAATCCAAAATTTATCAACTCCTTTGAAATTTACATCTGTACAAAAGAGACATGACAAATGACAAAAAAAAAAGACAAATGACAAAGAGAAAAAAAGGTAGAAATGATATCTTCACATTTCAAAACTCTTTCGAGCCTTTCCTTTTGTTACAATAAGGAAGAAACACTATGCTCTTATTTTCACTAAAGACACCAAAACCACTCTCTTCTCTCCCTTTTTAATTACAAAATTTTAGAAAATGGACACCCAAAACCCTAAATTTATAACAATCCCTTTTTAAAATCCCCCCACTTTTTTCAACATATTTACACATTTTTACCAACAAAAACCCCTCCATAATCCATAATCAGTTCCTAAACCTTTTTAGTTGTTTTTTTTACCCTCTCTGAGTCTCTGTTGTTATATATTTGCAAATTTGGACAACTCTTATGCAAGAGTCGAAATCCTGCGGTTGGTGCTGCGTCTGTCACAATCGAATCCCACGACTCGAACCACAGGATTGTTCCCGAAATTAGTCGCCGCCCTAACGCAACCGCCGCCGTTCCTTGGAGAAGGCGGCGGCTGCGGTTTGGTTGCTCGTGGAGTCGTTGGAGTCGGAGAAGCCACCACGAGAAGCTCTTCTCGAAAAAGTGAATCTTTTGTTAAAGGGTTAGATACTCTACTTGGCGGTGACCCTGTGAAGAATAAAGGCGGCGTCACCGTCCTCGTCTGATCCTGTTCACCACCCTGTTAATTAAAATATCATCACATAACCAAAATTTAGATATCAAATTCTATAAAATAAGAAGCTACAAGCAAATAATTGTTATTGAATTATATACCTTCGCGAGGATGAAATCCAAAATCTCGCTTCTTGAATTTGATTCACATAACTCCATCTGATGACTGCAAAAATCAAATTGATACCTTTAAGATTTCTTCTCAGCAAAGTATGAAACTTTTTTTTATAAAAAAATAAAGTCTCTGTTACCTGAGTTGCCACCGGAGAGATCGAGAAGAGTGGTGGTTGAGAACACCGAGACGACGCGGTTTAGGACAAATCACGGCTTCTCTGCGATCAGAAACGGCGGAGTTTCTCCTCATCTCTTCAAACGCGTTCTGTTGGATTCCACAGCTGTTCATCATCTTTGCTGCTTTTAAAGAATCAATCAAAAACCATAAAAAAGAAAGCGAATAAGAGAATTGAAAGAAGAAAATGGCCAAAAAAATGTTACATAATAAAAAGATAAGGGAAGAGAAGAGGTGGTCAAACGGTAACGTGTTTCTTATGGAGATCTGGTCACAATTGATTATTTAATTATTTTAATTAAGGTTGATTATTAATTAATTAAGCAACAAAAAATGGTAAGGAATTAGCCACTTGACAAAATTCAACGAATTATTATTTATTTTTTTGTGGAGAAATTATTAATTTAATAAAATATGTTTTTCGTATGAATGATAGTGATGCTGTCAAGATCATAGTGGAGACAGATTTTTTTTTTCTTTTTCTTTTTATTTTAAGAATAAGTAAAACTCAAACAAAAAAAGTCTAAATTGAACAGTGAGAAATGAATAAATTAGAAAAATTAGAAAAATCAACACAGCTTAGTAAACAGATCGAGAAAAATCAAAAAAATGAAATTGATGCTTTTGTAATTAAACACAAAAAGGATCATCATGAATTCGAAAAAGATTCTTTTCAGATCCAAATACGATAAATCAAACGCAAAACAACAAGGACGAACAAATCCAGATCCAGATCAAGCTTAGATCCGATATTAAAACGAATCGAAAAGAGATACCTGAAGGTGAAAAGAGCAGAGATCGTAAGCTCGAAGAAGAAGAAGAGAGATAGAGATCTGAAAGAGAAGAAGAGTCTAATGGCTTTTAGGTTAATAGCAAAGGGTACATAAGAGGGAAAGAGAGAACCTGCAGACAACAATGCTTTATGGATTCCGTATTTATTTATTCATTTTCTGAAATTCCAATAAGGCAAATTATTATTTTATTTTTTTGCGTCATAATTGTTTGTGTTTAGACCAAAAACGCCTGTTTTTAGCTTAACATATTTAATTATACTTAATATTTTAATTTAATTAACCTAAATTGGATTAAATTTTATTTGTTGTGCACAGCTTTCAGTTTCATTGTTATAGATTTTGCCTTTTTGGTACAGGCGGTGCCTAACCAGACTATCTCCTCGTAAATATCTTTCGATGGTTATTAATGTCACCGACGAATTATCAATATTTTATTTCACTTTGAAATCTCTTTTACTTATCACTAATCTCTAATCACCATTTGGAGAATTTTACTTTACTGGTTGGACACATTTCAAACAAAACTAGCCACCATACACAGTTCACATGATTTACTTTTCCTTAAAAATGGAATAGAAAATATAGATTTAATACTTGCTAATAGAATTTATATTTTACATATATAACTACCCAAAGATGGATTCTTCTTTTCAGTTTACTGCATGTCGACATTTGGCTATCAAAGTTTATGACAGATCTATGAATTGATTGAAAAATTAAAATGCATATAAAAACTAGATGTTATATTTACAGAAATTATACATATTTAGTGAATTATAAATCATAAATCATTTTTTACACTATAATTTTTTTATTTCTTTGCATTTATTTTTTAGGAAAAAACAATGTATGATTTGTTAGGTTTTTAAAGATTATGGTGGTGAAAAAAATAATAATATGTAAATAACAGTAACAAGATTCTTTATGTTTATAAAAATGAAGGTGGTATGAAAAGAAAAAAAATATGAAAATAAAAATTAAAATATATTTTAGGCTTATAAAATTACTGCGTTGCGAATGAAAAAATTAAAATATAAGAATAGCAAAAAAATAAATTTCTAAAAATGACACTGCAAAATAAGAAAATAAAAAAAAACAATAAAAAGACGCATATAGAAATGACGGCGATACGCAAAAATTAGAAAAATAATAATGATAATATTTAGTAGGTTTACAAAAATGACGTCGGTGAGAATTAACAAAATTACGGATATAATAATAAAAAGATTTTTCAAGTTTATAAAAATGACGGCGGTGGTAAATGGCGGCGGTGCGAAATGATAAAATGGTGGCAGTGTAAAATTACAAAATTACCAAAATAACAATGAAAAAACTTGTTAGGTATATAAAAATGGCGGCGATGTATAATAAAAAATTAGGAAAATAATAATAACAATATTTATTGAGTTTAAAAAAATGACGACAGTAAAAAATGATAAAATTATGGAAATAACAACAATATTTTTAAAATTTATAAAAATAAAGGTGGTGCGTAATAAAATAATTATAGAAATAACAATAGCAAGATTTGTTAGACATATAGAAATGACAGAGATATGTAATAAAAAAAAGAAAAATAAGAATATTATTTGTAGGGTTTCTAAAAATGACACTAGTGAGTGGTGTGAAATCAAAAATAACAGAAATATATAATAATGACAATTTTGACTTATGACTGGATTGTGTAGTATAAAGTTAGTAAGTTGTACAAGTCGATTTTTTGTAGAAAAAGCCGGTATCCGAATCCTTAACTGAAGTCTTTGACACATAAAGTTTGGTTTGTGTAAGCCATGGCCTCTTGAGCTGTCTAGTAAAATCCTATCTCATATGTGAGTTGCTTATAGCGATTATGAATTTTATATTGTAGAGAATTGCTTTTGAGGAAGTTAATCTAATCACCCTGGGAAAAAAACTAGAATTTCCTCTTTGAAGGATTAATCAAATCGTTTGGTCCTTTTGGTTCAGCTCCCCTTGTTCAATTTGAGTCATACTCTGGTTCTACTAGTTTTATTAATTTTTGGACTACTTAGCCACTGGGCCTATGGGCTTTGGAAAACATTTTCTTTCTATTGCTTTTAAATGGAAAACCATTAATTATCCAAAATATATATATACTACAAAGATTGAAGCTTTTTGGAGACAAAAAAACCAACAATTGTTCCATTTCTCAAGCAAAAGCTTTGATGCTTCGAAAACTAAAAGAAGACCAGTGAAAACACTTTAGTGACGCCTTTCCTCTACTTTTGTTTGTTTTTGTTTTTCCAAACTGCCTTTCCTCTACTAATCAGCAAAACCATAAGAAGAAAATGGTGCTTAGTCTTGCACTATACTGTAATAGGAACTTTCATAAAGTCGCGTATTCTAAATATATAGATTTACCATGGAATGAGCAATATGTTAATGCTTGAGATTAAAACATTTGAGTAGTTTTTTCCACTCGAAATCTTATACAAATTCTTTAGTTTTGGAACCAATCACAGTCATTTCGAAGGTTTCAATAGCAGGCATTCCGTCAAAACCTCTTAAAATGGAAAACGTCGTACAAGTCATATTTGTGGTGTATCTTATATATATATTTACGGGATGAGAAGGAGTTGTAATTAGGCTTTTTCATTTTGCAAATCCCATCCACGTTTTTTTTCTACATGAATGCCTAAAACATAACTATTTTAACTTTTTCTAACTCGTAAATGTTAAGAAAGTGATCCAATTCCGGTTATTGCGAAGACCTGATGTCGACTTGGTTTAATGGTAATTGAGAATTGGTTATCTACTTGGTTGTTGAGCTGGTTAAGTTTGTTGAAGAGGAGAAGAGAATTGGTTGCGACGGTTGACTTGGTTTTATTCATCATTGCACACTCTGGTTTCTCCTTACTACTTGCAGCTGAATCTGAAGATGAGGTTCTTTCAGTTTTTGTTCTTTTTGTAAGGCAATCGCAAACATTAACTGCAGTATCCATAATCCATCCTTACAAAATCAAAATATCTTTCATGAAACGAAAGTCTACAACCTATACTAATATGTATACATTTTCACGTATAGCATATCTGATTATATAATATTATATGCCAAAAAATCGATATGCTTAAGTATGGATGGTTTTTTTTTTCGCCGGATGGTTAGTTTAACCGGGTGTTGTGTCAAAGTTATCAGTTCCGACTTCGTAATTAATTCTATAATTGGACAAAGATTTTTACTAGTTTCGGACCCAAAAAAAACTACTCCATATTGATGACCAGAAAAAAAAAAAAAAAAAGTACTCCATAATTTCACGCTATTTAAAAAAAGCAATAATTACAGAATGGGTTTGAAAAGCTACAGTCGCATGTTCCACGACATTGTAGTTTTAATATTTCTCAGGGGACCAATGTAACAAACTAACAACCACTTTTAGATCAGAGATCATAATGATTAATGAGTAATTCTTTTTTTTTTTGCTAAAAATCACAATGAGTAATGACCACCGCCTCAGCCTCACCTCTAAATTTTAGGGCTTCTCTTACATTTCTATGTAAATTCCTTTCGGCGTTTAAAGAAGAGATAGAGTGATGTTTTAAGCATTTCCCGCATATTAAAAAATATAGAATTTTTGGACTAAAAACACGTTTATTAAGGAAAAATTTAACAGAAAATAACTCATTAATTAAACACACTAAAACAAATTACAAAAAAGAAAAAAATAGAAGGAATATTAATTAAGGATGTTAAGAGACACTTACTCGGTTAAATACTCCACTTAAATAGGGATTATTAAATTGAATATTTGTATAGAAATGTGAGAAAATTCTATATTTTGGAACAAAAAAAGAGGCTAAAAAATTCTATATTTTGGAACACAGGGAGTAATATTTATATTTTTAATCATTTCGATAATAAAAAATAATAATTTGATGACACCATTTTTGACAAAAGTATTAATTCTGCATATATGTACGATATTTTTTTTTTATTATTGTAATAAAAACAGTTACTTCCTCTACTAGCTAACATGTTAAACTCTTCGTATTAAAGTTAAGAATATGAAAACTAAAAGTAGTTTGACTAGAATATACAAAATCAATCTTATGAAAAACAAAA
The DNA here is from genome assembly GCA_011420285.2 of Erysimum cheiranthoides. Classification (NCBI taxonomy): domain Eukaryota; kingdom Viridiplantae; phylum Streptophyta; class Magnoliopsida; order Brassicales; family Brassicaceae; genus Erysimum; species Erysimum cheiranthoides. The sequence continues at coordinate 20,888,273 of CM022176.2, read as the reverse complement.
CTAAAATATAACATACATTGAAAAATAGAAGGAGTATATATATAGATATTTCTTTTTTTTTGGTATAAATGTGAATTTATTTCTGCAGAAGATTTTTTTTTTTTGTTAAAAAAGATCCCATTGGTCGACTAAATCATGAATTCTTGGCCACAAATAAAAATTAAAACCAGAAGATGAGAATAAAAAGATAATTTTCATTAAAAGGATCATTTAGTACTATAATTCAGATTTCCAAATTACTACTTGAATAAAATATCTAGTTTCCTCTATTTGATTGAAGAGTATATATCAGGATAAAAAAAAAAAACAACAAAATAATCTGAAAAGATTCGACAAAAAAATTGAAAAGTCGATTCAATTGAAAACAATTTTTTTTGTAACTCTGAGATTTTTGATTGAAACTCGTACTGACTCTACAGTTACTATATGTAAATCCGACAGTGACTAGAGAAAAGATAGGTTTTGGAATTGATCTTTAGCCTAAATTACCAATTGATCATGGTGCATTACATATTTTAATTTCATTCATATGTGATACTAATAAGTCTTATTTTGTTTGTGAATGATCGAATTTGAAGAAAAATCATTATGAACAGATTCGTTATGTTCCAAAATTAGTCAGAAACTATAACAAACTAAACATCAATCTGGTCCTAGTAATTGTTGTTTGGATTTGCACAAAAAAAAAAGAAAAGTAATTGTTGTTTGGAAAAAAAAAACAGAAATGAAAGTTAAAAAATAGATAGTAAAAGGATATAAAATCACACAAAATTAATAACAATAAGGAATAATTTACACTGAACTTGTTGTTAAATATGTACAAAAGAGTATGACCATTATATATACTAAGGGATACCTTGACCTATAATGACCCCTCAAGCTATAGTCCTCCTCTCGCATAAAAGTCACAAAGCCCTCCACTTTGAGTTCTATACTCAATTTTCTCATTTCTAACGTGAGAGAAAAAAAGAAAGAGAAACTGATAAAAAGAGATTTCCCAAAGCTCCTTTTATCTCCACCTTCACTCTCTCAAGTCTTTATCCTTAATTTCTTCTCTCCTGTCTTCTTGGTAACCATGTAGGTTCTCTCTCCTCTCCTCTCTTCACTCTATTTCTTATCATTTCTCTAACGAAATCTTTTTCTAAATTTCAAAATTGTCAAAACTTTGCAGGAGAGCTGAAGATAATTATAACACTTTAGATCTCAATAACTTACCTGATGATCCTTCTAAAGATATTTTCCCATTCCTTGAAGAAGGCTCCTCTCTCCCTTCCTCTTCTGGTACACACCACTCTAGCTTATTCTACACTCCGATCCCTTTTCTTTTTATTTATTTGAACTAAATTTTGGAAATATTCTGCCTTGGGTGATTGTTTTGTAATAAATGATACTAGAGAGAATACCATAATAATTAATTAAGGTTTGGAAACCAAAAATGTTTTGATCTAATCATTAGAAATTTAGAAGTACATTTAATTATTATTTAAGAAAATACAGTTAAGCTATTATTTAATTTGTTTTTGAGTAGGAGGGTTTAGAGAAAAGCAAACCAAAGACGGGAAAGAGTATGAATGTAGATTTTGTTCACTAAAGTTCTTCAAATCTCAAGCTCTCGGTGGCCATATGAACCGCCACCGCCAAGGCAAGATCCCATTATTCTCTAAATCATATATGTATATGTTTGCATATATCTACACATGGAATTTTGTGTTTGATTGATTTGGGTTTGGTGAATTAGAGAGAGAGACGGAGTCACTAAACAAAGCTCGTGAACTTGTTCTTCGCAACGATAGCTTTTCTCCTCAGCAAGGACCTCCATCGTTTAGGTACTTCTAGTTTCAGTTCATTTTTCATTTTATCTTACTATAAGTATCGTTGTATTTAACAATTTGATATATTCTATATAGTTATAATCAAGGAGATGTGCATATAGGAGACCTAATAACACCATTCAAACCGATGATGTATCCACCACGACTGTTCTCCTTCTCCGCCTCTTCCTCTGCCATCTCGTCTCCGCAGCTGCAGCCACCATATCTTTATCCTCCGCCGTCTTCACCGTTTCCTCACTATCACTCCAACGATTACTATGTAGGTAACAACGGTACGCGTCACCAAACCCTAACCAATAGTGGTTACGGTGGTCGTGCACCACCTGACTCAAGTTACACCTTCATCGGTGCACCAGTGGCTAATGGTTCTAGAGTTGCTCCGCCTCTTCCTCTACCTCCACATCATGGGATATAATAATAATAAAAAATGTGTTTGACTAAAAAAAAAAATAATAATAAAAAATGAAACCTAATGTATTTCTTTTTTTGGAGTTTTTTAAAAATTTGGATTTTTATTAAATGTTAAAGTTTATGCATCAAGTGTTTAAATTTTATGTTTATCTATAGTTTTGTGGAATATTGAAAGAGACATGACAAAGTAATTGAAAACGACAAAAAGTGCAATGCAAATTGGAGAGGTGGTGTTGTTTGGGGTTATGTAAGAAGATTGTATTTGTATGAAGGAGCAGCTTTTATCTATTTTTATTTTGTTTTTTCTTATCATCTACTTTTTGTCTTGGAGCTGTTTTGTGAGACCACATAGGGTACTGTTTTATCGTTCTTATATATGTTTTTTTTTATTTTTTTTCCCTCCAGAGGAAGAAAAAAAACAGAACTGGAGTGACTAGAGATCAAGTAAGTTAGATCTGGACTTTAACTGGTTGAGTTCTAACTAACTCGTCCACTGTTTGCTGTGGGGATCATTATTATTATTATTAATGCATGGGTTTATACTTTTTTTTTGTTAAAGAAAAATATATATGGATTTATACTTTTGAAACAAATATTTTTCTATTCTCTTTATGTTGGATGAATTATTTGTTAGCCATTTCATCGTTATAGTTTATAACGTAGCAGTCTTGTGAAAACCATTTGAATTAAATCATTTTTATTTGCACCTTTTTCTATTAAGTATTTTGTATTTATTTTAGGTGAAACTTAGACTAATCCTAACATTTGTTTAAACTGATCCTAACATTTGAAACGTAATGAACATATATAGATTTAGTAAAACCCTCAACTCCGATAGTTTTTTTTTGTGCCTTCGGAAATAATGTCCTATACAATATTACGTGTTGACAGAAAAATTGCAAGACTGCAAATATAGATACAGTTATTCTAGGGATTATAATTCGTGTAAACAAGAAAAAACATTCAAATAATATTGCAAATCTAAGAAAATCATTAACAAAAATACCAAATTTTGTATCTTGTAAATGAGTCAAAAGTAGTGAGCAATTAGAGATAGAGAGAGAACATATGATCTCAAGCTCAAGCATGTTTGTGTGATAAAAGGAGAAAAAAAGTGATACATGAAAAGAAGAAATATATCATGGTTTTGTAAAAGAAGGCTAAACCCTAGATTTGTATTACAGTCTTCCCAAGAGGTATATGTATATTTAAAAATAAATAGATAATCGTCAGAAAGCGAAAGGAGAGAGATTGAGTGGATCAATATAGATATGTGTATGAGAATAAGTTAGTCTTATTAAAAATCTTAAAAATATAGTTGGTCTGAGACATAGACACAACTGTGGTAGGACTCATTGATGCAGTTAAGTTTCTTTTGTTTCAGTCTGTCGATTACAAACCCTATTCCCTTAAATCAGCTTTTAGCATTTCATAGCTTTGCTCCTCAATTTCAACTCTAACCTACTTCTATATATATAACTTTATGAGTCTATTCACACATGAACCCACTCCTTTTATTTGTGGATATGTACATTCGTTGTCAACAAACGAAGGTAAAATAACACTCTCTTTTTGTTTCTTTAGAGAGAAATTATATATCAACTTATTTATTTAATTTTCATCATAAATATTAAAAACATGCATTATATATGAATTAACGAAAAAAACATGCCTGCATGTATTATGGGTTTAGGATTCGGAACTACAATTAATATAGAAGTTACTGTACCATGTAACAAGATACGTGCATAACATACTTTTGTGAAAGCACATATATGCGTATCATAGATGAATGTGTACATGTGATTCTATATGTATAACATAGAAAATGCACTTATTTACAAATGGTTGTAGAGCTAGCAAGGTTGTGTATATATGTAATGCACTATCAAAGTGTTATATATTAACTAAAAAAAAAAGGATAGATGCATAATGCATATACATATATAGCACATAAAACATAAGAAAATAAAAACATTTAAGGAGTGACATAACATTACATGATAGGTGTGCTTCTACCTAGACTAGAGAGTACTAATTCAATAAATTGTTAAATATATAATTTCCCTGAATTTCATGAAAATATAAAAAAGGAAAACATGAGACTTCTATAATTTATTTGACCAAAAAAAAAAAAAAAGAGAGACTTCTATAATTTAAGAGGGAAACGGGTAAGTAGGGGCTAAGAAATTAGATGTGTCTCAAAAGGAAAGCAAAGCTATTTCTATTTATGTAAATAAAACTTAGGGTACAATTACCGATTGCTATATTATTAGTTTAGTAGAATAGGCTGCATCTGCTGTTCCTATACAATGACACCGCCCATCTCTAGATTACACACTTCTATAAGCATACATTTGAGTACTCAACTTTTTTTAGATATCTATAGAGTTGTTTGTTTTAGGTATGTTTTAAGTAATGTAATCTCAGACTAAATTTTAAGGCTGTATAGTGTGGGTTTAGGATAAAATACACGTGGTTCTGGTACACAAATTATTACCGTGAGATATATAGCTAATCAGATGTAAATTGGATATGGTATTAGATAGATTTAGATCATTTGCGTAACTTACAAATAGTTCGAGTTATTTGAGGGTTTTCAACATTTTAATCGAGTCTATTTTCTTTTAACTTTTCTTTCTTAAATTGTAAGCGTTTAACTTCATTTATTTTAGTTTATTTTTTCATACAAACTCATACTTTAACGAAAAAATTGCGTTTATACATTTTCGGGATTTTCCATTGAATTGTATTATCTACACTGTTGAGGCCTTTGGGCTAAGTGAAATCAACTAAGTAGTGAAAATCCAGACTTTAACCTTTTTTTTGTAAAATATACAATTTCTACACAAGCGGTAATAACGTCTAACCTTCTAAGTCCGTCAGAAGTTATTGACTTTGCCTTTGACTTTTGATTTCAAGTCCTCCACTTTCGGAGCGCCAAATCGGAACGTTTCATTCGAAACTTTCCATCGAATTCTTTCTGTCCACAAAGACTCATTCTTTTGAATTTTCTCGTGAAGAATCTGTTGATACGTTTGTTCCTAAAACCTAATCAAAAATTGCGAGGGTTTCTGTAATTAAATCACCAAAGAGGCTTTTGGAAGAAAAGCTCATCTCTTTCTTGGAATCATGTAAAACCCAGAACCAGCTTCTTCAAATTCAATCACAGACCGTTGTTCATGAGTTACAACATAATGATTACGTCGGTCCGAGAATCGTCGCTGCTTGTTGTCGAATCACGATAATTGATTATGCACGCCAAGTGTTCGACAGAATCTCTCAACCAACTGTTTCTGTTTGGAACGCTATGTTCAATGGGTATGCGCAAAATGATTTGTCTAACGAAGTTTTGTTGTTGTTCAAGAGAATGAGAAGCTTCGATGTGATGCCTAATTGCTTTACTCTCCCTGTCGTTTTAAAAGCTTGCGTGATGGTTAAGGATCTTAGGCAAGGAGAGGAGTTACAGTGTTATTCGATAAAGACAGGGTTTAGATCAAATTGTTACTTAGGAACTAAGTTGATTGAGATGTATTCATGTGCAGGAGTGTTAGCATCCGCGAATAAGGTGTTTTGTGAGATGGTTGAGAAAAATGTAGTTACTTGGACTTCGATGATTAGTGGGTATCTTTTGAATAAAGACTTAGTCTCTGCTCGACGTCTTTTTGATTTGTCTCCTGAGAGAGACATTGTGTTGTGGAACACTATGGTAGCTGGTTATATTGAAATGGGGAATATGGTGGAGGCTAGGAGTCTTTTTGATCAAATGCCTTGTAGAGATGTCATGTCGTGGAATACGGTTTTGGAGGGTTATGCGAATATTGGAGATATTGAAGCATGTGAAAGGGTTTTTGATGAAATGGCGGAGAGAAATGTGTTCTCTTGGAACGGTTTGATCAAGGGATATGCGCAAAATGGGCGTGTTTCTGAAGTGTTGGATTGTTTTAAGAAAATGGTAGATGAAGGGAATGTTGTCCCGAACGACGCAACATTGACTTTAGTCTTATCCGCTTGTGCAAAGTTAGGAGCTCTTGATTTCGGGAAATGGGTACATCAGTATGGAGAGAGTCTGGGGTATAATAAGGTAAATGTTAACGTTAAGAATGCTTTGATTGATATGTATGCAAAATGCGGAGCTATAGAGAAAGCTATGGAAGTCTTCAAAGGCATAAAGAGAAGAGATTTAATAAGTTGGAATACCATGATCAACGGTTTAGCTGCACATGGAGATGGAACTGAAGCCTTAGATTTATTCCGTGAGATGAAAAATTGCGGAGTTAGACCCGACAAGGTAACATTCGTCGGTGTTTTATGTGCCTGTACACACATGGGTTTGGTTGAAGATGGCTTGGCTTATTTCAATTCCATGTTTGCTGATTTCTCAATCACGCCTCAAATCGAGCACTGCGGTTGTGTAGTGGATTTACTATCCCGGGCTGGACTTTTCACACAAGCTGTAGAGTTTATCAATAAAATGCCGGCGGAAGCGGATGCTGTTATATGGGCTACTCTACTTGGAGCTTCAAAGGTTTATAAGAAGGTGGACATTGGTGAACTTGCTCTTGAAGAGTTGATCAAGCTTGAACCGAGGAATCCAGCTAATTTCGTGATGCTCTCAAACATATATGGAGATCTAGGAAGATCTGATGATGCTGCAAGGCTAAAAGTTGCCATGAGAGACACCGGTTTTAAGAAAAAAGCAGGTGTTAGCTGGATCGAGACCGATGATGGTTTAGTGAAGTTTTATTCTTCTGGAGAGAAGCATCCTCGAACAGAGGAATTACAGAGGATCTTGAGAGAGCTGAAGAGCTTCAACATCCTTCTTGGCGAAGAAGAAGAACTTCAAGAACACTTTATGTAATCTTATAGAAGCGTTTGTCAAGATTGGACTTTTTAACCAAGTTTTCATAATAATCTCCGAGGCTATTATTATATACTCACATGCCATCGCATACACTGCAAAGTGCAAGAGAGTCTCAAAAATTGTCCTCGCAAGATTGTGTACTTATATAGGAACTTGAAAGACAGTGTTGGTGTCTCTTTGCTATTTTGAGTACAATTATTACTACATTGATTGAAGTGGAGAAAAACACTCTCGAGGCTATGTTTGAGTCGTATTGCAGCGGATTTTTCTACTTGGACCTTTTAGTGACAATGCCTTGAGCTATTGGAGAGAGAGCTTGAAAGATCCGTAGAATGTTCTATTTCATGAAGTAGGAGATGATAAAAGAGCCTTGTGCTCAGCTGAAGAAGCTTGCTGAGTTCATGAGTTGTCCATTTACCGCAAAATAAGAAGAGCAAATTAGTAGACAAGGTTTTTTATTATTATTATTATTATTATTATTATTATTATTATTATTTTATTTATTATTATTATTTTTTAATTTGTTTTTGTTTTTGTTATATGTATATATTTAGTATAAATTGATTGCTTAACAAAAGATCTGCTGTAGCACATTGGCTCAGTTTGACATTCATGCTAAACTTTTCAGGTTCAAAGCCCGGCAGCGGAAAACTTTTTTAGTCTCCCGTATGAGGTTGAATAATTATTATTATTATTATTAATTTATTATTATTTTTAATTTGTTTTTGTTTTTGTTATATGTATATATTTAGTATAAATTGATAGCTTAACAAAAGATCTGTTGTAGCACATTGGCTCAGTTTGACATTCATGCTTAACTTTTCGGGTTCAAAGTCCGGCAGCGGAAAACTTTTTCAGTCTCCCGTATGAGGTTGAATCATTATTATTATTATTATTATTTTAATTTGTTTTTGTTTTTGTTATATGTATATATTTAGTATAAATTGTTCGCTTAACAAAAAATCCGCGGTAGCACATTGGCTCAGTTTGACATTCATGCTTAACTTTCCGGGTTCAAAGCCCGGCAGCGGAAAACTTTTTCAGTTTCCCGTATGAGGTTGAATCAACAATTCAATGATCCCTAATTTCATAAAACATGCCATGTGCCGGATTAATAGCCGGTTGCCAGTGAGATTTTGAGTTTAACGAAAAACAATAACACTAACTGAATTATCATAAAAACCAAAACAATGGTTTCAGTGAAGAACCCATTTGGTTAAAAGGCAAAGTAACATTAAAGCAAAAAAAAAAACTACAAACTCCCATGACTGCGCATGAAATCAGTGAAATAAACTTAGGAACCATAAACGATACTCTTTTGGACAACCCAAGAGTTTTTTTTTTCTTTTCCTTTTTTATTCAAAACGACCCAACACACAAAGTCGCAAACTCTCTCCATGCATCCTTGGATTCAACTTAGGCCTTTGACATGTGAACGATAAGGTCAACGACACGAGAACTGTAACCCCACTCGTTGTCGTACCATGACACCAACTTCACAAACTTGTCGCTCAATGCAATCCCGGCCTTGGCATCGAATATGCTTGACCTAGACGCAAAAACCAAACATTCAATGTTTTTGCTCTCGCCATTTATAAGATCAGAAAACTGTTATCAATCTATAGATAATAATTTAAGTTACCTGTTGTCACCGACAAAGTCAGTAGACACAACATCATCCTCGGTGTATCCCAAAATTCCCTTCATTTTGCCTTCAGATTCCTCCCTGAAAATATGTAACCAAAATCATTGTAAGCAGTCAAATATATTCTTGTAATATGTGGTTAAGAGTGAGTGTTAAAGTTTTTTTACTTGATGGCCTTCTTGATTTCATCGTAAGTTGCAGCTTTCTCAAGTCTAACAGTGAGATCAACAACTGAGACATCAACGGTTGGAACACGGAAGGACATTCCGGTCAATTTTCCATTGAGAGAAGGCAACACTTTCCCGACAGCCTATCAACAACCATGATAGAAATTAGATTCAACACAATTTCTCAATCAAGATCAACAAAGACCCAAACTCTTTTAAATGTGTAAGAGCATGAGATGGAAATTATACCTTGGCGGCACCAGTGCTGCTAGGAATAATGTTGAAGGAAGCAGCTCTTCCACCTCTCCAGTCCTTCATTGATGGACCATCAACAGTCTTCTGAGTAGCTGAATACCAAAACAAACAGTTATTATAGAGTCAAAGTTACAGTAGAAGGCCAATTATTTTCAAGAATCAATCTAAAGCATATATACATACCAGTGATAGAGTGGACAGTGGTCATGAGTCCCTCAACAATTCCAAACCTGTCGTTGATAACCTGCACAAACCAATTGCAAATTTCAATACAGTGAGAGGTATGATCAACTTGAAATTCAGAAGTCAGAACAAAATTCACAAGTTCAAAAAAGACAAAAAGATACCTTGGCAAGAGGAGCAAGGCAGTTAGTGGTGCAACTAGCGTTGGAAACAATGTTAAGATCAGACTTGTATTCATGCTCGTTAACACCGACAACAAACATGGGAGCATCTTTGCTTGGGGCAGAGATGACAACCTTCTTAGCACCACCCTGAATAATAATGAACAATATAATGATTTAGATCTTATAAACAAAAGTTCGAATCTTATATTATATTCAAATAAAAATGAAGATCAAAGTCAAACCTTCAAGTGAGCAGCAGCCTTGTCCTTGTCAGTGAAGACACCAGTAGACTCAACAACAAAGTCAGCTCCAGCCTCGCCCCATGGGATCTCCTCAGGGTTCCTTCATAAGTAAAATAACACAAATCAGAACTTCATTAGTCTCAATAACAAAACAGAGATGTACAGATATAATAAAATCAACAAAGATTATGCACCTGATGCCGAAAACAGTGACTGGCTTCTCACCAAAGAGAAGGGTTTTCTCATCCTTGACCTTAAGTTCATGGTGCTTCCATTGACCGTGAACACTGTCATACTTAAACATGTATGTCTGCAACAAATCGATACCATAATGAACACATTCAATTAAGACTAAGCTCATAGATAATCAACACAGAAGAATAAATCAAACTGGTTTTCAGATCTGTGAAAAACATAGTACACCATGTATAACTACTAATAAAATGATATGATTCATTATCCAATTACGAGGCGATAGCAAAATTCGATTCGATAAATATCCAGATCAAATCGATAATAACCAAATCCAGATCAAAAGGAATAAAAACGAACCATGTACTCAGTGGTGATGAAGGGATCGTTAACAGCGACGAGCTCAACATCATCCCTCTGAAGAACAACTCTAGCAACCAAACGACCGATTCTTCCGAAACCTTCACGAAGATCAAAAACTCAGATTCCATAGATCCAAATTACTGAAAACTGAGAAAAAAACTTTGAAATACGATTAAAAAAAAACACTCACCGTTGATTCCGATCTTAATCTTCTTGTCAGCTACACAAAAGAGAAAATCAAAAAACACGATCAGATTCAAAACAAATAACAAAACTATCAACAAGAGATCGAAGAAACACAGATCAACGAGGACCGATAAACTCACCCATATCCGAAATTGAGAGCGAGAGAGATGTAGATGAGATCGAGAGAGAAGAAAGAGCTCGAATGTGAAAATAGTGAGTGAGGGTTTGGTGAGGCTTTTAGGGGTTATTTATAAAAGAGAGAAGAACGTGATGATGAGAAAATAATCGAGTGGCTGAGAATTTTTCTTGGGAAAAAGGTTTATAGATTAGATTTTGTATTTATTATTACTAGATTATACATTACTTATTTACCATTTTTGCCCACCGTTTATGGTAGGAATGTAGGATTAAGAAATGTAATTCGGGAAACTAATGGCGCTTAAACTTCACGCGCCGGTTGTGGAATATTCGAGGTTTAAGACTCAGATCCTCTGGGCTGGGCCGGTGCACCCAAGACAATACTCTTGACAGCCAAGGAGCGTAGGCCAATAGCCAAATTTGTATTTTTGTTTGGAAAAAGAGGAAAAAAAAAAGTAATTTAAATTTATAAGATTTGTTTTATTGTTGTAGAATATCATCATTCTGTTCCACCAAAAAAAAAAAATATCATCATTCTGTACCATATTTTTTTGGAAATAATTCCAAATCAACTGCAATAATGTGCTATTTATTTTTTTCCTAACAACATTGTCTTCCATACACTTCTAGTTTGAGGTTGTGAATCAGATCATCAATTCATCAGTTACTCTCAAATGCCAATTCTCACTCAACCAACATTCAACAACGCTTTTACTTCAACCATTGTTTCGAATAATCAAGGTGCACATTTGACTTTTAAACACTATTTTTAAAGGTGTTTTGTCAACTTTTCATCAATATAAATGTACATTTATTAAGCTTGTAGATGTCTTTATCAAAATAATTTTTGGTTCCTGTTTCAAAATATTATAATTTGATACAATATATGGTGTTCTATACTTATCAATCGTGACTTCATGTCGCGACACATAGATGCTCCACTTTGATAGCTTTGGTAGGTCAGATGAATATGACAGCAAAAAAAAAAAACATCACACCTTATGTTAATAGGTATGACTCTTGGCTTTTGCCAAAAGTCTCCTTCTCCTCCTCTTATTTTTCTCTTTCATTTTGTGTTAGGTGAATGCTTATATAACTCCTTTTTTCGGTATTCATATGGATCCTTACATCTAATACTAAAAACAATATATTATAAATTGAATTTTGTGATGACCACACTATAACTTATAATATCCAAGAGTCCAATATTTCTTATAACTGACCCGTCAAGTACCAGTTAGGCAGTTACTCTCTACGACTGATAAGTAGTATAACTCCAAAACTATTTTTGCAATCCATTTTCTTATTGTATAATTCAATCACGATGGTTTGTAAGAAATTGTATGTATTTTTGATGTGAAACCATTTAAAAAGTTTTAAAATTAACGTACATGTATTTTTTTATTTTCATTTTCTGGAAATTGAGTTTAGTAATTTTGTGGAATTTTCATATGATATCTCTAAAATTCCATATTATCGACCGGCTCTTATCCCTTTTTTTTTTTTTTTTTTTAAAATGTCATTGTTCACAATGTTCCAAGTAATCCTAAAGAGAAAAGAACCAAAATATATCATTATCAAAGTATTGTTAAAATTCGATTCTTAAAGAAAGAAAAGAAAAAACAGAAAAAAAAGATGCAATTATTGATGCAAACCCTATCGACAAAAAGAATTATTAATGTAAACTTTAACGAATGGAATCTTATCCACGAAGATCTGTTTTTAACCAATGTTAGTCCAGTTACATGATGGTTTAGATCTAGATAAGTTGGCCTATTTATGCAAACACATCTTAGCTGCATATATAGGATATAATCAAATTGAATACATTCAATCTAAATTTAGTAAGGACACAAAGCTACTACTGTATTCAATGCTTTAGGCCACTTCAATTTTGAAGTTTCTAGAAAGTGAAGAAACATGGCCTACTAATGCCTGCTTATTCAAGATGAAGCGATTACTTCCCATTTGTCAAATCTGACTTCTCAAATCTGAAGCTTTCCGGTAAATTTAAGTTGCATGAACCTGAGTAGATATTAGAAATCTTAGGCTATGTTAGTATGAGACTGATAATTGTGAAATCGTATATATTTTCGTCTAAAAAAATGGTTCGAGGCTGGGAAGTTGCAGAGAGTAGTTTGAGGCTGGGAGGCTGTTACGTTCACCTGGATCGAGAGCATCCCAAGTTGATCACGAATCCACAGATGGTTAAGTTGCATTCTTTCGATATTAAGGTAAACAAAAAAGTGAAAGATCTTTGTGTTCTAGGATTTTCCCACTAGTGTAGCTCAGACAGTTTCTTTCTGTCTTTGCAGATTCACAAGGTGGACATACTCATTACATGCAAGAACGACGAATGGGATGAAGAGTGACTCTGACACCACAAACACACCCATACACACTAGCTTTTATCTGATTGTAAACCCTTTATTCACTTCTCTTCTCTTCTCTTATGTTCTGTTCTTACAAATGTAACAGGCCAAAAAAAACTATTTGGAGGTCTTATTGGTCTGTACTGTAAATGCAAATTGATATGTCATATTTGAGCAAGTACATTCTTTGTTCTTCTAAGGGGAAAAAAGGGAAGAAATGTACAAAGGAAATGAGATTATACTTACAGGGGACTGCTTTCTGATTAAATGAACTGTTGATAAATTTGGAGAAGAAGTTTTGTAATCCTATATTCTCATCTCACTCCTCGGTACACGGCACCAGGTTGAAGATCATCCATGTTCTCTATGTTCCTAAAACCATCAACCTGCAGGCATGTCCATCCCCGTCGAGCCAGAAAATCACGGTAATCTTCTTCCGTATAGAAGATTTTCTCTTCTGAATGAACTGGTAACTGGTTGGATTCATCATAATGGCAAACTCTAATGGCCAGTCCTGCAAGATGGGGTTTGCATATTGAGAATCAGTAATCCGTATACGGGGTCAGAACACACAGTTCAATATATAGTAAGCGAATGGTTGCAAATTTAATCTTACCATCATCAAGATGGAGTAGATAGTTCCCTAAGGGCATGTCTCGGTCAAGACAGCGAACAATCTGATCTTCATCTTCTAACCAAAAAGCCCGTCGAGTTCTTAACCCAAAAGCAGATCTGATTGCCTCTTTGATTGCTTCTGAGCTACCATCAATGCCGATTCTTCTTGTATAGTCCCCAAATTTCACTGTTATGACCCTCCCACCAAAAGGCTGACCATGACCATCACTACCTGCTTGTATAAACATGAAACATAAAAAAGCTCTAATAAGTTAAAAGGGACAGGGACAGACAAGATCAATCAAGCAGAAGAACAAAGGCGGTGAGCAACCTCAAAATTGGAGTATTTTGGTTCTCATGAGTTAGAAAACGCTAATTCTTGGAACATGAAGTTTAAAAAACATATCTTTCGTTATTTCGAAAATTAACTTTGAGGCTTAAGTTATATAAGCTTTTTCTGAGACTTGCCGTTTCCAGGAGTCTCTCTCCAATTCCAAGGAGGAACTCCATTTGCTGCAACAGCATCAACTGTAGTGATTGCAAGAGGATGACCATCATGATCAAGACGCCTTTCAAGGTTTAAGGCTGGCCTGCCATTAGCTAAAACATAGATATAAACACTTATCAAACACACACACACACACACACACACACACACACACACACACACATCCTCTAGAAACTAAACTAAACCATCAAACAGAGACAATGATGTCTGTGAATCCCACGGCACATTCATGTTCACCTCTTTGTTCCAATAAAAGAGAACTCAGATTATTGAGAACTTTACTATCGCAAATGCAACTCTTTGTTTCCAGTCCCAAATACTCACAAAGCAAAGTTAATATCTCTAGTATTGCTCACCCAAGAAAGATTTCACACCAATATAAAAAACAAGCTTCAAGAGGCAATGTATGAACAAATTCTCATCTCTTTGTATATAGTAAGAAGATGTATTAAACACAAAAAAGTGATAGATCAGTTACCTTCAACGGATCCAAAAGACAAGCTCGTATCATCAAAACCTACAATAAAAGATAAAGTTACCACTTAAACAAAAGAAACTAAAAACACAATCCACAAAATCAAATTCATTACCAAAACTATCATCTTCTTTAAACATAACTGAAACCACATTAAGAAGCCTACTCCAAAATGGTATTCCAATTAGTAATCTTCTCAACCTAAGCTACATATAAGAATTTCCCAAATTGTAACAAACTATCCTATCAACACAATCCCTAATCACAATAGGGTTTCCTCAAAACGAATCAACAAAACCCTAAATTAAGCCAAAGTGTATACCTTTATCAGTAAATTGCATAAAGGCATCAACTTTAGCAGCTGATGGTGGTGTACTAGGGCTCTTATTATACTGTGTTGTCACTTTCTTGCTCCTCTCTCTAAGAATATCTTCAATCTCCTTGTAATAAGACATCTTAGCCGATCCATTACCTCTATCATGATGCTTGGCTTTCTTAAACTCTTTCAATAGATTCCTCCACTTATCGGTACACATAGTCGGAGATCGATCAAACCCTTTCTCTCTCATCTTAGCCGAAATCTGTTCCCAGAGATGTTTGTTCGATTTGGAAGTATTGAATAAACCATCCATACCTCTACGGAACATGATTAGGCTACGAGTCTCCTCTTGAACCCATGTCTCTGCTCGTTTCTTTGGAGCTTTAACTTCGTGATCCTCACTGCTGCTTTCTCCCAGGAGAATCTGTTGTTGTGGCTGAGCTTGATGGAGATGATGATGATGGTGATTGTGGTGGTGGTGAGGCTGTAGATCTACTGCTTCATTGGTGGTAGTGACATCGATCATCATGTCGCGTGTTGTGGTTGCTGAGGAATTGGGATTATCGTCTTTGTAGAAATCAGTAGAACGAGACTTGTCGGAAATGAACATTGCTGTGTTACCGGAGAGACAAGGGATTGGGATGTTCTTTGTTCCCACCTTTGTCAACAACACAATCCGAGAGCACATACAGAAATGTGACTACCACTGCCAAAATGGCTTTACTAATTTTTAATTTGGGTTTTTTTAGTCTACTGATTTGGGTTTGGATAACTAGAAATTTATGGTCTCATAGGTCACACAAGATGATAATAATTTTTTTAGTAAGAAAAACTATAAAATTTGTTTCTTTTTTTGTGCGAAAAATAAGGGTGAGTTGCACTTTAGAGTACTTTTTGTGAGTTTGTGTACAAAATACATACTTTCTGAGAATGACATAATTTCTCAACTTTTTGAGATAAAATCGGACCATTATACCCTTATCAAAGCAAAGCAAAGCAAATCACATCTTTTTTTTCTTCTCGCATTGGGTCTCTCTCTCCTTCGCTCACATTCACACTCTCTCCTCCTTTCTTTTTATTTTATTTTTTTCTCTTTCCTCCTTTCTTTTTATTATACATCTTTACATCTATTATTATATATATTGTTTGTTTGTTTTTTAACAATCAATTATAATTTAATTTTCCCTACATTTTAAGATACATTTTGCTATATATTATATAAAATAATTAAATTACATATTATGCATTTGTGGTTAAACAACATGTGAACATTCATGGATTTAGGTGTCCAGTTACCTTTGACCATCTGTACACCAGTTCATGGACAATCCATGTTTACTAAACATTTGTAACTTACCAAATAAAGTGTTAGGTCAATATGTGTCCAGATACAAGCGAACAAATAGTCAAAGAAAAATAGACAGTATGCATAAAATTGCTGATTTCGACAGTGTGTCTATTTAGAGAGGTATAATGTTGATAATTTTGTGATGGACAGTTTGCGATGGACAACAAACATAATCCCAATACAAGGTAGCCGTATCCTTGCTCTGTGTTAAATGGTTTGCGATTGAAATGAACAATATCAACATGGTCAGTCTTATGTAGACATAATCACATAGAAAACATTTTATAGACATCTGACGGTAGATAGCTAGATATAATCCTAATGCAGCTTACGAACTTCAACATAAGATTATGCCTATACGGACTTTACCTTCCACTTGCATGGATGGGATCACACATTGGGTTTGCCGTCTAACTCTTTGCTATGGACAAGTTTTGTGGATGTATGGATATGGACAACTGGACGTATGGAAAACTAGACGTATGAACAAGTGGAGGTATGGACACTATGGGGTTTTCTATATCAGGTTGATTAAGAAATAAAATTCATGTGAATTTGTCAATATGTATTAGGGCAGTTGTTTTACTCTATCAAACTGGAATGTGTCCATGTGGACATGTCGATGGGTGTCCCCGTGTTTCTTCGAATTTTTCGAGTCCATTGACATGCAAAACATATTAATTATTGGTCACGTCCATGAGTTCTATGACTATTGTAGCCTTGGTACGCGTGGATACCCTTTCGATGTTATAAACATGTTCAAAGAGGTTCATGGTACATAGTCTTGGTGCATGGTGTCCATGTGGACTTCACCATGTGCACTTGGACAATATTATTTTGGACAATATTACAAAGTTACATCTTAATCAGTGGTAACGTTCGCGTGGACATTATTGACAATAATGTGTTAAGAAAATTGGGCAAGAGACATAATATATTGTCTATCTAAACATTATAAGGATATATATCTGTCCACGGTTATGTATCCATGCGAACAACTTATGTAATTATATTTTGCCCCGTATTGTTTCAACCGATTGATATTTTTGTGGTTTGTAAGTCATTTTGATTTTTAAAATTAATCAATGTAGACGTGTCCATATATATCAGGTCAGTTTTTTACTCGACCAAACTCTATGTTACGTTGACTGAGCATTCTTGTCCACGTATCCCCATCCACTTGTTCACGGAACCTTCTTGTCCACGAAAATTTTTCCAAACAGGATATTATGTATGGACAACCGCTAAATAAACAAAAACTATCTATCAATTTTTAAAATAAATATTTTTGAAATTTGCAGAGATAGATTATGATGTTAGAATTTAAAAGAGCAATTAAATGATAAAATCATCACTTTCGTAATATCGTAAAAATCATCACTTTCGTAATATCGTATAAAATCTAAACCCTAAACACTCCTTTATAAACCCAAACCAACATATAATTTCGTAAAAATTATAAAATCTAAACTCTAATCACTCTTTTATAAACCCAAACCGACATAGAATTTCATTTTAATTATACAATCTAAACTCTAACCAATCTTTTATGCATCACGCGAACAACTTATGTAATTATATTTTGAATGGACAAATGTGTGTGGACACTTAATTAGTATGGACAACCATTTTTATGAATAAATTTTGTATATATATTTATTGATCGAAAATATATTAATATTAATCTTAAAATGTAGATAAAATAAAATTATAAATTATTGTTAAATCAAATTAACAATATATATATAATCATGATTATATAAAATAGTAGTAAAGTGATTAAAAGAAAGAAAAAAAAAGAACTAAGAAGGAGAGAGAGAAAGAGAGTTGTTTCAGAGGAGAAAAGAAAAAGAAAAAAAAAAAAAAAAGTAAACGTTTATAAAATGAGAGAGTTATGTTGAGTTTCTCCCAAGGACATTTTGGTCAAATTACAATGTGAAAGTATGTGTTACTCACAAAGTATGTGTTACTCACAAAGTATGCTAGAGTGCAAGAAAACATTGAAAAAGTATGTTAGAGTGCAATATTCCCGAAAAATAATGGTAAACGGTACTAAAATAATTAAATTTTTTGTAAAATTAGAAATAAAAGATAACGGTATATAGAAATTAATAAAAATATTTGATTCGAATCTTTCTATCTTATAGTATGTTATTTGAATTTATAATAAATACGTAAAAATCATTTGTTTTAGTAGTTGAAAATAATTACTTTAATGTTTTTAAATCAAGTATTCAAATTTTACCTTTATGAATTACAAATTTAGTTTAGACACTTGATCACTCTTCACTTGTGGCTGATGAGACAACGGTCAGTTTTCCGAAATGGTAGCTCTTGCTGAGTCCAAGCAAGCACATCAGATTGACAACACCATTACGGCCCCTAAGTTCGATGACTAAAGGAGCACCACTCGATATAAAGAGATTCTTCTCCTTAGTCCAATCAACCACTAACTATAAATACCGATTCACAAGACAGTACAAGCAAGCATAACAACAATAAAGTATCATCACATAACTATCCTTCACATTACAAATATACCATGTGATACTTGTAGCCTGATGCATCGCATTCTCACTTGGCATTTGATATAACTTGCCTCCTGGTTTGTGCATCCAATAAGAGATCAGTATTTTATCTCAATTCTCAAAGTAAATCCTTCGCTTCCCATTAAGAACAAATGCATCATCACGTAGAAACAATACCTAAACTCAAACCGAGAATTAAGTTCGTATTTAACCGATGCATTGTAGATTTAACCAAACGAACCGAAAAACTGATTTTATTACATACATCAAAACTATGTCGTATAATAGTGTTTACGCCTTTACGGTCGGCAAAAAAGTTAGGATTTTAAAAACATTTTGATGTGTCAGCTTGAAAATTCTGTAAATAATCATACACAAGTGAGAGACCTGGCAGGCCAGACTGAACACAAAAAAAATATATATTAAAATAGGGAATAAAAAATAAAATAAAATAAAAATTAGATTTGAGAAAAAAAAGTTTGATCAGCCATCGGAGAGAACTCAGAGAAGAAAGAATGATAGATAAGTGGATCACGAGAAGACACAAATTACAAAGAAGAAGAAAGAAAACAAAAATTAAGAAGAAGATATATTCGTATTAAGGCAAATCCAAAGGTGGAATCTTTTTTAATCTGAAGTCAATTAACAACAACGAAGGAGGTTTTTGGAAGAACTTGGTTGTGAATTTTTTTGTAAGTTTGTTTGTTTTTAATTATACATCATACATAAATCGTCTTTTTTCCTTTTTCTCATCTGGGTGATTTTTCTTATGTTGACCTTTTTTTGTTGTGTAATCGGCGAATTTTGTTTGGTTTTGATTGTGTTTTTTCGTCACTTTTTCCCTAAAATCGTAATTTTGTGATTTATCTTGCTTCGGGGTTGTGAATGTACGGTTTCTCTTTGATTTTGGGTTTTCAGATTGCGATTAGAACCAAAAGTTTAGATTTTGTGGTTCGAAGTGGCGATTTTTGTTTTTCCTGGGTTTCGAGAGTGAGTAAGGAAGAAGAAGAAGAAGAAAAAAGATGGTTTTGCTGTGAGAAATTGAGGTTCTTGATTTAACTATTTGCTTTTTATAGTATTGTATCTTTGATATCTTGATTTTTATTGGATTTTGGTTTATTTCAGATGGAGTTGATGAAGTTGTTCTTCTAGGTATTGTTTTTTGTGGATGAATAGAGAAGAATCTGAGTTTATAAACTATGTGGAAACAGATTCTAAGTAAGCTTCCTAAGAAGTCTTCTTCTAAGAACCATTCTTCATCTAATGCCTCTGCATCTTCTTCGAAAAGTAGTGATCATGGCGCCGGGAAATCGGGAAATTCTCACACCAAGAAAGCTCCTGCTGTTAAGCCTGCTACTGATTTAGGGTTTAAAGATGGGAATTTGAAAGGAAATAGGAACGGTTTCACGCCGTATGAAGCATTACCGAGTTTTAAAGATGTTCCAAATGCTGAAAAGCAAAGCTTGCTTGTGAGAAAACTCAACCTGTGCTGTGTAGTGTTGATTATTCACGGATCCAACTAAGAACGTTAAGGAAAAGGAGATTAAGCGGCAGACATTGCTTGAGCTTGTGGATTATGTGGCTTCTCCGAGTGGAAAGTTTAGTGAAACGGTTATCCAAGAAGCGGTTAGAATGGTTTCTGTTAACATATTCAGAACCTTGAATCCTCAACCGCGCGAAAATAAAGTTATTGATGCCTTGGACTTGGAGGAAGAAGAGCCTTCGATGGATCCTGCTTGGCCTCACTTGCAACTTGTCTATGAGCTTCTCTTGCGGCTTATTGCTTCACCTGAGACCGACACCAAGCTGGCTAAGAAATACATTGACCAATCTTTTGTCACACGGTTACTGGATTTATTTGATTCTGAGGATCCTAGGGAAAGAGATTGTCTGAAAACCGTTCTACATCGTATCTACGGTAAATTCATGGTTCATCGTCCTTTCATAAGGAAATCCATTAACAACATTTTCTATCGGTTTGTTTTCGAAACTGAGAAACACAACGGGATTGCTGAGTTTCTAGAGATTTTGGGAAGTATCATCAATGGATTTGCTCTGCCGCTTAAAGAAGAGCACAAAGTGTTTTTGGTTCGAGCTTTGGTACCTCTCCACAAACCGAAATGCTTGCAAATGTACCATCAGCAACTGTCTTATTGTATCACACAGTTTGTTGAGAAAGATTGCAAACTTGCTGATACGGTTATAAGAGGACTGTTGAAGTCTTGGCCCGTCACAAATAGTTCCAAAGAAGTGATGTTTCTAAACGAGCTAGAGGAAGTATTGGAAGCAACTCAACCACCAGAATTCCAACGGTGTATGGTCCCATTGTTTCGCCAAGTTGCTCGGTGTTTGAACAGTCTCCATTTTCAGGTAATTGTTTATAACGTTTCATATATTTTCCTGATTGCATTTACAGTTTGCTGATTCTGAGAAAGATGAATGATTGGAACAGTTCTTCATAAGATTGAAATGTGTGATATCTAATAGCTTAAAAGCTTTGTGATTATATCTGTTAGGCACAGATCAATTAGTACCAGCGTGTTCATTGTCGAAAGTTGTAGTGAAAGCTCGAGTCTTTAGACAAGCACAAGAAAGAAGAAAAGGTTTGAGTCGTTTTTTGATTTTCTTGCAGGTTGCAGAAAGAGCTTTGTTCTTGTGGAACAACGATCATATCGAGAATCTAATAATGCAGAACCGTAAAGTTATTCTTCCTATAATTTTCCCTGCATTGGAAAGAAACACTCAGAAGCATTGGAACCAAGCTGTTCATAGCTTAACGCTGAACGTGCAGAAGATATTTAATGACATTGATGCAGAGTTGTTTAAGGAATGTCTTGTCAAGTTTAGAGAAGATGAATCAAAAGAAGCTGAAATTGGAGCAAAACGTGAGGCGACATGGAAACGGTTGGAAGAAATTGGGAATCAAAAGCAAAAGAGTTCATTCTAAGATGTTTTAGTTGTAGAGAGAGAGAGAGGTTTTGTTCTGTATTTTTCTCGTTTTTACTACATTGGAATATTGGCTTTGTTTTTTCTCTCCAGAAAACTTAGTGAGATAGCAAAACTCTGTAACAGTAGAGATTGATTCAATGGCAAATGTGATTTAAATATGGTCTTAAAGTTAATTCGTTTGTGTAGTCGATCTTCTCCCAGGCGACATTCCCGAGACACCTAAAGCTTTGTCGATCTCCGACGCCGGTGAAGCTATGGCTAGCCGGCGTCGGACTTGTTCTTCTTGCTATGGGTTCTCTGCTTCTTTCTCAACAGTTTCATTGTGTTTCAAGGAAAGAACCTCCTTTGTTTTTCCAAACTTCGCACAGAGCCGCCGGAGACGGTTCACCGGTTCAAAATCCGGTGTCTCCTTGCGTGCCTCTGATGCAGAACCTTCCGACACCAAATCGAACGAAGAAAGCATGGTTTTGGTGGCCAGGGAACCTGGATCTCCTCAGATCTGGCGAGCACGTCCTCCCACCTCCGTGTTTCTTTTGTTGTTTGTTGATCGAGACCCCTTCTCGGTGTATAACCGAAGATCTTTTTCCTATCACTCCTGCTTCTCCGGCTTTAACTTACTCATCCCTCAACAGCTGCCATCGTCCGCCGCCTCTGCAACTTGGTTCATCTACCGCAGCTCTCTCCACTCTCACGCCGCCGACCTCAATCTAGGGTTTCAAGAGTTGCTCTTCTTTTGGGCTTGGCCCATCAGCTTTTCTCCTAAGGGATTGGATAGTTCATTTAGCTTGGTGGGCTCAATTGACAACTGGCCCACTTGGAGTTTCTATTTGGTCTGGCCTATTAACCCAATGGTGACTCACTTATCACGCTGCTTTACGCCTGAAGATTCAAGGTGCTGCAACCATCTCCGATTTGCTCCGCCATCGCTTCTGGTCTCATTCCCACCGAAGTTCGTCCCTGTGGTGAACCCTATCAAGGAGCCACCTCCTATTCCATCGAGCCTCCTCCCTCGACCTTCAGTTAGGTACGAATCAGATCCTAATCTCCGATTAAGTCTAACGCACCTCGCCACACCGCTTCCTCTGTCTCAACTTTCCTCCTGCCAAGTCCAGGAGAGATCCATCTCTCTATCCTCTTATTTAAAGGAGGTAATCATATCGCGTCTAAGGTTTTCCATGAGAGTTGATGTTTTCAGTCTTGGATATCTTTTCCTTTTTTCACCGCCTCGTTATCAAAATTCCTCTTGCCGGGGCCAGAGAGAGATCGCTTTTACCATCCTCCTTCTTGAAGGAGAGAACTTTTCCACCATCATCCTTGTTTTCATGGCTCTTGTGTGCTGTGCTTGTGTTGCACGATCAGGCCTTGAATTGGAAGGAGACTCTTCAGAGACTTTGCTCTCTGATATCGTCAAAGGCTCTGCTAACGTAGCCGTTTCTATGATTGTTATATCTGTCTTAGTTGCAGTTTCAATCGCAAACAATAGATCACTCTGTGTGCTATTTGTTTCCCAAGGCATCATCTCACTCACTAGTTCTAAAGTTGTCAAGGTTCGAAGACTCCATGACATTTATGGCTTAAGTGTTAAGATTGCCTGTAACTATCCTTTTATCTTTCATGTTTGTGTATTCCGCTTGCCTTTTGAAGCAGCGATGGCTTTGTTGTCCTCTGATGTAACGAACTCCTATGGAGAGTAGTAATCTATAAAAAGCTTGGTGTTCAAAAAAAAAATATGGTCTTAAACCTAGTCTTAAGAAATGCTCCGGTTCCAAATACATCAAAGAGAGTAAGCAAAGGTTTTAGATATGAGATATTAAACTCTCGAAATAAGGAACAACTCTGTCACAATGATCGTAAATTGAAGAGTAAGAGTTTGTTTGTGGATCATACTTGATCAGACCATCACCATAACGATGTGTGAGTAGGATCTCCTTGTTCTTCAATATCGCCACCGGTGTGCATGGCCGAATCACATCCATGCGGGTCCAACTAAAACCAATTCTATATTGAGACCATGAAGAACAATATACAAGATCTATAGTATAAATCTTGACCCATTGCAAGGTCCAAATCTCCGAATCACATCCATGCGGTTTCTTCCATTGATTTTTATCAATTAAGCTTTGATCAGAATAAATAACGTTCTGGCCAATTGTTCCCAAAACTTTAGGTTTTAATTGTTTGAGTTCCAAAGTTAAAAACCTTTAGTTGGCTAAGAGGTTAGCAAACGCATCATGGAGAATCAAACAACCAAATTTAAATTCATTAAACTGAATTTTACATGAAATTAAATGCAACCTTAAGTTTATTATTACATGAACTTGTATAAAACTTATTCACCAAATTGATTATTAAACCAAAAGATGGCACACAAAGAAACTGAACACAGACTGAAACTCAATCCCACTTGCTTTTCAATTTATCAACATGCCTAAACTCATATGTCAACACCAAACTCCCATCCATTCTCTTCAACTCAAAGCTCTCTATCAATACATAACATCGATAACTCTTCCAATGTGATGAACCGCCTTCAAATCTCTCTGATTTCTTAATGCTAGATCTTTCCCCATTGTTTAACCACCCGAACTTTTCCTCTTCCCATTTCATCCTCTCCACGACCACAGACCCAAGACCTATCTTCTTGTCTTGTTTCTCATCCCTTAAGACACTAAACCAAACAACTCCATCACCTTTTTCCTCTCTCAAATTGGTTTCTTGTCCCTCAAGCTTCACCACTTCTGTTTCTACATTAACGTCAACTACAACCTCAAAATGTTCATTGTCAACGTTTTCACATAAGAAAATCTCTTCCCATTTTTGTTGAAGGGTCATGCTGTAAAACGTTGATTTCTTCATCTGATCTTTTACATCTCCTTCCATCACAAATATGAAAGGAACATACCATTTCCCTACCAAACTACTCTTACCTAAACAAGTAAGCTCTGAGTCTAAGCGAAGCTTTGTGTTAATCCCTTTGGCATCATCTCTTAGACCAAAGTCTTGTGAAGTCGAGTAACCGACTGTCCAATCTTTTCTCTTAAGATAATCTGGTGGCACACCATCAGAAGCAACAGAAGTGGCAGAGTAAAAATTAGACGATGCTCGACGTTGATGGATCTCGAATTGCTGGTATATGTCATAAGGATCTGCTTGTTGTGGCTTAGCTTCAGGAACATAGGTAAAGCAACAGCAGCTTGAAACTCTATCTTCCTCTTTTGCACTTGCTGATGCTTTCCTGTCACCACAATTAAGCATGATTTAATTAGCTAGTAATCATAATAAAATGACAAATCCCAATATATAAAATAAAACATAGTACTAGTTACTAGAGACAATCTGTACAAAATATCCAAAACCATTAATTTGACCCGGAGATATTAAATATTTATCCTTATGTCATTAATTGACTGACTGTTAAATCAGCAACGACAAAAAAAATCCTACAATTTACAAATGTTTTATTTGACCTACGACTAAAAGTCAATATCAACACGTATAAGCATCTTATTGCAAGTTGCAACATACTTATTTTAGAAATTAATTAATTATATAAAACAAAAAGAAGGTATATATACTATATATATTACGTACAAAACTTTGACAATATTATTCATTTCTTTTTGAGGTTATTCATTTCAATATATCTACTATTGGTTTGTAAGTCACTTTCTAAAAGACTCTTAATGCTAATTATAAATTTTGATATTTAAAAGTAAACATGAATCATTCGCAAATCCGAATGAAAACAAATAAAAAACAGTAAAAATATTGAGATTATATATAAGTAATAATTACCCAGTATGCTTTCCACGCCTTTGTATAGCATAGTAACGGTTTAAAGACAATGGCTGATCAAGTACAGGGATGAACACAACTGGGGTACGATGTGTTGTTTGGTGTTCTCCTCCTCCACTGCTATACGTTGCATCGAGCTTTACGTTTTGTGGAAACGGCAAGCCTTTAAGTCTGCCCTCGTAGCAAGAACCAAAGCAGCAAGTGGGCTCTGATTCTTGGTCTTGAATCACCATTATTCCGGAGTTTGGGCCTTCTGGTGGAAGCAGTTTCAGCTCCGATGGGTTTTTCTGGTATTCCGATAAACGCCTTGTAATATACATCTTTAGTTTGGTTCTTGAGATGATGATACTTGGAGAAGGAGCTATGTTTCATCTTTATAGGCTTTTAATTAAGCATATTCTTTGTAGAATAGATTTGACTTTTTGATGATAGAATCTAATCACGTCGTAGGCAAGTTCATGGAAGGTTGTTACTTCGTCTAGTGTCTATATACAAGAGCATAAAAATCCACAAAAGTCTTTGCCTTTGATTTGACTTTTATGCAATAATCTGTAATGCAGAGTATGTGACAATTAATTAATTAACTTCATTGACAAGCTTTTGGACCGGTTTTAGTCGCATTGTTCACAAAACTTTGTCAAAGGATTTAGGTTTTAATTGATTCAAAGTTGTGACCCTTACTTTTCTAAGAGGTAAACAAACCCATCATGGAGAGTATCAAGCAACCAAACTTATACTTCATTAAATTGAGTTTCTACATGAAATTAAATGCGACCTTAAGTTTATTATTACATGAACATGCTTAAAACTTATTTACCAAATTAATTATTGAACCAAAAGATGACACACAATGAAACCAAACAAAGATGAATGAAACTCAATACTCCCACTCGCTCTTTAATTTATCAACATGCCTAAACTCATATGTCATGACCAAACTCCCATCCATTCTCCTCAATTCAAAGCTCTCTATCAATACATAACATCGATAACTCTTCCAATGCGATGAACCGCCTTTGAATCTCTCTGATCTCTTAATGTTAGTCCTTTCGCCTTTGTTTACCCATCCGAACCTTTCCTCTTCCCATTTCATCCTCTCCACAACCACAGATCCAAGACCTATCTTCTTGTCTTGTATCTCATCCCCTAAGAACCAAACAAATCCACCACCTCTTAACTCTCTCGAAATAGTTTCTTGTCCCTCAAGCTTCACCACTTCTGTTTCTACGTCAGCATCAACGACAACCTCTCCTCCTTTTTCGTTGTAATTAATGTTTTCGCATGAGTAAACCTCTTCCCATCTTTGTTTAAGCGTCATGCTGTAATAAGTTGAGCTCTTAGTCTGATCTGCGTCTCTTTCTTTGACGAATATGAAAGGAACATACCATTTCCCTACCACAACGCTTGTATTCACATCATTGGGAAGCTCGGAACGAAGCTTTGTGTTAATCCCCTTTGCATCATCTGTCAAACCAAAGTCTTGGGAATTCGAGTACGCAACGGTCCAATACTTTCTCTTAAGGAACTCTGGTGGTATCCCATTAGGAGCAACAGAAGTGGCAGTGTAATAGCGAGATGATGCTCGGCGTTGATGGACCTGGAATTGCTGATATATGTCATAAGGATCTGCTTCTTGTGGCTTAACTTCAGGAACATAGCTGAAGCAAAAGCAGCAGGGGACTCTGTCTTCTTCTTTTGCACTCGTCGAAGCTCCTCTGCAATCCAAATTACAAGAACAAAATTAATTAGGTTTTTGTGAATACCCTTTGTGCAAGTTAGGTCTTTCAGCTTCGGCACATAACAAGGAGAAATCCGGTCAAAAGGAAACCATGCCAAGAAAACCAAACCGAAAAGGAAGTAAATCGGTCTAGTTTCATTTTTTTTCATATTAAACCTGAACCAAAACCTTGTCGAGCCACATATATGACATGAACAGATTAAAAACCTCAAAAGTCAAAACTTTATTATTTTTTTCTTCACATTAAAAATATATTTTGTGAATAAACCAAACCAAAACTACATGAAACCGAACCAAAATGATACTCATATTTCATCAACCAAAAAAAAAAATCAAGAGAGTGGTAAGAACCGGAATGAACATACCCTGAGTGCTTCCCACGTCGTTTAATGACATAATAACGATTCGAAGAATAAGGCTGATCAAGAACCGGAATGAACAAAACCGGGTCATGGTAAGTGCTCCTGTTTCGATTATTAGTTCCGGTTCTGTAAGTCACAGTCAGCTTCGCGTTTTGTGGGAATGGTAAGCCTTTGAGTTCACCATCGTAGCAAGTTCCGAAGCAACAAGTCGGCTTTGACTCTTCGTCTTGAATCACAAGTACGCCGGAGTTTGGACCTTCCGGCAATGATTGTGTTAAGTCCGACGAGCTTCTCTGGTATTCCGAAAGATGCCTTGTTACATACATCTTGAATTTAGAATATTTCAGGTGATTGATTAAAAATCCAAGAGATGTGATTTGTTTATATAGAGCATCATGGAGATAGAGACGTAAGCAGATTTTACAAGTTATTACTTAAAGACTTTTCAAAGCTTTGACTTTATGGTCAACGTTAGAATTCCAAAATTGACCTTGACTTGGTTTCACAGCCCTATCATGGAGAATCAATCACACTAGTTCTAGATTCATTATTTTCATCAATGTATGTACGATGCCTTCAAAAAGTTATTACAAATGAACTTTCACGAAGCTTTCAATAAATGACCACACATACGTTGCACACATAACAAAATAATATACACATAAACTGAACAAAGATAAGAAAAAAAAATCTCAATCCCACTTGCTCTTCAACTTATCAACATGTCTAAACTCATACGTCAGTACCAAACTCCCATCAATTCTCTTCAATTCAAAGGTCTCTACTAATACATAGCATGTATAACTCTTCCAATACGGTCCACCGCCTTCAAATTTCTCCGATTTCTTAATGTTAGACCTTAGTTCATCGCCTTTCTTCGACCACCCGAACCTCTCCTCTTCCCATTTCATCCTCTCTAAGACCACAGATCCAAGACCAATCTTCTCAGTCCCTGGGACACTAAACCAGACGACTCCATCTGAATCCACACCTTTTGTCTCTCTTGCAATCTTGTCTCCTCCAAGCTTAACCACTTCTGATTCCACCTCCACATCGACTACAACCTCACCGTGTTTATTGTCGACGTTTCCGCAGAAGAAAACCTCTTCAAATCTTTGATGAAGTGTCATGCTGTAATACATCGATTCCTTCATCTGATCTTTTGCATCTCCTTCCTTCACAAATAAGAAAGGAACATACCATTTCCCAACAACAACGCTCTTACCGAAATCAGGAAGCTCATAGCGCAGCTTTGCGTCAACTACGCCCTTTGCATCATCAATCAAACCATAGTCTTGGGAAGACGAGAAAGGAACCGTCCAACCTTTTCTCCTCAGGAACCGAGGTGGTATTCCATCTGAAGCAACAGATGTAGCGAAAAATTTACTGGTTGATGATCCTCTTTGATGTATCTCAAATTGTTGGTATATGTCAAAAGGATCTAGAGGCCTTGGCGTAGCATTAGGGACATAAGTAAAGCAAATTAAACAAGGAACTCTGTCCCCTTCCTTTGCACTAACACATGCTTCTCTACAATACCATCCAACAATAAAAAGGTGTAAGTAATTAAGTATTTTAGTTTATGTGAATTTAGGCCGCTAAACTTTTAATCATTGGCTTAATCAAAACTAAAGTGATATACTTTGATATATATACATGAGAAAGATACAATGTTTAAACTTGCATAATAACATACCCTGTGTGTTTTCCCCTTCGCCTTATAACGTAGTAAAGATTGGAGGAAGGAGGCTGATGAAGAACGGGGATGAACGCGACCGAGTCAAGCAAGACAATTCTGTCATCTCCCCCTATATTGAAATCAAAGCTTAGATAATAAACAGAAGAGAAACAGAAACAGAGTAAAGAAAGATGTTTGAGAAAGATTTAAAAGAGTTAACAGAAAAGTAATACTAACTTCCAATCTGGTATTTGACAGTGACACTTGTGTTCTGAGGAAACGGCAAACCATTGAGATCACAGTCAAAGCATTTACCAAAACAGCATGTAGGCTGTGATTCTTCGTCTTGAATCACCAATACACCGGAGTTTGGACCTTCCGTTGGAAGCAAAGTAAGCTCAGACGGGTTTCTCTGGTATTCAGACAAACGCTTTGTCACATACATCTCTCCTTGATTCTTTGTTACTCAAGATCTCTAACCTGTCATCGTTTATATAAACAAAGGATCATAAGAACGTGCAAGGAAGTTTACTAAGCTATAGTTTATAAATATGATCTGATCTTTGACCCAATCTGAAGTTTGAGTTAAATATTTGTCAGAATCTCCTGTGGATGAGTACTAGAGAAAACACAATATTTTATTGAAAAGCTTAAGAAAATAACCAAATACAATTGTAGATTAATCACACTGACCAATGGAAGCTCACGTCATTGAGATTAAGAAAGCTTTTGCAGATTCTTTGTGCGATAAGCTTTAATCCCATTTGGTTTTGAGCTTATCGACGTGTGTAAACTCATATGTCAAGACCAAACTCTCATCCATTCTCTTCAATACAAAGCTCTCTATCAGAACATAACAATGATAACTCTTCCAAAAGCTACCATCTATTGACTCCTCCAATCTCCTAACCGTCATTGACTGCTCCTGGTTACCTTTGTTTGTCCACCCGAATCTCTCTTCTTCCCATTTCATCCTCCCAACAACAACGGATCCTAAACCAATCTTTTTGTCTCCAACTCCGAACCAGACAAACCCATTTGCTTCCACACCTCTTGCAATCTCTCGTCCCTCAAGCTTAACAACTTCAGCCTCTACTTCTACATCAACTACAACATCAAGATTTCCACTTTTGTCATTCTCATAAGAGAAAACCTCTTCCCATCTTTGTTCAAGAGTCATGCTGTAATACATCGATCTAGTGATTTGATCCTTTGCGTCTCTTTCTTTGACAAATATGAAAGGGACATACCACTTCCCAACCATAACGCTCATACCAAGACCGGGAAGCTTAGTACGAAGCTCTGTGTTTAGTCCTTTTGCATCATCTCTAAGTTCAAAGTCTTGGAACCTCGAGTATTCAACCGTCCACTCTTTTTTCTTAAGGAACCATGGTGGTACCCCGTCAGGTGCAACAGATGTCGCGTAGTAATAGCGTGAGGATGGTTTCTTTTGATGGATCATGAATTGTTGGTATATGTCATAAGGATCTAGCTGTTTTGATTTAGCTTCAGGAACATAGCTGGAGCAAAAGCAGTAAGGGACTCTGTCTTCTTCTTTCCCACTAGTAGGAGCTTCTCTGCAACCAAAAATTAAAAAACTTTTTTGGTTATAAAAGAAGAAAGATTCAAGATTATCAGATCTTGAGGATTTAAAGTACTCATACCCTGAATGCTCCCCTCCTCGTTTAATAGCATAGTAATGGTTTGAAGATAGAGGCTTATCGAGAACAGGAATGAACAGAACTGGGTCACGAGTACCGTTATCTTCTCCAGCATTGAATCTGGCTGCTAGCTTAAGATTTTGCGGCAATGGCAAACCACTTAGATAAGAGTCCACAACCAAACACAAGCCGAAGCAACATGGACGTGTCTGTGAGTGTTGGTATTGGATTACCAAAATTCCAGAGTTTGGACCCTCAGGAGGAGGCTTTGTTAGCTCTGATGGATTCTTCTGGTACTCTGACAAAAGCCTCGTAACATACATTTTCACTGATTTGCATAAGAAAAAACCAAATCGTATAATCAGTTATATATTGGGACATAGAGGAAAAACTTGGATCATATTATATAAAATTAAACCAACAGCAATTGACAATGTGACTTGGCTTATTTAAATGGCTCGTTGTAGGAAATTTCAACGAAACTTACATGATCTTCCTACATATCCTGATGTCAACTCTCATCAAGTGTCTCTAAAATAGTATAAACAAAGTCTTTCCCTCTCTGTATCATGACACCATTCTGCATCATGAAGATTCTGTCCACACCTTTTACATCATCACTGAAACCAAAAACTTTCAGCAGTCAAGTATTCAACGCTCCAACCACTCTAACTCAATAAATTTCCAAGAGACCTTAATCAAGCAATAAATTTTCAGAAGTCAAAGTAACTTGAACCATCTCAGAGCCTTTTTTTTTTAAGGAATAGCAAAAGTGGCAAAGTCTCGTTATGGGAGAAGCAACAAGAATCCTACAAGACCAGACTCTTAAATCACTAGAAAACACTATAATTTCACTATTGCCTCAATCCAAGAAACTCAGAAAAGAGTAAAAATTTCTGTAACAATCGGCGAGAGGGACATACCCTATTTGCAATCTAAGCATCTGAACAGAGTGCAACCAGAAATTTGACTGATGCTCAGACCCAAATCGATCGTAACCTTCTTCATCGGCCAAAAGCAATCTGCTTTTGCATCGTGTGAGCGTCTTTGGGATGAACACTAACAGCTCGCAAGAAAATGACATTGTGTTTTTCTTCAAATCTGGGTCTGTCTCACGAGCCAATAGAGACATCGTTACCTCCCGCAGATCAAGTAATGTTTTTGTATGATGATGTTAGGAAATAGGAACCCAGTGTGTAATTTCTTATAGGGTTTTAAAATGTGAGAACATACACTCTGTTTTAGAACTCTTTGGTATATCGTATTACAAAAAGTCAAAAGTCATTCCACAAAGGCTTGGAAACCAAATTTAACCAGGCAATTTTCGAGGTAGAAAAATGCTCCTTAATGTGCAACTAATACATTTTTCTTAATATTTCAAGAATAATTTTCGTATTTTCCGCATGCTTAAATCCAAAACAAGAACATAATACAAAGTTCTACATAAATTTACCTATCCGATCAAACAAAGACAACAATGAATTTAAGAAGAAATACATCACCGGTCCAACAGGTGCATATCGATCATTCGCCGTATCGATCCAACGGTCCACACAAAATTACGCATTACCCTTAAGGTTGCTTCTCAAGCTTCTTTACGCGTGATCCTGTGGATTTGCAAGAAAGAACCAAAGATAAATATAATAATAATTCATTATGTTTTCAAAACAAGAAAATTGGCCTTTTAAATCAGAATTTTCACCTGAAGCAGTAGATTCCAAGAGCCTCAGTGATCTCATGGATGACCGATGTTGCAAAGTGCAAGTATAATGACACTGTTTTGTATCAATACAAAGTTGGTTTAGAGCGGGAAAAATAACTGAATAATGACAAAAAGGAAAATCAACAGCTAGATAAGGCTTTTTTCTCTTAGGAGCAAACCTGTGAATATGCAGTAGCCAAGAAGAACCCATAATTCGTCGACTAGAGGAACCCTGGAATATGAAGTTTCTCGGGTGTTAAAGCAAAAAAAAGCCGATGAAGTTTGTGCGGAACATGTAAAGAGAGAAAAAAAAAACATACCCAGCATTCAATCTCGCAGTTAGAGCATTGGCAAGTGCAAAAGGAAGATAGAGTAGCGACTGCATGTTGAGTAAAAAGATTTCATAAGGTTATACATTTTCAAAACCAGTAAGATGATGAAATTGGCGAGGGAAAAGTTATCGGATTTACCATGCACATGTTTGTTTTTAGTCCTTTCGGCTCATCACACAAGTGAGCAAGAATCATTCTTCCCTGAAAAAGAAAAACAGAAATTTTGTTCTATTACAACTTTTTACGTAACGATTGTAATATTGATCAAACTTGTGAGTTTAGAATCAAGACATACCACAAGAAATCCAAATGCAAGTCCAGTTCCGAGTACAACAAAGTGAGGGTATGTTGCTATAAGATTGATTGGAGACAAGTAATCCCTGTATAAAAATAGAATCCAAATATTCTTCAACGACGAAGGAGAGAGTAAATTTCACATACTCTTTCCAAAAGAGAAGAAAACAAGACTTTACCATATCAAAACTCCTCCAAGTAAGACAACAAACGGATACAGCTGAAAACAAGATTTAAACAGAACATTAATTTGCAGCATAAATAAATATTTACGAATCAATTGGTAGTTAGGAGATTACCATCGCTAGTGCTAACACCATGCTCCCTTTTCTTGATTGAACGACTTTGTAGACATTTGACACACTGCAAAATACAACCGCATATGTTTTTCGATTGATCAGTCAAGAAAATGCTTTTTTCGATTATATCACTTTTGAGATAGAAATACCGAATCATGTTAGAACAAACAAAACATTTTTATTGCATTATACTTTAGTATTAATATCATCTCCCTTCCGACTGCACAAATGAAAATTAGCACATAAGATTGTTCAACTTTGCAAGACTCACTTGAATGCAACGGTTGGTATAACAGCAAAAGCGATCATCATGTATAGTACTGCTCTGGAAGTTTGGATAGCTAAAACAGAAAACAATTAAGAACTCAAAAATTTAGGATTGAAATCAAGAAAGCATCGGCAAGAAAAATTGTAGGAAATGCTATTGCCGGAGATCTTTTTACCATTCACAAATGGCACCCAACTAAACAATGGTATGGACTGCCCCAACTGCTGAGCCCACCATTCAGCACCTTTAGACAGCAAAAAAGAAAGAAAGATCGAGCTAAAGAACAGACCAAACCTAAGTACTGAAAGAGCTTGTTCTGAAATGAATTGCTTAAAGATTGCCCAAGCATTTTGAATAGCGGTGAAGTTTTCAAGGGATTGCAGACAAGAAGAAGCATACCGACAATGGCTGTGAAGAAGTGGCTGACAAATATAAGTGCAAGACCCTCTGTAGGTCCATTGATGACCGGAAGAATAAGTGTGTTCGTGAAATAGCTAGAGAAGGGAAAGGAAAATTATTAAAAAATCTCCAAAATGATTTAAAATAAGCAGCAATTTAGAAGCAGCACTTACTGTTCCCAAGTAGCTCCATAAAATGGAATAGCTGAAATAACCCAGAACCAGAAAGTATCTCTTCCACACATTGCAGTGCTCCCAAATGCCATGGCTTCAAACTGATTTCATTGCAAAACCTTCAGGACAAGTAATAAATGGGGACAAAAAAAAAGATAACAGGATTGTTAATTTCATACCGCACAAGCAAGTGCGTCACAACCTGCAATGTTGGAACACATGTCAGATAAGTCTAGAAACAAAGACAAATAATCAAAGGAGGATATGGGAAAAATAAATCACCATGATCGAAAAGCTCTCCTAGGGGGCTAGATGAATTTGTCCTTCTTGCTTGCTTCCCATCAACCGCATCAAATGTCTAAAGTAAATGATAAAAGCTCAAATGTGTCAGGTAGCAAGACATAAAACACCTTCACTAGCAGGTAGAGAAGAAAAATAGATTTTTGAAGAAAGATAGCGAGATAGAGAAAGAGCATACCTGATACAAGAATAGAAGTAAACCATGTGCGAAGTGAACCCATCGTGGTGGAGGAGAATCTAATTGAGGTGAATATATCTGAGACAGGTAAACAAAAGTGTCTTCAAAATCAAATTCATACAGGAAGCAGACATATTACCAGCAAGAAACGACCAAAGAATCATGACTCACATAGCCTAGCAGGGCGGATGTGAGTAGAAACATAAACCCCATAAGTGTTATCTGCGAAACAAAACAAAAAAAACACAAAGCAATAAGCTTAAACTCAAAAGTAATGACCATATCACATATAGTAAAAATGGACATATAGGGAATACTTATACCATGTTTGGTCTGGAATGGTCCGAAGAGAAACGCACATGAAAAGACAGGTAGAGTAAAAAACATCAGTCTGATTAGCATCATCAAGTAAAACTAAAACAAAAAGACTTTCTAATATAACAAATGAAACAGTATGAAAGAGATACACTTACGGCATCCATAGAGGGAAGACTTTGACAAAACGGGTCCAAAAAGGTTGAAGCACGTATTTGGCAAGATAAGAGTGATCCACTCCACTATATTTGTACCTATGAAGAGCTGCTACACCATGAGCTCCTATGTAACCCATTGTTGTCTATTGCTGATTCACAACAACAAAAACAAAATTTCCTCAATTCTAATCCCAAAATGGGTATTGACATTAATTGACAAAATTAAAACTAAAAGACATTAAAGCATGGATCTTAAGAGTCTCACTATCACTATTTCAGAATCCCTAACGCTAAATCGAGAAAATGAGCATAACCCAGCTACAAAGAACAAAACTTTGCTCGAACTAAGACGGGACTTTCGAGATTTACTTTTGGATCTTTTGCTACAAAATGGATCAAGGGAAGAATACTTACGGAGGTCCGGTGGTTCTTGGCGGCAAAATCAGATACGGAGAGCCTTTCCAGTCTGGGTTGTCCGAAAAGAGAGAAGAAAGAGACAGATAGAGAGCGACGTAATCTGTCTCTCTATTGGCCTATAGAGCGGCGAAGCGGGACGAGAGGACACAAGCTAAAGGAGAGAGGGCTTTGCGTTTCTTCCGCGTTTCCCACACGTGTTTACGATTTTTCCTTTTTCTCTTTTGATTTATTTTCTTCCAAACTATAGGGCTTGAATGATATACCACTTATTCACGTTTTCACGTTTTGATCACGTTTTCAAAACGTGATTCCGCTATTTTTTACCATTCATCATATTCATCAAGTTTTCACGATTTCACGTTTTTTGGAAAAGTGATTCCGCTATATAACACTAGCGTGTTAAAAATATAACTAGAAAAAACAAAACGTGATTAATCTACTAAAACTAGCTTTTTAGCGTTTTAGAATTAATTTTACAAAACTTTCTCTCGTTCAGTTGATCCCGCTAACAATTATTCAGCTATTCCGTTATTCCGCTATTTTTCTGACATACCAGTCAGACTATATACTTATTTTATTTTTATTTTTGAGCAAACTTTTGTGTCAAAACTATATCCAACACTACTACTGTAGGATGATACGATTACACATTCAAAAACAATTGGAGATGGGATTTTGTAATCATTGGAGTATAATAACAAATGAGAAAGACTAAATATCAAATTCTCTGGTAACTACATTGGAAACTCTTTTTTTTTTTTAGTATGAAAGAATTGCGGATTCAACAGTTTTGTCATCTTTCCACAACCATATATTTCAGACATGAAGAAACACATAAAGAGAGAGAAGGAGAGGCCAGATTCAATCTTGAAGGAAGAGGAACTGAGCTCGAGGAGAAACACGCGGATACCTGAGCAATTCCACAACCATATCCATTTTCGCATCTTTATCTGATAAACTCGATGATACAATGACTGTCTCCAAAACTGGAGAAGTTCCCAGCAAGAATCTGATAAATTCCAACTCATTTCTTATGCCAGAAACGTCTGTCATCTTCACGGTTTCAAGTCTCGGGAGTTTGTAGTCGAAATAATCTCTTTCGAAAAGGTCAAAACCTTCTTCTTCAAGAGGAAATAGTTGGATTGGTGAAGACTATCAAAATCCCAAACAAAAAAAAAAAAAGATTACAAAAGATGATGAATTGGAGAATAGCAATTTATATGGTCACAGTACGAAACTTTGAAAAGAGAGAGTTACCATACCGAAACTTTGAGCTCTTTCAGGCTGGGAGAGTGAGTGACTAAACGAAGAAGAACTAGTACCTCATTGGCATCTTCAAAACTTACTTGGTAAAGTTCTATAGTCTTAAGATGAATGTAAGTAATTGGAAGCCTTCCCGGGTCATCTCCTATGCTCAAGTACTGAAATCACAGAAGAGAGGTTTTATAACTTTTTGATTTTATCGATAATCTCCCAAAGTATTAAGGATGATGCAAAATTACCTTTGTGAAGTAGATATAACCGACGAGCTTCTCAAGAAGGGGCACACCGCCAAGGAACTTAACGAGATTATAATCTGAACTCTGCTCAAAATCAGTAACATCCTCATGCATGTACATTGAAACCGATATTGCAACTAGCTTAGGCGTATTCTCGAGGAAAATGTCTTTGAATTCGCCGTCAAGATACATGTACATGAGATTGGGAGCTGATATACTCAGAACCAAACTGTCAAAGTAAGACAAAGACAGGAACTCGAGAAGCGGACATCCCGAGATGAGACTTTCAATCACCTCAGGAGCAACAAGGATTTGGTGAAGGTTCAAACTCTTCAAAGACGAAAACCCTTTGAAATACCGAGGCGGATCGAACTCACAGTGACATAACTCCAAACGGGTCAGTTTCAAACAGTTAAAGAGACACGAAGGAACCCTGAATTCTCCTTCTCCTAATTCAAGAACAAGCTCTTTAATCCCATTCCTCGAAAGAAAAAGCAACCACTGATCAATATCGGGACGACATTGTAAGAAAGAAGTCGAAAGCTGAAACTTGTGAATAGGTCCTTGGTGAAGAAGAAGCACGCCAGTTATGAATCTCACAAGAGTGGCCTCAACAACGCAACGGTCATTAGCAGGAGAAACACATTTCTCATCAAACACAAGATCAGTGAGAGTAGACCATTTATATCTCCATTTACTAGACAACACACTTGTTCTTATTGCATCTCTAATCGAAAGCCGAGTAAGGATATTCTCAATTATGCTTTGAGGTAGATCACTTATGAAATCTGGAGATTCACCCATCTAAACATTTATCACATACAAAATCACATCAATGCTCATTACATGCAAACAGAAAAGGAGAAAAAAGTAGTTCTTGCATTTGATCTCAAACCCAGAAAATTGATGGAATTTCACCTAATCAAATTCAATTCCCAGAAAACCCCTTCAAAACCTTAAAACCCTAATCACTCCTCCAAAATTTTCCTCAAATCACAATAAGATAGGAAAAAAATTCCACCTTTGATCACAGTGAAAGAGACGATTTGAAATGCACCAAAACAAAAACTCGAAATTGGAGAACCCAGAAAGAGAATAAGAGAAAAAGACCGAACCTGTTTTGTCTCCTTTATCTGGTTTTGTTGAGCGGTGACCTGCTTGATCGGTCCAACTTCAAATGGGGAAATAGCAGCAGAAGATCGCAGATTTTGCTCTCATCATCGTTTTACTTATAGATTTTCTTACTTTTGCGATTTAATGTAGCGATCGTTACATTTGTGCTTTACTTACCATTTTTTTTCTTAAAAGTGTTTTTTTTTTCCCAATGTGCTTTAATTAATTAAATAAAACAGGTATACCGTTAGACTCAAGCCAATCACATCTTTTTTAGATCAGAGCTTCAAACACTGAGCAAAGTAGTAAACAAACTCAACTTGACAATGCAATGAAGCTAATAATAAACATTGTAAGAACTTGATATATTATGAATTTATGAATGGTGGAGTGATCCAAAACGAGAAATAAATACAAAATACAATACAATCAATGAAGATGTTGAATTTTGTTCCGACTACAAATTCAACAAAACTACAGTTTCAGGTTGCATCGAACAGATTTTCCAAATCGCTAGAATGAGAGATCCTAAATCCGTTCTGTTTCCATGAGTTGGTCCAATGTTGGAGATTGTAGACTCAGTCTCCACTCTTCAAAACCCGTTAGTGATCAGAATCACAGAGACAGAACAAAAGAATCTGTGCTTTTACATTTCATATTAACCAGACGAAAGTTTCCTACCTTTGTGATTAATCAGTCTTCATGCTCATCTTCGCCTTCCGAATCTGCAAAGAGAAAATTAATACTCAACTTTGCAGAGTTCTTCTTGATTTGGATGCCGGTTTTATTATTATAAACCAAACTTACCGGATCTGACATCTTCGCTAAGCTTGCCTCTATCTTGTATTTGTTTCACAAGCATCCGATACATCAAAACCCACCAATAAATGTGAAGGACAAGCAAACAATAGAGGAGAGTGTTGAACATGTAGTAGTAAACTGGTCCTTCGATTGGGTGCTTGTCCTTATCTAGCACCGAAACTACTTCATAGCTGCAATGTAATATATATAAGGCGACGAATATTTCAAGAAGAACTATAAAAAGGATATCAGTATATACAAACCTTGTGCTCCATAGGATCCAAAAGGGATAGTAAATGAGGCGGAGAATGATCCAAGACAAGACGAAAAGAATGAATGAAAAGCTTGCAATGCCTTCAGCTCCACTATATTTAGACATTTTTCCAACTTCAAGAAACACATCACTTGCATCGTGAAGTGCCAAAACAACTGAACCAACGCGGGAGAAGCTAATATCGTACAAACAAAAAAAAAAAGAGATCAAAACAATGTCTACCAAAAGAAATCAAATAGTTTCCCAGGATGTGACGACAGAAGCATACCTACATACATATGAGAGGACAATAAGAATAAGAGTGGCTATATGATGACCCATTGAAACTCCAAAATCAGAACGCCTTGTTTCCCAAAAAATCAGAGCAAAGATGGAGTATGTATAGAACCCAGCCGCAAACATATACAAAAGCTTCAACTTTAATCTGCATGAGAATAGATATATACATCATGTCCAAAGCAAGCACAAAATCAAGAGTTTGTATATATAAAAATGTAAGGCCTTTTTGGCAACATCCTTACTTTGTTTGTTGATCAGGCCAAGTCTGATCTCCAGGGCCTACCCAAAAGTATTTAGTGTTCATAAACCAAGGCTCATTGTAACTGACAGATAGAGCAAGAATCTCAGCTGATAGATAGTAAACACACTTCCATGCTGATTCTTTGAATTTTCTGATCTTCTTCTTTCTCTCGGTTTTGTCATCTCCCATATCCTGCCTATGTTTTCCATAGATCAAATGTTTCGCCAATCTCTACAAACACCAATCATCAAGTTCAAGTTAAAAAAGGAACTTTCTTCAAACCTTACTTGAAAGGAACTAGAGAGGATCTGAAGCTAAACAAAAGTCAAGTAGTCACTACAGTTAATGTGTAAAATTGAAAAGAATGCAACCCAATGGAGCATCAACAACATCACAAGACCTACATTCATTCTCAAATACACTAACATTTGTCGAAAACCATGCCTTTACATGACAAGTGACTCATAAAAAAGGTTTAGATCATTCTTCACATCACACCTATAAAAAAAAGATACTTTCAGATACAATCATTCTACTTTAGTGAAGCTTTTCTATACTTTTAGCTGAAGCAACAATTACACAAGGCCTCTGATGACACAATACAATCATTTTAAGTGCCTTGAGCAACCTTTTCATCAAACAAGATATCTATAAAATCCAACAAATCCTCATAGTCTCGGATCTAACCAAACTCTCAAATTCAGAAAACAGCTGACTATATTTGTACCTCGAAGACGAATCTATCGAGGAGAAATCGAATCGAAGGGAAGAACACTGCAAAGAGAGGAAGAACTCGAAAATCCTGATAAACCGGAGATGATTCGAGTTCCCAATTGATTGATTTCACCGATTCGAACAAACCCATCTCCGAAATTTCCTCTCTCTAAACCGAATTTTTCTCGAGAAACAATCAGAAAATTTTTACATAGAGAAAACAGAACTTGTCGAGTCTTCTTCTTCCGGAGAAAAGGGATCTCCTTTTGTCTGTAATCGGATTCAGATTTTCAGTGGGAGGTTTAATGCAAGTTGAAGTACTACTCCAACTCCCAAATTGATTGATTCTGGCCAACAATGAATCCAAGATCGACTCAAATTTGCTCCATGTGAGAATTTTTTATTTTAGAGATGAATTGTAAAGTCGGAATCTTTCTTACTCTCCAACCTTGTGATTCTTTTGCGAGTTCTATTTGGTCTTTTCTTTCGCATGAAGTTTGTCAACGCGTTAATTAGAAAATTAATTTGTACAATTCTTTAAAGTTTCGGAAAAATAATGATTCGTTTCTTTTTGGCTGGCCAGTGATGAATGATTTGAAATTGATTTTTTTTTTTTTTTTTTTGGACTTTAATGATTTGATTATCTCTTTCAGATAGAATGTTAACTGAAACTAGAATTGGAAAAAATAAAGATTCGTTTGTTTATTTTTTTCTGAGATAGATTTAATTATGTCAACTGTAAATATTAGACC
This sequence comes from Erysimum cheiranthoides, assembly GCA_011420285.2. Classification (NCBI taxonomy): domain Eukaryota; kingdom Viridiplantae; phylum Streptophyta; class Magnoliopsida; order Brassicales; family Brassicaceae; genus Erysimum; species Erysimum cheiranthoides. The sequence goes on along the minus strand of CM022176.2, from coordinate 20,846,775 downwards.
ATCTCCAATGGTTTTCTCTATTTTTACCTCTAAAATAGAGGAACTCTATAATAGAGGTGACTTTTGCTCCAATGGATACCTCTATTTTTCCTCTAAAAAAGAATATTCCGTAGAGATTCTTTTTATGTTTTACTATTAATACATTTTACTTATAAATGTTGCAAACTAACCCATTTATTTTAGAATTTGAAAAATTTATATAAAATTATGATATTATTTATTTAGTCTTTGTTGTATTAAAAATAATATTATGGTATGAATGAAAAATAAAATATATAATTTATTTATATTTGATAAGACTTTATATAATTTTTCTTTTGCAAATAATAGTCTCAAATCTTATAATACTTTTTTATATGAAAACCTTTAAAGTCAACTCAAAATATTATAATTGGTCAAAATTAACTTTATAATCAATTTAATAATTATATTATAAATATTTTCAAAATTCGTTTTTATTATTAAATTATTTAAATATATATTTTATTTATTTTGATCACAAATATAAAAGAGTTAAAAGTCAAAGGACCATTTTACAAATAAAAAACTTCAACTCTATTATAGAGGAAAAAATAGAGTTCCTCTATATATAGAGGAAAAAATAGCAATCTCTATTATAGAGGTGAAAATAGAGGTGGGTTGGAGTAGATTTTACTCTAAACTCTATTTTAGAGTCAAATATAGAGGTGGGTTGGAGATGCCCTTAGTATGATGATTAGAATATGTGAATCTCAATTAATTCGTCTCATTATTGTGTTTCACACTCGTTAAAGCTTTTGTCCACACATGCTCGGTAGTCGGTGATTATACTACTTAAATCTTCTCTTCTCAATCCTTTTTGGGTTTTAAAGTATATACATTTTTTTATCATCAACAATATTATACTCCCTCTGTTCCATTATATTAGATGTTTTGGTTAAAAGCACAAAGATTAAGAAATAATAAATGTTTTCTAATTTATAAAGATTCAACCAATAAACAAAAAGATTAAGATTAAGAAATAATAAATATTTTCTCATTTATGAAGATTCAACTAATAAACAAAAAGACTGCATAATTTAAATTATTATAAATTATTATTTAATATAAAATATGCATAGAAACTTGAAAACATCTTATAAATTGAAACAACTAAAATAACCTTAAACCTCTTATAATTTGGAACAGAGGGAGTACATTCTATTAGATTTAAATTTGGTTGATGACACATTAACAATATCAATACAAAATTACAAATTAATAGCATATATGTCGTACTCATAGTTTTGGAAATACATTTATAACTTGAAATGAAAATATACAAAATTTTAAATTATACTATATGTGACGTTTCCGAGGAGAAATGAAAGCGTTGACACCAAGATGCCAAAGTTTGACTTCCCTTTCTCTCTCTCTTTCTGCTTCATCGATCTTTCCTTTTTCTTCATGAAACACCCATTTCTCTATACTGCATTTATGATCTATCCAGCCGCATCTTTATTTTTTAATAATATCATAAAGTCAAATATCTCTGTATAGTTAAATTATCTGTATGGTTTTATTCAATTCTTTGTATCTTAGAGAGTAGAAGAGGAAGAAACTAAATGATGAAGAAGAAAAGTAAAGTGTTCATCTTCTTCACTCTGGTATTGCTTTTAAGCATGGCTTCAAGTGTTATTTCAAGCGAGGATGGTTTTGCTCCTCCTAAACCATCTCCATACACACTTGTAAGTTCGCCAAGCACCATTTTTCTTTATTCTTTACTTTTTCTTTAATGGGCTAAAAGGTTTTGTAATTATTTGGTACTATCATGTTATTGAGATCGTCAACTATCACAGTAATCATATCTATCATCACTTTTTTGTTACATATTTCTGATTAAGCCAAAAGGTTAGACCGAGGGTATACGGGTTTGGTGTTTTGATGATATGTGTTTGTTAGAAAACAAAAACGTATGAAAATATTTTTGTATGTCTTCGATCTCAACATAATAACTTTCTACCATATGGTTTATAGGAACCGTATAGATCAAATTCAATACAATATATAAGTTGAGAAAATGATATTTGGATGGAAATGATATATAAGTTTTGAATTATCGTACGTATTATATCAACTAGATATTGGTTTCAGCATGTGGTAGTTACAAATCAAAATTTCATATTTTTCGAATTCCAGAAATTCACTGAAAGACATTAGTGAATAAATTCGAGTGATTCATTTATTTAGTTTTTTTTTTTTGTTGGATTTAGGAGAAAGCAAGAAGTAGCAAAGGTGATGGAGATGGAGTAGAGTGCAAGAATTCAGACAGTGAAGAAGAATGTCTTGTGAAGAAATCCGTAGCTGCACACACCGATTACATATATACACAAGACTTAAACTTATCTCCTTGAAACAAGAACGATTACTCTTTGTATTTTACGAAGTATTTAGCAAACTATAATTAGGAGAAGCAAAGTCTCCTTGACTTCGTGTTCTTTGTTCTTTTATTCTAATCTTCGTTTAATTTCTTTTAATGTCCTTATTTTACATCTCATAAGGTTGTTACTTTTTAGAGAGCATAAAGTTTAAATATTGGCTATACGACCAAAAAAAACTTTAATTGAGCTGTCCGTAAAAAAAATTAGCTGGGCTATAGGCCCAAATAAAACTTATAGTCATCTAAGAAAAAACATGCAGAAGGTTAAAAGGACAGAATAAAAGATTATGGTATATACATATGGTATATTTACGTATGTAATAGAAGTGGCGAGTGATGATGTGATGAATTATGAATACATTATTTACATAAAAATATGGTAAGACTTATTAAAGTTTAGAGTAATAGCACGGAACAAGGACCAATTCATACGTCAAATATGGATCGCTACCAAATTTTATTTTTCAATTTTGGCTCTACATTTGGTTATTTACTAAGCCTTATTTAATTTTTATTTATATATTTAAATTACTTAATTATAATTAAGAAGATTGGTTAATTTTAGAATATTATAAACTGTATTAGAGGTGATATGGTAATATTATTTATTTTTATTTTTTTGGTCAAATGGTAATATTATTTATAAAATTGCTCTTTCTATAGAAAACGGCAAAACGCTATTCACAAAAATTGTTTTTTAAAAAGTCTCCATTTTTTTTATATTTGGTTTTTTTTTTTAACTCTTTTTGCAGAGGCACTATCACCAGGAGCCACCACCTCCCTTTGTCTAATTTCATTTCAACTACCAATACCATCCACCATTTTTAGATAGTCTTATATTCAACAATTGAGCAAAAAAAAAAAATATTTTCTATATCCAACATTTTTCTTAAAAATTCAATCCAATATGAATCCATTGGTAGGGAGAAAACGGTATTCTATCTCTATGTTTTTTTTTTTTTTTTAATTGTAATCTGTTATTAGCATGTTAGCTAGTCACGACATTACCAAAAAAAAAAAAAAATTAAAAGCTAGTCACGATATGAGACACTTCATATATTTTTCCTCATATGTGATTTTCGTCATGAATAATTTCAAAAATCTGCTCTAAACGTTCTAGTCCGTATATTACTAATCAATCAGAGATTTGTTTTTCGTATCATTATACATTTTTATGTTTAATTATTGTAAAAATGACAAATATGATGTTAACATAGTTTTAAAGTATTGTTTTTTAGTCTTATTATTTTAATATATATATATATATATATATATATAGGCTGCCTAGACTGATTAATGGACGTCTACAGCAAAATGTCGTTAACTTTTCAGTGACTGATGATTTGATCACAAACGAAGTATTTCATATGATTTTGGCTGGCTAGACATTTGCTTAGAAGGCCGAATATTAGGACAGCGGACATGAATCTTTATTATTCAATGTTTACATGATCTCTATACATTATATCTAAAAATATATTTTCACCCATAATTGTGGACAAATTTGACGTTAGTAAAATTAAAAAACGAATATCTTCAAGCTACGGTGGATCATACAGTATATGCATGTCAGAGAATATACGTACTCACATTTCTACGATTGATGTTTCAACAAATAATACGTAACGTACTGATATACTTAACGGCTATATATGCGAAACCACAAACACTAAGTGTTTCAATGTTTAATTTTCTTTTCTTCGGTTAGTTATCGATCCAAATGTACTTCCACAGTTAGAATGATAATTATCTTTAATAGTAAAAGATAACAATAGAATAATCTATCTCCAACACATGAAAACAAAAGAGCGTATAAAACTACGTAGAGAATATTATTTAGTGGAGATAAGTTAACTTAATTATACTTTCAGTAGTGTTTTATGATGTACATCGATTTCTTCATTTTGATTTTGATGTGTTTGGATTCAGAAGAGTATTCATGTGTCAGGTGAAAAACTTGAAGAAATAATTTCTAGGTGGCTTTGTCAAACTCGAACTAGTGATGCTTAAATGGCAAAAAATAAATAATGACAAAATAAGAAAAAGGGCTAATGATTAAATTGTTGATTAAAATTGAAAAGAAGAAGGCCGGTCCACCATTTTTAGCAATCAATTTCATCTTAAATCTTTGTTTGCCATGAATGTTTTTTTTTTCCTCTGTGATGATGCAAGTCTATTTATGCGGCGAACTGAAATTTTAAGATTTGATATATATCTCGTACAAAAACCCGAAACGTTCTATATTTTGATAATCGACATTATTTTCATAGACTATTCGGATTTTGGTTTAAAACTCCACGCCGGGAAATTCAGCAACATATTGGTACCAACAAATTTATTGGTAACTAATGCACACTTTCTTACAATCATATTAAAATATATAAAGAGAAGTACGGACATAAAATATAACAAAATGTTTCTTTAGTTTTCTTGAAAGTTACATTTAACTGATCAAATTTCGTGTCGACCAAACATAAGTAATATTAAAAACTTATGTCGTCGGGAAAAACTATTCTACAAGTGGAATTAATTCATACGTTGAACCTAAAATTTGTAATATTTTTTGGAGTTAACACAATGATATTATAATTAAGTTCTGAAAGTTTTTGAGGGAGTCATATTATTTCCCATATTGTAAAGTTCATACATTTTTAGTGGATATTTTATATTAAAAACGGCTTTTTAAGAATAATATAATATGAATAGTAGCGCATGATCTTCATTAATATTCTTAAGTAACTCAAGTTGCTAAAAGAAAAAGATATAGGAACATTTTTTTTTTCTCGATAGAGAAGAACATTATTATTACTATTATATCATATAATACAATATGATCCTTATGAAATCTAAATTCTTGGCACAAGCAGAACAATGATCAAGATCATCAAGACAACTCAAAATCTCTGCCCATTTGGTTCGAATCCGATCTAGAGTTTGATATCGAATCTTCAAGCTCTCTTAGAAAATTGTTGTCGTCTTCGTTATTTGACTTGATCTCAGAGATAAGCTGTTTGAGATCAGAAGTTTCCTCTTTAAGCTTAGCGTTCTCTTTTAAGGCAAGCTCATGGCTCTCAGATATGCGGTTTAGCTTATCGATAAGACAGTGGTTATCAGTGCGAAGTCTTATCACTTGAGACCAAAGCTCATCGAGATGTCTCTGCTTTCTCATCCTTGACCTACGAGCAGATTCTCTGTTAGAGATCATCCTTCTTTGTTTCCTCTCATCGATGATCATGCTTTGCTGGTGATCTTCGTCCGATGTTGAGTTGTTGCTCGTCACTAGATCCTGACCGTTGGATGATGAAGAGTAGTTGTTGTTGCTGTTGATCAGACCGTTGAGGTGGTAGAAGGAGGAAGAAGAGGTAGGAGAAGAGGGCATGTTGACGTACTCTGCAGACTCCATGATTGGTGTTTGGTTATTATATTTATCCGGTAATAGATAATGGAAGTATCCGGTGAGTTCTGCTGGAATCGTGTCCATGATCTTTGCTATAATTTGTTTCGAGATATGTCTTGTGTTGTTGAAAGATCGTTTGTGAGATGTTTTTAGAGAGAAAGAGAGAGAGAGTTGTGTTTTGTGTGAAGTGGTTTTGAAGTAAGAGGAAGAGAGGGCGAAGGGTTATATAGAGGTGGGGAGGAAAAGTTATGTAGAAAATGGTGTTCAATATAAATCATATTCTAATAATATAATAGATACAGAAACATTAGTATTTTAATAGAGAGGTTTAATACCGTGGTTTGTAAAACCCGATTTCGTAAAAAGAAATATAATTAATTAATGGTGGTATAAAAATAATTAATTTGATTATATATTCGACAAGTATATTGTTTTTTAGATTTTATTTGTAGAACCACAAAGTATATTGTGTTTAGGTGGACTAACTTTTATTTGGGTGGATTGGTGGATTGATGGTTTTGTGAGATGTCTCCAAAAACCAGCCAGCTTATATTTTATTTGTTGCATATGGGTTTACAAAGTCGTTCACGTTTCAATAGCTTTCTAGCATTTTTTTTGCTGACTTCATTTTGTCACTTGAGATGAATAATAAAAATTAGAAATACCTTTATTGTGTGTGTTAAAAATTAAGGAAATATATATATATATATATATATATATATATATATTCGTTCGTGGACGCTAAGAAAAAGAAAGAAATTCTATTGATTTGTCTCTATATTGTGTGCAAAATAGTTAATGTTATTTCTAACAACATTCATTGTCTATATTAATAAAAAGATAAATGTATATTATGTAAGTATATTTAATTATTTTGTTATAATAAAAATATATAACATGTTAGTTTTAGTTATAAACGTAAAGTTCGAATAAAGGTGCGATACATCACGGATTGAATCACTGAACAGAAAAAATTGCAGTAAAATATTATATATACGTATATATACCATGATATATATAGATATAAATGACAAATTAAAAGACTAAAATACTATTTATTCACATAGCAAACTGTGTAAAACACATATTTTATCCAGTTTTACTAAATTCTGGTAGCTATGATTGTCTTGTGTCATATCACCAACCATAAAACATTTTCGCGTATTATATAAATTACTGTGGAAGCTACTGTAGCAATCATAGTCCTTTTTCATTTGTGTGTAAACCGGTAACCATAGACAATAAATATATATAAATATATTTACCATACATGACAAAATACTATAATATTGCCGTAATCGTTGTATAGTTCTTACGTACTTATTTCACTGCACTGAGACCAAACACAATGGCACAATCTTTGAAGGGTTGTGACTAATAAAAAATTAAAAAGTAATCAAATAGTGTAAAAATCAGGAGAGAGGGGTTGTAGGTTTACAACCGGTTGTATAGATTATTTTAATCTCTTCTCTTTCTCTCTCCTTCCTTCTCTCTCTCTTTTCTCTTTCTCATTAAATTTTAATAATAAAAAAATATTTCACACCCACTCCACCTATTTTACCATTGCCCATGCTCTGATGAGTACAAACACTTTTTCTGAAAACTTTTACCATTTCCCATTGGGCATGAAAAATGATATTGTTTGTGAAAATTTCAAGGAACAGAAAAAAAAAGTTGGTGTTTCCACTTGCTTTCTATATTCAAGAAGTCTTTATTTTTATGATTGGAGACTAAGCCAGAATGTAGATTAATTTTAAGAATTTTGCATGTATCAATGTGATATCTGCAGTAGTAAGAAAAAAAACATAAATAGTGAGAATTTCTTATATCAAAGAAAGGTCAATAGGTGATTTTTTTTCATTCATGATTAATAATTAAATATGATTTTTTTTTTGTGTTTCGTATAATGATAGACTTGACTGATGGAGTATTTGTTAATTGAGTTATATGGCTCTAATCCAGGACCACAACTACTCCATACTCACCTTTCAATGCATATTTGTTTCCTTAATTAACTAGTAATCATCAATCAAGTCAATAAAATTATTTAGCCAAAATCTAAAATTAATTAGGTGTTTTCCCACTATTGAACTTATTAATGCATGCTTTAATAGTTTTTATAAATCAAACGATAGGATAAGTTCTAAGATCCATCTCTCTCTTGCTCTATATAAATAAAATGGATTTCAATAATTAACATACAAGTTTTTGAAGAAACTAATAACTAATAAAGAAATCATTTCTTTCATGCCTTTTTATATTACTTTGTTTTCAAATCCAGATCGAAAAACAAATTAGAAAAGTTTTTGGAGTTATCGAGTTAGTCCGGTTAGATCATGGGCTAATAATTTTAATTTACTAGTTTTAAGATATAAAATAAAATATAATTGAAGCCACTTAAGAAATAATATTTATTACAATAATCATAAAATATTTTAAATCAGAACTAATACTAATAATATTGTAATAAGTTCTTAACTGTTATAAACTCTAATTGGAGAAAAAATAATAATTTATAAATATATCCATAACATTCAAAAAAATATTATTTTAGCTAACAAATTTTGAATCATTTTGACCAAAAGAACTTAAAAAAATAACATTTCAACTAAATGGAAGCAAAACATAATTAAACAAAATCCTAATTTCAACAGTCCAAACCCTAATTATGTATTTGAATTTGACCGCAAAGTCTATTTAAATTGTTATTCTTCTTTAATTACTAAGCCATACCGCTAAATTCACCCTCAGCATTTAACAAGGGAACGCAATTTCGTCCATCAACAAAACTCCAACCACACCTACATTATTCCTATCTTCAAAAACGATTTTAACGAACTGATGAAATCCATTCCATACTATTCGTATTCTACGTGTTTGTGTGTTAGTAGTTATTGCGAGAGAGAGGGTATAGATTCTCAAACTGTTTTAATCTGTGACGTTGTCCAAAAAACATTTACCAAAAAAGAGACAAATGGGAACACAGATAAGACCTGATTTGATAAATCAGACATGAAAATGTTATGAGTGGGTCCAAACATTTTATAGTGACGCCTCATGGCCGGCGCACCAATTCACCGAGACACAACTTAAACATTTACATAACATGCTTACTTGCTTTCGTAGTCTATTACACAATTGAGTTCATTGAGAAGAAAAAAAAAAAGAACAAATTGGTGCAATACTTTCCATTGACTTTAAAAGACTTCAGCGAACTTTAATTTGACCCTATTCAACGAGTTAGTGTTAATATATGATTATTGGTGAATTTAGCGGTAAATTTGGTGGTGGCATGTCGTTTACAACTAGCTAGTTCTCGACTTTTGCCACTGAAATTTTCAGTGTTTGGTCCTTTAGTCGATATCATTTGTTGTTGTTGTTAATTATCGTTGTCATCAACAACGATGAAACGAATATCTATCGTTGAATTTCTATACATCGTGATTTCACTTGTTAATGAAACTTTATTTAATAAAGGGTTATTAACTTCCACGAAATTTCCCTGCCATATAGATGAAAAAAAGGTTTCATTCTCATTGACCATATATCATCAAGAGATTTGTTCGTAACATAATCAAGCAAAAAAAAAAAAAAAAAAAAAAAAGTAGCTCCGGTCGACATTGTGAGCTAAAAGTTTGTATGTGATAGGACAGCACAATGAAGGACTGTGTTGAGCACGCGTCACCGGATAATTTCTAATTTTATAGGGAAGAAAAAGTAAACAAAATTTCATGTTTGTTTTGGTTGCTTTCAAGTTTCAAATATACCCATTTAGAGAGACTTTTAAAAGAGCCTATGACCCTATGGTACAATTTGATTATTGAAGTGTACCATTTTTGCAAATAACATTATGACGACTGTCTCCACTTTCCCCCACTTCACTACAAAGCAACCCCATATTTATATATAGTTTCCCTATAAATATTTGATTGGACTAAAGAGGATAAGCCTGTCTTTTTTCTTCTCCTTCATGCTAAAGACTTGTGTTCTGTGTTTGATCTAGACCCATCTTCGTTGTATGCCTCAAATAGCCCTCTAGAAGATGTCACTGACCCTAAAAAAAGTAATCGCTAAAGATCACTATGTTTTTCTCTGTTTGGAAAAAGATTTGGATATCAATTAATTGTTTGGATCCGGTCACACCTAATCAAGTAGTCATAGCTTTTCTCTCTTCTTTCTTTTCTTGGTCTTCGTCGTCATAGTTTATTCAATAAGCATATTTTTTTATAAACAATCTCGTATTGATATTATAATTTACATCAATTTTTACCACGATTATTAAGTATGACTACAAGAAAGATCGATTTATGTCATCACCAGTAGGAACACATTCATTTGTCAACAAGTTTTGATCACCAGCCTAATAAAATCATTCGAATAAAAAACTATTATATAATTATTAATTCTCTTATGCTTGTAAGACATATATACTTCCAAAAGAACGCAAAATACTAATTAAACATTCAAGATTTGTACGTCATCCTAATTTTTTTTTCTTGTAATACAAAACTTTAATAAAATGTGAAAGTTATATAAGCTAAAAAAAAACCTTTGCGTACGGCACCTCATCTACTTGATGATTAACTTCTAATTAATCGTATAATTAATCTTCTTGGCTTAAGCAATCAAAATTAAGGTAGTGATCCACTCACACTTCCGCCACTAATTAATATAACCAATTGATTAATTGATTTAATTTAGAGGGGAACCTATCTTATTAAATTACGTAAACCATTTTGCCAGTTCTTTGCTGTGTTACTGTCGACACGTGTCATCCCCATTCGAAGTTGATAAAAAATATTTTGAGTGACAATAGTCGATCCATGGACACATTTGAAAATTTTATATATAAGGAGTTTAATATAATTAAAGATGATAATAGGTCACGGTCAAGTCAGGTGTGTGTTACCTAAACCTAGTATTAAGATGCCTTTGTCTCATATTGTAACCAGAAGACGTGCAATAATACCGTAACATGTCTCTATCCGTCCGTATTTATATAATGAACGACTTCGGCTTTTACCTTTTTCAGATATATATATAAAAAATCTGAAGTGACCTTTTCTTTAATCATAGTCTCCATTAGATATAATGTCAAAAAAAAATCTCCATTAGATATTAGTTTTAAAATTTAATAAATAATAAGAATACTACTAATTGATAACAAAGTTTAATGCAAATAAACAAATATAAATAGATCTCTCATTTGCCCAAAAAAAAAATAAAAAATAGATCTCTCATATTCAAATCTTTTGTTTATCAAATATATAACTTAATGATTTGTATTAGGATTGCTAGTGTAATAACTTTAATCCAAACTTAGAAGTATTCATGTGTAGTAGACGAGAGGAATAATTTTTCTTCAACTCTTAAAAATACCACTGCAATTAGAGAAGCATTTATGAGACAAGACCATGCACATAAAAATTTAAATAGTCGATATTTGTGTGCACAAAAGAATATATATAGTCTAATTTACTTATTTAATTAAATTCAACTCGATATGATATCTAAAAAAGAGTTTGTAAAAAATTTTGACGAAAATTACCTTCAGTCTACTTAATAGATTTTTCTTATTGTTATTTAATAGTATATTATCACATTTTTTGTACTTTTAAGATTTGATCGCTAATTGGAGTCGGTGTCTAGCGAGAAGAGGCAGTAATAGAGTGATGGCATTTGTCTTGAAGAGGCAGATTATCCAAACCATTACATATCAAACCACAAATTTAATATATTAAATTAAACAGCATTGAAAGAGAAAAAGGTGAAAAACAGAATTTAATACTACAAAAATTTCAACGAAGGAGAGCCACATAATTATCTCTGATGAGCCCCACGCACGAAGAAGCCAATTGGTAAGCGACAAGAAAATGTAAAAATATATTAAAAAATAAGTGATCTTGGAGGAAAAAACAAATCGCGACAAGGATTTGTATTTATTTAATTAAAATAAATAAATCATTGGCACCTTTGAACCTAACTGCTGCGAACTGGCGTCAGCAGATGTCAATATCAAAACGTTGGAAACTCCATTTTGAATTAGAAGATTTAATTATCATTTATATAAATATAATGTAAGGAGCTTTATAGTTTAAAAATAAAAGTTCTAAGTGATAACAATTTGGGAGAAGTGGATTAGATCCAAAATGCTTTAATCATCCCACTAATTCTAGGGTTTAATCCTTAGTGTCTCTTTGTGATAGGAGTTAATGGACCTATGCCCAGATATGTAAAAGACTAATGACAACAATTGGGAAAAGAAACTCAAAACCTCTAGAGGGCTAGTAGATAATTCTTTTGTAATGCTCGCACTATTTATATGTGCATTTAACTTTTTTTTTACCTTCATATATATAACGGTTGATTGAATAGTTTGATATTTATAAAACAAAATTTTCTTACTAATGTATTTAGAAAAGTTTAAATTTCCGCAATATTAACTTGTGACCAATTGTTGATCCGTCTAACTCGTGAACCCGTCATAAGCATCAGTCTCCAAAATGTATTTAATAGATTAAAAGTTTCTAACTTTAACTCGTAGATTACATGCATGAGCAAGCTGGATTGGTTCACAAATTGTGGTCCATATTAACACTTTGAATTTTCGAATACTCCGCCTTTCGAAATAAGAGCTGATCATCCAAAGTATGATCTAACAATTTTTTTTAAAAAGGTTCTATTATATTCCCACGGTAAGAGTTCGAATCATTTCCAGATGATATTATGCTTAGGTCAAATCATGCCTCTCTATTTTTAGATCAAGACATACATATCCATTCATATTCTATGTTTACACATACGTACAAACATATCTTGATTTCTTTATATATTTTGGATTCCTTATATAAATGAAATAAAACTTTATAATGTTCCTTTTTCGGCAGGAAATGAACTTTTTGTGGGTAAGACCTTTATATTGTTCTTTACACATGCGATCTAATTCTAGATGTCTCTCCTTATTTAATCAGTGAGATATGTGGCTGATCATTTTATGTTGTTTTAAATTTCTCTTAGACTGGTAAGAATTCATATCCGCCACAAAAGAAAAATGGATATATACCTTTTCGATGTAAATTATATTTGTCGCTGGTCCAGTACTTGATCTATTTATGATCACACAATTAGATGAGTTTATGTGGGATGTGGGAATTGGAAGAAAAAAAAAAAAAAAAAACCTATCAGAGTTTTGATAACTAGTTTGTGACAGTATTTTGTACTAACAAAATATTATTTTTAGCTTCTTCTTTTTTTTTTTTTTTTTTTTTTTGATAAAGAAATTTGTTAAGTTTATTAGTTTTCAACTTAAAACTTACTGAAAATAAATATATTAAATTATATATTTTTGATATAAGATATTTAATACTTTTTTTTAAATGATAATTTTTAATCAGAATCCCATCACATTTCGAATCGGATCAAACTAGACATGATTCAAGTTATACAAGTTTCTGTTCATATTAGATTAAATGGGTAGGTTACTCATACTTTGACTCCCTTACATGACAAGTCAACATTTAATTTCAAAATCTGATAGTATTACCATAATGACGGTCCAACATATATTAGCCCCAAAAAAAAAAAAAAAAAGACGGTCCAACATATATAGCTTTTAAACTTATAAGTCAATTGACAAATGAAAATACTTAATTATATTGTTCTTACCAAATCTAGTTTTTAATTTTAAAAATTCTTAAGTTTATTACAAATAGTCAAAGTTTTTGCAATAAGCTCTCCTATATATATATAGAGATGAAACAAATTATTTCCATCAAAATTTTATCCGCATTAAAAAGACTTCAAATCTATGGCGAGACTTATCTTTCACTTTGTATTCGCTCTGAGTGTTGCGTCTTGTAAGAATTTGTTACACATACCATAGTTTTGAATGTGAAATATCGATTTTACATCTTTGGCAACATTTACTAAACTTTTAAATCTTTTTGGATGCAGATTTACTTTCGGTATCCGATGTGATAGTGACAGGATGGCAAGAACCATGCGTTTGTCCTTCCAGAAGTCCTTCTTGCGACTGTGGCGATGATCTTCAAGTTCCTACTAAATCAGTGATTGGTCCTAAACCTGACATCGAACAGTGTGTGCGTTGCAACGGAAACTCTTCTTGTGACAAAATTTGTCCGGTCACGTGCAAATACAAAGTCTGTATATACAATCGAACATGTGATTTCCCTACATGTAATTGCTATAAATGTTGATTGATGCAAATTCGGTGAATGTATAAATAATTAAAGAAGAAATGTCGAGTTTACGTGAGTTAAAGAGGAAAAATATAACTATTTTGGGCAGAGAGGTAGTTGAGAAGAATAATAGCTTAGCTCAAATTGGTTCTTTGATCACTGATAAATCGTAGTGATTAATCGTAAAACAGAGGTATGCGTGTGTTTCGTTCTCTACCGCCTGCTCCGACCCTCCTTCACATTTCGTATCTATAGCTTGCAATTCTATTTCTCTAGTACGCGAGATCGAGACACGTACAATAATTCCATCAAAGTGATGTTCAGTTACGTTACACAATTATAAGATACAGACCAACAAATTTTAAGTCATTGTGTCGAAGATAAAGAATGGAAAGGCATTTTTGTGTGTCTCATGAAGTCTATCCATTTTAAACCACCAATATAAGAAAACATATCCAAATTGGCGAGTTGGAAAAAGAATCCTTACTTTAAAATTTAGATAGCATAACATATGGTTGACAGTATTAAAACACACACATAAGAAAAATGAGCCAATCATAGCAGTATTAAAACACACACATAAGAGAAATGAGCCAATCATAGCGTTGGTTTGATCTAAACATATTTTGAGATAACATGTCTAAAATAATAGCTTTAAAATACAAATAACGTAATTATCTTTTTTGATTACGAAGAAAAACTACTGTTGATAATTTTTTTTTTGCTGTTGTTGTTTAAGAAAATAAATAACATAATTATCTATTTACAAAAAAATTTATTTTATGAAAACAGAATCAAGAAAGTAACGTTGACAAAAAAAAAAGTACATATTAAATTTTTAAAAAATTTGTATATATGACCAAAAATTTTGTATATTTAAAGCTAATTTTAACTTATAAAAACAGGACTTTATCTTATTAGGATTGCCCTTACTAAACCAGCAACATGGAAAAAGAGAAGGCATAGATTCTTAGGATACCTTCGAAACGGGAAAAAATAGCTTTCTCGAAACTACGAAAGTTTAATTGGACAAACGACAAAAGCCATAGATTTTTTTTACCACGTATCACTTCCTTTTTGGGTTAAATTTAATTTCTTTGTTTGCACAAAAAAATTTAATTTCTTTAAAACCCATAGATTCTTAGGACACCTTATTTAACAAATATGTAATTTTAATTGGACATTACAAACATACCATATATTACATATGCGTTATTTAACAAAAACATTGTCAAAGGTAAAACATTTTAGGCAACAAAGCAACTTTCTGGACCCAATCATGCTCTATATATACCTATTATTGTACTATTCCATCGTTCCATCGCAAACTAAACTAAAGTTATTCACACTTAAATTCTACAAACGAAATCGGTTTCAGAGATAGGAGAGAATATGAACAATCTTCGCGTAACCATTGCAGTGTTCTTGGCCGCTCTTGTCTTCACCGCGACTTGTATTTAGTTTTTCTTTACCTCAGATTCAATTTCATATATCGTTTTCATACCAAAAACCGTGTTTTGATTTGACTTCTTTTTTTTTTGTAGTTTCAAACTCTGTGGTGGAAGCCAAGAAAGAGGTCATAATCACATTCACATGCAAAAAGAAAGAGGACTGTTTCACAAACATTGCTTGTGAAGCTTGTGTTGATTGTCGATGTGATAAAGTAGGTGATAAAAGATTATGTAGATGCCATGGTTTTGGTGGAGAAACGGAAAATCCAACAGCTGCGCCATTATCTGCTTAATTTAACCATTTTCTTTTTAAATTTCTCTTTTGTTTTCTTGTAATGCAAAAAATAATTAAAGAAATAAAACAAAAAATTCAATTGAAAGAAAATTTCTGATTTATAATTTGGTGAAAAAACTAATTATTGAATGAAACATAATGTGGTTGCATAGGTAAACATGAACTTATTCAATTAATCATCAAACATTCTCCATATTTTTAGTTGTCCATTTGGTTTGTCTCGACTAGAAAATACACATTCAGCTGTTGTTCTTTACCATCAAATAAGTAATTATTAGTTCTTTATGTCAACATTCTTAATTTAAAAGTCCCCATATATAACAAATATGCAAATTTAACTGGACACCCCAAATTTCAGTTAATAATATATGTTTCATTTAATGGTTAATGGTAGCACCACATAACCATATATAATTATATATCCTTGCCTGAAACTTCCAGATTTAATCATTAATTTATTGTTTAGATTTTTTTTTAGTCAAAATGGTTTAGAGTTTTATATATACGTATTGATAAAGTTTTTTCCTAACTTTACATGCATGGAGGTCATGATGCTAATATATTGTTTCTTGAAGCATGGAAGTTATTTAAGACATAGTATGAGTTAAGCGAATATGATTCTTAGAGTAATTAACAATTCAGAAGTGATATACATGATTGACTAATTAAGTGCAATTCATTTATGATTTATCAAAAAAAAAGATTAAATGTAATCCAATTAATTTTATATTGTTGACCAGCACCAGCTGGTCAAAACATGATTATATCTTTGCCATATATCTTATTCTTCGATTTTAATTTTTACTTTACTTTTTCTTTTTTCTCTTTTTTTTTTTTTTTTTTACCTTCAAGTTATATGTTGAGTGTTGACTGCTTCAGTTTTTATCATCCAACAGCCCATCATGCTCCTATATATTGGTTCTATGTTTACTACAATCTTGTCATTACAAACCAAACTGAAATAACATACATCGTTCCTATAGAAGAAATCAGTTTCAAAACTCAAAAGAGAAAAATGAACAATCTTCGCGTAATTATGGCTGTGTTCTTGGCCGTTCTTGTCTTCACCGCGACCGGTAATTAGTTTCTTTACCTTTAACCTTAATATTTTGCTGGTCCACCGCTTTTAAGCAATTACAGTGTTTTCATTGTTCTTTTCGCAGTTTCAGAGTCTGTGGAGGAAACCAATGGGAAGGGGGATGTCACAATCTCATTTAGATGCAAAACGAAAACAGAATGTTTAACGAACATTGCGTGTGAGGCTTGTGTCGATTGCCGCTGCGATAGTGGAAGGTGTAAATGCCATGGTTTTAAAGCAGAAACCGGCAATCCAACCGCTTAATTATCTCATCTTTCTTCTAAATGTTATCTTTTTTTATATTGTTAAAGAAAATAAAACACAAAGTTCAATTGATACAATAATGAAGCCTATGTATTAATATCAATAATTTGTTATATGATTACATATGGAATTAAACGTGTGTTAAGATTTAGATCTCAAATTCGACCAACAAAAAAATTATTAGAACACAAAAATTTAAAATATACACGAATTACAGTGGTATACGTTCTATTTTTCGTCTTTGCATATGATCATGGCTGTATCCTTGGCTATCTTCGTCTTTTTACCATGAATTGTATTTCAAAGTATTTAGCGTAGAAGCCAAGAAGGAGAACATAATCGTATAATATGCAGTATGAAATCGGGTTGCCGGTTGCGTATAAAACAGTACCGGCTTAATTATTAACACATTTACGAGATTTTTGCTAAAAAATAAAAGACTAGGGTCAAACTTTTGAATTAAAAAAAAAAAAAGTTACGTTCAAAATCTTCGGAGTTTGTTGAGATTTTTTTCTAGCTGCGTATAGTAGCCGACATTTTTTGGGGTAAATTGTGTGGATCTTAGCATGAGCATATTTTTTTTTCCTATTTCATTTTCTCTATAAAAATAATATATTAGTAACTGGATGGAAAAAAATCGGATGTACGTAACATAGTGAGGCTGAAGTTGAAACATAATTTTATTGGATCACGCTCAAACAAAGGGTGAGCTGGTTTATGAGTTGAATACTAACCCTAGGAACCTAAGAAATCGTTATGGAATTTGGCTTACAGCTCAATTTTCAACGGTTTTCTAAGCCCATTTGGCCATTAAAGACATTCCTCCAGCACCTAGAAAAACAGCAACATAAGCCAATGTCTGAAGCTTCATGTTCCCTTGCAATTTTGGTCCCAAAAAATCTGCACCCAATAGATCAACAAGTGCCATATAGTTCAATAAACCGGCAGAACACGCGTTTAAGACCCCGACCACAATCAATGCCGTTGGACTCGTCGGGCTGTATACAGTTTGTAACAACATTCCTAGAACGATCCCTAATGGTGTCGTGACCGAGAAAAAAACCACCATTGTTCCGGTTGTTTTCTTTCCATATTGTGCCTAAGAAACCAACAACAAAAAAAAGTACCAATCTATATTATAACAGTTGATACAATAAGAACTATACTTCAGTTAGTTGATTATTAACTAATTTGTTTCTGTGTATACATATTTATATGTTTCAATGGCTTTAATAAGTGATTGTTGGTATAATTTAGCTACCTGAAGAATGCAACCGCCAAGTCCCATGCCTTCGAATAATTGATGAAAACACAGAGCAGCTATGAGAGAACGTATGGTACATTTGTTATCCGAAGCTCCCATTGCAAGCACTATAAGAAAACATGGCATATTCCAACAAATGTTTCTAACAATCGGATTTTGTTGGAAATTTCCAATGAATATCCCATAAAATTAAGTCTAATATTATATTTGTTAGAAATACATTGCAAATTTTCAACAAATTTAAGTTGTGCCAATTACATCACATAATTTATAGAAAAATTATGGAAAATTTCCAACAAATACTATATTGTTGGAAATTCATGACAAATTTGCAACAAATATTAATTGTGACAATTACATCGCATACTTTATAGGACAATCGTTGGAAATTTCCAACAAATATTATATCGTTAACCATACATTACAAATTTCCAACAAATTTTAGTTGTGGTGATTACATTGTATAATTTGTATGAATATTTTCCAACAAATTTTATATATTGTTGCATATAAGCAATAACTTTTAAGTTGTTGGAAATTACTAACAAAATATTTGTTGGAAAATATTTCTTATGATTTTGTGACAAATAATAATAATATCCTATCTTAATTTGAATTAGTTAAATCATTTACTATTAAATAAAACTAATTTTCATCAATAAAATCTGTAATAATTAACACTAATTAGCTAAAATATTAATTAGTCAAACCCATATAAGTTGAGAATATAATAATAGCATGTCTAATGCTCTAATGCACGTAGAGTAATATTAGTTAAGCTAATATTTAATAATCTAAACATCATCTCCACCTCCCACATCGAAAGAAATGGATGAAGAAGCAATATATATTTGCTATATAAATTAATATTAGGTCTTCATAATACAGCATCTCCAATTATAGCAACAATAATATTTGAGAATATTCAGAAGTATCCAATAAGGATATTTCAGATTTTAATAAAAATTTAAATTACCAAATATAAATAGTTTTATATTTATTTAATTAAAATTAAAATTTATATAATAATTTATTTATAATATTTATATATATCAAATATTTATTACAATATATTATTTTAATATTATTTTCCAATAAAATATATCAACAAATTTCCAACAAATATATTATCAGTAATTTTTCACAAACTAACTATCTGATTTGTTGAATATTTGTCGCAAACTAGTGATAACATTCTAACAAAATATTTGACGGAACAACACTTCGTTGGAAACTCTATGCTAAATTCCAACATAATTCCAACAAATAATTCATTAGAAAGTTTTAACAGATTACTAACAAAAATTATTTGACGCAAATATTTCCAACAAATTATCGACAAATACTGGTTCCAACGATCATATTCCAACAAATGTATGTTCTATTGAAAATTTATTGGAAACCTATATTTCTCACAAATTACTGATTAATATGTCCGTTGGAATATATAATTTTTCTTGTAGTGAAGGCCGATTACAACCGAGTGCACAACAATCCCTAGCTCCAAAACCTGCACCGATTAATTAGTTTCAAAGTGTGTTTCATGAAATATTGAAATGTAATAAATTTCAACAAAGGATAAAAGAAATTGTAAATGATTTTGCCTACCTGAGCAATGACTTGGTGCCTAATAAGCTGAGATTTTGCGTCTCCATCGACTATAATCCTGTTTTCTTTCTCCAATTCATTTGATCCATTCTCTAGGGATTCGACAACATTTGCTTGCGATTTCAACATTCTCTTCTTATACCAACTCATGGCATAAGAATCCACCATCAATGTGATCAAAGCCGAGATCATAGCAATAAAGGTCGTGAAGGGAAACTTCCTCCACGGATTTTTTGGCAAGCAAGGAGAATTGAGATCGTCAAAAGAGTCAGGTAACACGTGCATATAACCGGTCGCTAAGATAACTCCCGAGGCCAATGCCTTGACGATCACAAAAAGATTTCCGTCTGGTCCTAACGCCGGAACCCTTTGGGTAAACAAGGGTAAAGAAACACCGATTATACTCGCCATTAGGATAGAAAAGATAGCTATGATTTTGAGCTTCATCGCGTCTTTGTTGTTGTGGCAAAACGATGTCTGTGGTCCGGATTTGCAATTAACGCTTGCGAGCTCGGCATTTTCAGCTAGAGAGGTTAATATGAAGGAGAGAAAAAGAATTGCAATGACCATTATCTTGTAAATTTGATGAGAAGAAGCCATTTTAGTGTAAACTGTAAAGTCTGTGAGGTTATAGGGTTTATTTATATATATTGAACGAGTAGATTTCAACAGAAGATCTATGAGTGTGGCGTAGACTTGGATTTTGGAAACTTGCGCCTGGCTTGTGTTGTCTCCCCGCATTACACACACTTCTTTAACAGATCTTAGTCAAACAACTTACCAGTTGTGATGTGGCGCTAATGTGGCGTTGGCGTGGCGCTGACGTGGCGCTGGAGCAGATTATAGGAAATTAGGAATTCATGGAAAATGAATGGGTTCCATCTGATATTCGATCGGTTTATTTTCGGTATAAAATAAATTCTAGGTAAAGTTTTGCGAGAAGAAAATTTTATATATTAAAGATAAGAACTGATTAATTTTTATTGGATAACTAAATCATATCAAATATGTTTATACATATGTTTATAACTTTATAGAAAGACAAAAAAAAATGTTCATACAAAAGATGTTTCTCTTTTCCAAAGAATATAACCAACGAACCAGAAAAACAATATAATCATGACAACAAGTCAACAATCATCAAACCTCTGCAACTGCATTCTTCACACAGTCAACGTTACACAATCGAACTGATCTCACCATTTCACCCAACCTACAACCAAAGATTTAGACAGTAAGATTGCCTGTATAAGATGATGATACAGATCGACTTCAGATAACAAGAACAAAATTCAATAATTGAATCGTTCGAACATCAACAGTGTAAGTAGTAACCTGTCGAAGCTATTTCTTGCCCGATCGGAGCTATCCACGCTGTTTCTCGCCTTCCCAAACCGATGATCGATACTAATCTTTCTTGACTTGTCTCTAGCTGTAAGGCATTCTGTGCTATGCCTAGATCCAATCCAACTACTATTCTTCGTTGATTTCTCTTTCTTTTGATCATCAGCAAGTGAATGGCGTCGGAATTTTGGAATTGGAAGCTTCTCAATGGCTGATATGAACTTTCTTAAGTGAGGTAAGTACTCAGGAGACGTCTCAAGATCACAATGACCTCTTCCTTTAAGCCATAAGGGTTCATATTTTTCTTTGCATAGTTCCCATAATTGTTTTCCATGTGAAATATTCACCACGTCGTCATCTGTTCCCTGCATTGCACGCAAGGACAATTATATCAAAATTGTTATTGTAATCTCGTATATATAAAAAAGAATGATTATATCTATTATGTAATGGAAACTACACTTACATGAATCACAAGAACAGGACACTCCACGAGATGAATTTTGTCAATATTCTGCAGTAACAATTGGGTCGCGATCAATGGTGGGATCATTAATCAAGAAAATACTCAAGAACGATCGAACCTTGTAAATGTCGAACGGGAAGGAGTGCTTGAAAGGGTACATAACACGTAGACCGGACAAGAAAGGACTATGAAGAACAAGTGCTCGGAGACGTGGAAGGCGAGAAGCAAGCTCAAGCGACGGTCCACTTCCCACGGATTGTCCGTATAAAATGATACGTTCATCTTTTGTACCGTACGTCTCTCTTAGCCAATTGTATGCTGCTTCTATGTCTGCGTACGTCTCTTGCTCGCTTGGCTTTCAAAATTACGATCCAAATCACACACAAATCATATATTCAACAATCATGTGATTTTCTTCATTTGAGTATCCGGCAATGATTTAATCATGGGGCTGATCATAGTAAATGTGATTTTGTCTATCAAGTTTTTTTATTTGCCTTTTGGGGTTTATATATGATACACTTATTCAGCTAAGTTTCTTTTGTTCTCAATACAAAATGGACACGCTAATCCCAAAATAAAAAACAAAGAAAGCGTGATTTGAAATAATCGGAATAAATGACTTACCTTACCAGAGGACTGCCCATATCCAGAGTAATCATACCTGCAATTATCATCGCAGGAAATCTTTAACAAAACAAAATTATCCTCGCAGAAAATATATTATTTTAAAAAGAACTATCTATCTAAAAGTCTGTCGTCTCGGTAGTGAAGTACATCAACCTACTTTATTTTTTTATCTAATTAATATACTGATACTGTTGAATTTATTAATTTGTTTAAAAGAATTTCTGCGTCTTACATTAAAAAAAAAAAAAGAAAAATAGCGAGCCAAGAAATTTGACAAAATGACCTGAATTTGTGGGATAAAAGATGCTTATTTTATTAAATGTAATTTGGAATCCTATGTTGAATTCAAACCTAAAATTGAGAAATCACAAATATAAATTTTGTTAATTACCATCACTTGGTTTTTTTTTTTTTTTTTTTTTTTTTGATAACCGTGGGGATCCTAAAGGCTTTCTAGGCCCAAAGACTAATCCCACGAGGCCCACGAGAAACCATCACTCGGTTAATTAAATAGAATCTTGTCTCTTCCTCAAAAGAACAGTATAGAAACAAAAATTATCACCCCAAAAAGGTCAAACTAAAAATAAACAATATGTATCAAGTACCGATAGAATAAAAACAAGTAGATTTTAATAGACTGATGCATAAAACAAAAAATGGTCATGCATATATAAAAACTAACCCCATGAGATTGACATTGAGTTGAAGTAGTTCGGCGAAGATGTAGAAAGTGTGAGCAAGATCGGCGGCGTTGCCGTGAGAAAACAAAACGGTTAGTTTAGCAGTTGGATTCTTCACATACATCGCCACGATCTCATTGCCTCTTCTCGTCCTAATCTTCACCACTTCGATTTCCTCATCTCTAAGGTGATGCGGCATGTTCGTCGATATCCTCATCTTCCCTGTAGATTCCTCCGTCACCACCGTGTACGACGGCGGATATGGTGGGAAGAAGGCTAACTTCGCCGCCATCGTCGACGTCGCAATTCCCATTTCACTCAAGAAACCTTTTTGTTATTATTGGTGAGAAGACAAGAATGGGCTATATGCAATAATGATGGATGCTATACTCTATTGATATTTTTATTTATTTATAATATGATTAGAAATGGATGTTTAAGATTTCCCTTTTAAATGCTCTTTCTTTCTTTTTCTATATAGTATCCATCTGAATATATATGGCTAAGATTAAGGCTTAACATAATATATTAATTTCCTTAACTGTGCCAAATGTTTCCCTTTCATTGGTTTTTTTGGGTTTATCTTATTAAATTTTGAAGTGATTGATATAACAAACTGTATACATATCTAAATGAATGTTGAGCGATGTATATAACCTTCATAATCACATTTCAAAATCCCAAAATAATCGTTGTAGTCTTCTTCTAGATGCTACTTGCATTATAGACATAAATAAATTATTAATTAAGGAGAGAATAAAAAATTAAACCTAATAAAGGGAAACAATGATGTGTAGTGGAGAATAAATGGCTTTAAATTGATGTGTAATTTATTCTTTTGGAGGGACAGAAGCTTAATCTCATCATTACTTAAGGAAAATTCACATCAATCTTTCTTTTGGAATTACACGAGCAATACCTTTTTGGAGTTAAACAAATATAAATTCAAATTTTGCTCATTTGCATCATTACATACTTAACGACATGATAAGTCCCTCTATAATTTGATTGTCAATCAGCCGAAATCGAATATCTTTAATTTTAACATGAGACTACAGATTTTTAGTTATTGGTCATAAACAATTAAACAGATCAGATATTGGGCCCATGTAAATTAGTTTTCACGTAAATCTAGAAGAGTAATTACGATTATAGAAATCAATAAAAACAAATACTGTAATGAGCAATTTTCAAAAAAAAAAAAAAAAAAAACGATATAACAAGTTAGACTTAAAATTTTTTTACAGTTTTGGAATTATTTGGTATAGCTAATTCAAATTTCTTCTTAAATAAGAAAATCGTTATAAGAAATCTAAAATCAAATAAAAATATTTATGAAAATTCATCAGTTTAATAAAAATCACATGCACTATGAATTTGTAATATATAGAGAAATTCTTATATAAAAAATGGTTGATAATTTGAGATCTTCACGTTTGTAGTAGTGGTAGTATATATTTGCAAAAATAGAGCGTTGTCAAAATGAAAATATAAATTATAGAATAATATCACTATCCAGTTTTTGCAGTTTCACACGCTATAGTTTAATCAAATGAAATCTAGATGATACAATGTACTATTAAAATATATTATGTTATGAACTCTGATTGGGTAAAGCAATGATGTACTTAAATTTTGGTGCATGTGGGAGAAATAGCGTACAAAATATTGACATTAACAAAGATACACATTTTCCAATTGTGGAAATCATATAGACCATAGGTTACATTCCACACCCACTGGTTCATCAATCATCATCCATGATATATTTCTTGCGGTCCATTAACTAATTAATAACTCATATTTGACCGACTTCCTTCGATCTGCCAAACAAATTTTTATTACTTTGACTAATATTTTAGCATTAAATTAACCGATTATAAAAGTTCATGTATATATTGAGAAAATATATTTGTAATTCTGAAAACAATGAACACAACAAAGCTGGTTTTTTTTCAGTTACTAGGTCTATTCGACAAAAGCTCAGAGTCTCAGACTAATGAAAGATTGTAAGTACTCCAAATTGATTTTGTTGCTGCGTCGGCTAATGGAACAAAAAATACCGACTATTATAGCCATTTAATTTAGTTAACGAGTTCATTTTATCATAGTTTAGAAAATGTGTGTGTTCACTTAGGTTTTTAAGAAAAAATATATTTTAATTGAGGCCAACTGTAGATACTTAAGAAAGTTTTATTCTTAATTACTGTTCTTGAATATGAGAAAAGTAGTAATATAGTAAGAGACAAACACAAAACACGCACATCGGATTGCATTTTACGCTATGTTTCTTCTCATTGTTCGATGTTTTTGGGCGACTCCCAACGTAAATTCTTTCTTCTTCAGTATCATACTTTGTGTATCTGTGAGATCATACAAAATATATTCCAGTAAAATCACACATTTACCTTTTTCACAAAAAAAAAAACATATTTATATGAAATGGAAATGAATATAATTAGATTTTTTTTGTCTGATTTTTAACGTTTTTTTTTCCTAAATATATTACTCATCAGCCGAAGTGTACATGAAAATAATTGACCAATGCTTTCCAAAAATTAGATTAATATGTTTTCCCTTTTTTAATTGATTCCCACTTTTCCAGAAATTTAAAAAGGATGTTTATTGATCAATGTTTACATCGTATTGACTTAGTAACAATTTTTTCTATAGTTTATTTGGTCAACCAGATGTTTTTCTATAAGATTTTTGTGAACGGTGCCTTATACCAATTCGACCAATTTTTTACAAGATAATGTTATAAGCTTATCTCAAAATACCAAGTATATTAAATTTTAAAATCGCATTGATTGATAAATATGAAATTTCATTCACATAATTCCTTTTTTTATCTAGTTGAAATTGGCTCTGTTAGTTATGGGTGTGAACTTGGATCTCATGTTGTAATTCACAGTTTCTTACTTTTTCCGGGATTTTTATAATGCACGTCCCAATGTCTATGCATGGCAGGTTCCCAATAGAGACACATGGCTTATGGTAAAATAGAAATAGATTAGATTTGACATTCTCTTGGATTTTCTTTTTTTTTTCTCTTGGATTTTCTTTCTTAGATTTCCTATATAAACACTAGTTAACCTTCTTCTAACTTTCATCCATCCTTGCGTAATTTGATCTCATAACTCATTTCGAGAACATTTTTCGTAGCTAGCTAAGAGAAGAAAATAAGAGATGACCAATATTACTTCAAGCTCTCTGTGTTTGTGTATCCTTCTTTTGTTTTGCCTCTCCTTTGGATATTCTGTTCATGGTTTATATCTCTCTTCTACTTCCCTTTAGTACTCTATATTGTTAATCATCAAAACTTGAGTGTCATGAATATTCGAAATAATTAACTCACAATTATGAATTATATATACGTTAAAAATTTGCATTATGAGAATGACAATCGAAAGCTATTTTTTTTCCTTTTTCCAATTTGCATGAAGTGTATATTGATGCATGCATGGTTTATATATTTCTTTATAGCAAAATGCATTTAATATATTTATGTCCTAATTTTCATCAGGAGATGAGGATGAAGTGTCAAGTGTTAACGTCGTTTCAAATGCAAAGGTATATATTATACGTTCCCCAAAAATTACTTTTATTTTTTCTTGAGTAGTGAATACTTATTGAATCAACTTCCACATTACGCACAACTGCGGATTTCACATAGCGGTTGCATTCAGTTTGAGTTTCGACATACATGTATATAATCTAAAAAGGTTTTTAATAAGCATGTAAATCAGGTTATGAAGCCTCTTGATTATGTTGGTAATGCAATGAAGAAGGTGCAAGCACGAGGAAGAAGTGGAAAAGAGTTTAGCAAAGACACGACAAAGATGATGATGAAGAAGACAACAAAGAAAGAGACAAGAGTTGAGGAAGAGGATGATCTCGTTGCCTACACTGCTGATTACTGGAAACCAAGGCACCATCCTCCCAAGAACAACTGATCAATTTTATATAGAGACTCAACCAAATGCCCCGTATTATTATCAATATATGATATTAAAATACATATATATATAGGTATTTGTGAGCTTGTGTTTGTAACATCGATCGTTCAGTTATATATTAAAATTTGGTATGTGTAACCAAGTTGTGTTGTCTCAGTGTATTATTGGTCGATGTTTACAATTAATTCCTATACCATTTACCATGTTATAGAGTATATATATAAAAGTACTTAAAGAAAAAATTTATTTTTAGCGCAACTAGCTGAATAGAAATGATCAAGTATTTCTAGAATTTGTTTGTGATTTATTATCAAGTTCTGAAATTTTTTCTTCTGGACACAAATCAGTCTAAAAAATAAAGAACAAATGTAATTCCCTCTCTTAAGTTATGTACTGATCTTAAATAGAGTGTTGGGAATTGGTACAGAAGAATGTTTCAAACAGACAAGATATGCTTTTAAATGAGCAAGAACAACAAACTTTCAAGAAGTTACTGGAAACTTTTGCTTAATACTCATCAGGCAACAAACCCCATTTGATTGTCCAGGAAAGCAATTCATCTGATGACTTGATCATCACTTTGCAAATGTCTAAGTCAGGCGAAATACCCCGGGATAACATTAGACAGAAGAAGAATTTGCTCTCGTTAGCTAAATGTCTCCTACACAAACGATTGATCACCGCACTGTAATCCCTGATGGAAACATCGAATCCTCTGTCTAGAAGCTGCCGAAAGAGCTTCACTGCCATTCCAGGGTCACCCTTTACACAATGTGCCTTGATTAATGTTGTATAAGCAAATTTTGATAAAGTAACGTCCTGCGCCTGGAGCGAATAGAGAAACCTGTCAGCGTCCCTTATGTAACCATAGACACAAAGGCTATCGATTAGAATATTATAAGTAGCAGGCGTAGGATCAAGATTTCGAGATTTCATTGCTTCGACTAACTTAAATGCTCTGGATATATCTTTAACTCTGCATAGATACTGAATTATTGTATTGTAAGTGATCTGATCTGGAGCTATACCTTCAGAAACCATGTCCTTGAGTACCTGGTTGCATTTTTCGAGTTTCCGGCCTCTGCAGAGTCCTTTAATAATCACTGCGTATGTGACATTGGTTGCTGGGATTCCTTTACTTTTCATTTCTGAGCGCAATTCATCTATGCTTTCAGTATCTCCACAGTTAGCGTATGCATTCATCAGTGTTGTATAACTCACAGCGCTTGGAACCAATCCATATAACTTGATGACATCCAATTTTTTTCTAGCCTCAGCTATATTCTGGGTTTTGCAGTACCCATAAATCAAAGAATTGAAAGTTGCAACGTTAGGAGTTATCCCACTCTCAATCACTACCTCGAATAACTCTAATGCCTTGTCGATGCAACCAGACTTTGCATACCCGTCAATTACGATATTGTACAGAATAATATCGAGTGTATTGCCACTTGAAATCAGAGAATCCAGAAGCGATCTTGCCTCACGTATCATCCCTTTCTGACATAGACCAAGCAAGATAGCACCATATGTCCTAGAATTCGGAATAATTCTTTGGTACGCATCTCGTCGTAAAGCCAAACAGCCATTTCAAATTCTCCTAACCTGCAGAGGCCATGAATCACAATAGAATATGCCACAAGATCAGGTCTCGGACCATTGGCTTTCATTTCATAGAATAACGACAAAGCTTCATCTATTCGTCCTGTTTTACATAAACCACTGAGCATTACACTGCAGGGGATGATACTAGTTAACTCAAATCCCCTCGACAACATATCCTTCAGCAATCTTAAACCCATGTCAATATTTCCTAGCTGACAATGACCACATAGTACTATTGTATATGTAATCACATCAGGACTCAAACCTTTATCCAGCATTTGTTGAATAACCTCCCAAACCCCACTGATCATACCGAGAGAGATGAAACCCTTTCGCAAGAATATGGTATGTCACAGAATCAGGTTCCACTCCATGCTTATTCATGTCACCAGCTAATTCTAAAGCTTCTGAGATAGAACCAGCTAGACAGAGTCCGTTGATGAGTATATTGTGACTATATACACTAGGAACCAATCCACA